>JAIFGZ020000459.1:0-1447500 GCA_019925245.2 Oryza australiensis | reverse complement strand
TAAACTCATAATTCATTAGATCCTTGTTATCAATGTCAACTAGGTATCATAAGTAAATGGATCCCGGTTGTTCAATCCTTTGATAACCAAGGTCATTCTTTGCTAAAGAGAAATGATCACTATGAGTCAGACTCAATAGAATTGGATCCATTCCAAATAGCGAGAATTAGGATTCTTGATCCCTCTCAATCTCTCTTTCAATTCGAGGATCCAGAGAGGTGTTTTCATAGGCATCTCCGAATATTTGCCATCTCCGAATATTTTCGATTTCATTTTTCTATGATATGTCTTTCTATATGAAAATTGGTTATTTACGATGTACGATGATCCCTGTTAAGCATCCATGGCTGAATGGTTAAAGCGCCCAACTCATAATTGGTAAATTTGCGGGTTCAATTCCTGCTGGATGCACGCGAACCGGAACGTTCCATAAGTCTATTGGAACTGGCTCTCTATCCATGGAATCTCATCCATCATCCATACATAACGAATTGGTATGGTATATTCATACCATAACATAAGAACAATAAGAACTCGAATTCTTATCGATACTGGAACTCAGAGCATAGGAGGGAAAGTCGATTTATGGATGGAATCAAATACGCAGTATTTACAGAAAAAGTCTTCGTTTATTGGGAAAGAATCAATATACTTTTAATGTCGAATCGGGATTCACTAAGACAGAAATAAAGCATTGGGTCGAACTCTTCTTTGGTGTTAAGGTAGTAGCTGTGAATAGCCATCGACTACCCGGAAAGGGTAGAAGAATGGGCCCTATTCTAGGACATACAATGCATTACAAACGTATGATCATTACCCTTCAACCGGGTTATTCTATTCCACTTCTAGATCGAGAAAAAAACTAAAGGAGAATACTTAATAATACGGCGAAACATTTATACAAAACACCTATCCCGAGCACACGCAAGGGAACCATAGATAGGCAAGTGAAATCCAATCCACGAAATAATTTGATCCATGGACGGCACCGTTGTGGTAAAGGTCGTAATTCCAGAGGAATCATTACCGCAAGGCATAGAGGGGAGGTCATAAGCGCCTATACCGTAAAATCGATTTTCGACGGAATCAAAAAGACATATCTGGTAGAATCGTAACCATAGAATACGACCCTAATCGAAATGCGTACATTTGTCTCATACACTATGGGGATGGTGAGAAGGGATATATTTTACATCCCAGAGGGGCTATAATTGGAGATACTATTGTTTCTGGTACAAAAGTTCCTATATCAATGGGAAATGCCCTACCTTGAGTGCGGTTTGAACTATTGATTTACGTAATTGGAAGTAACCAATTAGGTTTACGACGAAACCTAGAAATCGATCACTGATCCAATTTGACTACCTCTACGGGATAGACCTCAACAGAAAACTGTTGAGTAACGGCAGCAAGTGATTGAGTTCAGTAGTTCCTCATAGAAAATTATTGACTCTAGAGATATGGTAATATGGAGAAGACAAAATTGTTTGAAGCACGCACAGAACCGGAAGCGCCCCTTGTTTCAAAGAGAGGAGGACGGGTTATTCACATTTAATTTGATGGTCAGAGGCGAATTGAAAGCTAAGCAGTGGTAATTAAGACCCCCGGGGGAAAATAGGGATGTCTCCTACGTTACCCATAATATGAGAAGTATCGACGTAATTTCATAGAGTCATTCGATCTGAATGCTACATGAAGAACATAAGCCAGATGACGGAACGCGGAGACCTAGGATGTAGAAGATCATAACATGAGCGATTCGGCAGATTTGGATTCCTTTCCTATATATCCACTCATGTGGTACTTCATCATACGATTCATATAAGATCCATCTGTCTAGAGATCGTCATATACATCTAGAAAGCCGTATGCTTTGGAAGAAGCTTGTACAGTTTGGGAAGGGGTTTTTGAGAGAAAAGAAGAATCTACTTCAACCGATATGCCCTTAGGCACGGCCATACATAACATAGAAATCACACGTGGAAGGGGTGGGCAATTAGCTAGAGCAGCAGGTGCTGTAGCGAAACTGATTGCAAAAGAAGGTAAATCGGCCACTTTAAGATTACCATCTGGGGAGGTCCGTTTGGTATCCCAAAACTGCTTAGCAACAGTCGGACAAGTGGGTAATGTTGGGGTGAACCAAAAAGTTTGGGTAGAGCCGGATCTAAGTGTTGGCTAGGTAAACGCCCCGTAGTAAGAGGGGTAGTTATGAACCCTGTGGACCACCCCCATGGGGGCGGTGAAGGAAAGCCCCCATTGGTAGAAAAAACCCACAACCCCTTGGGGTTATCCTGCGCTTGGAAGAAGAACTAGGAAAAGGAAAAAATATAGTGATAGTTTTATTCTTCGTCGCCGTAAGTAAATACGTAACTAGGAATATGGAAAATTGCATTTTTGGAATTTGCAATAATGGGATGGGCGAACGACGGGAATTGAACCCGCGCATGGTGGATTCACAATCCACTGCCTTGATCCACTTGGCTACATCCGCCCCTTATCCAGCTAAAGGATTTTCTCTTTTTCCATTCATCATTATTCTATTTATTCTGACCTCCATACTTCGATCGAGATATTGGACATCGAATGCCACTCTTTAAAATGGAAAAAAAGGAGTAATCAGCTGTGACACGAAAAAAACGAATCCTTTTGTAGCTCATCATTTATTGGCAAAAATAGAAAAGGTCAATATGAAGGAGGAGAAAGAAACAATAGTAACGTGGTCCCGGGCATCTAGCATTCTACCCGCAATGGTTGGCCATACAATCGCGATTCATAATGGAAAGGAACATATACCTATTTACATAACAAATCCTATGGTAGGTCGCAAATTGGGGGAATTCGTACCAACTCGGCATTTCACGAGTTATGAAAGTGCAAGAAAGGATACTAAATCTCGTCGTTAACTGAATTCAGAATAGAAAGATTCAAAATAAAAAAAAAAAAGAAATACCCAATATCTTGCTGAAACAAGATATTGGGTATTTCTAGCTTTCCTTTCTTCAAAAATTGCTATATGTTAGCAGAAAAGCCTTATCCATTAAGAGATGGAACTTCAAGAGCAGCTAGGTCTAGAGGGAAGTTGTGAGCATTACGTTCGTGCATTACTTCCATACCAAGATTAGCACGGTTGATGATATCAGCCCAAGTATTAATAACGCGACCTTGGCTATCAACTACAGATTGGTTGAAATTGAATCCGTTTAGGTTGAAAGCCATAGTACTAATACCTAAAGCAGTGAACCAAATCCCTACTACAGGCCAAGCAGCCAAGAAGAAGTGTAAAGAACGAGAGTTGTTAAAACTAGCATATTGGAAGATTAATCGGCCAAAATAACCATGAGCGGCCACAATATTATAAGTCTCTTCCTCTTGACCAAATCTGTAACCCTCATTAGCAGATTCATTTTCAGTAGTTTCCCTGATCAAACTAGAGGTTACCAAGGAACCATGCATAGCACTGAATAGGGAACCGCCGAATACACCAGCTACACCTAACATGTGAAATGGATGCATAAGGATGTTATGCTCTGCCTGGAATACAATCATAAAGTTGAAAGTACCAGATATTCCTAAAGGCATACCATCAGAGAAACTTCCTTGACCAATAGGGTAAATCAAGAAAACAGCAGTAGCAGCTGCAACAGGAGCTGAATATGCAACAGCAATCCAAGGACGCATACCCAGACGGAAACTCAGTTCCCACTCACGACCCATATAACAAGCTACACCAAGTAAGAAGTGTAGAACAATTAGCTCATAAGGACCGCCATTGTATAACCACTCATCAACAGATGCAGCTTCCCAAATTGGGTAAAAGTGCAATCCGATCGCCGCAGAAGTAGGAATAATGGCACCAGAGATAATATTGTTTCCGTAAAGTAAAGAACCAGAAACAGGCTCACGAATACCATCAATATCTACTGGAGGGGCAGCGATGAAGGCGATAATAAATACAGAAGTTGCGGTCAATAAGGTAGGGATCATCAAAACACCGAACCATCCGATGTAAAGACGGTTTTCGGTGCTAGTTATCCAGTTACAGAAGCGACCCCACAGGCTTGTACTTTCGCGTCTCTCTAAAATTGCAGTCATGGTAAGATCTTGGTTTATTCAAATTGCAAGGACTCCCAAGCACACGTATTAACTAGAAAGATAATAGAAGGCTTGTTATTTAACAGTATAATATAGACTATATACCAATGTCAACCAAGCCAGCCCCAACTGTTGGATATCCATACAACAAAATTTAAAAATTTTGTAAATGAAGTGAGTGAAAATTCAAAACTCAGATTGCTCCTTTCTAGTTTCCATATGGGTTGCCCGGGACTCGAACCCGGAACTAGTCGGATGGAGTAGATAATTATTTCTTGTTACAATAGAGAAAAACCCCTCCCCAAATCGTGCTTGCATTTTTCATTGCACACGACTTTCCCTATGTAGAAATAGCCTATTTCTATTCCGAAGAGGAAGTCTACTAATTTTTTTAGTAGTAAGTTGATTCACTTACTATTTATTATAGTACAGAGAACATTTCAGAATGGAAAATGTGAAAGTTTTACCTTGATCATTTATCAATCATTTCTAGTTTATTAGTTTTGTTTAATGATTAATTAAGAGGATTCACCAGATCATTGATACGGAGAATATCCAAATACCAAATACGCTCACTGTGCGATCCACGGAAAGAAAAGTAAGTTGTTTTGGCGAACATCAAAGAAAAACTTGCTCTTCTTCCGTAAAAATTCTTCTAAAAATACCGAACCCAACCATTGCATAAAAGCTCGTACCGTGCTTTTATGTTTACGAGCTAAAGTTCTAGCGCATGAAAGTCGAAGTATATACTTTAGTCGATACAAAGTCTTCTTTTTGAAGATCCACTGTGATAATGAAAAGATTTCTACATATCCGACCAAACCGATCAAGAATATCCCAATCTGATAAATCGGTCCAAATTGGTTTACTAATAGGATGCCCCGATACAGTACAAAATTGGGCTTTTGCTAAAGATCCGATGAGGGGAGTAGTAGGGACTTTGGTATCGAATTTTTTCATTTGAGTATCTATTAGAAATGAATTCTCCAGCATTTGATTCCTTACTAACAAAGAATTTATTGGTACACTTGAAAAGTACCCCAGAAAATCGAAGCAAGAGTTTGCTAATTGGTTTAGATGGATTCTTTGCGGTTGAGTCCAAAAAGAAAGAATATTGCCACAAACGGACAAGGTAACATTTCCATTTCTTCTTCAAAAGAGGAGTTCCTTTTGATGCAAGAATTGCCTTTCCTTGATATCGAACATAATGCATAAGGGGATCCATAACGAACCATATGGTTTTCCGAAAAAACCAGGGTACATTACCCCAAAATGTTCCATCTTCCTAGAAAAGTGGATTCGTTCCAGAAAGGTTCCGGAAGAAGTTAATCGTAAGCAAGAAGATTGTTTACGAAGAAACAACAAGAAAAATTCATATTCTGATACATAAGAGTTATATAGGAATCGAAATAGTCTTTTATTTTCTTTTTCAAAATAAAAATGGATTTCATTGAAGTAATAAAACTATTCCAATTCGAGTAGTAGTTGAGAAAGAATCGCAATAAATGCAAAGATGGAACATCTTGGATCCGGTATTGAAGGAGTTGAAGCAAGATATCCAAATGGATAGGATAGGGTATTTCTATATGTGCTAGATAATGTAAATGCAAAAATTTGTCTTCTAAAAAAGGAAATATTGAATGAATAGATCGTAAATTCTGAAACTTTGGTATTTCTTTTTCTTCCGGACAAGACTGTTCTCGTAGCGAGAATGGGATTTCTACAACGATCGCAAACCCTCAGATAGAATCTGAGAATAAAACTCAGAATAAAAATAATTGTTGTAATCCAATAATCGATCTTGGTTAGGATGATTAACCAAATTAATGCAAAAATTCTGCTGATACATTCGAATCATTAACCGTTTCACAAGTAGTGAACTAAATTTCTTGTTATTAGAACCAAAAATTTCGACAAGTTCGGAACCATTTAATCCATAATCATAGGCAAACACATAAATGTACTCCTGAAAGAGTAGTGGGTAGACGAAATATTGTCTAGGAAATTTAAGTTTTTCTGAATACCCCTCGAATTTTTCCATTTGTATTTCTACTTGAATCAGAGAGAGAGAAATATTTCTCGGTTTATCAAATGGTGATACATAGTGCAATATGGTCAGAACAGGGTGTTGCATTTTTTAATACAAACCCCAGGGGAAGAAAAGGAGTCTAATCCACGGATCTTTTTCCGCTCCTTTTCTATCCAATTAGTTTATGTTTGTTCTAATTACAAAAGAGAACAAATACTTTATTTTTGCAGGCCAATTGCTCTTTTGACTTTGGAATACAGTCTCTTTATCAATATACTGCTTCTTTTACACATTCAATCCATAACATCTTTTTCAATCCAAAATCAAGAATAATTAGGATTTCTAAAAAAAAAAAAAATCAAAGGTCTACTCATAGGAAAACCTGCTTTTCCCTACATCAGGCACTAATCTATTTTTAACGTCTAATTAGATCAGGAGTCCTTCCAATTAAGAAGTTAAGCTCGTTGCTTTTTATTTTACCAGAATTGGAGCCAGGCTCTATCCATTTATTCATTAGACCCAGAAAATCGGAATTTTTTTATTTCATTCCAAAAATCCAAAATAAGAAATTGATTTTATTACGACATGCTATTTTTTCCATTCATTACCCTTGAGGATCAGTCGCGGTCTTATAGACTCTACCAAGAGTCTGGACGAATTTTTTGCTTCATCCAAATGTGTAAAAGATCATAGTCGCACTTAAAAGCCGAGTACTCTACCATTGAGTTAGCAACCCAGATAAACTAGGATCTTAGATACGATCGAAATCCAAAAATCAATGGAATTACACCGCACACCCCTGTCAAAATCTTACAATAGCAAGACATTAAAAGAAAGATTTTATCACCATTGAAAACACTCAGATACCAAAAGGAACGGGTCTGGTTAAATTTCACTAAGGTTAAAAGTGGCACCAATCACGATCGTAAAATTGTCATTTTTTTAACTTTTTTATTTATTTATTTAAATAAATCTTGTATGAGAGTACAAACAAGAGGGACAACCCTACCATTTGAGCAAAGTGTAGGCAAAAAAACCTAATAGGGAGTGAGGATAAAGAGACTTATCCATCTACAAATTCTAGATGTTCAATAGACCTTTGTCAATGGAAATACAAAGGTAAGAAAAAAAATTAGATAGAAAAACTCAAAAAAATAAAGGCTTATGTTGGATTGGCACGACATAAATCCAGTCAAAAATAGGATTAAGAAAGAGACAAATTATTTCTAAATAGTTAGACAACAAGGGATACTAGTGAGCCTCTCCTAGTTTTTTATTCATTTAGTTCTTCAATTAACTCAAAGTTCTTTCTTTTTTCTTTAAAGAATTCCGCCTTCCTTAAAATATCAGAAACTGTTCTTGTAGGTTGAGCACCTTTTTCAAGGAAATAGAGAATAGCTGGAACATTTAAACAAGTTTGATTCTTTATCGGATCATAAAAACCTACTTTTCGAAGATCTCTTCCTTCTCTTCGAGATCGAACATCAATTGCAACGATTCGATAGACAGCGTATTGGGATAGATGTAGATAAACAAAGCCCCCTAGAAACGTATAGGAGGTTTTCTCCTCATACGGCTCGAGAAAATGATTCGAATTTCTATCTACTTGTATTATAGATAGATAGAAATTCGACTATGACTTGCATTAATTTCCGTACAGAAAAAACAAATTTCATTTATACTCATGACTCAAGTTGACTAATTTTGACTGACAGACTTGAAAGAAAAAAATCCTTTGAAATTTTTTGAGTCGTCTCTAAACTCTTTTCTTTGCCTCATCTCGAACGAATTCACTTTTATTCCTTATTCCGGTCCAATTCTATTGTTGAGACAATTGAAAATCGTGTTTACTTGTTCGGGAATCCTTTATCTTTGATTTGTGAAATCCTTGGGTTTAAACATTACTTCGGGAATTCTTATTCCTTTTTCTTTCAAAAGAGTAGCAACATACCCTTTTTTTCTTATTTCCTTCGATAAAGCATTTCCCTCTTCTATAGAAATCGAATATGAGCGATTGATTCTGATAGACTTTTAATCAAAAGAGTTTTCCCATATCTTCCAAAATTGGACTTTCTTCTTATTTTAATCTTTCGATTTCTATATTATTTCGATTTCTATATTAAGGGTAGAATGACAAAGTTGGCCTAATTTATTAGTTTTCACTAACCCTAGATTCTTTCCCTTGATAAAAAATAAATTCTGTCCTCTCGAGCTCCATCGTGTACTATTTACTTAGCTTACTTACAAACAACCCAGCGCAAATTCGGTTCGGGACGAATAGAACAGACTATGTCGAGCCAAGAGCATTTTCATTACTATGGAAAATGGTGGATAGCAAAATCCACAATCGATCGTGTCCTTCAAGTCGCACGTTGCTTTCTACCACATCGTTTTAAACGAAGTTTTACCATAACATTCCTCTAATTTCATTGCAAAGTGTTATAGGGAATTGATCCAATATGGATGGAATCATGAATAGTCATTAGTTTAGTTTTTGTATACTAATTCAAACTTGCTTTGCTATCTATGGAGAAATATGAATAAAAGAAATTAAGTATTTATCGGGAAAGACTCCGCAAAGATCCAATTTATTTAAACCCATATTCTATCATATGAATGAAATATAGTTCGAAAAAGGGAATAAACAAGTTTGCTTAAGACTTATTTATTATGGAATTTCCATCCTCAACGGAGGACTCGAGATGATCAATCCTGAAATGATAAGAGAAGAATCGACTCTTCTCCAACAAATAAACTATCAACCTCCCGTTTAATTAATTTAATTAATATATTAGATTAGCAATCTATTTTTCCATAACATTTTTCCGTAACAAAACTAATTAACTATTAACTAAATAAACTATAGAATTCTCGTATTTCTTCGACTCGAATACCAAAAGAAAGAAAAAAATGAAGTAAAAAAACGCATTTCCTGTAAAGTAAAATTAAGGTCTTTGCTTTTACTTATTCTTTCTTTTACCTAAAAGAGGAAACTCCAAATCAAAATTGAATCCATTCTATCTAACGAGCAGTTCTTATCTTATCTTTACCGGAATGGATCATTCTGGATATTTAAAAAATCGCGCGGATCGAGATCGTTTTCGCTTAACCAAAGAAAGAAAAAAATGAAGGAACCTTTTTACTAATAAAATACTATAACAAAAATTTATCTCTATCATAAATCTATCTCTACCATAAAGGGGTAGGTCTCGTTTTTTATACAATGTTCTATGTCAAGTTTAAAAATTTTTCATGAAAAAAGATTTTCAATTTGACTGGACTTGACACTGGATTATGTTTTCTGAGACAGAAAAGGAATGCATTAGGAATGCATCGAATCTAAGAGTTTATAAGAGAAAATAATTCTCTTTAATAAACTTTATGTCTCGTGCAGAATACAACACGATTTCATCTTTCGTTTCATCAGAAAAATCTGGGACGGAAGGATTCGAACCTCCGAGTAACGGGACCAAAACCCGCTGCCTTACCACTTGGCCACGCCCCATTTCGGGTTTTATGCGACACTAATAAACAGTATTATGTTTATTTCTTATTCGTCAATCCTACTTCAATTACATAAAAATGGGGGTATTCTCTTGGTAGGATTCTAGACATGCGAATAATATAGAATCCAAAAATGCATTGATCATTACATGGAATTCTATTAAGATATTATATGAAAGTCGAATTTCTTCCACTCTCATTTGAGAGTGCGAATACAAGGAGGTATTTTGTGTTTGGGAAAGTCCGAAGAGAAAAGGATTTTGAATCCTCCTTTTCCTTTTTCCCTTAGAAAAATAACTCAATCAAAATCCAATTATCTACTCTACAAGAACGAAACGCTTGTTATGCCTAATATACTTAGTTTAACCTGTATTTGTTTTAATTCTGTTATTTATCCGACTAGTTTTTCTTCGCCAAATTGCCCGAAGCTTATGCTATTTTCAACCCAATCGTGGATGTTATGCCTGTCATACCAGTACTCTTTTTCTATTAGCCTTTGTTTGGCAAGCTGCTGTAAGTTTTCGATGAAATCTTTACTACTCTGTCTGCCAAATGGAATCATGTATTCATTCTAAAAAATTCGAAAAATGGATAAGAGCCGAGAAGTCTTATATTATGAATCTTCGATTCTAAAATTCAAATTCTTCTACATTGAATGTATAGCTGCAGCAATAAATTTGGATCAGCCTTTCTACTCCCTGCATCTACGTTGAGCAGGTATCTTTAGGTAACCGCACAATACCTAACCTAATTTATTGATAAGAGTGTTTATTATAAATCAATTCTTGCAATTTTTTCAAAAATTGATTTTTGCATTTTTAGGTGTCAAAATAAACAAAACCCATCCTAGTGGATTTGTGTGGTAAGGAAAAACGGGTAATCTATTCCTTAAAAAAATCTTGGAGATTATGTAATGCTTACTCTCAAACTTTTTGTTTATACAGTAGTGATATTCTTTGTTTCCCTCTTTATCTTTGGATTCTTATCTAATGATCCAGGACGTAATCCTGGGCGTGACGTAAAAATCCAAAATTTTTTCTTACAAATTGGATTTGTTTCATACATTTATCTACGAGAAAATCCGGGGGTCAGAATTCCTTCCAATTCGAAAGTCCCAAATGATCCGAGGGGGCGGAAAGAGAGGGATTCGAACCCTCGGTACAAAAAATTGTACAACGGATTAGCAATCCGCCGCTTTAGTCCACTCAGCCATCTCTCCCCGTTCCAAATCGAAAGGTTTCCGTGATATGACAGAGGCAAGAAATAACGATTGCAAAAATTCTTCCTTTTTCTTTCAAAAGTTCAAAAATTTATATTGCCAACTCCATTTTAGTTATATTCTTTTTTCTTAATGTAAGTGGACCTGACTCCTTGAATGAGGCCTCTATCCGCTATTCTGATATATAAATTCGATGTAGATGAAATTGTATAAGTGGATTTTTTTGTATTTCCTTAGACTTAGACCGCGCAAGGCAAGAATTTCTCGCTATTTACGATTTCATATTCTTGTTACTAGATGTTCTATAGGAATAAGAAGAAATCGCAACCCCTTTCCGCTACACATAAAAATTGATTTCGAAAGTCAATTTTTCTTTTCAATATCTTTATCTTTTTTTTTCAGAATCCTATTTTTGTTCTTATACCCATGCAATAGAGAGCGAGTGGGAAAAGAGAGGTTACTTTTTTTCATTTTTCCCTTAAAAGATAGGATTTCTTGGAAATAGAAATCATGGAATAATCCTGAATTCCAATGTTTATTTCTATAGTATAAGAAAAACTAATTGAATCAAATTCATGGATTTACCACGACCTCGGTTGTGACCCCATAGATAAAAATGCAAAATTTCTATCTTCGAGACCATTGAAAAAAGGCATTGAACGAGAAAAAACTCGTCCACAGATAATCAAAGTATCGTATGCCTTGGAAATGATATAAGGTGCTCGGAAATGGTTGAAGTAATTGAATAGGAGGATAACTATGACTATAGCCCTTGGTAGAGTTACTAAAGAAGAAAATGATTTATTTGATATTATGGACGACTGGTTACGAAGGGATCGTTTTGTTTTTGTAGGATGGTCTGGTCTATTGCTTTTTCCTTGTGCTTATTTCGCTTTAGGAGGTTGGTTTACAGGGACAACTTTTGTAACTTCTTGGTATACCCATGGATTGGCGAGTTCCTATTTGGAAGGTTGCAATTTCTTAACCGCAGCAGTTTCCACCCCTGCCAATAGTTTAGCACACTCTTTGTTGCTACTATGGGGCCCAAAAGCACAAGGGGATTTTACTCGTTGGTGTCAATTAGGTGGTCTGTGGACTTTTGTTGCTCTCCATGGGGCTTTTGCACTAATAGGTTTCATGTTACGTCAATTTGAACTTGCTCGGTCTGTTCAATTGCGGCCTTATAATGCAATTTCATTCTCTGGCCCAATCGTTGTTTTTGTTTCCGTATTCCTGATTTATCCACTGGGGCAATCCGGTTGGTTCTTTGCGCCGAGTTTTGGCGTAGCAGCGATATTTTGATTCATCCTCTTCTTCCAAGGATTTCATAATTGGACGTTGAACCCATTTCATATGATGGGAGTTGCCGGAGTATTAGGCGCGGCTCTGCTATGCGCTATTCATGGGGCAACCGTGGAAAACACTCTATTTGAGGACGGTGATGGTGCAAATACCTTCCGCGCTTTTAACCCAACTCAAGCCGAAGAAACTTATTCAATGGTCACCGCTAATCGCTTTTGGTCCCAAATCTTTGGTGTTGCTTTTTCCAATAAACGTTGGTTACATTTCTTTATGCTATTTGTACCGGTCACCGGTTTATGGATGAGTGCTATTGGCGTAGTCGGCCTGGCTCTGAACCTACGTGCCTATGACTTCGTTTCCCAGGAAATCCGTGCAGCGGAAGATCCTGAATTTGAGACTTTCTACACCAAAAATATTCTTTTAAACGAGGGTATTCGTGCGTGGATGGCAGCTCAGGATCAGCCTCATGAAAATCTTATATTCCCTGAGGAGGTTCTACCACGTGGAAACGCTCTTTAATGGAACTTTCGTTTTAGCTGGTCGTGACCAAGAAACCACCGGTTTTGCTTGGTGGGCCGGGAATGCCAGACTTATCAATTTGTCGGGTAAACTACTTGGAGCTCACGTAGCCCATGCAGGATTAATCGTATTCTGGGCCGGAGCAATGAACCTATTTGAAGTGGCCCATTTCGTACCAGAAAAACCCATGTATGAACAAGGGTTGATTTTACTTCCGCACTTAGCTACTCTAGGTTGGGGAGTAGGGCCAGGAGGAGAAGTTCTAGATACTTTTCCGTACTTTGTATCTGGAGTACTTCATCTAATTTCCTCCGCAGTCTTAGGCTTCGGTGGTATTTATCACGCGCTTCTGGGACCTGAGACTCTTGAAGAATCTTTTCCATTCTTTGGTTATGTGTGGAAAGATAGAAATAAAATGACTACAATTTTGGGTATTCACCTAATTTTGTTAGGTATAGGTGCTTTTCTTCTAGTACTCAAAGCTCTTTATTTTGGCGGTATATATGATACCTGGGCTCCTGGGGGAGGAGATGTAAGAAAAATTACCAATTTGACCCTTAGCCCCGGTGTTATATTTGGTTATTTACTAAAATCCCCTTTTGGGGGAGAGGGTTGGATTGTTAGTGTGGATGATTTAGAAGATATAATTGGGGGACATGTATGGTTGGGTTTCATTTGTGTATTTGGCGGAATTTGGCATATCTTAACCAAACCCTTCGCATGGGCTCGCCGTGCATTTGTATGGTCTGGAGAAGCTTACTTGTCTTATAGTTTAGGCGCTTTATCTGTCTTTGGTTTTATCGCTTGTTGTTTTGTCTGGTTCAATAATACAGCTTATCCGAGTGAGTTTTATGGACCTACTGGGCCAGAAGCTTCTCAAGCTCAAGCATTTACTTTTCTAGTTAGAGATCAGCGTCTTGGAGCTAATGTGGGATCTGCCCAAGGACCCACAGGTTTAGGTAAATATCTAATGCGTTCCCCAACGGGAGAGGTTATTTTTGGAGGGGAAACTATGCGTTTTTGGGACCTTCGTGCTCCATGGTTAGAACCTCTAAGGGGCCCCAACGGTTTGGACTTGAGTAGGTTGAAAAAGACATACAACCTTGGCAAGAACGACGTTCGGCAGAATATATGACCCATGCTCCTTTAGGCTCTTTAAATTCTGTGGGTGGCGTAGCTACCGAGATCAATGGGGTAAAAGAATCCCAATGGGGTAAAAGAATCGAATCCTAGAATTCCTATTCCAAAATTTTTGGGACTCTTAGGTGCTATTGTACCTAGTATATCGAATTTTTCTTCATCTTACTATTTACTAACGTATAATCAGATCCTGTTAAAAAAGCATTTGTTCCTTGACAATTTGAAACAAAACTTCAAAGTACTTCAAGGACTTAAACACTTTTTAATAAATGAAAATCAAAGGATTTCCAATTTCCATAGTAACATCATGTTGGATCCATTCCAGTTAAATTGGCACTTTCTCCCTCATGATTCTTGGGAAGAGACATCAGCAAAAATTCACCTTGGACAATTTATTTGCGAAAATGTATGTCTATTTAATTCGCACATAAAAAAATCAGGTCAAATTTTCATTGTAAATATAGATTCCTTTGTTATAAGAGCAGCTAAGCCTTATTTGGCCACTACAGAGCAACTGTTCATGGTCATTATGGAGAAATCCTTTACAAAGGGGATAGGTTAGTTACGTTTATATACGAAAAGCGAGATCTAGTGACATAACGCAAGGTCTTCCAAAAGTAGAACAAATCTTCGAAGCGCGTTCAATTGATTCACTATCGCCGAATCTCGAAAGGAGAATTGAGGATTGGAATGAGCGTATACCAAGAATTCTTGGGGGTCCTTGGGGATTCTTGATTGGAGCTGAGCTAACCATAGCCCAAAGTCGTATCTCTTTGGTTAATAAGATCCAAAAGGTTTATCGATCCCAAGGGGTACAGATCCATAATAGACATATAGAGATTATTATACGCCAAGTAACATCAAAAGTGCGGGTTTCCGAAGATGGAATGTCTAATGTTTTTTCACCTGGGAATTAATTGGACTATTGCGAGCGGAGCGAGCAAGACGGGCTTTGGATGAATCGATCTATTATCGGGCAATCTTATTGGGAATAACAAGGGTTTCCTGAATACCCAAAGTTTCATATCTGAAGCAAGTTTTCAAGAAACAGCTCGAGTTTTAGCAAAAGCTGCCTTACGAGGTCGTATTGATTGGTTGAAAGGCCTGAAAGAAAACGTAGTTCTGGGGGGGATTATACCTGTTGGTACCGGATTCCAAAAATTTGTGCATCGTTACCCACAAGACAAGAACCTTTATTTCAAAATTCAAAAAAAAACTATTTGCGTCGGAAATGAGAGATATTTTGTTTCGCATACGAATTAGTTTCTTCGATTCGACGTAACAAACAATTTCTATGAGACATCAGAATCACCATTTACCCCATTTATATGATTTAAGGATACATAAAGCAGATTTTTTACTTTAAACTAGATTTTTGACCTTAGAACGCTAAGAGGTCAGATTTTCTATTTTTATTTTAACTAAGTAAAAGAAGTTAGTTAATTCATTAAGGTTATGCTTATACCATGTAGAAGGTTCCATCGGAACAATTATTATTTATTTCAAGCTATTTCGGCTCTTTCTTAATCTTCGAAAAGAAAGAAATTTCGTAATGGAATGGTAGGATGAAAAAAAAGAAAAAATCAAAAGGAAGTGTGGAAAAAATGACAAGAAGATATTGGAACATTAATTTGAAAGAGATGATAGAAGCGGGAGTTCATTTTGGTCATGGTATTAAGAAATGGAATCCTAAAATGGCCCCTTACATCTCGGCAAAGCGTAAAGGTACTCATATTACAAATCTCGCTAGAACCACCCGTTTTTTATCGAAGCTTGTGATTTAGTTTTTGATGCAGCAAGTCAGGGAAAAAGCTTCTTAATTGTTGGTACCAAAAAAAGAGCAGCGGATTTAGTAGCATCAGCTGCAATAAGGGCTCGTTGTCATTATGTTAATAAAAAGTGGTTCAGTGGTATGTTAACGAATTGGTCGATTACTAAAACTAGACTTTCTCAATTTAGAGACTTAAGAGCAGAAGAAAAGATGGAAAAATTCCACCATCTCCCAAAAAGAGATGTGGCAATCTTGAAGAGAAAATTATCTACCTTGCAAAGATATCTCGGCGGGATCAAATATATGACGAGGTTGCCTGACATTGTGATCGTCCTCGATCAGCAAAAAGAGTATATAGCTCTTCGGGAATGTGCCATTTTGGGGATTCCTACTATTTCTTTAGCCGATACAAATTGTGACCCAGATCTCGCGAATATATCGATTCCAGCCAACGATGACACTATGACTTCAATTCGATTGATTCTTAACAAATTAGTATTTGCAATTTGTGAGGGCCGTTCTCTCTATATAAGAAATCTTTGATTAAGAAGAATAGTTAATTCTTGGGCAACTGCGTAGATTTATGGGATCACTTACTATTCTTTTTTGTTTTGCATAGATAAAAGAAGGGGAATATTGATATATATTAGAGGGTATTGATATATATTATCATCGATGTGATTTCTTGATATCCTAAATATAAGATTAATACTTCACGTTGCTAAGTTGAGAAAAAGATGGTTGAATCAAAAGAATTCTTTTTTGAAGTTCATTTTTTATCAGGGTACAATATGAATATTATACCGTGTTCCATTAAAACACTCAAGGGGTTATACGATATATCGGGCGTAGAAGTAGGCCAACACTTCTATTGGCAAATAGGAGGTTTCCAAATTCATGCCCAAGTACTCATCACTTCTTGGGTCGTAATTACTATCTTGCTAGGTTCAGTTATCGTAGCTGTTCGCAATCCACAAACCATCCCAACCGATGGTCAGAATTTCTTCGAATATGTCCTTGAGTTTATTCGAGACTTGAGCAAAACTCAGATTGGAGAAGAATATGGTCCCTGGGTCCCCTTTATTGGAACTATGTTCCTTTTTATTTTTGTTTCGAACTGGTCGGGTGCTCTTTTACCTTGGAAAATTATACAGTTACCCCATGGAGAATTAGCAGCGCCCACGAATGATATAAATACTACTGTTGCTTTAGCTTTACTCACGTCAGCCGCATATTTTTATGCGGGTCTTAGCAAAAAAGGATTGAGTTATTTCGAGAAATATATTAAACCAACTCCAATCCTTTTACCAATTAACATATTAGAAGATTTCACAAAACCATTATCGCTTAGTTTTTGACTTTTCGGGAATATATTGGCGGATGAATTAGTCGTTGTTGTTCTTGTTTCTTTAGTCCCCTTAGTAGTTCCTATACCGGTCATGTTTCTTGGATTATTTACAAGCGGTATTCAAGCTCTTATTTTTGCAACGTTAGCCGCAGCCTATATAGGGGAATCCATGGAGGGTCATCATTGAATTGACTAGTTTTCAAAATAGTCTTTTTTTAGCTTAACTCAATTCATGCATGGTTGCGTAAAATTCGCTTGGTTGGAAAACACAATAGTTAGAATTGCGTATGAATATACAATCTAGAGTTGTAGAAGAGAGAATAGGCTATATTACGGAATTGCCAAAGTATATAGGCATTAGGGAGGGGCGGAGTCAGGCTAGATCTATATCCTTTATGTCTATAAGTTCAGTCATCTTTTTTATGGGTTTCCACTTTAAGGAATTTTTTTTGAATCCGATTCAATAGAAAATGAGAAAATACACAAACAAAATAGAAGAAACAAATTGATATGGGATATTATATATTCCCAAGTTAGATTCATTATCTAATCCGATATATGGAATTCCCCTCTATATGGAATCCGAGTCCATATCCAATTCGATGCAGCATATTGTTATCAATTGGATATCTTGATTTAATTCCTATTGGATCTGGATTAGGTCGATTTCCATAGGGGTTCTTCCGCTATTTCACCTTTTATTATGAATTAGATGATAGGGGAAAAAATAGAAACTCAAGGATATCGAAGAGGAAAGAAAGAAGGATGGAATGAAAGATCGGTTGGTTGGAAAGAAAGAGAAATAGAATAATGAGGACACAAACCTCTAATGATTAGAAACTAAAAAGGAGATCTCGAAGCAGTTCGGAGAATTCAGATTATCGTTTCAATTTGTACTTTTTAGTTACTTCTGTCCAATAGAGCTTAGAAAAAAATTTCTTGGTTGATTGTATCCTTAACCATTTCTTTTTTTTGACACGAGGAACTCATCATGAATCCACTAATTGCTGCTGCTTCCGTTATTGCTGCTGGATTGGCCGTAGGTCTTGCTTCTATTGGGCCTGGAGTTGGTCAAGGTACTGCTGCAGGACAAGCTGTAGAAGGTATTGCGAGACAGCCAGAAGCAGAAGGTAAAATACGAGGTACTTTATTGCTTAGTCTAGCTTTTATGGAAGCTTTAACAATTTATGGACTAGTTGTGGCACTAGCGCTTTTATTTGCGAACCCTTTTGTTTAATCCTAAAAAGAAAACGAGTCCTTTAGATTAGATACTTTCTTCTTTTTTAGTAAATTGGTATTTGCTTCTGCAATTCCAATTATATCAATACTTTACTCCTAATTTATTACTCCTAGAATTTTATATTTATGGGGACAGACAATACCCCACCCCAAGAATAGCTGATTTGAGGATGATCAATTTAGAGGATATGTTCGCCGTCTTGCTTCCCGTCCTTTGTTTAGGGCAGTGGAAAGTATTTTTCCTTTTATTTTAGGAATTTTGGGAACATTTCAACAAAGGGGGTCTTTCACAGGTCAAACGAGATCTAAGACTTAATCTAAAAGAAATTACTAAATTGAATCTATTTCTATTAAAAAAAATTGCATTAAAAAACCGATCAAAAGGGCGAGCGAAGTAAGTGATCGAAAAACTTTGTTCTTTGTTCGTCCTATCTATAAGAGGAGAGCATATGAAAAATGTAACCCATTCTTTCGTTTTTTTAGCTCACTGGCCATCCGCTGGGAGTTTCGGGCTTAATACCGATATTTTAGCAACAAATCTAATAAATCTAACTGTAGTGGTTGGTGTATTGATTTATTTTGGAAAGGGAGTGTGTGCGAGTTGTGTATTTCAAGAATAGATTGGATCTATCCGGCTGCACTTTAGAATATTTTTAGTATTTTTCGAATAAATAAGAAAAGGGTGCACGATCTCGACGAATTACTTCTGAATAAATGCAGAAATCATATGGAAGAACCTTAGCATTTCGCGACCTATTGGTAAATCAACTTTGATTCTCTATAGACCAATAATATGAGACCATTAACACGGTTAAAGCTAAACTGCTTGAAGTCTAGGCAAAAGGGGGTACTCTTTCTACAACTATATTAGTATTAGTACCAAATGCTTTAAACAGGAAATAGCTAATGTAGAATTTATCTGATATAGAACACTCATATCGATAAAATGGTTTGAACTATTTACTAGAAGGGGCACCCTGCCCTTTTTATCCAATGCCGAATCGACGACCTATGTATAAAAAAAGGAGAAAGTTTTTGGATTTGAAGAAAAAAATAGGAATTCTATCCATTTTCATTTTCCATTTTTCTATTTAGTTTTTCTTAATGAAATTCCAAATTTTAACTAAAGGGCAAATACAAATAAAAAAACAACTTTGCTGCCCATGATAGATTTTTATCTAGGCGGAAGAGTCCTCTTAATATTTATCTAGTCTTATATGGGTTTCGGTATATTGAAATATAAACAGAAAAGAGAGGGTAGAGGATAGGCTCATTACATTAAAAAAAAGATATGGAAGTAGCCATAGCAAAAAAGAAAAAAGGGAGCGTGAGAGCCAAATGAATCGAAAGATTCATGTTTGGTTCGGGAAGAGATCATAAAAGTTGTAAACTTAATAGCAAGGTAATCTACTTTCATTAAAAGATTTATTAGATAATCGAAAACAGAGGATCTTGAGTACTATTCGAAATTCGGAAGAATTGCGTAGAGGACCATTGAGCAGCTCGAAAAAGCTCGAATTCGATTACGAGAAAGTCGAACTAGAAGCGGATGAGTATCGAATGAATGGATACTCGAGATAGAACGAGAAAAAGCAAATTTGATTAATGCCACTTCTATTAGTTTGGAACAATTAGAAAAGTCTAAAAACGAAACCCTTTATTTTGAAAAACAAAGGGCGATGAATCAGGTCCGACAACGGGTTTTCCAACAAGCCGTACAAGGAGCTCTAGGAACTCGAATAGTTGTTTGAATACCGAGTTACATTTCCGTACGATTCGTGCTAATATTGGCATTCTCGGGGCCATGGAATGGAAGAGATAATTAAATTAATTAGTCCTTGAACTTCTACTTTCCTTTAGAATTTAGGCATTATTTTTCCCCTTGCTTCCGAAAAAAATAGTAAAGAAACACTAATGGCAACCCTTCGAGTCGATGAAATTCATAAAATTCTCCGCGAACGTATTGAACAATATAATAGAAAAGTAGGGATTGAGAATATCGGTCGCGTAGTTCAAGTGGGGGATGGGATTGCTCGTATTATAGGTCTTGGTGAAATAATGTCGGCGAATTAGTCGAATTTGCGAAGGGACTAGGGGTATTGCTCTGAATTTGGAATCCAAAAATGTTGGGATTGTATTAATGGGCGATGGGTTGATGATACAAGAGGGCAGTTTTGTAAAAGCAACATGAAGAATTGCTCAAATACCCGTGAGCGAGGCTTACTTGGGTCGTGTTATAAATGCTCTGGCTAAACCTATTGATGGGAGAGGCGAAATTGTAGCTTCGGAATCTCGCTTAATTGAATCTCCTGCTCCGGGTATAATTTCCAGGCGTTCTGTATATGAACCCATTCAAACGGGGCTTATTGCTATCGATTCGATGATCCCCATAGGGCGCGGTCAGCGAGAGTTAATTATTGGGGACAGACAAACTGGCAAAACAGCAGTAGCTACAGATACAATTCTCAATCAAAAAGGGCAAGATGTAATATGTGTTTATGTAGCTATCGGTCAAAGAGCATCCTCCGTAGCTCAAGTAGTAACTACTTTCCATGAAGAGGGGGCCATGGAATACACTATTGTAGTAGCTGAAATGGCGGATTCCCCTGCTACATTACAATACCTCGCTCCTTATACGGGAGCAGCCCGGCGAGTATTTTATGTACCGCGAACGGCATACTTTAATAATTTATGATGATCTCTCCAAACAGGCACAAGCTTATCGCCAAATGTCCCTTCTATTAAGAAGACCCCCGGCCGCGAAGCTTACCCAGGGGATGTTTTTATTTGCATTCACGCCTTTTAGAAAGAGCCGCTAAATTAAATTCTCTTTTAGGGAAGGAAGTATGACCGCTTTACCAATAGTTGAGACTCAATCTGGAGACGTTTCCGCCTATATTCCTACTAATGTAATCTCCATTACAGATGGACAAATATTCTTATCCGCAGATCTATTCAATGCCGGAATTCGACCTGCTATTAATGTGGGTATTTCCGTTTCCAGAGTAGGATCCGCGGCTCAAATTAAAGCCATGAAACAAGTAGCTGGCAAATCAAAATTGGAATTAGCTCAATTCGCAGAGTTACAAGCCTTTGCACAATTCGCCTCTGCTCTCGATAAAACAAGTCGAATCAATTGGCAAGGGGCCGACGATTACGAGAATTGCTTAAACAATCCCAAGCAAATCCTCTTCCAGTGGAAGAGCAGATAGCTACTATTTATACCGGAACAAGAGGATATCTTGATTCCTTAGAAATTGGACAGGTAAAGAAATTTCTGGATGAGTTACGTAAACACCTAAAAGATACTAAACCTCAATTCCAAGAAATTATATCTTCTAGCAAGACATTCACCGAGGAAGCGGAAATCCTTTTGAAGGAAGCTATTCAGGAACAACTCGAACGGTTTTCCCTTCAGGAACAAACATAAATTTTGCACGTCTACTCTTGTTAGTAGAAGTAGTAGAGGAGAAATCGTTGAGAAAGATTTTTCATTTGAATCATGCAAAAAGTTTTCTTGGTTTTTAGTATAGTTATTTAAAGAATAGATAGAAATAAGATTGCGTCAATAGGATTTGAACCTATACCAAAGGTTTAGAAGACCTCTGTCCTATCCATTAGACAATGGACGCTTTTTTCATATTTTCTTCTTTCTTTTCGTTTTTATCGGACCAAGAGAAAAAACTGTTAAACCTAAACTCTTTTAGGAAAGAAAAACAAATGCATATACAAATGTATGATGCATATATCATAAAGAAGGAATATGGAGCGGGTAGTGGGAATCGAACCCGCAACCCCACGGTTATGAGCCTTGTCAGCTACCAAACTGTTCTATCCTGTTAAACTAAAGAGCGGGGAACTAGTGGATAAAAGGGGTTGAATACGCCCCTCTACCATATCTATACAAATAGAATAGTCCATTTATACAGAATGGTAAAGAGGGCTCTTCTACGATCATCAATTCCAGAAATCCATACAAATACGAAAGGGTATTTTATCCTTACCAACTGGATCTTGTTGCACCCGGTAACAAGCATGCATAAACCATTTCTCGAAGTATGTGTCCGGATAGCCCAAAGTCTCGATAGTTAGCTCTAGGCCTTCCGGTCAAAAAACAACGTCGATGAAGGCGTGTCGGTGCACTATTACGTGGCAGGGATTGCAATTTTTCTCGCATTTTCGTTTTTTCACTCAAACTCAAAGGGTAAACTTTGCTTCTTATCTTTTTTTTGAAGATCGACGAATCAAATGATATTTCTGTTCTAATTTCTGCCGCTTCTTCTCTCTCTGAATCAAACTTTTTTGCCATAATGTGCCGTTCCTACTATCTACCAAGTATACGGTTCTAATCCTAGATGGAAAAATAAATAGAAAAAGAAATCTAAGAAGGCGGGTCCTCCCCTCCATCAAGAGTAATGAACTAGGTGCTGATACAGTACAAAAAAATTAACTAAATTAACCAAACTTGCCTGATGTTGAGGCAATCAAGAAAGCGGCATAAGTGAATATATAACCCACGGAAAAGTGAGCTAATCCCACCAATCTTGCTTGCACAATGGAAAGAGCCACGGGCTTATCTCTCCAGCGAATTAAATTAGCCAAAGGTGTCCGTTCATGAGCCCATGCTAAAGTCTCAATTAATTCCTGCCAATATCCACGCCAGGAAATTAAGAACATAAATCCAGTCGCCCAAACAAGATGTCCAAATAAGAACATCCACGCCCATACCGATAAACTATTCATCCCAAAAGGATTATATCCATTGATAAGTTGTGAAGAGTTTAACCATAGGTAATCTCTTAACCATCCCATCAAATAAGTGGAGGATTCATTAAATTGTGAAACGTTGCCCTGCCATAATGTGATGTGTTTCCAATGCCAATAAAAAGTAACCCATCCAATGGTATTTAACATCCAGAAAACTGCCAAATAAAACGCGTCCCAAGCAGAAATATCACAAGTACCGCCGCGACCTGGGCCGTCGCAAGGAAAACTATATCCAAAATCTTTTTATCCGGCATTAATTTGGAACCGCGTGCATCTAAAGCACCCTTTACTAAAATCAATGTAGTTGTATGCAAACCTAGAGCAATAGCATGATGAACCAAGAAATCTCCAGGTCCTATTGTTAAGAAAAGCGAATTACTATTCTCGTTAACGCATTCAACCATCCGGGTAACCATAGGGTTCGACCCGCATTGAAAGCGGGACCGCTCGTTGAAGATAAGAGTATATCGAACCCATATGTCGTCTTACCATGAGCCGATTGTATCCATTGAGCAAATATAGGTTCGATCAAGATTTGCTTTTCGGAGTACCAAAAGCAAGCATGACGTCATTATGAACATAAAGGCCCAAGGAGTATGGAATCCTAGGAAGAGACTAGCCCAACTTAAATGAGATATGATAGCTTCTTTATGGTCTAACATTCTTGCCAATACATTATCCTCATTCTGTTCCGGATTGTAATCCCTAATGAAAAAAATAGCTCCATGAGCAAAAGCCCCTGTCATGATGAACCCTGCAATGTATTGGTGATGAGTATATAAAGCTGCTTGAGTAGTAAAGTCTTGTGCTATGAATGCATAAGAAGGTAAAGAGTACATATGTTGAGCTACTAAGGAAGTAATAACCCCTAAAGAAGCTAGAGCAAGACCTAATTGAAAATGAATCGAATTATTGATTGTGTCGTAAAGGCCCTTATGCCCACGCCTAATCGACCCCCGGAGGAAGTATGTGCTTCTAAAAGATCTTTGATACTGTGCCCAATTCCGAAGTTAGTTCGATACATATGACCGGCAATGAGAAAAATAAATGCAATAGCTAAATGATGGTGCGCAATATCGGTCAGCCACAAACTTTGTGTTTGTGGATGGAATCCCCAAGAAGAGTTAGAATAGCGTTCCCGCTCCTTGAGTGGTACCAAATAAATGATTACTCGAATCGGGGTTTTGGGCATAAAGATTCCACGACCCGTCGAAGGGGTCCCAACCCCGGGGATAGGGTAATACATCTAAGAAATTATTCCATCGAACGTACTCTCCCTGGATGCTGGAATAGCGACATGAACTAAATGTCTGTCCAAGCCAAAGAACTTACCCGAAAAGTCGACAAATGATGATTGAGACGAGATTCCGCGTTTTTGAACCACGAAAGGCTTGGTTTCCATTTGGGTTGTAGATGTAACCAACCCCTATTAAGGATAGCGTAGAAAGAAATAATAGAAAAAGAGCTCCTGTATAAAGATCTTCATTGGTCCGTAATCCAATTGTATACCACCACCGATAAACCCCAGAATAGGCGATATTCACTGGACCGGCGGCGCCTCCTCGAGTAAAGGCTTCCACAGCGGGTTGACCAAAATGAGGATCCCAAATCGCATGAGCAATAGGTCTTACGTGTAAAGGATCCTGTATCCATGATTCAAAATTTCCTTGCCAAGCGACATGAAACAGATTTCCGGACGTCCATAGAAAGATTATTGCTAATTGCCCAAAGTGAGAAGCAAAAATGTTCGATAAAGACGTTCCTTAGTAATATCATCATGACTTTCGAAATCATGTGCGGTAGCAATACCAAACCAAATACGACGAGTAGTGGGGTCTGAGCTAAGCCTTGGCTAAACACAGGAAATCTTAATTCCATAATGCCTTTCAAATCCTCCTAGCCACTATCCTACTGCAATAATTCTCGCTAAGAAGAATGCCCATGTTGTGGCAATTCCACCCAGAAGGTAATGGGTTACTCCTACAGCATGTCCTTGTATAATGCTCAAGGCTCTAGGCTGAGTAGCAGGAGCAACTTTTAATTTGTTATGAGCCCAAACGATAGATTCAATCAGTTCTTGCCAATAACCACGGCCGCTGAATAAAAACATTAAACTGAAGGCCCAGACAAAATGAGCACCTAAGAAAAAAAGACCATATGCGGATAATGAAGAACCATAAGACTGAATTACTTGGGATGCCTGTGCCCACAAGAAATCTCGGAGCCACCCATTAATCGTAATGGAACTCGTGCAAAGTTTCCCCTGTGATATGAGTTACCACCCCTTGATCACTTATAGTACCCCAAACATCCGACGCATTTTCCAACGAAATGGAAAATGACTACCGAAATGGAATTGTACATCCGAGAATAGACCTAAGAAAACATGATCCCAGGCGGATACTTGACATGTTCCCCTCGCCAGGCCCATCGCAAGGGAAGCGAAAACCAAGATTTGCTTTATCGGGTATCAAACGGGAACTGCGAGCAAATAAAACACCTTTCAAAAGTATTAATACAGTCACATGGATTGTAAATGCGTGAATGTGATGGACTAAAAATCTGCGGTTCCTAATGGAATAGGTAACAAAGCAACTTTGCCGCCTCTGCTACTAACTCGCCACCTCCCACGTTAAGTGGTACTTGTTGTTGCACCAGGAGCTGTTACGCCGGGCGCGCCAGCATGGAGATTTTGTACCCATTGAGCAAAGATCGGTTGTAATTGTATGGCGGTATCCGAAAACATATCTTGGGGACGACCTAAAGCACTCATGGTATCATTACGAATGTATAAACCAAAACTGTGAAAACCTAGAAATATACATACCCAGTTAAGGTGGGATATGATTGCATCACGGTGTCTAAGGACACGATCTAATAGATCGTTGTATCGAGTCGTTGGATCATAGTCTCTTACCATAAAAATGGCTGCGTGTGCAGCAGCACCAACTATTAGAAATCCGCCAATCCACATGTGGTGTGTGAACAAGGAAAGTTGTGTACCATAGTCAGTAGCTAGGTATGGATAGGGGGGCATAGAGTACATATGATGAGCTACAACAATGGTTGTAGAGCCTAGCATAGCTAGGTTAAGAGATAATTGAGCATGCCATGACGTTGTTAGGATTTCATAGAGACCTTTATGGCCCTGTCCTGTAAATGGGCCTTTATGAGCCTCCAAAATATCTTTCAGGCCATGACCAATACCCCAGTTGGTCCTATACATATGACCTGCGATCAGGAAAAGAATAGCAATAGCTAAATGATGGTGCGCAATATCGCTCAACCATAGACCACCGGTTATTGGATCTAGCCCTCCGCGAAAACTAAGAAATTCTGCGTATTTGGACCAATTCAAGGTGAAAAAGGGGTTGCTCCTTCGGCAAAACTAGGATAAAGTTGAGCCAAAAGGTCGCGATTCAAGATAAATTCATGAGGAAGTGGTATCTCCTTAGGATCAACCCCAGCGTCAAGAAATTGGTTAATCGGTAAAGATACATGGATTTGGTGCCCGCCCAAGAAAGAGACCCAAGTCCTAATAACCCGCTAAGTGATGATTCAACATGGATTCTACGTCTTGGAACCAGGGCTAATTTGGGAGCGGCTTTGTGATAATGGAACCACCCAGCAAAAAGCATTAACGATGCAAAAATCAATGCACCGATTGCGGTACAATAGAGTTGTAATTCACTAGTTATTCCGGATGCTCGCCAAATCTGAAAAAACCCGGAGGTTATTTGGATTCCTCGGAAACCCCGCCTACATCACCATTCAATATTTCTTGCCCTACGATTGGCCAAACTACCGAGCACTTGGGTCCAATGTGAGTAGGATCACTTAGCCATGCTTCATAATTGGAAAAACGGGCACCATGGAAGTACATGCCACTCAACCAAAGAAAGATAATGGAGAGTTGACCGAAATGAGCACTAAAGACTTTTCGAGAGATCTCCTCCAAATCACCGGTATGACTATCGAAATCGTGAGCATCGCATGTAGGTTCCAGATCCAAGTGGTAGTATCGGGGCCCTTAGCTATTGTTCTTGAGAAATGACCGGGTCCGGCCCATTCCTCAAAAGATGTTTTTACAGGATCCCTATCCACAACAATTTTTACTTCGGTTCCGGCGAACGAATCATCATTAAGTCCTCCTCTTTCCGGACAAGACATACAAAGAGACCCGCCAACTTTTTAGTGAACCTTTGAAAGATAGATATTATGATTAGTCCTTTTCTTTACTATCTACCGTCCTTCTATTTTTTTAGTTATTCACTGGAGCAATTATATATTGAAGTCAATCTGAGGCAAGTGTTCGGATCTATTATGACATAAGGATTAGGTGCCTAACGGACTTTTTTTCTTGGATTTCTCCACGTAACAAAAAAACCTTTTTTAATTAAAGAAGCTAGTGTATTTTTTTAAGAGTATAAGTCCCTATCTATATCTACTTTCCTTGAACATAATATAGATTTTTTATTCGATTCCAAATTCCAAGATAACTCATTAGAATTATTAATAAGATGGTCTTGATATATTAGCAATATTTATATTGCCCCTTTTTATTCGCTTTATTACTTCTATTCTAGACCCTCTCGTTTATCCTTAACCGAGATAGTTACCTTTCAGAAAATTCGGACGAAGGATATAGGTCTATCTATGCTTCATTTTTCTGTAGGTGGGAGAAAAGATCAAACTGATTATTGATCAAAATTGAGGGTTTGAAACTTAGGTAATTAACTTCTTCTGCGTAACCCAAGAAGAAATTGGATCGATTTTTGAGAAATCGAATTCAGTTAAGACAAGGGAAATTAAGATAGCAATTTCTGAGCCGTATGAGGTAGGGAACTCTCAAGTACGGTTCTAGGGGAAGGAACTACCTATTCCGACCGGGAGAACAGGCCATTCTACGGGGTGATTCAGAAATTGCGAAGCTTGGTTTGATCAATCTGAGTATTGGAAACAAGCTATAGCGCTTACTCAGGAAATTATATTGAAGCACGAACTGGTTGAAGATTACGAAGCGCTTTGAATTTGAATAAGACCACTCTCCTTTTTCATAAAATGGGGGTTTGGTTGTTGATCCATTAATCAAATAAATTAGGTCGGAAGATCGAATCAAGAATTTCATTATATCTCTTTATATCAACGGGACTAAAGATCTTCACTCTCTTTATATCGATAAATTGTATTCACTTTACATTGGGTTCAGCATATATCTTTACTTTAAAGAAGAATTGAAATAAGTTTCACTTTATGCTAGATAGTTTCATATTATTGAGGAAAAACAATGAAAAATCTAAGTGAAACTTATGATACTTAGGCTGTGTTTGGGAGGAGGGGTTGGGAACCCCTCTTCTTCGGCAAGTAAAATGAAGCATATATTAACACATGATTAATTAAGTATTAGCTAAAAATTTTTAAAAAATGATTATTATGTTTTCAAAGAAACTTTTCTATAGAATATTTTTTCAAAATCAACACCGTTTATCAGTTTGGGAAGCGTGCACGTAAAAAACGAGAAATGCGAAGGTTTGCAGCAAGAAGGGAGGATTAGTCTTCTTGGCGAGGTCAACCAGGTCTATGTCTCGGTTGACAACCATAGGAGTAGTGGTGCTAAGATTGCAGGGTTGGATCTTTCGAGCTGAAGTCGGATCGGTGGGTCACTCTCCGCCATATTTCTTTTTCCTGTCGTAGAACCTTCCATGTCATTGCATATTTCAGTTTCAGAGTCCGTCGTGTCGAGGTCTTTTTTTTACGCAAACTATGAGGGAGATCCCCACAGGAAAGCAATTTCATTACTTAAAAAACAACAAGAGAGAGAGGGGGGTTACAAGGGGAAGACAAAGATTTACTTACCACCATAGCTAAAAGCGTCTAACCAAGCACAGAAAGAAGACCAAAGGTCCTCCTTAAGTCTAAAAGATTGAAGCTGACTTTGGGTTTTAAAATTTACAAACCAAGAATCAAGCGACACTTCTAACCCTCTAAAGATTTTACCGTTCGTCAACTTCCACAGTTCCCAGGCTGCAATTAGGGAAGCTTTTGAGAAGAAGGGAAAAACCAAAAGCGTCCTAGCCGTCCAGAATCTTTCCATAATGCCTTGATCCATGTTCCAAACGGAACCCAATTTTATCCAGCATTCTTGAGCAAATAGGCATGTGAAGAATAGGTGTTCTATAGTCTCCTGGGTACCGGCTGGACACAATACACAGGTGTAGGAAAACGCGGAGGCTATGATAGCATAAAACAAAAATTTTCCACCACGCAATCCAGGAAAGCTTGCAAGTAAGGGTCTATAGACCGTTACCAATTGACGTGCAGTGCAGCGGAAACATTCAATATGTTGCTAGCCGACCTCGGACAAGTCTTGCTGACCTCGGAATAGGCTTTGTCGACCTCAAAAACCTTCGAGCCAACCTCGCCAACCCCGGGTACGAATCGCCCCACCCCGCCGATCTCGGTTCATCTCGCCTGACCCTGATGGCGCTTCCAATTTGTCTCGCCCAACCCCGCCGAACTCCACATGCGCCGCTCACCCGTCCGATGACGCTAGGATTCGCCGATGCCGACGACGCTGTGCTGATTCGCCTGGCCCTCCAACCTCCTGACCGCTCGACCCAACCGCCGAATTGGATTCGGCTAGTTGGATCTCTATGAGATTCAATGCCGACAAATAACACCGCAGTGTAGCGATGTCTCTACCAGTATCCACACATCTAGGGATGGAATCGTCGAACACCTTGTGTGCTACCACTTGGCGCCCAACTAGGGTTTCACTCAGAAGTCGGCGACTTGGGTTTCCGTGGAAGATCTTGACCCGACGATTTGAAGTTGTGCTGGTGTTCTGTTGTGTCTTGGTTGCGATTTCCACCCCAAGCACCTCTTTATGTAGAGTTGACCGACTGGGCCTTGTGGCCCATCTGGACTCTATATTTAATTGGATCTCTATCCGAACTGAGCCGTATCCAGGTCCAACTCAAATACACGTTCCATCCCGTTAAGTGTGCAACCCTGTAGGTTCAGGTATACTTGGTTCCGACCCGAGTACAACTCGACCGACCCATTAACAGCGGCCCCTAGCAGAACGTATTGATACCAAAGTATGCAAGAACATCATATTGGCTGAACCTGTAATGTGTGCAGAAATCCCTTTGCCTCACGATATCAATTAAGCTATAGGAAAGACTCGTGCCATCCTATCAAGAGCTTAATCATTCACTTGATCTCGTATTGGATTATCTATCTGTTGATTGACTTCTCAATCAACTTGTCATGGCCATGCACTTCTATAATCCATTACATCGAGGGGCCCAGAGATATCTCTCCCATAGGAGGAGAAAATTCCATCTTGATCATTCACATCCCACTACATGTTTCATATCAAACCCGAAGATTATTTTTATGACTACCCAGTTACGGAACAGCGTTTGGTAGTCCCTAAGTAAGCTACTACACATGTTGGAATTAATGATGATCTCAGGTCAAAGGACTTTGCACCAACACTACTTGAGACCAACTAATGGTACATTAATTCCCTCTAGTGTCTCAGAGTGGGTCTATCCAATAATATGTTCTCTAACACATGTTCACATTTATTGATTTGGTATCTCCATACCATGATCTATGAGACATGATCATCAATCAATAAACATGATGATCTTAGAATCATATTTGTTCCATAGATATGATATATGATCAGGGATTATTTAGAAATAGATTCATACATTAAGAGTCTCATAAATAAGTCACATACTTTTTGATCAATATAAGTTGTCTATTTCATGGAACCGAATAACACTTTATTCATTGATACATAAATATTGACCATGATATCCAACATCTCCATGTTGTCTCTAGGGCATATCACTAACAGTCTCCCACTTGCACTAGAGTCGATCATGTAAGTAATATCCATTGGTCTGATGTGTGCCTCATGTTTCGGCTGAGGGAGAGGCTTTGTCAACGGATCGGCAATATTTAGATCCGTGTGCACTTTTCATATCTTTGCGTCACCTCTGTTCACTATCTCGCGGATGAGATGGTGTCGTCGAAATATGTGTTTGGATTTCTGATGCGACCTAGGCTGCTTAGCCTACACAATGGCGCCACTATTATCACAATAAGGGACATTGGACCAGTAGCACTGGTCATCACACCCAGCTCAGAAACAAATTTCTTGATACAAACAACCTCCTTTGGAGCTTCAGAAGTAGCGATGTATTCGGCCTCCGTTATAGAATTAGTAACAGTGTCCTGCTTGGAACTCTTCAAGCTGACTGCGCCTCCATTCAGACAGAATACGAACCCAGATTACGATCTATAGTCATCTTTGTCTGTTTGGAAACTAGCATCGGTGTAACCACTTACAACGAGCTCTTCTTCACCTCCATAGACTAGGAACATATCCTTAGTCCTTCTCAAGTACTTAAGAATATTCTTTACGGCTATCCAGTGACCTTCACCTGGATCCGATTGGTACCTACTCTTAGCACTCAAAGCGTACGAGATATCTGGATGTGTACAAAGCATAGCATACATGATGGATCCAATTGCCGAAGCATATGGAACCATATTCATCTTATTCTGCTCATCAGGTGTCCTAGGACACTGATTCTTGCTGAGATTAATGCCATGCAACATTGGCAAGAAACCTTTCTTCGAATCATGCATGTTAGACCTCTTCAACACATTGTCAATGTATGTACTCTGGCTTAATCCAATTAACCTCTTAGATCAATCTCTATAGATCCTTATGCCCAGTATGTATGCTGCCTCCCCTAAGCTTTCATGGAGAAACTGTTTTTCAATAAAGACTTGACGGATTCTAGCACAGGGACATCATTTCCAATCAACAATATGTCCTCCACATAAAAGATTAGAAACATAAATTGCGCTCCCACTGACCTTCTTGTAAACACAGGCCTCCTCTTCATTTTTCATGAAACCCTTTGATTACCTCATCAAAACAAATATTTCAACTCTGAGATGCTTGTTTCAATCTATAAATGGATTTTTGTAGCTTGCATATCTTTCCAGGCGATTGTGGATCGACAAAACCTTTAGGCTGTATCATATACACATCCTCGCTTAGGTTTCCATTTAGGTAAGCAGTTTTGACATCCATCTGCCATATCTCATAATTGAAATATGCAACAATCGCTAGGATAATCCAAATAGACTTCAACATTGCAATGGGCGAGAAGGTTTCATCATAATCAATACCTTAAATCTGTTTAAACCTTTCGCCACCAATCGTGCCTTATAGATGTGAACATTTCCATCCATGTCTGCCTTTTTTCTTAAAAACACATTTGCACTCAATGGTTTTAACACCATCAGGTGGATCAACCAAGTTCCAAACTTGATTATCATACATGGATTCTATTTCAGATTTCATGGCTCCAAGACATTTGATGGAATCTGGTCCCACCATCACTTCCTCATAGGTCTTTGGCTCATCGTTGTCTAACAACAATATGTCACGTTGTCCCGCACCTGTGTACCTTTCAGGCGCACGATGTGATCTTTCGGACCTCTGTGGGGCCGGTGTATCTACAACAGATGGTACAACATCTTGTTCCTCCTGTTGTGGTGTAGTGGTGGCCGAAACACTTTTCGGTGTTTCTTGAATTTCTTCAAGATGCACCGTGCTCCCACTAACCCTTCTTAAAAAAACTCTTTCTCCAAGAAAACACCATGTCGGGCGACAAACACTTTGCCTTGTTCCCGGTTATAAAAATAATATCGTTTTGTTTTCTTAGGATACCCCACAAAGAAGCATTTGCGAGATTTGGGTGTAAGCTTGTCGGATTGTAAACGCTTTACATAAGCTTCACATCCCCAAATTTTAAGAAAAGAAAATTTAGGGGGTTGCCCTGACCATATCTCATATGGTGTCTTTTCCACTGACTTAGATAGAACTCTATTTAGTGTGAACGCAGAAGGAGAGTGGAAGATCACATTGGCTCATCATGGACCGCACCATGTCCAACAAGGTGTGATTTCTCCATTCGGACACCCCGTTCCATTGAGGAGTTCCTAGCGGAGTCAGCCGTGGAACAATTTCACAATATTTTAGATGATTACCAAATTCTTGGTTTAAGTATTCACCTCCACAATCTGATCGTATAAACTTAATTGTTTTCCCTAAATTATTTTGAACTTCATTATGGAATTCTTTGAACTTTTCAAAGGATTCGAACTTATGCCTCATTAAGTAAATATAACCATATCTACTAAAGTCATCGATAAAGGTAATAAAGTACTGAAAACCACATCTGGCCGTCGAGCTCATCGGTCCACATACATCAGTATGTACGAGTGCCAACAAGTCACTTGCTCTCTCACTATGACCCATGAAAGGTGTCTTTGTCATTTTTGCAAGTAAACAATATGCACATGTCTCAAATGATTCAAAATTAAAAGAGTAAAGCAAACCATCTTTACAGAGTTTCTCCATGTGTTTCTTATTTATATGGCCTAGGCGACAATGCCAAATAAATGTGGTGTTTATATCATTTGGGAGTTGCCTCTCTGTATTGATGTTATAGTTGGGAGATGCTTCAAGATCCAAAATGTATAATCCATTCACCAATGGAGTATGAAAATAGAACACATCTCTAAGATAAATTGAACAACCATTGTCCACTGATCTAAAATCATATCCTTCCGCTTGCAAACATGAAGCAGAAATTACGTTTTGACATAGAGTTGGAACACAATAACAATTATTTAATTCCAAAACAAATCCTGAAGGTAAATGAAGTGGCATAGTGCCGACAGCAACTGTAGCAACTATCACGCCCAGAAATTTAGCCAAATTTCTAGACTATTTTGTGTATTAAATCCCTGTCCAGAAATCAGCCAAGATACACAAAATGACAAATCAATAAACAGATCCAAAGCGTACATAAGCATAAAATACTTACAGAAGAGGCACTTAGTCCTCGCACCCAAAAGAAAGCAGCAGCAGCGGAAAAAGAAGATCCTAGCGGGGTTCTGCTCCACTCCACAGGCAAACTCACCTAGGGTCTATGCCTTGGTCTTCTAACTCCGTCTTCAACTCAGAAACACTACACTTCTGGGAAAAGGAGGAAATAGCAAGGCTGAGTACAACCACCGTACTCAACAAGCCATACGGAGAAATACAGACGTGCAAGGGAAGACAAGAGTGGCTTGGGCTATTTTGCGTAAAGGCGGTCATAAAACCTTTCTAGTTTAAAACAGTAAAACAATTGATTATTTAATCAAGATTAATTCTTCCACTGAACAACGTTATCTCCACGTTGATCAGGCCCAACCAAACCACCTGAACTAGTCCTATTCCGTTAAGTCAATTTATTAAGATGGGACTAATCATGGTGAATCTGGTTGATCGCCCATAACCGCGGGCATGGCTATCCGAATAGTTTTACTCTGGCCAGAGGTGTACAAATGTACCCACAAGATACGATCCACCGTATGTCACCATGCCATGCCTGACACGTTACCATGCGAGTGATAGTGACAAGACCCTTCGCATAACTCCCCCTGACCAAGCGACACCACACTAAGGTTTAGCCCCTACCCCTATGCCAGGGTAGGCAGCCCCCTCTGGTGCCTAGGTGAATCCGGCAGCCGCATAGACCTTGCTTGGTCCATCCGAACTCCATTACGCCCACCCTTGCCTAGATGCGTCGGCCAGGGAAAAGCTACACTACAAGTCCAGCCGTTGCCCATGCTGGCTTGTGGTAAGTACTGTAAGTCTTCCAGGGTTTCCGATGAACCGGTCCTTAATTGCCATGGGTGCGACAAGCAAAAACCATGCACCCGCAGCCCACCATTAAGTCACATTTTAATTAATCATGAACCTTTGCCAACATACCTCTGGTCTGAGACCATCATTTCATGTGAATATCAGCTAGTAGTGTAGTTCTCCCATTAGTTGAGCTAGTGTAATTAAGCATGGCTAAGCGTAAATAATTATAGCAAGATCACGTAAGTGACGCAAGCTAGTCAATTTAATCACTTAGGTTGACAATGAATGTATAACAATTAAACAAGGCACAAGCGATCGAGATAGGTTGACCCAATTCTGTGTAATTAGCAAAACATGCAAATTTTATTAGTAAACAATAAATATTTATAAATTGGGGTCAATATGCGTCAAGGAGGAAAGTGACTTGCCTTGCTTATTCAGCTGATCCTCTCTTCTTCGTGAGCGCGAACTCCTGAAACAACGAAGTCTACACGTAGGCATGCAAAACGAGGAAAAACTCTAATAAAAACAAAATGAACAGTACATGGAAAGTAAACGAACATGTAGAGCTCAATTTTAGATGAATTTTGCAATTTGAATGGTCCAATTTTGAGTTCGTATGAATTAGATATGAATTTTAAAAGTTTTGGACCATTAAATTGAATTCTAAAAATTAAAATAATTTATTGCACAATTTTTATTTATTTTTGTAAGGAAAAAGGGTGCTTCGACGTCGGCGGGCGGGCGACGTCGGCGACCGAGGGCGATGCCGGCGCAGCCGGCTGCGGTGCACGGGACTACGGTGGACTCGGTCCACGGGGACCGGTCCACGGTCCACCACGTGGACGGCCACACAGGCGGCCACAGGGAACGGCCTGCCGACGTGGCGTCGATGCGGCGGCACCGCTGGTAGCCACGTCGGCTGCCACGTGGGCGGCCCAGATCGCTGGAGGATCGGGCGGCCCACGGGAGACCGACGGCCCGCATCGGCCTTCATTCGATCCGACGGCCGAGGAGCGAGGGAGGGACGGCGACTGCTGGCGGCGGCAAGGTAGCATGCCGGTGAGCGGTGGCATGGGCGAGCACGCAACCCGAAGGTTGTCGGCAGCAAGCGGCGATGCAACGGTGTACGGCGGAGCCCACCGACGGAGCCCACCGGCGAAGCTCAACGTGGGGCACGACAGTGGGGCGACGGCCGGCGGAGCTCGGGCGGAGGGAGGTGGCGGCGCACCGGCGATGGGTGGCGCTCGGTAAGAGGCGAACGGGCTTGCCCTTGACCTGAGGAAGAGAGATGAGAGTTTAGGGTGGAAAAAGCCGACGTAAAGCGGCGGGAAAAAACGATTGACGGCGGCAGCAGGGGAAGGGAACCTCATCGGCCGAAGGGGATGAAAATCCGGCGATGGATGGTGGAGGCAGAACACCGGTCGAGTCGCGGGCGGGCACCGTGAACGCGGTGAGGATGGGGGCGGCGCGGTTAGTCGGCTGGGGCGGCGGTGGTTGGCGGCCGGGGCGGCCAAAAGCAGCGGCGCACTGGGAGCACGGGAAGAAACTCGATCCGGCGGCTGAGGTCGCTCTCGGGATGACGAAGCCAGTGGTGACGGTTGATTGGCGCGACGAGCAACGGTGGTGGCGAATCACGCGGTCGGAGGCGACAAAAGGCAGCAGTGCCCCGGGGTTGCGGTGGAAGAGGGGTTCCGGCAACAAATGGAGGAAAAGGGGTGGAGGCCGGAACTCGCCAAGAGGTGGTGAACACGGGGGTGGCTCGGGATTGGAGCGGCGACCGCTAGGGCGATGGTGAGGCGCGACTGGACATGGCCGGAGATCAGCGACAACGCGGGTTCGCGCGGGGAGAGCGAGGTAAAGCGCGGAGAGCTCAGGAGAGTGAGGGGAAGAGAGCGGGGGTGCACGGGGATCGTTTTAAGGGGCTCGGGAGGCGACGTGGTGGCCGGGGAACGCGCAAATTTTGTGGCGAAGTGGGGCGGCCGACGTGGGCTAAGGCTGCGGCACACGGTGCCGATTTGCGCGGGGAGTGGGGAAAAGCCGAGCACGGGAGAGGGAGGGGTAGCTCGGCACAAGCGTAGGCACGGGCGTGGCTGGGGTGCGCGCGGAAAGGGCGGTGACGTGGGCATGGGCATGGCAGCATGGGAGCGGGAGGCGCGGCGGAGGTTGGGGGTGACCCCGATAGGTGGGGCCCACCTGTCGACGGCTCGGAAGTGAAGAGGAGGCGACGGTAGGGGCCCACATGCTGGTGAGAGGGAGAGGGAGGGAGGTTAATCAGACTTTCGGTGGCGCACCTCGGTCGGCATGGGCCGGCCCAACCGAGGGAGGCCGCACGCGGAAAGCGAGAGAGGAAGAGTGGGCCGCCTCGGGCTCGGCCAAGGAAGAGAGAGAAGGAAGGCCGGGGAGACAAACCGGACTTTGCAACGGAATGGGCCGATGGCGGCCCAAGGCAGAAAGAAATTTAAATTTGTTTTCTATTTATTTAATCGGTTAAATGATCTTTGTATTTTTATAAATACTTACATTGTCCAAATACATCCAAGAAAAATCCTAAAAATAGATGGACATCCAAAGTATTTAATAAAAATATAAAAATATCATTCACTAATTAAATAATTTATTAAGTAATTACTTAAATACTCTTTTTGTTATTATAATTATTTCGGAGCTCCAAAATTTCACGAAAAATTTTAGAGAGTATTTTAGGGCATGGAGAATATTTCAAAAATATTTCCAGCCATGACTTTTAAAGGAAAATTTAATTTCCTTAATTAATTCACTAGATAATTTACTTTTCTTTTTATTTAATTTCTAGGAAGTGTATTATTAAATGATTTTTAATCCCGATCAAAAATCGGGGCGTGACAAACCTATCCCCCGTACAGGTCCCGAGATTCGGGGCTAGAAATAAAGAAGGTAGGGTATTGGGTTGGCTGGCTAACCACTACGGTTTTTTTTGACTCACACAGATTGACCGACTGACCAAACCTGCGACGGTGGATTGATCGAACTTGCATGACCCAACTGACCAGATTCAACCCTGGTGCCATGCAGCTTCACAAAACTGAACTGGCGGGTTCTTCCTGTTATGACACTGACCCGGGGTACTGGGACTCAAAATACTAGCTTTCCTCAGACTACACCCTTAAAGTTGACAAACTTGACAAGCTGAGAATTCACTCTACTGACGAACAATTGGTGGAACTTTTCTCAGACCTCGTAACTGACTTTCGTGAACACACTGACTCTGGGCTTGTTGTGAACTGCTCTCGACCCAAACAACCTAGTATTTGAAGAAGCTGCTCGATCGGTCTTTCATCTGGACTGCGACTGTTCCCGAATGTTGCTTCTTTAGACCGAACTATTGTCATGATAGCTTGAGTGTGCCTTAGACCCGGTCCCGCTAACGGTGATTGTTGAAATCCTGCTAGCGCTATGGCCCGACCCTTTTGGTTACAACTCAAACTGCTTCGCATGATTGATCCTCCAAACAAACGGTTACCAGATTTAACAAACTCATCCTCGATCTCGTCTTTAAAACTAGCAGTTAATCTTTCGCCTAACTACGAACAAATTCTCTACCATCCTTGAGAAGGTCCAACATCCCTCTGGTTATAAAGAACCTTGACTTTGAAAGCCGGGCATTGCATCGGTCGATCGAGGTGAAGCAAGGACTGTGCGCTTTCATTCTAGTGACTCATGGAGCTCAATCACTCAAATGGTGGTGGGAGATCCCACATGAGAATGACTCTCATGCCACTCTCGAACATACCGAATCTTGACTAACTTTTCCATCAGGTACAACTGCTGGCATGACTATTTCGCTTCTGTTCTGACTTCAGTGGCATCCGTCTGAACATGTTGTGTAATTGATATTATTTTTCCCGGAACAAACATTGATCACTTAACGAATCAAGATCAAAAGGTTAAACCCATGATATAACATTTCACTTCTTCGCTTAGCTTTTACTGACTCTCCTGGGTCGATAGACTATGAGTTCTACCGTTACTTTCTCCACAACATCAAAATCTGTACGTCTGCTGAAAAACTACCATTGATGCTGCCAAGAGTATTTGCCCTTTGACCAAAACAAGCTCGCTCTCAAACCATGGGTAGAAATGTTTCCCAAAGGAAAAATTCTCTGACGCTTGCTCCACGGACTGTATCTTATGGTTTGACCTCTTCATTCATTTATTCCCGGAAGAGGTGATGAAGCCATTCTGTTGTCGTCTTCCTAGGAAACACTGAGGTGCTCTCCAAGAATTATAACAGTTAACTTGAACTAAGGAAACCATCCTTGACCCATTTGCACCGCTAGGGTGCAGTTGCACTTGCTATTCGCTGAAGAGCCTCCACAATTAGAAGTGCGAACATTCCTCCCATGATGTTATTGCCACATTTTCCATCGTTCTTCTCATTCTCTTGAGATGCCACTTATATGGTTCTTCCAAGAGGTATTATAACGTTGGGTGTTAACACGGTCTAATCGCTCTTCAGTTGTGGGTTAACCTTTTCCTTTCTATGTTGAGGGTCATGCTTTCAAGCTCATCAAAACTGCAATGAGTCAAGGAATAGAAACTCTAGGTTTCCCATGACATTGATAGATACACGAGTCAAAAACTCCTTTTGAGTGAGCGAGACAGTTTATGTGCAACGGAAAGACTGCCTGAGGCATACTTTATTCAACATTCTTCTTCTATTACATAACAGCCATGAGACTTCTATACAATGGGAATTACTTGAAGATCAGACTCATAAACTACCACTTATCCTTATAAACAGAAGTGTTGGCCAAAACAACATTGCTTCGACGGTTGGCCTTTCATGAAGAAGCACCTTTGCTCTAAGCAGTTGAAGTAGTAGGCTCAGCCTTTCCTGTTGACATTGTTTCTCTTTCGTGACTGCTTAGTAGACCTCTGAGTTGGAGCAATGCGGGGTGTTTCTCTAGTTTTAACAGTAGCTTCGTGGCCCGGTGCTGGCGACAACGGTTGCAGGTTCTGCTGAAGGGGTGTGTCGTTTTCTTGCAGTTGAGTCGGGTTGTTGTTCTCCTGGCATTGCTTGCCCTGCTGGTGTTGGTTCTGTAGTTCTGGAGTGGTTGGGGGTGGAACAATAGAGCCTTTACGGGTGCCCTTGACAATGATTCGCTGCGGTGGAGGTTGCACGAACAGGCGACGATTGGTAACCTTTGCCTTTCTGGTGCCTTTTGGCTGAATTGGACCATGTTGAGCTAGTGCTACGACAGCTGGTGGTGTAAAGGAGTTGCAGACGGTACCGGTGCGTTGAGGACGTTGATGCCTAGGCATTGGACAACCATCAATCAAGTGACCTGGTTTCCCACAGTTGAAACATCGATGCGCTTCTTCTGCCACTCTCGGAAGTGAACATTTATCTGAATAGTGCCCTGGCTCGAGACAGTTGAAGAAAATCAGACCTGATTTATCACGGCGTGCACTCGTCTGGGCATGCAGGCTTTCTGCTGAAACTGAAAGGTGCACTAGCGTGCGAGCCTCCTTTTCCACACCTCTGTTACCACTGGTGGTCTCCACAGGGGTTGGAGCTGGTTGACGGTCGGAAGCATCATTACCATTATTAGTGCCAAGCAAGAGATGACCTACAAACCGTAATGATATCCTTTTGTCTTCCTTGTCCTCTGCTAGGACCCAATTTAGTCGGCAGTCCTTAGGCACGTGATCTGTTCCCTCACACAGAAAACACGTAATCTTACTCATGGGGCATTCTTCTGGCATGTGGGCGTCTTCATCACAGGGGCAGGTGTGAGTGCACATGCTCGTAGTGTGTCCAATTTCTCCACAACGAGTACATGCTTTGCACTCCATTTCTTTTTCACTAATGCCTTCAAAGACCGCTTTATCATCGTCAGAGGATACTTCTTCTGATAAATCGCCTTCTGGCTTGGGCGGACCATAAAGCCTGAGGTGTTGTGTTAGCTAACGTGCACCATGGAAGGAACTCTTTCTCAGGCGTTGGGGAATCTTCTCAGCATCTTCAGGTGTAAATTATGTGCCGGTGATGATCATCTTACTGGTACATCCTATATTCCATTCTGATGTCTTCCTTTTCTTAGGGTTGGATTGTGACGTACCAAAATTCTCACTGATGGGTTGCCCAGAATCTTGCTTCTTTCTTGGGCACTGCATCTCATCTTTGGCTGGTGCACTGATGTATGTGCCCCGTGAACTGTTCCTTGCATTACGACCTTGCTCATCGTTACCATAGTCGGTGGCATGAGTTTCCTTCCAGCCTGATGGAGGGGTTGGTGTCATCACCTTCTGGGAACTTGACGGCATACTGGCAGGAGTGATAGGTGCTTGCATCAGAGTCAACTGGCCTTGATCTTGATATAAACTCTGAACTTGCATCTGGGCTTGCATCTGTTACTGTTCATACTACCGTTGCATCTGCTGCATCATCATGGCCATTAGCTGCGTCTGATTGGCCACCACTTGGGCTAGGGTCGGATCCTCAGGGAGTGGAGGTGGAATGCTCATGGTGTTGCTCCGAGTTAACCCATGGGACTGCTGGTGTCCTGAACCACTGACACTGCCTCTGACTCTACCCATCTGCTGCAGGAGGAGAAAGGAGAGGACAAAGGAGGGGGTTAAACTAAAGACGAGACCTTAATCCGCTTGACTAATGATCTGACGTGGGTGTACTCTTACTCTTCAAGTTGATTAAGCAAACAACCTAGCATGGTCACATCCCCACCACTGATGTGAACCATACACCTGCACACAACAACCAATCACACGATCTAACAGCTAACGCCACTACTCTTTGGGGAAGGATTGGTTTTGGTTGAACTCCGAGAAAGCTTCACTTGAACCTCGAGAAGTGCGAGCTCGGGACAGCTTGGCTCGACCTTCTTGCTTGAAGCTTCAGCTGGTTCTCCAGGCTTAGCAGCTAGAGAGTTGGAGGGGAGAGGGGAGAAATTTGACAAACTATTTCGCAAAGAGCTCCGGAGGGAGGGAAGAGACATTTTCACAAATAGGGTTTTTAGAAAACTTGTCCTTAGGGTTTGAACATTTGGCTCAACCTACAGTCAAGATGGCTCTGATACCAACTTGTCACGCCGAGAAATTTAGCCAAATTTTTATACTATTTTGTGTATTAAATCCCTGTCCAGGAATCAGCCAGGGTACACAAAATGACAAATCAATAAACAGATCCAAAGCGTAAATAAGCGTAAAATACTTACAAAAGAGGCATTTAGTCCTCGCACCCGAAAGAAAGCAGCAGCAGCGGAAAAAGAAGATCCTAGCGAGCTTCAGCTCTGCTCCACAAACAAACTCAACTGGGGTCTGAGCCTTGGTCTTCTAACTTCATCTTCAACTCATAAACACTACACTTCTGGGAAAAGAAGGAAATAGCAAGGCTGAGTACAACCACCGTACTCAACAAGCCATAGGGAGAAATGCAGACGTGCAAGGGAAGACAAGAGTGGCTTGGGCTATTTTGTGTAAAGGCGATCATAAAACCTTTCTAGTTTAAAACAGTAAAACAATTGATTATTTAATCAAAATTAATTCTTCCACTGAACAACGTTATCTCCATGTTGATCAGGCCCAACCAAACCACCTGAACTAGTCCTATTCCATTAAGTCAATTTATTAAGATGGGACTAATCATGGTGAATCTGGTTGATCGCCCATAACCGTGGGCACGGCTATCTGAATAGTTTTACTCTGGCCAGAGGTGTACAACTGTATCCACAAGAAACGATCCACCGTATGTCACCGTGCCATGCCTGACACGTTACCATGCGAGTGATAGTGACAAGACCCTTCGCATAACTCCCCCTGACCAAGCGACACCACACTAAGGTTTCGCCCCTACTCCTATGCCAGGGTAGGCAGCCCCCTCTGGTGCCTAGGTGAATCCGACAGCCCCATAGACCTTGCCTGGTCCATCCGAACTCCATCACGCCCACCCTTGCCTAGATGCGTCGGCCAGGGAAAAGCTACACTACAAGTCTAGCCGTTGCCCATGCTGGCTTGTGGTAAGTACTGTAAGTCTTCCAGGGTTTCCCATGAACCAGTCCTTAATTGCCATGGGTGCGACAAGCAAAAACCATGCACCCACAACCCACCATTAAGTCACATTTTAATTAATCATGAACCTTTGCCAAGGTACCTCCGGTCTGAGACCGTCTTCTCATGTGAATATCAGCTAGTAGTGTAGTTCTCCCATTAGGTGACCTAGTGTAATTAAGCATGGCTAAGCGTAAACAATTATAGCAAGATCATGTAAGTGATGCAAGCTAGTCAATTTAATCACCCAGGTTGACAATGAATGGATAACAATTAAAAATGGCACAAGCGATCAGATAGGTTGACCCGATTCCCGTGTAATTAGCAAAATATGCAAATTTTATTAGTAAACAATAAATATTTATAAATTGGGGTCAATATGTGTCAACGAGGAATGTGACTTGCTGTGCTTCTTCAGCTGATCCTCTCTTCTTCGCGAGCGCGAACTCCTGAAAGGACGAAGTCTACACGTTGGCATGCAAAATAAGGAAAAACTCTAATAAAAACCAAATGAACAGTATATGGACAGTAAATGAACATGTAGAGCTCAATTTTAGATGAATTTTGCAATTTGAATGGTCCAATTTGGAGTTCGTATGAATTAGATATGAATTAAAAAGTTTTGGACCCTTTAATTGAATTCTAGAAATTAAAATAATTTCTTGCGCAATTTTTATTTATTTTTGTAAGGAAAAAGGGTGCTGCTGATGTCAGCGGGACGAGGGCTGACGTCAGCGGGACGTCAGCGCAGCGGTTGCGGCGCATGGGACTACGGTGGACTCGATCCACGGGGACCGGTCCACTTTCCACCACGTGGATGGCCACACAGGCGGCCACGGGGGACGGCCTGCCGACGTGGCGCCGACGCGGCGGTGCCGATGGTAGCCACGTCGGCCGCCATGTGGACAACCCGGATCGCCCGGAGGGGGATCGGGTGGCCACGGGAGACCGACGGCCCAGATCGGCCTTGATCCGATCTGACGGCTGGGGAGCGAGGAGGGGCGGCGTCTGCTGGCCGGCGGCAAGGCAACATGCCGGTGAGCGGCGGTGCGGGCGGAGCACGGGACCTGAAGGTCGCCGACAGCAAGCGGCACAACAGTGTGCGGCGGAGCCCACCGACGGAGCTCACCGTGGGGCACGGCAGGTGGGGCAGCGGCCGGTGGAGCTCGGGCGAGAGGGAGCGGCGCGCCGCGCGGCAGGTGGCGCTCGGGAAGAGGCGAACGGGCTTGCCCTTGACTCGAGGAAGAGAGATGAGAGTTTAGGGAGGAAAAAGCCGACGTATAGCGGCGGGAAACAATGATCGACGGCGGCGGCAGGGGAAGGGAACCTCACCGGCCGAAGGGGATGAAAATCCGACGACGGATGGCGGAGGCGGAACACTGGCCGAGTCATGGGCGGGCACAGCGAACGCGGCGAGGAAGGGGGCGGCGCGGTTAGTCGGCTCGGGCGGCAGTGGTTGGCGGTCGGAGGCGGCCAAAAGCGGCGGCGCACTGGGAGCACGGAAGAAGCTCGATCCAACGGCGGTTTGGGGAAAAGAGGAAGTAGCTGAGGTCGCTCTCGGGATGGCAAAGCCGGTGGTGACGGTTGATTTGCGCGGCGAGCAGCGGCGGTGGCGAATCGCGCGGTCGGAGGCGACCAAAGGCGGCAGCGCCCCGGGGTTGTGGTGGAAGAGGGGTTCCGGCGACAAATGGAGGAAAAGGGGTGGAGGCCGGAACTCGCCAAGAGGCGGTGAACACGGGGGTGGCTCGGGATTTGAGCGGCGACCGCTAGGGCGACGGTGAGGCACGGCCGGACATGGCCGGAGATCGGCGGCAGCGCGGGTTCGCGCGGGGAGAGCGAGGTAAAGCGCGGAGAGCTCGGGAGAATGAGAGGTAGAGAGCGGGGGGTGCATGGGGATCGTTTTAAGGGGCTCGGGAGGCGATGTGGTGGCCGGGGAACGCACAAATTTTGCGGCGAAGTGGGGCGGCCGACGTGGGCTAAGGCGGTGGCACGCGGTACCAATTTGCTCGGGGAGTGGGGAAAAGCCGAGCACGGGAGAGGAAGGGGTAGCTCGGCACATGCGCAGGCGCGGGAGTGGCCGGGGTACGCACGGAAAGGGCGGCGACGTGGGCACGGGCATGGCAGCGTGGGAGCGGGAGGCGCGGCCGGAGGTTGGTGGTGACCCCGACAGGATGGGCCCACCTGTCGGCGGCTCGGAAGAGAGGAGGGGAGACTGACAGAAGGGGCCCACATGTCGGTGAGAGGGAGAGGGAGGGAGGTTAATCAGACTTCCGATGGCGCACCTTGGTCGTCTTGGGCCGGCCCAACCGAGGGAGGCGGCGCGCGCGGAAAGCTAGAGAGGAAGAGTGGGCCGGCTCGGGCTAGGCCGAGGAAGAGAGAGAAGGAAGGCCGGGGAGACAAACCGGACTTCGCAACGGAATGGGCCGACGGCGGCCCAAGGCGAGAAAGAATTTTAAATTTATTTTCTATTTATTTAATCGGGTAAATGATCTTTGTATTTCTATAAATACTTACATTGTCCAAATAAATCCAAGAAAAATCCTGAAAATAGATGGACATCCAAAGTATTTAATAAAAATATAAAAATATCATTCATTGATTAAATAATTTATTAAGCAATTACTTAAATCTCTTTGTGTTATTATAATTATTTCTGGAGCTCCAAAATTTCACTGAAAATTTCAGAGAGTATTTTAGGGCATAAAGAATATTTTAAAAATATGTCCAGCCATTAATTTTAAAGGAAAATTTAATTTCCTTAATTAATTCACTTGATAATTTACTTTTCTTTTTATTTAATTTCTAGGAAGTGTATTATTAAACAACATCCGATGCCGCCGATCCTTGTTGTCTTTCTTTGCTTTGGAGGCACTCGTGATCTCATCAAGAGTTAACTTTCATTTTGTGTAAAGTTTCTTGACAGAAGGTCTGCACTTAACTTTCTGCATCATCACCACATAATAACCGTTTTTCTGGATACTCTCCTCAGCAGTATTTAGCATCCCATGTAATTATGCCAAGGTTTTATCCATGTTGTTCATGTGATAATTTAGTATGAATGGCTCAAAGCTCGGAGGGAGTGACTGTAGAATCATGTCTGTAGCCAACTCTTGGCTAAGAGGAAAACCTAGTTTCTCAAGACAATGTAGTCAATCATCTTTAACACGTGCGGACTAACAGGATTCCCCTCTACAAGCCTGCACGCAAACAAGGACTTTGAAGTGTTGAACCTCTCGCCCCTAGCTTGGTTCTCAAACATGCCACGTAGACCCTCAATAATACTGTGAGCATCACTGCTCTCGTATTGCTTCTGAAGCTCCGAGGACATTGTAGCAAGCATGAGATAGCTTATATCTAGGGAATCATTAGTGCGCTTCTCATAAGCCCTTTGTGCAGCAACATTAGCATTATCAGGCAAATCATTAGGATAGAGAACTTCAATAACGTACTCCTTTCGCTCTTGCTTGAGAACAATTCTCAAGTTTCGATACCAATCCATAAAGTTTGTTCCATTTAACTTTTCTTTCTCAAGTATAGATCGCAAATTAAAAGAACTGGGTGCAGTTTTAGCTGCCATAATCTATAATAGAAAATACATTCAAAGTTTAGCACAATGTTTATGTGTTGTCTTTTATTAAACAATTTAACAAAAGACTCCCACTATGTTTCTTAACCTTCCCTCTAGGTTACGTATTGGGTCAAGATTCACATGCTAATTAATTTCTAGTGAGCTTTGGCATCACTGCTAGAAGATTAGTAGCATGGCATCATCATGCCCCGGCCCCAACCTATGCCCCAAGGCCCAAATATGTTTTGATGGCCTTATCAAGTAAACCAAATGCTCCTGCATATATATGTCTGACATATACCCCATCGTGTTATGATAGACAATGAAACTCTACTTTGGCAGACCTACCAATTGACGATCACGACTGTGATAGGTGCAACATTTGGAGCGCATCATTACTACTTAATTTTCTGAGGGATACTATCCTATCAAACAAACATATCACATATATGAAAGCAAGAAGAATAGAATTAATAATGAAATAGTATGGCCCTTTCACATGGTGATCTTCATCTCTATGTTGGTGTTGAGGATCTCCATCTTCATCAGCGTTCTCCCGAGTGCCGGATGCTTGATTTCTTCAAACTAAGCTACTACTATAGAAGCTATAAATCAAAGAATATTACATGGATTGCACGTATGAAAGAATATTACACACATCACATGCATCTCATACATACAATAGGGCCATACCATCTCATAACATTCTCTGCAAAAAACAAGTTAGACGTAGAACGTTTTCTACCTATCGCAGAGATACAATACCGAGACGACAAAAAGGTGGTACACACATGGTTTCCGGGCAGCGCTCGGAACACCACACTAAAATCATAGATCCAATCTACAAAATAGCTTATGGAAACCATATCGGCATAATCACATTATGTCATCCCGATACACTATCAAGGGACATGGTTTGCATAGGCGCAAGGCGGCAGTTATGGTCGAATTACTAGATAACTTCGACACAATCACTTTGTACCGATTCGAGAAACTGCCAATGATCGCCATCCCGAATCTGACTCATACTTATAGCAAGTCCTATGGAAATTTCTTCGACACAATCACATCATGTCGATCCTAGACAATCTCAAGGAACGTAGTTTCCATCAACTCTCCTCTACCGTACCCTAAAACCGATTGATCTAATCAACCTGTGTGCTAAACTTGTTCCAGATGCAATCTAAAACCCAAACTACGCAAGTCTAGCTCTGATACACTGTACGAAAACACGAAAGCTACGATAGTATAAAACAAAAATTTTCTATCGCGTAATCCAAGAAAGCTTGCAAGTAAGGGTCTATAGATCATTACCAATTGACGTGCAGTGCAGCGGAAACAGTCAATATATTGCTAGCCAACCTCAGACAAGTCTTATTGACCTCGGAATAGGCTTTGCCGACCTTGAAAACCTTCCAGCCGACCTCGTCGACCTCGGGTACGAATCGCCCAACCCCTCCGACCTCGGTTCGTCTCGCCTGACCCCGATGGCGCTTCCGGTTCGTCTCGCCTAACCCCGCTGAACTTCATACGCACCGCTCAGCCATCCGATGGCACTAGGATTTACCGATGCTGATGACTTCATGCCGGTTTGCCGATGCCGACGACGCCGTGCCGATTCGTCCGGCCCTCTGACCTCCCGACCGCCCGACCCAACCGCCGAATTGGATTTAGTTAGTTGGATCTCTATGAGATTCAATGTCGCCGAAGAACACCGCAATGTAGCAATGTTTCTACTTGTATCCACACATCCAGGGATGGAATCGCGAAACACCTTGTGTGCTAGCAATCGGTGCCACCAACCAATTGGTGCCACCAACCAATTGGTGCCACCAACCAGGACTAATATATCTTTAGTCCCGCTTGGTGGCACCGACCGGGACTACAGATCCAGGTATATATATATATGTATATATCCTGGCACGCATCATCTTCTCCACCAATCCAACACTTAGCTATTTTTTCAGATCTCTCTCTCCCTCTCCCCTCAACTCTCTTTCCCTCTCTCTCCCTCTCCCCTCAGCTCTCGTGATGGTAGGGGAGGAGATGGCGGCGGCGGGGCATCGTCGTCATCCTCGTCGCCATCGTCATCACCCCCGTCATCGCCATCGTCGCTACCACACACCGCCACTACCGAACACCTGCCGCTCCATGGTCATCTCCGCCATGGACCCGTGGAAGTAGTTATAGGGGTCGCTCGACCGCTTCACCACCACCAGCCCCTTCGTCACCTCCTCCTCCTCCGCCGTCGCCTCATCGTCATCGAGCGTCGGTAGATTTTATTGTAGATTTTTTAGATGTTTTTTATGAATTATTGGATGATTTTGTTGTTTCATTGGATTTGTGGTGTTAATTTTTATGAATTATTGGATGATATTGTTGTTGCATTTTGTTGTATTTGATCTGTGGCGTTGAAAAATTTAATTTTGATGTTGTTGCATATATATATGTATAAATATATATGTGTGTTATGTATTTATACATATATATGCATATTGCATGTATATGTATGAATATATATATATATGTGTAAACAAGCAACAAAATTTTAAAAAATCTTTAGTCCTAGTTGGTAACACCAACCGGACTACGATGGCGGAGCCAACCACGTGGCGCCGCCATCTTTAGTCCGTTGGTGTTACCAACTAGGACTAAAGATGTATCTTTAGTCCCGGTTATTTTAAGCGAGACTAAAGATAGGCATCTTTAGTCCTGCTTTCGTTGTCTCGGTTTGAAACCTGAGACTAAAGGGGGTTACAAACCGGGACTAAAGAGGGATTCCCCAGCAGTGAGAGCTATACCCTCGTGACCCACACGGACTTAGCTATACCCTAACCGGCCATGCCGCCTTCACCACATGCCTAGGGGCTACCCCCCGTGGCCCATGCGGACTCGGCTACTATCACGCGCAATTTTCGTTTGGGATTAAAAAATCATTTCCTAGAAATTAAATAAAATGAAAAACAAATTAATCAAGTGAAATTATTAAGGAAATTAAATTTTCCATTAAAAATCATGGCAAAAAATATTTTTGTAATATTCTCCATGCCCTAAAGTATTCTATGAAATTTTCCATGAAATTTTGGAGCTCCGTAAATAATTTTAACAATACAAAGAGTATTAAAGTAATTATTTAAATAAATTAATTAATCATTAAATGAGATGGTGATATTTTTATTAAATACTTTGAGTGTCCATGTATTTTTTGAAATTTTTTTGGAATTATTTAAGCACTGGAAGCATTTATAAAAATTCAAAGATCATTTATGTGATTAATTTAAATGGAAAACAAATTAAAATTTCTCTTTCCTGTGCTCGGGCCGCCGTTCAGCCCATTCCTTGAAGTCTAAATTCCTTCTCATGGCCGTTCTTCTCTATCCTCCCCATTTTGGCCCGTCGGCCCATCTCTTTGGCAAAGTCTGCTTTGCCTCCCTTCCACGCCTCTCTTTCTTTCGCTCACTGACAGGTAGGGCCCACATGTTAGTCGTCTTCCACCTCCCGTTGGTCCGCCCCCCATTGCTCCTCTTCCAAAATTGATTGCGGAAACAGATTCCCCTTGATCTCCTCTTCTTTTTCCCAAAAGAATATCGAATTCTCCCTTACAAAATCCCATGTTTTTCTACGCCGTCTTATCCCGACCAGCTCGGGATAAACCCTAGCTTAACCGCTGCTTATCCCCATTGTATCCGAGCAGATCTCTGCCTCCTCCGCCTATAAGTAGCATCCTCCCGAGCTCCTCCACTGTTTCCCCAATTTTTCTCGAGTCGCTGTGCCCTCTTTCGCTCTCCCCGCGCTCGGCCTCGCTCCGTCACCCGCCACCGCCACTCCGGTCGCACGCCACCACCGCCCCAAGCCTCACCGTCGTGCGCCAATGCCACCGCCACATTGCCCGTGCCACGCCGAACGATGGCCGCCACCTCCCGCCCTCGGGCTATCCCAAGCCATCACCGCTCGTTGTCACCCTTCGGCCGCAAATTTTGGCCGCCGCGCCGCTCTGCAAGCCACGCCGTTGCGTCCTCTGGCTCCGTCGCGCCTATCTGCTCCTCGGCCTCCCTCCGCCACCTCTGGAAGCCGCCGGAGCACCGTGCCTCCGTGCGTCCGAGCACCGGGCACCGACCCTGTCGCTCGCGCCACCCCTTCTCGCCGTCATTTGCTCGATAAGCCTCCCAACCCCCTTTACCGCACTCCTCCGCCACTCTCTGTGCTCACCATCGCGCTGATGGCCGTCACCGGCGACCATCGGGGTGCACGCGTCTTCGTCGCGCTCGCCCCGCTGCGTTGCGCCATGCCCGTGTCGGCCCGTGCCGTCCCACGCCGCCCGTTGTGTCACGCTGCTCCCCACCGCCCGATCTACCTCAGGGCAGATTTGGGCTGTCTATTCGGCCACCCACGTGGCTGCCGCATCGATGCCACGTCGGTGCCATGTGGCACACCAGCCCGTGGACCGCGCTGCCCTTCGGTGACGTCAGCCCAACGTCACCATCAGCCGCTGACATCAGCCCTTGGTCCGCAGATGTCAACCCTGCCTGCTGATGTCAGCCCCCGGTTTGCTGACGTTACCCGCACCCGAGCCTGTTGAGGTCAGCCCTCAGGTTGCTAACGTCATCCCGAGCCTTTTTTCTTTGAAACATAATTAAAAACTATGCAATAAATTATTTTAATTTCTAGAATTCATTTAAATGGTCCAAAACTTCTAAAATTCATATCTAATCCATACGAACTCCAAATTGGGCCATTCAAATTGCAAAATTTATCTAAAATTAAGATCTGCATGTTTATTTACTTTTCATGCACTGTTATTTGGTTTTTATTAGGGTTTTTCCTCATTTTGCATGCTAGCGTGTAGATTCCATCATTTTTGAAGTTCGCGCTCACGAAGAAAAGAGTCAAGAAGGTTGTTTGAAGAAGCAAGACAAGTCACATTTCCTTGAAGCATATTGATCCTATTTTTATAAATGTTTTACGTTTGCAAATAACATTGCATGTATTTTAGCTAGAATTATATGCTTAGCCATGATTAATTACAACTAGCTCACTAAATGGGATAATTACACTATTTACTCTAGTCTCTGATGAGCTGTAAGCTCAAACCACCTGACCATGTATTATTGGTCCTAATTATCCCAACTAAAACATGACTTAATGGCAAGCTGTGGGTGCGTGGTTTTTATTGTTGCACCCATGACAATTAAGGACCAGTTCATGAGAAACCCTTGAAGACTTACAGTGCTTACCGCAAGCAAGAATGGACAACAACTAGACTCATAGTATAGCTTTCCTCTGGCCGACATACCCTAGTGAAGGTGGGCGTGATGGAGTTCAGTCAGCAGGGATGCTCGGTTGATCGTCTTTCAGATTCACCTTGGCACGTGGGGGGCTGCCCAATGCCTTTCGATGGGCGGGGGCAAAAACATGTTGTGGTACGATTGGTTAGGGGGAGTTATGCGAAAGGTCTTGTCACAATTTTTCCTTTGCAGTATCATGGTGGTACTTCGGGGCATGGTAACATGTGTGGAATCGTGTCTTGTGGGTAAAGTTGCACACCTCTGATCAGAGTAAAACTATTCGAATAGCCGTGCCCACGGTTATGGGCGATCAACCAGATTCACCATGATTAGTCTCATCTTTAATAATTGGACTTAATGGAACTGGTTTGTTCATGTGGAATGGTTGGGCCTGTTCAACGTGGGATAGTGTTGTTCAGTGAAGACTCAATACTGACTTGAATACTCAATTGTTTTACTGATTTTAAACTGTAAAGGTTTTCAACCGCATTTATGCAAAATATCCGCAAGCCTCCCTTTGTCTTTCCATTGCACGTCTGCATTTCTTGTTGTGGCTTATTTGAGTACAGTGGTTGTTCTGAGCCTTGCTTATTTTTCCCCTTTTAGTAGTATAGTGCTTCTGAGTTGAAGATGGTGTTAGAGGATCAAGGCTCAGACCCCAGTTGAGTTTGCCTATGGAGTGGAGTTGAAGTCGCTAGGATCGTCTTTCTTTTCCACTGCTGTTTCTTTTGAGTGTGAGGACTAAGTGTCTTTTCTATACGTATTTTATTTTACACTTTATTTTACATTTGGATCTATGTATTAATTTGTCATTTTGTGTACCCTGGTTAATTCCTGGATAGGGATTTAATACGCAAAATAGTCTAGAAATTTGGGATGAAATTCCTAGCATGACAACTACGCCCTAACCGGACACACCGTCTTCACCACATGCCCGAGGGCTACCCTCTCGTGGCTCACCCCCCGCCCGTGCGGCACACACAGACTCGACTATGCCCTAATCGGCCATGCCGTCTTCACCGTATGCCTAGGGGCTTCACCTCTCTCATGGTTCATGCGGACTTGGCTACGTCCTACCAGACCATGCCGCTCCTACTACATTCCTAGGGGCTCCGTTCCTTCGTTGCCATGAAAGTATCGACTACATCAACGCAGTTTCTTCGCCCGCTCCATCTCCACATGGCTCCCACGACAACACTACACCAACTATGATGCTCGACAAGCTAAGACCCAAATAAAAACAATTTCACAAGCCAAGATCATCGAAAAGAATTGCAGCAGTGGGCTTTGCCTCTTCCTCAAGCCCCGAAATATCCTACTCGGAGCAATCGGCGACGTACCCCTCCTCGATGGCCTCCAAGTTGATTCGCGAGTAGTGGGACTTCACCACCGCCAAGGCATCATTAGTACTAGAGGTGTCTGCCACCTCCGATAGCTTCCTCACAGCTGTTGGCCCCTCCGAGAGCAATTCCCCCACCTATGTCCACAAGTTGCCTTCTTCAAGCCAACTCGGGAGGAGTTGGAGCGTTGGCTTTAGGGTCTCGACCAAGCTCTCTTGTAGGGACTGGGCAACATCTACTTCACACTGGAAATGCTCCCACTGCACCCGGATCCTTTCCTTTCACTCGACGATCTCCACCTGGAGTTTTTCAAGCGCTTTCGACTTCTTCCCAAGATCCTCCTCGACATTGGCTTTCTCAGCAATAGTGGCAGCTGTCGCGGCTTGGGCAGCTGACAAACACGAAACCAACACCTTGACAGATATGACTCAGACAAAGGACTTACTCTCAAGCTCATGACGCAACACACGAGCAGCAGCTTCAGATTCTCGCAGACGATGCTCCAATTCTGCCACCATGCATTCTCGCCGGTCTCCTCAGCCTCCTGCACCTACTTCAAATACTCAACAGCCTTGGTTCTACCCTCTCTCCCACCCGGTCAACTAAGAATAGCAAAGATATCAAGCTCCACAACTCAACGACAACCAAAACCACAATAATTTGGACTCACCTTCGGCATGCAGCCCCTCAATCCGATCTCAGAGCAACATTTCCCGCTAGTGTTCATCCTTCGCCTCCTTTTGGCGTTGGTTATCCACCCGCTGGACAACCTAACGGATGACTTCAATCTCCTGGACATTGTCAAAGACGCGCTTCAAGGCCTTGCTATTGGCCACTGACTGATCGACAATGTTCTACACAACAACACACATCCTAAATTGGATTCTACTTCATGCCACAATGGCTCACCCTTCATGCCATCAAGTCGGTAGCTACCCGACACGAAACAACAACGGCAAGGGAGGCTTCTTTACTCCATGCCACAATGATCACATCCATCTTTCCATGGAGTAGGGGGCTACATGGTATAGATACTAACCTGCATTTTCTGCAGAAGTGTTAACCCGGCCTCGTACATCGCCGTGGTGTTGGCCTTGTCAACGGCGTCATCGAACCCTTTCTTCATGGCATCCTTCTCCTCCTTGCCTTCTTGGAACCAAGACGCTTGGAGGGGAGACACATACCTTGTCGAAGGCAGGCATGCCTAACACGGGGGATTTCTTCGACGTCGTCATCAGCACTGGCAGCCTCCTTGCCCTTCCTGCAAGTTGAAGGTGGTTGGGTGCCCACGGTGTTTGGCTTCGGCTAGGCACTCATGGCACTTGGTGGTGGAGAAGACCTTGGTGTGGCGCTAGATGGAGGAGAAGGCTTCGGCGTGGTGCTGCATGGAGAAGATGACTTCGCGGCAGCACTCGACGAAGGAGACCTAGGAGCATCAATGGCAACACAGTAGGCTTCATACTTTCCCGTTGTCGCGGCTGCCTCGCTGCCACCTGACTGGTCGTCACTTATCATAGTCGGCTTGCTAGCGGTGTCACCAGTGATCGTGGCCGGCTTGTCCAGCTCGAATTTGGCCTGAGCAGACGCGTCGGTCCCCTCTCCGGCAGCCGCCACCTTACCCGGGTCGGCCTACATCGAGACCCTAGAACACAAGTTGACCATCACAAGAGCAGTCATGGACGAGTCCACATGATGGCATATGGAACGCAAATATCTTGATCACTTACCGGGTGGATGGATTGGCGTATCTTGGGGATACCAATCGGCTGCGGCCTGGCTAGGTTCCGGGTGGCAGCTCCGGGTGAAGTTGTCCCCTTCGTCACCACTGCCGCCCTTGTTGTCACCCGACCATCTCCATCTTCCACGCCGCTGCTGTCGCCCTCATCATCGCCCCTGTCTTCTCCATTGCCATGGCCGCTTGGATGCCCGGGTGGGCTGCATCCTTGTTCTTCATCTTCGGATCGGGCCTGGCTAGCTCGACGGCCTACTTGCCATTTCCCGGCATGGCTGCAGCGACCTTGGGCTCCATCGTCGCCTCACCCCATGGGCCCACCTGTGGGTTGCTGCGTCCTTGGTGTCTTCGGTTGCCGGGTTGACACGCTTGAAAGGTAATCTCCATACGGGCCATCGGTGTCGCGCCTCTTCCTCGGCGTCTCAGGCAGCGGCAGATGAGACACAAAGTTGTTAGCTCTCTACAAGGAGGTGTAGGGATTAATACTCTTAGCACCTGGGAAGAAGATGGATCATGAGTGAGGTTACCTCGGGGCGATTTGGTTTGTGTTTCAATTGCTTGGGGCAGCCCTCTGTGATTATTGTGATACCCAACTCGAAGAAGCTCGATAGCCGAGCGACGACTTTATCCTTGTCGCATGGCTCAGGAGACTCCCGATTGGAATCCTTCTGGCCTCTGTACTCCTAAGCTAGGTGACTTCAGCTCTTCATGGGCTGCACCTCGTGCATTACGAAGTTGCAAGCTATGGCAACACCCGTCAAGTAGGCATCACGCAACATCTGGATTCCCTTCAGCAACCCCCTCATCTGGTCCATCTCGCTACGATCTGGGAGAGGGGACCAACAATCCCCTATCACTAGAGCATGACCTGTGAAGGGAGGCAGACCAGGGAGCCGGTTTGAACAATAAAACCACTTCGCGTGCCATCCCTTATTGGTGGGGTGTAGTGGGAGATCGAAGAACTATTTCTTCCTATTTGGGCAAGTCTGAAACCTGCTACCATTGATGGTCCAGGGATTTTTCTTCCTTGGCTGAGCCTTGAGTTGGTACAAGTGCCTCGCACAAATGAACAAAGATAGAAATTTGGAGGATCAAATTTGGATTAAGGTGGTGAATGTTGATACCGTAATAGTGAACGAGTCCTCCGAGGAAGTTGCTCGCAGGAAACTCTAACCCGAAGTAGAAGAAGGTCGAGAGGACCATAATCTCGTTGGTCTTGGGGGTGGGGAACTCTTCGCCGACGACGACCCACCAGCCAATGAGCTCCTACGACAGAAGCACGCCATCTTCCACGGCCACTAGCAAATCTACCTCTCACAGTTGATCTCATCCAAGACTAAGTTTTATCTCGGATTGGAACCGATTCTGCCATGGATTGTGACATGGTGGAGGAGGAAGACAAGAAGTTCTAAGCTGGGATGGATTTGAGACTCGAATTGGAGAGAAATCGATTTCGTTGAGCTCTGATCTATGAAACCCTAGCGAAGAAAGAAAGACAGGATTCGGCACGACGAGGAAGAGAAAGGGGCACGAAACTATTCAATTTGGGGTCTAGGGCAACGATCCTTCTGTTCGGTTTATTTATAACGCCTGGCTTACCCAGCGGGCCGGCGCAAAAATGAATTCTTTGATAAAGTCTAGGATACTTCCTTGAAAGAATAATTACTCGGCTGATCAGTCAGTTGATCACTCAGATTATTACTCAGCTGTCAAATACTTATTCGGCAATACTGGGGGTAAGTACTTATCTCGTCTCGTCTTTTCCAGGTGACTTCACCAACTTCTGAGTCTTCATCAAGTTTAGTACTCGGGGGCTACTGTGGGGTACATGGTACCTGGGTACTCCAGGCAAGGCCTCTTGGCCATGCAACATAGAGTGGACCAAGTGCCCTAGGCTCATGCGATGCGGCTAACTTGTGAATTAAGAAAGAGAATAGAGATAAGAGAACTAATCCTATCCCATGTAAATAGATAATAGATACTTGGATTATAAGGGCTACCCAACCATCTCTAGCCGGCTGCCTCCGTGACTATATAAGGATGGTCAAAAACCCTAATAGGGTGATTGATCGCTCATTGGTATGCGCCATCAGCTATTCCAACGCTGATCTGTGCACACCGATACATATCTAATCCACATACAACTGAAGTAGGGTGTTACCTCATACTGAGGGCCTAAACCAGTATAAACATCTGTGTCACAATATCTTCTTGATCTAGTGCACCCTATAAATTATATTGGTGATAACTAGAATCAACAGTCACCGTGATCAAGCTCCCACCGGCCAGATCCGGTGGCCATCATGCAGGGAGAGGAAGAGGCAGCTGCCGCTGCATAGGGAAGGGGAAAAGGCGACTGCTGTTGCACCAAGGTGAGGAGGCTAGCTGGGCTCACGTGGGAGACCGGAGATGGAGCAACGAGAGAGACGAACATGGAAAATAATGGCCGCTCATGAAGAGGATAAGAAAGTTGGAAGCGGAGACATAGAAGGATTTTTCCTCCTCTCGCACTTCACGGTCAATCTCGGCTCATTCCATCCTAAAAGTGTCAGTTTTATGGAAAATCAGCATTTATATCAGACACATTAGTACCGATTCATTGAAAAGATCAATAATTTTTATCATTAGTACTGGTTTTTCTAATATATTGACACCTATAAGTTGTTATGTGTGTCAAACCAACATATATGAAGATATATGGAGGCGTTCCCTAACTCATATAGGTAGTAGTAAGCAAAGATATCTGAAAGAGGATCAAGAATTATAACCACACAGTTATCTATACTTATCATCATCTTTTTTAGCTTTCGCAAAACAGAAAATTATACTTTTTTGAAAGTTAATTTTTAGCCCCGAGAATTGTTCAAAGATATATATTGTGTGGACTACAATTTAACCAGGCGTAGAACAGAATCTTCCTCGGAAAATCATGACAAGATAAACTGAATAATGAATTGAAAGAGGGATAAATTAAATTACATGCGCCCCGAAAATTCACAATAGTTCAGAAGTACACAACGCAGTTGAGCAGTCCGGAGTTAACTGATTAACGACGTGCTTACTTAGATGCTGAATAATTAAACAAACACTGGCATAATTATGCAGTAGCCTTGTAGCTAGCCTTCCTTCCCGTGCTAGGATGCCTGAAGGAGGAGAAGCAAGGCTGGTTAGCTCGCGTCGTTTTTGGCTTGGGCAGGGCGGCCACAGGGGAGGCAAGCAAGGCTGCACAATGGATTAAGAAGAACAATTAGTACGTTCATCATGGCGTTACAAATATATATAGAAATCAAAGCGAGAGAGATTCGTAGATCAGAGACTGATTACGGACAGGTTATCCATGAAGCCCGGTGGGTCTTTCTTGGGTGCGTTGGGCTTGCCACCGCCGGCCGCCGTGTTATCTTGGCCGGCCACCGCCGAGGCAGGGGGACCCTGGTAGTATCCTGCGTAATCATGGCAACACTAATTTTATTTACTATACTGTTGCGTTGTCTTCCTTTCTTTCCGAACAAACATACAAAAGGTCTCTTAAAACGAGTATTTTTTGCAGTATTAATTTCCAGGGTTCAAATTTTCGTTTTGTCTATTCCAAAATAATTTTAATTTTTCAAAAAATTCTGAAATTTGAACAAAATTTGCATAATTCATAAAAAATTGGAAAAAAACTCGAAAATTTCAGTCAAAATAATTTCGTAGGGGGAATCCGATAGATTGGAAATTTCAGTCCGAAATTTTGGACCCTGTTAATTTCACATGAACCTGTTCACTCCTTATATGAATCGGAAAAAATTTCTAGTGTAGTCGAAAGCAAAAGAAACTGATGTACTAATGAATAGAAGATAATTTAAGAGATGAGCAGACAGATCTCATACCTTGAGCAGGGTTAGGGTACGTGCTCTGGTCACTCATATCTTCCCTTTTGAGAGGATGTGCTACCCTCTTGCTCTGCCTTTGTCTTATGAGCTAAACTACCACGCTAATACAATGATCAGGTCGTCGAAGTCAATCTTTAGTAGATAGGTATTAACACCATCTGCTCAGAGATTCACTATTTAGTTGTTAAGGGGCAACTATCAAACTGGCAATGGACAGCCAAGCAAAGACCAATTTATTTATATTGACTAACTAGCAACACATGAGACAGGTTTAATTTATTAATAACAGTCCTAATTAATCAACTTGCAAGTTCACTTAGCGGTAGCCAACCACCGTTCATCATTTTTGGGTAAAAAGCATTAATTATTCCATGCATGCAGTGAACACTTTCAATCTTTTGAGGCCATCAATCTCTCCAATAATATCGGTTTTTTTCATAATTTGGCCATCAATGTAAGTGAAAGTTTCTTGATCAGTCACACATTTTTTGTGGAACATATATTTCAGGATTTCACCTTTGATACCACAAAAATGAATTTGTATTTGTTGCTGATTCTTTACAACACAACTCAAAAAGGCTACTGCTATAGAGAATATCGGGTCAATGTCAACGGCCCATATGGCGTGTGAGGTATACAGTAGGCACCGGGCCGGGATGATTCCAGATCAAGTCATTAAGATAACCCCCAAGATGCTCAAATCCAGTCAAGTCTCCGTTAAACAAGAGTTTACCGTAACTATTAGATAGATTCTATTATACGTGTCAGGCTACATAATCCGTGGATGTGCAGCTCATATTTGCATACATCATGTACTATTCTTATATGTCTAGAATTTTATACCTACCAAGTATGCGACAAATAAAACGATGTTTGTAAACTACGCTGAAAGTGCCCGAACTTACCTGTACGTACAATAACTAACAAGTCGTTCACTTTGGTATAACAACCTACTAACCTCGTACAAAACCCGAGCCAAAACAGTCCACATAAATGAAAATGTTGTTGGCTGATAAGTAACCCTTGTGTAAATGTGTAATCAATAATGAGAGACTAGTAGTAGCTATACACTCATCTAGAAATAAATAATATTAGAGCTAACATGTATAATAAACTATCTATAAAACTGACTTCATTTTTCTTTTTCTTTCCATTTCTTTCACTTATATATTTAATGTATTCACTTTAGAATATTGGGTAGAGTTAGCTCTTACGTGAAGCCAATATTTATTATAACCTACTACTATTGGATGTTTGATAGGCAGGGAGCAGAACTGCAGGAGCTTTATAAAAAATGAAAGGATTAGATTAGAATTGGCAAATTTTGCTACAGGATATCCTAGACTTCATGGTTTTAGCTTTAGAACACTATATGAAGTGATTTTTGGGATCCACTCTGTAAACGTGAAAATTTGCTCATGGACACCGCTCCCATTAGTATATTTATTTATGGTTGAATTGGAGAGAGAAACCACATGAAAAATCTGAAATACCCTTGGACTCATATGTCAGGTCTCCCAGCTCTCTATCTCTCTCAAGCACATAGGGCCCACAGGTTAGCCTCTAGTATTTTTTTCCTTTCTACTTCCTATGCTCCTCTTGTTCTCGCAAGAGGCTAGGGCGAGGCAAGGCACAGCGAGCTAGATGACGGTTGGTTGTGGGTGGTGATGATAGGGGAAGAGGATGCAAAGGCTGGCCATTCAGGCGCTCTCCTCTCCATCTCTCCGCCTCCACCTCCGCATCCTCCCTTTTTCCACTTGCAGCATGCAGAGGAAGTGACGACGCGCGGAGTGTCTATGGTGCAAGGCCAAGATGGAGGGAGTGGTGTGCCGCATAGAGGGCAACCTGTGGCTAGGTCACACCACCACGGAGGATGGGACAAAAGGAGTGGGGTGGGGCGTGGAAGAAGCTATGGCGTGCAGAGGGTCGCACCGCTGCGGAGGATCTACAATGTGAGGAGGCCAAGGCTGAGGGAGCGGCGTCGCTGCAGCAACAGATCCTGGGTGCCCCTACAGATCCTTGGCGCCAACGAGCTCCTTGATAACCGTATCATCCTACTGCGCTCCTTCGGCACACCCACAAAGCTCCTCGGCCGCCCGACAGAACCATGTCCGCATATCCTATTGTATCCTGAATGGTCGACCTCCGTATTTCTTACCACTATCACCGCCGCCACGGCCGGCCGCCTTCAAGCTCGTTGCATCTCGCCTTGCCCTGGCATCCTACGAGAGCAAGAGAAGCAGAGGAAGTAGAAGGGGGAAAATACTAGAGGCTTACATATGGGCCCATATTCTTGAGAGAGATAGAAATAGAGAGATGGGATGCCTTAAATGCGAGTCTAAGGGTATTTCAAAACATTCACACAGTTTCTTTCTTTTATTCAATCAGAAATGCATATTCTAATGGGTGCGATGTCTATGAGCTAACTTTGTCGTTTACAAAGTGTCTTCCCTAAAAGTCACTTCATGTGGTATCTTACAGCTAAAACCACGTGGTTACAATGTCCAGTAACAAAATTTGTCATTAATGTAATGGTCAATACATTATGTTTTGGTCTATGTCTTTGCAGCTATTTATTTCGTGGTGGTTCAACTAATGAAGAATTAAAATCAAGCAATAGCTTTAGTACTGGTTCACGTTAGAACTCGCTAGCATCCGAGGGATTTTATATTCATGTTTGCTCTAGTTCAGCTTACTATAGAGCAGAACACAAGCATGTGGTTGAGTATCTGAACTAATTACTTTAGCGCATCTTGGAATTAATTTGTATATTGCAAGCCTACATGCCATCAATGAGGGCCACCTGATATTATTTCCACTTGCATGGACTTCTTTATTGGTAATTTGTTCTAGTTATTTGCATCTATCATACAAGTTCGTACATCATGAGTACAATTTACTCAACTAAATTACATTGATGATACAACAGGATACGATCGACATTTTATAGTATTTAGTGCAACAACATAGCTAGGTATATGCTATTTTGGTTAACGAGTGCTAGGTGAGTTTTTTCATGATGTCAATATACCAATCACATAGCAACTTGTCGATATTATTTTATAATCTTGGATTAAATAATCTACAACACAACAATTACATTGCTAGCAAAGTTCAAAGTAGTGACAAAGAAAGCCCTCGCGTCGCTCTCGCGCGGGCGGCTCGGGGGCGAAACCGTAGCCACCCGCGCCGCCACCCTCCCTCACCCTCTTCACCACCTCACCGTCGTCGGAGCTCGTCGTTGGAAAGCCAAGCGGCCAGCCGGGAAGGCGGCGGCGGGGACAAGAGCCCGAAGACGCTTCGTCCTCGGCGCGGGCGGACGTAGCAGCGGGCGCACTCCTGCAGCGGGCACACTTTGGAAGCTAGCCGACGGTCGGAGCTACGTTGGCAAGGCGGAGGCCCTGCTGGCAGTGGATCCGGCCTCCTCGAAGGCGGATCTGGCCCCCGCGTGGCCAGATCAGGAGTCAGGCGGTGGTGGATGGCATGGAAGGCTGTGGGACGGGCTCGGGCAGGATGGACTGGCACTCGTCGTCGATGGAGGGCATGGCTATGACTGCGGACGACGGTCGAGACTCGTTTGGTGGGGGCATGGCGGCGGCACGAGGACGACGCTGCACGAGGAGGCGCGGCCGGAGGCGGCGGAGACCGGTCGCCGGCGAACGAGGCGAGGTCGCGGGCGGACGTGCTCACGCCCTGCGTCATGCACCTGCTACTCTCGTCGGCGCACCCCTCCACACCCATCGCCGTCGTGCTCCTGCACCGCCAAATCTCCCCGGGGCCACTTGGCACGGTGTTCTCGCCGGAGGAGACGAGGAGGGCCGTGGTGCAGATGGCTGAGGCAGTCGCCGACCGCCGCGCCGAGCTCGGGTGCCTCCAGGGCTTCGCCCTGACAATGCCACTCTCGTCTCTCTCGTCCAGAGCAGACCACCGAGATATTGCATAGGAGGAGGATGGATCTGGAAGCTGAAGTGAAAGCGATGAAGGCAACTATCTCTTAACCTTGAAGCTCAGGAGTTCATCTACCCCGTGTTGTCCCCTGCCACGAAGTCCTCACTCCACGCGCTCCTCTGTCACGCCTAGAAATTTATCCCAAATTTCCAGGCTATTTGGTGTATTAAATCCCTGTCTAGGACCAGCGAGAGTACACAAAATAACAAATCAATACACAGATCCAAACGTAAAATAAAGCGTAAATAAATACTTACAGAAGAGGCTCTTAGTCCTCACACTCGAAAAATAGCAGTGGCAGCGAAAAAAGACGATTCTAGCAGGGCTTCAGCTCCACTCCACAGGCAAACTCAACTGGGATCTGAGCCTTGGTCCTCTAACACCATCTTCAGCTCAGAAACACTGCACTTCTGAAAGGGGAAGGAATTGCAAGGCTGAGTACAACCACCGTACTCAACAAGCCATGCCGAGAAAATACAAATAATGCAAGGGGGTACAAATAATTCATATATAAGGCTATTTTGCAGAAAAACCAGCATTTCCAAGCATTTAAATACTCGAAGGCATTTTAGTAAACACGAACCTATCACTAGTAAATTATTATCAAGTCGCGCACCAACGCGATCTTTCCTTAACTCAGGCCAACATGTGCTAACTTCAATTATCTCAGTTTTAAACAGAATTAAATTCTAACTTGGGTACATTGCTCGGCTTGCCCATAACCGAGGGCGTGGCTATTCGATGACATAACTCACCACTTAGTACTGCCCTAAACAAAGAAGACCGACATAGACTTCCCCCGCCAGGTGCCCTGGGTCGAGCAGGCAGTCTATGCCCCCGGGCATCTCGACTCATTCTGAGCCTTCACTTGCGAGAGACGTTAGCCCATGGACTCCAACCCTTCCTAGGGCTTCATCCGTCCCTGTCCGTGTCTTTTTCTGTTTCTGACCGCACTAGTTGACGTGTTAAGCCTTACCTAGACAGGTGGTAGTACGGGATATGCTTTGCAACAGAGGCCCAAAGACCGGTCCTTATGACGGCCGAGGTGTGACAAGCAAAACCAAGCACCCCGTGCCAGCCAAAAACATGTTTAAGAAATTTTGAAGGGGACATTATTGTCATGGCTAAACAGCCAAAATTCCCATCATTTATAAGTTATTCCTTAGTCTAATTATTGAAAACAACTATTGTTTCTATTCAAGCATGGCTAAGCATATTCCTAAGTTTGCTAGTGAGTACCACATACATAAAGTGTTCACTAGTTTTATTTTTCCTAGGGTTATCAAGGATCATAATAATACAAGTAATAGGGATATAACAAGGAGAATCAGTAAGGCTAAATAAAACAGTGATAGACATGGGAATTTAATAAAGCAAAATGCAATAATTTAAATAACCATAATTTTGTAAACTCGGATAGCAATATGATCAAAATGACATGACTTGCCTTGTTCCTTCGAACAAATCTTCTTTCTTCGCGAGCTGAACCTCTGAAACGATGAAGTCTACACACTGGCATGCAAAATAAGAAAAAACTCTAATAAAAACCAAATAAACAGTACATGAAAAGTAAACAAACATGTAGAACTCAATTTTAGATGAATTTTGCAATTTTAATGGCCCAATTTGGAGTTTGTATGAATTAGATATGAATTTTAGAAGTAATTCTAGAAATTAAATTGATTTGTTGTGCAATTTTTAATTATTTTTAGAAGGAAAAAGGGTAGGATGATGACAGCGGGCAAGGACTGACGTCAGCGAGTGAGGACAGAGAGAGGATGAAGGAACTCACCGTGCGCTCAACAGTGAGATGAGGCGGCGCGGGCAAGCGGAGGAAAGGCCGACGCATGGGTGCCGACGCGGGTGATGTGGACGGCGGCGGCAGCCAGCAGCAACCATACAAAGGTGAGGCCAGCATGGAGCACCCCGCTGTGATGCCGATGACAGCGGCGGTGCTGTGGGGCAACGTGCTGACGAGCAGGAACGACCGGCCTGCCGAAGTCGACGGCCACAACGGGAGGAGGAACACAGGGTCGATGGTGTTCCGATGAACTTCCAACGAAACCAAGCGATGGCCGGGGAACAGGATGGTGTCGCAATACCAAGGAAGGAGACGACAACATGGGGCAGCACATCAGTGAGGCGACAGAGGCTACCGAAGGTGAGGAACGACGATGTTCTTCACTGGTTGCTGGCTGGGGTGCGCTACAGGTGGACTTCGGGCAAAATGGAGGGGTGGCCGAGGAAGTAGACAATGTTGTGATGTCAAAAAGGGATATGACGACGTTGGGGAGCACACCGGCAAGGCAGCAGGGACTACCGGAGTGGTGCCGGCGAGGCCGAGGGAGAGGCACCATGGGCAGTGAGGTTTGGGTGTGTTCCGGGCAAAAACGGGGCTTGGCCGAGGTGGAGGGCGATGCTGCGATGTCGTAGATGGCGATGGCGCAGCCGACCGGCGCACGGGTGAGGAGGAAGGGCCGACCGGAGTTGCGCTGGTGAGGTGGATGGACATGCCGGCACGGCGGTCTTCGGGTGAAACAGAGGCGAGGCCGAGGAAGAGGAGGTTGCTGCGACGATGAAGGTGGTAGCACCGAGGTCTTGCACGGCTTCGGTCGACGGGGATGGGTTGCCGAAGTTCGCCGGCGCCACGGAGAGAGAAGGTCGAGCAGAGAGATGGAGGGAGAGCAATGGAGCTTGAGGTCCTCTCTTTTATAGGTCGAGGGAGGGAGAGGGAAGGGCGCTGAGGAGGGGAATGGCCGGGGAGAGGAGTCGGCTAGGGAGAGGAGGGGGTCGGCCGGCCATGGTGGAGCTCGCCATTGAAGAACAAAAATCAAAATCCACCCCGAAATCATGCGGGATTGGGTGGGAAACGCGGGAAATTGATGAGAAGGTGAAGGGGATTCCATTTTTGCAAGTTAATTGAAAGGAAAACCACGAGGAGGGAGATCAAACGGGGCAGGTGCACTTGTATTTGCACGGGAGAGAGAACGAACACGGCAGTGAGACGCACTTTAGCGCCAAGGAGAAAACTTAGACTTTTCCTTCCAAACTTCTTTGAATTTTATCAATACTTCCAATGCTCAAATAATTCCAAGAAAAATCTTAAAATTATATGGACACTCCAAGTATTTAATAAAAATTTAACCAAATCATTTGCTAATTAATTAAATTATTTAAATAATTATTGAAATATTCTTTGTATTATTAAAATTTCGAAGAATACTTGGTGGTATGGAGAATATTTAAAAATATTTCAAACCATGATTTTTAAAGGAAATTTTTATTTTCTTATTACTTTCACTTGATTAATTTGCTTTTAATTTTATTTAATTTCTAGAAAATGGATTATTTAATGATTTTTAATCCCGAACGAAAATCGGGCGTGACATCCTCATCGCTCCGTGGAGGCCGGTGGCGCGGGAAGGCCCCGTCCATGGAGGCGCGTAATGGCTTGGCAGTCGGTGGTGGAAGCCGACGCGACGCGAGGAAGTACGACTGGCGGAGGCGGAGTCTGGTGCGGCAGGCGAGGCGTGGTCGGTGACGGCACGCAGGGGGTGCTGGCGCAGTGGTGCCTACGCGTCGGCAGAGGTTGAGATGGTGGTGGAGCATTGGGGCGGCAATGGTGGATAGGTAGGCAGCGGATGGTGGGTGAAAACCCAGCCCGGCCTTGGCCGGGCCGGCAACTGTGTCGCTCGAGCGTAACCCCCTCCTGAAGACGTTATCGTGTCGTCTCTTCCCCTTTAGCGGGCGGCCGAGTGAAAGCCCAGTCCTGGCTCTCTTTGAGACCTCGACAGACGGCGATGGCGGTGCTTCGTCGTTTCTCTCCTTGGAGACGTCCTCTAGGCAGCCCCTTGCCAAAACCTCCCAAACTCTGATTCAGGCTCACTCTAGATTTTTATCCTCTTGTGTCGGCGCCCTAGTTTTAGCAAGTAGACCACATCGGAGGGCCTAGAGGGGAGAGCGGTTCCATACTTCTTTCTCACCCTCTCTCCCTCAACCCCAAAGATGTGGATAGAGCGGGGCTTCATGTCGGTTGTAAGGGTAAGTCTTGGGCGATCTTGCTTGCAGCCCCTTTGTTGACCTAGCGGCGGTCGGTCATGCTCAGCGGCGGGTGATCCGGTGTTAGTCTTCTCCTGGGTCTGTGTGTTGGAGCTGTCGATCTGTGGATGGTTGTTTTCTTTTTTCTTTCGTTTTTTCTGGTTACGACCTACTAGGTTGTAATCTTATAATTTTTTCTGCTTTATTAATATGAAGTTCGCACCGTCTTATGTGAACCATTTAAAAAACAATTACATTGCTCATCCAATTTGTACCAACGGTTTGGACTTTGTCTTCATCTTCTCAATTCTCAACCGAAATACATTTTTTCTAGTAAAATTTAATATATCTTTAAGGGATTTGCTAGACAACTGCCGGCTGTTTCTTTTTTATTTGTTAGTCGGAATTTTCAGCCGTCGGATTGTCTTCTAATTTTGTGCTCATGTTATCGGGCCTACCTAGGCTATCGGGCTGAGACTCGTTTACTTCTTCATCTGAACCATAAACACGGCTTCTGCTGTTTTCCATCCACGCTCGCATAGTGGGAAGAGAGAGAGCGCGCAATTTTGATTGGCAGTGGCGGCAACAATGAGGCGCCGCGGCTGGGATGACCTTGCATCTCCTCCGTTGGCAGAACCCGTCTTCTTCCCCAGCCATCGGCAAGGTGGTCACTTAAAAGGCGAGCAGCGCGTGCCCCTCAGTGTCCAAAGAGGTCACCGAGGTCCAAGGCGTCTCCCATGGTGGCCACGCAGTCGAGGCACCTTCCGCAGTGGTCGTCTGGGGGCAATCAAGTCAGGCACAGCAAAACCCTGATATGTGAGCCCCGTTTGATTTTGTTTGCAATTTATTGGTATTAAGATCGTTGGAAGGGATTTGGGTTTTTGGCAGTTTTCTCTGATCTTGGCAGGTAGAATGAAAGGTCTCGAGGCAGAGAGGGGAATGGTGATATGGTGTTCCAGTTTGTCATAGGGTTATTTGCTCTTGTTCATCTGCATTTTGTTCAAATTGAAGGCATTTTTTTCCTCAGATCTGTTTCAACGGGGAATGGGGAAACATGCAGCTTGCATATATCTTACCTGTTGCTTGTTATGGAGTTTATGGAGTATTTGATAGCTCGATCTATCTAATTAAATTATTTTTGCATTTTTGATCTGTTCTAGGAAGAATGGTACTGTGGATGTAGAAAGATTGAGGGGGTTGTGATGGGATGACTTGTAAGTACCTTTTTCAGTTATTAATATGTGTGTCCTTTCACCAAAAGTATGTCAGTAGTCTTCTATATATCCGATGAAAACGAGCTAAATTTAATTAAAAAATTACTAGATATTGGTTTAGGAGATAGGTAAATAGTTATACGATGTATTTTATATCTACACCCTAAACCCTAAACCTTTCACTTGAAATTTGTTATTTTTTGTCATTTTTTCTCTCAAATGAAGTTGAGTTTGGCCTTGAGATTTGGTAAGAATATATTTCATATCTACACCTACTTTAGTAATTTTTTTTCCTAAATTTACAAAATTTTTAGGTATAGTTTCATAAGTTTCTAACAATTAGCCAATTAGCTCGTTTTCACATGATATTTTCCTAAATTTATATATGTTTAGTTATTAATAAGTATTTCTATGTATGAAATTAATTGATGGAAAGTTTTGTATGATAGAAATTAATGAAATGCTTTGTTATGTTCTTTCTTTTTTTGGTTTAGATCTCAGAGCTAGTTGATGGCCAGAACTAGTTACAAGTAGAATCAGAGATGGCAATGGGTAAATACCCATCTGGTATGGACTCCTCAGACCCATACCCACGATAATAACATGAGACCCATGGGTATACCCATACTCGGCTGCAGGTGGGGGAAATTTTCCATATCCATATGCAGTTAGGTAAATCATACCCATCGGGTCACCCATACCCGCCAAAAATTTTTCGCAGATACATAAACAGTCAACAATTCGACAACCAACACTTCCAAAAACACAAAAAATTTAGACAAATAATAGCATAATAATTTCTACTGCAACCACCACTTCACCAGTCACATAGCACATAATAGTTCATGATCCATACAGATTAGCTAATAGATAGTACTTCGCTAACAGTAGTAGGCACTAGCACTTAATACATCATAGTTTGCAAGTTCCATCAGACCAACAATATATCAAAGTCATTCGATCATTACATAGCCAAAAGGGGTACATAAATCAATCTCCAAGTTCATAGCAGCCAACATATGAACTTGGGCTCTGTTCTTGGGCTCCAATGCAACAACACCGATGATGTGTTTCTTCGCCTTTGATGTAGGAGGGACGATGTTTTTAGCTTGGCCCTTAGGCGAAACTAGAGGAGACGCAGTGGGAGTGCCCTCCGGTTCTCGATCTTGCAGCTTCAAAGTGTGGACGGCGTCAACGAGCTCAGGATCCGGTGGCTTCAATAGCTGGTCAGTGTCCTTCTCGTTGTCCCTTTGAAATGGGACGGTTGATACTGGTCAGTGACAGTGAGGAGTGTTGCGGATCGGAGCTGCAAAGTCCAAAGCATATGAAACTATGAAAGCAAAGGTCAAGAAGCAAGATTGTCCCCATCCATTGACGCTACCGTGCTCGATCTCGGTCACCACCATGGCGTCGGCCTGCTGTCTGATGCGCCGTGCGTGGCGTGGGGCGACGTCGAGCTTGGGGGGCGACGGGCCAGTGGCCGAGTGGGCGACGGCTTGCGGCGTTCGGGTTAAGTACCTAGGGTTTTCACTAATGGACGGATGGTGGGTTGTGTGGTTTGGTGAGCTTGGTACCCGTTTGAACTTCAGTACGGCCTATCATCCCGCAGACGGATGGTCAAACCGAGAGAGTGAATAAAATTCTGGAAGACATGTTGAGAGCATGTGCGCTTGAGTTTGGTAAAGCGTGGGACAAGAGTTTGCCTTATGCAGAATTCTCCAATAACAATAGTTATCAAGTCAGCATTCAAATGGCACCCTATGAGGCATTGTATGGACAGAAGTGCCGCACACCCCTTTTCTGGGATCAGACTGGTGAACGTCAGTTGTTTGGCACAGAAGTGATAAGTGAAGCAGAAGCAAAAGTCCGAACAATTTGGGAAAGATTGAGAATTACGCAGTTTCGGTAGAAGATATAACACCTTGAAAATTGGAGACCTAAAAATCGAGAATTTAAAATTCGAAACTTACAAAAACTATTGGATTGTTGCATCTTGTCATAATTAATTGCCTCTTATTCGCGAGTTTTTGTTGCGTGTTATAAATAACGGATTATTTTAAAAGGCGAAAAAGTCAAAAAAGGGTTTCGGAAACCCTAAAAGGAAAAGAAATTGCAAAATAAAAAATATAAATAAAAATTATAAATATACAATTGGAAAAGCTAAGGTTGATAAAAGTTTATTTTGGAATCAAAATTTATTTTTGGAAAAATATAAAACAATTATTTAATAATAAAGAAAGAAAGAAAAATATATAAATAATAATAATAATAAAGTTGGGCAAAAGATTAAAAATTTAAAATTAAAATTTTATTTATATTTGGGGCCAAACTTATTGGAATTTTTGGGTGAAATGCAAAAAGGAACAAATAAGAAAAGGTATAATAAAATAAAATAAAATAAAATAAGAAAAATCAGAAAATCGGAAAGTCATTGTTCACCGGGCGCCAGGTGTTCGACCCCGGCGCCTGGGGCCCCGTCCCCCTCGACCGTACGCGACGCGCATCCTGCCGGCGCGTCGCGCCACGCCCGTCCCCCCGAGCGGCACGCCGCGCCGCCGCGCGCACGCGTCGCGCCGTCCGCGCCTGCACCGCGCTTGCCGTGTCGGCCCCCTCTCCCCTCGCCGCCGCGTCACGCCGCGCGCACGCCCGCATCGCCTCGCCACGCCGCGCCATCGCACCGCGCCGGAGCCGCACGTCGCCGCCGTGCCGCTTCTTCCGGCCCCCGTGCGCGCGTCCGCGTCGCCGCTCACACCGCCCCTTCCCCGCCCCTCTCTCCCAGAGCACGGGCCACGCTCGCCGCGCGTCCACCGTTTTCCCCTCCTCGGCCCCCTTTCCCCTCCTCGCAGCCGGCCGCGCCTATAAAAGGAGCCGAGCTCCTTCCCTCACCCCGCCATCTCCCCACCGCATCTCTTCCCCGTTCCCCACTCTTCCTTTTTTTCTTTTCTTTTCTCCCCGCCGTCGCCGCCCTTTGGCACTGACTGTCGCCATGCCGCGCCGACCGCCGCCTCATTGCCGCGCCGACCGCCGCCGGTAAGCCTTCCCCTTTCCTCCTATGTCGCCACATCGCCGAGCCGCCTCGGCCTAGCCGAGTCGAGCAGAAGAGAGAAAAAGAGAGGGAGAGCGAATAGAGAAGATAAGGAGAGGAGGGAAGAAGAAACAGAGGGAAGGGAGGAGAGGAAACGAGCGGGGAAGAGAAAGGAAGAAGAAGTCAAGGGAAAAGAGAAGAAAAAGAGAAGGAGAAAGAAGAAAAGAAAGAAAAAGGAAAAGGAAAAAATAAAGAAATAGAAAAATATTTTGGGTATTATTCGAAAAATTTTTTTAAGCAAAAATATATTCTTCTAGAATAAAATTAGGGTTAATTAAAGGCTAAAAATTCAATAATATTAAGAGAGTAATTATCACATGAATTGAATGAGAAATTTATTATAGTCTAAATTGTTAATAAAATTTTATTATATGAATTTCTTTCAAAAATTTAAGCTTCTAATTATTTAAAATAGTGTCGAGCTTTAGGGATTATTTCTCGGATTCGATTATTTAACTCTAGGGCGTTGGCCCGATAAAATGGGAGATAAAATTTGAGTTAACTATTTCTTTCCTTGTATAATATTTTCAAAATCATCAAGCACAATATTTTTACAATTTAAAATGAATAAAGTTGAAACAAAGTCACATCATAATTAATTAAATTGGGAAAATCGCAAAACTTCAAACTATTATAACTCGCTCATTTTAACTCGGATTTCGTCGAAACTCGAACCTAAATTCATCTAAAGTCATAGTCTAGTTTCAGGAGCCGCATTTGCGATTTTATTTGGCATTTTGGTGATTTTTACTTGAATTCTAATCGAATTCAATTGGATCTTTTGCACGTATGTATAGAGTCCGAGGGAGCCGTTGAGTGTGCCGAAGACCCAGGTCAACAAGGTTGCGAGCAAGGCAAGTCATCACTACCTTCGAACATATTGAACCCGTTTGCGAAATTGTGTTGATTTTAAAAATTCAAATATGCATGCTGTACACAAAAGAATTCCTATACTTGCTATGCCATGCCTTGACATTGATCACTTGTATATATATTCTTTGTACCCTACGACATGACGTGTCCGAAGGAAATCTTCGGTATTGCTTAGCCTTGCTAAATTAGATTCTTGCATAATCATATTTATCAAAGGCTATATGCTTGGGCAACTACCTTGGGGAAGGTGGTTGATATTCGGCTTGTGGAGACATGAGTGCCACTTTGCCTTGACAATGATGGCATGAATCTTTGATGAAAAGTAAAAAGGCAAAACCAATGTTTTAGACTGGGGCGGCTGGATGATTTGGGTGGATTCCGGAAAAGGCAAGTGTCGTCCCCGGTCAATTAAGGACCGAGCCTTGAGACTTAAACATGAAATGAGCCAGTACAACCGTACTTCTCGAATGGGTATAGACCTAGCGGAGTAGATAGCCGAGCGAAGACGGTACCCCTGCATAGTGGTTCTTATGTATGAGATGAGGCTGAGAATGAAGGATCGAAAATCGAAATTAATTATAACTTACAAAATGAAGTTTTTCCCTTACCCCGAGTGCGCAGAACTCCTCACACTGTTAGGAAATGACGGCTAGAGTGCAAGAGGATTTAAGTTCATGGAGCGGGTACTGCCAAAGTGAGGTTATTGAAAGGCTTTGCCATGACCGTATCATGTGTTGGGACATAGGCTCATTTGTTGGGCAGTCACGGAGTACTGGTAAAGTGTACATCCACTGTAGTGAGAGTAAATCAATCTATTCGAATAGCCGTGCTCGCGGATATAGAGCGACGTGACAAGTTTCTCTCTTGGCTAGACTCAAAATTTTAAAATGATGGGATGGGTTCTCATGATGATTTTTATGTACTAGTGGATCAACTTCTCGAAAGACGAGAAGGGGTAAACTCCCCAGAAAATCATGACGATCCGGTGGTGGGAAGCTATCCTTGGAATCACAATGGATGGTGGATAGAACTGTCGCTGATTTAATGAACTATGGAAATAAAACTTGATTAGGCTTAGGTCTTAGGTTTGTGAAAAGAAATGCAAAATTGGTTTTATGCAAAAGAACCACAGCCATTCTTTGATTATCCCATATCATATGCATCCTTGTTGTGGTGACTTGCTCAGTACGGTTGGTACTCACCCTTGCTATACGCACAAACCTCCACATGAAGGCAATGAAGACTTGGAGGACTCGTACGCATACTACCAGGAGGGTGAGGAAGACGAAGGCGCCCAATAGGTCTTAGACTTCGGTCGTTGCTTGTGGCAATGGCATACCGCTGCCTTACTTAATTTTTGCTTTTGGTTGTATTCCGGACCGTTTGGTCCTAAACACTAGACATTGCCTTCGGGCCTATATTGTAATATGTTGTGTAAGACAATTCGTGCACGCGCACGTGATAATTCAGTACTGTATTTCGTGGGTACAAACTACTCGATCCAGGGAAATGGTACTATGAACAGAATGATTCCTGTTGCAAAAACGAGGGTCTACAGAAGAGCTACGCAGACAATCGTCGAAGAGATCTCGCCTTTGAAGTAGGGTATTATGTGTATCTTCGTGTTACACCGCTCCGGGGAGTACACCGTTTTCAAACCAAAGGCAAGTTGGCACCACGTTTTGTGGGACCATACAAAATTCAGGAACGTCGAGGAGAAGTAGCCTATCAGCTTGAACTTTCATCCAACATGGCTGGTATTCATGATGTGTTCCATGTGTCTTAGTTAAAGAAATGTTTGAGGGTACCAGAAGAGCAGGCGTGTCTAGACCAGATTAAAATTCAAGAGGACTTGACCTATGTGGAGAAACCAGCTCGTATCCTTGAGACCAGTGAAAGAAGGACTCGAAACAAGGTTATCAGATTTTGCAAAGTTCAGTGAACTCACCACTCAGAAGAAGAAGCTACTTGGGAAAGAGAAGATGAGTTAAAGGCCGCGCACCCGTACCTCTTCGCCAGTGCCTCCGAATCTCGGGGTCGAGATTCCATTTAAGGGGGTAGGTTTATCACACCCTGAGTTTTGCCCCTAAATCGTTTAAATAATTTACCCTGAAATAATTAGAATTTCTGGAATTAATCTAGAGCCAACAAGTAATTTTAAAATGCAATTAATAAGTGGAAATGGCATGGTAGGGTTTTTCTTAAATTCTACATGTCAAAATACATTAACAGGATTTTTATGGGAATTTTCAGAGCACTGGAACCATTTTTAATCAATTAAATAAGTAACCAACAATTAAATTAAGTCCCTTAATTAAATTTCCCAATTTTCCTATTTTTCTGTATCGTTTCCCGCCCATTTTCCCCACCGGCCAAATCTCCTTTTGGCCCAGCTCCTTCACCGGCCCAGTCCTCCCCGCGCCTCCCTCTCCCTTCCGGCCGTGGGCCACGACCCATGTGTTAGGCCGCCCGCGCCACAAGTCTAGCCGACCTCCCTCATGCCCGCGCACCATCGAAAGGTAGGCCCCACCTGTCGGGGCCGCCTCCTACGCGCCCGACCAGCCCGAGCCGTCGTCGCCATTCGCGCAGCCCGCGCCGCTTGCGCCCGAGTCGCGCCGCTTCGCGTCGCACCCGATCGCACTGCATGCCGCTTCTCCCGCGCGCCGCAACGGCCGCCGTCGGACTCTCTCTTCCTCTCTCCGTATCCGAACCGAACGGTGAGGAATTTCGACCGATTCTTGCGCTAATCGAACTCCATTCGGCCCCTGTATATTTCCCCGCAGCCGCCGTCGTGTTTCCCTCTTTGTCGCCACTAAGTTTTAGCCCCTAATTCGTCATCGCCCGTATCTCGCCGCCGTCAGCTGCCGTCTCCTCCATCGTCGATGAGCTACGCCTCCCTTCCTTTCTCCTCTCCTGCGCAAACCCTTGCCCGTCGTCGCTCGCGTCGTTGTTGCCGAGCCATCCCGTACACGCCGCCGTGCGCACCGCCGCTTGTCGCGCCGTCCCCGCCTCGGCAAGCCGGCCGGCCGCCGCACGGCCATGGCCGGCGGAGCAAACCCGCCGCCGCCACCCAAACCCTAACCCTAGCCGCCGCCTCGCCCACGCCGTCCGATCGCTCGGATCGAGCGGATTTGGACCGCCCGATCCCGCTTGAGCCACCGCCGTCTGATCGCCGCGTCCCTCCTGGATGTGCGCCGTGTGGCAGCCACCGCCGCCCTCGCTGTGGACTCGGTCCACCGTGGACCAATCCCGGCCAGCCGCTTGCATCAACCGTGCTGACGTCAGCCCTAGCTGACGTCAGCCTGACCGCGTCGCCACCTGCTGACGTTAGCATGACATCATGAGGACGTCAGCCCTTGACAATCCCGCACCCGCTTGCGTCAGCCCTGGGACTTAATTGCGCAATAATTTAATTAGTCTTTTCTATTTAGTTTAAAATTGCAATTAAACTTCTAAAATTCATATCTTTTTAATCCAAGCTCCGTTTTAGTCCATTCAAATTTCATTAAAACCAGAAAAATGTCAAGAATCCATTAAAAATAGTTTCTTGTGTTGTTTCAGTAGACTTAGCATGTTTTGTTGAAGTGCCTTGTTTGTAGTGTAGATTCTGATAGTTCCGGCGATCCCATTTACTTCGAAGTAGTCGTCGAGGTTCCCCAGTCTCCAGAGCAAGGCAAGTCATATTTTACATTGATCATGTTATACCTATTTTATTTAAATATCTCTTTTCTCTCAAATATTGCATATGTTTTAGAATGTCATTTCATGGGACTATTATACCTATTGTACTCTGTCGATGCGTGTGCTCGACACGCGGGGACCCGGGGGACCCCCTTTTTGGTTCGGCACAGGGGAGCGGTGAATCAGGGTTTGAGCTCGGGGTGAGGTAGAGGGAAAGTAGGAAGGTGGAGAAAAGTTACAGTCGCAAAAGACACAGAAGAGTTTATACAGGTTCGGACCGTCGGGAAGACGTAATACCCTACTTCTGTTTTTGTACTATGTAGAGAATGAATTACAAGGATTGGTGTGGTTGTTCTTCCCTGGGGAAGCTGGGGCTAATGACTGAGGAGAGACGCTTAAAGCCAAAGGTTGAAGAAGCTGACCCTCTATAATGGACTTGGGCCTCCTTTTATAGTGCAAGGGGACACCACAGTAGTCCTAGCTTTCTCTACTCCGCTCCACGTGATGAAGCGGCTCTTGTCCTGTCTTGTCGGGGGTCTACCCCTATTCTTGCTCTTGTTGCCATGTTGCAGGAGTTGGAGGAGAAAAACGGGCGTCGTGGCTGCCATGCTGCTGACGAGAGGAGTCAACTTACCTACTCCAGTGAGGCCTACCGGTCAGTGCCTCTCCGCCTGGAGAGGGGTCGACGTGACACCCCCAGCGCCTGTATCCTCTCTCCCACGTGGCCGCCCAGCGCATTTAATACAACTGGACGGGGCGTGGAGGGAGGTGTGCGTGGACTGACCGTGCGACCAAACTGCGGTCGTCGTCAAAGACTTTCTCCCCTCTCTCCCTCGTGACGGGCAAAAAGGGTGATGATGAGCGGCTGACAGACGTGCCTCACATCACAATAAATGCGACAACGCAGGCGTCTGGCCTCTCTCTTGGCATTAAATGTGGTGGTTGGCAGTTGGCGGTTGATCTCGTTCCTCTCTCGGAGAGGTACGGGTTGATGGACGGGGGTCCGGGTGATCCCGAACCCTGCCATCTAGGAAGCGGCGGCCTCCGGGCAGCTCCCGAGACAAGTCCCCTTTGGGATGGCCACGTGACCGCCCGTTGCCCGAACCCGCAGGAGCCGTTCAGGTCATATCTTTGGGGTGCCCTGGTGAGCGAAGACGTCTTCCTTCTTCAGATATCGTATTCTCGTTATACCCCCGGGCCCATATCACCGACATACTCAGCCATAGGAATTGAATGCCTTATACCATTGTTAACTTGGGTTCAATATGACTAGATGTTGGTTTAGAACATGCTTAGTCTGGCTTAGATCAACTAGCTCACTTAAGGGAATCACATTAATCAGATATTACATTAGAGACTAATTCTCAGATAATGTCTAGTATGTGACCCTATCCTTCTAATATTGAAATGTGATAATGGTGGGTTGTGAACACATGGTTGGATATTAGAGTGCTCATGACTATTAAGGACCGGTTCTCGGGAAACCTTGGAAGAATTACCGTGCATACCACAAGCCCAGCATGGGTAATGGCTGGGTCTGTAGCGTATCTATCTCTAGCCGACGTACCCTAGTGAGGGTAGGCGTGATGGAGTTGGGTCGGCTCCGGTTTTAAGGGTTGATCGGCTGCCGAATTCACCGCGGCATGAGAGGGGGCTGCCCATCACCCTGATGGGAGTGGGGGCGAAACCTTGGTGTGGTACGATTGGTTAGAGGGGGTTATGTGAAGGGTCCTGTCATAGTTCCTTTCTGGGGTATCGTGGTGGTACACCGGCACACGGTAACATGTTGTGGGATTGTGTCTTGTGGGTACAGTTGTACACCTCTGATCAGAGTAAAACTATTCGAATAGTCATGCCCACGATTACGGGCGATTAACCAGATTCACCGTGATTAGTCTCACCTAAGTAATGGTTGGACCTTTGGAACTTGACTAGTATTGGATGGATGGTTGGGCCTGTTGCAACGTGGTTTTAATGATGGACAGTGTTTATTTAATATTGCTTAATTATTACTACTGTTTTACTGCTTTCAACTATTATTATTTCTGAAATGCTATTTATGCAAATGAGCCTTTATTCCTTATTTGAGTATTTATCCTGCATCATACCTTCTCTTCCGGTATGACTTGTTGAGTACGGTGCGAGTACTCGGTCTTGCTTAATTTTCCCCCTCCGAGCCGGAGGTTGCAAAAGAAGAAAGTTTCGACGAGGTTTAGGCTTGCATTCGCCGTCAAGGTTGCCTATGGTCTTTTGGAGTTCCGGCGCGGTGTTAGTTTCAGTTTAGTCAGTCTTTTTATTTTCTACTGCATTTATGTAATTATTTTATATTATTTCTAAGATGTGGATTCTATAATATCAATAATTGTCGATTTGTGTACCTTGGCTGATGCCTGGACGAGGAATTAATGCACAAATTAGCTGCGGAAATTCTGGCATGAATTTCTGGGCGTGACATTTTTCCATGAAGTAAAGATGTTGTCTTGGGGGCATCATAGCCAATTCTTGATGGGGCCAATCCACAACTGTTGGGAAGGATGTCGATAGTGTAACAGATGGTTACCCTAGTATTGCTGACATGGAGAGAAGAGGAATTGGTAGTTTGCGAACAAAGAGAAAGATACAGTTAAATATTGAAGAAGGACAGTCGATAATAAAGAGCTTGACAAAAGAAAGAGTGCTTACTTTTGGGATTAATTCTGGGTACATGGTGGTGAGGTACATTGAAGCTGACTGGTGAAATAAGTGTTTCTTCCATTCAATCCACCATCGGTTGAAAGCTACACTTCTTGTTATTGCCAGTTCAATGTTGTCGATGCTGCCAAGTGGCGGGCCTTCGATACTGAGCAACCTATCCATCATGAGGCCTGAGTCGATTTCACCTCTAGTCTAGATTTTGTTCGCAAAATATAGGCTGATCGGCAGTTGTCCCATGCCTAATTGCCTGGCAGCACTCATGGGGTGATAGAACTCATATGAGACTTGTACATTTCTTCCTTGATGGATGCCGACTGAGAGGATGCAAGGAGAAATGGCCGATGTAAAGACTTTCCTACACTTGTCAAATTTTTCAGAGTTTATCTCGTCAAATCTAAAGTCACTAGGGAGCTCACAATCCTCAGAATTCTCATACGCAAACCAGATCCTTGAGGCCCTTGGAAATCCATCGTAAAAATTGTCGAACCAGTCCTTGAAGAGATCGGCTGAGAGCTTGGATCCGGTGTATCAAGATGCTGCCTCTCCAAAAGACATGCATCAGCGTGTTGTGATTTCATCTCTATCCTCATCTGTCATCGGCTGTGCCCTTGGGAAATCGACTTCTGTTAGTGCTGGCCTCTGAGCAATTTTATGTGTATATAAGTTAAGCCAGATTTGCAATAACCACCATGGACCTCCGGTGCCGATAGCCAAATTTGTGGCATTCTTAGCCGATGCATTGTTCAATATCTGGTAGAGATACCCTAACAAGTATTTGCCCAAAGGAATTTGTCTCTTCTCTACCAGGGCTTTGGCTATGTGTTGCCAGTTGGTTGTGGGGCTGCAGCTTGAACCACAAAACAGGAATTTCTCTAGCCACATAAGGAGGAAGGCTGCATGTTCCTTGGAGTCTACTGGGCCAGTTTCCATATTTTTTGAAATGAATCTGTTCCAGCCACCGATGGCTCAGGTCTTGAAGGAAAATTGGCCCTTGGTGTTCAAACTGACTGGGTTGGCCGATGCTGTGATGTCCAGACCCGTGATCATAACCACATCCAAAAGAGTGGGTGTCATCGGTCCTTGGTTGAGCAGAAATGCATTCATGGTGTTGGACCAGAAATAGCTAGCAGCCGATAGCATTGGTTCGTCCTTAGTCATGTCGGCTATTGTTAAGGCCAGGCACTGTGCTATCCCAAGCTCTTCCTAATGACTTTGTTTGCTAGTCGATACTCTGTTATACCAAGCTGGCCAGGTTTTGTCGGTTGATGGCCAAGATTTGAAAGTACCAGGCCAGTGCGCCAAGCTAGGGTTTGATAGTCTAAAAGGCACCATATTTGTCTCAACATTGATAAAGTATGTGGGGTCTAGGTTGCCGATTGACCCTAAGAAATATTGGTTGGGATGGACAAGATTGGGGATCACAATTTGGCTCGAGAGGTGCTACAATGAAAAAAAAGGGAAAGGCGAATCATGAAAAGCCAAATTGCAGTAAAGAAGGGAGCTAAAGCCGATGGGTTTACCTCGGGGAACTTGGCCAATGACGCTATGGAGGGAGTAGTCGAGGTCGACATCGCTGTGAGTGAGGTCGTCGTCGTGCGGAGCTTACTTGCAGGATCGCCGAGGGTTCCGAGGGGGTCGCCGGTGGAGATTGGAAATGTTTTGTGGCTAAGGCAGTGAGAGCATAAGTGACGGCGTGAAAAGCTTTGAGGCGGTGGTGATTATTTAAAGAGGCGCGACAACTGACCGATGGAAAGCCCTAGATTTTATTGGAAGATAAGATTTGGCAAATCTGCTACATTATCAATATAGCGGACTTGGGGGCATGTGTTAACGACCAATTTTGGTAAATTATGCATCGGACGTGAAGATAAGGCCGAAGACAATTGGGAGGAAATCAGGAGTTTTAGAAATAGAGTGCACACCAATTACATGGGAATCGGCTAGAGAGTTCGTTGGTGATGACCGAATCGGCTAAGGTATTTGTCGACCGATACCGAATCGGAAAAGATAAGTCGATGTAGCCGATTCTGGTAAAATAACATTAGAATCATCTTCGGATTCATGTGAAGTGCTTCATGAGGATTGCCAAACATGGATAGAGTCCAAGAAAGGCAATTGTATCTATTAATTAGGTTATTTTAAATAGTTTCCTTATAGATAATGTCGGTAAGAGTCCGTCTAAGGGACTTTTCTGTAATTTGAATTGTAATAGAGATAGGAATCGTGTCTAACAAGGACATATCTTGTATCTAGGTATAAATATGACCCAAGAACTTGTAATTAAAACACAATCAGTTCAATACAACTTCGGCACATCGCCATCTTTTTCCTTTCAATTATTTTAACTAGTTCTTGCTTCGAGTTGGGCTGCATCAGGATCGATCTCCAGCAAAAGGTAAAACTTGTTATGGCGGCTTGTGCTCTCGGGATTAGTGCTTCCATCATTATGACACTCTAATCCTGATTACGTAAATCATCGAGTTATCATATATGCTATTTAATCTAGATCGATATTGCGATCTAAACCTAATCAGCTAGTCTGTGTTACTAGATAACAACCAATAATGTTAAGTATCATCGTCAACATAGATTATATAGTGTATCCACCATCACGAAAGGTTTTCATCGATTTGTTTAGATCTTATGATTCTTCTTATGCTTAATGCTGCATCGGTTGAGTCTGACCTATTAAGTAATATTTAGAATCATAATATCTATCTTGTTTTAGATTACTATTAGAGATGGTATCGGGGTTTCAGCCGATCTTACCTGTTTTAGCTATCTTGTTTCTTTTATGTCTATTTGATATCCTAAATCTGCCCTTTATATTGAGATCTCGCTGCGACGAAATAAGTTCTGCCCTTTATATTGAGATCTCACTGCGACGAAATATGTTAAGCTTGCTATCAATCTGTTAGGTTATCTTAACACTTGATCGATTCCTGTTTAACGTATTTAATCTATAGTGATATCTTAGTATAAAGTAGTATCGGAGTACTAGCCGATACGTATTAGATCTATGATATCGGCTATGCTATAAATATGTATAATCTTTATCTTAAAGTACTTTTAGACATAAGTGATTTATATTGTCTCGGTATGCTACCCATTTATCCCAATCACTTGGTTTAAATGTATTTTTAGATTTAGACTATATATTATGAATATCTACAGCTGATCGAATAGGTTTAATTTCCCTTGTCGATTTAGTGCATACCGCATCGGCTTAATAAACGAACGATACGTCATCGGCCTCCAGCCGATCGGCTATTATTTACGGACTAACACTGTCTTCTTTCTTTGTTTCTTGTTGGTTGCAGGATCAAACCAACTGGCACGCCCTACGAATCTCAGAAACAAGATTTGGACCTGCACTAGAGTAAAGCAAATCTCTCAGGCCAGTGCGTGACAATTTACAGTCAACAAAACCACATGAGCATAATCACATTATTTTGATCTTGACACTCTCAAGGGACATGATTTGCATAGGCGCAAGGCGGCAGTCATAGTCAGACAAAAAATAGCATCGACATAATCACATTATACTGATCGAAGACTATCTCAAGGAACACCATCCTGAGTCCAACTCATACTCATCTCGAGTACTATGGAAACTGCTTCGACCCAATCACATTATGTCAATCCGAGACAATTTCAAGGAACACAATTTCATAGTCATGAGTCTACAAGCAATATTAGATTATTATGGAAATTGCATCGGCATAATCACATTGTACCGATCCGATACACTCTCAAGGAACATAGTTTCTATCAACAACTTATACTACCTGATTATTTCCTCTACTTACCCCTTATACCGATTGATCTAATCAACCCGTGTGCCAAAAACATGTAATAGATCCGATCTATTACAACTTCATATCAAGATATGAATCAATCTAAATCCCAGACTATACAAGTCTAGCTCTGATACCATTAGAGGAATACACGTAGGCTACGATAGCATAAAATCAAAATTTTCTACCGCACACTCTAGGAAAGTATGTGAGTAAGGAATATAGATTGTTACCAATTGATGTGCAGTGCAGCGAAATACTATGTTGAAGAAGTTGGTCCAACGTACACACGTTGAGGAGGTTGCGAAAGTAGCCGATCACCACGATCCGATCGCTCGACCGCTGACTCGCCTCGCTGATCTACACCACAACATAGCAATGTCTCTACCAGTATCCACACATCCAAGGATGAAACGCCGATTGCCTGTGTGCTAGCACTTGACGCATGGCTAAGGTTTGGATCGGAGGTGGCGGCTAGGATTTGCTCGTGGCAGATCTCAACTCGCGTCTAACGTGAATTGTTTGCTTGTGATCTCCACCCCTTGCCCCTCTATTTGTAGAGTTAGCTGACTAGGCCTAGATGGCCCATCGGGACTCTTATCTCTAATCGGATCCTTATCCGAACTGAGCCTTATCCGAGTCCTCATCTGAGTCAAACTCGAATACCTGTTCCAACCCGTTAAGTGTGCGACCCTGTAGGTTCATATATACTTGGTTACGATCCGAGAACACTTCTTGGTCGACTCGTCAACAGCAGCCCCTAGCAGAGCATATTGACACCAAAATATACATAAAGATCATATCGGTTGAACCTGTAATGTGTGCACAAATCCCTTTGCCTCACGATATTAATTAAGCTATACGCAAGACATGTGTCATCCTATCAATAGCTTAATCATTCACTCGGTCTCATATTGGATTATATATGTGTTGATTGACTCCTCGATAAACTCAGCATGACCATGCACTTCCATAATCCATTACATCGAGGGGCTAGAGATATCTCTCCCATAGGAGGGGCAAATTCCATCTTGATCATTCACATCTCACTACATGTTTCATAGCAAATCTGAAGACTACTTTTATAACTACCTAGTTATGGTGTAGCGTTTGGTAGTCCCTAAGTAAGTCATTACACATGTTGGAATCCATGATGATCTCAAGTCTAAGGATTTTGCACCAACACTACTTGAGACCAACTAATGGCACATTAAATCTCTGTAGTTTCTCAAGGCAGGTCTATCCAATAACATGTTCTCTAACATGTGTTCACATTATTGATTTGGTATCTTCATACCATAATCCATGAGACATGATCATCAATCAATACACGTGCTGGTCTTAGAATCATATTCGTTTCATACATATGATATATGATCAGGGATCATTTAGAAATAGATTCATATCACATAAAGAGTATCATGAATAAGTCACATACTTATTGATCAATACAAGTTGTCTATTTCATGAAGCATAACATTTTATTCATTAATACATAAACATTGACTGTGATATTCAACATATCAATGTTGCCTCTAGGGCATATCACTAACACTGAGCACCAGGCACCTTGGAGCACATGGGGCTGCTTCCATTGCTGAATATAGATTTCTTGTTGGATTGGACGAGCTTCTCGAAGATGTCAACAATGAAGGAGTTCATGAGGAATATAGCTTGGAGGAGTTTTTGATTATTGTATGCACCTGGTTCAACACCTTGAAGATATAGATCTTGTAGGTCTCGGTAACGCTCGAGCACAACCCATGGGGGCGCATCCGTGGATGATGCGCCCCGAGCACAGCCCACGGGAAACCGTGCACAGGGGCGAGTGGTAGATATGTCCCAATCAGCCAGAGATGATAACTCTGGTTCCTGTTTCTCCGACAATTTCTCTCGGCCTTGACCTCGGACATGGAGCCACGACAGATTAGGGTTGATTAGGGTTGAGGCCCTTTCTATCGGTGTGGATTTGACTATCTTGAGCATAGGTTGGGCTGGTTCAAGATTTGTTTGTGCCCGGATCAGACATCTTGTGTGATTGGGAGCAAAGGGAAGCCTCCGAGTATGTGGACACAAGGTGGTCGACCATGGCACCCAGACTTTGATAGTGCCCATAGTCGAACTGGCCAGACCAAGTATCGCAACTCGTCACCAGGGTCTAAGCTGGCCCGACAAAGGGGTATGGCTCAAGACCTCGGGACTTCGACAGTGCTCGGGGCACTGTCCATATTCCGAGCACCTGTCCTTCATACACAGGGCCAGGTCTCCCCGAGTTCGTGTTGTTAAAGTAGATCTCTGATCGGGGCGCCCAACCTCCTCTTGGCTGGTGGGCCCCTGTCACCTGCGCCATATAAAGGGGTGAAGGTCGGGGCGGCACACGACACAAGGTTCGTCGCCGCCACCAACCTCACCCACAACACCCTAGCCGATCTAACCGCGGGGGCGCAGTAGCGACGGGAAGCACCACCACCATGCCCGCGCACGACGACGATGGCCGACGGGCAATCCTCCTCCTCTCACTCGACCGGTAAACCCTAATCCGCCTCTCTCTAGTGTACTACTCATGATCTACACGCATGAACCCACCTAGACTCGGTGACTAGTGATCCTAGGAGGCCTAACAATGGTATCAGAGCTTTCTAGTACATCGTTCTAGGTAGGGATTGAAAATCCGAAAAGCAAGAGAATGGATCCGAACGGATCGAAAGAAGGAAAGGGAAAACTCACCTCGCCGGTTTCGGCCGCCGGGGCAAAGGGCGCCGCGATGGAGCTGATCGACGGCGGCGCACGCACCCGAGGGTGCACGCGCGCGCCGGCGACAGGGCCCGCGGCAGCGCCACCGTCTCCTCCGCCGACCGCCTATGGTAGTCGCTCTCGTCGTACTGTGCCGGAGTAGAGAGGAGGAGACAAGAGATGGCCGCTGGCCATGGCTCCGGTGGCGAAAGGAGGAGGCTGCGGCGGCAATGCGGCCGGCCCGGGGGAACCAGAAAACCCTAGGGTTAGGGTTAGGGTTTCCCGGCCAACGCTCCCCTTTTAAGCGTCCGCAACGCGCTCGGCCGTCGGATGAATCCGACGGCCGAGATCAACGTGTGGGCGCGTGGCGCTGATTGGGCCGATTCGGCGGCCCACCTATCGGTTGCTGGGCCTCGAGCCCAGCCGAAGGTCAAAGCGAGCAGGCCAAAATCTTTTGGGCCGAGCAAAAAACAAAAAAAAGGGGAAGAAAAAAATTGTGTATAGTTTTTGGGCTGTTTTGGGCCGGCCTAATATTGAAATTTTTGTACAGTTTAATCACATATTTTTGTTTAAAAGTTTCCGCTGCAAAATTGACAAATATTATTAAAATTGATGTTTCTAAAATTGAATTTCGAACCAACGGGAGAATTTCAATTTTAGGAATTTCATTTATGGTATATGATGTTGCTATTTTCTGACCAACGTTGTTAATTGCCATATCATGCTATGTATTATGCCTAATTTCTTCCCAACGGTGATGTAGGCTTAATGCATAGGAAAGTTATGTGATATTTTTGTTTTTCACTTTTCATGATCATTTTTCAGGAGGTTACTCCTTGATGGGATGCATAAAAGACATCCCAACCTTACAAGGGGATAACTACAGTGAATGGAAAAGAAAGCTCGACCTTGCTTTTGTCTTGGGAGAGGTGGACTGGGTGCTAACAACACCCTGTCCTATAGAGCCTGCTGCACTAGTTAGAGGCAACACAGAGTCTAATGCTGACTTTGAGAAAAGAGAAAAAGAGAATGCTGACCTTAGACAACTATACATAGTTGAAAAGGCAAAGTGGGCCTCAGCCAACAAGAAATGTATGGCTGTGGTAAAGAATACAATTGAGCAAGCTATTGTAGGCTCAATCCCAGAGACTGACAATGTCTCTGAGTATCTAGAAAGGATAAAGACCCAGTTCACTGGTTCTTCAAAGACTCATGCCACAGAACTCATAAAGGACCTCGTCACGGACAGGTACACTAGAGGTGGCATTAGGGATTTTATCCTTCAGAAGAGTGCACAAAATGCAAGGCTAAAGCAATGGGACTTGGATTTGAAGGATGACTTTTTGGTTCACTTGATCATGTCTCGATTGCCAAAGGAGTTTGATGCTTTCATTCTCAACTACAATGTGCACCCAGAGAACTGGACCTTTGATACTCTTCTTGCACAATGTGTACAAGAGGAGGAGAGAATTAGGCCCAAAAATGGTGGCGTTATCAACTACGTTGGTAGCCCAAAGAAAAGGAACTATAGACCGTCTCAATCAAAGGACAAACAACCTCAAAAGTCCCAAGGTCAGCACCAACCTCAGCAAAAGCAATTTACGGTGGGGACAAACCAGTGCCTCTATTGCAAGAAGGAAGGACATTTCAAGAAAGATTGTCCTGAGTTCTTAAAGATGATAATGGCAAAGAAAGGTGAGAATTTTATCACTTCCGTAAATGAATCCTTGTATACTAGTTATTCGAAATCCACATGGTGGATCGATTCTGGAGCAACCATTCATGCCTCCAACTCCTTACAGGGATTCCATTTGACGAGGACTATGCAAAGAAGCGAAAGCAACGTTAAAGTCGCTAATGGAGTTGAAGTGAAAGTTGAAGCCGTCGGAAATCTCAATCTCAAACTTGATAACGGCTTTATTGTGGACCCCCGATTTTGAGGCGGGAATCTTTCGTGTTCATAGTACCATTTCCCTGGATCGAGTAGTTGGTACCCACGAATACAGTACTGGATAATCAAGTGCACATGCACGAATAGTCTTACATTACCATTATTACATTAATAGGCCCGAAGGCATTGTTCATCCCACAGGACCTTATGGTCCGAATACAACATAAAAACAGAATTTAGATAAGGCGGCGGAAAGAGGCGGCGGCTTGTCAATTGCCACGAGCAACGGCCGGAGCTAAGGTCTAATATGCACCGTCGGTTCCTTCGTCCTCCCGGTGATATGCGTATGGATCTTCGGCTCTTCAATTCCATCACTGAAGGTTTGTGCGTATAGCAAGGGTGAGTACCAACCGTACTCGCAAGCCGACAGAAATTGATGCATATGATAGGGTTATTCAAAGAACATGGCTAGGGTTATTTTTGCGTAAAGCCGCTTCACAATTCTTTTCACAAGCCTATCGACTAGCCAAATCAAGTTTTAATTTCATAGTTCATTAACCCAACGGTTCGTCTACCATCCATCGTGATTCCAAGGATGGCTTCCCGCCTCCGGTTCGTCATGATTTTCTGGGAGTCCACCCCTTCTCGCATTCTCGAGAAGTTGATCCACCAATAATAAAATCATCATGCAAACCCATCCCAGCATTTTTAAGTTCAAAGTCTAGCCAAGCGAAAGTCTTGTCACGATGCTCAATATCCGCGAGCACGGCTATCCGAATAGATTGATTCATTCACACTGCAAGTGGATGTACACTTTACCCGTACTCCGCGACAACCCAACAAATGAGCCTATGCCTCAACACATGAGACGGTCACGGCAAAGCCTTTCGATAACCTCACTTTGGCGTACCCGCTCCATGAACTTAAGCCCTCATGCACTCTAGCCGTCCTTTTCTAGCGGTGAGAGGAGTTCAGCGCACCGGGGTAAGGGAAGACTTTCCAACTCTTTAAGTTTAATTAACAACAGTTTAATCCCACCATTCATAACAAAGGCCGCAGCCTCATTCGCATCCTGTAACCACATCATAGAGAACCATCTATGCAAGGATACTGCCTCCGCTCGGCTATCTAGTCGCTAGGTCTATACCCATTCGAGAAGTACGGTTGTACGGCTCGTTTCCGCTATCTCATGGCTCGGTCCTTAATCGACCGGGTCGGCACTTGCCTTTTCCGGAATCCACCCAAATCATCCAGCCTGTCTAAAACATTTGTATAGTACTTTCAATTTTCATCAAAACTTAGTTCATCATTCTCATGGCCATGTGGCGCTCATGTCTCCACATGCCGTATCTCAACTACCTTCCCTAAGGTAGTTGCCCAAGCACAAAGCTTTTTCATAAAGTCATGAGTATGCATAATTCTAAGTATAGCATGGCTAAGCATTTTACCGAAGTTATTCTTCGGTTGTTTGTATCACATCGCGAGTTACAAGGAGTAATTCTAAAGGTAATCAATAGCAAGGTATGGCATAACAAGTATAGGTAATTCTGTAAAGCATGCATGTTTAGAGTTTAAAATAACATCATTTCGCAATTGGGATCGATATGTTCAAAGGGTGTGAAGACTTGCCTTGCTCGCACGCTTGTTCAGTGGGGTCTTCGACGTAGTCAGTAGCTGCCTCTTCGGATGCTACCCATACGTGCGAAATAAACGATTGAATCCAATTAAAATTCGGTAAGAATGAATAAGGAATCAAGAAAAACCAAGAAGGGTACTCCAAACTATCTCCCTATGATTTTGCCTGAGCTACGGAGGACTTTAGAGCAAAACCGACCGTAATCCGAGACACGGTTACCTAGGGTTTTTCGTAAAAAGAACCGATAAAGTGATGAAGCGAGAATCGTACGAATGTTGTTTAAGAGATTCGTTGGCACATTTTTTTTAATGAATTCAAAAAGGTTAAGTATAGTTTGAAGAAAAGAAAAGTAATATTAAATCTTCAAGAAAGTTTCACGTAAACGAAAGTTTCCAAAAATCGTATATAGAAAATCATTTTACTCGAGGAAAAATACCGAGAAAACGATATATTTTTGCACAAATATTCCCCAAAATTCCCTAAAAATATTCCCCAATTTTTCTAGAATTTTTCCCTATTTTTTTCTAATTTTTCTCCCTTCTTTACTTTTCTCTTTCCTCTTTTTCCTTTTTCTTTTCTCCCCTTTTTTTTAACAGGCGCTGTTCCTTCTCTCTCCTAGACGCCGAGGGCGTCTCCCCCCCCCTTCGGGTGCACGGCAAGCCGGCGTGGTGCGTGGCGTTCCCGGCCGACCACGACCTGTGTCGACACGGGCTACCGCTGAAATGGAACCAGGGGACGCTGACTTACCTGGCGGCGAGCGGCGGCGAGCTCCGCGACCGGTGGATCGGCGAGAACGCGGCGGCGACGCGTATTCGGTCGACCCGGCGCACTTTGTGACGTTCTGACGCGTTCCGGTGGCAGCAAAGGAGGGAAAGGAGTGAGGTGGTGTTGGCACGGTGTGGGAGGGTGAGAGGAAGCTAGGGACCTATTTATAGCGTGCGGGGTGCTCGGGAACGCCCAGCGTCAACTGCTGCCCGCGCACGCGTGCGTGCGCACGTCGCGCGTTGTGCGCCACTGTGGCCGACGTGTGCGTACGGCGAACGTGGTGCGGGAGCGTGCGTGCGCGACGTGGCGAGGACGCGGCGTGGTGCGGACTGTGCGCGTGTGGACGCTGACGCGGGCGAGTGCGGCGACGGCATGGCGCGCAGTACGGCGTGGACTTGTGTGCGCGTACGTTGCCCGGCGGCCTGGCGAGCGGCATGGCGCGGGCGCGCGTGGCAGACGTGGTGCACAGGCGCGAGGCGACGACCACTGTGCGGAATCGTGGTGACGCGGCGAGTACGGCAACGGTGGTGACGCGCGACGTGTGTCGCGCGCGCGCGAGGACCGGACGCGGTCGAACACCTATCGCGAAATGAATTCAAAATAAATTTTAATATTTCCAAAATAATTTTGAAATTATATTTTCAAACTGTTTCCCCACTTTTTATTTTTCAAAATATATTTTTCATCTCTATTTTATTTCTTCTTTTAAATTCAATAAATCGGGGCCTTTGATTAAAATAAGTTTCTAAATTCTCAAAAATATTTTTATCATCCAAATATTTATTATTTTTCTCCCATCAATTAGGGTTTAAACCAAAATATATTCTTTTCAAAGAATCTTTTGTAAATCTCCAAAATTATATATTTACCCTTCTCCAAATATATATATTTTGAATTACTTCTCCCAGGGATCTCAAAGCTTAGGGTTTTTTTATTCAACTTCACATCAAAGCAATTCCGGAAGAAACTCTTACGCAACGAACCGGCAATTAAGATTGAAAAGCACGATAAGAAGCATTGAAACCAAAAGGTTTTTGCAAGGTCCGATTTTCAATGTCCGATTTTAAATTCTTCGATTTTTAGGGTGTTACATTTATCCTTTCACTTCGAGACATTTTTATGTACCATCTTTGCATAGAAACTTGATTAGCATACCATGCTTGGCAGAAGATGACTATTATTGTTATTTTGATAAAGTACAATGTCGCATAATTCATAATAATGAGTGTGTGGGTCTCGCCTTCCGACAAGACAAACTTTATATGCTGCCTATGCATGAAAGTGTGAATGTTATATGCAATGATGCAAATGATGTAAATGATGGGTCGTCGTTGACAAAGGAAAACAAGAAAAGAAAAAGAACTCCTAATATCTCATCGAAATTGTGGCACTGTCGTTTAGGCCACATTTCGAGGGGGAGAATTGAGAGACTTGTTAAGAATGAAATTCTTCCTCCACTGGAGTTCTCAGATTTAGAACAATGCATAGAATGCATCAAAGGAAAATAGATAAAGCACATTAAAAAAGGTGCAAATAGAAGCGCATGAATATTAGAGATCATTCACACAGATATTTGTGGTCCATTTCCTATAAAGAGTGTGGATGGTTATGACTCTTTCATAATATTCACAGATGATTACTCCCGATATGGTTATATTTATCCAATTAAAGAAAGATCGGAAGCATTGGATAAATTCAAGATATTCAAAGCTGAAGTTGAAAATCAACATGATAAAAAGATTAAAATAGTAAGATCCGATCGTGGGGGGAGTACTACGGTCGGCATACTCCTTATGGACAAGTCCCAGGACCTTTTGCAAGGTTTCTAATGGAAAATGGCGTAGTCGCCCAATATTCTACACCGGGCGAGCCTCAACAGAATGGGGTGGCTGAAAGGCGTAACCGTACCTTAATGGATATGGTGCGCAGCATGATGAGCTACTCCACCCTACCATTGGGTTTATGGATGGAGGCGTTAAAAACCGCCGTTCATATTCTCAACAGAGTACCTAGCAAATCGGTGCCCAAAACACCGTATGAGCTGTGGATCGGAAGAGTACCCTCGCTAGCTCACCTCCGTGTGTGGGGGAGTCCTGCAGAGGCTAAAGTATTTAACCCAAACATTGAAAAATTGGATCCCAAAACAGTCAGTTGTCATTTCATTGGCTACCCTGATAGATCGAAAGGTTATCGTTTCTACTGTCCGAACAGTTATACAAAGTTTGTAGAAACGAGACATGCTGTCTTCTTGGAAGACAAAATGATGAGGGGGAGCACGGTAGCTCAAGTGATTGATCTTGAGGAGAAGCGGGAATATATACCCACTTCGACGATTCGGGAACCTTTCTTCTCACTACCTGTTGATGTTGCGCCTGCAATGCCTGAAGTTGCGGCTCCAACACATGTTGTTCGCTCTCCTGTGGTGGAAATGAATAGAAACGAGGAACCTGTCTTTCAGGATCCATCAGAAAACACTACCACACATGAGGAGGAGCAACAACAGCCCCAAATAGAAGATGTGCCAAATCAGGAGACTTCACAAGAGTCTCAAACAGAAAATGTGCCAAATGTAGAGGCCCCTAGAAGGTCTGAAAGAGTAAGAAGAAAAGCTATTCCTGATGATTATCAGGTGTATAATACAGAAGAGTCTCATATAGAGGATGCTCCCACCTCATATGAAGAGGCCATGAGAAGCGCTCGCTCATCCAAATGGCTAGAAGCCATGGAAGATGAAATGAAATCCATGAAACTAAATGATGTTTGGGATTTGGAGGAAATTCCTAAAGGAGCCAAAACAGTAGGCTGTAAATGGGTCTACAAAATAAAATGTGACTCCAAAGGGAATATAGAAAAGTTTAAAACGCGACTTGTGGCAAAAGGATTCACACAAAGAGAAGGAATTGATTACAATGAGACGTTTTCTCTAGTCTCTTGTAAAGATTCTTTCAGAATAATAATGGCACTAGTGGCACATTATGACTTGGAATTACATCAAATGGATGTAAAAACGGCATTTCTAAATGGAGATTTAGAAGAAAGAGTCTACATGGCACAACCGAAAGGTTTTGTCATAAAAGGAAAAGAGAGTATGAGATGTTGATTAAAGAGATCCATTTATGGATTAAAACAAGCTTCGAGACAGTGGTACTTGAAGTTTGATGGAACTATAAAGAAATTTGGTTTAGGAAAAGAGAGTATGGGATGTTGATTAAAGAGATCCATTTATGGATTAAAACAAGCTTCGAGACAGTGGTACTTGAAGTTTGATGGAACTATAAAGAAATTTGGTTTCCAAGAAAACGTTGAGGACAACTGCATTTATACAAAGTTCAAGAATGGAAAATTCATCTTCTTGATTATGTATGTGGATGACATTCTACTGGCAAGTAGTGATGTTAGTCTTCTACAGGGAACAAAAGAGTTCTTGTCCTCAAACTTTGATATGAAAGACTTTGGTGAAGCATCATATGTTTTGGGCATAGAGATTCACCGAGATAGAAGAAAGTATGCACTGGGATTGTCTCAAAAGGGATATATAGAAAAGGTATTGAAGAAATTCAACATGTCGAAATGCAGTGCTACGCCTGCTCCTATAGTGAAGGGCGAAAGATATGGGGAATGGCAATGCCCTAGAAATAAGTTCGAGCTCGATGAAATGAAGTCAAAGCCATATACTTCGGCTGTAGGAAGTCTACAGTATGCACAAGTGTGCACACGCCCTGACCTATCTTTTGTCACCAGGTTACTTGGCAGATTTCAAAACAATCCAGGCCCAGAGCACTGGAAATTGGTAAAGAAAATCCTACGATCTACGCAAGGAACAAAAGGTCTTATGTTGACATAAAGAAGATCTGACTCATTCTAAATAGTGGGTTATTCAGATTCTGATTTTGCTACAATAAAACAAAGTCAACATCCGAATACGTGTTCACTTTTGCATGGGGAGCTATTTCATAGAAAAGCTCTAAACAGACTATCACTGCAGGGTCTACAATGTATGCCGAATTTATAGCATGTTATGAGGCCACGGGGCAGGTGAACTGGCTAAAGAAGTTCATACCCGGTTTGAGAGTGGTTGACAGTATTGAGAAACCACTAAAGTTATACTGCGACAATGAACTTGTAGTATTGTACTCTCACAACAATTAGTCAAGTGGTGCTGCCAAACACATTGATATAAAGTACTATGTTGTGAAGGATAAAGTCCGGGATCACACAATAAGTTTCGAGCATATAAAGACTGAAAAATGCTCGTGGATCCGCTAACGAAAGGCCTACCACCCAATTTGTTCAAGGAACATGTAGCCGGCATGGGTTTAAAGGAAGTCTTATGATTCTGGACTCAAGGCCCAAAAGTTAAAGTATAAAGTATCTGTTTCTGAACAGAGATGTGTATAGTGGCTATTGAATCCATCGGCGATTGACCGTGACGATGAGACATGCTCTATACGTTAATTTGTGATGAAACAGACAAAGGTTAAAGGTAATAGTAAAGAGATCAAGGGGGAGAATGTTAGAGTAGATCTCCTCCCGTTGGGTCCAACGGCCCAACGAGGATCCTTGACCGTGCCTGATCGGGGCGCCCAGCCTCCTCTTGGCTGGTGGGCCCCTGTCACCTGCGCCATATAAAGGGGTGAGGTCGGGGTGGCACACGACACGAGGTTCGTCGCCGCCACCAACCTCACCCACAAAACCCTAGCCGATCCAACCGCGGGGGCGCAGTAGCGACGGGAAGCACCACCACCACGCCCGCGCACGACAACGATGGCCGACGGGCAATCCTCCTCCTCTCACTCGACCGATAAACCCTAATTCGCCTCTCTCTAGTGTACTACTCATGATCTACACGCATGAACCCATCTAGACTCGGTGACTAGTGATCCTAGAAGGCCTAACACGTGTGTCATCTTTCGTAGCTCTATCTTGTTCTATACACAGTCAAGAATAGAGTCTTGCCTGCGAGAGTTATTCATGGTCAAGCTACTTAGTTCATCCATCTTCGTCTTTCGATGGCCTCTTGGAAAACTAATTTTTGGCAACACGCAAGGTAAACAGGTAAGAAATATGCCCGGAGTGGCACTGACCAAACCGAGCATTGCACCCCATCGTTGGGATCTAAGCTGGCCTAATAGAGAAGTTTTGCTCGAGACCTCGGGACTTTGGCAGTGCTCGAGGCACGATCCATATTCTGGATACATGTCCTCCCCTCTTGTCTTTATATAATGCAAATCCATATATAGGCAAAACCCAAAGTTTTCAAACATATTCAAGGCTTTGACCGCACATAATAGATTGGAAATTAAGGACACATTTAGAAGGTATCAACAGCAAGAGCTGGATTTTATTTTAGATAGCTGCAATGTTCCGCGAGATCGTTGAAACACAGGGAAATTAACCAAAAGGTCCAAGACCGATTCGGTTTATTTATTCCCGAGATGAACTAGTTGTTCACAAGGCAGCAGTTCTCATCGTCAGAGCCACAGCAAGCCTTGGCACACTGGATCATCGGCCTAAGTCTGAAGTAGCAGCATCTGCATCCTGCGAATTCATCATTGCACAAGAAAAATCAATACTTACTTCAAAATAAATAAGAAAAGTGAAATCTTTTCATCTATGTATGAAGGGACATCAATACTTCATGAATTTTTCATGTATTGCACAGTTTAAAGGAAAATACAGCTTAAAACTACTACCTCTGATACCTTCGTCTAGATCTTAGACAATGCATATAAATATTTATATTTTAAAACGAAAAAATACACATTATGCAAATAGAATAATGGTAAAATAATCAAACTGACCTTGAGGATGGATCCCCTCCATCCTCGCCGTGGCTGGCACCGCCGCGGCGAAGATTGTCACAACCATGGCCCAGATGAGGAGAGCAAGGATGGTGTTCCTCTTCATCTTACTATCTCACGGGCAACTCAACTTTGCTCCACTTCCAGAAGTGATGATCAGTACATTCTGTGCGAAGTTGCTTTGGCTTTGCTAGCTACTCTCACACTGACTTATATATATGGAGGAACAGATTCCAATCCAGTGCATCACATGCAAAAATTGGAAAAGGGAGTGGATGATAAGATTGGCGACAAGATCATGCGACCGCAATGTTGGAATTTCTGTCCAAAGTATATCCATGTGACACAAGAGACAATGATGAAAGGATTAGAGTTTGACTCTATAAATGGGGACTTGTAGTGCTAGCTAGTGATGTATGTCCACATCCAGCTAAGCTAGCAATGTTGGCTCTGTGCTTCGGTTCGGTGTAGTTGCACTAGGAGGTCAAATTTAGTAGGCAGGAAGTCAGCAATGTGCCAAGAGGGATGGAAGAAAATAATTGGACTGTACACCTAGGTGTTGGGTTTGGAAATCATGGATATTCTTGACTATAAAACAGAATGTGTTTGCAGGAATTACAAAATTCAATTTTCAAAACAGGGAATTTCATTTTGGTATGAATACGAGAAACTAGCTAACTTTTTCTATTTTTAATTTAAAGAGATATCAAGCAATTTGGTCCATTTATTCACTACTACAAAAAGGCTTATTGGTATCGCCCCAAAAGGTGCCGGTCAAACCAAATCCGGCACCTATAATGTATATAGGTGGCGGCAAAAGAATATGTGGCGGTTCGTGTTAAGAACCGCCACCTATAGTCTCAAATAGGTGCCGGGTGAATAGTAAAACCGGCACCTATAGTATAGGTGGCGGTTTTACTGTTCACCCGACACCTATTTGAGACTATAGGTGGCGGTTTTACTGTTCACCCGACACCTATTCTTCACGAATAGGTGGCGGTTCTTATTACGAACCGCCACCAATAGTATAGGTGGCGGTTTTACTATTCACCCGGCACCTATTTGAGACTATAGGTGGCGGTTTTACTGTTCACCCGGCACCTATTCTCAAAAAACACTATTCCCTTGATTAGTACCATACCGCTCGCCGAACCAAAGCAACACCAGCTTAAATAGGTTCGTGCCTCGCTTGCTCATCGTGTAGAACCGCTCGCCGAACCGCTTGCTCGTGCCTGTAGCTCTATCTCGCGGGCCCACGCTCACGTGGAAAAATATGATGGGTCCGGTAAATATGGTGGGTCCGGCTAAAGGAGTGGGCCCATAAAAAAAGATTGGGAGCACCTCATTGTATAGGTGTCAAAAGATTGGGAGCACCTCATTGTATAGGTGTCCGATAAATAGGTGTCGGTTCTACACGAACCGGCACTTATTTGCTCGAATAGGTGTCGGTCGAAGAACCGACACCAATGACCAAAGTCATTGGTGCCGACCAATAGGTGTCGGTTAGGAAAACCGGCACCTAAGAGGGTTTCCCAACCGGCACCTATGAGGCATTATGTACTAGTGATTTAAAATGAATTGAAGGGGTAAGTAATGGCAAATAGATAATAGAGTAAATCAAAACTATATATACTTTAACTAAACTACTCCCTTCATTTTATATTATAAGTTGTTTTGATTTTTTCTCAAATTTTTTAAAAGTTTGATCAAGTTTATAAAAAACTATAGAAACATTTATAACATCAAATTAGTTTTATTACGTCTAACATTAAACATTTTTTGGATAGTTTTTTTGTTTTGTGTTAAAAATATTGCTATATTTTTCTATAGATTTAGTCAAACCCGAAGACGTTTAACTTAGAAAAAATCAAAACAACTTATAATATGAAACGGAGGTACTGATTGTTTGATTGATGGCCATAAGTTGCCACACTTATGGTTAGACAAGTTTGACCATGTTAGATGAGTATTTGGTTGGCCACTACAAGTGTGGTAAGATTACTCTTCTAGGTCTCACGTGTCCATGACTCTGAAAAGTGTGGCATGGCTTCATTTTGTTGGCTAGAGTGTGGCTAAGATTTTGATGGCCTCATCTTTGGCAAGTTTGGCAAAGAAAGTATGGCAATCCTAGTACATGAACCAAACAACCCCATAGTTAACCCCATAGTTTTGTGATCAGTTTGATGTTAAATTTATAGTTTTGTAATACAATATTTTAAATCTGTAGTTTTGTAATGATTTGGTCAATATATCTATAGTTTGTGAAATTTTCTCTAGAATATATGTAAAAGTATAATGGCATGGCTCCTATAGATATATTTTAAAGCTGTGAAAGTTATAATAGCATGGATATAATTAACCTTTATTAAATCAATATTCTATTTAGCAATGTTTTGTAGTTAATAATGCCACATCATGAAGTGGACTTAAATGTTACTATGTCCTAGACTTCTATATTAAAAAAAACTATGATTCTCTTTTTAATAATTAGTAATATGCTCATACATGCAATGGACCCATACTATTAGGAATGGGCTAGGAACCAAAAGATGTGATTTTTTAAAACCATTTTAAACTAACCGCTTTATATCCATGATTTATTTATGAGGGATCATGTGACACGTGAATAGAGAAGGGATGACGGTAGACTCCGCTTTAAAATACTAAATGTGACGGTGCGTACGACTTGAAGGGAGCAAGAGGATAACAGATGACTCCGCTTTTAAAAAGTACTAGTATCATATTCATACGTTGTAATAGGTCTAAGTCCATATAATTAGGGATTATAATCGGAGGTATGCTAGAAGAGTGATTAAGGACAAATTATTGGATACAATGGTTATCTATGTCGAGCAGGGATGAAAAGAGGACGACCTCGCTTGTATTAGAGAGATAACTGTGAATTTCTCACATAGTTTGGCAAAATGGCAACTTGGCAAGTCACGCACGTGCAGTTTCTGCCGTATCCACTGTCCAATCTCATCGGATGGTTCATAGAGCATCTCCAGAGATGGCCAATAGCAGTCCCAAAACTTAAATTTTGGGAATCAAGATAAAACCAGGTCTCCAACGGGTTCCTAAGTCTAATTCCAATTATGTCGCATTCCTAATCTTGGTGCCAAATCAAGCCAGATTTTGGTCACCGTTCCGCGCTCCCAAAGTCCCAATCAAGCCGACACAAGAGAAAATCGGCTATCGCGCCACCTCGTGGATACCCTGTCATCTCATCGCTTCCCTCGAAATGCCACCGTACGGTTGCCTGCTCACTCGGTCCACCACCGACTGCCTTGCCCAGTAGGCCTCCTTTATTTCCTCCACTGGCACTACTGCTTGGGAAGCAACAACCAGGCTGCTGCTGCCCTAGGCACTACATCGGAGCTCGCCATAGGCCGAGCTGCAAGCCTCTTCATGTCATCATAACGAGTTGGTCAACTGCACCGTTGCCACGTCGGGATCCCTCGTCTGCTGCACCCGTGTCACATCGAGGCCGTCGCCCTTACCTCATCACGCCGCCAGCCCTCGCCTCCATCTTTGCCACATCCTCTCCCTCCAAGCGACAGAGATTGTCTGACTTAAGTCAGGTAATTTTGGGTCACCGACATATAGGCCCATCTCACGAGGAGCCCACATGTCAGTGACTCAAAGTCACTCTAACGTAAGTCAGAGAATTCATGCCCTCCTCCAAGTCTCCCTCATCGGTGAGCACTAAGCAATAAATAACTTTTTTTATGTTCATGATTACCAGTAGAAAGTTCCTCAGACTGAGAATGATAATAATCATTGAATAATCTTGGTCTAAACCTTGGTTTTTGAGGCCAAAAGATTCAACTTACTCGATTGCCCTCATCAGTAAGCTTCATTGCCTTTCATTGAGTTGATCTGGATGTGGATTTTCTGCATCAAAGAAAACTACATTTGTTCAGATTGGTTTAGAAATGTTCAGCAATGTTGTGCGAGCTAGCAATATAGAAATTTATAGAAATATCTGTTCGGATTAGTTCTGAAATGTTCTAATATGTTCGGAATTATAAAGGTTATTTCTGAAATGTTCAGAAATTTTTGGTCAGACTAGTTCAGATTATGTCTTGAATTCATATAAAGTTCGGAATGTTTGTTATAGTAAGCCCAGGATTAGTCTTTCTTTTCTTAGGAAGTAGATCAGTGCGCGATCACAGTTCAAGCCGGGCGCGCACGACGCGCATTCTGGTGCGTCCTTCACGGCACGGCCCAGGGCGCTGGGATCACAGTGGCCGATTACGAGCCTGCCGTGATTTCCTCGATTGCTTGTAGCCATATAAAGATGCATGTACTCGCTATATATAGAAATAAAGATCAACAGAAAAGCTGTAGCTTGCAGCACCAATTCTTTTGCGCGTTCTTGTGTGTGTTCATCCTATCGGAACCCTAACACTTGGTATCAGAGCCAGTTTTCCACCGTCGCCATGTCGTCCCAATCACCATCCAAGGTGAAGCCAACGGACGACGTCGACGATGAGAAGAAGGTCAAGCCCTCGCGATCGCCGCCGCGACAACGTGGCCGCTCTCACAGCCGCCGCCGCTCCGGCTCACGCGTCGTCGAGCGCGTCATCGAGCGCTCATCCGCGAACGTCGCATGGTCGATGCTCACGCGGACGAACTACTCTGAGTGGGCGCTCGTGATGCAGGTCAATTTCAAGACTCTCCGTGTCTGGGACGTCGTCGAGCTCGGGATCGATGACGACGCCGATGAAGATGAGTACTAGCAAGATCGCCAAGCCATGGCGGGTCTTCTGCGCTCGGTTCCATCCGAGATGTGGAGTACCCTCGGGCGCAAGCAGAACGTGAAGGAGGCGTGGGATGCAGTCAAGGTGCTCCGGATCGGCCACGACCGCGCGCGCGACGCCAGCGCGCAGCAACTCCGTCGTGAATTCGGCACGATCGTCTTCAAGGAGGGTGAGTCCGTCTCTGAGTTCGGCATCCACATCACGACGCTCGCCGCCAACCTCCGTACCCTCGGCGACAACATCATGGACCCGAAGTAGTGAAAAAGCTTCTGCAGGTTGTCCCGGAGCGGCTCTCGCAAGCCGCCGTCTCCCTCGAGATGTTCCTCGACCTGAACAAGGTGTCGATCGAGGAGGTCATCGGGCGGCTGCGCGTCTTCGAGGAGCGCGCCAAGCCCAAGGAGGTGACGGACGCCATGGGGCGCCTCATGCTCTATGAGGAGGACTGGGAAGCTCGGCGCAAGGTGCGTCGCGACCAAGACGGCGCTGGAGGCAGTTCAGGATCTGGCGACCGCGACAAGCATCGTGCCCGTGGCCGTGGGCGCGGCAACGCGGGATCATCATCGCGTGATGGCCGCGACGGCCAGAACGCGCCCGCCGGGAACACCGGCGTCGTGAAACCACCTCCGGGCACCCGCTGCAACAATTGCGGGAAGATTGGCCACTGGGCCAAGGACTGCCGCGGGAAGAAGAAAGGCGCGGCGCACGGCGTGCAAGCCGAGGAAGATGAACACTCACTCATGTACATCGCCATCGACACGGAGGTATTGACATCACCCGAGTCTTGTTGCCGTTCCAGGTCCGCCGCGCCGGAAATCGACTCCAGCGGGCGAGTTCACCTCCACGAGCCCAAGGTCCTGCTGCATCTCAGCGAGGAGCCGAAGGAGCCGGTGAAGCCCCAGCGCTGGGTGCTTGACACCGGGGCGACGAACCACATGACTGGAGCGCGCGGTATGTTCGTCGAGCTCGACACCGGCGTCACCGGCACCGTCAAGTTCGGGGACGGCTCGGTGGTGGACATCGAGGGAAAGGGCACGGTCCTGTTCGCTCTCAAGTCCGGTGAACATCGTCGATTGGACAGCGTCTACTACATCCCTCAACTGACGGCGAACATCGTCAGCCTCGGCCAGATGGACGAGGATGGCTACAAGGTCCTCATCAAGGACGGGATCTTGCGCCTCTTTGACCTACAGCGACAACTGCTGGCGAGAGTACACCACTCGCCGAGCCGGCTGTACTTCCTCGACATGACGATCGTCGCTCCTGTGTGCCTCACAGCGCGTGTCGGCGATGTGGCGTGGCGCTGGCATGAGCGCTACGGCCACCTCAACTTCCAGGCATTGAGGAAGCTTGGGCGTGAGGAGATGGTGTGCGGACTACCGGCCGTCAAGCACGTCGACCAGGTGTGCGAAGATTGCGTCCTTGCAAAGCAGAAGAGGACGCCATTCCCAAAGGCGGCCAAGTATCGAGCTGAGGAGCAGCTCGAGCTAGTTCATGGCGACCTCTGCGGGCCTATCTCGCCAGCAACGCCCGTCGGGAACGCCTACTTCCTGCTACTCATCGACGACATGAGCCGCTATATGTGGCTCACCCTCCTGCGCTCCAAATCCGACGCACCGGCGGCAATCATGACTTTCCAAGCTCGTGTCGAGCGTGAGACAGGAAATAAATTGAAGGTGCTCCGCACCGATAATGGAGGTGAATTTACTTCTGTGCAGTTCGGTGAATACTGTGCAGGGGGAGGGCATCCAGCGCCACCACTCGGCGCCGGGCACGCCTCAGTAGAACGGCGTCGTGGAACGCCGGAATCAGATGATCGTGAGCACGGCGAGGAGCGTCATGCGTGCACGCGGGATGCCGGGACACTTCTGGGGCGAGGCGGTGCACACCGCTGTCTTCCTGCTCAACCGAGCGCCCACCAGCACGCTCGACGGCATGACCCCGTACCAAGCTTGATATGGCAAGAAGCCACCCATTCACTTCCTGAAAGTGTTCGGGTGCGTGGCTTACATCAAGCGCGTGCGGCCGCACCTCACCAAGCTGGACGACCGTGGACTGAAGGTCGTCTTCATCGGCTACCAGGACGGCTCCAAGGCGTATCGCTTCTTCGACCCCGTCGCCGAGCGCGTGCACGTCTCCCGTGACGCCGTCTTTGACGAGGACGTGCGCTGGGACTGGGGAGGAGCCGCTGCGGACGTGGACTGCGAGCTCCCGTTCACGATCACCGACCACTACATGCAGGGACACCGTCGCGTCGATGCTCCGTTCCAGGCGGAGCCAGCGCCCGAACAGGAGCACTCACTGGTGCGCTCACCTTCTCCAAGTGCTGGGAGCGCCCCGGGCTCCCCAAAGCAGGCCACGACGAGCCCGACGTCACAAGCAGCCCCGGTGGTCACAACGCCAGCGCACACTGGAACCGGCATCAAGTTCGCGACGCCGCTCACCACTGATCCGAACCTCGACGCTGATGATGATGAAGAGGGGAGGGTGCACAGGTACCGGACGCTCGAAAACATCCTCGGCTCGGATGCGGCGCCCGGGCTGGAGCACCGTGACGACATGGAGGCTGAGCTCCATAGCATCAGCCACGCCGTGAGCGTCGAGGAGCCTAGGTCTCTGAAGGAGGCCGACGGCGACCACAACTGGGTCGCTGCGATGGAGGAGGAGATGAAGTCGATCCGCGACAATGATACATGGTCGCTGGTTGAGCTCCCATGCGGACAGCGAGCCATCAGCTTGAAGTGGGTGTACAAGTTCAAGCGCGATGAGAACGGCGGCATCGTCAAGTACAAAACGCGCCTCGTCGCCAAGGGCTATGTGCAGCGGCCCGGTGTCGACTTCGAGGGGGTCTATGCGCCAGTTGCACGACTGGAGTCGGTGCGGCTGGTCCTCGCCATCGCAGCACACTTCGGCTGGGGCGTCCATCACATGGACGTCAAGTCGGCATTCTTGAACGACGAACTCCAGGAGGAGGTATACGTTCAACAACCTCCAAGCTTCATCGACAACAAGCACAAGCACAAGGTGCTTCGGCTCCACAAAGCGCTCTACGGCCTTCGCCAAGCTCCTCACGCATGGAACCAGAAGCTGGACGCCGAGCTACTGGCGCCCGGGTTCAAGCGCTGTGTTGATGAACACGGCATGTACACGCGTGGACAAGGCACAGGCCGCCTGATAGTGGGCGTATATGTCGACGACCTTATCATCACGGGAGGTGATGCTGACACCGTGGCGAAGTTCAAGAAGCAGATGCTGAAGACCTTCCGGATGAGCGACCTTGGGCTCCTCTCATACTACCTCGGTCTTGAGGTGACCCAAGGAGCTCAAGGCATCACACTTCGGCAGAGCGCTTATGCTATCAAGATCCTTAAGAAGGCTGGGCTAGCAGGCTGCAACATGAGCGCTACGCCCATGGAGATGAAGCTCAAGCTGCTGAAGGAGGGATCGACCCCGAGCGTGGACGCCACCGAGTACCGCAGCCTCATCGGCAGCTTGAGGTATTTGTGCAACTCAAGGCCGGACCTAGCATATGTTGTGGGCTACCTCAGCAGGTTCATGGAGGCGCCGCGCCAAGAGCATCTCGCGGCGGTGAAGCGCGTTCTGCGGTACGTGGCGGGCACCGTGCACTGGGGCATGCGCTATCGCCCAGGAGGGAAGAATGGAGGCGTGCCTCGGCTGCTAGGCTACTCCGACAGCGACCTAGCAGGGGATGCCAATGATCGGAAGAGCACGAGCGGCCTCATCTTCTTCCTGGCCGGCGGACCAGTTGTGTGGCAATCGGCGAAACAAAAGGTAGTTGCTTTGTCTTCCTGCGAGGCGGAATACATCGCTGCTGCCGGAGCTACGTGTGAGGCGGTTTGGCTGGCACGTCTGCTAGCTGAGCTCATCGGAGGAACAGTCCACGCGCCCAAACTCAAGGTGGACAACAAGTCCGCCATCGCATTGATGAAGAACCCTGTGCACCATGACCAGAGCAAGCACATAGACGTGAAGTTCCACTTCATCCGGGAATGCTGCGACAGGAGGCTGATCGACGTCGAGTTCATCGGCACTGAGCGTCAGCTGGGCGACATTCTCACGAAGGCGCTCAGACGAACTTGGTTCTACGATCTTCGTGGTTGGATCGGCATGAAGAAACTTGTATAATTATACTCCAGGGCTTAGGAGGACATTGTTATAGTAAGCCCAGGATTAGTCTTTCTTTTCTTAGGAAGTAGATCAGTGCGCGATCACAGTTCAAGCCGGGCGCGCACGACGCGCATTCTGGTGCGTCCTTCACGGCACGGCCCAGGGCGCTGGGATGGCAGTGGCCGATTACGAGCGTGCCGTGATTTCCTCGATTGCTTGTAGCCATATAAAGATGCATGTACTCGCTATATATAGAAATAAAGATCAACAGAAAAGCTGTAGCTTGCAGCACCAATTCTTTTGCGCGTTCTTGTGTGTGTGTTCATCCTATCGGAACCCTAACAATGTTGTGCTAGCTATGTACGCTTTTCAGATGCACATATAGAGTCATACATAACTTTTACAAATGGAGTGGCCTAGTCTAGAGTCGTGTATTGGTAATCTTCTTTTAGAGGATTTGTGAGAAATACTGTTAGGGCTAAAGGGCATGAGTGCATGACAATTGGTACTGCCCCTCTTGGGTTACTTTTAGTTTCAATAATATTGACCTAGCTATACGGTAAATCCCAATTCCACTATAAAACATGTCAACATGGCATATTTTTAACTTGAGGCAATACTGTGAGTTATTGATCAATAGTATTCAATTTTATAGACAGGTGCTCACAAGAATACTCATAAGTTATAACTTTTGTGATTTCTATAAATGTGTTCTTCAGTTACAAGAAACAAATGCTTAGACTAGCATTGCCTCTTTGATTATCTCAATTTTTTTATTTGTTTGATTATGAATAAAATGCCATGGAGAGCAGATTTTAGTTTGAAGTGTAGGACATTTATAACAGCGTACTAGTGGCATGACATTTGGTCTAGTTGTTTACTGATTGTGTTCTTTTTATTTTGTAACTTATGTGACCTTGACCTTTTGAAGTGATGAAGAGAAGGAGAGGGCAGGAGATACAAATGTTTGGTGGCAATAGTAGTTGGAGTTCAGACTTCGTAGGAGTTGTTACAAATTTATCTATATACATTCAGTCTGTATAAAGCAAACTAGTTATAGTTATTGGGAGTTTTGAGCACAAGCTAGTTTTTAGCTGACATAATGTATGAGTTATGCTGGTCTTTAGCAATCCATGATTCTATAAAAAGGCTTTAAAATTCAGTTTTATGTATGGCCTTTCGACAATGTGAAAAAACTGTCCCTTTAACTTGTTTATTATGCAATATGACTTTATAAAATCTCATAGTAATAACATGGTAAATTTTGAGAGGTACTTGTTTGAACTAGCATAGCTTCTGAAGCACTAGGCTGTATGGAAGAACAAACAATTCAGACAACTTTTAATTTGTGTATGGTATGTGAAACATTTTGCTACATAGTGTTGGTTAAACAAAATTGCTACAGAGCAAACTTACAGGTTAACTTGCTCAGGTTTCATATTTGGGTTATGATGTGTAGCTTAGTATAGTGATATAAAGAGAGATGACAACATATATGTGACTCTGGTATAATCATACAGATCCCATGTGATAGTTCAAAATTCCACAAGTGCGTCTTAGTGTTCTGTTTCTCCACCGGTGCAAGCCGACAACGAGACAATGTAGCGGCAAAAAAAATCTGAGCGACGACTACTACGGATTGTAGCGTGATTTACTGTTCATGGTAGAAGGGATTGATCATCTGAGCTGGCTCCATCTTGTCCATGTGGCCAAGTACCAGAATAGTATGATCTAATTTTGCGACGCGGCGTACGCGCGTTCTCCATCGCCGCCGTCCGGCCGGCCGGCCGACCGGCAACGGCAACCCGTGCGGCGGCATCCGCTACCGGAGAGGACTGCTACCCCTTGTGGTCCGTGCCCGACGCCAACTAGCCGAGGAGGTTGTCCCCTTGAACCTTACCTTTCTACCACTTGAATCTTGCAATCTGGGGGAATCTTTTTTCCCCTTCAATATGATTCTCCCGTTCGATTATCCCCGCCTCGGCTTCTGGAATCTCAACCCGTCGATTGGATCTTGTTTCATTTCATACGAATTGTTCATTCGATTGGACGCGTGAGCTAAGGAAGTTACATTTTATTTCCCCTTTCCATTTGGAGAAAGGCCGTTCATAGTTTCTTCTGTATATCTGGACTCTGGAGATTCAGGAATTGTGATTTCGCATTTATAATTCAGTAAATGAAGTTAATGCGAGTATAGTTGTGCTTTTATTGCTGTTAAGCCTGCTAGCCTGTGATTGATGCTAGTAGTGTGTTTGATCAGAAATCCCACAATGGGCATCAGCAAGACTGAAGTGAATCTTCTGCGGTTGCTTGACTCAGCTCCACGGCAGCAGAATCAGGCTAAACTTATCCATGTAAGCATATATGTCCACAAAGTTCCTACTACCAGTTTTCTCATCCAACTAGTTCTTTCCCCCCTAATTTTGGTCCGCACAGCCAGATTTAGAGGAAGCGGAATATAAACTAAACTACTGTTCGATCGTTCACTAATCGGTTTGCTTATCAACCAGCTTTTTTTGGATACTTGGATACTATTTAGTTTCGTGTGTAACATTTTGTCATTTTGGGACTTAATGGATGTTCTCTCTGCACAATTCATTTCATTTTTTCTATTAGGAAGTTCAGTTTCATTCTCTCTCATTATTTTAGAAAATTTGGATTTTTCTCTTAATGTATATAGCTTTCAAAATTACAGTATGTCACTACATCGAGGGAGCTGTTGGAGAACCTGGCAGCCGAAACTATGTCAGAAGGGATATCAAGGTATCTGTTAATTTTCTTTTATGATAATGCTGCACTGATAACATTTTGCAATAAGAAAATAGAGTGGCATAGCCTACAAATCTACTCCTAGGCTCTATTTAGTTGATGGCCCAGAATGTTAGTATTGCTGGCACATGACCATTTAGTCAGATCTAGTTGCCGCTACTTTTTATTTGCTTTGGCTAAAAGACTGAGTCCCACAGGAACAACAAAAGTGGTGGATAACTTGTTGTCTACCAGCATACTTGTTTGGAGTGTTAAAGTGAAATATTCTTGAATAAAGAGTAATACTGAAAGATAGTGGTAATGTCCTGTTATTGCTCAAAAAACAGAAACGAGACTGTTGTTACTAATTGTTGGCTGATTCAAAAGGTTGAAACATTACATTTAGTTGCAAACTTTCTTGGAAAAATGGAGATAATTTATTTCTTTTATAATTTTGATTTAATGTTGTGAATTGTTTGTCCGGTTCCTGAATCATTTGTTATTATAGCCCACATAGTGATTGAATTCTTGGTCTGTATTGTTTGTGCCATGTTGTGTCACTGTTGGTTCTTATCCATTCTGTATTAGTTCAACCCTAGCTAGCACTTCATCTACTCAATTGATCAGCGTGACCACCAAATTTGATTTATATACTCCTGTGTGTGTTTTCTCTTAGCTTAGGGTACTATGGGATTTCCTATTTTAAAAAATGAGTAAATTTGGCTGCTTACTTTGATAGACAGTATAATTCAAAATAATAATCTTATTTATCGACCTGTTGAATGAAACGATGTAGTCTAGCCACTTGTTCCTCATACAGATAATTCGTGTAAGGCTACTTGCAGGAATAGTGATAGAGACCACGAACCAGTTTTAATCATGAATACCTAATTAAAATATACTACATATATAAGGAGAATCATTTTTCTGGTGCAGCCTCTAAATTTTACTTCTGTTCATTATCTTTAATAGTTTATAAATTAGATATTACTTTTCTGTTTCTTGGATTTTTCATACTCTTTCTGCAATACAAGCTTCTTGTATCGATGTCTAAAATTGCATAATTTTGTTTCTTCCTTTTAATTCATTGTATGCTTCATGTGGATTAATTTTAGAATAAGTTTCATAAAACCCCACCTATTATTGTCCAAGTTGCACAAAAACAATAGGGATTTTGGCACATGGCACATAATCACAAGTATTATGGTACTAGAGTTTCATAAAACCACACCATAACCAAATTGACATACTCCTATCTCAAAATTTACAAAAACTCTACTTACATGGATGGAAAATAACTCATAAATTTGAGATGTGATTGTAGAACTCAAAAGTGTGATAGATCAAAGTCAAAATGATCAATAGTCTGGTTTTGTGAAACTTTATGGCCATATTACCTGGGTTATATGCCACGTGTCAAAACCTCTGTGGTTTTGTGCAACTTGGACCATAATACTAGGGGTTAGATGAAATTTACTCCTAATTTTATATTACCTTTTTTGGAGACTCGTTCCTCCATATGTTTACCTCCACTATTTTCTCTGTTTATATAATTGTTACATATTTATTCACGAACAACTTCCTCTTGATTCAGTATTGCAAAAGGAAAGCTAAATGATTATTCAGACAGGATTGAGGAACTTGCCACTAGGCTTGCTTCTCAAGTGGTATGTATTTTGTTGTTCAGTTCCTCTTTGTCAACTAGTAGATTTAGTACGTTCTTTCTTTTGAGTTCAGTCTTCAAAACAATGTCTTCATTACAATATAATTGACCAGCCTGTATCTTTTCTTTACTCCTGACCATCTGATATACTATGTATAATTAGACTAGACTATAAGTTCATAGTTATGTTTACAATGACCTATATTTTTTAACAAATTATCCAAATTGAACACAACGGATCACATGCAAAACATTGTCAACTGCATGTCTTCTGCTTGATCTCTCCTGTTTTAATTCCAAGTTCCAACATAAGCAGTTGAATTTTGTTGTCTGTTTATTTACCTTGTGTAAATCTAGTCCTAGGAGCTCATTTATCTTAACGCAAAATGCTATTTATAATCATATAGCACGAATGTAGGACTTTCTCTAAGACTCTAACTATGTTTGTGCTTGTTCAGCCTGGTTATGAAAATGCTGTTGAAGCCATCAGACAAGAAGAAAGTTACCTTGAAGGAGAACAAATTTTAAGTCCAATAGCCTTATCATCTGGACTGAGGAGGCGATTGACGTAACTTCATTCTGTTCCCTTGCATGCAATAAATTTGTCACGAAGATCTTGCCTTTTATGGTAATCCGTCTAATTATTATGGTTAAGCAGAGCTCAGCAAGAGACTGAACATCCTATCAATGCAAAAGAAAGAAATGTTGCAGAACCTCTTAGATTGGATGCAGCAGCTCAGGCTAACATAGAGAAACATAGGTATGTTTAAAATTACTAAACTCTCCTTTACCCATTACAAGTAACCATTTTCAGTCCTTTTAGATGGTCACACTAACCAGGAGCTCTCTTTGGTTCAACTGTTACTTGTTTAATATTAAGCTATTTCTTCTCTCTTTCTTTCTTGATGTGTACTTGCCCTGAGGGATTTAAGTTAGCATAAATCAATTAATATACTGATTGTAATTTTATTGGTTTAATATCTTTGGGAAGATTTGACTGACGAAATTGTTGAATTAGCACGCCAGCTGAAGGATAGCAGTCTTATGATGAACCAGTCTGTGCAAGAAACAGAGAAGGTAGACTTATTTTTTGTTGGTAGTTGATAGTCTTATATGAGTTATCTCTTCTACTGGATATAACTTGGCAAACATGAAACGTTCAACTCTTTTCACCACTTCTATAACTATTCCTGAATGCACCTTAAAAAAAGAACGAGATTTGGGGGAAGAGACAGCCCCCAAACATTTTTTTTAGAAGGGAGGAATCGAACCTGGGCTGGCTAACTCACCAACCGTGCTGCTAGCCACTTGGTCCCAGGAGTTGTATATAGGTGAAGTTTAATAAATGACGGCTAATAACATGGTTTGATTAGAAAAATTGTCATGTGGTATAAAAGGATCATCCACTAAATAATTAAAAATTTATGATCGTCAAAGGATTGAAACTTTTAGAACCTCTTGAGTGTGAATTTCTCTTTTTGCTTACTGGAAAGCATATCAAATTGTTCACTTAAAGGGCTGTGGCAGATCATCCACTTACTGTTGTTGCAGATACTTGATTCAACTGAAAGGGCTTTGGAATATAGCTTGGCAGGCACTGACCGTGCATTTGCACATGCTGTGGAGGTGTCTTCGTTAACCTCCAAAACAACTTGTTTCCATTGGTTTCTGCTTTTTGTAATGACCTGCATGTTCGTCATGGTTGTTCTACTTATACGGGTCACCTAAGGCGTGTCATTCACTGAAACAAATGTGACCAGTTACAGTACATCATTGCTGCTCGAAGATAGACCTCCATTACTAAAGTACTGTACTGACTAAAAGCTGTTAATAAGTGGATATATCAGGCTTTTGGCCATGTACAACCATGTTGGATTTAGAGGCCAGGTTTTAATCCGTTATCTAAGAAAATGGATATAGCAGGCAGCCACTGATATGATTCTTTTCCTCTCTTTTTTTTTGTAAGTACAATGAGTTGTTCGTAGCATATACTTCTTAATTTCCATTTGATGTATTTATCTCCTGGGTAGAAGAAAAGTCCTACCTTCGACGGATGTGACTAAATTGCAAGCATATGTGTTGCCTTCAAACGCAAAAATGTTTTCTAATATGAGGTCCATTTCTAGCTACATTGTGAATTGTGTTTGCTGAATAGCCTTTCAAAGGTTGGAATTGTGCAGTTCTGAGGTACTCAAAAGTAATACTGCTATCCAAGGTACTACGTTCACTTGTATCATCCTGTAGAGTAAGAGTTTTTTTCGTTCGTTCGTTCTTTCTTTCTTTCTTTTATATTTTTTTTTGCCAAAGTGAAGTTTCACCTGGCATTGTTGTGTTTTTTCGTATCTATGAATCTTGCTTGCTCTACCCTCCAAGGCATATGATATACTTTTTTACACTCGCCAGATTTCTCCCATAGTTAGTGAGCAATTTTGTGTGCATCACAGGATGTTTGGCGTGCCTTACATTTTCACAGTTGCTCGCCTATCACTTTTGAGCTCCTTATCACCAACTTAAGTACGGTCAGATTAGCACGATACAACATCTTACAAGTACTAGCTAAATAAATACCCATAATATGAATTATACGCGTGCTATATTATTTGAAAACAGAGAATATATATATATATATACCTATATATAAAGCAAGTAGTGTTTTCATCCAAATTTTGTTTTGCCTGGCTATTTTGTAGAAAACCCCTTGAGTTTTTTCAAAATTAACCCGCAGTCCGTCTGGCTCTTTTAAAAAAACCTAATTAAAGAAGAAAAAAGTGTTATTTTACGAAAACCCTTGACTGTTTATAAAATTAACTCGTAGTCCCAATGTTGAAAAGAAAGAGAGGGCTTGGATGAAAAAAGACCTCCTACGTGCCTCTCTTCTGCTCCCATCCGCGCTGCGCTTGCGCCCCTCCCTCCCGTCGCCGCTCAGAGCTCCCGCGCCGCTGCCTGGACCTTCGTCCTCCACCTGCTTCCCTCCCTGCATCGTCGTCCCGTTGCAACGCACGAATATTTTGCTAGCTATCTATAAAGCGTAAGTAGTGTTTCTATCCAAAATTTTATTCTGCCTACCTATTTTGCAAAAAACCCTTGATTTTTTCCAAAATTAACCCGCAGTTAAGGGTGGATACCGGCTCGGCTCGGTAGAGAGCCGAGCCAGGAGCTGGCTCGGCTCTCGGCTTGGCTCGATTCGACCGGCTCGGTAGAGAGCCGAGCCCGGAGGCTCGGCTCGGTAGAGAGCCGAGCCCGGAGGCTCGGCTCGTGAGCCGGCTCGTTTAGCTCGCAAGCCACTTTAATACAGTGTAATTTATGTACAAATTATATTTTATTTTTTTAGTCTATTAAACATGCAAATATACAAGTGAAAAAAAATAAAAAGTGATACATTAAGTCCATAATTAACGTAGAAACACTTGTCCATCGACAATTATCCATGCAAATGTAATGATGCAACTAGATTAGATATTATTACTATTATAATCTAAATCATTAGATCCATATTGACCATCACAAAATTATAAAAATTATTGATTTACTGTCACATCAACAACAAAACAAGCAAAAGAATAGCAAAACAAGCAAAATATTAGGCCCTACTTTGTACATTGCATCTGGCTCGTTGAGCTCACGAGCTGATTCGAGCTGGCTCATTATAGCTAACGAGCTAAACCCTTGGCGCAGCTCGTTAGCATTTCTCAACGAGCCGAGACGAGCCATCCACGAGTCGAACGAGCTAGCGAGCCACGAGTATTTCGTCGCCCTACCCGCAATCCCAATCCGAAAACAAAAGGAGGGCTTGGATGAAAAAAGACCCCTTCGCTCCTTCCTCCGCGCGCCCCCCTCTCGTCCCCATCTGCGCCGCGCCCAGCATCGCGACTACGCTCCTCCCTCCCATCGCTGCTCGGAGCTTCCGCGCCCCTCTGTGTCGTCCCCAGCCGTGTCGCGCGTCGACTTTACCCGTTAACGCACGGACACAATTGCTTATATATATATATATATATATATATATATATATATATATATATATATATTGCACTTTACAGGATTAGTTTTTGGCCTTAAAGTTTGCTTGGTCCCTGGATTCCTTTTCTAGTTTCTGTTTGATTGTTGTGTTTAACACTGATCCTTAAGGGCTTGTTTAAGAGTGTTTCTAGACTCCCCTCTCTTTTTCTAATGTGTAGCTCGAGGTTTAAAGAACAATACGTCTCTATAGATGTCTTTACGTAACAAAATTATATTTTTAAGATGAAATAAGATAGAACTAATATATGGAAGTACTGTTTTTGTAATTTTAAAGTACACGCAGGAGTAATTAGTAAACAAATATACAATAGGGTTAGTGGGGTGATGTGACAAGTTCATTGTGAAGAGTATAGATAGAAATCCTGAAACACAGGGTCTTGGATTCAAAAGATCTGCTCGTAAGCAGGAAAGAAATTGTGAAAAATGACAACTCAGGAGTCCACACCGACAAAATTTGATATCTGCAGTCCAACATCTATAACAATGGACCAGTCCAAGTCCAGCAAAGCGGCTGCATCTTATCAACAAATTTCAGGTATGGCACATCACTTACAAATGCTAACTCGGTCATCCTTGACAATATATATACAATGCAGATCACTGCCATATTTGCATAGAGGTCTCCTGAAAGCTCTGCATTCTGAAGCATCAAGAGAGGAGAGAACAAGAAAGAAACATGAGGAACACTGTTCTTGCCCTTTTGTCCTGGCTCATGCTGCTTGCGCTCTTCATCACCACCACCACTGCATCGCTACGTATGTCATATATCAGGAAATTTCCTGTTTATTCATCTAGTCTTTGTATTTTTTTATAAGTGTTCCTGAAACATAAACATGTCAATCATATTGTCAGTTAGGTGCTCTGTTCATTGGAAGTTTCATTGTTTTGTGGTAATATTGCAGGCTGGCAGTTAGAGAGTCATGTTCTTCTGCTGTTGGCATGTTAGCATCATGTCATGTCCATTTTGTGAACTTCATCTTGGAACCATTTCTTTTCAGCTTGCAGGTGCTGCTGGCTGGTGCAGCATCCAAAGGTGACCTGTGGCCATGCCTGCTGTGGTGAAAACTGCTGCCCTCCTACTCCACCGCCATCTTCGCGCTGAATGGGAAAAAAAAACATGCCTCAGGCTTGTTAGTCAGTAATATGAAATATCAAATAAAGTATACTGGAATAATGTTTTACTCAGCTGCTCTTCAGTGACATCTACACTGATATGCACCAATGAAACACCTTCATCAAGAGCTCAAGGCTGCAAGATATTGTCTTCTTTAAACTGGTGGCAAATACATATTGCTTCAGAATTGCAAATGAGAAATTTCGTCACCAGGTCAGTTTTAATATACGACGCAACAATCTAATTTTCAATAATACAATAATACTTCATATTCACAAGGACAACAGATCATTTTACATCAGGCTGAACATATCATTCTAAGGTACATGAACACCCGAAAAAATTAAGATCTGTATAATGTAAATTGCTGGCAAAAACATGTTTCTTCAGAATCAGGAGAAATTTCAGCACCAACTCAACTTTAATATATATATATATATGGCTAGAATTTCTCTTTTCCTAATCTCGCAACAATCTAATTTTCATATATGGCTAGAATGCCGTGGTTTCCTAAATCAACTACTGCCTCCGTCCCAAAATAAGTGAATTTGAACTACAGGGCTGCACTTATTTTGGAACGGAGGTAGTAGAAGAATACGTTCTATAACACAAGGCCACAAAAAGTATGCTGACGTGTCCTAACAGATCATTTTCAACGTCAGACAGAACCCATCATTCTAAGGTACATGAACACCCAGAAAAATAGAACCCACACCCCACAACAAACCCCACAACCGCAGCCACAGGAGGCAACTGCAGAGCTTTTACTATCATCAATTCCAACAAGAAAGCGGCACTCGCCCATGGATGGATCAAGGTAAGTTATCATCCCATTCCCATCGAAGTCGCAACTCTGAGCATCCTGCTTCTGTTGCTGATAGTAGCTGTTGAAAGCATAAGAAACGTTGGCCTTCTCTCCAATGCCATAGCAGGACCCTCCATAGTCGAGTGTGGTACAATCAGCCATAGAGCAAGCAAGCTTTAAGTGATTTGCAACATTATCAAGACTTTGGGCAGGGTTTGCGATGCACCACCGTGATGGAAGATATGGCACCTCTTTAGCATTCTTAAGTACTGGATTCCCTAAACCAAGATTCAACGGGTACTTCGCTTGTCCATCAAATGAGAAGATCCCCCAGTGTCTCTCAAAATTTCCAGGTAGTATGCTCTTTTGCTCTTCATCAAAAAGGCTGAAAAGATAGACATCAGCTGGAGGTACACCAGGACGAAGTGGAGTTCCTTTGTTGTTCATAACACGATTCATAAGACCTTGGTTGAATGCCCTTGCTGCAGTTAAGTTTGCACTGGGTGCTCCTTCAGTAGGCCAGCCAACTTCACCAATTGCAATTGGTAGCTGTCCGTATCCAATTTTACCCAGCGCAGCAACTAATGTGTCAAAGTTGCCATCAAAAGCATTGTAGTATGTGTTAGGACCATCTACAACCGGGTGAGTAGATCCCTCGAAGAAGGCATAATCTTGTGGAAAGTCAGAGCTCTGATAAAGACTGAGAAAAGGGTATATATTGACCACAAATGGCGCTCCACTAGAACTGAGAAAAGCGGCAAGCTGGGTCATTATCTGAGTCAGTTCAGTCCTAAAAACTCCTTGTGATGGGAGAGAAGCACTCTGATAAGCATCAGCATTGCATGGGACAACAAGCTTCACATAGCTAGCAAGATTAGCTTTCACCAGAGATTGCTGAATGTTTGTCATTGCTGGAATAACGTATGACTGGAATTGACCCTGGTAGCTCGTCAAGAACGGCTCATTTCCCACGGCAATGTATCTGCATAAAATTCACAGTGTAATTAATCAGCAGCACATAGCTACATAAGAGAAAATGTAGCAATAACCAATTCCAAAATGACCTTTGCCAATAACAAACTGATACTATTGATATTTCTAAGATAACAATAGGCAATTACAACTGAATGAAATCAAGAAGATGCAGATTTCCACCCAATCCAAATCGAAGTTGCAATCTAATTATTGAAGGGAAAAAGGTTGTGACCAATCTTCATGTGTACCAAATGGTGAATGAGATCTTCGACATAAAGCGATCAAAATAGTCTAAAGCAAGCGAATGTACATTTAAGTAAAGCTAAAGAGACCCAGGAACTGCGCTCAAATCTAATCCAAGCATTTGTAATTGTAACCAAACTAAATCCAAAGATCCTACATTGGCCACCCAAACCCCCCAAAAAAACAATAAAAAACAGTGATAAGTACCCTGATCTACAGAGAATCACTGCAGGAGATCTCAGAATCCCATCTCAAGACTGAAACGGCGGGACTCACCGGATGTCGACGCCGCCGCGACCGACGTAGCGCGACACGTTCTGCGCGACCCAGGCGTCAGCGGCGGCGGGGGATCCCGCGATGGCGGCGAGCTCCCCGTTGGTGACGCCGACCATGACCTGGATGCCGCTGCCGGCGAGCGCGCGTAGCACGGTCGTGTCGGCGTCGAAGAGCTTGACCTTCCCGATTCGGTTGGCGCGCAGCAGGTCCACCACCACCGGCGGCGGGACGCGGTGCGACGACAGGGTGCCCCAGTTCACCCCAACTGCCGCCTCCCCCGGGGACGCGCTCAGGGCGGCCAGCAGGAGGGCCAGGAACACCTCCGCGCAAGCGCCCATCGCCGGAACGAAGCCGGACGGCGGCGGGCGGGTTTTTACTTTCTTGGATGGGAAAAAGATTGGATCTTTGGGTGGGATTCAGGGAGTTGGTGAGGGTGAGCTAGGAGGAGATGGGGATCGTGTAGTGTGAGCGTGAGCTCGAAGCTTCTCAAATGGCGAGCTAGTGGTGGAGTGGAGTGGAGGATGGATAATTTGGTAAAAAGGTTTTCTCTTTTTGTCATCAGAGTGAGGCTGACTGCTGCAAGCCTGCAACAGTAGTATGAATGCGAGAGCCGTTGGGTTGCAGAATCGAGGAATATGGTCAAGGACTCTGGAGGCCGAGGCAGGTGAAAAATGTCTCCTTGATCATTTCATTTGCATGACATGCAGTACTCCTCCGCCAGTAAAATTTAGGGAGCAGTATTTAAATCGGAAGAAGTTGTAAATAGATAACTGTTGTAGTTCTATAATCGTCTCTACCGTTGTAAAATAAAAGCACCTGGCTTTGCCATTCACAAGACCTCAATTCTATGTCAAAACATCACATGCTAGCAGATGTAGTCACCATCATAGGTACTCAAGATATGTTTGGAAAGGCAGATAGATAGGACTTGACCCTAGCTTTATTGCGAGCCAAAACAGCCTGAAAGATGAAAAAAGAAAAGGATGCAAAAGAATTCCTGACCCAATAATAAATCCTAATTCGAAGTTTGTTTGGATAAAATTTCTATGTTATACTATTCAATTCTCGACGGTGAATCGATTTGAGTTCTACAAGGAAAAAAGTAATATCATCTTCATTTCAAAATAAGTTTATTTTTATCCATTTTACATGTAATGATACAAACCAAAAAGATTATAATACCAATGTTTTATCAAATCCCAATGCAAATATTTTTCACTTTATCTACTTTCAATATAATTATTCTCTACCTTCACATACTAAAATAAATTTATTTTTAGACAAATGAAAGAAGCTAAAAATAATAATCTTTTTATGGAACTGAGGAAGTAACCACTACACGAATTTTGGGTTTGTTTACTTTGATATTAAATTAACAATTTTAAATTTTAACTAATGATTTTTAATTAAGATTAAAATTTTATCTTGGTTTTCGTTAGCTTTTTAAATAACTAGACGACGTGTTTTTTACGAAAACTTTCTATATGAAAGTTGTTTTAAAATATTAAATATATTTATTTTCTAAGTTTGTAATAATTTAAACTCAATTAATCATGTGCTAATAACTTTTTTTTTGTTTTGTAGGTTTACTTTTAATCTTAATTCTAAATAGAATCGAACGCATTTTTTGTGAGAAGTGTGTAGGTGTTGTTAAGTTTGCTACCACATCAAATATTTTTGTATACCGTTACGCGGAGAAGTTTTAGAAAAAAAAATCATCAGAATTTGGCATAGCAAGGTATAGCAGAGTATTTGATACGTATTTAGATTGCTACTTACTAGAATTTAACAATATTAAATTTTGGTATGGTTGAAAATCGTAGCAAACTGAACGACCATGTTTTACTGTTTTCAGTGTTGAGAGATGGCACACTGGGAGACGGTAGCCTATTATCCTGCTTGATGTGGATTGCAAGCTTAGGACATGGGCATCTACGGTGTGATCTCAGAAAAAAAGGGCATATGCCACCATAGTTGAATAGACAATAAAAAAATTACGAATGTGTTTGGTTGAAGGATATCTCTGATAGGATATGACAATTTAACTTTGTTTGGTTGGTGAACAGAGGTGGACAGAACCTCAAAGAGAAGGAATATTTCACCAAGTGTTGGATAAGTACATTCGGCCAAAATAAGAATATCCATAATCTTTAGTAATCTTGATCATTAGTAATTGATTAGTGATAATTAATACATTTCGTTATTAGTTAGTAATACCTTGTCAAAATTAATTTTGATCAGATATAATTAGTATATTTTGTTATTAATTAGTATAGTTTACGGTAAGATTAATCATAATTAACCCATGCTATTATTACTTAAAAGCTTGTAGTATTGGTACTCTCCCTCGTTCATCTAAGCAAATAAAAAATTAAATGGCCATATCAACTCAACCAAACAAATATTTAGACCCTCGTATATTCCTAAAAATATGAGTGGCTATCTAATTTTGTTCCCGAACGAAACACACCCTCCAAAAAAACAACCTAAAAAAGGTACTGCTCACCCAATACAATTTTTTGTTAGTGGTTTCACGTCTTCAATACTATAAAATCTTTAAAGTTTTTGTACGAGGCTTTTATTAAATTATAGGTGAGTCATAAGTAACCACGCCTGAAAAATCGATTTGTTTAGATCAGTTAGTGGGTCATATATAATAATACATTATCGTATGCTACTGTGGTTACGATGACGAGGATAGTGTAGTGTGAGCTCGAAGCCTAGTGGTGGGGTGGAGTGGAGTGGAGCGAAGTGAAGGAGGGATAATTTGGTAAAAAGGTTGTCGCTTTGTCATCAGAATGAGGCTGACTGCTGCAAGCCTGCAACAATAGTATGAATGCGAGAGCCGTTGGGTTGCCGAATCGAGGAATATGGTCAAGGGCTCTCGAGGCAGAGGCATGTGAAAAATGTCTTCTTGGTCATTTTATTTGAATGACAAGTAGTACTTCCTCCGCCATTAAAATTTAGGTAACTGTATTTAAGACGAAAGAAGTTATAAATAGATAACTGTGGTAGTTCTACTAGAAGTAATACTACCTACTTCATCCCATTCTAAAATAAATTTATTTTTACTCATTTTATATGTATCAATACAAAACAAAAAAAATATAATATCTTTACTTTATCAAATCTCAATACAAATATTTTTCATTTTATCTACTTCCAATACAATTATTTTTTACTTTCACATACTCCATTTTAATGATTACTATAAAAATAAACTTATCTTTGACAAATGAAAGAAGCATGGAGGAAGTAATCAGTATGCGAATTTTGGATTTGTTTACTTTGATATTAAATTAATAATTTTAAATTTTAGCTAATGTTCTCTTCTCATTATGATTAAAATTTTATCTCGGATTTTGTTAGCTTTTTAAACTATTAGATGACATATTTCGTATGAAAACTAAGTTTCAAAATATTAAATATATTTATTTTTAAGTTTATAATAATTAAAACTCAATTAATCATACGTTAATATTGTTAATATTTTTTTGTGTGTGCCTGCTTTTAATCTTAATCCTAAGCAGAATCGAATGCATCCTACAAGTTGAGCAAAGTTTGGTAATGTTAAATTTTGTGTGGAGAAGTGTGTAGGCGTTGTTAAGTTTGCTATCACATCAAATATTTTTGTATAGTGTTACATGGAGAAGTGTTTAGAAAATCATCGGAATTTGGCATGGGCCAGTATGGTAGAGTATTTGATACGTATTTAGATTGCTACTTACTAGAATTTAACTATATATATAGAGAGAGTTGGGCTACTGTGTGAGTGCCACACAGCTCCATCTCGTGTGGCATGGCCAAATCTCTAATTTGAAAACTCAAATTGAAAATCTGAACCGTTCAAATTGTTCTACACATTAATATCGCCTCGTAGACCAAATTTTACATTTTTTTGAAATTTTTTACTATTTTTATCGGATAGGTCAAAAATGCATTAATCCAACAGAAATCGTATCTATTTTATTGCATCTTTGATCTATCCGATAAAATAGTAAAAATTTTTTAAAAATATAAAATTTAGTCTACAAAAGATATTAATATGTAGATCAATTTGAACGGTTCGGATTTTCAATTTGAGTTTTTAAATTAGAGATTTGGTCATGCCATACGGATGATGCATATATATATATATATATATATATATATATATATATATATATATGGATATATGTGGTTAAAAATCATAGCAAACTGAACGGCCATGTTATAGTTTTCAGTGTTGATAGATGGTACACTGGGACACGGTAGCCTATTTTCCTGCTTGATGGATTGCAAGCTTAGGACATGGGCATCTACAGTGTGATCTCAGAAAAAAAGAGCATATGCCATCATAGTTGAATAGACAATAAAAAATTACAGATGTGTTTGGTTGAAGGATATATCTAGATAGGAGAATTCAACATTCAAATTTTATTTGGTTGATGGACAGAGGTGGATGGGACCATCAATAGAAGGAATATTCCATGAAAAATGTTGGATAAGTACATTCGGCCAAAATGAGAATATCCATCTTTGCTAATCTGGACCATTAGTAATTAATTATTGATAATTACTGCATTTTGTTATTAATTAGTAATAACTTGTCAAAATTAATGTTGACTAGATATAATTAGATATTATATATACTCAGTACATTTTGTTGTTAAAGTAGATTAGAAAGACTAAAGAGGCATGGAGGGCCGACTACAAGACTACGACTACAATACAAGCCATGAGTGATAGCGTTTTACGGTAAGATTAATATAATTAACCCATGCTATTATTACTTAAAAGTTTGTAGTATTCGTACTATCCCTCGTTCATCGAAGCAAATAAAAAATTGAATGGCCAAATCAACTAAACCAAACAAAAAATTAGACCCTCATACATTCCTAAAAATGTGAATGGCCTATCTAATTTTGATTATGAACCAAACACACCCTTAAAGGAAAGTAACCCAGAAGAGGGTATTGCTCACACAATGCAATTTGCTAATGGTTTCATGCGCTCACTGCTATAGAATCGATTTTTCTACATGAGAACCCCATTAGGTTGTATCTACATGAGAACCCCATTAAGTTGTGGTGGGTCATAAGTGGCAGCGCCTGCAAAAGCCAGTCCTCCAGGGCCAATTGATGGTCCACATGCGATAATACATAATCGTATGAGGCAACTTGTGAAGATGGCCATATTATCTCCCCCTAGCCTGAGCTGGAGTCATTTGAACCCAAAATTTCTCTATCCAAAACGAGGCAACAAATAGAGAAGAGGTTGTCAACAAACCTTTGCTTGATTTTGGTAAAAAGGTAACATACTTGTTTACCTCCTTTATTTGCCTCCATTTATTTCAGATTTCGTTGGTGCAATGCAGAGATATTCGTATTTTTATGAGAGGTCTTTTTTAGCATTTTTTGGCAAAATCTAGCTCAAATATAATGTTCTGATGAGCAAATTGTTATTGTGATCACTAGTACATACTACTTCAATGTAATGTTACATTAATTTTGAGGAGATACATGGATTTTCATGTTTTGTGGGAAATACCTATGTTCTAATTATTTTCATACTGTAACTATGTATAGATGGATCGGGTATGGATGTATGATATTCCAAGAACTCATCCGACGTTCATAAAGAAAACATTCAAATTTGTTGACCAGAATGAGGAACATGCTTTGAGGGAGAATATGAGGAATATTTTTTGTCCGTGCTTTGATTGCAAGAATAAGAAAATATTGAGAGATCCCAGTAAAATATTGGGGCATATAGTGGAGCATGGATTCATGAACAATTACAAAGTTTGGACCTATCACGAGGAAATCACCGCTCTTGAAGATGACGGTAATGTAGAAGGTGAAGAGTTCAATTTTCATATGGATGAGGCGGAGAATTTCACAATTGAGGACATGGCTCGTGAAATAATGTACGAAGATGGTTCCACCGGTAGTGATCTGGAGGATATGCTGCCACATGTTGAAGCAAAGGTGCTAATGGTAAAGCACAAGGGTTAGAGAATTGGGAGGCATTAGTGAAGTCAGCGAAGGATCTTCTTTACGATGAGTCCAATGGATGTGATAAGGATTTTTCAGTGTTGTGTTCGGTGCTTGAACTTCTTAGATTGAAGGCTAAACATGGATGGTTCGATAGTAGCTTCAATTATTTGATGGGTCTCTTGAGAGTTTTGCTTCCTAAGCTTAACTTTTTGCCATCCAACATATATCAAGCGAAGAAACTCATATGTCCATTATATCTAGGTGTCCAAAAGATTCACGCTTGTGCAAATCACTGTGTACTATACCATAAGGAATATGCAGACTTGGACAGTTGCCCAACGTGTGGGACAAGTCGGTACAAAAGGGAAATGAATGCTTTGATAGTGAGGTTATCGACCCTGATTCATTCGAACGTACGCAGAAAAAAATTCTGGTCATGGTGATGTGGTACCTGTAGTGAAGGATCGCATGAAGCGTCTGTTCTAAAACTCTGGTGATGCTGAGTTGATGAGATGACATCAAGAGAACCGGAAGATAGATGGAATGATTTGACACCCCACCGATGCTCGCCAGTGAAAGACCTTTGATTCAAAACATCCATAATTTGCTAAGGATTCGAGAAATATAAGGTTTGCGTTGATCACAGAGGGAATGAACCCATTCGGTGACCTAACCATCTCACACAACACCTGGCCAGTTTTGCTCACCATGTACAACCTTCCTACATGGATTTGTTAGAAACGAAAGTATATTCTTATGACTATTCTTATACAAGGCCCGAAATAACTTGGCATCGAGATAGATGTTTGTCTTGAACCTTTGATGCAGGATAAGGAAGATCTATGGAAAGATAGCTACCGTTCCAGCGCCACCATCCCTTTTAGGATCACCTTCCCCCCACCTTCCCCACCACCGATGAGGTCACCACATCGTCCACCTTCCCCATTACCTTCCCCAACTCTGGTGAATGAATCACCTGCATCTCCTGCTCAAGCGTCAGCCCTTCCCCCTCCGTCAACAGTTGAACCACCTACTATCATTCAACAATCTCCACCTACACCACAATATGTTGTTGTCGAACAAGACCCACCATCCCAAGTAACTACATCTGGCCCTAAGTCTATTACCCTAGAACCTCATTGACTGATACCAAAGCTGGTTTTCACGTACAACCCAAAGTAAATGTCAAGAGATAAGGAGAGGTTCATGTTTTCGACCTTCAGGGGGACAGGTTCTTCAAGTAAGGGCAAGGGTAAGAGTATAGAAACTGTTGAGCAACTATCAGAATCCCATAAGTCAGTACTACATGCCAAAGAGGACCTGCAATCCTGGCTATCTTCAGATGTGCTCGCGGATTACGAATATGGTGAGCCTTTCTTACATAGCACATTTTGAATGAACTACCATGGGAGATGAAGGTCATGCATGAATGGTACCTCAAGGCAGCTAGAAAAGGCCTCGAATTCATTAGTGTCGCCGATGTGAAAATGTTTTTGTGAGTGGACCCAATGGGATAATCGATTTCCGTGACCTACACGTCCTTTTCAAGCTAGATAAAATGGACGTCAATCTCATTGCCGTGTTTTTCCTGGAAGTATTTACTCTTCTATGTTTTATGTGAATGTATGAAACAAAACATCCATTTCATTAAAGTTTCATTCTACAAGTCCCAACTCCATGAATCAGATAGAACGAGGACACCGGTTGGCTACGTCAACCTAACTAAGGTTTGAAAAACACAACACACTGTAACGATGCATGCCGATTCCAAGGAATTAAAGAGTAAGACACTGGAGAAAAAGGAAGAATATATCAAAAATTTGCACAAGCGCAAGAAGCAGGAGGTTGCAACATACTTGGCACTAGCGATGTTAGTGCACGGACAAAAATGTCATAATGGCACCTTACACTTTTACGTAAGCAGCCGATCATAAATTTGAGTGTTTTTTCATAGTAATACATCATTTTTAGCAATTGATGTTTTTAATTCATCCTTAATGTTTGCAGCAACCACTATATATTATTCCAAGTATATCCGAAGGACCATTAATTCCTTGGACCCAAGACATTACGACAAGGAAACGTTCATGGAGTTCCTCACTATTCTGAATTTGTAAGTAATAAAATAACCCACATGTACATAATTGATATTCTGAGATTTCTAAGTAACTACAACAAATGTTTTCTCCGAACAGCGCACATATGTATTACTGCAAAAGAGGCGGACCAGTAAACGATATGGCAAAGAAAAAGTTACACATCAAAACAGGATGGCCGGTATTGACATATGCCATTAACATAAATTCTCTTAGAATTTGTACTTTTTTATATTGACTGCTGTCTTATTATTATGTTCGAAGTGCTTCAAACAACCCTCGGGAACTTTCCTATGTGGAAAGTATGTGTGTGAGATGCTTACGTCAACAAGAGGTACACAACAACCAGCGGCCACGTAAATCCGAATATTATTCTTCATACAGAGTATTCCATCGCAATTTATTTTCTAACATTTATTGTCTTCTTTGTCCATAGATCCCTAAAATTCCTTATGTAGCAAATCGGATCGATGACAAAACTATAAGGAACTTGTGCGCTGACATTTGCCGCTTCCTCCGTCGTGATGTCTGCAACACACTTAGGCTATTATATGATAATCAGAGTCAACTTGCATTAGAAGACAAATTCAAGCCCCTAAGAGAGTGGGAGAAAGAGCATTTGCAGCGAAAGTATAATGTTTTTATCCGTGATGGAACTATTGTTTATTTGTAATATATGTATAGATATGTATATAAATATTTTGTGTGTTATGTATTCAAAAACTATTTACTTGTCAATGCAATATTGTAGTAAGAACGACAACTTGGTTAGCTTCTATGCGTACCATTCCAAAATTCGACTATAAATATCGGGAAATATTATATTACATATGAGACGTGATCTTTCGAAACGTCTAGAAAATATTATATTATAAATAGAGGATGCATATTATCACATGCCGGTAACTTAAGGAAGCCGCATGCAAAGATTGATTATCACATGCGTCTTAATTGTCCCGCATGCGAAAATCGATCTTCACATGGTTGGGCCCGCCACATGCGAAAATGGTCATTTTCACATACCATTTCATACATGCGGCCATCCAACCGCATGCGAAGACCATTTTTGGCCGTCTGCAAAAATCAATTTTGTAGCAGTGGTTAGGCTATTTTTTAATCTCCGTGTCCCAAACCTTCGTTGGCACCTGCATCCCTGTTAAAAGCTAATCTCTCAGGATAGGTGGCATATTATAACAGGGGTTGCTATATCACGCCAGTCCATCAGAACAGGATGATACCATTGCTATGGGCTGATACCCACTGATAGAAGATCTTATACCTCATAGGTACCATCTAATACCTTATCGGTACCGGTCGATACCATGAATACCGGTTGATAACTATCGGTATTAATCGATACATGTTGGTACCAATGAGCAGTTTAGCAAGCAAATAAAGCAGCATTGTAGCAAGCAAGCATAAAGGCAGAAGTACAGAAGCTAGCCATGACGCTTCATTCATGTGATTTTCTTATTCCTACCTTTTACATATATCATGTGTTTCAAAAGGAGTTCTAAAAGTTTTATTCTAAAATTAGTTTTCATTGTTTTAGTAAAGTGCTTAATTTTGTATGAGCTTTGGCCAAAAACCTAACCGTAACGGAGGGAGTTAGGTACACACTGCTGGAGAAACCTTTTATAGTCCCGGTTTACAACCCCTTTAATTCTGGGTTGCAAACTAGATCTTTAGTCCTGGTTAAAATAACCAGGACTAAAGATGTTTTTTTAAATTTTGCTCTTGTTGTTTGCTGCTTGTTTATATATTATGCATATATATATATGTGAATATATATATATATATATGCATAATATATAATATATATGTATATGTATATATTTATACATATATATACACTTAAGTATATATATATTACCATATATACACACATATAAATATATACATATATTATATTTCTTCTTAACTTCTAATGTTCTATATCGTATATTACAAAATCTAATCTCAGAGGTAGGGTTGATGAATAAGATTTCCATCGAAATGGAACTCTCTCGCAGGATCAATAATTTGCTCATTGATAAATCCCATCAGTTCTTCTTGAGCAACCTTTATGAAATCACCGTAGACGAGTCTATCCCTCATGTAAATAATCTATCATTTGAAAGAAAATGAGAAATAAATATATAAAATCAAGACATAATGTATGAATAATTTTTACGTACATCCTGATCCTTGTCAGATTTTTGGTGAACTAGGCGATGAGTATAGTCGCAGACATAGTAGCCGCACAAGTTCTTTCACTGCTCCTGTTTTGCACACTAAAGGAGAAATAACGAGAGATTTAATATGCATTTATATTTTAAAATAAATTAATAATTTAATATAATTTTGGAGCATGTACTCACTTGTAAGTTGGTCCTCACAACAAGTTTTTTTCATGTCCCACGGACCAATGTACGAAACTGTGCCCATGTCCTATGTACAGTTGCAAGCTCTGAGTAATTATCCAAGATATGCACAGTATCAATAGCAACTAAGATGTCACTATCTGTCTATCACTTCAAAAATCTTTGCGAAGGTAGACTCTGGTTTATCCATTGAGTCATAGACATGGATTTTGCCCGAGGAAAGGTCAAAAAGAAAAAGGACCCAGTGGAATTTGCAAATTGTGTAAGATGATATATATGAAACTATATATGTAAAAGATGGAAATTGTTACGAAAGGCAGTAAAAACTCACGCTGTGTTGTACAACAAAAGTATGAAAGGTTTGAAATGCCGTTGCACCAGCAAATGGACAATATTGTCATCTCTTTCTTGCTCAAAATCTTGCTGTCCGTGTTAATTTTGTGGGGGTCCATGAATACTATATTGAAACACCCCTGGTTATGGCACATTTGAATCACCATTCTACAACGGACAAAATGAATTTTCATCAGCTACATACAAGGAGCTAAGGAACAAAATAACTTTAACTAAACGATACTTACAAAACCCAGCAGCTGAGAATAGAGACGTCAAGGGCGTCTAGATTGTACAGGTCGAATACATCCTCAAAGCGGATACACATAATATTATCTCCATGGAGGGAATCTGCGTTTTTTATCCGCACGCCAAACATCTCTCTACCTTTAGCTGAATTTTCCATGTACCACTGATGAAATCGGTACATCTGTGTAGAGAGGGTATTCACCTGAGAAGGCTTGACAAGAGGTTCACCAAGGGTAAACTTGTATTTCAAATCCTCTTTTGTCTCCTTTTCGATTGTAGCGCCTCCAAACAGTTGCTCACTCGTTAGTCCAGTCTCTGCCATAAATTGTCTTAACTCCTTTTCACCAGGTGGCAGCAGCGGCTCAGGCGATTGTTTTGGTTGCTTCCCGAGCTGAGGGACATCTTTTGACTTTCCTTTCGCCTTTTGAAAAGATTTCCTAATTGATCGGTTATAGTAGAATGGTAAGGCCAGTTTAACCAGTGCACTCATCTTCTTAAAGAAGGCCTTGGCCATCGGGTCGATAGGAATATTCTTTTCAGGACTCCATGGCTTAAAATGCCTCTTCACTTCCAGAGCAATGATCTCATCAGTCTCTTCTTCAGTGTGGTCGTACGCCCTTTTTTTAGAGCAGGGAGCCTTGGCGCATCAAGTCTTGGCTTCTTCATTTGTTTCATTGACCTTGACGGCACGGGACGAGATGGGCACGACTTGGCAGCGGATGGAGGTGTAGGTGCTCGCGGAGAAGTATGTGCTCATGGAGGTGTCGGTGCCCGCTAAGGAGTCGATGCTCAGGGAGGAGACAAAGGAGGTGGAGGAGACGGTCAACACGGAGGAGAGACGGTGCAGGCGGAGGAGACAGAGGAACGGACGCCGCTTCTCACCTGGGAAACATGATGAAGGGCTTGCACCATAGTATAATTGCGTGGGCTGTGTCTCCTAGTTTAGTCTCCCCGTCTCCTCCGGAGATATCCAGTTCGAGATCTTGAAAGCTTCATTCCACCTGCTCAATTTTGACCTTTGAATACCTAGGTGGAATTGGCCTGCAGTGATATGTCTCGTCTCATTCCACTGGTATGGCCATGCCCGATGCCACCTTCACAATAAGAGAGGTTATTAATTAGTAATCAACCTATGCACCAACTTTCGCAAATGTATAAGTCAGATATCATAAAACTACAAGCATATCTTGATCGACAAGTTCTTGAAGGGAATATGGAGCTCACATGGTGTCCGCCACGTGATCTCATCAACAGGGCATGAGGGTTCGTCTGCAGCTTCAATGGCCTGTTCTCCTACTTGGCCTGTAGATGCGTTGTTGCTTTGCTTGCCTGAGGGGCTCACCATGATGGGTGGAATTTCTGGTTGGGTCTGCTGGCTCCGCTGTTTGGCCAGCTGTTGGTCCACCTGTCTTGACACCTCCTCTTGCATCCTGAGCTCGTGGGTCGCGAGCCTATACTTGAGATCTGTTAGCTTTGCCAACGTATGTCGCTTGCATCTTATGCGACTCATGTACGTTTGGATGTCCTCTTGAAGTCCGTATTTCCAGGGAACGACACCTTTTCCTCGCATTCATCCGGGATGCTTGGGATTCTGTAGAGCGAGCATAAGCTTGCCCTTCTCTCTGTCAGGTTGGAATGTGCCCTGAGCAGAGGCCTCTACTGCATCCTTCAATCGGTTGGCGGTTTCACAAATCTCATCGCTGAATATCAAAGAGCCATCGCCAGGATTGAGAGCTCCATCGTGAGCATAGTCCCAATGCTTCGATCGTTTCGGCCAATCAGCTGTGGCCGGAACAATACCTCTTATAATCAGGTTGGCTTCCATTCGCTCCCACCTCGGCACTGCCTTGTTATAGCTGCTTGACCCCAGTCAGTGATGATACTGCTTCTTAGCAGCCTTGGATTTATTTTTCTCTATCTGCGCTTGAGCTTGCTCTCCTGTCTTGTAATCGACAAATGCATCCCAATGATCTCTCAGCTTGGGGAATTTGTCGAAGTCCAGTGTCTGGCACTTTAGGATATATCTCTTGTACAATTCCTTCTTGTAGTTCCTGAATAGTTCGACCATCTTCTTTAGTGTCCATTTCTTCCCTTTGGCCTGTTCTGCCTCAGGCATCGTGAAGGTCTCGAGCATTGTGGTCCACAACATCTCTTTCTGTGTATTTGGGAGATAACTTTGGTCATCTCCGCCTGTCCTTGTTCGGTGCTAGTACACCGTGCTGATGGCCACGTGATCCCTAATGACCCAACTACTGTGTGCCACAAACTTCCTTGCTGTGTCGACAGGGACACATGGTCGACTGTCTTGTGCCACTTTAGTAACAATATGCCGACCCTCAATCTTTTTGGTGACACTGCGTTGTCCGCATGCTCTCTTCTCTCCAACGGTCGGTGTGCTGTCAATGTCCACCTCATTTCCCTCCTCGTTGCCCTCCTCGTTTAGGTACTGGTTGGGATCCTCGTTCCCCTGTTCATCTATCCAGTAGTTGCTGCTCCCCTCTGCGATCTCGTCCAAGAGGATCTGTTCGTCGGTGTGATCTGGCATCTATTCTATATAAGCTCGTTCCCTTGCTCATATAGAAAATAACTCTTTAGAAAATATAAGTAACTATTAACAGTATTAGAAGTAACTCTTCGTAGTATTACAAGTTAAGAAAACATAAGCTGATAGAGAAAAGTAAACAACTTTTTATATTACAAATCACGGATGATGTTCAATGATTTAAGATAGCATAATGTTCCATTGCTGTTGTTTTTTAAGATGATACAATATTTTTGTATTATTATCATTTAGCTTTAAGACTAAAAATCAAGTGAAACTTAAGAATTACTATCATTTAGATTTGTAATTATTGATTGTTTTTATATTACAATTAGTTTTATCACCGTAAAAGTAAAAGAATATAATGAAAGAATATATTTCTTTCTAAAGGAAAGAATATAAACCAAAAGTTTTTTTGCATATGCAATCCTATTTTATTTCTATTCTTACATTTTTGTAATTTTTTTGTTCCAATGGAGCCCAAGAACTATTAAAATTTTGCTAGGTTACTGAATATCTATGATTAATATTGATGCAAGTAGGCAATAATATCGTGATTTTGGACAAGTTAAGTTAATTGCCAATGTTTTTGTTGGATGTTTAGTTATTTTGAAGTCAAATTCATTCAAAAACAAGTTTACATTTATCTTGAAAAATTAGAACAAAATTAGTAAGAATCTTGCTAGTTTTCCTTGGAAGATGTGAAGAAGATACCGAGACGTCTACAAGGATCTATCTTTCATGATGCACATCAGCTAACCCAGCATCTCCCCCAACTTCGTGCACAACCCGGCATGGATTCGGCGCCGTATCGCCACCACGTCGCCGCGCCACTTCACCAGTTTTTCCACCGCCTCGGCCTCGATCCCTCCTTTCCTCACCAATAAAGAGAACCCCCATGCTCTCGTCATCCTTTTTGCAGGAGCTCGTCGTGCCTTTTCTCCTCCTCCCCACGTTGCCCTATCTCTTCGTCCCTCACTGGCTTGCTTCGGTTGCCGCTCGACGTCGCTTGAGTCACTGCAGAGCCATGTTGTGGCCACCTCTGCCTTCGCCGCACCGTGTCGCCCTCCCTCCACTGAAAACCTAAGCTCCACCGCCATTGCCCCCTCCGACCGTCGCTTCCCGTCACTCTAGCTGACCGCATAGCGCCAAGGCCGCTTTTCGATTCATCGCGTTGTGCCTCGCCCTGGTTGCCACTTTGCTCCTCCAATCCACCACCCAAACTCCATCTCCGCCACCACATCCGCCTTCTCCGATCAGCACTCTCCGCTGCTCCAAGCCACCTTCGTGCTCGCGCCCTTCCCCGCCAGCTTCATAAAGGCAATGGGACGCCTGGCGTCCACTTCCTCAGCCATGGAAACCACTGGATCACCTTCCTCGTGGTTCACCCATGAGTCCCCTCTCCTCGCTGGTCTTCGGCCATCATTTTTTGACGCTCTGTGCCGCTGCTCCCCTCCATAACCTCTCCACCCTCTTCCCCATGTCCCGGAGGGCCTCAGCCTCCTCTTCCCGTTCACCAAAGCTCGCTCGAGGCCATCGTCACCGTCGAACTCAAGGAGCGGTGCCGCCGATCCCCACCGCCGGGTCTTCGCAAGCTGTCGCCTTAGCCGTTTGGGCGTTCTGTGAGAACCTTATCCCATTCCCACTTTCATTCGCCCCTTTTCCCCGCCACCGCTGCTATGTCAGTGGCTACCGCCGGCTACCATCGGGCCAGGCGCTGTCACCTCCTAGCCGGTCGGCCGGTCGGCATGGCCCTGTACTTCCGAGGCCGTCCGATCTGCCGTTTGGCGAATCGAGGCCGTCCGTGTGTCCGCCCACATGGCCACCACATCTGTGCCCCATCGGTGTCACGTGGTGCACCCGCCTGTGTCCAGCGTGGACTGGGTCCACAGTGGACTATCCCCCTTGAGACATTGACGCGTGGAACCTGTCGGTCGGCGCCGCTTCCCCCCCATCGGATGACGTCATAAATCATGTTAATTGCACAATAAATCAAATCAATTTCTAGAAATTCATTTAAATGGCTCAAAACTTCTAAAATTTATAACTAGTTCATCCAAACTCCAATTTGAGCCATTCAACTTGCAAAATTCATCTAAAATTTAGCTCTACAAGTTTGTTTACTTTTCAATTACTATTCATTTTGCGTGCCAACGAGTAGATTCCATTGTTTCGGAAGATTGTGTTTGCGAGGAAAAAGTTCGGAAGATTAATCGAAGAAGCAAGACAAGTCACACATTCCCCCTTGAGCGTGTTGAACCTAATTTATAAAATGTTTTACCATTTGCAAATAATTGCATGTTTTGCTAATTACATGGTGTTGATGCGAAAACACGGCTGCCTGAGAGTTCTGCTTAGCTCAAGTGCAAGTCCAAAACTTTGGGTTTAAGGGCGTGCCAGTTGGTTTAATCCTACAACAGACAAGATAGACAATAGCAAAAGTTAGAAGACGATAACTGATCGGCAGATAGGCCGATGTCGTATGGTGATGACCTAGGCGATGCAAACAAGTCGAATTGGCTGTAAGGTAGAAGATGCTGCTCATGAACTAAATTTGGATTAGATATAATCATAAACAACTTTTCTTTAATATAACAATCACGATCGGTTGTAGATGAAACTAACATGCAGTTACTAATTTAATTTTTTTCTTAGCTACAAGCAATTACGATAGATCGGACCTAACCGAGACAATATTAATTGCTTATAACTATGATATGGACTTATATCATAGCCGATGAAATAGCTTAGGTGTAAAATTTTTTTTAGATAACATATCGACTATAACTCTCATATAGCCTTATAAAAGGCTATCAACCTTAATTAAATCTACTAAACAGATTATAATCTCAATAGATCGGACTTATCTGAGACAATGAAAGACTAATAACAAGCTTAATAGATTTAAAGGATTGATAAACTTGTACAAGATCATATATATAACAGATTAAGCAAAACAAAGCATGTGACTTAAAGCAAAACAATTATACTAGGTAAGATCGGCTAAAACCGCGATACTATCCTTATTAGCAACCCAAGAGCAAGTTAGTTCCTACAATTTCAATCATGACCTAGTAGGTCAAATCTAATTGATGCAACACTAAGTATGAAATAATGGATAAGGTATAAATAAGTCTTTGATTGTTTTTTAGGGTGATAAATACACCAAACAATCTAAGTCATCAGGAATAGTTTGGCCGATATCAGCAAACCCTAGATGAATCAGTCGATAGGAGTAAACAATATTAACAACTTAGATTAGGTAATGTATATGATAACTTAGCGCTTGCATTGACTGGAATAGAGTATCGAACTCAACCAATGGAAGTCCAAGCCCCGCCGATACAAGCAACTATAGACGAAACTCATCTCTTGCTGGAAATCAAACCTAACTGATGTAGCCCAACTCGAAACAAGAATTCATTGAGATGAAAAACCTAGAAAACTAGGGTGGCGATGTGCCGAAAGTGTGTGTTGAACTATTGTTGTCATTACGAAACTCTAGGTGTACATATTTATACCCATGAGCATAAATTAGTCCACATCGGACACAACACAATATTTTCTAAAACTAAAGCCATCGAACACGACACAATATTTTCTAAAAATAAAGAAAAACTTACAAGCCCAAATCAGACTCTAATGAATCTTTCTTAGAATTACGAAAGGAAAATAATTAATCCTGCCTAATTTGTAGATAGCTCTTCATGTCGCTTTCTTCCCAAATCCGATCCCTTTTTGGCTATATTTTTAGTCCCTTTAACCGAATCCAGCAAGAACTCAAACTTCTAGAACTTATCATCAATTTGCAGAATCGACACACACCTGCCGACACATTCCCAGCTGATACACCCTCTGCCGATGCAATTCCCTATTTTTGGACACTGAAATCACGTCGTCAATCCTGCTTCACACTAGTTCCTTATTTAACGGAATATGCCAAATTTGCCATTAACACATTGTCATGCCCGAAAATTCATCCCAATTTTCAAGACTATTTTACGTATTAAATCCCTGTCTAGGAATCAACCAGGGTACATAAAATGACAAATTAATACACAAATCCAAACGTAAAATAAAGCGTAAAATAAAATACTTACTGAAAAGGCACTTAGTCCTCACACCCAAAAAGAAACAGCAGCAGAAAGGAAAGACGATCCTAGCGGAACTTTAACTCCACTCCACAGACAAACTCAACTGGTGTTTGAGCCTTAGTCTTCTAACTCCATCTTCAACTCAGAAGCACTACACTTCTGAACGGGGGAAAATCGCAAGGCTGAGTACAACCACCGTACTCAACAAGCCACACCGAGAAATGCAGACGTGCAAGGGAAAAACAAAGAGTGGCTTGGGCTATTTTGCATAATTGCAGTTGTAAACCTTCTAGTTTAAAAATAGTAAAACCATTGATTAAGTTGAGTCATGTTTTATCCTCCACTAAACAACATTCTCCCACATTGAATAGGCCCAACCAAACCACCTAAACTAAACCAGTTACCTTAGGTCAAATTATTAAAGTGGGACTAATCATAGTGAATCTGGTTGATCGCCCATAACAGCAGGCACGACTATTCGAATAGTTTTACTCTAATCAGAAGTGCGCAACTTTATCCACAAGACACGATTCCACACATGTTACCATGCCCTAAAGTATCACCGTGATACTGCCAAGGGGAAAATAGTGACAAGACCTTTCGCATAACTTCCCCTAACCAATCATACCACACCAAGGTTTCACCCCCACCCCTCGAAAGGTAGTGGGCAGCCCCCCGCGTGCCGCGATGAATCCGAAGCCGATCAACCCTTTTAACTGGGGCTGACCCAACTCCATCACGCCCACCCTCACTAGGGTACGTCGGCCATCGAAAAGCTATACTACGAGTCAAGCAATTGTCCATTCTTGCTTGTGGTAAACGTTGTAATTCTTCCAGGGTTTTCCATGTACCGGTCCTTAATTGCCGTGGGTGCGACAATCCAAAACCATGCACCCACAGCCCACCATTAAGTCATATTTTAGTTAAGATACTTATGACCAGAGCCCACCACAGCCCAGGTGTTTCGAGCTTGCAGCTCATCAGAGACTAAAATAAATAGTGTAATTATCCCATGTAGTGAGCTAGTGGTAATTAAGCATGGCTAAGCATATAATTCTAGCTAAAATCAACATCAGTGACTAAAGCTAGTCAATTTATCACCCAAGGTTGACAAAGGACGGATAACAAGTAAATAAGGCACAAGCAAACAGATAGGTATTCCCATCGTTCCATGTAATTAGCGAAGCAATGCAACTTTATTTGCAAACAGTAAAACATTTATAAAAATAGGATCAATATGCTTCAAGGGAAGTGTGACTTGTCTTGATTCTTCAAACAACCTTCTTGACTCTTTTCTCGTGAGCGCAAACTCCGGAAATGACGAAATATACATGCTGGCACGCAAAATGAGGAAAAAACTAATAAAAACAAAAATAACAGTACATAAAACTAAACAAACATGTAGATCTCAATTTTAGATGAATTTTGCAATTTGAATGACCCAATTTGGAGTTCGTATGAATTAGATATGAATTTCAGAAGTTTTGGACCATTTAAATGAATTATGGAAATTAAAATTATTTATTGCGTAATTTTTAATTATTTTTCAAAGGAAAAAGGCTCCAGATGACGTTAGCAAAACAAGGGTTGACATGGCGCTGACGCGGCAGCCACACGGCCTCCACGCGACGGCCACGTGGGCAGCCGGATGGACGACTTGGATCTTTCCTGAGACAAATTAGGCGGCGGAGGATGAAAAGGGGGCGGTGGCAACTGCAGCTAGGCGGGCGGGCGGCACGGCAATGGAGCATGTGCCCGATGGTCGCCGCCGTGGCCATTGGCGAGGCGGCGAGCACGGGGAGCGACGAAGGAGGGCGGGAGGAAGGGGAGATGGCTTACCAACGCATGGGACGACGAAACAAGCGACACGAATGAGCGGCGACGAGCAGGGACGGTAGCCGGCTCTCGGGATTGCGGCAGCACGGTGCTCCAACGGCTTCCAGAGATGACAGACAGGCGGCCGAGGAACAGAGAAGCATGGCGGAGCTGGGAGAGGGAAAGGCGCAGCCCAGGGAGCGGCGAGGCTACCGGAGAAGGCGGCCGGAGGCGGAACCGGGCGGCGTCGGCTCGGTAGCGACGATGCGGGTGATCCGGCGGCGGCCCGAGGATGGGGAGTAGCGGCCAGGGTTCGGTGTGATGCGGGGAAGATTGTGTGGCCTCAGCTTGCGACGAGGATGCTCGGAGCGGCGGCGTCACGTGATCGGGAAGCGGCGACGAGCGACGAAGCGAGGCCGAGCCGCGGGGAGGGAGTTTGGGGGCGTGGCAAGCTCGAGAGTTTGGGAAAACGGAAGAGGAGGCCAAAGGGGTTCTATTTGTAGGCTTGGGAAGAGAAGACCGGCACCGGGATGAGGGTAATTGGAGCGGGGTTTTTCTAGGGTTTTTCGGAGGACATAAAGTCGAACCCGTGAGGAATCCACACGTCCAACAAATGAGTTGCTCCGATTCTTGAGGAGAAAGAAAGAGGAGTGGATTAGGATTGAAATCCCTCAACCAAAATTGGAAATAAGGAATGGGATCGACCGGATTTTGCGGAGGAGCGGCAGTATCGGGCTCGACTGGGAGACCGATGGGAGGTAGAAGACGACTGACATGTGGGCCCAACATTTCAGCAAGCGAGAGAGAGGTGCGCCGTGGCGATTCAAACTTGGCGCTGCGGAAAAGGAAGTGGGCCGGGCCGGAGAGAGAGAAAGGAGATGGCCGAGCTGGACTTTTGCGCAAATGGGCCGAAAGCAGCCCAAGCACAGGAAAGGGATTTTAATCTTTTTCTATTAAATTAATCAGATAAATGATCTATGAATTTTTATAAATGCTTCCAGTGCTCAAATAATTCCAAGAAAATTCCTAAAAATATATGGACACTCAAAGTATTTAATAAAAATATCACCAGCTCATTTAATGATTAATTTATTTATTTAAATAATTACTTAAGTGTTCTTTATATTATTATAATTATTTCGAGCTTCAATATTTCACGAAATATTTTAGAGAGTATTTTAGGGCATGGAGAATATTTCAAAAATATTCCCAGCCATGATTTTTAAAGGAAAATTTAATTTCCTTAATAATTTCACTTGATTACTTTGCTTTTTTTATTCAATTTCTAGAAAATTATTTATTTAATGATTTTTAATCCCGAACGAAAATTGTGCTATGACAAACATGCCCCCAATTCCGTAGTATGGATAAACATGCTTTGGAATTCTTTTGTATGGCCCATTTAGCCTATCGGCCCATTAGGTCATCGGCCCACTCAGCCCAATACGCCTTTTGATGCATCTAACATCATAAAAACCCACGACAACACTGGTAATCATTATGTTGTCCAAAATCTCTTTGTCCCCACGCCGACGAGCTCCATTCCTCTCTCTCCTTCGTCTCCGGCGACATCACCAAGCAAGCGCTTTCTTTCACCGAAACAAGAAATTGAGACCACCACTGAAATCCCTATGGTAAGAAACCCCAAAATTCTACTTTTCTTTGATTTTTATCTTACCATGTAGATTTAATCTAGATTCCATCTATTTTATACCTCATGTTCTTTATGTTCTTCATATTTTACTTTTCATCTAACTGTAGCACTTGAGAAACCAAATTGCCATCCCTATGCTCGACCAACCGCTCTTCTATTACCTAGGGCCAATGGGTAGCGAAGACCCAATAGAATTTATCAACGCTGAGACCAAAAAAATCCCTTTTACTCAATCCAGCCCCAATATTTCGGATTGGCATCTCAGTTTCTGATCTTGGCCTTCAGAGCTATCGAGCTGGAGAAAATGGTATTGGCGCATATCTTCCTCCAAATTTCATTTTTGGTCCGATATCGGCATTGCCCAATGCATCGAATTATCTGTAGCAGAAATGGAGAAGGATGAATCCCTCATTGCATTGGCTAGCTATTTCTGATCCGATACACTAAATGCCTTCCTCTTCAATCAGGAGCCGATGGCACCAACGTTAATGGATGTAATTATGCTAACTAGTCTAGATATATCTTCATCGGCCAATTTTGTCAGTATGAGGGTGAAATGCTCTCAAAAACTCAATACCAAAGCTACAGTAGGTTGGTCTGGCTATATTTCCAAGCATGCAAAAACAGACTCAATCTCTCAATGGGAACATGTGGCTGTTAACGACCTAATTTGGTAATTCATGCATCGGATTTGGAGTTAAGGCCGAAGCCGATGTGGAGGAAATCGTGATTCTCAGAAACAGAGTGCGCGCCAATTGCAGACCGAATCGGCTGTCGATTGATAACCAAATCAGCTAAGGTGTTCATCGACCGATACTGAATCAGATAAGATAAGTCAATGTAGCCGATTCCGGTAAGGGAACATTGGAATCATCATTGGATTCGTTTGAAGTGCTTCATGAGGATTGCCATGCATGGATAGAGTCCAAGAAAGGCAATTGTATCTATTAATTAGGTTGTTTTAGGTAGTTTCCTTATAGATTATGTCGGTAAGAGTCCACTTAAGGGACCTATCTATAATTTAAATTGTAATAGAGATAGTTATCGTATCCGACGAGGACATATCATGTATCTGGGTATAAATATGACCCAAGACCATGTAACAAAGGCTAACAATCAGTTCAATACAACTTCGGTGCATCACCGCCTTTTTCCTTTCAATTACTTCGATGAGTTCTTGCTTTCGAGTTGGGCTGCATCGGGTTCGATCTCCGACAAGAGGTAAAGCTTGTTATGGCGGCTTGCGCTATCGGGATTAGTGCTTTCATCTTTATGACGCTCTAATCCTATTTACATAAATCGTCGAGTAATCATATATACTACATAATCTAGATCGATATTGCTGTCTAACCCTAATCGACTAGCATCTGTTACTAGACAACAGCCGATAGGATTAGATATCAACGTCGGCTTCGATTATATAGTGTATCCACCATCTCGAAAGGTTTTCATCGACTTGTTTAGATCTTCTATTTACGCTTAGTGCTGCATTGGTTGAGTTTGACCTACTAAGTAATATCTAGAATCATAATATCTATCATATCTCATGATTGCTATAGAGATAGTATCGGGGTTTCAACCGATCTTACCTGTATTAGCTATCTTGTATCTTATATGCTTACTTGATATGCTAAATCTACCCTTTATGTTAAGATCTCACCGTAATGAAATATATTAAGCTCGTTATCGATCTGTTAGGTTTATGACATCGACTATCTATAATGTATACACCCACTTGCCAATTCTCCCACTTAGAATTGGCCTTTGCAACATGTGCTTAACAACATCGGTCTGACAAGTAACTATGCATGTACTAGATAACAAGTAATGACATAACTTGGTACAAACATAGTATAAGCAAAGACAAAGCCTTTCTACAAATACATACCTCGTTTCGGCATTCAGAAGACGGCGACTTAAATAGGTAATTATCTACTCCTTGCCATCTTCCTCTTGCATCAAAACGGCTCCAATAACTTTGTCCTCGGCAGCGACGTACAACCGAAATGGAATTCCGGTCTTAGGCGCTTGCACCACTGGTGGAGTAGACAAGTATCTCTTTAAACCTTCAAACGCCTCCTGTTGTGCTGCCCCTAATGTAAAATCGGCTTCTTTCTTCAAGCGTAGAATAGGCACAAAAGCATCGATTTTACCTGCTAGGTTAGATATGAATCTTTTCAAATAGTTTACTTTACCTAGCAACCTCTGAACTTCTCTCTTGCATGTCGGCACTTTTAAGTCTTGAATCTTCTCAACTTTCTTAGGATCAATCTCAATCCCTCTCTAATGTACCATGAATCCTAAGAATTTACCCGTCGACACACCGAAGGCACACTTGAGTGGGTTCATCTTCAAACCATATCGACGCATCCTCTCAAAAGCTAACTTCAAATCAGCCATATGTCCATCCATATCATCCGATTTGACTACAATATCATCAATGTAGATTTCTAGGATAAAGCCTAACAAATCATGGAAAATTAGGTTCATCGCTCTTTGATATGTTGCGCTGGCATTCTTTAACCCGAATGTCATGACTACCCACTCAAACAGCCCGACAAATCCTGGACATCTAAAGGCTGTCTTATACATATCCTCCTCTGCCATGAAGATTTGGTTGTAGCCGGCATTGCCATCTAAAAAGCTAATCACTCTGACCTGAGGCATCATTTATTAGCATGTCGGCTATAGGCATAGGATACTTATCTTTAGGAGTGGCTTTATTTAAGTCTCTAAAGTCTATGCACACTCTAATCTTGCTGGTTCCCTTCTTTTCTACCGGTACTATGTTAGACACCCATTCCGCATACCGGCACGGCCTAATAAATCCCGCTTTCAATAATCGGTCTATCTCTTCTTTGACACGATCATATATAAATGGGTTAAACCGACGAGGAGATTGTTTATAAGGCCTAAATCCTGACTTTATCGGAAGCCGATGCTCAAAAAGATCACGGATAAGTCCAGGCATTTCATGGTACTCCTATGCAAACCAATCACTATATTCTCTAAGCAGCTCGATCATCTTAACTCTATGATCGGCTCTCATGTTTTTATTTATGAAGGTCGGTCTTGGTACGCTCCCATCTCCTATGTCTATTTCTTCTAATGGGTCGACTGATGTGAACCCTTGACCGAGCTTCTCTACCTCGTCAAAATCCTCTATAGTCTCTCCAATATCGTTCTTTGTTGACCGATATTCTTGAACTCTTTTTTGTAACCACTCCAAGTTGGCTACTTTATTCATCATATAATGTAATGTCACCCAGCCGTGCTAAACTAGCCGGCTTTACAGAAACGGGTACGAAGCCTTCTTTGGAAACACTAATAAAATCAAAAACTAGAAAGATCTAGCCCTGATAAGCACTTCATGTCTCCATGTTTCCATCCTACAGAAACATCGGCCATGGCAACCTCAGCCGATGTATCTGCCTGAACTATGTCGACTCCTATTTTTGAGGACGGGAATCATTCGGGTTCATAGTACCATATCCCTGGATAGAGTAGTTTGGTACCCACGAATATAGTTCTGAATTACCAGGTGCAAAGTGCACAAATAGTCTTACATCGAAATTATTACAATAGTAGGCCCGAAGGCAATATCCAATACATATAGGACTTACTGGTCCGGATACAACCAAAAGCAGAATTTAGATAAGATAGCAATCGGAAGGCAGCGGCATGTCGATTGCCACAGGCAACGACCGGGGACTAAGACCTAGTAGACGCCTTCTCCTCCATCGCTCATCTGGCAGTAAGCATAGGGGTCCTCCAGTTCTTCATTTCCTCCATCTGAAGGTTTGTGCGTATAGCAAGGGTGAGTACCCAACGTACTCAGCAAGCCGACACGGAATGATGCACATGATATGGTCATTCAAAGGATGGCTATGGTTCATTTGCACAAAGCCAGTTTTCACAAATCATTTCACAAACCAAATATCTAGCCAAGTCAAGTTTTAGTTTCATAGTATGTTACAAGGCGACGGTTCTGTCTACCATCCATCGTGATTTCCAAGGAAGGCTTCCCGCCTTCGGTTCGTCATGTTTTTCTGGGGAGTCCACCCCTTCTCGCATTTCGAGAAGTTGAGTCCACCAGCATACAAAAGCACGGCTATTCGAATAGATTGATTTACTCACACTGCAGTGGATGTACACTTTACCCGTACTCCGCGACTACTCATTGAATGAGCTTTCATCCCTTCATATGGGATGGTCACGGCAAAGCCTTTCGATAACTTTGCTTTGGCAGTAGCCGCTCCATGAACTTAAATCCTCTTGCACTCTAGCCGTCCTTTTCTAGCAGTGAGAGGAGTTCTGGCGCTCCCGGGGTAAGGGAAAGCTTTCACAACATTCTCATTCATTACTCAACACTTAGGCCGCAACCTTATCTCAATAACCAGAACCACCTCTTCACTCAAGAACCACTATGCAGGGATACTGCCTCCGCTTGGCTATCTACTCCGCTAGGTCTATACCCATTCGAGAAGTACGGTTGTATTGGCTCGTTCTAGGTTATAAGTCTCATTGCTTGGTCCTTAAATGACCTGGGACGGTTCTTGCCTTTACCGGAATCCACCCAAATCCAACCATCTGCCCAGTCCAAAACATTGGTGGTGTACTTTTTATTTTTCATCAAAACTATTTTCATCATGATCAAGGCAATGTGGCGCTCATGTCTCCACATGCCGTATTCCAACTACCTCCCCAAAGATAGTTGCCCAAGCACGAAGCTTCTTTGTAAAATCATGAGTATGCATGAATCTAATATAAGCAGGGCTAAGCATTTTACCGATGTTATCCTCCGGTTATATCACATCGAAGGTTACAAAGAATAATTCTAATGGTAATCAACATCAAGGCAGGGTATATCAAGCATAGGTACTCATTGGTGTATAGCATGCAAATTTGTAATTTAAATCCACATCATTTTGCAAAGTAGGATCAATATGTTCAAAGGGAAGTGTTGACTTGCCTCGCTCGCACACTTGTTGGCCGGGGTCTTCAATGTAGTCAGTGCCTGCTCCCTCGGTTGCTATCCGTACGTGCGAAAAATCAATTGAATTCGATCAGAATTCAATAAAATAACGAGAGATCGAAAAGAACCATAAAAATGGCTCCGAGTATTTAGCCTAAAATTCTACTTGAGTTCGGATGAGAGTTTTTGGGATAAAATCTGATTTAAAATGCGAGTTTGGGATTTTAGGGTTTTCACAAAATGTCGATCCAATTTAATTAAGGGGATAAATTTAAAAAGCGCTTGATCAAAAGAATTAGTGCTAGAGGTTGTGGAGGTCCGAGCACCAAAAGATTATATTTTTAATGGTGGAAAGAAAATAGATAAACTCCGGATTAAAAACGACGCGAAAACGAAATCTCCAAAAATCCGATTTTGATTTCCAAATTTGCACAGAGAAAATACATAAGAAAATAATATATTTTTGCCCAAATATTTTCCCAAATATTCTCTAAATATTTTTCCTAATTTTGCAGAATTTTTCCATATTTTCCCATTTTTTCTTTTTCCTTTTTCTTTTCCTTTTTTCTTTCTTATCCCTTTTTTTCCTATTCCTTTCCTTACTCTCTATTCGACCGCACGCTCGCTCCCTTCCTCTCTTTTTCCGACCGGCGGCCAGCGCTAGCGCGAGCGAGGGCGGCGGCCCGGGGCTTACCGCGGTGACGGCGACGTCGGTCCTTTTTATAGCCGTGGCGAGAGAGGGGAGAAAGAGGGGAAGGGGCCCGCGCGGCAGCGGTATGGCGGAAGGCACGCAGCGGGCGCGGGATGGCAAGGCCGGGCGCGGCGACGCGGCGCGCGTGCGCGAGGACGGCGGGGTCAGTGCGGGCGATGCGTGGCGCGGCGTGGCGGCGGGGACCGGCGCGGCGCGGGGTCGGTACGGGCGGGCACGACGCGGCGGGAGTGGCGCATGGCGCGGGCGGGGTCCGGGTGCGGCGTGCGCGCGGCGCGCGGCGTGAGGCCGGCCCGGCGCGGCATGGCGCCGGCGCGTGCGGGATCGAGGGCCGGCGCGGCGCGCGCGCGAGGGGGCAGGGGCCGGGCGTGGGCGAGGTGGCGCGGCGCGTGGCGCGCGGGCGGGGCGCGGTACGACGTCGAACACTTGGCGGACGATGAATTGTGCACTTTTCGAATTTCCCGATTTCAGCTTTATTTGCCTAAATCCTTTTTCCCTTCACTCTAAAAATTCAAAATAAAATCTAATATTCCCCACATTAGTTTTAAAAATATATTTTCAAACTTTCCCCCACTTTTATTATTTTAAAAATATATTTCACACATTCAATTTAATCCTTCTTCCCTAAATTCGAAAATATAATTTTGATTCCAACTAATTTCTAGACTTCATATATATCTTTAAAATATTTTGTCACACATTTTATTCACTAATTAATATTACTCAACCACCAAAATCATGTTTTGTTCCCAAATATATACTTTTATAAATCCATAACCGTTTTCCTATTTTATATTAAAATTCCCAACTTTAAACTCCGAAATTTTTCTCCCCAGCGGAAATTCAAATCGTTTGGTTTTTCTCAAACATCGAGATGAATCGCTCACATATAAATTTATGCAACCAAGCTGGCAAATAAGAAGCAATAAACACGATCAAAAAGCAACAAGCAAAAAGTTTTTGTAAGTTCCGATTTTTTTAATTTCTAGTTTTAAGTTCTCCGATTTTTAGGGCGTTACAAACCTACCCCCTAACAATAAATCTCATCCCCGAGATTTCTTACTGTTCGCGGAATAGGTTCGGGTACTCGGGCTTCATAAAGTCTTCTTTTTCCCAAGTGGCTTCATCTTCAGTGTGGTTGCTCCATTGCACCTTGTACATTCGTCACGTTTTGGTCCTAGTCTTTTTCTCAGCTTCGTCCAAAATCTTTACGGGGTGTTCGGGGTATGTAAGGTCTTCGCTGATAAGGACATCTTTTGAAGGGATTTGTTCTTCTGGTACTCACAAACATTTCTTCAGTTGTGACATGTGAAAGACAAGGTGTACATCGGAAAGATTGTCCGGCAGGTCCAGTTGGTAGGCCACTTCGCCTCTTTTGGCGCTTATCGGGAAAGGTCCAACATACCTTGGCGCCAATTTTCCTTTGACCTTGAACCTCTTGGTTCCTCTTAGTGGTGAAACTTTTAGGTACACAATCGCCCATTTTGAATTCCAACTCTCTGCGGCGAGTGTCCGCATAGCTCTTTTGCCGAGACTGGGCTACCTTAAGCCGATCTCTTATCAGACAAACTTTCTCTTCAGCTTTCCTAATGATGTCTGGTCCAAATACGGCTCGCTCATCGGTCTCCGACCACAGCAACAGAGTTCGGCATCTTTGTCCAAACAAGGCCTCGTTCGGCGACATCTTCAGACTAGCCTGGTAGCTGTTGTTATAGGAGAACTCTGCATAGGGCAGACATTTCTCCCAGTCCTTAGTAAAATCCAATGCACAGGCTCTTAGCATGTCCTCCAGGACCTGGTTTGTCCTCTCAGTTTGTCCATCCGTCTGAGGGTGATAAGCAGTACTGAAGGCATAACATGTATAGCTCTGCCAATTTAGCGCTGCTATACCAAGTCTTGACCGGGATAAATCGAGCAGTCTTGGTCAGTCTATCCACGATCACCCAAATGGAATCGTACCCTGTAGCAGTTTTGGGTAGTCCAACTATAAAGTCCATACCTATTTCATCCCATTTCCACTCAGGGATCTTAAGTGATTGTAGCAATCCGGCCGGTCGCTGATGCTCAGCCTTAACTCATTGGCATACATCACATATGGCCACATATTACGCTACGTCTCTTTTCATGTTGGGCCACCAGTATTCTGTTTTCAAATCCTGGTACATTTTGGTGCTGCCCCGGTGTAGCGAGTAAGCTGACTCATGGGCTTCTTTTAAGATTAGTGTCGAAACTTGGTTTCGGCAATAGAAATTTGGGGGTGCAATCAAGATCGCCAAGCTCGATGGGTTAAGTGGAAAACAAGGTTTAGACAGGTTCAGGCCCTCTCGTGAGGTAATACCCTACTCCTGTTTCGGGGATTCGATCCGCCGAGTGTTGTAGTGATCTCAAGATCTGTTGCTCAAAAAACTCATATGTCTGATCTCCTGAATCTAATATCCCTCAAGGGACGCCCCTTACCCCCCTTATATAGTCTCGGAGGGCGGGCTTACAAGTTGGAAACCCTATCATACTCTAAGTCGGTTTCCTCAATCTTACCAAGTTATGACTATGATCCGTTGCCTTATCTAATCGGCAACGCAACACCCAAGTCATAGCCGGTTTACATAATTAGCAGGCGTAACCTATCCCTATTACCAGTCGGATAAGCTTGCCACATGAATATCCGATTGTCATAATCTCCACAGTAGCCCCCGAGTCCTCAGTCGACGAGATAACTTTGCCTCGAACCAAGATAACACACAGCCAAACAACTCTTTGGCCGAGTGCTTCTGGCGCCGAGTGGTTCCGTCATCCCTGCCTGAGACTCCCGAGTGGATCCAAAGACTGTGAAGGGCTAGAAAACATCCAAAAAATTCTCAAAAAATAAATACCTAGGTGCATCTCCTGATGCACCTAATTAGATGTAGCCCTCGACTATGTGGTTAGCCAAAAACAGACTAAGCATATAGTCAAGAACTATAAAAATTCATTCTCATATAAATGCTTAGCTCAAGCTAAAGCAATCATAAAAAATCTTATCACTCGGCAAGCTCATGCTTATCCGAGTGAATCTGCTTGAGTCATCTCAGAACAAATAGTTCAATCAACCCTCGTGGGTGAAAAGCACTCGGTAAGCTCATGTTTATTCGAGTTAACTTGCCCGAGTTATCTCGGAACAAATAATTCTATCGACCCTCATGGGTAAGAAAATCAATTCACTCGGCAAGCTCATGCTTATCGAGCTAATCTACCCGAGTCATCCCAGAATAAACAATTTAATCACCCCTCACGGGTAAACAAATTTTTCAGTCATCTGAAAAATACGACCAAAATATTAAATAGCTCCTGCCATAATATTGGTCTTAATCTAAAAAGATCTTCACCAAGGTGGAAAAATAGCATAGATATAATCATTTAATCAAATGCTTAAAAACCAAACAATCCATGTCATCAAGGCAGCCATGAAAAGCTTAACTGTTTGTCATCTTTCAAATTGCATCATGCCAACCCCTCATGAAGTTGCGCATACCGTGGTATAAAAGGATTTTACAGGTATTGGGCTATGTGACACGTGCATATTGCCAGGGCAAATCTGCTTAAGTCCATCCACTTAAGTCCCTAAGGACACGCGTCAACCACACCTTAGTTGGGCCGCAAGTCAATCATGGGCTCGGTCCAATCGCGAGATACTTGGCAAAAACCCTCAAGTCTTTATACGAAGCCTCGAGGTCATCCCCGCCATTTCGTCTTTCCAGAAAATTTCCCCTTTCACAACACTGTTCACCAGCTTGCTGCGGAAAACCCTAGGCTTGTGCGCGCACCCAAACCCATCGATCCAGGAGCTCGCGCTTCTCCACAAGCTAGCCTCCACATCCAGCTCCAATGATCCCCCTCTCAAATCCCCATTCCCCGAGCTAGATCCACTTTCCCCAAACCACATCCATGGCGGGAGAGAAGGAAATCCCTTTCGAGCAATGGGCGACCTCGGATGTCAAGGAGTCAACTCTTAAGGAGATGGTGAAGAACGGAGTCCTCCCTCCTAAGGAGATCGTCGGCTGGTGCCCGGCGGCCGGCGAGGAGTTCCCCACTCCCAACATCGGTGAGATCGTCGTTTTCACTTCTTTCTTTTACTGTGGCTTCGGCCTTCCCTCTTCTGAGTTCTTCCGGGGTCTTCTCGATTACTACGGCCTTTAGCTCTACCACTTGAACCCCAACTCCATGCCTCACATTGATCTCTTCATCCATGTTTGCGAAGCTTTCCTTGGCATCCTTCCCCACTTCCAGCTCTTCCGCCGCATGTTCTATCTCAAGCCGCATCCGAACAAGGATGAGCCCTGCATTGTTGGTGGGGCCGGCTTTTAGCTCTGCGGATCCCTTCACAGAGACTACTTTTCTCTTCCTTTGAAATCTTCTAACAAAGGTTGGCATGCAAACTGGTTCTATATTGCAAACCTCGAACCCAGTCTGCCCAACTTCGTCGGCCTTCCTCCGGTCCCAAGGCCTAACTGGAGCACCGTGCTAGTAGCCCAAGATTGGGATGAAGCCAACAAGCTCCTGGCCAGCATCCTGGAGATGAAGAAGAAAGGCCTTCAGGGTGAACATATTACTCGACACTTCATCAAGAACCGATTAGCGCCGATCAAAGAGAGGTCCAAACCCGCCTTCGAGTACGAGGGCGAGAGGGATCCCAATCGGGAGGACCGTGATTCTCTGAGCTACGAAACATTGAAGACTCGTATGTACAAGATATTTTCATCTGGGATCACAGTCAAGCACAGCCTCATGCTGCCGGTTCTCTCGTACAGCTTGTATCGTCCTCCTCCTCCGGTAAGCCGACCTAACTTCTTTAATATCTTTCGATCTTAATATTGCACCTCTCAGTGTAGATAAAAACTTTCTTGTAGGAAAATGCCTTCATTATCTCGAAGCCACATAAAGTGCATCACGACGATGTACCCGCTCGGCCTGCCAAGAAACCAGACGGCGGCGTCAAAATCCAGAATGACCCAATCGGCAAAAGGGCCGCTGCCGGCGAAGATATCAGCAAGCGGGCGAGTAAGAGGAGGCTGGTGATTGATGACTCGGATGATGATGTCCCAGGCCCTCAAGCTGAAGTGACTCCTCCAAGTCCATCCCCAAAATCTGTACCCAAAATTTGCCGATCGACCAGGTATGTCTCATGACTGAAATCGTGCCCTTGTTGCAAACCTTTCGGCCTTTGTCCCGATTGCTCCCATCTTCCTCTTTGCAGGAAGCCCCAAAACATTGACCCCACTGGGCAGAGTGAGGACCCCAAGTCGTCTGCAGCGGCTGAGGCGACAAGGCCTGCAGAACAAGAATCCGGTAGTCCTCTCTCGAATGAGAGCGCTCCGAGTGAGAAGCCCCCACCTCCCGGTGAAGATGTCCCGACGGAGGAGCTCTTGCCCGACCGCGCCAGAAGCCCGACTAGAAACCAGCGGTGAAGAAGAAATCCCGCCACTCAAGGGACCCCGGCGAGAACCAGTCGGGTAAGAACCAAGAAAAGAAAAGCAGCCGGGAAGTACCAGTCAAGGACTCGACCACCGAAACTGGTAAGCCCTAAAGCGATCTTCTGACTTTAATCTTCAATCTGCTTTTTCTTTGTCTTCATTCACCCTCTTTAAACCGATCAGCCAAAGTGGAGGAGATCCCCAGACTGCAGTCCTCTGAGACCTAGGTCCCTCCAATCAAAATTGAGTGGCGCGACTCCGAGGGCTTGAAGCAGGGCATCATCCTGAACAAGCAGAAGGAGAATGAAGAAATGCTTGTCGACAGCCTGAACGAAGCTACTCGGCTGCTCAACGTAAGTTTTGCTCTTTTTTGTCATAGCCTCATGATTGCTTTCAGTTGACCAATCTCTGAACTCGTGTGCAGATGGTATACTACCGATCAGTGGCCAAATCTGATGCACTCGAGAAGCTGGTCCCACACTTGAACTCCCTGGAGAACATCCAGCAGGAGCTGAAGGCCACTCGAGAAGAAGCTGCATCGAGAGAAGACGCTCTGAGGAGAGAGATAGCCGCGCTCCGGGAGGAGAACCTTGACCTCCGGGGTTCAGTCGGGAGTAAGCATAATCCTCTTGGTCTTTTTGTGCCTTTATTCGCAGTTTGTTTTGATCTTGGAGTCAACACTTTTCTTTTTGCAGAGAACTCGTCGGAAGTCCACACGCTCCAGACCCAACTGGAAGAAGCTAATGCCAGCAAAGCCGAGCTGGAGTCTGAGTTCGAAGGTAAGCCCTTTCAAGATAGCATCCTTCGTTTTGCTTCACCTTCGAATGTTTGTGTGATCATATGTCTTTGGCAGCTTATAAGGTCAAAACCCGAGCCCAATATGATGTCTTTATTGAAAGGGTCCGAAGGGCCGAAAGCATGAGGGACGATGTTGCTAACGCGGCGACACCGATTCTCTTATCGTTGTACCATCATGGGCTCGGGACCAGTTCGTTGGATGCCGTCGAGGTCTTCGACAAACTTAAGAGGGCCCCAGATCAATACCTGGCCAACATCTCAGAGGCGGCCATCATGGGAGCAGGCTTTGCCCTGGCACAGGCCAAGTCACTCTATCCCCGGATAGACGTTGACTCAGTCGGGGAGGGCTTTGCTGACGGCACTTCGGACGAGCAGGCTTGGAGTTGATCAGCGAGGCGCAGGAGTCGGCCAAGAAAGTAGCCGCTGATGTAGTTAACAATTTCCGGTCTTGATTATTTTGCAGACATTTGTATGTAACTTTGTGATGTGGAATTGTGAATATTCAGCTTATTTATGTTGATGCCTTGATCCGAGTCTTTATGTCAAATTTCTTAAGTAATTTTTGTCCGACTATCATCAAGCCTAAGCTTGATTAGGTCATCAAAAAATTCTCAGTCCTTATCCATTGAACTCGAATCAAGGAACATTAAACAATGATAAACCATATATACACAAGTTGTCGAAGAGAACCAAGCTTTATTGAAATATGTGCAGCCCCGACTGCTAACTCAAGAAGTCATCTTGCTTGAGGTTGGCAGTCGAGAATAGCATGAAACATAAGGCAATTTAAGCATAGTATCATCGAAGATATTTGATGTTCCAGGAGTTCTCCACCATGGATCCGTCTTCACGCTTTAGTCGATATGCTCCTGGCCGAATTACCTCAGCAATTATATATGGCCCTTCCCATAGTGGAGATAATTTGTGACGGTCCTTGGTGGTCTGGATTTCACATAGAATCAATTCGCCGACAATGAAAGCTCGCGCCCGAACATTACGACTATGGTATCGTCTAAGTCCTTGAAGATATCTTGCCGACTGGATCAGGGCTGCCTCCCGGGCTTCTTCCAGTCGGGTCAGATCGTCCACTCGGTCTTGATCGTAGCGCTCGTCGTTGAAGCTGTGGACTCGAAGAGATTCGTACTCTATTTCATTCAGCAACATGGCTTCTGCCCCGTAAACCAGGAAGAAAGGAGTTTGGCCGGTGGCCCGACTGGGCGTAGTCCGTAGAGACCATAGAACCGAGGGCAGTTCTTGAACCCATTTGCTGGCATAAGGGTTTAGCCGGTCAAATACTCGGGCCTTGATGCCTTGAAGAACCATGCCGTTGGCACGCTCAACCTGTCCATTGCTTTTGGGATGTGCAACAGATGCATAGCAGATTTTGATGCCGAAGTCTTCACAGAATTCTTTGAAGATGCCTCCAGTGAATTGAGTTCCATTGTCGGTTATAATTCTGTTTGGGACGCCAAACCGGTGCATGATGTTGAGGATGAAGTCTCACGCCTTGTCAGCGGTGATCGTAGCAACCGGCTTAGCCTCAATCCACTTGGAGAACTTGTCGATTGCGACGAACAAATGTGTGAATCCTCCTGGAGCCTTCTTGAAAGGACCATGTCCAAGCCCCATATCGCAAATGGCCAAGATAATGGAATCGTTTGTAGCTCTTGGGCCGGAACATGGCTCTGTCGAGCGAAGAACTGGCAACCTTCACACGTTCGGACCACTTTGTCGGCGTCAGAGACCGCCGTAAGCCAGAAAAATTCTTGTCTGTAGGCTTTGCCTACCAAGGTGCATGCTGCCGCGTGGCTTCCGCATACACCCGAGTGGATATCTTGGAGCAGTTGCCGTCCTCCCTCAGGTGTGATACATCTCATTAGGACTCCAGAAGGTCTCCTCTTTTATAAATCAGAGTCGACCATGACATAAGCTTGACAACGGCGTCGGACTCGTTCCACCTCATCCCGGTCTTCTGGCAGCTCTTGCTGAGTTAAAAATTTGATGAGCGGTGTCCTCTAGTCGGCGTCGAGCATGGAGACTTGGGTTGCAGCTTGCTCGTTGGGAGTTTGTTTTGCTGCCACGGTCGGCTCATAGAGATGCTCTACAAAAACGTCTGTTGGGGCGACTTCTCGCTTGGACCCGAACTGCGCCAACTCGTCAGCTGCCTCGTTATTATGTCTCAGGACATGGATAGCTCTAGTCCGTCAAACTTGTCTTCAAGTTTGCGAACTTCTTGCCGATAGGCTTCCATGGTGTCGTTTAAACAGGACCAGTTTTTCATCACTTGATTGATGACCAGCTGGGAATCTCCTTTCACGACCAACAGTCGTATCCCGAGTGAAACAGCAAGTCGTAGGCCGTGCAGCAGGGCTTCGTACTCGGCGATGTTGTGTGAGGCGGAGAAGTGAAGGTGAAGAACATATCTTAGCCTTTCCCCAGTCAGGGAGATCAGCACGACTCCTACTCCCAAGCCAGTGATCCTCTTGGATCCGTCAAAGTGCGTGGTCCAGTGTTGTAGGTCTTCTCGAGGTACATCTTCTTGTTGTTCGGTCCACTCGGCCAGGAAATCCGCCAGGGCTTGTGACTTTACAGACGTCCTCGCCTTGAAAGTTAAGTCCAGTGGCATCAGTTCCAGGGCCCACTTTGCGATGTGCCCAGTCGCCTCCCGGTTGTGGATGACATCACCGAGTGGAAAGGAAGTGACCACGGTGACCGAGTGACCCTGAAAGTAGTGCGCCAATTTCCTCGCGGTTATCAGAACACCATATAACAATTTTTGTACCTGAGGGTAGCGAATTTTTGCTCCTGCCAGCACTTCGCTGACAAAGTAGATTGACCTTTGAATCTTTTGGATTTGTCCTTCTTCCTCGCGTTCAACAACAAGAACCATGTTGACCACTTGGTGGGTTGCTGAGACATATAGTAGCAAAGGTTCCTGAGGCTGGGGTGAGGCTAGGACGGGCGGCGTCATGAGAAATTCTTTAAAATCTTCAAAGGCCTTGTGGGCTTCCGTAGTCCACTGGAAGTCGTTGGTTTTCTTCAATAGCTTGAAGAAAGGCATGCCTCGCTCGCCAAGTCGGGAGATGAATCGGCTTAGTGCTGCCATGCAGCCAGTGAGCTTCTGGACATCTTTCTGGTTACTCGGGGGCTTCATATTTAAAATAACATTGATCTTCTCTGGGTTAGCTTCAATGCCGCGATGGGACACCATGAAGCCGAGAAGTTTGCCTGATGGCACGCCGAACGTGCACTTATCCGGGTTCAACTTCATTCTGAAGGCCCGAATATTTGCAAAGGTTTCTTCTAAGTCGTCAATTAGGTCTTCCTTCTGCTTGGTCTTGATGACGACATCATCGATGTAAGCTTCCATGTTCTTCCCGATCTGCATCTGAAAGCATCTTTGGATCATGCGCTGGTATGTGGCTCCGACGTTCTTCAGACCGAAAGGCATCGTGATGTAGCAGTAAGCTCCAAACGGCGTGATGAACGATGTTTTCAGGCAGTCGGATTCCTTCAAGCTGATCTGGTGGTAGCCCGAGTAACAATCCAGAAAGCTTAAGAGCTGGCAGCCGGCTGTTGAGTCCATGACTTGGTCGATGCGAGGCAACCCGAATGGATCTTTGGGGCGGGCTTTGTTGAGGTCGGTGTAGTCAACGCACATACGCCATTGCCCCATCTTCTTCCGGACCAGGACCAGGTTAGCCAACCAGTCGGGATGGAGAACTTCTTTAATGAATCCGGCGGCTAAGAGTTTTGTGAGTTCTTCCTTGATGGCATCTTTTTGATCCTGAGCAAAACGGCGTAATCGTTGTTTGATAGGTTTCGCACCATCTTTGACGTGTAAAGAGTGCTCGATCACCTCCCTAGGAATTCCAGGCATATCAGATGGTTTCCAAGCAAAAATATCTTTATTATTTTGGAGGAAGGTGACGAGCGCACTTTCCTATTTGGGATCTAACTTAGCGCTGATTACAAAAGTTTTGGAAGGATCAGATGGGTCAAGGGAGATCTTCTTCGTTTTGGCGTCGCCTTGTCCTGACTTGGCTATCTTTTTTGCGGGGATTTCACCCTCTCCAGAAGTTGATGCAACCAGTCGGATTTCTTCCTGGCCACGTGATCTCTCACGAGATTGGGCCATGTCGCAGCTTTCCTTGTCGCAGGTAAAGGCTTGTTTGACGTCGTTGCGCAGGGTGACGACACCGTTGGGGCAGGGCATCTTCATGCAGAGGTAGGTGTAGTGTGGTATCGCCATGAACTTGGCGAGCGCAGGCCTTCCAATGATTGCGTGGTAGGCCGTCTCGAAGTCGGCCACCTCGAAAGTGATGTTCTCCGTCTGGAAGTTCTATCGAACTCCGAAGGTGACTGGAAGGGCGATGTGCCCGAGTGGCGTGGATGACAGCCCCGGGATAACTCCGTGGAAGGGGGCTGAGCTTGCCTTCAACTCGGCTCTCGGGATTTGCATCTTGTCCAGGGTCTTGGCGAATATGATATTGAGGGCGCTGCCCCCATCGATGAGGACGCGCTTTAGCTTGATGTTCCAAACCACTAGGTCTAGTACCAGGGGATACCGCCCCGGGTGAACCACTCGGTCAGGGTGATCCGAGCGGTTTAACGTGATGGCCATCTGCGACCACCGTAGGTATTGTGGGACTTCGGGTTGTGCCGCATTGACCTCACGGTCAGTTAGCTTTTGCTTCCTCTTGGACTCGTAAGCTTGTGCCCCCCCGAAGATGTGATTCAGCTCGCCCATGGGGTCTTGAAAAGGCTCCGAATTTCCAGTCGGGTTGTTCTTCTTTGTTCCCGACGGGCCGGCTTCGTCAGTCGGCTTTTTGCTCAGCTGTGCCGCATATTGTTTGGCAAATTGCTTGTAAATAAAGCAGTCCTTGGCCGCATGCTTATGGTTTGGATGATGCGTGCACTGAGTGTTCATGATCGCGTCGTAGGCCGCGACTCGGGGACGGCGTTGGGAGTTGGACGTCGTGGCAACCAGGTCCTCAGGCCAGCGATTGTGATCCTTCTGGCCCTAATTGTTGTTGCCATTATCCATCTTAGGATGCCGTCTTCCTCCCGACTGCTTGTCGTCCCTTCTGTCAGGCCGATCTTGCCGCGTCGCCTTGATCGCGTCGTTGGAGTTGGCGTAGGAGTTTGCTGTCTCGAAAATTTGCTTCACCGTCTTCGGTGGCTTACGCCCAAACTTTCCGATCAACGTACAGTTCATCACGGACTCCCTTCTAGAAGGCGGCGATGATGATGTCGTTGGTGATGTTGGGGATCTTGTTGCGCTTTTTCGAGAAGCGCCGGATGTAGTCCTTTAATGGCTCGTCTGGCTTCTGAATGACATTGTAGAGGTCGAAGTGGGTCCCAGGCCTTTCAAAGGTGCCCTGGAAATTAGCGATGAAGTGATCCCGTAGTTCGCTCCACGAGCTAATTGAGCCTCTCGGCAAGCTCGTGAGCCAGTTCCTGGCTGAGTTGGCGAGGGCGACAGGCAGGTAGTTGGCCATGGCCTTGTTGTCACCTCCTGCTGCGCAGATGGCGAGGGTGTACACGGTCAGCCACGATTCGGGGTTGGTCTTTCCGTCGTACTTCTCGATTCCTGTTGGCTTAAAACCACTCAGCCAATGCACACGGCGCAGGTCCCGAGTGAACGCAGGTACTCCATCGTCGTTGCTGTCGGGCGATCTCCTTCGATCTTCGCGGGAGCGCTGATCTCGTTCTTGATAGCGCCAGTCAAGGACTTCCCGCAGATCACTTGGCGGGGTCCTTGGTATGCTGCTTTGATAGTCGGAGTTGTTGCTGCGGCGGACCCGGTCGTGGACGGGTGGTCGTCCATGCCGCTTTTCACGGGAGTTGGCCGATTGCTCTTGATGCTTCCGTGTGGCCTCATAGCGGGGGTCTCTTGACCTAGTGGTCGTCTGGTCTTGTTCGGGCCTCCTGTAATCCTTCGACCGCAGCGGCGGAAGTCGGCTTCTGTCGGGCGTTTCTGCCATGGACTCAGTCGGCCTCCGTGCTGAGGTGGAGGGAGAGCAGTTGGCTATAGCCATGATGATGGTCTTGATCTTGTCCAAGATGGGCATTACCATAGCCGGTGCCATCTCGATAACAGTGTCGAGGAGAGTGAGGGCGGCAACGGCGTTTTGCTGGGGTGTCTGAAAGATGTTGGTGTTGTCGACTCGCATCTGAAGTATGGCCTCCCGGGCGGATCGTCCGGTCGCCCTCAGGTCTTGTTTTCTCCTGTCAGCTTCCTCCTTGCGCCTATTCTCATTTTCTGCCAGCTTGCGCTCTTGCTCAAGCCTGGCCTGTTCTTCCTCTGCGACCCTGCGGGCCATGGCTGAGTCGGTCTCGGCCACCTCAGCCATGAGAACGTCGAAGCACTTCGGCTCGTAATCCTTGTCGCAGTCGGAGTCGTTGGCCTCGTCCGAGGAGATGCCGTAGAGATCGTCGAAGCCTGAAGAGCTGAGGTACTCATTGAGCTCGGTGGATGAGCATCACCCGAACGGTTAGAGGACGATGGCGACTTCCCTTGAGCCTGGGGGTCTTGAATCTGGATCGCTCCAGTCCGGGTTGTAGCTTGATGACGGGGGTTCCTCCGAGTGGGTCGATTTCGACTCGGAGGAGAGGAGTTTGCAACAGACCTCAGCGGCGTTTGGTAATCCAAACGGTGCCGAGAGGGTTTCTCCTCCCGAGTGGATTGGTTCCGACGGGGAGGTCAGAAGATGGCTTTAGATCTCAGGGGCGTTCGGTAGTCCGAACGGCGCCGAGTGGATTCCTCCTTCCGAGTGGATGGACTCCATCTTGGAAGTCAGAACTTTGTCGTATATCTCGGCGTTGTTCGGTAGCCCGAACGGTGCCGAGCGGGTTCCTCTTTCCGAGTGGGCGGAACCCAACTCGGAGGTCAGAACCTTATCGTAGATCTCGGCGTTGTTCGGTAGCCCAAACGGTGCCGAGCGGGTTCCCCCTTCCGACTGGTCTGAATCCGAGTCGGGGAAGGAGAGCTTGTTGAATCCTTTGGTGGCAAAGTCGTCGATGCCTGATGAAGATCCCATCGCGCTTGCCGGCGAGATTGAAGAAGAAGTCTTGACGCGCGGGCCCCTACCTGGCGCGCCAACTTTCGAAACTTGGTTTCGGCAATAGAAATTTGGGGGTGCAGTCAAGATCGCCAAGCTCGATGGGTTAAGTGGAAAACAAGGTTTAGACAGGTTCAGGCCCTCTCGTGAGGCAACACCCTACTCCTGTTTCGGGGATTCGATCCGCCGAGTGTTGTATTGATCTCAAGATCTGTTGCTCAAAAAACTCATATGTCTGATCTCTTGAATCTAATATCCCTCAAGGGACGCCCCTTACCCCCCTTATATAGTCTCAGAGGGCAGGATTACAAGTCGGAAACCCTATCATACTCTAAGTCAGTTTCCTCAATCTTACCAAGTTATGACTATGATCCATTGCCTTATCTAATCGGCAACGCAACACCCAAGTCATAGCCGGTTTACATAATTAGCAGGCGTAACCTATCCCTATTACCAGTCGGATAAGCTTGCCACGTGAATATCCGATTGCCATAATCTCCACAATTTGCCTTCTCAATCTGCCTTTCTCCGGTACGTAAATCCTTTTACGATACCATAGGGCTCCATCGTTGTCGGCTGAGAATTCTTTGGCTAGTCCTTCAGCCATGCGCTCCTTGATTAGCCGAACTTCCTCATAGTCCTTCTGGGCTTCCTTAATCTGACTCTGGAGGAGAGGTTGTATCTCTAACGAACCCAGTTGTCCATGAGGAATCAACTGTAGGTTAAGCCGAGCCATTTCTTCTTGAAGCTTGTTGGCCATATATTCCATCCTCAGTTGGTTGCACTGGGCTTTGCGGCTCAAATCGTCAGCTACAACATTGGCTTTACTAGGGTGGTAATGGATTCCTAGGTCATAGTCCTTGATTAGTTCCAGCCATCTTCTCTGGCGCAGGTTAAGATCTGTCTGGGTAAAGAAATATTTCAAGCTCTTGTGGTCCGTGTATATATCACAGTGGTTTCCGATCAGGTAGTGCCTCCAAATCTTCAAGGCATGCACCACTGCGGCCAATTCTAAGTCATGGGTGGGATAATTCTCCTCATGAGGTCGCAGTTGTCTTGAGGCATAAGCCACAACCTTTCCATCTTGCATCAACACGCCTCCTGATCCTTGTCGGGATGCTTCACAGTATAAGACGAAGTCTTTCCGGTTGTCTGGTAGGACTAAGATCGGGGCGGTGGTTAACTTTTCTTTGAGCTGGTCAAATGCCTGTTGACGCTGATCAGTCCATGCATACTTCTTTTCCTTCTTTAATAGTTGGGTCAGGGGTCGAGCTATCTTAGAAAATCCTTCTATAAACCTTTGGTAATATCCAGCCAATCCCAAGAAACTTCTAATCTCTGTTACCGACTGGGGTGCTTTCCATTTGGTAACAACTGCGACCTTGGTAGGGTCTACTGCTACGCCTCATGCCGAGATTACATGTCCAAGGAAAGCTACTTCCTTAAGCCAGAATTCACACTTGCTGAATTTGGCATATAGCTGGTGCTCTCGCAACTTCTCTAGTACCAAACGCAAATGTTCTGCATGTTCTTCATCATCCTTGGAATAGATGAGGATATCATCAATGAACACTACCACGAACTTGTCCAGATATTCCATAAATACTTTGTTCATGAGGTTCATGAAGTAGGCCGGGGCATTGGTCAGTCCGAAGGACATCACTGTGAACTCGTACAAGCCGTAGCGTGTAGAGAACGTAGTCTTGGGTATATCCTCAGTCTTAATTTTCAGCTGATGGTATCCAGATCGAAGATCGATCTTTGAGAACACTCGGGCTCCCTTGAGTTGATCGAACAGGTCATCGATTCGTGGTAACGGGTACTTGTTTTTAATGGTAACCTCATTCAATGACCGATAGTCTATGCACATTCTCATGCTTCCGTCCTTTTTCTTGACAAACAATACTGGGGCTCCCCACGGTGAAGAACTAGGGCGTACGAAGCCTTTCTCTTGCAGTTCCCTTATTTGCTTCTTAAGTTCCTCCAATTCGTTCACCGACATCCGGTAGTGTCTCTTAGCTATGGGGGCGGTGCCAGGCATGAGGTCGATGATGAACTCTATGTCTTGGCTGGGGGCATTCCTGGTAGTTCTTCAGGAAATACATCCGGGTAATCCTGAATTACTGGCATTCCAACTATGGGTAACATGGTGAATATTCCCGTAGCTCGGTCACAGAGCATAGGGTCTTGATCCATGGCTACTGTCATCAGCGATCCCCATGGGGTAGTTAAGGTAACTTCTCTTCGTCCACAGTCTAGTACCCCTTGGTTCTTAGTTAACCAATCCATTCCTAATATGATGTCCAGGGTATGGGGTGGCAAAACCATAAGGTTGGACAGGAATACCACGTCTTTGATCTGAATAGGCACATTAATGCACGCATGGGGTATAGTTATATCTCCTCCGGGTGAATGTACTACCATTGCTCTTTGCTTACTCTTGACGATATAAATGAATGCGAAGCTCCAGAATCAAACAAAACTTTAACTGGTGCAGAATGGATAGAAAACATACCCATTAGCACGCTTTGGTCCTTCTAAGCTTCCTCAGCACGCACATGGTTAACCTGACCATGGCGGAATCCGGTTGCAGCTTCTTTTGGTTGGGGTGTTCTGAACAAACTGCATCCAGGTGCCGGAGTAGGGGTTCCTCATACTGCGATGGCGTTGGCTCCAGTGCGGTTGAGGGTGTTGCGTGGCTTAGGGCAGCTGTTGGCGTAATGCCCGAATTCTCTGCAGTTGAAGCAGTTGACATTCCTGGTTCATGGGGCTACCAAAGTAGGTGCCGGAGTGCGAGACGGTGTTGCAGGTGGTCTGCTGACGTTGCCGGGTGTGGCAGGGCGATTGGTTGCCACTATGGCTGGCTTCCAACCCGACGGGGTTGCTCCTTTAGGTCGCTGGGGTGTTCCTTGAATTGGACGGGCCATTGCAAGCCTTCTTTTTCGGTTGTTTTCAACCATCCTTTGGTCATGCTCAAGCCTCACGACTTTGTTGATGAGGCTCTGGAAACTGGCGTGGTCTTGGCCGATCATTGGTCCTCTCAACTCGTCGTTCAGTCCTTCGATAAACTTATCCATCTTTTCTTCTTCGTCTGCCAGGTCGCTTGTGGCATAACGTGCAAGCTGCGTGAACCTGTTAAGGTACTCCTGTACCGTGGTGTTGCCTTGGCGCAGCCTACGGAACTCATTCTTCTTCATCCTCATGACTGCAGCAGGGACGAAGTTTTCATGGAAGGCAGCCATGAATTCTTCCCAAGTGAGTTCACTGGCATCTTCAGCCCGGGTTTCCTTGTAGGTGTCCCACCAGTCGCTTGCGGGTCCTTCTAGCTGATTGGTGGCGAAGACGACTCTGTCAGCTTCCCGAACTCGGACGAGAGTCAGCTTCTTCTCTATTACCCTCAGCCAATCTTCAGCATCCATGGGTTCATCTGTCGAGGAGAATGTCGGCGGCTTTGCTCTCATAAATTCGCCGAGGTTTGATCCTCCGCGTTGTCCTTGGTTGTTGGCGATAGCTTGAAGTAGTTGGGTCTGTAAAGCCATGACTTCCGCTATGGTGGAGGGGTTAGGCTCTGGCGGGTTCTCAGTAGCTGCTGGGGCTCTGCGACGATGCGCCATCTGAACAACGGAGATGAGGTGAGAGACTTGGTTTGCTAACGTCATGATACTAAGGAATTTCTTTGAGTTGTTTGAAGTGATCTTTCAAAGCAAGCTTGGTGGAATAAACTCATTTATGACATAACATGGAACTTCATTATCAGTTCATAGATGTTACATCAGGGGGATACAATGGACATGTGTAGTCCATACAACACAATACAACATCACTAGCATCGTTCTAGGCTCTCATACATAAAAGGGGTAGGGGCATGGTCATTGCTGTCTTAACTCCATCCAAAGCAAGACCAGAGCTGCTGCTGGTATCCAAACTAGTCATCCAGCCATCCGCATGATCCAGGTGCTGTTTTGGGCTCTTGTGGATTACCAGTGTTGCAGGTCATGCGGTCTCCTTGAGACTGGGGGCTTGGGCAGTGGGCAATTTCTGGACTCATGTCCTGTTTCGCCACAGTTGAAACAACGTCGGTCTTCTTTTGCCGGTCTCGGGAGAGGGCATTTATTGAAAAAGTGTCCCAACTTACAGCAGTTGAAACAGATCATACCTGATTTATCACGAGGTGCACTCTTTTGGTTATGCAACACGCCTTTGTTACCACTATTGGCCTTCACCGGAGTTGGGGCTGTCTCAGGATCCGCAACATCTCCTTTATTAGTGGTACCATCCAAGAGTTGATTTGCGGACTGTCGGAATACCTTTCGATCCTTCTTATGCTTATCAAAGATTATCATTAGTTGACAGTTCTTAGGTACATGATCTGTCCCTTCACACATGAAGCACGTAACGGCTCTCATGGGGCATTCTTCTGGCATGTGGGTGTCTTCCCCACAGCTACAGAGGTAGTTGCACATACTTGCATAGTGTCCAACTTCTCCACAACGAGTACACGCCTTGGGTCTTAGCTCTCCTTCACTATCACTTCCCATGTTTTCTTCTTCATCATCCTCGGAGGACGTCTCTTCCGATGTATCGTCTTCTGGTTTGGGCTGTCCATAAAGCTGGAGATGTCGGGTTAACTGACGCGCACCACGGAAGGTGTTGTTCCTTAGGTGTCGGGGAATTCTTGCAGCATCCTCGGGCGTAAACACCGTGCCTGTGACGATCATTTTGTGATCACAACTTACATTCCAGTCTAGTGATTTTCTCTTATTGTGCCTTGCCTCCTTTCTTAGGTCAGGATCCGGGTATACCCATCCCTTGTTCCATTTCCGATCATGGCCTGCCATATGCTTTTGAAGGTAGCTTAGGGTTATAGAGGGGTAATATCAAATAATTTTAGTAAAGGAGATGGGAATAAGAGTATGAGGGAAATCATATTTGTTTTGTGAAAATAGTCTGTATTTTCAAAATAGTCCTATGTAGGGATATCTCCCTTTAACCAGCTATTCAGGGGTAGGGCGTCAGTTGGACTTATCCTACAGTCGCACTGCTCTGATACCAGCTCTGTCGACCCCCTTTTTGAGGATGGGAATCATTTGTGTTCATAGTACCATATCCCTGGATCGAGTAGTTTGGTACCCACGAATACAGTTCTGAATTACCAGGTGCAAAGTGCACGAATAGTCTTACATCGAAATTATTACAGTAATAGGCCCGAAGGCAATATCCAATACATATAGGACCTACTGGTCCGGATACAACCAAAAGCAAAATTTAGATAAGATAGCAGTCGGAAGGCAGCGGCATGTCGATTGCCACAGGCAACGACCGGGGACTAAGACCTAGTAGACGCCTTCTCCTCCATCGCCCATCTGGCAGTAAGCATAGGGGTCCTCTAGTTCTTCGTTTCCTCCATCTGAAGGTTTGTGCGTATAGCAAGGGTAAGTACCCAACGTACTCAGCAAGCCGACACGGAATGATGCACATGATAGGGTCATTCAAAGGATGGCTGTGGTTCATTTGCACAAAGCCAGTTTTCACAAATCATTTCACAAACCAAATATCTAGCCAAGTCAAGTTTTAGTTCCATAGTATGTTACAATGGTGACGGTTCTGTCTACCATCCATCGTGATTTCCAAGGATGGCTTCCCGCCTCCGGTTTGTCATGTTTTTCTGGGGAGTCCACCCCTTCTCGCATTTCGAGAAGTTGAGTCCACCAGCACACAAAATCATTATGCAATCCCATCCCATCATTTTAAAATTTATGAGTCTAGCCACGGGAGAAACTTGTTACGTCGCTCATTAACTGCAAGCACGGCTATTCGAATAGATTAATTTACTCACACTGCAGTGGATGTACACTTTACCCATACTCCGCGACTACTCATTGAATGAGCTTTCATCCCTTCATATGGGATGGTCATGGCAAAGCCTTTCGATAACTTTGCTTCGGCAGTACCCACTCCATGAACTTAAATCCTCTTGCACTCTAGCCGTCCTTTTCTAGCAGTGAGAGGAGTTCTGGCGCTCCCGGGGTAAGGGAAAGCTTTCACAACATTCTGATTCATTACTCAACACTTAGGCCACAGCCTTATCTTAATAACCAGAACCACCTCTTCACTCAAGAACCACTATACAGGGATACTGCCTCCGCTCGGCTATCTACTCCGCTAGGTCTATACCCATTCGAGAAGTACGGTTGTACTGGCTCATTCCAGGTTATAAGTCTCATGGCTCGGTCCTTCAATGACCAGGGATGGTTCTTGTCTTTACCGGAATCCACCCAAATCCAACCATCTGCCCCAGTCCAAAACATTGGTGTTGTACTTTTTATTTTTCATCATGATCAAGGCAATGTGGCACTCATGTCTCCACATGCCGTATTCTAACTACCTCCCCAAAGATAGTTGCCCAAGCACGAAGCTTCTTTGTAAAATCATGAGTATGCACGAATCTAATATAAGCAGGGCTAAGCATTTTACCGAAGTTATCATCCGGTTATATCACATCGAAGGTTACCAAGAAGAATTCTAATGGTAATCAACATCAAGGCAGGGTATATCAAGCATAGGTACTCATTGGTGTATAGCATGCAAATTTGTAATTTAAATCCAACTCATTTCACAAAGTAGGATCAATATGTTCAAAGGGAAGTGTTGACTTGCGTTGCTCGCACACTTGTTGGCCGGGGTCTTCAACGTAGTCAGTGCCTGCTCCCTCGGTTGCTATCCGTACGTGCGAAAAATCAATTGAATTCGATCAGAATTCAATAAAATACCGAGAGATCGAAAAGAACCATAAAAACAGCTCCGAGTATTTAGCCTAAAATTCTACTCGAGTCCGGATGAGTGTTTTTGGGATAAAATCTGATTTAAAATACGAGTTTGGGATTTTAGGGTTTTCACAAAATGTCGATCCAATTTAATTAAGGGGATAAATTTAAAAAGCGCTTGATCAAAAGAATTAGTGCTTGAGGTTTGGGAGGTCCGAGCACCAAAAGATTATATTTTTAGTGGTGGAAAGAAAATAGGTAAACTCCGGATTAAAAACGACGCAAAAACGCAATCTCCAAAAATCCAATTTTGATTTCCGAATTTGCACAGAGAAAATACACGAGAAAACAATATATTTTTGCCCAAATATTTTCTAAATATTTTTCCTAATTTTCCTGAATTTTTCCATATTTTTCCCAGTTTTTTCTTTTTCCTTTTTGTTTTCCTTTTTTTCTTTCTTTCCCTTTTTTCCTATTCCTTTCCTTCCTCTCGTGTTCGACCGCGCGCTCCCCTTCCTCTCTGTTTCCGGCGGCGGCGCTAGCATGAGGGCGGTGGCCGGGGACTTATCGGCGGCGACGGCGACGGTGCGAGTCGTGACGGCTCCGGCGCACGGCGGCGACGACTTGCGGCGGCTTGCGGCGCACGGCGGCTTGCGGCGCATGGCTGCGAGAACCGGCGAGGAGTGGAGGGAAGGTGCCGGCGAGGTGGGGAAACGGGGAGGGCTCGGTCCTTTTTATAGCCGTGGCGAGAGAGGGGGAGAAACAGGGAAGGGGCCGGCGCGGCGGTGGTACGGCGGAAGGCACGCGGCGGCGCGGATGGCGGGCCGGGCGTGGCGAACACGGGCGCGCGCGCGAGGACGGCGGGGTCCGGTGTGGGGCGACGCGTGGCGCGGCGTGGCGACGGGGACCGGGCGCGGGCGCGACGCGGGGCATACACGGGCGCGGGGCCGGTATGGGCGAGCGCGACGCGGCGGGTGTGGCGCATGGCACGGGCGGGGTCCGGCGTGGCGTGCGCGGCGCGCGGCGCGAGGGGGGCGCGCGGCGTGGCATGGCGCGTGGCGTGCACGGGAGTGGGGGCCGGGCGCGGGCGAGCACGACGCGTCACGTGGCGCGCGCGCGGCTGGGCGCGGAACGGCCGTACGGCGTCAAACACTTGGCGGACGATGAATAGTGCACTTTTCGAATTTCCCGATTTTTAGCTTTATTTTCGTAAATCCTTTTTCCCTTCACTCTAAAAATTCAAAATAAAATCTAATATTCCCAACATTAGTTTTAAAAATATATTTTCAAACTTTCCCCCACTTTTATTATTTTAAAAATATATTTCACACATTCAATTTAATCCTTTTTCCCTAAATTCTAGAAAATATAATTTTGATTCCGAATAATTTCTAGACTTCATATATATCTTTTAAAATATTTTGTCACACATTTTATTCACTAATTAATATTACTCAACCACCAAAATCATGTTTTGTTTCCAAATATATACTTTTATAAATCCATAACCCTTTTCCTATTTTATATTAAAATTCCCAACTCTAAACTCCAAAATTTTTCTCCCCAGCGGAAATTCAAATCGTTTGGTTTTTCTCAAACATCGAGATGAATCGCTCACATATATATTTATGCAACCAAGCTGGCAAATAAGAAGCAATAAACACGATCAAAAAGCAAGAAGCAAAAAGTTTTTGTAAGTTCCGATTTTTTTTAATTCCCGGTTTTAAGTTCTTTGATTTTCAGGGCGTTACAAACTACCTGAACCTCATCGCCATCCCACTGTACTAGGCACTGATGTAAAGTAGATGGAACGCAGCAGTTGGCATGAATCCAACACCGCCCCAAAATGACACTATAGTTACCTTGTACATCGACGATGAAGAAGGCGGTAGGCAACGTCTTGTTCCCCACCGTAAGCTCTACAGACAAGATCCCCTTCGCCTTCGTTGACTCGCCGTTGAAGCCGTTGAGAAGCATGTTGGTCTTCTTCAGCTCCGCTTCTTCGCGACCCAACTTCTTGAAGAGACAGTAAGGCATCAGGTTCACCGTCGCCCCTCCATCCACTAGCATCCTCGAGACCAGCTTCCCATCAATGTGGCCCTTCAAATAGAGAGGCCTCATGTGACGGTTGGATTCATCGGGCTTCTCGAAGACCGCATCCCTTGGACCTAGCGACATTTGAGCGATCTCGGCCTCGTCCATGGCGCAAAACTCCATGGGCAACATGCAAACCATGTTGATATCCATGTTTTCGCTGGACGATGCCTTCATAGCCGGTTGTTCATCCTTTTGAACAACTACTGGCTTCTCAACATTTGATGACTGATGCATCCACTCCTTCGTAGGTGGTGGTCACAACTCATTGAACTCCCTATCTCTCCTCTCTTCGGCTTCTTTCTCCTTTAACTCAGAAGCACGAAGACGTTGCAACCTCCTCTTCTGAGTAGCCGTTAAATCCTTAGGCATCCACCAAGGATTCGGCTCTGTTCCAGGAGTCAAATAATGTCCCCCGATACCTTTGCCCGAAGAGGGAACTGCCCTGGTACTCTCCTTACCAGAACGGCAGTTAGACTGAACCAGGTGGCCGGTCATACCGGTATTGTGTCCGCGGTCGACCGGCGGCCAGCCCGGCCAAACCGAGCGAGTATCGACCGCGACGGCACGGTCGACCAACTACAGACTTGCGGTCGACCGGCCAAGGCTCGGTCGACCAGCTCATGAGCTGCGGTCGACCGGCCAAGACGTCCAGTCTGACTGTCCTCCTGTGCGGCATCCTTCGCGGCTTCAGTTCGGGGGCAAAATATCAACTTAGCCTCCTTGCCAGATGGTACCGGCACATAATACGATCCTATCTTGATAGTGATCGCCTCGGAAGCCCTCTCCTTATGCTTGGCGTGCTTGTACGCCCTTTTCTCGCCACCAAAACGGTCTTTCGTGGGGAATCGGCTTGCACTAGAAGTAGACGCATGCCCTCGCGGCGATCTTCTCTCCCTTTCCCATCCTCGGTGACCCTGCATCGGAGGCACGTTGTACATAGGTGGGGGTGCCCCCCAAGGCATAAAGTAAGGGAACGGATAACCTGGAGGTGGCATTGGACATGGTCCCCATGGCATGACTTGAGGGCAATGGGGGAACGGTGGCTCCAAAACCCTTGACGAAGGACCAAAACTCTCCTTAGGGGGTGATCTTGGTCTCTTTCCCTTGGCACGCTCCTTCTCGGCACTCTTATTCTTGTACTTGTCAAGGAGCATGTCGAAGGTCACCTTGGGCTTGTGGGGCTTCTTTGATGTGGATGCCTTGGCCTTGTTCTCCTTCCATGCCCCAACCTCTGGGCTCTTCGGCACAAGCATCTTGGGCCTAGGCTCCCCAATGATGACTTCCTTCCCCTTAGTCGATTCGGCTTGCTCCGGCCGAATCAACACCTTCTTGCCATCAAGTTCGATGGCATTCACAGGAAAAGGATCGCTGTCAAGCTTCATCTTCGGGCCCTCGGTGAATTTCAATCTCCTTCCTCTATGGCCGATTGAACCTGTCGACGAAAAACATTGCACTTATTAGTAGAATGAGAATAAGAGTCATGCCATTTACAATAAGAACGATGCTTCAATTCTTCTAATGAGGGTATAATGTGGCCTTTGGGTAACTTGATTTGTTTCTCCTGCAAGAGATAGTCAAAAATCATATCACACTTGGCCACATCGAAACTGTACTTAATCTCACTTTGCCGATCCTTGCGAGGAGTCGGCGTCAAGCTAGAACAAACAAAGGGTTTGTTCTTGTTTGTCCAAGACCACTTAGCGACATACATGTCATGATCGCCCTCATCAGAATCAGAATCACTATTAGGACAGTCGATCATGCTAACATTAGGTTTCTTATCACTGGGCCTAACAAACTTTTTAGCATCACTTGGCTAACATCCAGAAATTGTTGGCCATCTAACCTTTCTTTAATGGGAGCAAGCAATCCATTAAAGGCGAGGCCGGCCAAATCTCTCTCGGTTATGCTCAAGCAAAAACACTGGTTCCTAGCATCCCTAAACCTCTTAATGTAATCCGCAACAGACTCATTATACTTCTGCCTAACTAATGTCAAATCACAAAGTCTAAGCTCAGTCTCACCAGTGTAAAAATAAGCGCAATTTAAAAGCATCCAAAGTGCTAGCCTCCCCACATTGCGCTAAGAATTGGCCGATATGCTCCCATGTGGTCCTATTATCATTCGACTGAATTTGGTGAATTCAGGGACTTTATAACCACGAGGATATGGGATGTTATTGAAATAGTCAGGATACGGCTTTTGGTAAACCTTAGCACGATTCCTGGGCTCAATTTCGAATGACTCTCTAATGATGTTCCTAATTTGGTCCTCCATATTTTTAGGCCTAAGCGGGTCAGGCAAGACCGACGGCCTGAAAGGTGGCTGTTGCGGCACAATATTGTCATATTGGCCATCTGTCGTGTCATGCGGATATCCCCTATTAGGATCATTGTATTGATTGGGGACATGCGGGGGAATCGGTGCATGAACAGTAGCCACAGGGGAGTCATGTGCAGGAACGTGGTATAGAACCGAGTTGCCCGTGATAGGATCCACTTCCTGTACTAGCACCAGAGCGTCGGTCTGACCGGCCAGGGGCCCGGTCTGACCGGCTATATAAGGTGCGGTCTGACCGGCCATATAGCCGCCGGTCAGACCGGTGTAGTATGGGTGCGGGCCGGCCTGACGGTCGGTCTGGCCGATGTACGGCGAGCCAATCAGACCGACGTAAGGTGACCCGGTCAGACCGGCCATAGGGCCAGTCAGACCACCGTATTGTGTTTCGGTCAAACCGGCGGTCGGGCTGTTCAGACCGAGATACGGTGGGCCGGTCAGACCGGCCGTGGGGCCGGTCAGACCGACGTGGTAAGGGCCGGGCCGACCGACGAGGCGGCGTAACTATTTTCGCGGGGCCTTGGGCAATCGCCCCATCGGGTTTGCTGAATATGTGGTTCACGGGGCTGGCTCCCACTTGCAATCGAGGTAGGCGGCGAATCGGTCGTGGGAAGACCAGATTTGCCGCTCATGTGCGCCTTAAACAATCTATTAAAACAAGCCTCCATAGCGGACTCAATCTTATTGTTTACGGTGGCAGTAATGGATTCATCCATCGTACTAGCAACAAGTTTTTCAATAGGAACAGAGACTTGATCAGCACTTACCTCGCCACGAGTTACCTTGAGCGGGCTCCTGGGCCTTATGATGACGCCTTGTCGCGTTTTAGTGCAAGATTGATCTAGCACTTCTTGCGTGATCGCCCGAATGTGCTCCTCCATGATTTGGCGAGCCTCCCCATCCAAATCGTCCAATGATATGTGGACAACGTTGGATGGCTCCACGTCTTGCGCCACTTGCTTGGACATGGCGGCTTCGAATCCGAGTTGGCGTCGTGTCTTCCCCAGCGGAGTCACCAAAAATTGTTGGCACCTTTTTTGGCAAAAGGCACGAGCACGATCGATTTACCTAAAGATTTGCGGTGGTTCTTGGTATGGAGTCGCTAACCAATTCAATCTAGCAAAAACTAGAACAAAGTGGGTTTTGTAGATTAAATCGGCTAGCGGAACCGATTTAGATATATAGATCGATAAATACCCGTCTCGTGGGCGAACGGAAGGTTTTCGGGATAAACCTACAAAGAGATGTCACACTCTCACAGCGGCGGCGGACGGTTTACGGCGCAAACCGACAAAGATGGACTAAACTAGGGCGAAGTACAAAATATGACTAAAAAGTAAAGAATATTGAAAAAACGATTCAAGTAGATTGTATTGTATGTTGTGTGATTTTTTTCAATTGAACCGGCCTTGTCCCTTAAATAGGGGTTGGTCTTGCCCTCCACAGGCCTTTCTCCACATCCAATTCAGGATAGACACGTTTGGAAACCCGAGACATACCATATGGTGGAAGGAAACCCGAGCATCGACGAAGTCGTCTAGGTTTCGGACTCTGCCGGTCAGACCGGCCACATGCCTCCGGTCTGACCGGCCCCACTGCCCGGTCTGACTGGCCTATACACGGCGGTAAGACCGGCCTCTCCGAAGGAAACCGGCAAATTTCCAAATATTGGCAATCTTCCCTATTTTGATTCCTAGGTGCCAATTTCGGGTGTAAACAGAAGTGTCGGACATGGAGAAGGAAACTGCTTGGCTGAAGTTCAAGGAGAGCTTAGAATATCCTATAGTCAATGAGGACAGGCTAAAGCGGACGGCTTTCAAGATGATGGGACATGCTTGGAAGAGCTTGAAGTCCAAGTTGGTCACCAAATACGTCTTCAATCCCAACACACCGTAGCCATTCGGGTACTTCCCCTTCATCACGCCAGCCGTGTGGAAGGAGTTCTACGCGAAGAAATCAACTATCGAATCCCAAGCCAGAAGCAAGGCTTATAGGGCACTCCAGGCTTGGAACAGCACTCCAGGCTTGGAACATGCACCCGTACCGGCTTGGTAGCGGAGGATATGCCAAAAAGCAGGAGCAATGGAAGAAAGAGGATGAGGCGACAGAGGCATCAAACGCGCTGCCTCCATTTGCCGATATCCCGCACCCACGTGCAAGGAGCTCGGCAAGGGTATGGGCCGTGAAGAACAGCGATGGAACATTCACTTTGCCAAATGCCCAAGATCAACAAGTTTACAAAAATATTATAAGTGTCTCACCTTAATATGTTTAGTTTCTTTACACATACCGTACACTCGATTTATACCGATCTCATTTGTACTGCAGAAAGAGTTGGTTGCCATGAGACAGTCCTCCTAAGAGGCCTACTCTAACGTTGGGTACCGACGAACACTGTGGACGGACAAGGGGAGTTGGCTCTACCGTCCCCTAGAAATATGGATTTTCAGAATACGCCGGGCAGTATAAGAAGCGGACCCTTACGAAGGTGGAAAAAGATGGACACTTGGCTGAGAGGATCCGGGAGCAAGTCAGAGCCAAACTGAGCTTTGGATTTAACGAGAAGCTAGTCCATGTGGAGGCACAGATCAGGTAGCACATCCGAGCCAAGCCGAATGCCACGCCCAGAAATTCAAACCCAAATTTCCAGACTATTTTCTGTACTTAATCCTTGTCCAGGTATCAACCAAGGTACACAAAATGACAAATCAATACATGGATCCATATGTATAGATAAAGCGTATAAATACTTACAGGAAAAGAGGCACTTAGTCCTCGCACTCGAAAGAAAGCAGCGACAGCGGGAAAAGACGATCCTAGCGGGGCTTCAGCTCCACTCCACAGGCAAACTAAATTGAGGTCTGAGCCTTGGTCCTCAAACACCGTCTTCAACTCAAAAGCACTACACTTCTAAAGGGGGAATAATTTGCAAGGCTGAGTACAACCAACGTACCCAACAAGCCACACCAAGGAATGTAGAAATGCGAGGGAAGGCAAGGAGAGGCTTGGGGCTACTTTGCGGAAAGGCGGTTGCAAAACAATTTATTTCGGAAACTGAGAAAACTATTGAGTAGTTAGGTCAATATTAATCCTCCGCTGAACAACGTTATCCCCATGTTGAACAGGCCCAACCAATTCCCACCTGGTCTAATCTAGATTATTAAGCCAATTTATTAAGGATGAGACTAATCATGGTGAAGCTAGTCGATCGCCCATAACCGTGGGCATGGCTATTCGAATAGTTTTTACTCTGATCAGAGGTGCGCTACTTTACCCACAAGACATGATTCCACACATGTTGCCATGCCCCCGAAGTATCGCCACGATACTGCAAAGGGGGGAATCGTGACAAGACCTATAGCATAACTCCTCCTAACCAAGCGAACCACACCAAGGTTTCGCCCCCACTCCCGGACCCTGGGACGTGGGCAGCCACCCCGAGTGCCTCGGTGAATCCGGCAGCCCAGCAACCCTTATACTAGGGCCGACTGAAACTCCATCATGCTCACCCTTGCCGGGGACCGTTGGCTAGGGAAAGCTATACTACGGATCTAGCAGTTTCCCATTCTTGCTTGTGGTAAGCATTGAAGTCTTCCAGTGGTTTCCCATGAACCGGTCCTTAATTGCCATGGGTGCGACAAGCCAAAACCATGCACCCACAGCCCACCATTTAGTCATATTTTAGTTGGGATAATTATGACCAAACAGATATGGCCAGGTGTTCCGAGCTAGCAGCTCATCTGAACTAATTATAGATAGTGTAATTATCCCATTTAGTGAGCTAGTGGTAATTAAACATGGCTAAGCATATAATTCTAGCAAAAGTCACGTAAGTGACTAAAGCAAGTCAAATTATCACCCAATGTTTGACAAAGGACGGTTATCAAGAGGTACGACACAAGCAAGCAGGTAGGTAATCCCAACATTTCATATAATTCGCAAAACATGCAATTTTATTTGGAAACAGTGAAACATTTGTAAAATAGGTTCAATATGCTTCAAGAGAAGTGTGACTTGCCTTGCTTCTTCCAACCAACTTCCGAACTCTTTGCGAGCGCGAACTCCAAAACGACGGAAACAACACGCTGACACGCAAAACAAGGAAAAAACCCTAATAAAAACCAAATAACAGTACATTAAAAGTAAACCAACATGTAGAGCTCAATTTTAGATAAATTTTGCAATTTGAATGGCCCAATTTGGAGTTCGTATGAATTAGATATGAATTTTAGAAGTTTTGAACCATTTAAATGAATTCGGAAATTAATTAAATTTATTGCGTCATTTTTAATTATTTTTGAACAGAAAAAGGTTGATGCTGACGTCAGCAGCCAAGGGCTGGCGTTAGCCGCGGCGGCCGCGCGTGGGGTTCACGGTGGACTCGGTCCACGGGGACCGGTCCACGGGTTCACCACGTGGACAGCCCTGATCACCCCGAAGGATCGGGCGGCCATGGGAACCGATGGCCCCGATCTATCGAGGGACAGATCGGACGGTCGGGGCAGCTTGCGAACGGAGGCGACCGGCGGCCGGCCGGCCGGCAAAACGGCGGCGGCGCGCGTGCCCCGATGGTCGCTGACGGTGGCCATGGGCGCGACGGCGAGCGCGGGAAGCGGCGGGGGAGGCGGAAGGAGGGGAGGGGCTCACTGGTCAGCGGGGGACGCGGCGAGCAGCGGAGAGAGGGAAGACGCGGGGAGAGGCGGTGAGAGCGCGGCGGGCTCGGGAAGATTGGGGAAATGGGAGAGGGAGCTCGGCGGGGGCGTTTTATAGGCTCAGGGGGAGGCGGTGGTGACCGAGGGCGGTGAAAATCACGGGGAGAGGCGGTGGCCGGTGGCGGCAATGGCGCGGGAGTTAACCGGCGATTTAAGGCGGTGGGTTTTGGGCGAAATAAAGGGGAAACGCGGCGGCGTGATGGGTACGGCGTTAGGGCGAGCGCGAGATGAGCGGGGGTGGCGGGAATCGCGGCGGCGAGGCACCGCTGCGTGGCAATGGCGGCGGGCGCGAGGAAGGGATGACAGTGGGGCCCACTGTCATCGGCTCGCAGAATGGAGGGAGGGCGGACCGGCACTTGCCGGCACGCGCGGCTGGGAACGGCCGTGGCCACTAGGCCGGCCCTGGAGAGCAGAGAAAAGGCGTGCACGTGGGAGGGGAGGAAAAGCAGACTTTCAAGGAAATTGGGCCGAAACCGACCCGAGAGCAGGAGAGGACTTTTAAATTTGTTTTTCTTTTAAATTAATCGCATAAATGGTTTTGGAATTTTTATAAATACTTTCGTGCTCAAATAATTGCAAGAAAATTCTTGAAAATATAAGGACACTCAAAGTATTTAATAAAAATATATCTAGACCATTTAGTGATTAATTTATTTATTAAATAATTACTGAAATGCTCTTTGTATCATTAAAAATTATTTCTAAAGCTCCAAAATTTCACGAAAATTTTTAGAGAATACTTTAGGGCATGGAGAATATTTCAACAATACTTCCAGCCATGATTTTTAAAGGAAATTTTAATTTCCTTAATACTTTCACTTGATAATTTTCTTTTGCCTTTTTATTTAATTTCGGAAAATGATTTATTTAATGATTTTTAGTCCCGAACGAAAATCGGGTTGTGACAAATCTACCCTCCTTACAAGAATCTCGTCCCGAGATTTGGGGCTAGAAAGAAAAGACTGATTTCTATGGTTTTCCTCTGGCTCACACTGACGGAAACTGACCGAACTCGGACAGCTGAACCTGCTCGCACCAAACTTTGTGTTTTACTGCCTTTTCCAAAACTGCACTAGCTGGTCTTGAACACTCTGACCTCTATATTCCTTTAGACTGCACACTTCACAACCGCATCTTCAGCAATCTGAGAATTTCCTTTGACCCGAAACCGATGAAATTGTTTTGGAAACCTTGAAATTCACTTTCGGGAACCACAGTCTCTGAGTTCCGCTTTGAACTGCTCTTGAGTTTGACGACAAGCATTTCAAGAAATGGTTTGATCTACCTTTTTCGAAACTGTGTGTGCCTTGAGTTTTTGCTTCTTTTGGCTGAACTACGGTCATGACTGCTTGGCGTGTCTTAGATTCGAGCTTGTTAACTTAGGATTGATGTAGCTCCGCTAACGGCTTGCAACGGACTCCCTTGATTACAACCCTATCTGCTTCACAGGGTTGAACCTTCAAGCAAAAATAGTTACTAGCTAAACCAACTTTTGACCTCAAGCTTACTTTACTAAGGTAGATAGGCTTTAGCCCGATTGTGACTGATGAAGCTACTGCCCTTGAGATTAATCGACCTCTCTGATTTCTGGGAAACATTGATCCGTATAACTGACGCTTTGTCATTCCCTCAAAATGAAGTACTGACCAGCACTTTTTCTCCAGGAAAGGCTTGGAATGTACCTTCCAGTTAACGATGGGAACTTCCTTGTAAAGGTGATTCCGGTTCACTTTTACAATGAGTAGCCATGCTTTCGCCTAACCACGAACAAACACACTGCCATCTTTGAGTTTGTCCCTCATCTCTCTGATTTACTAAGAACCTTGACTTTACCAATGGGACCCTCCTTTGGTCGATCGAAAAGAGGCAAAGACTGTGCACTTTTATTCCAGGGACTTTTGGAACTCAACACTCAACTGATGATTGGGAATCCTTCTGAAGGGTGACTCTCATACCACTATCGAGCATCCTGACTCTTGATTGACTTTCCCATCAGTTGTAGCTACTGACATGACTCTTCTGCTTCTGGCTTTACTAAGGCAGTCAACCTTCTGCTTGGGTTGCTTAGCGGTTGGTCTGTAGAACAAACACTGGCTACTTATCAAACCATGTCCGGAATAGCACTCTTAGTAACTTCTTATTCTGTTGGTCCTCGTATCATTTGCTAGTTTTGAATGCTAACAGGTCCCAAACTTTGACGTTGCTTTGACAAAATTGATGAACCGTCGGGAACTGCCTTTGAAACCAAAAAGGGTTCTTGTTGTTAATATCACAAGTTCACTTTCAACCCTTCAGTAGAGATGGTTTGCTGAGACGAATTCTCCATAATATACTTGAGTGTCTGGATGTTCTAGCCTGACATTTGGATCAATTCGCTTCTTGATCAGGGTGATGGAAAGTTTTCCAATGTCATATTCCAGGAAGCATCGAGGTGGTCTCGAGTGGCCGCTTCGAACTAAGGATAGCCATTCTCGATCCATATTCATTGCTAGGGTGCAGTTGCACTTACTATTTCCACATGACTTTCGAGGTCAAAGAGTTCCGGTAATCCTTATAATGTTTCACTCGAACATATTATGCCCTTCCCATACTCTTCAGGTGTCCAGCATATGACCCTCTTGATGTATCTCCTGAGATTAAAGGTTTCAATGGTCTCACCATTCACACTTCTTTGATCGACCATTTACTTTTTGCGGTTAACATTATGTCTTGAAGCCTAACCAAAACTCTTAGCCTTTATTCCATAATCCCTTCTTGTTACATAACTCGCCATGAAACTTCCCTGTACAAGCGTAAATTTTCTTAAGGATTACACACTTGTAGACTGTTGCTGGCTTGACTAGCAGGCGTCTTGACCAGTGCGACCTTCACTCTTGTGATTCTGGCCGGGTTGACTTGGTTTGTCCTTGCTCACATTCAAGTGTTCCAACAGGAACACTGCTTCACATGCAGACACTTCTACCTCCTAGTAGCTGCAGTAGGTAGGACCTTCTTGCTTGAGGTGTTGCTCTTGATCGGTGGATTGCTAAGCATCTGGGCCGAGGCAACATGGGGCGCCTTGCTGGTCTTCACGGTAACCTCATGACTTGGTGCTGGCGACAATCGCAGCGGTTTCTGCTAAAGGAGAGTATCGTTCCTTCTAAGCTAGGGTGAATCACTGCTTCCTTGGCACTACTTGCCCTGCTGCTGATTCTATAGCTTGGGGATAGGTTGGTTGGTGAACCTTAGAGCCTTTACTTTAACGACAACACGCCGTGGTGGAGATTTCATGCACAGGCGATGACTGATATCCTTGGGCTGACGGGCGCCTTTTGGTTGGATTGTACCCTGCAGCGCTGGAACTGAAACAGCTTGCAAAATTCTGGCGTTGCCGGCAGCGCTGGTACTTAGAGGATGGTGGCGCTTGGGCACTAGACATCTTCCGTGTACATGTCCTGTTTCCCCACAGTTGAAGCAACGATGAGCATCTTTTGCTGGCCTTGAAAATGGACATTTGTTGAAATAATGTCCTGGATTGCGACAGTTGAAACAAATCAGACCTGTTTTATCATGGTGTGCACTCGTGTGGGTCTGTAGACTCACAACTAGAATTGAAATATGCACTGGCTTGCGAGCCTCGTTTTCCATGTCCTTCTTACTAATGATGGTCTTTATTGGGGTTGGAACTAGTTGATGATCAGGAGCATCATCACCATAGATGGTACCATCCACAAGTGGACAGACAGACTGTCGGGTTGTCCTATGATCTTTCTCGTCTTTGGTTAGAACCGAATTCAACCGACAACTCTTGGGCACATGATCTGTTCCCTCACACAAGAAACATGTGACCTTGCTCATGGGGCATTCTTCCGATACATGGGTGTCATCCTCACAAAGGCAGGTGTGGTTGCACATGCTCACAGTGTGTCCAACTTCTCCACAGTGAGTACATGCTTTGAGCTCCATTTCTTTTTCACAGATGTCTTCAGAGATTGCTTCCCCATCCCCATCAGAGGATACCTCTTCTGACTAACCATCCTCTGGCTTGGGTGGATCATAAAGCCTGAGATGACGGGTTAGCTAACATGCATCATGGAAAGTATTCCCTCTCGAGCATCGGGGAACCTTATCAGCATCTTCGGGGGTAAACTCTGTACCGGTGACGATCATCTTGTTGGCACATGCTATATCCCATTCTGGTGCCTTTCTTTTCTTAGGGTTGGATGGTGGCATACCAAAACTCTGGCTAATTAGTTGACCGGAAACTTTCTTCCTTCGGGGACACTGCATCTCATCCTTGGTCTATGTTTTGGCGTACACTTTCCATGAACTGTGTCTTACATCATGACCTTGCTCCTTATAGCCATAGCAGAGGTCATGTGTTTCCCTTTGGCTTGATGGCGGGGTTGGTGCCTTCATCTCCTGAAAACTTGACGACAAACTCGCGGGAGTCACCAGGGCTAACATCTGCTGCTGCTGTTGATTCTGCCATTGCATCAGTTGCATCATCATGGCCACTAACTGTGTCTGGTTGGCCTCTACTTGGGCTAGGGTTGAGTCCACATGAGAAGGAGGTGGAGTCCTCACAGGGTTGCTCTGAGCTGATCCAAGGGACTGTTGTGGTCTTGATCCACTGACACTACCCCTGACTTTACCCATCTGTTGCCAGAGAAGAAGGGAGAGGGGATAGAAGAGGTTAAACTAAAGATGAGACCTTAGTCCGCTTGATTACTGATCTGATGTGGGTGTACTTTTATTGTTCAGGTTGATTAGACAAACAACCTAGTATGGTCACATCCCCACCACTGATGTAAACCATACTCCTGCACACAGCAAACAACACACGACCTAGAAACTACTGATACTACTCTTCCGGGAAGGATTGGGTTTAGGCAAACTCTAGGAAGACTTCACTTGATCCTCGAGAAGTGCTGACTCGGCCTGCTTGGCTTGGTCTTCTTGCTTGAAGCTTGAGCCTCGACCTGATCTTCTAGTTGGCACTCCAGGCTTAACAACTAGAGAGTTGGAGCGGGAAGGAGAGAAATCTGACAACATTTTACAAAGACTCCAAAGGGAGAGAAAAGATATTTTCACAAATAAGGTTTTTACAAAATTAGTCCTTAAGGGTTTTGACCATTTGGCTCAACCTACAGTCGAGATGGCTCTGATACCAACTTGTCACGCCCAGAAATTCGAACCCGAATTTCCAGACTATTTTGTGTATTTAATCCCTGTCCAGGCATCAACCACGGTATACAAAATGACAAATCAATACACGGATCCATACATATAGATAAAGCATATAAATACTTACAGAAAAAGAGGCATTTAGTCCTCGGACTCGAAAGAAAGCAGCGACAGCGGGAAAGGACGATCCTAGAGGGGATTCAGCTCCACTCTACAGGCAAACTCAACTGGGGTCTGAGCCTTGGTCCTCAAACACCGTCTTCAACTCAAAAGCACTACACTTCTGAAGGGGCAAGAATTTGCAAGGCTGAGTACAACCAACGTACTCAACAAGTCACACCAAGGAATGCAGAAATGCGAGGAAAGGCAAGGAGAGGCTTGGGGCTACTTTGCGGAAAGGCGGTTGCAAAAGACTTTATTTCGGAAACTGGGAAAACTGTTGAGTAGTTAGGTCAATATTAATCCTCCACTGAACAATGTTATCCCCACGTTGAACAGGCCCAACCAATTCCCACCTGGTCTAATCTAGATTATTAAGCCAATTTATTAAGGATGAGACTAATCATGGTGAAGCTGGTCGATCGCCCATAACAGTGGGCATGGCTATTCGAATAGTTTTTACTCTGATCAAAGGTGCGCTACTTTACCCACAAGACACGATTCCACACATGTTGCCATGCCCCCGAAGTATCGCCACTATACTGCAAAGGGGGGAATCGTGACAAGACCTATAGCATAACTCCTCCTAACCAAGCGAACCACACCAAGGTTTCGCCTCCACTCCAAGACCCTGGGACGTGGGTAGCCCCCCCGAGTGCCTCGGTGAATCTGACAGCCCAGCAACCCTTATACCGGGGCCGACTGAAACTCCATCACGCTCACCCTTGCGGGGGATCGTTGGCTAGGGAAAAGATATACTACGGATCCAGCAGTTGCCCATTCTTGCTTATGGTAAGAACTATAAGTCTTCGAGGGGTTTCCCATGAACCGGTCCTTAATTGCCATGGGTGCGACAAGCCAAAACCATGCACCCACAGCCCACCATTTAGTCATATTTTAGTTGGGATAATTATGACCAAATAGATATGGCCAGGTGTTCCGAGCTAGCAGCTAATCTGAACTAATTATAGATAGTGTGATTATCCCATTTAGTGAGCTAGTGGTAATTGAGCATGGCTAAGCATATAATTCTAGCAAAAGTCATGTAAGTGACTAAAGCTAGTCAAATTATTACCCAATGTTTGACAAAGGACGGTTATCAAGAGGTATGGCAGAAGCAAGCAGGTAGGTAATCCTAAGATTTCATGTAATTCACAAAACATGCAATTTTATTTGCAAACAGTGAAACATTTGTAAAATAGGTTCAATATGCTTCAAGGGAAGTGTGACTTGGCTTGCTTCTTCCAACCAACTTCCGAACTCTTCGCGAGCGCGAACTCCGGAACAACGGAAACTACACGTTGGCACACAAAATGTGGTCAAAATCCTAATAAAAACCAAATAACAGTACATGAAAAGTAAACCAACATGTAGATCTCAATTTTAGATAAATTTTGAAATTTGAATGGCCCAATTTGGAGTTCGTATGAATTAGATATGAATTTTAGAAGTTTTGGACCATTTGAATGAATTCTGGAAATTAATTAAATTTATTGCTCCATTTTTAATTATTTTTGAACGGGAAAAGGCTGATGCTGACGTCAGCAGCCAAGGGCTAACGTCAGCCACAGTGACGACGGTGCGCGGGGTTCGGGGTGGACTCGGTCCACGGGGACCGGTCCACGGGTTCGCCACGTGGACGGCCGGATCACCCCGAAGGGATCGGGCGGCCATGGGAACCGATGGCCCCGATCGACGAGGGACGATCGGACGGTCGGGGTAGCTTGCGGGCGGAGGGCGGCCGGCAATCGGTCGGCCGGCAACGCGCGGCGGCGCGCGCGCCCGATGGTCGCCGGCGGCGGCCATCGGCGCAGCGCGAGCGCCGGAGCGAGCGGGAAGGCGGAAGGAGGAGGGCTCACCGGTCGGCGGAAAAGAACGCGGCGGGCGGGCGAACGGCGACGGCGCGGCGGGGGCTCGGGACGATGGCCCGGCGGCGGTCCGGCCGTGGTTAGCATCGCGAAGGGGCGGCCGGGGCTCGGGAGACGCGGCGGAGCCGATGAAGGGCATGGCATGGCTCGGGGAACGGCGAGGTGGCGGGAAGCGGCGGCCGAAGGCGGATATGGCGGCGGCGGCTCGGGTCGCATGGCGGCAAGGTGCTCCGACGGTGATCCGAGCGTGGGAAGTGGCGGCCGGGGTGTGGCGGGATGCGGGAACGCGGCGGCGCTCCTTGGCGCTCGGCGGCGGGGCTCGGAACGGCAATGGCGCTCGGGCGGAGGGCGGCGGCGAGCGGCGGAGAGAGGGAAGACGCGGGGAGAGGCAGTGAGAGCGCGGCGGGCTCGGGAAGATTGGGGAAATGGGAGAGGGAGCTCGGCGGGGGCGTTTTATAGGCTCAGGGAGAGGCGGTGGTGACCGAGGGCGATAGAAATCGCGGGGAGAGGTGGTGGCCGGTGGCGGCAATGGCGCGGGAGTTAATCGGCGATTTAAGGTGGCGGGTTTTGGGGGAAATAAAGGGGATACGCGGCGGCGTGATGGGTGCGGCGTTAGGACGAGCGCGGGATGAGCGGGGGCAGCGGGAATCGTGGCGGCGAGGCGCTACTTGCGGCGGCAATGGCGGCTGGGCGCGAGGAAGGGGATGATAGGTGGGCCCCACCTGTCATCGGCTCGAAGAATGGAGGGAGGCCGGACGGACTTGCTGGCGCGCGCGAGCGGGAACGGGCCGTGGCCACTGGGCCGGCGCGGGGAGAGAGAGAGAAAAGGCGCGCGGGGAAGGGGAGGAAAAGCAGACTTTCAAGGAAAATGGGCCGAAACCGGCCCGAGAGCAGGAGAGGACTTTTAAATTTGTTTTTCTTTTAAATTAATCGCATAAATGGTTTTGGAATTTTTATAAACACTTCCAGTGCTCAAATAATTTCAAGAAAATTCTTGAAAATATAAGGACGCTCCAATTATTTAATAAAAATATATCCAGACCATTTAGTGATTAATTTATTTATTAAATAATTACTAAAACGCTCTTTGTATCATTAAAAATTATTTCGGAGCTCCAAAATTTCACGGAAAATTTCGAGAATACTTTAGGGCATGGAGAATATTTTCAACAATATTTCTAGCCATGATTTTTAAAGGAAATTTTAATTTCCTTAATACTTTCACTTGATAACTTTCTTTTGCCTTTTTATTTAATTTCTAGAAACTGATTTATTTAATGATTTTTAATCCCGAGCGAAAATCGGGTTGTGATACAGAAGACCACTGAGTCCGCCGTTGCTCCACACCAAGAAAGTCCAACGCAAAGGCAGAGCAGTTGTGCATCAACTGAGGCGACAGAATCCACCATCGGTCCTAGCCGTCGTCGACCATATAATGGTAAAACTCTCGGCCACACTCTTAACAAATCCATTTTCTACAAAATATTCAAATATTATGTTTGGATCTATCGCAGGAACCGACTAACTTTGTGCTAACAGTTAGGGTGATGCCCTCCTTCACGGTTCCGGTGGCCGAGGGACTTGCTTTCAAGCTGACCACCGATACAAGAGTGCACGGGGCACAACTGATGGCCGGCCATGCGAAAGTGCAAGTGGACACGGTGAAGGCCGAATGGCCCATTTTCCACTGCAGCATCCACCAAACGACGAGATCCGAATCCTATGAGCTGCACGTGGAAGCTTTATCCAATGGCCCAAGGATCTCATTGACATCAAGTTCACTCCGAGGTCAATACCTCTAGCTCCCGCTTGTGTTCCACAAGATGACGATGTCGAGCTATAGTATGACATAGATTTTGGCGGGTCTAGCCCTGAATGGTCTGCTAGATCTGAACCACCATCTCTGGAGAAGGGCAAAAAACCGGCAGTTCCTAACATGTCGGAGCCATCTCTAAAAGTGTCATTTGAAGTACAAGACCACTTCATTCGCATGGCAAGGCCACTAGCCCCGAAGCAACAAATTTCGGACTACCAACACATGATCAAGAAAAAAATTGCGATAATTTTCTAGGGAAGAATTCGCAAAAGACATGGCCTAGAAGAATGAGCAAGAATTTCTGGAAAGTTCAGGGCTGAAGAGTTTGTCTGATGTGGACAATGTTGCGAAGGCCCCGTTGGCAGCTAAGTTCAAGTTCATTGCTCCTTTGACTACCGATGAATATCACAATGCCATTGGGAATTACATTCAGATGAGAATGATAGAAGAGAGGTACTTATAGATGGCAAAGGAGGGTAAAGAGACGTTTGACGTCTTTTACAGGAACAAGGACTTTCGTCACGAGGATGGTGTAATCTCGGTCCTAGAGGTATCGCTACTTTAGTTATGGGCATTGTAAGCATACTTAGAAATGGGTGTTGGAATACCTCTACAACTCCTTTGTCAAGCTTCAGGACATGAATACAATCCTTTTGCCCTACAACTTTAAGTAAGTGTGACATTTGTTGTTGTACCTACCATTTGTACTTTAAGGTATTAATTGCTCTCTTCCTTTGTATGCAACCATCACTGGATCCTTCTTGCCATTCATTTAAATAATTACAACATTGTCTTCATGGATGGATTGAGGAAACTGCGAGAAGCTTTCCAATTCGTCATTGACATCCTAAATAAGGCATTTGTGAAGTATAAGAGGAAGTGTATTCGACACGCACCATGTGCCGATACATTCCAGGTTTGCTGCCACCATTGGTGCCAACGTCAGGGTCCAGACACAAGCACATGTGTTTTCTACGTGATGAAATTTATGTGGATTTTCCTGGAGGACGGCAACTAGAACATTTCGGATTCTGAGGTTCACCAATTTTGTTAAGACGTAAATACACATTTCTAAACACATAATACGTTTTCACATATTCAATCCTTACATTTGTATAAATTAAAGCTCCCGACAAGTAAGTTGCTGCCACATGTTTGCTTCACCCTCGCTGAACAACTCTATAGATTAATCTTCCGACATGTCATCTTGTTGAGCGGCGCATATCACATTTCGAGAGCTCTAGATGGGCTAATGGCTTTCCTTGAGGCTGGCAGCCCTAGTGACACTTTAGACAGTTGATCGACGACAAAGGATGCAGACTAAGCATTAGAGTCGATCGACGACAAAGGACTATGACTGGACCCCGATCCAAGAAGAAATAAATGATATTATGACATTATTATAAATTATAATTTTGTCAAATGTGTTTATGTATATACTTGCAATGCTAAATAAAATTTTGTTCCAATTTATAACTCAATTTTGCAGGTTTTGATTCTTAGCACTTGAAATATGTGAATAATGGATGTGTATGTAAATTGATGTGTGAATGTCATATGTATATGAATGTATGTAAATAATGTATGTGAATGTCATATGTGATTTTGGAAATATATGAATGGGGATGGTGGTAAAGGGAATATATATCTCTGTTTCTCTCAGCGAGCATGGCTAGCAAAGGCCTGAGGCTAGCCAAAAAATAAAAAAATATTTTTTTGGAAAAAACTCATCGATGATGGGCTTTAACTTAAGCCGATGGAGATGACATCATCTGTGACGGGCTTAAGTTAAAGCCCAGTTGAGTTGTTAGTAATCCATGACGGGCTTAATTTAAAGCCCGATTGAGTAGTTTGTCATCCGTGACAGGCTTTAATTGGGGTCTGTTTGATATTTTATCATTGGTGTCGGTCCCTTTTTTACTGGTCTTCTCGGTCAAACCTATCAGTGACGGACATTAGTGCAGGCCCGACAAAGATAATTTAAAGCGGTGATGCGCTTTTGCCCGATAGAGATGACTTCTCACATCAGTGACCTTTGCACCGTGACGGACGCCATACCCGACACAGATGAGGGTTGCCGCCCGATTGAGATAAGGATGACCATTGTAGTGTGGACAAAATATTCTGGAGATCAGAATGAACAAAGAAAAAGCATAAATTTATGTCAAATATGATGTTTTCAGGCCTTCTATGTTATCATATTTTCAGTAGATTTTGCAAACTGAGCGTAGCTTAGCTCGTAAAGTCTCTTGTGGTGAAACCTATCCAACTTGATTTAAGTCCCAGATCTGACATGGGTGTTTGTATTTAACTGTTTGATCATAGGGGTGAGCATTATGTCGATAACAAGACGTCTATGGTGATTTTGTCAATCTCAAGATATGTCAGCCTACGCTTCGCTGTGAGTGCTACATCACCAATGAGGTGTCAGTGATAACTTCATCAATCTGAAGATATGCTGGCCTAGTCTTCGAAGGTGCTTATAAGGTAGGATGTGCGTGTATATTCAAGAGCTGAGTACCACTAGTGCAGATCAGGTCATCTATATCTGTGTCGGCAAGCGACTTGGTCAGGGACTATTGGTTAGTGATATGAAAACTCATCTGTGTCGGGCCGACACCTATCAACGATAGCAATCATCTTTGTCGGGCCTAAATAAAAAACCGTCACATATGCATGCACGTCATAATGAGATTCAAACCTAGGACCTCTCAACACATGCAAACCAATTTTACCATCTCACCTGTAGATCGCATGTTGATACATCTTAAAATGTTGTTTTTTTAAAAAATAATTTTATCCAAATATGAAACATAAATTTGAATCTCTAGATAGAAACTTCAAATGAGAACGCTATCAACTATAAAGTAGCAGACCTCATCGAGCTCTACAACTTTACTGCAACGTATATCTCTATCCATGGTCATTTGAAAAATTCAAAAAATATTTTGAAAATAGATCACATCACTTATAACATATATTCAGGGATGAAATAATCTCAAAAGAAAAAATTGTCAATTAGAAAGTTGTAGATCCAATCGAATACTTTGACTTTGATATAGGGCATGTCTCCATTCGAGATCGTTTGAAAAATTCAAAATTATGTTAGATCTAACCATATATAATGTATATTCGGACATGTAAACTATCTCAAATTCAAATGTTGTCAGTTTTAAAGTTATATATCTCGTATAAATCTGCATCATATAGGGTATGTCTTTATCTAAGGTTGTTTGAAAAATTCAAAAATTTGAAATTTTCCTCATCCATGAAGGTTGGTTGTTACGACTCGTCATGTATGAGTGCTCTTATTTTAATGGGTCATCTTACTACAACCGTCATAAATGATATGTTATCCATGATGGGACATGATGGTTGTGACCCGTTATAGGTCATCTATGACGTGTTACAACTAAGACTCGACAAAGATGATTTTATATCGGTGATGAATCATTCCCAGTAGTTATATCTTAAACAGATACTTTTTAAACCATTTGAGTCAAGTCATCCCATACAAATCGTATTACCCCGACACTGATGGCTTATCAAGGATGTCCGGATCTATACTAGGGTAAGTAGACATGTTTATGAGCGAGTTTACGCTTGTATACCAGCGACTGCCTATGCACTTAAAAAATTCAGTGGATTTGCAACTAGATCATTTTCAATGGTACAAAAATAGAGGAAGCATCTAGTCACTTGCCCAAATAATTAAAATAACGTAAAAACTGTATTACTTCTATGCAACTAAGACTAAATATCTGTGCGCTCTGAATAAACTAATTTACTTAAGAAAACGAACCCCACCATAGATAGCATCTAAAACATAAATCATCTTTGTGCAAATTGTCAAAACACCGCCGAACAACCTTGCAAGCCCAGAAAACAACTTTTTTGACGCGAACGTAAGCCACTGATATCCACGAGAACGTCAAGAAGTCACCATATTGTCTCCTTCAGGATCTCTTTATTTGAGCAAATTTTGACAATGCAGTTTTTTTTCGCCGTTACATATTTTTAAGCTAGTCCATCTATCCCTGACAATATTTGTCTCCTACACCCAGTGACCATGACTATTTGGAACGAACGAAGTTTGAAGAAATTTTGCGGGAATAATTTAACTAATGAACCGATAAAATTGCTGCTTTTCCAAGAAGTCCTAAGTAATTAGCGAAGCAAATGAAAAACCCACGTTAAATGATAAAACGATTTTTCATGGCGCTGTCTTTTTTTTGCTGGCAGGGGCTTATGCTGTCTGCTAGCGAAAATGTCACCACCTATATAAGCACAGCCTAAGCTCCATGCTCATTCAATTCGATTTTCTCTCTCCTAAAAACACAACTATAGCCTGAAAGGCTGTCAATTCAAAGGTTTGATAGGTATAGGATAGTGAACTATCTTGTCCTACTATATTTTTCAAGTTTTTTTATTTTTATTTTTATGCGTGTTGTGTAGAGAATTTAATGCGTTACGTGAAATACATGTACTCCATATATCAAGTGTTTTAATTACAAAATAGAGCTCAAAATGGTCAAAATTTTTAGGCATCGTTGTGCATTGTCGATTTCCCACAAAATTTACATATCTTGATGGGTTTGTTAATAGTACAATAGTTGTTTTTATATGTGGGCATAATCTAGATATAGTTTGAGAGAGAGGAGAGAGAGGTTTTGGCACAAATCATATATAATAAAATTAGGTTCCTTTGGAAAATAATATTTGTAAATGATTTTCAAGTAAACCAGTTCAATTCATGTGAAATTCCTCCAAACATTCTTCGTTCCATAGGAGGTTGAGAGTTTGTTTTTTAGATATGCATAGGCTACGATAGAATAAATCATTTTTTTATCGTGTAAACCAAGAACCATGCAAGTATAAGATCATGGATCATTACCACTCAACGTGCTATGCAGCGGAAGTAGATGCTAAGAAGTCGAATGAACGTTGGAGATGTAGAGGAAGTAGTCGATCACAACAGCCCGACCTTCTCCTCCTTGTGCGTTCACCTCGTCGTGCTCTCACCCCGATCGACATCGCAGAACAATGGCGTCTTTACTGGTATCCACACATCTAGAGATGGAACACATCGCACAGACGTGCTAGCGCCCATACGCGACTAGGGTTTTGCTCGGGAGGGGAGTGACGGCTAGGTTTCTTACACGTCCACTAGTCTCATCACCCGAAGAATATATAGGATCCACAATTGGGCCTCCGAGGCTCATAGGAGTCCTACTCAGATCCCTATCCAAATTGAGCACATATTGGATCTCCATCCAATCTCTTTATTTCAGCACGTTAAGTGTGTGACCCTGTAAGTTAATGTACACTCGACTGCAACCAGAAAACTCCTTTTTTGGTCCACGTGTGAACAGCGGCTTCTAGCAGAACATATTGACCCAACGGGCATACCTAAAGATCATATCGGCTGAACCTCTACTATATACTTGTATGAACCCCTTTGCCTCGTCATATCGATTAAGCTTAAGGCTAGATATGTGCCATCTTTAATAGCTCAATCATTCACTTGATCCTGTAATAGATTATTTAACCTGCAGTTGACTCAATCACTTTTGGCATGACCATGCACTTCCATAATCTATAACATCGAGAGGTCCAGAGATATCTTTTCAAATAAGGGGCAAATCCCATTTTCATTATTTATATCCACTACATGTTGCATAGCATGACCGAAGACTACTTTTCTAACTACCTAGTTACGGAGTAGTGTTTGGTAGCTTCTAAGAAGCTACTACACATGTCGAGAACCTTGATAATCTCAGGTCTAAGGATTCTACACCAACACTAAATGAGACCACTGATCGCACATCATATATAGCTCTCGCAGTGTCTCATGTTGGGTTTATCCAACAACATATTCCACAACAGGTGTCCACATTATTAATTTAGTATCTCTATACCATGATCAATGACACATTATCATTAATCAATACATATGTTGATTATTGAACCATATTTGTTTCATATATGATATTTGATTAGGGATCCTCTAGAAATAGTAACATACAACATAAATAGTCTCATGAACGAATTACATATACATTAACCAATAATGAGTTATCTATTTCAAGGAACAATGTATGATAAATATGTACACATAGTATGTGATACAATCATCTCTATGATTGCCTCTAGGGCATATCACCAACAGTTTCCCACTTGCACTAGAGTCAATCATGCATGTATCTAATACCCATTGCCCTAGTGTGTGCCTCATGATTAGGCCGAGGGAGTGGCTTTGTCAACGGATTTGCAATGTTCAAATCCCTATGTACTTTGGATATCTTCAAATCTCCTCTACCCACTATCTCGCGAATGATATGATAGCGCTGTAAAATGTGTTTGGACTTTTGATGTGATCTAGGCTCTTTGGCTTGCACAATGGCCCCACTATTATCGCAATAGAGGTCCACAAGAATGACAGCACTAGTCATCACACCCAGTTGAGAAACAAATTTCTTTATCCAAATAGCCTCCTTGCTACTTTAGAAGCAGGAATGTACTCGGCTTCTATTGTAGAGTTGGCGACTTTATCTTGCTTGGAACTCTTGTAGCTCATAGTGCCGCCATTTAGGCAGAACGCAAATCCAGACTGCGATCTAAAGTCGTCTTTGTCGGTTTGAAAGCCTGCATCAGTGTAACCATTTACAACGAGCTCTTCCTCTCCTTCATAGACTAGGAACATATCCTTAGTTCTTCTCAAGTACTTTAGGATATTCTTTACAGCCATCTAGTGACTCTCACTTGGATCTGATTGGTATCGGCTTGTTGCACTAATTGCATATGAAACATCTAGACGTGTACATAGCATGGCATACATTATAGACCCAATAGCTGAAGCATATGGAATCCCTTTAATCTTTTTTTTGCTCATCAGTCATATGAGGGCACTAATTCTTGTCAAGATTAATGCCATGTGACATCAGCAAAAAACCTTTCTTGGAGTCTTGCATGTTGAACCTTTTCAATACCTTGTCAATATATGTACTCTCGCTTAATCCAATTAGCCTCTTTGATCTATCTCTGCAGATCCTTATGCGCAGAATATATGTTGTCTCCCCCAAGTCCTTCATTGAAAAACAATTCTTCAATGATGTCTTAACGGTTCAAGCATATGAATGTCATTTCCCAATCAACAATATGTCATCTACATATAGGATTAGAAACACCAGTGTGCTCCCACTATTCTTCTTATATACACAAGGCTCTTCTTCGTTTTTTAACGAAGCCCAATGCCTGGACTACTTCTTCAAAACAAATATTCCAACTCCGAAATGCTTGCTTCAACCTACAAATGGATTTAAGCAACTTGCATATCATTTCAGCTGATTGTGGATCGCCAAATTCTTTGGGTTGTGTCATGTACACATCCTCATCCAGATTTCCATTGAGGAAAGTTGTTTTTGACATCCATTTGTCATATCTCATAATCGAAATAGACAACAATCGCTAGAATAATCTGAATAGACTTTAGCATGGTGACAGGTGAGAAATTTTCATCATAGTCAACACCTTGAATTTGTTTGAAACCTTTCGCCACCAATCGTGCCTTGCAGATGTGAACATTTCCATCTACATCTGTCTTTTTTCTTAAAGACCCATTTGAAGTCGATGGCTTTTACACGATCGGGTCGATCGACCAAGTTCCAAACTTGGTTGTCATGCATAGACTCTATTTCAGATATCATAGCTCCAAGCCATTTCTCAGAGTCCGGTCCCACCATCACTTCTTCATAGGTTGTAGGTTCATCGTTGTCTAATAAAAATATATCATGTTGTTCTGTGGTTATCAATGCGTACCAAGCAGGTGTACGTCGTATCCTTTCAGACCTTCATGAAGTCGGTGCTTGGACAACTGGTTCAACAACAACTTGTTCAATCTGTCGAACAACATCTTGTTCAATCTGTTGGGGTTGCACGGAAGTTGAAACATTTTCTGGTGATTCCCGAATTTCTTCGAGTTGCATCGTGCTCCCACTATCTATTCTTGAAAGAAACTCTTTCTCCAAGAAAACACCGTGTCGGGCAATAGACACTTTGCTTTCTTCCCGATAATAGAAATAATATCCTTTCGTTTCCTTAGGATACTCCACAAAGAAGCATTTATCTGATTTAGGTATGAGTTTGTCTGATTGTAAACGTTTTACAAAAGCCTCACATCCCCAAATCTTCTGGAAGGACAAACCAGGACGCTTCCCTGTCCATATCTCATATGGTGTCTTATCCACATATTTTGATGGAACCCTGTTTAGTGTGAACGCTGCTGTCTCTAGAGCGTAACCCCAAAAGCTTAATGGGAGATCAGTTTGACTCATTATTGATAGCATCATGTCCAACAATGTACGATTCCTCCATTCAAACACCCCATTCCATTAAGGCGTCCCTAGCGGAGTGAGTTGTGGAACAATTCCACACTCCTTTAGATGATTGCCAAATTCAAGGCTCAAGTACTCTCCTCCATGATCAGATCGTAGAAACTTGATTGTCTTTCCTAAATGATTTTGTACCTCATTTTGAAATTCCTTGAACTTTTCAAAGGATTCAGACTTATGCCTCATTAAGTAGACATATCCATATCAACTAAAGTCAACGGTGAATGTAATGAAATACCCAAAGCCACATCTGGCCGTTTGAGCTCATTGGTCCACATACATCAGTACGTACTAGTGCCAATAGCTCACTTGCCCTTTCACTTTGACCCATGAAAGGTGTCTTTGTCATTTTGCCAAGTAAACAAGATTCACATGTCTCAAATGATTTAAAATCAAAAAGAGTGTAGAAGTCCATCTCTATGGAGCTTCTCCATGCGTCTCTCATTTATATGGCCCAAGCGATAATGCCAAAAAGAGGTGGGACTGAAATCATTACGATGTTGCCTTTTCGCATCAATGTTATAAACTGAATATCCATCAAGATTCACACTGTATGAACCATTTATCATGGGTGCATGGAAATAGAAAATGTCATTATAATAGACTGAACAACCATTATCCACTGATCTAAATCCATAACCCTCTCCTTGCAAACAGGAAATGGAGATAATGTTTTTACACAAAGTTGGAATACATTAACAATTATTTAATTCCAAAACAAATCATGACAGTAAACATAACGGCATACTGCCAACCGCAACAGCAGCAACTCTTTCTCCACTGCCCACGCGAATGTCCACTTCGCTTCTTGCCAAGTTCCTACTTCTTTCAACCCTTGCAACGACTTGCATATGTGAGCAACTAAACCGTTATCAAATACCCAAGAATTAGTAGAGGAAATAGCAAGATTAATTTCTATTACATTAATATCTGAGGTGGAACTCTTTCCATCATGTTGTTTCTGCTTGAGCAACTCTAGGTATTTATTATAGTTTCTCTTGCAGTGACCTGTCTCCTTGCAAAAGAAACACTCTGCATCCTTAGCGGGCCTGGTCTTTTGAGCCTTGGTCTTAGAGTTGCTAGTACTCGCGATCTCATTGAAGTTCAGCTTTCTCTTTTGACCAACCTTCTTGTTTTTGGGCTTGCGCTTGTGCATAACCATCACATGGTTGGAGTTTTTTTTAATGCTCTCCTTGGCACCCTTTAGGATCCCATGCAGTTCGGCCAATGACATGCACTAGGGTGTCCCGATCTTTCGATGGAGACGATGACTTTGATTTAATGGATCAACGTTCACGGCCCGACTACAATACTCCACGGAGTAATTGCGCCTTAGCGACCGATACACCAACCTACTGGTTGACGCGATCTTGCGGAGCATGATCAACCAAACCACTAGGGTTATTCTTGCAAGCAACCGAAGAACTCACAAGAACAAGATGAACAACAACTCAAATTGCAAATATTAGTTTTAGATCTGATACACATGAAAAGGTGAGGTTTTGAATCAAATAGAACAGATGGTCTAGCCGACACACACATCTATAAGAAAGTAGCAATAGCTAAACTTACATAAACGAAACCCAAGTTGTTCTAGGCAGCTACAGGGGTATTTATATAGGTGGGAGGATGGGTTGGAGGCATCTTCCAGCCCTAGGACACGTCCGTAATGGACTTGACTTGATACAAGCCCCATCGGCCCAATTTGGTGGCGCAACACCTCGAAAAGAGAAAGATAGTTGTACTAATTTGACGATTGAGGACGACTTTGGATAGATATGGAAGTAAGGCCGGATCCGTTGGAAAGTAGACTTCATAAACTTTCTATGAAGTACTTGAACATTCAAATCTGAGTCCATATGAAGCCGTGACAACCGTCACAAATTGGCGTTGTCCTTCAGTCCGACTCTAGCCCGTGCAAATCCTTTTCCCTTTTGATCCTCTTCATCATTCCTAAGCAAAACAAGAGTGCATGCATCTCCATTGTCTAAATATGATGAACAGGAGCTTAAGAATGAACTTACTTGATGGTTGAGTTGATGGGCACGAGCGTGAGTAATATGACCAAGCGGGGTTGGAGTAGGAGTGGATATATCGATGGTGTTGATGTCCTCATCAGCCAAGGTCTAACTCATGCTATTCATGTTGAAGTTTAATATGAATAGTTCAAAACGGAGAGCGGGCGAGTGAAGAATCAGATCAGTAGTCAACTCTTGGCTAAGGGGAAAACTAAGCTTATCCAGACTCTCGATGTAACCAATCATTTTGATCACATGTGGACTAACTGGATTATCATCTACAAGCATGCATACAAACAAGGACTTTGAGGTGCTGAACCTCTCAGCTCTTGCTTGGTTCTCAAACATGCTACGCAGTCCCATGATTATATTATAGCATCCAATGTCTCATATTGCCTCTGAAGCTTAGGGAACATAGTAGCAAGCATGAGAGAGCTCACATCCAGATAGTCATTATGTCGTTTTTATGCTTCCTACGCTGAGTAGCAGTAGCATTGATTGGCAAGTCATCTGGAAAAGGCTCTTCAAGCACAAACTCTTTGCGCTCCTGCCTCAGAACAATTCTCAAGTTGCGATACTAGTCCATGAAGTTTGTTCTATTCAACTTTTCTTTCTCAAGAATAGACTGCTAGTTAAAACTGGATGATGCAGGAGCTACCATGATCTACAATAGGATATATATAGGCAAAATCAGCACCATGTTTACACTTAATCTTTCATCAAACAACTTAACAAAAGATACTCCCACTATGTGTTTTGCAACAAAGTTCCCTGTAGCAACATAGTGAATCAAGATCCTCATTTTATTAGTGTTTAGTGAGCTTTGGCATCATAGCTAGACAACTAGCAAAACAGGTAAGCAACACCTTGCTAATCACATCATTTGTGACTCTCATGCTGTCGGGTTACATCTCCATGTACCAACGCAACCTATGCCCCAAGGTCCAAAACCATTTTGATAACATTGTCAAGTAAACCAACAATCTCTGCATATAGATATCCAACATCCATCCTATCTCATCATGATAACCAGTGACACTCTGCTATGGTAGACCGATCACTGATGATGACAACCATGACAGTTCCAATTATTGGAAGGGCATCAATTACACTTAATTTTCTGAGGGAATCTATCCTACCATGTCATCATATCAAATATACAACGACAATAAAGCAAGATAGATAGATATCATATCCTAGTAGATTAGACTGAATTGCACTATGATCCAAGAAGTGGTGATAATCTGTATCACCATATGATTAACTTGGTACATGTTTGACATAGAATTAAATTCTATCCATGATACAAACCCCAAGCGAAATCTAAGGGGTGACGCACATGGTGGTCCCGCTAGCCGGGGGGTCGAGGGGGAGTTGCCCCCCACGGGTTTCAGGGTAGTGCCCTAAAAAGGTCATGGGGTACATAGATCTCATATATGATTCGTCATGTGAAAACCTTAACAGTGTAACTAAAACGAGTCAATCTCATTGTCTCGCTTTTTCTCATTGACGTGCGATTCTTGTGGACATGGGACAATCTGATGAAACCAATTGTGGTGGCGAATACTAGACAGTCCGGTGAAGTCACCAAACCCTATACTAATGTATCTCATCAACGAATGGGCTTGTCGATCCATCTGATGGTCCGAGCAGGTAAATAACTCATCTGACATGTAATAGATCTCATCTACTACGGCCTCACATCAACTATATGCGTGGATCCAGATCACAAACTATACGAGATGGCTCTGGTACCATTGTAGGGATACACATAAGCTACGATAGCATAAATCAAGATTTTTCTATCGCGTAAACTAGGAACCATGCAAGTATGAGATCATGGATTATTACCACTCGACGTGCTACACAGCGGAAGTAGGTGCTAAGAAGCCGAACGAATGTTGGCGATGTAGCATGTGTCCATGTAGAGGAAGTGGTCAATCGCAATAGCCTGACCTTCTCCTCCTCGTGTGTTCTCCTCGTCATGCTGTCACGTCGATCAACACCGCAGACCAGTGGCACCTTTATTGGTATCCACACGTCTAGGGATGAAACACATCGCACAGACATGCTAGCGCCTGTGTGCGGCTAGGGTTTTGCTCGGAAGGGGAGTGACGGCTAAGGTTTCTCACACGTCCACCAGCCCCATCACCCGAAGAATATATAGGATCCACAACTAGGCCTCCGAGGCCCATAGGTGTCCTACTCGGATCCCTATCCGAATTGAGCACATATTGGATCTCCATCCAATTCCTTTATTCTGGCCCGTCCAGTGTGTGACCCCTGTAGGTTATGTACACTCGGCTGCAACCCGAAAACTCTATTTCGGTGCACATGTCAACAGCAGCCCCTAGCTGAACATATTGACCCACCAGGCATACATAAAGATTATATCGGCTGAACCTCTAGTGTACTTGTACGAACCCTTTTGCCTCACGATATCGATTAAGCTCAAGGCCAGATATGTGTCATCCTTTAATAGCTCAATCATTCACTCGATCTTGTAATAGATTTTTTAACCTACAATTGTCTCCCCAATCAGTTTTGGCATGGTCATGCACTTCCATAATCTATAACATCGAGAGACCAAGAGATATCTCTCTAAAGCAGGGACAAATCCAATCTTGATTATTCATATTGCACTACATGTTTCATTGTATGCTCGAAGAATAGTTTTATAACTACCCAGTTATAGAGTAATGTTTGGTAGCCCCTAAGCAAGTTATTACACATATCTAAGGATTCTACACCAACACTAAATAAGACCACTGATGGCACACCATATATAGCTCTCACAGTGTCTCATGTTGGGTCTATTCAACAACATGTTCTCAATATGTGTTCACATTATTAATTTAGTATCTTCATACCATGATCCATGAGTCATAATTATCAATGAATAGATGTGCTGATCATTGAATCATATTTGTTTCATATATGATATTTTATTAGGATTCTTTTAGAAATAGTATCATACAACATGAATAGTCTCATAAACGAATCACATATTCATTAACCAATAATGAGTTATCTATTTCAAGGAACAACATAGGGTAAATATATAAGTGATACAATCATCTCTATGATGCCTTTAGGACATATCACCAACAGTTTTGGACTCCTTTACTGCTAAAGTTTTTATGAAGAAAGAAGACGCACGTGGCAGAACCTAGCAAATTGATATGTCTATATATGACTTGTGGGGTATTAAAATAGCTAAGTTTGACATACTTAAAAAATGTAGCTTTCACTAAACACTGGCAAAAAAATGTTGCAATATTTAACAACAAACATTACCTTTTGATTTCCTCATTACATGCACGCTAATAGAGAAACATTGTTTCAAATCGAGACCAAAACCAAAGAAGTGTTCTTTTAAGGAAACTAAAAATCAAAGGGATAAACAAACCAAGATGAAGGATTTGAAAATGGAAAGTACTGTAATACTACTTCACAAAATAAAAGAAAGCAAATAGGAGCATATAGTTTGCTTGTTGGCTTATTAACCGCAGCCAAAAATTAAAAAAGAATGAAAATTACTACAATGCCTCTCATCGTTGGCTGGTTGTCTTATCAAACATATCAAAAATTTGAATCTTAAAACTTAATTTTGATTTTAAGATTTCTCGTCTCATGTTATTATTCAGAATTGATTTTTAATAATTAAGAATACAATATAAAATTTTTACATAATTTATTGCTTCGGCTTTTTCATGGCTGCCATGTCAGTTAGCTCAGGGTTTTGGGAGCCGGTTGCGAAAAACTCGGGCTCCACCAAAATGGATGAATTTTAAAAATTCCGTACAAAATTTGAACCTAATTCAGAAGAAATGGGAGTGAAATGGTATTTTAGGCTTAGGAAAATTAGGTCCAAATCCCAGAACGTACCCTGGACTATCTAACTGGATCGTGCCAAAATGGAATTACTCCAGTACACGTTAAGTTGTTGGTGGGCTGTCACCCGTTCCTGTGGCTGATGGAAGATGTGAGACCAACACCACAACGATGATGGTGTGTACGGTGTGGTCTATTCGTCTTCGTGCCGTCTCCAATGCTGTCGCGACAGAAATGCAGAGCTAGCACGCACGGTAGCCACAACCTAGGCCGGCTGGGCTGGACCAAGAAGCAAATCAGGGTGTCCAGAAATTATCAGCGTTGATAGTGATGGCGATGCTAACTTGACAACAAAAACACACTCCTCCAGTTAGCAATTTCGGGGTAGCAAAATATCACTTATGTTCCTCGTTGAATTGGCAGCGAGCCCAGAGGTGTTCTAATAATGCGATACTCTCGGTTAATTTGTCGCCACAAAACCAAAAAGAAGTTTCTCGATCGCCGGAAATACATACATACTCTCGCTGGTTTGGAATAAAAATCATTTTAGATCTCTACACAAAAATTAAGACAGTGACTCCGATAGCCTAGCTAGCTTGTCGTCCTTTATATATATAGTATTTGTCAAGGAAAACATATATGAAGGAAAAATATTAAAGGGTGCAGATGCATAAAAGTTATAAAATGTCTTGTATTTGGGAAGAAAATTAGAAAGCATAAACTGACTTGTATTTGTGATTGGATGAGTATACGTAAGCTTTTAAGTGCTTGGATTAATTTAGAATTTATTTGTCAGTACCAGTCATTTACAGAGAGAAAAAGAGTACTCAAATTAGTGTCACAATATACCCTAAAAAATTTAATGTCACAATATCTTTCTTTGGGCAGTGAAAATAATGCATCGCAATTTTTTTCAATCTTTAATAACAGGAAAATATAAGAATATGTGACAGCCGGATCAATTTTGTCAGCAAGCACACCGCGGGAGACAAATGTGCTAACTATTTTTAAATTTTCTGATTCGTCGACACAAAGCAACGATACAAAGCGAACTTAATTAAATGACAATGTTGGAGCATAAACTACGTACGTACTAGTCTATATATTAATACTACGTCAACATCACCACTGAAAGCAACGCTGGACAGCATCCAGTTTTTTAAAAAATGATTTTCTATATATAAATCTATTTTGTCCAGCAAGATTAACAAGTATTCCGTATAAACCGTACCTATCCATACATCGAGTTGTCATTAGAAAAATAACAGTAGGTACATTGCTATCACTTACTTCACGGTCCAAAGTTGAAGTTTCTAGCACTTGACTGCAGCATTTTACCATTTTACTTTAAGTTGACTGTAGGAGTTAATCTCTTAAGTAAATCACACCTATTCGTGGTTATCATTGCATGTGTTCAAGAGTATGCTCCAGTTATAATAATACTCCTAGTTCAACAAAATATCAACGAATAACTAGGATTGATTCGATAGTGAAATGCTTCTAAATATTTACACCAAGACATCATCAATATAACTGCTCCGATATATAACATCATCGATAATATACTACTCTGCTAATGGAGAACGTTGACCGAATTAATTGAACCAAGGTTAATTTTGGGATTACTGTTTTTAACAATTATATACACCAAACCATCATCTTAACAAGGTTTTTCTTTTTTTCCATATGTATTGTCTTATGTTTATCTTGCCTAGTTGTGCAAAAAGGTTTTGTTCTTCTACCTATATAGTTAATTTGTTCAGAAATACTATTATTTAGACATGAAAATACAACTTCCCCTTTTTTATTATGAACTAGATGCATAAAATAATGATAGATCACACTACATTAGCACTAACAATGGTAAGTCACTAAGTGATCTTTAACGCCTTATAAATGGAATACTACTCACATCATCGTTAGCGCGTTCAATCAACGAAGGTCAGGTCAATGGTTTTCATGCTGTATATGTCGGAGATAATTCGTTTATTACACTTACATATTTACAATTACCACAAAGGAAAGTTCTATGAGCTTCATTTTCTTGCACACAATATTCTACACTAATCAATCACGGCCCTTTCACTGTTTGAATGGGGAACACTAGAGATATAAATCTATCAATAGCGAACTTCGGCCCACATGATTGTTGCTCTACTCCTGTCAAAATAATTTTTTGTTAGTGACAAAATGAGGAGAACTTTCAATATGATGTGTCTTTCAATAAACGGCTTTACTAATTATTTTTGGGATAAATATATCAACAATCCTAAACTAAAAGTAATCTCATGACAGCTGATAGTTGGCACCAACTTCGACAACTTTATCCCATCTAAACAAAGTGTGAACGAGAAGATTTTTTATCTCAATCTTAATATCTTTAACCTCGAGAATCTCGACATTTTTGACTGGAATTTTCTGAACAAATGTTTCACGCCACGACACTCCTTAAACATGTTCTTTTACCAAATAACTGCCATATATTAACTTTACTTCTCCCTCTCCCTTCGATTCACTCCCTCGTTCTTTTTAGTTCCTCCATCAGATTATTGTCATGAATTATTTGTTTCACATTACAAAAAATAAGTTTTCTTAAGAAAAACTTTTTTCTCACTAGTACAAAAACATACATGGGTGTTGCCCTAATAGGTGTCAGTTCAACAAAAACCGATACCTACTAGGCGTTCCCCGCCCCTATATAGGTTATAAGTGCCGGTTTGGAAAAAAAATAATAGGTGTCGGTTCTTGTTATGAACCGGCACCTATTTGTCTTATTTGTCTTCTTTTGTATCGGCTATAGAGTAAAAACCAACACCTATAATATAGATATCGATTTTGTAGAGTAAAAACCAACACCTATAATATAGATATCGATTTTTTAAAAAAATCAACACCTATACTAATCCACCCGAACCGGATAAGGCCCGCGGACTGAGCGCCTCCTCTCGCTCGCACCGTCCGCCACCCCTCCCCTCTCCCTCCCCTTCTCCCCCGTCTCCCTCTCCCTCGCTCGTGTCGTCTACCACCCCCTCCCCTCTCCCTCCCCCCTCTCCCCCATCTCCCTCTCTCGCCGCGCCGTCCGCCACCCCCTCCCCTTCTCCCCCGTCTCCCTCTCCCTCCCCCTCCTCCTCCCTCTATGGCAGCCGGCGTGGAGGTGGGGCCGCCGGAGGCCGATGTTCCGGTGGGGGCCGCCGACGGATCCGCCGCGTGGAGGTGGGGGCCGCCGATCTGGCCGGCATGGAGGTGGGGGCCGACGGATCCGGCGGTGGTGAAGGAGCCGATCGGGAGTGGCCTCCCTCCTCCGGTCTCTGCCGCTTGCCTCCGCTGCCCGACATCCTCAACCCGGACTTCACCCCAATCTACGACCTCGGCATCTTCCACCAATCCTATGTAAGTAGTAGATAAATCCCCATGTCATCTTTCTTTGCCTGATTTCGTTTTGATTTGGCTTGGATTGGATAAGCCTGCTAGTGTGATTCATTTCCAAAATTACCCTGAGATAGGTGCAGATTAACAGCAAAAATATATATTTGGTATCTTTAAAATAATGTGATGGAAGATGTCTTAATTGGCACAAGCTATCTTCTGTTCTAGGTTCCACTTGCGAGCTAAATGTTGCCATTGTACTGCCAATTTATATGCTCTCTAATGCAACCAGGTATGTAGGATGTTATCCTTTAGGCATATGCATTGACAGTACTGAATGTTTGATACTTTAAATATTCTAAAATCAGAATCATATGCATGTAACTGAAAAACTCAATTAATTTCTTTCTACTACATAATTTGCAGTTCAGCATGGAAAGCTTCTTTGTTTGTGGTGACAATTTTTTATGTGTGCAAGGGTACAAAATACAACTATGGATGCTGAATAATTAACAGAGAAGAATTTGGTGTAATTGGCATTTTGAATTTTTAGGAGAGAAATTTGGCTACCAAAAAAATGATGTGATTGATTGACTCTCATAGTAAAGACTTACTTCATTTAGCTAATCTAGAAGTTATGCTTATTTTCCTTTTGTGAACCCTGCAGTCGAATTCAAAGATATTCTTTATTATATGCATTTGTAAGTGACAAAGCCTACTCTTCAGTGAAAAAATCATGCTTAGAATTATATTGCCTCATAAGACCATTTGATGTATGCAGCAACAACATTGTGAACGTATACGTTAGATCAGTGAGCGTCTGGCCTCTGCTTAATATCTACTGTGGTTCTACTGCTTCTGCATCCAAAGGGTATTGGCTAGGCTTCTTTTGATAACCTGAGTAGCTAAGTAGTCCTCATGTCTTTGTGTTTTCTTCCATTGAGCTATGTGAAAGCTAAAACAGTCACTCTGCCACTCTTGATTGCTAATGAACATAATTTGCTTTCAGGTTCGAGCACATGAATGGCTTTTTGCTTCAGAAGAAGGACAATGGCATGTTGTTGAAAGTGCAAAGGCTGCTCATCTAATTATGGTACAACTGCGATGGACCAAGCCTAGTATGATTATTACTTTGATATTTAAGATCCCCTTACAGCATTTTCATTGCTTATATTTGTGCTATGAACTTTACAGTTTGGTATTTTGAGTAAAGGAGTGGAGTTTGTCAGTGCCCATGATTATAGTAAGGCCCTTAGATTATGATATGTTTACCCTAGGCCCATAGGTTAATTTAATAATTTTATAGTCCCATTGTACACAAAATAATCAATCAACTTTGTATTGCATGCATGCTAAGTTGTAATTAGATAATATAGGTACACTTATAGAGACCATATTCTTTGTTGTTTGCCGCAGGGTGAGCCTCATGCTAGGATTCAGTTTTCTTGGAATTCAAACAAAGTTAATGGTCCAATGCTATTGGATATTGCCTGCCGATCTTAGCAGTTGCAATTACTGTAATTTTGTGAATTTATTCTAGTATTATCAGCAGTTTCCTTGAATATTTCTGCAGCATATTTTTCTCTTTTCTTAGTTACATTTGTGACTGATCATTAGCCTCTGTTACTCTGGTATAGTTTTCCTGGTCCAAACAATATGCTATGACAGTCTACTTGAGGTTAATTAGTTTCTTTTTTATCACTACGGATGCTTAAGAGTACATATTTCCCACATGATCAAAATGACATAGCTAGGCTCATCATTGTAAAATACTTCCATCATGAATTACTGTTGTAATTCTTGCTGACCTTATGATAAAAAAGAGTGATCAAAGTTTTGTTTTGGTATTGCACAATGCCAAAGGAATGAATTTAGGATGGACAGAAGTAACTACGAATTGGTGAATAGAGAAATGTTTTGAAATGATGAATCTGAATAAGGTAGACAGTTGCTCCTAGTTTGAAATAGGTAGCAAAATTGAGTGCCATGAGCTTGATAGATCTTAATCTCTTATAAACGACTCTTTCCTTGAGACTTGTATTTTGTTTTGATCGATTCCAATTTGTTAACAAGTGGCTAGTTCTACCATGAAACACAAAGTATATTATAGGTGATTTAATGAGCTATATTTACAATGGAGCTATATCGAGATGAGTTCATCTTGGAAGTGTAGGTAAGTTTCACAATGGAGCTAAAATTTACTGTTTCAACCATTCTAGAATTTATGAGATACAACTTTTTGGCCCTACTGTCATTACTACCAATTGGTCTGACTGATAAGGTTGATTGTCCGGTTAGTGATAGAGTAAGTATCCACTTCTTCCTTTTGTACTATGTACTTTCATTTGTACTTCTAAATAAATGGTTAGATGGTGAATAAAAACTCAGGCTATTGATAAAATAGGAACTTGGACCCATGTCTAGGTTGAGATTGTCTTTATCTTAATGCGAAGATGTGCAACTCTTTGCAGATTCCCTGAAAGGAGAGTACAGTAGATTGTGAAGGGTACAGTAGTGTTGGATTTCATGCTGATGTTAATGGTGATTCTGTAAATATTTTTTTGTGTTTTTAGGGTAATAGGTGTCGGTTCTTGTAGAGAACCGCCACCTATTCGACCTTATAGGTGTCGGTAAAATATAAGAACTGGCACCATTTAGGCCTAATATAATAAATGGCCAGTTCCTATTGACAACCGACACCTATAAGACCGAATAGGTGCCAGTTCTCTATAAAAGCCAGCACCTATTAGCTTATAGGTGTTGGTTGAAGAACCGACACCAATGACCTTAGTCATTGGTGCCGACCTATAGTTGTCGGGTCCGAATTCGACACCTATTGGGTGTTCCGAACCGACACCTATTAAGATTTCTATACTAGTGTCTACTTCATTCCTTAAAACCTTTGATCCAAGCTATGTGCTAAATAAATTTATTTCTCATAATATTTAATTTATAACTATAATTATGTAGATAATTCATTATAATGATTCGGTGTTTCGAGATGGGCCATCAATTCTCACGCTTAAACACTATTAAAAAGTATGTCTTGTCTATTAAATATGTTTAATCTCATGCATTATCAGACAGATTATAATCCGTAGTTGAACCCCTATATATTATACATTAAAACTCCATTAAACTTTCTACAAACATTCCTAAGTTGCCAAGTGGTGTTCTTATAAACATTTCTCATTTGTCACGTGGCACTCTAATAAATCGGTGGACCCATTGCTTTTAATTATTAGATTTATCATAAAAACCCCACAACTCACCTTCCAGTCCATTAAATTTCATACAAACACTCCCAAGCCACCACGTTGTGTTCTTACAAACACTCATCATTTGTCACGTAGCACTCTAATAAATTGATGGACTCACTATTTTTGATTATTAGATTTTGTCAGTGTCAAGGATAAGACATACCTCCTATAATTGGGTTCGTGGTATATGACAGTATCATATACCTAATAATATATAAGAAGGTATCCTATGATTAAGGAAATATAATAGATATAGAAAAAATTGTCTTGTCGAGATAGAAGGTGTCAGAGTCCTATTCAAGAAAGACAATGTCTCGTTAGTCCATATCCTATTCTAGTTCTCCAAGTTCTACATGAAAGAGAAGACGATCATAGCTATAAATACAAGGCCCCCTGTTGAGGGAGAGGTATCGAGTACAAGCCATAGCCAAAGCCACATCGGGAGGCAATCCGGAGAAAACCAGAGCCATATTCGCCAAGTAGATCTCGTTGGGTTGTATTCGATAGGTTAGTTTAGCCACCTTACTCCCCCATTGTAATTCGTGTGGTATTGTCCCATATATACATATAAACTGGAGTAGGGTTATTACTTATCTTCAAAGCCCAAACCAGTATAAATTCTTGTCCCGTCTCTTCTTGTTACAATCTCACGTATACCCTAGTTCCAACAGCCCTCATACTCTCTAGATACCGTCTCCGGGTATAGCCCATCGACAGTGGCGCGTCAAGTAGTGGGCTTGGTGCAAAGGGATCTCAATGAGATGACTTCAAGAGCAGGTTTTTCCGACAAGGTCTCTTATGATCATCCTGCCCTGGGAGATCCAACCCAGCCGATGTTCATATTGGTCCAAGTCGGAACCATCGTCTTCCCGGTATTCGCTGTCGTACCAACGGCCATGTCTTCGGCTCCCGCTAGAAACAAATCCGCAACTACGAAACAAGTGAATGCAACTCCCACAACGACCTCTTCTCCGGTTTATTCTGAGAACAAAGCGTCGACATCACGATCTACTGGCAGAATTCCTCGAGCGGCCAATCTCCAGGCTTCTGCCAAGAACAAAGTGTCGACAAGGAGGCCCTTCGACAAGGACTTCAATTGGTGTCCAATCCACAATACTTTTGCTCATCCTCTAAAGGATGTCGGATCATACATCACGTGAAGGCTGAACTCGACGCCTGCAAGGAACGAGATATTTAGCGCACGTCCTCGTATAAAGCGTGGTGTCCTATCCATTAATCTAGGAGCCACCATTTTTATAGGATGCAAGATTTTTCTCAAGATTACAGATTCCCAAACCTCCTCATCTAGCAGAGGTCCCATATCTTCATGTTGTTCGATCCACTCTTGTCGAAAACAATCGAGCGACACACCTGTGGACGACAACACCTTAGATATACCGATCGGATGGTTCGGTACATCCGCTTGGACCGCCTCGAGCCATCTATTCTTCACAGCTTGGATGACCCCGAATCAGCAGGGTCGTACTCACTCCGTGACATCAACATGATCGACGGAGCAGTCCACGATTTAGGTGTTGACAGCATACTCGGCACAGTGTTGAAGACGGAGAGATCCACTCCCGAAACAAGACTCCAGCCCCAATTGATTTGGTTTGAACGCCTACCAAGCACCTGACCAACGTCAACAATCTACTCCAACAAGCTCCTTTCGACAGTGACCCATCCTGATACGGACGCCTAGTTGGAACGTATGAAGTCCACCATCACCAACCTCAATTCCGCCATTAGGACCGCTATGGCTCAAAAAGATCCCCCTCAGAACGACGAGGTTCCCGAGGACGCAGATGCCTCAACAGCCCCAAAACCGACAACGGAGAACTCCACTCCCCCGAGAACGTTCCACCTTGATGACTAGCTCGATGAATGCCTACCCATCAAGATGCCCACGACCTTCGCAATTAACTAAATGGCTGAAGGCAATAGTGACAGAACCAACATGACGTAGACCACCGACAACCCCACGCCCAGCGTGGCAGGGACCGACTCCAGGACCGATCATGGTTGAGATTGTCAAGATCAACAAAGCTGTTAGGACGAGAACGATCGTGGTCATCGAGATTAGGGTTGAAAAAGGAAGCTAAAAATCCCATCCTGTACTGCCCGTTTTTCCACATTTGACCTGGCCATTTTTGCATTTGCGAAAAAATCCAGAAAGGGACTGGATGCGAGATGAGGAAATCTGGAAATGGGACGGAAACGGGATAGGAGTTTTCCGTTCGTATTTTCGAAATCCCGTATTTGGCCAAGATATTTCCACATTTTTTCTGGAATTTTTCGTTTTTGCAACAGGCCCAACACAGCTCAGCCCATGTAAGCGTAACCCTAGCCTCTCAGCACAGGCACATCACTGGTGCGGCGGCTCCCTCACGCGTCGTTCTACTCTACCACGACCTCCCTCATGCGCACTCACTCTCAGTGTGGAGATTATGGCAATCAGGTATCTACATGGCAAGCTTATCCGACTGGAGGTAGGGATAGATTGCGCCTGCCATATCTGTACACCGAACATGACTTGGGTGTTACGATTGCCGATAGAGATAAGGCAATCGGCCTACAGTCACGGTTTGGTACGATTGAGGAAACCAACTTAGAGTAAGATAGGGTTTCCGATTTGTAAGCCCTCCTCCCAAGACTATATAAGGGGGTAAGGGGCGTCCCTTGAGGGATATCAGATCAGAGATCAGATTCTAGATACGACTTCAAAAGCAAGAGCTTTAGACACACGAGATCAATAAAGACACTCGGCGGATCGAATCCACCGAAACAGGAGTAGGGTATTACCTCACGAGAGGGCCTGAACCTGTCTAAACCTTCTTCTTCTTCTAACCCATCGTGCTTGGCGATCTTGACTGCGACCCCAGAAATTATATTGCCGAAACTAAGTTTCGACAGTTGGCGCGCCAGGTAGGGGCCTGCGCGTCGAGACTTCTTCAACAATCTTGCCAACAAGCGTGATGGGATCTCCTTCAGGATTCGGCGACTTCGCCGCCAACTTCTTCGACAACACCTCCTTCGACTCGGATTCAAACCAGTCGGAAGGAAAGACCCACTCGGCGCCGTTCGGGCTCCCCAATAGCGCCGAGACCTTCGACGACATCTTCAAGACCAAGATGCAATCTACCTTCTCCGACAACGGACTTCACTCGGCACCATTCGGATTACCGAATATCGCCGAAATCTGCGCCAATCTTCTCACCTCCCCGACGGAGGTGATCTATTCGGACAAAGACCTCTCGGTGCCATTTGGGTTACCAAACGCCGCCGAGATCTACAGCAAACTTCTCTCCCCCGAGTCGGCGGCGACCCACTCGGAGGAGCCCACATCCCCAAGCTCTGACTCGGACTGGAATGATCCAGACCCGGGCTACCCAGGATCAAGGGAGGTCGCCGTCATCCTCCCATCATTCGGCTCCTGCTCATCTTCGGAGCTCAATGGATACCTCAGCTCCGCCGGCTTCGACAACCTCTATGGCATCCCTTCTGACGGAGCCGACAACTCCGACTACCGCATGGACTATGAGCCGAAGTGCTTTGATGTCCTCATGGCCGAGCCGGACGAGTCCGACTCAGCCATGGCCAGAAGGCTTGCTGAAGAAGAGCGAGCCAAGATGGAGCACGAGCGCAAGACGGCCGAAGAGGAAAAACAACGCAAAGACGAGGCTGACAAGAAGAAGCAGGACCTACGTGCAGCCGGACGATCTGCCCAGGAGGCCATCCTCCAAACACGGGTCCGCAACACCAACATCTTCCAAACGCCACAGCAGAACGCTGTTGCCGCGCTCACCCTCTTGGACACCGTCATGGAGACAGCACCTGCCAACGTGACTCCAATACTCGACAAGATAAAGACCATCGTCGCTGCCACAGCTAACGGCCATCCCACCACCTCGGCACGGAGGCCGACTGAATCTGTGGCCGAAACGCCAGACAAGAGCCGGCTTCCGCCTCTAAGGTCAGGAGACTATAAGAGGCCCGAGCCAGATCGGTCGACGACCAGGCCAAGAGGCCCACCCCGCGAATCTACGCAGAGGTACCAGGAGCAAACGGTCGACTCCCGCGACAAACGACATGGACGTCCACCCGTCCACCACCGAGTCCGCCGCAACAGTTCCAGCTACCCAACCAGCCAACCGAAGACCCCGCCGAGTGATCTGCGGGAAGTCCTCGATCGGAGGGGATCACCCGATAGCGGCGACGACGGAGTACCGGCCTTCACTCGGGAACTTCGCCGAGTGCACTGGCCGAGTGGGTTCAAACCCACAGGGATTGAAAGGTACGACGGCAAGACCGACCCTGAATCTTGGCTAACTGTATACACCCTCGCCATTCGTGCTGCAGGTGGCGACAACAATGCTATGGCCAATTACCTGCCCGTGGCCCTCGCTAACTCAGCCAGAAATTGGCTCACGAGCCTGCCAAGAGGCTCAATCGGCTCGTGGAGCGAGCTGAGGGACCACTTCATCGCCAACTTCCAAGGCACCTTCGAGAGGCCCGGCACACACTTCGACCTATACAATGTCATCCAGAAGCCGGACGAGCCCCTGAAGGATTACATCCGCCATTTCTCTGAGAAGCGTAACAAGATCCCCAACATCACCGATGACATCATCATCGCTGCCTTCCAGAAGGGAGTCCGTGATGAGCTGCTAATCGGGAAGTTCGGGCGCAAACCACCGAAGACGGTGAAACAAATGTTCGAGACGGCGAATTCATACGCCAAATCCAACGACGCCATCAAGGCCGCCCGTCAAGACCGGCCCGGTAGGAGGGAAGACAAGCAAGCGGGAGGGAGCCGTAATCCTAAGAAGGATGGCGGCAACAACAGCAACCAGGCCCAGAAAGATCGCAAGCGCCGATCTGAGGACCTAGTGGCCACAACCTCCAACACTCAACGTCGTCCCCGAGTCGTCGCCTACGACGCCATCATGAACGCCCAGTGCACCCATCATCCCAATCATAAGCACGCGGCGAAGGATGTTTTATCTACAAGCGGTTCGCCAAGAGCTGCGGCGCGGCTCAACAAGAAGCCGACGACGAGGCCGGACCGTCAGGCGCCAAGAAGAACAACGCGGCTGAAAATGCCGAACCTTTTCAAGACCCAGTGGGGGAGCTCAACCACATCTTCGGGGGGCCGCTAGCCTATGAATCCAAGAGGAAACAAAAGCTAACTGACCGAGAGGTCAACGCGGCTCAACCCGAAGTCCCTCAATATCTGCGATGGTCGGAAGTGGCCATCACTTTTAACCGCTCGGATCACCCCGACCGAGTGGTTCACCCGGGGCGCTATCCACTCGTCCTGGATCCCGTGGTCCGCAACATCAGGCTTAAGCGCGTCCTCATCGATGGGGCAGCGCCCTCAACATCCCGTTTGCCAAGACCATGGATGAGATGCGGATCCCGAGGGCCGAACTAAAGGCAAGCTCACCCCCTTTCCACGGAGTCATCCCAGGGCTATCTTCTACACCACTCGGGCATATCTCCCTCCCAGTCACCTTCGGGGCCCGAGAGAACTTCCGAACGGAGAACGTCACTTTTGAGGTGGCCGACTTCGAAACAGCATATCACGCCATCATCGGAAGGCCCGCGCTTGCCAAGTTCATGGTGATCCTTCACTACACCTACCTCTGCATGAAGATGCCGGGTCCGAACGGCGTCATCACTCTTCGCAGCGATGTGAAGCAAGCCTTCACCTGTGATAAGGAGAGCTGCGACATGGCCCAATCTCGCGAGAGATTATGTGGCCAACAGGAAGTCCGATTGGCTGCATCGACTTTGGAAGAGGGCGAAGTCACTGCGAAGAAGATAGCCAAATCAGGATCCGGCGACACCAAGACCAAGAAGATCTCCCTTGATCCGTCGGATCCCTCGAAAACTGCTGTAATCGGCGCTGACCTAGATCCCAAATAGGAAAGCGCGCTCGTCACCTTCCTCCAAAATAATAAAGATGTTTTGCTTGGAAACCATCTGACATGCCTGGAATTCCTAGGGAGGTGATCGAGCACTCTTTGAACGTCAAAGATGACGCCAAACCGATAAAACAACGATTACGTAGATTCGCGCAGGATCGAAAAGATGCTATCAAGGAAGAAGTCACAAAGCTCTTGGCTGCCGGCTTCATTAAAGAAGTCCTTCATCCCGACTGGTTAGCCAACCCAGTCCTGGTCCGCAAGAAGATGGGGCAATGGCGCATGTGCGTTGATTATACTGACCTCAACAAAGCCTGCCCCAAGGATCCATTCGGGCTGCCTCGCATCGACCAAGTCGTTGACTCAACAGCCGGCTGCCAACTCCTGAGTTTCCTGGACTGTTACTCGGGCTATCACCAGATCAGCTTAAAAGAATCCGACTGCCTGAAGACATCGTTCATCATGTCGTTTGGAGCCTACTGCTACATCACCATGCCTTTCAGCCTGAAGAACGCCGGCGCCACATACCAACGCATGATCCAAAGATGCTTCTAGACGCAGATCGGCAAGAACGTTGAAGCTTATGTTGACGACGTTGTCATCAAGACCAAGCAGAAAGAAGACCTGATCGCCGACCTAGAAGAAACCTTTGCAAACATCCGGGCCTTCAGAATGAAGTTAAACCCGGAGAAGTGCACTTTCGGCGTTCCATCAGGCAAGCTGCTCGGCTTCATGGTGTCACATCACGGCATTGAAGCAAATCCAGAGAAGATCAACGCCATCTTAAGCATGAAGCCCCCGAGTAACCAGAAAGACGTCCAGAAGCTCACAGGCTGCATGGCGGCACTAAGCCGTTTCATATCCCGACTCGGCGAACGAGGCATGCCCTTCTTCAGATTGCTAAAGAAGACAGACGACTTCCAGTGGACCGCGGAAGCCAACAAGGCCTTTGAAGATTTCAAAGAGTTCCTTACAACGCCGCCCATTCTGGCCTCGCCTCAGCCCTAGGAACCTTTGCTGTTGTACGTTTCAGCCACCCACCAGGTGGTAAGCACGGTCCTCGTGGTCGAGCGCGAAGAAGAAGGATGGGCTCAGAAGATTCAGAGGCCAATCTACTTTGTTAGCGAAGTGTTGGCAGGAGCCAAAATTCGCTACCCTTAGGTACAAAAATTACTCTATGGTGTTCTAATAACCGCGAGGAAATTGGCACATTATTTTCAGGGTCACTCGGTCACCGTCGTCACTTCTTTCCCACTCGGCGATGTCATCCACAACCGCGAGGCAACCGGACGCATCGCCAAGTGGGCTCTAGAGCTGATGCCATTGGACTTAACTTTTAAGGCGAGGACGTCCATAAAGTCGCAAGCCTTGGCGGATTTCTTGGCCGAGTGGACTGAGCAACAAGAGAACATACCTCGGGAAGACCTCCAACACTCGGACCATGCACTTCGACGGATCCAAGAGGATCACCGGCTTGGGAGCAGGAGTTGTGCTGATCTCCCTGACCGGGGAAAGGCTAAGATATGTCCTTCACCTCCACTTCTCCGCCTCACACAACGTTGCCGAGTACGAAGCTCTCCTACATGGACTGCGCCTCGCAGTTTCACTCAGGATACGTCGGCTTATCGTGAAAGGCGACTCCCAGCTGGTCGTCAATCAAGTAATGAAGGACTGGTCCTGCCTAAACGACACTATGGAGGCCAACCGGCAAGAAGTCCGCAAGCTTGAGGACAAGTTTGACGGGCTCGAACTCTCACATGTCCTGAGGCATAACAACGAAGCTGCCGATGAGCTGGCACAGTTCGGGTCCAAGCGCGAAGCTGCCCCAACAGACGTCTTTGTCGAACATCTTTATGAACCAACCATCACGGAAAAGACAACTCCCAACGAGCAAGCTACGAACGAAGTCGCCATGACCGATACCGACTGGAGGACGCCGCTCATCAAATTCTTAACCCAGCAAGAGCTGCCGGATGACCAGGATGAAGCAGAACGCGTCCGGCGTCGTTGCCAAGCATATATCATGGTTGACTCCGATCTATACAAGAGAAGCCCCTCCGGAATCCTAATGAGATGCATCACACCCGAGGAAGGGAGGCAACTACTCCAAGACATCCACTCGGGCATATGCGGAAGCCACGCGGCAGCACGCACTCTGGTCGGCAAAGCTTATAGGCAAGGTTTCTTTTGGCTTACCGCGGTCTCCGACACGGACAAAGTCGTACGAACCTGCGAAGGCTGCCAATTCTTTGCCCGACAGAGCCATGTCCCGGCCCAGGAGCTACAAACAATTTCACTTTCCTGGCCGTTCGCGGTATAGGGCCTGGACATGGTCGGCCCCTTCAAGAAAGCTCCAGGAGGATTCACACACCTCTTCGTCGCAATCGACAAGTTCTCCAAGTGGATTGAAGCCACGCCGGTCGCCTCCATCACTGCTGACAAGGCACGGGATTTCTTCCTCAACATCGTGCACCGCTTCGGCGTCCCAAATAGAATCATAACCGACAACGGGACTCAATTCACGGGAGGCATCTTCAAGGAATTCTGCGAGGACTTCGGAATCAAGATTTGCTACGCATCAGTAGCCCATCCCAAAAGCAATGGACAAGTCGAATGAGCCAACGACATGGTCCTCCAAGGCATCAAGGCCCGCGTTTTCGATCGCCTAAACCCCTACGCGGGCAAGTGGGTCCAAGAACTTCCCTCGGTCTTATGGTCGCTGCGGACCACACCCAGTCGGGCTACCGGCCAAACTCCCTTCTTTTTGGTCTACGGCGCAGAAGCCATGTTGCCAAACGAGATGGAGTATGAATCCCTCCGAGTCCGCAGCTTCAACGACGAACGCTACGACCCCGACCGAGTGGATGACCTCACCCGATTGGAAGAGGCCCGTGAGGCATCCCTCATCCAGTCGGCCAAATACCTTCAAGGGCTCAGAAGATACCACAGTCGCAACGTTTGAGCACGAGCTTTCATCGTTGGCGACCTGGTCCTACGCAAGATCCAGACCACCAAAGACCGTCACAAGTTATCCCCTTTATGGGAGGGACCGTACATAATCGCTGAGGTGACTCGGCCCGGTGCATACCGGCTAAAACGTGAAGACGGGTCTATGGTGGAGAACTCCTGGAACATTGAGCATCTTCGATGCTTTTATGCCTAATTTGGCTAAGGCTTCATGCTTTCCTTGACTGCCAACCTCAAGCAAGATGACTTCTTGAGTTAGCAGTCAGGGGCTGTACATATGTCAATAAAGCTCAAGTTTTCCTCATCAACTTCTGTGCATGATTTGGTTTATCATTGTCTAATGGTCTTCGATTCGAGTTCAGTGTTTAAGGACTGAGAGTTTTCCGATGACCTAATCGAGCCTAGGCTTGGTGACACTCAGACGAAAACTACTTAAGAAATTTCACACAAAAACTCGGATCAAGGCATTAACATAAATAAACTAAATATATCACAGGTTCTACATCGGAGCATCACAATCACACGACATTTACAAGACAAAGTTTGAAAGATGAATCAAATCTTGAAATTGTTCACTACATCAATGGATATCTTCTTTGCTGCCTCCTGCGCCTCACTCAGCATATCCAAGGCCTGCTCGTCTATGGTTCCGTCAGCAAAGCCCTCCCCGACCAAGTGGATGTCCACTCGGGGGTAAAGGGACTTGGTCTGTGCAAGAGCCAGACCAGCCCCCATGTTGGCTGCTTCAGTTATGTTGGCCAGATATTGGTCAGGAGCCCTTCGCAGATTGTCAAAAATTTCTAACGGCTCTAGCGAACTGGCCCCGACTCCTTGATGGAATAAAGACAGCAAGATCGACGCGGCAGCATTGGCGACCTCTTCTCGGGCCTCCCCGGCTCGTTTGACCCGCTCAAGCAAGACGTCATATTGAGCTCGGGTCTTAACCTTGTAAGCTGCCAAAAGCATCTAATCATGCAAAGCACTCGGAAATAAAGCGGCGCAAGGAATATTACTTCAAAGAGGCTTACCTTCGAACTCGGCCTCCATCTCGGCTTTGTCGAGGCTGACTGCCTCCAGCTGGACTTGAAGAGAATGGACCTCCGAAGAATTTCCTACAAAAGAAGATCGTCAACAATCGAGATTAACATGAGAATCATGAAGAAACTTGGAGAGATGGGCTTACTCCCGATTGATCCTTGGAGGTCGAGATTCGCCTCCCGAAGCTCTGCGATCTCTCTCCTTAAAGCCGCCTCTCTCGACGCGGCCTCCTCCTGAGTGGTCTTCAGCTTTCGCTGAACGTCTTCTAAGGAGTTCAGGTGAGGAACTAGCTTCTCCAGCACCTCGGACTTTGCCATGGAGCGGCAGTACTCCTTCTGAGCGTGAAATCAGAAGAGTGACCGACTGAAGAATAATGATAATACGATAGAAGAGAAAGACTAAGGCTTACGTTGAGCAGCCGGGTCGCCTCGTTCAAGCTTTCGACAAGGGCATCCCTTTCATCTCTCTCGGCTTGCTTGTCCAGGATGATGCCCTGCCTTTCACCCTCCGAGTCCCGCCACTCAATCTTAATTGGGGGAACCCAGGTTTCAGAGGACTGCAACCTAGGGATTTCCTCCACTGTGGCTGGCAAATAAGAAGGGCAAATGAAGACATGAAAGATTCAAACTGAAAGAGCAAAGGAATATTTTGATGCAAGACTCACCAGCTTCAGTGGCGGCGCGCGTGGATGGAACGGCCCGACTGGCCTCCTTCCTCTGGCTCTTCGCCGAGTGATCCTCGGTCGGGCTGCCCGAGCCGCGGCTCGAGGTTTCCGCCGTTGGCGGTTTCCAGGGGGACGTCCCTTACGCGGTCGAGGGCTCCTTTCTTGGGGCATCCTTCTTCGGAGGCGAAGGTTTTTTGCCTGGAGCACTATCGCTTGGATGTGGGCTCCGGGGCTTTGGCTCTGCATGCTTTGGCACCTCGGGAGCTGCGGCAGGGGTCGGCCCTTCACTTCCCCCAGCAGGATCTATGTCCTGGGGCCTCCTGCGAAAATGAATACAGCTGGGGTAAAGATAAAGAAAGCTTTGAACGAAAAAGTTCGGACTTCGGTTATAGAGCATACCTGGACGACCGGCGGATCTTCGGCGCCGTCCGCGGTGATCACCTTGGAGGAGGGGTCTCGACTGGAGGAGCCGGGACGTCGTCATCCAAATCCTCGATGATCAACCTCCTTTTGCTCGCACGCTTGTTTGAGTCTTCACTCGACGCCGCCCGCTTCCCGACTGGATTGCTCTGGATCTTGATCCCGCCAGCCGGCTTCTTGGCGGGGCGATGCGGCACGTCATCGTGAGACACCTTGTACGGCTTGGAGGTGACAGAAGCATTTTCCTGCAAGAGAAGAATGCACAACGCTAAGAGACAAGATATCAAGATTGAAAGACGTTATGAAGCAACCAGTCGGCTTACCGGAGGAGGAGGTCGATGGATGCTGAATGGAAGAACCGGCAGAATGAGGGCCCGCTCAACTGCAATTCCAGTCGAGAAGATCTTGTACATCCAGATCTTCAGAATCTCGTAGCTGAGTGGATCTGGATCTTCCCGATTGGGGTCCTTCCCACCTTCGTATTCAAAGGCTGGCTTTGATCTCTCCTTGATTGGAGCCAGTCGGCACCGGATGAAGTGTCGAGTGATCTGCTCGCCGCGAAGACTTTTCTGCTTCATCTCCAGGATCTTGGCGAGCAGTTTGTTGGCCTCGTCCCAATCTTGGGCTACTGGAACAGTGCTCCAAGATGGCCTGGGGACAGGGGGAAGACCGACGAAGGCTGGTAGGCTGGGTTCGAGGTTGCTAATATAAAACCAGCCCGCGTGCCATCCCTTATTGGAAGACTTTAAGGGAAGAGAGAAGTACTCCTTGCGGAGAGATCCGCGGAGTTGGAAACCTGCCCGCCAACGACGCATGGGTGGTCCTTGTTCGGATGCGGCTTGAGATAGAACATGCGGCGGAAGAGTTGGAAGTGGGGAAGGATGCCAAGGAAGGCTTCACATACATGAATGAAGAGGGCGATGTGAAGCATCGAGTTGGGGTTCAGATGGTAGAGTTGAAGACCATAGTAATCTAAGAGCCCCCGGAAGAACTCGGAGGTAGGAAGGCTGAACCCACAATAGAAGAAAGAAGTAAAAACAACGAGCTCACCGGTGTTTGGGGTTGGAAATTCCTCACCTGCCGCCGGGCGCCAACCCACGATCTCCTTTGGCGGAAGCACGTCGTGCTTCACCATCTCTTTGAGGGTGGATTCCTCACATCCGATGCAGCCCATTGGTCGAACGAAATCCTCTTTTCCTCCGCCATGAGTGTGGTGTTGATGGGAAGTGGATCTGGTCGGAAAAAATGGGGATTTTGACAAAGGAACTTGGGAGATTTGGCTGCTGAAGCTGGTTGTTGCAAAGAGCGAGTTCCTGGATGGATGGATTTGGGAGCGCGCGAGTCTAGGGTTCTCCGCAGAGAACTGATGAACAGTGCTGCGAAAAGGGAAATCTTTTGGAAGATGAAGAGGCGGGGACGACCTCATGTCTTTATAGAAAGATATGTCAACATATATTTTGTCATTATACATTAGTCTACAAACATAAATAGCAAAATTAAATTAATAGTAAAAAGATTATGAATTCATGTTTCAAAAGTGTTTTTTATCGATGGATAACACACCATTCCATTTTACATGGCACCCGAATTTCCATTAAGACTATAAAATAATTCAACAACACAAATTGTAAACATGCATAACTAAAATAGACATTCCACTCAGTACATAAGGAAAAAATAGCTCAAATATGAATAGTACAAGCCATTATGTAAAAAATAATTTGGAGGAAACACCGCTGTCCTTTTACACGTTATCCTATTTAACAAACACAAAGTTGCATCATTATATATTGTTTAGCAAATATCTTTTTTTCCGAGGGAAGGGGCAGGAGCTCTGCCATTTTACTGATACAAGGAGAGTAGAAACAAACACGCTGAAAAGTCAGCATTAGAGGGCTAAAATTTTTGAAGGAACCGGTTTGCAACCAGCAACAAAAAACGGCATCGCTTCCTCTATGTTGTGGCTAAATAGGCATAGTTAAATTATATATACACTATATAAGAAAAAATTATCTCAAAATGAATAATTTGAAGAGTTTAGGCCATTGTGTAAAAAAATCAAATGCCTTTAGACAGAGAAAACAGTGTGATTACTTCTTAATTTTTTGAAATTAATATGCCCAAACAATCCAAACAAGCCAAAAAATAATAATGTTCTACTCAAGTGCTTTAAATATATTCTATGTACCATCTAATCCACTAATCCACTATAGATGATGGTTCACCACATGTTATTTTTGCAAACGCTCAATCGTCAGCACGCAACAAAAGTAAATCCTAAAAACATTAGTGCAGTTCTGATTTTTCTGGACGAGGCCCCCAATAGTTTTTAGGCGGATCATAAGTGGCCGCGCCTGTCGGGACCGGTTGTTGGACCGCACGGGATAATGTAATTATCCCATGCGGCCCACATAACAGCCCGCACGGGATAATGGTACATTATCCTGTACGGTCCACTTAAGGACCCGTACAGAATAATTCATTTTCCCATGCGGGCAGTTAAGTGGATCGCATGCGATGATGCACCATAAAACAGATGCCAACACGACAGTGCCATATTTAACATGGTGTTTCTCTCTCAAAAAAAGGGCAATTATAGGGGAAAGGTTTTCAACTTGAATTCTTTAATTGGAATCAATACAAAAGGTACCATACTTGATCTTCTCTTCCATTTGCTTCCATTTTTAAAAATTTTTATTTGTTGAATGCGAAGATATTTGAACTGTTTTAACTCGGTTTCTCTCTCTAATAATAGGCAATTTCTTTTGGTGGGAGGTTTTAGACTTGAAATCTTCAATTGAAATCAATATAAAAGGTAACGTGCTTGATCATCTCTTTCATTTGCTTCCGTTTTTGTAAAATTTCATCGGTTGAATGCGAAGATATTTAAACTTGTTTCAATTGTAATTTTGAGCTATTTTTGTAATTTGTAGATCAAATATTTTCTCTTAGTATTATTATTTGCTGTGAATGAGGTTTTAGTTATAAAGTAGGATTTAAGTTTAATTTGTTTATTTAGAAAACACCGACAATATAATATTAATTTATGCTGTGAATTTTTTAGATGGATCGGACAAGGATGTATGAGACACGGAGAACTTATCCGGTGTTCATGAGAGAAGCATCAACATTTATTGATAAGGCTAAGGCACATGCTTTGAGGGAGAATAGGAAGGATATTTTTGTCCTTGCGTGGATTGCAAGAATCAGAAGATGTGGAAAGATCCGAATGTAATTCTCGGACACATAGTTCAGCGTGGATTTGTGGAGAAATACACAGTTTGGACTTATCACGGGGAAGTCACCCCTCCGGAAGAGATTCCTGATATTTGGTTCAATGAGGCAGAGAATTTTATAATTGAGGACATGTCCCATGAAATGACGAGTGATTTTGGCGGCTCTGGTTTTGACGATACAGAGGTTGATATTGATGTTGATCTTGAGGATATGTTGCGGCATGCTGAACCAGAGGTCCTAACAGAGAAAGCAAGAGATTTAAACAATTGGGAGGTGTTGCAGAAATCAGCGAAAGATATTTTGTACCATCAATCAAAGGGATGTGACATGGATTATACAGTGTTACGGTCGGTGCTAGAACTTCTTAGATTGAAGGCCAGGCACGAATGGTCTGATACTAGTTTCAATGACTTCATGGGTCTCATGAGAGCTATGCTTCCTAAGCCTAACTTGTTGCTAGCTTACACCTATCAAGCCAAGAAACTGACATGTCCATTATCACTTGGTGTGGAAAAGATCCATGTATGTATTAATCATTGTGTACTTTATCACAAAGAATACGTTGACTTGGACAAGTGTCCAACTTGTGGGGCGAGTAGGAATAAATAGGATAACAGTGTCACTGATAGTGATGTTGTCGAACCAAATGCATTGGTCGAGCCAGGAAAAAAAGATTTCGGCCATGGTGATGTGGTACTTGCCAATGAAAGATCGCATGAAGCGATTGTTCTCGAACCCCACCGATGCCGAGTTGATGAGATGGCATCAAGAGGGTTGAAAGACGGATGGTATGATTCGACATCCCGCCATGCTCGACAATGGAGAAACTTTGATTCAAAGCACCTAGAAATTGCAAACGATCCGAGAAATATCAGGTTTGCGTTGAGCACGGATGGAATGAATCCGTTTGCTGACCTAAGCAGCTCGCATAACACTTGGTCTATTCTGCTCACCATGTATAACCTTCCTACATGGTTATGTCAGAAGCAAAAATACATTTTGTTAACTATCCTTATACAAGGGCCAAAACAGCCTGGCATCGACCTAGATGTGTTTCTTGAACCTTTGATGGAGGATATGCCAGAAATGTGGGAAGAGGGTCTATGATTGTTTGATGCATACCGCCAGGAGTATTTTACTCTGCGTGCTATCATATTTGTTACTATAAACGATCTACCAGCCAATTTTTTTCTCTCTGGACAAATTAAAGGAAAGACCGGATGTCTGATATGTCTGGACAACACATTGTACATATACCTGACCTCGTCAAAAAAGTTAGTTTACATGCATCATCATCATTTCTTACCACAGAAGCATAGGTATCGTGGGATGGCTACCTTTTTTTTGGCAAAACTGTTAAGGAAGGTATTGCCCCCCAAGCAAAGGATGGTTCCACGGTGTTCAAGCCGACAAATAACATAAAGGTCGTGTTCGGCAAGGGAAAGACAATTCGAGTGCAAGAGGAAGAAAGAAGTGGTAGAAAACATGCGCCCTTCAAGAAACATTCAATCTTTTAAGTACCCGACGATCGGAAAGACTGGAGATTCGTCATGCCATCGATGTCATGCACCTCAAGAAAAACGTGTTCGACAAAGACAATCGGGACTTTACTAGACACCCCTAGTAAAACAAAGGATGGGTTGAAGTCACGTAACGACCTGGTCAATTTGGGCATAAGAAAAGATCTCCACCCGATAGAGCTAACGAATGGTAAGATTGAGATTCCACCGGCATTCTACTCAATGACACTAGAAGAGAAAAAAGCTTTCTGTAAATGTCTTTATGGATTGAAAGTGCTGACTAGATTCTCATCGAATATCCAGAAACTAGTATCAATGAAAGATTTGTCGATTTCTGGATACAACGCTCACGACTGTCATAAGATTCTTATGGTATTCCTCCCTATCGCTATAAGGGCGGTGAAACTAGTGCACACCAAGGTAGTGATAACAAAGTTGTGCTATTTTTTAATCGAGTATCACAGAAAGTTATTGATCCTGAAGAATTAGGACTCCTTTAGAAATTCGCAGTCGAGACAGCTTGCCAGCTAGAGATGTTTTTTCATCCATCGTACTTCGACATGATGGAACATCTCATTGTTCACATTGTCCCTCAAATTATTGAACTTGGTCCTCTATACCTACATCAAATGTGGGCGTACGAGCGACACATGGCTGTTCAGAAAAGGTATGTCCGTAATCATGCTCATCTGGAGGGCTCGATGATAGAGGGTTACACAACTGAGGAGGTTGTCGAGTGTTGCCTAGATTATATGAAAGATGCCAACCCCATTGGGATATCGATGCCTCGACATGATGGAAGGTTATCTGGGAAGGGTACTGTGGGAACAAAATGCTTCTACGACAACGATTACAAAGCGGTATCAATGCACACAGCAGTGTTCTTCAACAACTCACCATCGTTGCGCCCTACATTGAGCAACACACTTCCAAGATCAGAGCATGCAATCCTGGGCGATCGGACGATTGGGTTTCAAAACAACAGAAGCGCACTTTTCCCCAATGTCTTAAGGATCAAAAGCTACCGTCTGGTGAATCACTTGAGGAAAAAACGATAGAAAGACTTGCAGCTGGCCCAACAAGTCTTGTGACCTCATGGCAAGGGTATGACATCGGCGGATATTCTTTTTACACCAACAACAAAGATAAGAAAAGCTCAGCGCAGAACAGTGGGGTTCGTGTCGAAGCGTTGGACGCAACAGGGCAGAAGAAATCATACTACGGGATCATACAAGAAATATGGAAACTTGACTACGGTTTAAACATTCAGATCCCTGTTCTGAGATGCCAATGGGTGAAAGACAACATGATGGATAAATTTGGATTTACATGTGCTGAACGGAGTAAAATTGGACACAAGGATGATCCATGGGTCCTTGCCGAGCGTGTTGCACAAGTTTTTTATGTGAAGGATCCTTCCGATGAAAAGATGGACATTATTATATCGGGCAAGCAACACATCATTGGTATTGATAACATTGAAGACGCGTCCGATTACAATCAATACGATGCCATGTCGTTATTCACAGATCTTCCTACGCGGATGAAACGCATTGATAGTGTCCTCGACGAATCAAAGTTTGCATCCGTGCGGAAGGATGTTAATCCAAAAATTGTGAAACGCTAGTTTGTTTTTTGTGTATAATATGTTTTTGCGAGCGTATGTATCAAACTTATGGTGTTACGAGCGAATGTGTGGTTCTATGTGCATTGATATTTTTTTTAGTTTCATAGTTGAGCAAACAATATAAGTTGTTATGCCAATTTCTAAAAGGAAACTAAATGGATTGGAATAGTTGATATTTTTGTAGGTCTATAGTTTTACATGGCATAATTAATAAATAGAATAATTAATATGTTAGTTAATATAATATGTTAATTGATATTTTATGGGCATTGATATTTTATGTGCATTGAAATAATTTGTAGTTTTATAGTTTTAACATAAGAGCGTGATTATCGTGTGCGGGCAGCTTAACGCCCACGGAAAATCATCTTCCGTGCGGGCCGCTTAAACCACCCGCACAAGAAAATCATTTTCCCGTGCGGGTTGTTTAAGCGGCTCGCACGGGAAGATATTTTCCCGTGCGGGCCGTTAAGCGCCCGCACGCACGGAAAATCGGCCCCTATATATACCCACGCTCGACCTCCTGAAAATTTCTAAGTCCAAGAGAAAAGTTCGAACACACTGCGCCGTCAAGCTGCCAAAATTGCCGCCGATAACCGCCGACCAGATCCGCCGCCCTCACCCCGCTCCCTCCATCTCTCTCTCTCGCCGCTCCCGCCGACGCCGACGCTTCACGCGATGCGCCGCCGCACCGCGATCTAACGCCAGCCGCTCACCGATGCCGCCACGCTCACCGAGGCCGCCGCCTCCTGACGCCTCCCCACCGGTCACGCCCTCACCGCCGCCCTCACCGAGTGTGGACCCCCGATTTTGAGTCGGGAATCTTTCGTGTTCATAGTACCATTTCCCTGGATCAAGTAGTTGGTACCCACGAATGCAGTCATGGATAATCAAGTGCGCATGCACGAATAGTCTTACAATACCATTATTACATAAATAGGCCCGAAGGCATTGTTCATCCCACAGGACCTTATGGTCCGAATACAATATAAAAACAGAGTTAAGATAAGGCAGCGAAAAGAGGCAGCGGCTTGTCCATTGCCACAGGCAACGACCGGAGCTAAAATCTAATATGCGCCGTCAGTTCTCTCGTCCTCCTGGTGGTAAGCATATGGATCTTCCGGCTCTTCAACTCCATCAGCTGGAGGTTTGTGCGTATAGCAAGGGTGAGTACCAACCGTACTCAGCAAGTCAACACAGAATTGATGCATATGACAGGGTTATTCAAAGAACATGGCTAGGGTTATCTTTGCGTAAAGCCAGTTTTCACAATTCTTTTCACAAGCCTATAGTCTAGCCAAAGCAAGTTTTAATTTCATAGTTCATTAACCCGGCGACGGTCTCGTCTACCATCCATCGTGATTCCAAGGATGGCTTCCCGCCTCCGGTTCGTCATGATTTTCTCGGGAGTCCACCCCTTCTCGCATTCTCGAGAAGTTGATCCGCAAATAAAATCATCGTGCAACCCATCCCAGCATTTTCAAGTTCAAAGTCTAGCCAAGCGAAAGTCTTGTCACGATGCTCAATATCCGCGAGCACGGCTATTCGAATAGATTGATTCATTCACACTGCGTGGATGTACACTTTACCCGTACTCCGTGATGCCCAACAAATGAGCCTACGCCTCAACACATGAGACGGCCACGGCAAAGCCTTTCGATAACCTCACTTTGGCGCACCCGCTCCATGAACTTAAGCCCTCATGCACTCTAGCCGTCCTTTTCTAGCGGTGAGAGGAGTTCGCGCACCCGGGTAAGGGAAGTCTTTTCAGATCTTTAAGTTTAATTAACATCGGTTCAATCCCACCATTCATAACAAAGGCCGCAGCCTCATCCTCATCCCATAACCACATCATAGAGAACCATCTATGCAAGGATACCGCCTCCGCTCGGCTATCTAGTCGGCTAGGTCTATACCCATTCGAGAAGTACGGTTGTGCGGCTCGTTTCCGCTATCTCATGGCTCGGTCCTTAATTGACCAGGGTCGGCACTTGCCTTTTCGGAATCCACCCAAATCATCCGGCCCCCAGCCTAAAACATTTGTATAGTACTTTCAATTTTCATCAAACTTAATTCATCATGGTCATGTGGCGCTCATGTCTCCACATGCCGAATCTCAACTACCTCCCTAAGGTAGTTGCCCAAGCATAAGCTTTTTCATAAAGTCATGAGTATGCATAAATCTAAGTATAGCATGGCTAAGCGCTTTAAGTTATGCTTCGGTTATTTGTATCACATCGCGAGTTACAAGGAGTAATTCTAAAGGTACTCAATAGCAAGGAATGGCACAACAAGTATAGGTAACTCGGTGAAGCATGCATGTTTAGAGTCTAAAATAACATCATTTCGCAATTGGGATCAATATGTTCAAAGGGTGTGAAGACTTGCCTTGTTCGTACGCTTCTTGAGTGGGGTCTCCTGCGGGTCGTGTTCGCCTCCTGGTCGCTAATCATACGAGCGAAAAGGAAAAAGAAAAATGGATTCCGGTTAAAATCCGATAAGAACGAACGAAAAAGCAAAAAATCATAAAGAACTCTCCAAACCATTTTCCCCTACGACCCTAATCGAATTACGGAGGATTTTTATAGCAAAATTGGCCGTAGCGACGAGTTTCGAGTTTTTAGGGTTTTTGTAAAAAGGGTCGATAAAACGACGAAGCGGAAATCTTGCGAATGTTGTTCAAGAGGTTCGTTGATATATCTTTGCCGAGTCCGAGGGTTAAACGTACTTTAAAGAAAGGAAAAGTAATATTAAATCTTCAAGAAAATTTCACGTAAACGGAAATCTCCAAAATCGTATATAGAAAATCATTTTACTCCGAGGAAAAAAATACCTGAGAAAACTATATATTTTTGCACAAATATTCCCCAAAATTCCCTAAAAATATTCCCCAATTTTTCTAGAATTTTTCCCCATTTTTTTCTAATTTTTCTCCCTTCTTTTCTTTTCCTTTCTTTTCTTTTTTTCTTTTCTCAAGCCGACACTCGTTTCTTCTCTCACCTCTACCCCCTCGTCTACCCCCGTCGGTGCGCGCTTGGTTGGGCCGACGACGACGGCGCATCTGCTCCGGCCGGCGACGACGGTGCCAGCTCGGACTCGGGGCGAAAATGGAACCATGAGACACTTACGACCGGCGGCGAGCGGCGGCGGGCTCCGTGATCGGCGGCGACGCGAACACGGCGGCGATGTGGTTCAGCAAAACCCGGCGTGGCTCGGCGGTTTTGGGATGGCGAGGAGGCGAAACGGTAGGATGGTGGCGGCGAGATGTGGGGAAGAAGGGGAAGCTTGCCCACCCTTATATACGGCGAGAGCGCACGGAACGGTGGTCTCGGGCGGTCATGCGGCGGTCGGCTTGGTGAACGCGCGCGGCGTGCGCACGCGCGGCGGGGTGGCCGACGCGCGCGACCGTCCCGGCGCCAGCGTGCAAGCGAATCCGTGATGCGGGCGCGGTGGGGGCGAGCGTGGCCGGCTGTACTGCGTTCGGGCGAGCGTGGACTTCGGGAGCCCTCGCGCGTGTACGTTGCACGGCGGCTCGGCGGCATGGCGCGGCGCGTGCGCGGCGGCGCGCGAGCACATGCGCGGCGTACGGCGAATCCGCGACGTCGCGGCGTGGCGACGGCATGGCGCGGGCGCGTGGCGATGCGGTGCACGGCGCGGCGGTTGTGTGAGGACGGGGTGACGCGGGCGACGTGCAGACGCGGCATGGCGCGGCGGCATGGCGACGTGGGCGCGGGCGTACGGCGATGACCGGCGTCGAACACTGGCAACAATTGAACAGTGCTCTTTCTCCTTTTTCCCGATTTTGATTTTCTATTTTCCATTCCCATTTCCTTTTACTCTAAAAATTCGAAATAAATTTCAATATTTCCAAAATAATTTTGAAATTATATTTTCAAACTTTTCCCTACTTTTTATTTTTCAAAATATATTTTTCCATATTTCCAATTCTTCTTTTAGAATTACTCAATTGGGGTCTTTAATTAATTTCTAAATTCATATTTCCTTTTCAAAATATTTTTACCATCCAAATCCAAATATTTATTATTTTTCTTCCACCAATCGGGTTTAAACCAAAATATATTCTTTTCAAGAATCTTTTGTAAATCTCCAAAATTAATATGTTTACCCTTCTTCAAATTTATATATATATATATATTTTGAATTATTTCCCCAGGGTCTCAAGCTTAGGGTTTAATTCAACTTCACTTCAAAGCAATTCCGAAGAAATTCTTACGCAACCGAATTGGCAAATAAAATTGAAAAACACGATAAGAAGCAATGATTCCAAAAGTTTTTGTGAGTTCCAATTTTCACGTTCCGAATTCTACTCCTTCGATTTTCAGGATGTTACAAACCTACCCCCCTAACAATAAATCTCGTCCCCGAGATTTCTTACCGGTTGCTGAATAAGTGTGGGTATTCCGTCCTCGGGAATTTTTCGCTCTCCCGTAGCTTCTTCTTCGGTGTGATTACTCCATTGTACTTTGTACATGCGCCACGACTTGGTTCGTGTCTTCTTTTCTGCTTCGTCTAGTATCTTGATTGGATGTTCTGAATAGGTAAGATCACTGTGGACTTGGATGGTTTCTAACGGGGTTTGCTCTTCAGGTACCCGCAGACACTTCTTTAGCTGCGATACGTGGAATACTGGGTGGACATCCGAGAGATTCTCAGGCAGTTCCAATTGGTAGGCCACTTCTCCCCTCCTAGTGCTTATCGGAATGGGCCCACGTATCGTGGTGCGAGTTTCCCTTTGACTTTGAATCTCTGTGTCCCCGTAGGGGTGAGACCTTTAGATACACGTAGTCACCCTCTTTGAATTCCGATTCTCTTCGTCGAGTGTCCGCGTAGCTCTTTTGTCGTGATTGAGCAGCTTGTAGTCGGTCCCGAATCGCGAACCTTTTCCTCGCCTCCTTGATTATGTCGGGCCCGAATATGGTTCGTTCACCGGTTTCGACCACGCAATGGGGTCCTACACCGGCGACCAAATAGAGCTTCGTTTGGCGACATCTTCGACGGCTTGATAGCTATTATTATAAGAGAACTCGGCGTACGGTAAGCATTTCTCCCAATCCTTGGTGAAATCCAATGCACAGCTCTCGGCATATCTTCCAAGATTCTTGGTTCGTCCTTTCGCCCGCCCATCGGTCCGTGGATGGTAGGCGATGCGAAAGCGAGATGACTTCCGAGTGCCTCGTGGACTTTGCTCCAAAAATGAGATGTGAATTGTGTACCACGATCCGATATGATCCTCTTTGGTACACCGTGAAGACATACAATCCTACTCATATATAGTTCCGCTAGCTTGGCGCTCGTTGTAGTTAGTTTTCACTGTATAAAAATGGCGATCTTGGTGAGCCGATCTACTATTACCCAAATGGAATCGTAGCGTCGTAGTTTTGGGTAGTCCCACTATGAAATCCATGCCTATCTCGTCCCATTTCCATTCGGGAATCTTGAGTGGCTGCAAGCAAGCCCGGCCGTTGATGCTCGGCTTTCACCCTTTGGCACACATCGCACACGGCTACGTATTCGGCTACATCTCTCTTCATATTGGGCCACCAATATTCTCCTTTCAAGTCTTGGTACATTTTCGTGCTTCCGGGATGTAACGAATATGCCGATTCGTGGGCTTCCTTTAAGATCAATCCCTCAAACCGCCTTGTTCAGCACACGATTCTTTTCTTGTACCACAGATTCCCTTGTCATCTACGAAAACTCCTTAGCGCGTCCGCCATGCGTCCCTTGATTTCCGGGTTTCCTCATTCCCTTTTTGGGCTTCCTCTATTTGAGTTCTCGTAGGGGGTTGGATTTCCAGTGAGTTCACTTCTCCGTGAGAAATCAGGTGCAGATTGAGTCTGGCCATTTCTTCTTGAAGTTCGCTGGCCATACCCCCCAATCCCATGTGATTGCATTGGGCTTTGCGGCTCGCGCATCGGCCACTACATTTGCCTTGCCGGGATGATAATGGATTCCTAGACGTAATCCTTGATCAACTCCAGCCATTGCCTCCGTCGTAGATTGAGATCAGCCGAGTAAAGAAATATTTTAGGCTCTTGTGATCGGTATACACATCACGGTGGTTCCCGATCGAGATAGTGTCTCCGGATCTTCAATGCGTGTACAACCGCGGCTAATTCCAGGTCGTGTGTGGGATAATTCTCTTCGTGAGGTCGTAACTGTCGCGAGGCGTACGCCACGACCTTTCCATCCTGCATCAATACTCCTCCCAATCCTTGCCGGGATGCATCACAGTACATCACGAAGTCCTTCCGGTTGTCGGGTAAGGTCAAGATTGGGGCGGTGGTTAACTTTTCTTTTAATTGGTCGAAGGCTTTTGGCACTTCTCATTCCATTCAAACTTCTTTTCCTTCTTCGAAGTTGAGTCATAGGTCGGGCTACGTGGAAAACCCTTCGATAAACCGTCGGTAATAACCGGCCAAGCCCAGAAACTCCGAACTTCGTCACCGACTTGGGTGCCTTCCATCCCGTGACGCTTCGACCTTGGCGGGGTCTACTGCTACTCCTCCGGCTGAAACCACATGACCAAGAAAAGTGACTTCCTTGAGCCAGAACTCACATTTGCTGAACTTTGCATACAGCTGGTGCTCTCGTAGCTTTTCCAGTACTAGTCGTAGATGCTCCGCGTGTTCCTCATCGTTCTTGGAGTAGATAAGTATATCATCGATGAATACCACCACGAATTTGTCCAGGTATTCCATGAATACCTTGTTCATCGGTTCATAAAGTACGCGGGGCATTGGTCAATCCAAAGGACATCACTTTGTGAACTCGTATAAGCCGTAACGGGTAGAGAACGCCGTCTTAGGAATATCTCCGGCTCTAATCTTCAACGATGATATCCTGACCGTAGATCAATCTTTGAGAACACTTGTGCACCCTTAAGTTGATCGAATAGGTCATCGATCCGGCAACGGGTACTTGTTCTTGATGGTTACTTCATTCACCGATCGGTAGTCCACACACATTCTCATACTCCCATCCTTCTTTTTGACAAAGAGTACGGGGCTCCCGTGGAGAAGAGGGGGCGTACAAATCCCTTCTCTTGTAGTTCCCTTATCTCGCTTCTTGAGTTCCTCTAACTCGTTGGCGGCATTCGATAAGGTCTCTTGGATATGGGGGCGTACCGGCATTAAGTCGATGATAAACTCTACATCGCGATCCGGGGCATTCGGGTAATTCCTCGGGAAATACATCCGGGTATTCTTGTACTACGGGCATTCCTCCTAAGGGTAGCATGGTGAACACTCCCGCAGCTTGCTCACAAAGCTTTGGGTTTTGATCCATAGTTATGCTCATCGGTGATCCCACGGGGTGGATACCGTGACTTCCCTTCGACTGCAGTCTATAATTCCATTATTCTTGGTCAACCAATCCATTCCGAGTATGACATCTATGGTCCGAGGTGATAGCACCATAAGGTTTGAGAGAAACACCACGTCTCTAATCCGTATGGGCACATTAATGCAGGCATGGGGTACGGTTATGTCTCCCCGTGAGTGTACCAACATAGGCCTCTTAAGTGCTACTTGGTGTAGGTGGTGTTGTTTGCTTACTTGGGAAGATATGAATGAATGCGAGGCTCCAGAATCGAATAAAACTTTAACTGGTGTAGAGTTGATAGAGAACATACCCATCAATACGCTCTGGTCCTCCTGTGCCCCTTCGCCCGCACATGATTCACTGGCCACGTCGAAATCCGGTGGCGGCCTCGTTGGGTAGCGGGGTCCTAAAGCAGACCTCGTCCCCGCCGCGGGGGGGGGTGCCTCGGACGGGTGTTGCATTGGCGCCGGTGCGCACGGGCGTTGCGTGGTTTTGGGCAGCTATTGGAGTAGTGCCCGAATTCTCCGCAATTGAAACAGCTCACATTCCTTCTTCCTGGAGCAGCTAGGGTTGGTGTGGGCGTACGTAACTGAGGTGTAGCTGACCTGTTGACATGGTTGGAAGCGGGGGAACATCCGGTTGCCGGAACATTTGGCTTCCATCCGACGGGGTGGCACCCTTGGGGCGTTGTGGCGTTCCCTGGAATGGGCGAGCCATAGCGAGCCTCCTCTTGCGGTTATTGTCTACCACCTTTTTGTCATGCTCAAGTCGGACGACCTTGTTGATGAGGCTTTGAAACCGGTGTGATCTGCCCGATCATTGGTCCCCTCGGTTCGTCATTTAGTCCTTCAATGAATTTGTCTATCTTTTCTTCCTCGTCCGCTGTGTCACCGGTGGCGTAACGGCAAGCGGGTGAACTTGTTCGGGTATTCTTGTACTTGATGTGTTCCCTTGACGCAGCTGCGGAACTCGTTCTTCTTCATCCTCATTACTGCAGCTGGCACGAAATTTTCACGGAACGCAGCCGTGAATTCCTCCCATGTTGGCTCGCCGGCGTCTTCAGCTCGTGTCTCCTTGTAGGTGTCCCACCAGTCACTCGCGGGACCCTCCAGCTGGTTAGTAGCGAAGATAACTCTATCAGCTTCTCGGACTCTGACGAGGGTTAACTTCTTCTCTATCACTCTTAACCAATCTTCAGCGTCCATAGGTTCTTCGGCCGTGGAAAAAGTGGGCGGCTTAGCTCTCATGAATTCCCCTAGACTCGATCCTCCTCGACCTCCTTGATTATTGGCAATCGCTTGGAGTAGCTGGGTTTGCATAGCCATGACCTCCGCCAGTGTGGAGGGGTTAGGTTCTGGCGGGTTCTCGTGGGTCGCTGCGGCCCTGCGGCGATGTGCCATCTGAAGAAGGGAGATGAATCAAGAGATCGGACTAGTTTAAGTCATAGTACACAGGAAATTTTTCTTCAAGCTCCTTCGAATGATCTTCCATCAACAGACAAGGTGAATAAGCATACGAATTAATACGTCGCAAGGCGATGCCTGTGTTCATCATATTACATAAAGGGTACATGGACTGTACACACACAGTCCACCATGCCAGATAGCAATAATAATTATATCGTCCAACTACATCAACTAATTAAGGGACATAGGAAGTGCTGCCGAGCCGGGAAGGTCCTTCCGCCTAGTCATCCAACCACCCGCAAGAGCCGGGCCGGAAGTGGGTGGTCGCCGTGAAGCAAACCGAAGTCCCCACGGCTCGGAGGTGGTGGCCTCGAGTCACGCCGAATCTTCCGACTCGGCGGCCGCGTACTCTTGCGAGCGATCAGCGGGTGAGGGGGCCTCCCGTGTGAGTCGGCGACGAGGGGAACTTCCTCCTCCATTGAGTCGGTGTCGCTAGACTCCCATTTGATCTCCATGGGCTCGCCTCGGACTCCGTATCGGTGTAGATCGGATGGGGTTACCCTCTCCCGATCCCGGCTCGGATGGTACCGGTACGGAGTTCGGGTGGGTCCCATGGATATAGCACGGTGGGGTCGACCGGGTATGGTGCGGGCTCGTGCTCAACATGAAAGCTTGCTCCATCATAGCTTGAAAAGTATCAAAGCTTGCTGGAGTCGCATGGTAATAGTGGTCGGGCACGGGCGGGATGTCTTGGTACGGGCTCGGTGGAAGTACTGCGGCGTAGACAGGACGAGTGCGCAGTGTTCCTCTAGCCGGTTGATCTCGCTGCTTGCTCCTCCCGAGCTGCTCTTCCAGCTCCACCGAGCCTCCCTCGGGCCATGTAGCGGTCCGAGAGTTGCTCGTATTGAGCACCATTGGCCTCGCATGAGTCGTGCGGCATGCTTATCTGGTCTCCACGGCCTTGGTGGCTGTGACCGGATCATTGAGGCGTGATCGCTGTCGTTGATCTCGAGGAGGGCCTCCTCGTATGCGATCGTCTGTGCTCTCTCGCCAACGCGATAAACGCGTGACCATCGGGTTGTAACAGCAGGGGGTAGCCTCCACGGTGCATGGGTTGCCCTCTTCGCGGTAAGGATGATGCACGAACTCGTCATTGTGAGTTCGGCACGGTGTTCCGCATTAAGGCGAAGGAAAGCCTCGCGAGCCGCATCCCGAATAGCGCTTCGCTAGGTCCTGGTAGCGGGTATGGAAGCGAGATGTCTCGCTTCCCATGCGGGCTTCTATGGATACAAGCCTCCCGGCTGGATACTCTTCGGAGCCATGCCTTTTGATGTGATAGGTGGGTGGCTCCGGTATCTCAAGCACCATAGTAGGGACGGAGTTGGACCACGAACCCTTCGTCCCAGCAATGCTGACTTCCCAAGTTCCGTCGTGGTTTGACATCTCGCTACGGGCAACTTAGGGTTAGCGGGAGGGAGCTTTCATAATCATTTGGTAAAAAGAAATACGGATGTAGAAAAGATATATTTGCATTTTCGGAAATAATAGTTTAAAACTGATCCTACTGTAGGGATATTTCCCTTTAGCCATCTAGTTAGGGGTAGGGCGCCTTTTGGTCTTAGCCTACGGTCGCATGGCTCGATACCACGCTCTGTGGACCCCGATTTTGAGTCGGGAATCTTTCGTGTTCATAGTACCATTTCCTGGATCAAGTAGTTGGTACCCACGAATGCAAGATCTTGGATAATCAAGTGCGCATGCACGAATAGTCTTACAATACCATTATTACATAAATAGGCCCGAAGGCATTGTTCATCCACAGGACCTTATGGTCCGAATACAATATAAAAACGAGTTAAGATAAGGCAGAAAGAGGCGGCGGCTTGTCCATTGCCACGAGCAACGACCAAGCTAAAATCTAATATGCGCCGTCGGTTCCCTCGTCCTCCGGTGGTAAGCATATGGATCTTCCGGCTCTTCAACTCCATCACTGGAGGTTTGTGCGTATAGCAAGGGTGAGTACCAACCGTACTCGCAAGTCAACACAATTGATGCATATGACGGGGTTATTCAAAGAACATGGCTAGGGTTATCTTTGCGTAAAGCCGCACAATTCTTTTCACAAGCCTATAGTCTAGCCAAAGCAAGTTTTAATTTCATAGTTCATTAACCGGCGACGGTTCGTCTACCATCCATCGTGATTCCAAGGATGGCTTCCCGCCTCCGGTTCGTCATGATTTTCGAGTCCACCCCTTCTCGCATTCTCGAGAAGTTGATCCGCCATGAATAAAATCATCGTGCAACCCATCCCACATTTTCAAGTTCAAAGTCTAGCCAAGCGAAAGTCTTGTCACGATGCTCAATATCCATGAGCACGGCTATTCGAATAGATTGATTCATTCACACTGCGGTGGATGTACACTTTACCCGTACTCCGTGACAGCCCAACAAATGAGCCTACGCCTCAACACATGAGACGGCCACGGCAAAGCCTTTCGATAACCTCACTTTGGCGTTCCCGCTCCATGAACTTAAGCCCTCATGCACTCTAGCCGTCCTTTTCTAGCGGTGAGAGGAGTTCAGCGCACCGGGGTAAGGGAAGTCTTTTCGATCTTTAAGTTTAATTAACATCGGTTCAATCCCACCATTCATAACAAAGGCCGCAGCCTCATCCTCATCCCATAACCACATCATAGAGAACCATCTATGCAAGGATACTGCCTCCGCTCGGCTATCTAGTCAGCTAGGTCTATACCCATTCGAGAAGTACGGTTATGCGGCTCGTTTCCGGCTATCTCATGGCTCGGTCCTTAATTGACCAGGGTCGGCACTTGCCTTTTCCGGAATCCACCCAAATCATCCGGCCGTCTAAAACATTTGTATAGTACTTTCAATTTTCATCAAACTTAATTCATCATGGTCATGTGGCGCTCATGTCTCCACATGCCGAATCTCAACTACCTCCCCTAAGGTAGTTGCCCAAGCATAAGCTTTTTCATAAAGTCATGAGTATGCATAAATCTAAGTATAGCATGGCTAAGCGGTTTAGAAGTTATGCTTCGGTTATTTGTATCACATCGCGAGTTACAAGGAGTAATTCTAAAGGTACTCAATAGCAAGGAATGGCACAACAAGTATAGGTAACTCGGTGAAGCATGCATGTTTAGAGTCTAAAATAACATCATTTCGCAATTGGGATCAATATGTTCAAAGGGTGTGAAGACTTGCCTTGTTCGTACGCTTCTTGAGTGGGGTCTCTGCGGGGTCGTGTTCGCCTCCTCGGTCGCTAATCATACGAGCGAAAAGGAAAAAGAAAAATGGATTCAGCTTAAAATCCGATAAGAACGAACGAAAAGCAAAAAAATCATAAAGAACTCTCCAAACCATTTTCCCTACGACCCTAATCGAATTACGGAGGATTTTTATAGCAAAATTGGCCGTAGCGACGAGTTTCGAGTTTTTAGGGTTTTTGTAAAAGGGTCGATAAAACGACGAAGCGGAAATCTTGCGAATGTTGTTCAAGAGGTTCGTTGATATATCTTTGCCGAGTCCGAGGGTTAAACGTACTTTAAAGAAAGGAAAAGTAATATTAAATCTTCAAGAAAATTTCACGTAAACGGAAATCTCCAAAAATCGTATATAGAAAATCATTTTACTCCGAGGAAAAAAATACCGAGAAAACTATATATTTTTGCACAAATATTCCCAAAATTCCCTAAAAATATTCCCCAATTTTTCTAGAATTTTTCCCCATTTTTTTCTAATTTTTCTCCCTTCTTTTCTTTTCCTTTCTTTTTCTTTTTTTTCTTTTCTCAAGCCTTGTTTCTTCTCTCACCTCTACCCCCTCGTCTACCCCCCGATCGGCCGGCACTTCGGTTGGGCCGACGACGACGGCAGCATCTGCCGGCCAGACGCGGTGCAGCTCGGACTGGGCGAAAATGGAACCATGAGACACTTACAGAGCCGGCGGCGAGCGGCGGCGGGCTCCGGTGATCGACGGCGACGGCGAACACGGCGGCGATGTGGTTCAGCAAAACCCGGCGTGGCTCGGCGGTTTTCGGGGATGGCGAGGAGGCGAAACGGTAGGATGGTGGCGGCGAGATGTGGGGAAGAAGGGAAGCTTGCCCACCCTTATATACACGGCGAGAGCGCACGGGAACGGTGGTCTCGGGCGGTCATGCGGCGGTCGGCTTGGTGAGCGCGCGGCGTGCGCACGTCGCGGCGGGGTGGCGGCGCGCGCGACCGTCCCGGCGCCACTGCAAGCGAATCCGTGATGCGGGCGCGGTTGGGCGAGAGCGTGGCCGGCTGTACTCGTTCGGGCGAGCGTGGACTTCGGGAGCCCTCGCGCGTGTACGTTGCACGCGGCTCGGCGAGCGGCATGGCGCGTGCGCGCGAGCGGTACGGCGAGCACATGCGCGGGCGTACGGCGAATCCGGCGACGTCGGCGGCGTGGCGACGGCATGGCGCGGCGCGTGGCGATGCGGTGCACGGGCGCGCGGTTGTGTGAGGACGGGGTGACGCGGGCGACGCGTGCGGCGCGGCATGGCGCGGCGGCATGGCGACGTGGGCGCGGGCGTACGGCGATGACCGGCGTCGAACACCTGGCAACAATTGAACAGTGCTCTTTCTCCTTTTTCCCGATTTTGATTTTCTATTTTCCATTCCCATTTCCTTTTACTCTAAAAATTCGAAATAAATTTCAATATTTCCAAAATAATTTTGAAATTATATTTTCAAACTTTTCCCCTACTTTTTATTTTTCAAAATATATTTTTCCATATTTCCAATTCTTCTTTTAGAATTACTCAATTGGGGTCTTTAATTAATTTCTAAATTCATATTTCCTTTTCAAAATATTTTTACCATCCAAATCCAAATATTTATTATTTTTCTTCCACCAGTCAGGGTTTAAACCAAAATATATTCTTTTCAAGAATCTTTTGTAAATCTCCAAAATTAATATGTTTACCCTTCTTCAAATTTATATATATATATATATTTTGAATTATTTCCCCCAGCAGGGGTCTCAAGCTTAGGGGTTTAATTCAACTTCACTTCAAAGCAATTCCAGAAGAAATTCTTACGCAACTGAATTGGCAAATAAAATTGAAAAACACGATAAGAAGCAATGATTCCAAAAAGTTTTTGTGAGTTCCGATTTTCACGTTCCGAATTCTACTCCTTCGATTTTCAGGATGTTACACCGAGGCCCTCCCATCGGCCACCTTCACCGCCACCTCCGCCCTCACCGAGGCCGTCGCCGCCCGACGCCCTCCCCATCGGCCGCCCTTCACCGTGACGAGGCGTCGACCAGCCTCAAGACCGACCGGCTTCCCCGGCCTCCATAGCACGCGACGCCCTTCCCTGAGACAGCGCCGCGCCACCGTCGACCACCGCCAGCGCCGAGGCCCCTTCAGACGCCATGCCTTTCCTCCTCACCGAGGCCGAGGCCACGCCCTTCCTCCTCACCGACACCGAGGCTGAGTTCTTCACCACAACCATGGTGAGACATGCATGCATCTTTGTATTTGCGCAAATACAACACATGGATGGATTTGAATGTATGTGCTGTGATGGATGGATATATGCCGTGATTTATTTTTGATGCCATGATGGATGGATATATGCCGTGATGGATGGATGGATATATTTAGCATATAGGTGCATATATTGCCGTGATATTTGAATGGATGAATTTTGAATTGATGTCGTGAAGGATGGATGGATGAATTTTTTTGTGATGTATGAATTTTAGATGATATATAGGATGGATGGTAAAGTTTGTGATGGATAAATTGTAGAGAGTTAGTTTGGAATTTGTTCTTTTAATTTTTGGATGGATTTGTCGATGAATTTTTTTGTGTGAAATAGTTGTTGTGATTATTTTTATGTGAATTAGTTTATGTGAATTAGTTGTTGAATGAATGGATGGATGGATACAGTGGGGGTGGGGCTTCAATTCTTGTGAGATTGTGACATTAAAAATGATGTGTAGGACTTCAAAATATTTAGCAAAAAAATGGATGTATATACTATGTCAAAAAATGCATGAATGGATGGACGATTTATAGTAAATGTGTAGGACGATTTTTGGATGAATTGTAGGATTTAGGTTATATTTTAGATTTTAGGATTTTCCTACCAAATGACCTACAAATCTAATCTCCCTCTCTCCTCTCCCTCTCCTCGGTCTCTCATCTCTCATCTCTAATCTCCCTCTCTCCTCTTCCCTCTCCTCGGACATGTTGTAAAAATATGTATCTTTAATTACATATTTCTAAAAATTACTAGACTTGTTGTTCTGAGAGCAAAAAATAAAGAGAAGAAGAAGGAAATAAATATATTTTTTCCTTCTTCTTCTCTTTAGTTTTTTCTCTGTCTTTTGCGTAGCAAGATTTGCTGGGGATTGCGATGACTTACGCTAGGTTTTTTCTTTAGATTTTAGACTTACGCTAAATTATTGTAAATAAATTATTTTGCTCGATGATGAACTGCAGCCGTTCAGACATGTTGCAAATTGCAACATCCAAACATGGTTCGAATTATTTAGGCGTGTTGAAGGCTGGGTGGCTTCCGAATATCTCCGCATCAAACCTTGTGTCAAAGGTCACAACGGAGATCTTTTGGAAGCGACCCAACCTACCACAACGCCTCATGCTATTATAGATATAGTCTTGTTGTTCTGAGAGCAAAAAATATAGTATCTTAGAAGTTAAAATATAGTCAATATAGAAAAACCTAAAGAGAAGAAGAAGGAAAAAAATAGTATTTCACAAATTGTGTGTTATGAACGATTGTAGATCAAATGTCGAACGAGAAAGCTCCATCGGAGGCACCCAACGAGATTCCAACGCTAGCGTAGCAAAATTTGCAGGGGATTGCGATGACAGTAGGTAAGGGGTTTGAGCTTGAAGGGGCACAGACAATTGCCTGTGCCCCTGCAACTTCAAGCTCCATTAGCTACTCTCGTTGCATTCACAATTTAGAGTAGTTTACTAAACTTTACGATCAACTTTCTTTTAGGGTATAAGGAGACTTTGTGCGCACATGTACACCTCTTATATACACCATATTACAACTATCTAGGCCCTTCGTTCACAAATTTCATAAGTTGTGTGTTATGAACAGCCATAGATCAAATGTCAAATGAGAAAACTCCCTCGGAGGCACCCAACGAGATTCCAACGCAACAGACTTCAAGCGAAGGCACATGGCAGACACGAAGCGATCCTTTAATCGAAGTTACGCCAGCACCACCGGTTGAAGAAGACCCTGACTATATCCCTATCGAGCAAGCAGTAAGTCTCGTCGTATTGTTATGAACTGACCGGTGCACCTCGTGGGATCCCGTTTGATGTTTTCTGTTGTATGTACAGATGGAACCAAGGCGCCACTCAAAAAGAAAGGCCGCCAAGTCTGCCATCATAGCCGAAGTCGAGACGGACACATCAATGTCCGGTCCGGTAGAAACCGACACGTCTGCGAGCGCTGGAGGACGTCAAAAGAGAAGACGTGGTCAGAGAAGTAAGAACCAACCCCAAGGAGACATACTATATCACCTCTTTGAATCAGGATGGGAAGCCAGTAGAGCCCAAGGTAGCAATGACAAAGTTCAGCAACACTTGCGGGGTACTGGCCAGAACCATGGCCCTTTAAATGTAGATTCCTGGGAGCAGGTGGATGACAACATGAAGAACTTCATATGGAACGAGTTGCAGAAGTGGCTTGTATATCCGCCTGGTTCAGAGGTTGTGGGAAAAGAGTTTGCCTTAAAAACAATTGGGCATCAGTGGAGGCAGTGGAAATCGGACATGAACACTCACTACGTGCAAAAGAACAAGTCTCCATTCGAAGACTATGGTGGTATTATGCCCGCCGAATGGGGTAGGTTCATGGCAAAGATGACAAGCCCTGAAGCCTTAGCGCGGAGGAAGAAGATGTCCGACCTCGCGAAAAAGAACAAGTACCCGCACCGATTGGGCTCTAGCGGCTACGATGGCCACGTAGAGAAGTGGCGAGCAACTGAAGAAAAGTTTGTTGCCCAAGGAAAGCCCCTGCTTGTAGAGGAACGGAGCAAAAACTGGGTTTGGGCACGGAGCACGGGTCAGGTCACCGACGAGGGAGAGATCCTTTTCGAGGATCCGGATATCGAGCATGTGATCACCAGTCTAAAGGACATTGTGAAAAAAGAGAAGACTGAGGAATTTATTGCCAAGAGGAAACACGATCAGTTGACAGCTGTATTGGGCAACCCCAAACATTCTGGACGAGTAAGGGGTGTATCGTCAAGGACAAGTTGGAAAGAAGAGTTTCCTGAGGAAGTTGCAAGTTACAAGAAAAGGAACCGGTACAAACACAAACTTGAAGAGAAGATAGCAAAACAAGTTGAACAACATTTCTACTCTCTTGTTGCACAGAATAGCCAAGCCTTCCCTAACTTGTTTCAGCAATCCGAAGAACCCACAGTACAGATGCCCAGTAGCGTCGGGTCAGTTGACACCACACCTTATCCAGTAGATACCATAACTGGCCCAACGACGTGCAGCCTCCTCGTGCCGGTAGGAAGGGCCGGGAAGAGAAAGGAGTTGGGTACAGGACTTGCTATACCAGGGTGACAATTTCACAACACGCCAATCCCTGAGGAATATGCAAGGTGTAGGTGGCCAAGGTGCATGCAAAGCATAACAGCTTAGAGCTAGATATTTCAGCACCTGAAGGGATAGAATTGCTTGGGGATGCGGTGAATAAGTTCATTCTATGGCATTGACGAGATATCCTGCTGGTCGGTCCACCTTTAGCATCCCCAATCGAGCTGGTTCCTTAGATTGCTGTTGAGCCTGCACCGCCTTCTCCACCAGGGCTAGATTCGCCACCTAATCGGCCTCCTTCCCCACCTCGCTCCCCTCCTAAGGATAAAGGTCCTCATTCGCCAAAGTGGTCAGCCCCTGAAGTCGTCGCAGAACAACCTCTAACGGATGTCCAAGATATTCACCAATCTCCTCCGACACCACAGTCAGCATTGGCGGTACCTCAAAGGCCTCTTCTGAAAACAACAAGTCTTCCAAGTCCGAGAAAGCTTGAACCTCGTCGGCTTATCCCAAAGATGGTTAGATCGACCTATGATAAGGAAGTAATGGCCATAGACAAGTGGAACTTAGTGTTCCAGGCTTTCAGGGGGAGATCGCCGGCTGACAAGAAGCAGGATCAAACGCCAAAATTGTTGGAGTCACAATAATCGGTGAAAAAACAAGCGGAGGACCTGCAAAATTGGATTTCGGACGAAGTGCCAACAAAGTACGAGTACGACAAGCCATTCCTGCCGTGGCACGTCATGGAAGACATGCCATGGGAAATAAGGCTAATGCACGACTGGTACCTAAAGGCGTCCAGAATGGGGCTCAACATGATTACCGTGAAGGTCCCGAATAACGCTTTCACCAGTGGCCCAAATCGGATACTGGTCATCGATTTCAACGACCTTCACGCTTTATTGAAGATGGAAAAAATAGATATAAATCTCGTTGCTACGTTTTGTCTGTAAGTATCAATCGCACTTAATATCATTAATGAATTCTTTTGCAAACTAACTTCTAAATAATTACTCGCTGCATTCCTTAGGATGCAATTCCAAGACGCGTCAAAGACCAACTATCCAGTTGGATACATTAACCAACAAGGATATGCTGGACGGAACACGAGGTTCATATTCATGCAGATTCTGATGCCCTCAAAGGCAAATCGAAGTCCCAAAGAGATGCGACCATCAAAGCAATGCACAAGGAGAAGATGATGGCAATAGCATTCTACTCGGGCCACGCTATGCTGGAGCACAAAGACAAAAATGTCCTCATGGTCCCTTATGCGCTGCGGTACGTAATATTCTTCCGAACAATCGATATTTTACTGCGATATCACCTACAATTAACATATCTCTTCTATCGCAGCGATCATTACATACGTTTTCTGGTATATCCGCGGGACCATGTGGCCGTAGTGCTTGATCCGGCACACTACAAGGAGGAATCATTCAAAGAGTTCCTCGTCTTGTTAAATTTATAAGTACTATCATGCACTATTTAATAAGTTTTATCTGTTGTTACTCTCGAATAAACAATTGACTGAAGCAATTACTTTGTCTACATAGAGGACACGCACATTATGTAGGAAACGGTGGACCGGTTAAGGATCCACAAAGGAAGAAGCTTCTGGTGAAGACACAATGGCCGGTAATTATATGCCCGCTATATGTCAATATTTTATACTGTGTTTAATTTCAACTATTGACGTACGTATATAATTTTATTCAACACAGTGTTATAAGCAACCACTAGGCACTAGCCTATGCGGCTACTACGTGTGTGAGATGCTAAGAATCTATGGGAGGTACACTACAAAGTTGGAACAAGTAAGTTCAGATAAAATATCTTTCTACACATTAAGATCGATCTTGTATAATTTTCCTAATCGTATCTATGTGTATTCTTTCTTAAACAGATCGAGTCTGTTCCAGTTGTAGCGAACCGGTTCGACAATCGAACAATGCTCAACTTTGTTGCAGATATTTTCCGCTTAATCCGCCGTGATGTCTGCAACCATTTGGGCGATTTCTACGATCCGAAGAGCGAGCTTGCGACAAACGATAAATTTAAAAGACTTAGGAAGTAGAAAAAGACCATCTGTAAATTGCGAGACTACTATAATTTGCGAGACGAAACCCTACATGTATATAAACATGCATGATGTGTATATTTATATCTTTTATGAGGAAATAATATAATTAAATGTCTTTTTTTTCTCGTGTGAAATATATATATATATGTGTGCATCTGATCAATCGACCGATAATATTACTGAGAGAGAGATGAGAGGAGAGAGAGAACACTAGCTAGAGAGAGCTTTGCACATAAAATAAAGTTCACGGGAGGCAATCTTCCCGTGCGGTCGACTTAACGGACCGCACGGGAAGATCGATTATCCCGTGCGGTCGGGTAAAGTAGACCGCACGGGATAATCGATCTTCCCGTACGGTTGGGCCGCCCCGCACTCGAAAATGGTCTTTTCCCAGACCTTCTCACGCGTGCGGACAGGCCTTCCGCACGGAAAGCTTTCTTTTGGTCCGTAAAAAAAATCGTTTCTCCAGTAGTGAAATTCAGAAAAAAACATCTCACCATTCCTTGTCATCGGTGGACCCATTATTTGCATATGTTACATCTAATCTTAAGTAAAAAAACTCCACCTCCACTTGCAACTCCCCTCCTACTTATCTTATTCAAGTGTGTGATATATCATATTCCAAAAATCATATTGCCCAACTATATTTAGCCGTCCAATTTTATTCACGATAGGTTATGTGGAGCCTCATGTTCCACCAATCCATCTGTTAATAAACAATGATAACCTATATTACTAATCCAATTTAAACAAATCCTTTACTTTTACATTACATTTAATTTGATAGACATACGCTCTAAACAAGCCTACCAAACAACTTTTAGACGAAGAAGATTATAAATAATTGTTTATAAATATTAATTAAATCCCAATGTTGATGAAAAATCATGAAGAAATCGTACCAAGTGTAGTAAATGTTTTATGTGTCCGACACACAGCCTATAATGCATGTCCTCACGAATGTGCAGACTATCTTTTTAGTATTTTTATTGATGCAGGGGATTTATAGAGATGAATTAAGCAAAAGTTAATAAATAACTTGAAAAAATAAACTAAACATTGCCGATAAAATAAATACTTAAAATAACTGTACTTTTACAAGCGTAGAAGCGTGACAAGAATAATTCAGTGATAATCTGCCCCTAGTAGCTACTTATTCGAAGGGGCCTAGCTAGTCGTGGAAAATGCCAAGATTAGACTGATGGAATACTAGTTATCATCATCATCCTAGAGCAAAGCAAGAGAGAGAGAGAGAAATAAATTGTGTGCGTGAGTGGCTTGACCTGTGTTGTGAACAGAAAAAAAAACACTAACAAATTCAGACTCGCGGAAACTTCTTCCACAATACCACCGACCAGGCCCTGCCAGCCACTCAGCTGGATGTTGAGCATTCAGCAGCAGCAGCCACCTCCATCATGAGTTGTGCACTTCGGCACAGTGCTGGCTCCTGCATGTAGACGTGTTCATTCACACAAACAAAAAGGTAATAGCATGATATTGAGTGTGTGTTTGTGCTGTTCGATGATTGGTTGTTTGTGCCGTTTTGGACAGGCTTGTTAATAATTAGTTTCTCTCTCTAGACCCTTCTTTCCTTGATCTTTCCTGTCTCTCTAATTTCTCTCTCTCTCTCTTCTTTGCCTGCCTATATAAATCGATCCAGGCCCTAATATCTTCCTGCTCGTATGCTCATAGCAGGGTATTGGCTCAGCTTAAGCTTGCACCATCAGAGCTGCGAAGGAAAGTACCGAAGTACTGCACTTTACTATACTGTACTACAGTTTCAAGACAAAAAAGGCAAGAGCTTGTGATAGGTTTTGTGCAAAGCAAGATGGCTAAGGTTGGTGGTTTACTGCTAATTAATTATGCTCCTTTTGTTGTAGGAATAGTGTTTAGTATAATTGCTTGGTTTATCTGAAATTTGTTTGCTCTTTGTGTGGTGTTCTTGCTGCAGCAAAAGATTGTTGTCAAGATGCCTCTGGATACTGAGAGGAAGAAGAGGAAGGCCTTCAAGGCTGCAGTTGGCATGACAGGTATCAACGAATCGCTAATCTTAATTAGCAGCTCACTAATTGCATCTTAATCATCATCATCATCATAACAAGATACTGTGTATAAGTTCTGTCAGTGACTTAATCATGATAAGAGATGATGAACTTAATTATCTGAACTTTGTTGCGTTGCGTGCAGGCGTGACATCCGCCACGTTGGAGGGCGATAAACTCATCGTCGTCGGCGACGGCGTGGACCCCATCGCGCTGACGACGATGCTCCGGCGCAGCCTCGGCCACGCTGAGCTGCTCAGCGTCTCCTCCGGCGACGACAAGAAGATGGGTGGCGGCGGCCACGGCGGCATGGGCATGGGCTTCGGCGGTGGCCACGGTGGCATGGGCGGCGGGATGGGGTTCGGCGGCGGCCACGGCGGCAAAGAAGGCAAGGAAGGCGGCGGCAAGATCGTCGTCGACGGTGTCCACCACCAACAGCAGCTGCAGCAGCATGCGATGGCGCCGCCGATGCCGCCGTACCCGGCGGCGCCAGCGTACTACAACGCTGCCGCGCCGTCCTACCCCGTCTACCCGTCCTACCCTGGCTACCCGCAGCAAGAACAGGATCCTGGCTGCAGTATCATGTAAACATTGTGCATATCAATCAGAGGAGCTAAAATCTGGGAAAAAAAACTATAGAGAATTATTAAGGTTCTTTAGTTCAGAATCAGGCCAAGGTTTGTGCATGGCTTGAGGTGGATCATGCAAGGTCAGGCCAAGATGATCCAAGAAGTTTACGAGTTTGATGAGCTGCATCATCGATCTGATCAGCAAAGGTGGTGAAAAAAAGGCAAAATTCTGTCGCATGCTGCAGCTGAAGAAGTAGCTTTCTGTTCATGTTTTTTTTAATGTGAAGAAGTAGTAGACTAGTACTAGTGTTTTTATCTTTTTCTTTATGTGAGTATTTGGTGTTTTTATCGAAATAGAGGGAGAAATAAAGAGCATCTGTACATTATGTACTCAGTTTTTTCTCTGAATTTTATCTGGTTTCAGAGAAGTGCTGAAGATTTGGGACTTGTGTCAATTGGGTATGGAAATTTAGTTAGGCGCAAGAGGGCTTTCTGGTTATAGATTTGATTGATACTCTGTTGATAGAGATGAAGATGCTAATGGACCTCATGCTGTCTTCACCTTGCTCTATGAAACATTATTTAGTTTTATTTATATATGTGTCTTTCATGTAATGAAAAATGACAAATTCTTTGGTGGTAAATAAATCGGCTGAATCGACGGCGGCGCATTTTTTTAATTTAGATAGAATTGTTCGACGATATCATCAGGGAATAAACCCAGCACATTATCACGATCGTCCTTCCAGTCAAGAACTCACCAGCACATCTAAAACAACAATTTTTTTTAAGGTTCCACATAGTGCAGAATAAAAATATGCCATTAAGGAATTCATAGAAAAATACAAGAAAACATTTTGTTAAGTTTTTAAACAGCGAAAGATGTCTTTTAGTGCTTCTTTGAATGCATGAATTTTACAAGATTTTCACATAATTTATATTTGTTCAAAAACCATCCAAAATTTCTCCATTCCAAGGGAGGTATTAGAGTTCAAGATATGAGAAAACAAGCAGCCATACTAAGCCGATTAGCCGAAACAAATTCTAATCCACAAAATGCAGAAACAATGTAAGCAAGATAGAGATAAGAGAACAGAGATGTATTACCTAAAATAAAAAAAGAAAAGAGATGTTGAATAATTTTATTATCGTTAAGAAATATTATCTTGTGCTTCTCTCTCCATGTTCACTTAGAAATGTTAGCTTTGGTTAGAATCACTCCTCTGTTTAAGTACCAAATGTGAACGGGCCTCTAGCTGAGATAGTCAGGTGAATCTAATAGCACTCCTTAGGTCGTGGGTTCGACTTTCCGTGAGAGCGAATTTTAGGTTGAGATTAAAAAAATCCCCTTGTCTGTCCCACGCCAAAGCATGGGTTCGGCTCCCCGTGGAAGCGAATTTCACGCGGAGGTTAAAAACGACTCCCCATGAGAACGAATTTCAGGCTAAAGTTAAAAAATATCATCGTCTGTCCCACGCCAAAGCACAAATCTAAGGTCCGGCCTAGTTCTCACACAGGCTATGATATTGTATATGGGTGAAGCAGTGGTTCGGGGGTTTCTTTTTACCAACATGAGAAGGTTTTCTTCTACGCATTATGTCTGGGGGCTATCTTACCATCGCTGGTAAGTTTTTTTTTAACTACCAAAAACAACCTGTATTCTTTAGTTACAAAGGTATGATAGAGAGTTTCCACAGTTTCCTTTTGTACTTTGTACATTATAGTTAACTTAAGCAGTGGTGAGAGTTTCCACCGTCAAAGTACCAGACATCAAATGAACAGTAAAATGTCCATAATTCAGGAAAACACAAAAGGGGAAGTGTAGGAAGATGATCCCATAGTAGTATTTCAGTAATATGTTCTTTTTTTTAACATAAGCAGTAATGTTAGAGCAGCACTGGAGATTTGGGACATATGATGTGATGTCATCTTTGATTTAGTTCTGGATTTTATCTTATTGTTTATTAATCGAAATGATGAGTACGGTTGGATTGGAGCCACGGATTTGTGCCTGTTGATTTGCTTGCTGCCGTCTGGATAGAGAAACGGACACCAATGTGCATGGGCCTCGTATTTTTACTTCACCATTGTTATATGAATCTCGTTTTTATTTTATTATTTTCCTCAGTTAGTGAACTCTTAAAAGTAAGTCAAAACAGGCTGAATAAACGGCGGCTGCACAATTGTTTTCTGAGGTGCGTAGAAAATGTTTCGGCACTTACGTCAGTAGGGGAGCAGATAAACACAGGAACGAACTCACTGTCCTGCCGCCGGTCCGGAGCCTTCCAGTTTTGTTATTATCTTCGACAGGGTTCATAATTCGGTTCAAATTTCACGAAATGCAGACTTTTGGGACCGGATAAAATCACAAATAGATCAAGTAAAAAAACAAACTGAATTTTAATTTTTTTTGACAAAATTTATTTGGATTTTATTGGTTTTTGTCAGTTTATCAATGAATTCTGCAAAATCCGATGATACCACTCGTGAGCGGGTTTTAATCTGGTAGCGGGATTGTGAACCTAATTTTTTGGTCGCATCAAGAAACCCCAATGGAAATTTTAGTGTAAAGATCAATGCCTTTTTTCTGTTGACATAAATAAAAAAATGTTATGGATGATGATAAATGGGTTTGATAAACCATGTTTGGTTGAAAGCAAACTTTGATGAATCTATGAGATCTCTCTGTGTGTTTTTATGATTTGTGCTCTAATAAACTTTTCTGTCTCTGACAATTTCAATAAAATTATGATGATGAAAATAGAAGCCAAATTTAGATGTTTACCAACGTTAAAGACAATGTTGCCTAGGTAAAGACAATGTCAACTAGGTAGAGCCTTAGGGGTTAGAGGGGAGTTTGCTCAAGGGTGTAGGATGGAAGGGGAAGACGGTGTAAGGGGCTGGTTGGAGGAGGTAAAAGGTCGTTTACTTTAAATCTTGATTGAACGGTTAAAAAAATTATGATTTAGGGTAAATAATATCTTATAGATTATATATGTGAGTGACACGAAAAGCTATGGCCATCATATCAATAAATAGTACTTAATGAATGCCTTATCATTTTTTTTCTATTTCTGTTTGGAGTGGAACCATATTGCAGTATTAATGAATGTTCGGCTGTGTACATCTTCACATACCTCCTGGGTTATTTCAATAAAAAAATAATGTTAAAAATAGTTAAACAATATGAAATATAACAGTTGCAGTTGGAAAGGAGGTTGGAGGCCCAATTTTGTGGCCCATTTAGATCAACAATAAAAGAACTTGGAAGCCAATTTCAGCAGTGACCGATCTATCGATGATTTTAGTTCAGAAAGCCCGTTTGAGTTACGGAGATATTCGAGATTTAGAAGCTCGATCGCGGGCAATGTATGGGCTAGATTCTGCAGTACTGCATTTGGGCTCGACAGTATCAGATCATGTCTCCATGTAGATATCTTCAAAAGTATAGTCCAATTTAACTCTCTCAAATAAAGATTCGATTTGATTCGTATCCTTCAACCATAAAATAAAACCAAGTATATCAACTCCTTCAATATTTAAAACTTATTATGGCGACTTGCGTTCTCAGGATTAATGCTTACATCTTTATAACACTCTATCAATCGGCTAGCATCTGTTACTAGACAACAACCGATAAGGTTAGATATCAATATTGACCAAGGTTATATAGTGTATCCACCATCTCGAAAGGCTTTCATCGACTTGTTTAGACTTTATGCTTCTTTTTATACTTGATGTTGTATCGGTTAAGTCCGACATATTAAGTATTATCTACAATCATAATATTTATCTTGTTCTATGATTGCGCTTAGAGATAGTATCGGAGTTTCAGCCGATCTTACTTGGTTTAGCTATCTTGTTTCCTATATGTTTACTTGATACGCTAAATCTGCCCTTTATATTAAGATCTCACTATGGTAAAATATATTAAGCTTGTTATCGATGTGTTAGGTTATCTTAACACTTGATTGATTCATGTTTAATCTATTTAATCTATATTTATATCTTAGTATAAAGTGGTATCGGAGTACTAGCCGATACGTGTTAGATTTATTACATCGGCTATGCTATAAATACGTATAATCTCTGTCCTAAAGTATTTTTAGACATAAGTGATTTATACTGTCTCGGTACACTGCCGATCTATCCCAGTCACTTGGTTTAAACATATTTTGAGACCTAGATTATATACAATTGATATCTATAGCCGATCGAGTAAATCTAATTTTCCCTTTGCCGATCCCATGCATATTGCATCGGCTCAATATTGAACGATACGTCATCGGTCACTACCCGATCGGCTATCGTTTACGGATTTAACTCTATTTTCTTTCTTTAGTTTCTTGTTGGTTGTAGGATCAAACCAACTGGCACGCCCTTGAATCCAAAAGCAAGATTTAGGTCCTGCATTAGAGTTAAACAGATCTCTCAGGCCAGTATGTGTGTTTCACATCAACACCCCTACCGTGGCTGACGTTGCCACGGATGGGGAGTTGACCGGGTGGTCGACTACGGGGATGAGGGAAGCTCTTAGGCCCCCTTTCGCCGCCACTAGGAAAAGGTGGATGCTGATGCCTGGGACAAGACAGAGGTGAAGTGTGACCCCAACTCCGACGTTGCCCGAGACGTGCTCGACCCTAGTGTGTACTTCGTTGCATGGCGTAGATCTAGTGTCTTCGAGCAGATGTTGTTGTCTCCATCTGCTGATTGTCGCAACATTGGATTAAGAGGGAGCCCACCGCACATCGCTCGTCCACCTTCTCGCCGTTGCGCCGGGTTAGCCTCCAACGAATCTACTCTGCCACCATCGCTATGTGTCACGCCCAGAAATTCACACCAGAATTTCTGCAGCTAATTTGTGCATTACACCCTCGTCCAGGCATCAGCCGAGGTACACAAATCGACGTTATTGATAATACAGAATCCTCGTCTTAGAAACAATATAAAAGAGTTACACAAATGCAGCGGAAAGGAAGGTAAAACTGACTTAAGCTAAACCTGACTCAAGCGAAGCGAAACGCCAACACCACAGCTAACCCTTGACGTCGAACAAGCCTACACCTCCTCGGAGACCTCGATCTCAACCTCTGGCACTGAAGGGGGAAAAAAGAAGCAAGGCTGAGTACAACCACCGTACTCAACAAGTCACACCGGAAAAGGGGACATGATGCAAGATAAATAACAAGGAAAAGGATAAGAGGCTCAATTTGCATAAACCGCATTTGCAGAATATAATAACAATATTTGAAGACAGTAAAACAGTAGTAATAATTAAGCAGTATTAAATAAACACTGTCCAACGCTAAAACCACGTTGCAACAGGCCCATCCATCCACCTGCACTAGTCACATTCCAACCTTTCATTCAAGTAAATAAGTGAAACTAATCAAGGTGAATCTGGTCGATCGCCCGTAACCGTGGGCACGACTATTCGAATAGTTTTTACTCTGATCAGAGGTTTGTACAACTGTACCCACAAGACACAATCCCACAACACGTTACGTGCGCCGGTGCACCACCATGGTACCCGGAAAGGAACGTGACAGGACCCTTCACATAACCCCCTCTAACCAATCATACCACACCAAGGTTTCGCCCCACTCCCGTCGGGCAATGGGCAGCCCCTCTAGTGCCGCGGTGAATCCGAAGCTGATCAACCCTTAAAACCGGGCCGACCCAACTCCATCACGCCCACCCTCTCTGGGATACGTTGGCTAGAGACAGCTACACTACAGACCTAGCCATTACCCATGCTGGCTTGTGGTATGCACGGCACTTCTTCTAGGGTTTCCCGAGAACCGGTCCTTAATTGTCATGAGCATGCTAACCAAAGTCCAACCATGTGCTCACGACCCACCCTTTTCATAATTCAATATTATTAGAAATAGATTCACATCTTAACCTCATCTGAGAGTTAACTTCTAGTAACATACTTGATTAGTGTGATCCCCTTAAGTGAACTAGTTGAGCTAAGCATAACTAAGCAAACCTTAAGCTATCATCTAGTCATATTGAACCCCAAGTTATCAATGGTATAAGGTAAACAATCCTATGATTGAGTACAATAGGTATAATCATCCCATGAAATGACATTCTAAAACATATGTAAGATTTGAGAGAAAAGAGATATTTACATAAAATAGGTACAATATGGTCAATGTAAGGTATGACTTGCCTTGTTCGGAGACGAGGAACCTCGGCGACTACTTGAAGAGAACGGGCTCGCCGGAAAACTCGGGATCTACACGACAAACAAAGCACTCAACATACACCCTAAAAGGTCTACTAAAACAGCACTGAAAAGTATTTTTAATGGATTCTTAACATTTTTCTGGATTTAATGAAATTTGAATGGGCTAAAACGGAGCTCGGATTCAAAAGATATGGATTTTAGAAGTTTAATTGCGATTTTTATACTAAACATAAAAGATTAAAATATTTATTGCGCAATTAAGCCCCTGGGTGACGCAAACATGGCGCAGACGGGTAGGGCTGACGTCAGCTGGCGCAAGCGGCTGACGCAAGCGGCGCGGGCGCTCGGTCCACGGTGGACTTAGTCCACGGCGGTGGCAGCGAGCGCGGGGACACGCGGCACGCATCTACTGGGAGCGGCGGCGATCGGACGGCGGCGGCTTGCGCGGAGCGAACGGTCCAGATCCGCCCGATCCGAAGGATCGGACGGTTCGGATCGCGGCTAGGGTTAGGGTTTTGGGCGGCGACCGATGGGCGGACACGCGGCGGCCATCCGCGCGGCAATCGGATCGGACGGCGACGGATTGGGCGAGATCGGACGGTTCGGATCCACCCGATCCGACCGATCGGACGGCTCTGGAAGAGTGGCGCTAGGGTTAGGGTTTTGGGCGGCGGCGGCTCGAGCTCGCTCGCCGGCCATGGCCGCGCGGCGGCCGACCGATCTCCGGCGACACAGGCAACGACGACGGAGGGCGCTGCGGGTGTGGGAGACAATGGCGGAGAGCGATGCGATGCGCGGGAAAATGATTCGAGAGACGGCACGGGAAAACCGGAGAGAAGGGAAGCGGCGGCGCACTCACAGGAGTTGGAGAAGACGACGATGGCGGCGGCGGTTTTTGGGGCTAACACACGAGATCGACAAAGGGGAAACGTGCGGCAGCGGCTAGGGAACTTTACGGGCGCAAAGAGATCGGAAAGGGCACGGGATAGGCGCGGATTCGTCGTCGTTGGTTACGGACTCGGAGAGAGAGAGAAAACGGCGGCGACGAAATCCTCGCGGATAGGGTTTCCATCGAACGCGATGGGCGCGGGGATGGATGCGGCGCGCGGGATCGGGCTCGGCATGGGTCCGACGTGGCACTGGCTCACGCGGAAACGGAGCGGAGCGGCGGCGCGATGGCGGGGCGGCGGCTGGGCCGACCGGGTGCAGGGACGGAGACCCGACAGGCGGGGCCCACCTGTCGGTGACCCGTGGAGCGAGGGAGGGTTCGTGGACCTCGCGGCGCGGCTGGCGTCATGGGCTTCGGCCCACGACCGAAGGGGAACGGCGCGCGCACGCGGGAGCGGCTCGGGCCGAGGAAAAAGCCGGCCCAAACCGGGACGAGGGCGGGAAAACCGTACGGCTGTACGAAAAAAAAGAAAAAGAAGGAAAAAGGATTTTGGGGGCTTAATTAAATTCCTGATTTCTTATTTAATTGATTAAAAAATACTTAGAGTGCGCTAAAAATTACAGTAAAAATCCTGTTAGTGCATTTTGACATGCAGAATTCAAGAAAAATCCTACCATGTCGTTTCCATTTATTGATTGCATTTTAAAATTACTGATTGGCTCCAGATTAATTCCAGAAATTCTGATTATTTCAGGGTAAATTATTTAAACAATTTAAGGCAAAACTCAGGGTGTGACACTATGGGCCCGCATAGAGCGTGCCATTGTTGAATGGAGGAAGTGAGCTCGAGCTCCGAGAGGCTCCGGCTACCCACGCAATGCCAAGAGAGCTCAAGCTTAAGCTCGTCGTGGTTGCCTCTTGCCTGGTTATGGGAAAGAAAGAGAAAATGAGAGGGGAGAAGATGAGTAGCCGCTGATGACTATCTATTCTTAATTCTCCTGATGATTGTGTTGTCACGTAGACGTCACGTCAGTCAAACCTGTCTCTTGAAATCATCAAGAGAGTTATTTGACACGGTTTTAATAGTTAAAGGGATTGATATATCCGATTTTACGGTCTACGGATATAAATCAGATCAGATGAGGGAGTCAAAAGTAAACTTTTTTCCTAAACCAAATTATCATAGATTTTTCTCGCTACCTCTCTCGAAAGATTTTTCTTGCCTACACGATTACAAGGCAATTTCACAGTACCAAAATGGACTGGCCAGACGTCCCAAAGCATCATATTAAGAAGGTTTTTCTTATTGTTTATGTATATTGTCTGATTATGTTTGGACGATCATTCCTAATTGCAGAAGCAGTTTTTTTACCGTCTATTGCCTGATTGTGCAAACAATGTTTTCGTCATCAGGTTGAAGTTAATCAAGCATATGTTTTAGCCGTGTAAATACAGCTACCGGTCTCTCTCACTGGATAAACAAAAGGCTAAAACATAACCATGATGTCATTGCTAAGTAGTCTTAAACCCATCCATCTGCATGATAACTTGTTTTTTATTAGTTCAGGTTTGTAAAATTCTTTCATTTGATGCATGCTTACTACTGTATGTAGTATGTAACGTGTACTCTCTCTAATATTCCGATCATATCAGCTCCTCAAATGGAGACAATTTGTAACAAATTTACATAGTTAATCTTAAATTTATTTCGTTATATATAATGCAAAGTTAAATGTGAGATTTTATAGTTTAATATTTTTGATATTTATTACTCGTTTTCGATTGATATCAATACGTTTCTATTAATATAGTTCTGTTTATTTATGGTTTTTGATATCTTTTATATCGTTTTTGTTTTTTCTTTACCTTTTATTCCATTTAAAAAAGACTGAAGAAATGGTTGAGACGTTTTTCTGACCGTTTTCATGTGTATGAAGCGAGAAGTCAAGAGTTACGCGAGCTCTCAAATCAAAGGTGTCAGTTTTAGAACTGATACCTTTGATGTCCCAAGAATAAAAAATAGACAGCTCGATGCATGCATCAAGCCCCCGAGTTCGATCGATTATCATGTAATCATCCACAAATCTCACATGAAACTAAATCAGAAATCATACACAAATCGGAGGGAGGAGAAGAACATGCAAAACTCACAAAGGAGAAGAACATCCACAAATCAGAAAAAAAAATAAGAACGTGTAACTAAACCATCGTCGACTGCGCCAGCTGCTACACCATCACTGCTTCCCTTGCACTTGTTGTCGTTGAGGCGAGGGCACCGCTGCTGTTGAGGGTGGATCTGGCGGAGGGCGCTGCACGGAGGCCAGATCTGGAGGCCCTTGAACTCGGACCCATCGTATCTAGGGTTGGTGCCACTGCCCTCGCCGCCGGATCCGAAGAGGCGGGCGACGATGGAGGCCGCCCCACACCATGTAGCGCAGGCGCAGGAACGGTAGCAGCAAGAAGAAGGGAAAGGTGATGCCACAATATCATCGTCGGACACCGGCGACACTGGATTCACCCGCGGGTGAAGCCACCGCTACCGGATCTGCCCATCTCCATCGAGGTGGGGACGTCGCCGAGTGCAACGATGCGGTCCTCTCCATCCCGTGCGACGAGGAGGAGGAAGTGGTGGGGAGGGAGTTGGCGGCGGAGGGATGGGCGAGAGGAAAGTCCGCCGCCAGTGAGAGGGAGGCGAGAGGGTAGGCAGGTAAGCGAGAGAGAGACATGATGGGTGGGCGAGAGCGAGAGCGAGAGAGGGGATAAGGACGCCGGCCAGGTGAGCGAGTGGATAAGGACGGATTTGTGTCGGTCAATCGACTAAGCTCGGTTTTTTAAAAATGGCACCTATAATATATTATAGATGTCGGTTTTTAATTAACATGTCCTTATAATATAGTCGATTTTTTTTAAAAAAATTTGGTGTCGGTTTTTCTATAGAACCGTCACCTATAGTTGCTGAAAGATGTTGTTTCTATATTTTTTTCCCAGCAGAGATGATAAAATGATTATAGGTGTCAGTTTTAGTATTTTCGGCACCAATAGTGTTGTCGCTTTTGTGTGTTTTTAGTACTGTTACTAAATTGTTATTAATTTTTAGTAATTTTCACTTTGGTTATATTTATTTTATTACTGTGTATTATTTTGAATCACTGCTTAACCAATATTTTACTTTGGACCAAATATTTTTATCTCTGTGATACTTTGGATCACCCTCAACTATTTTATTCATCTACAATTCAACTTTTCATATATCAAAGAAATAATTTTATATAGCTATGGGAGTTTATGAGAGTTTATTGATTAATTTTACATAGCTACAAGATCTTATGAGAGTTTATTGATGAGTAGAACGTACTCGAGATTGTTCATATACTTAAGAAGGGAGTCATAATTGTTCAAAAGAAGGTAAGTTTATCCAATCTAAAATAAAAACGTTAGTAAAAATTGATGAGATAAAATAAAAATAAATAATAAAAGATGACCTAAAGTAAAATTTACTTTAAATTTTTTCATAACCATGGATGTCTAGTTGTAACGCCCGAAAATCGGAGAATTTAAAAACCAGAAATTAAAAATTGGAACTTGCAAAAACTTTTGCTTGTTGCTTCTTGCTCGTGTTTATTGCTTCTTATTTGCCACTTGGTTGCATGAATTTATATGTGAAGGATTCATCTCGGTGTTTGTGAAAACCAAATGATTTGGATTTACATTGGGAATTTAAATAAAAAAATAGGAAGGGTTGTGGATTTATAAAATATATATTTGGGATCAAAACATTATTTAGGTGATTGAGTAATATTAATTAGTGAGCAAAATGAGTGATAAAATATTTTTAAAAGGATATATATGAAGTCTGGAAATTATTTTGAATCAAAATCGCATTTTCTGGAATTTAGGAAAAAGAAATGAATTAAATATGTAAAATGTATTTTATAAAATAATAAAAGTTGGTGAAATAGGTTGGAAACATATTTTACAAACTAATTTTGGTGTGCTAGAATTTATTTTAAATTTTAGGAGGGAAAGGAAAAATAATTGGGAAAATAGGAAATTTAATTCGGAAAAATTGGAAAAGTCACTATTCATTGCGCGCCACCTGTTCGACGCCGTACCCGGACCTCGGACCGCCTCGCCACCGTGTGCCGTGCGTCGCGCCCGCAGCACCGCACCCCACGCCGACGTACCATGCTCATGCCGCGCCGTACCGCGCCGTCGCGTCGCTCGCACTGTTCCACGTCGCGCCGTGCGTCGGCCACACCCGCGCCCGCGTCGTGCCTGCGCCCGCGCCGTGCCCGCGCCGCCCACACCGTGCCCGCGCCCGGACCCCGCCCCGAGCGTCGCCATGCGCCGCTCGCCGCGCTTGGCCCCGTCGCCCCTCGCGCCCACGCGTCTCGCGCCGTGCCTGGCCCCCTCCCGAGTACCGCCACGCGTCACTCCTCACCCCAGGCCCCCTCCCCGGCGCTCGCCGCACGTCGTCATGCCCCTCCCCCACGCGCGCGCGCCATGGCTGCCGGCCTCGCCCGAGCTAAACCAGCACGGAACGCCTATAAAAAGGCTGGGGCAGATCAAGTTCCCTATACAAAATTTCTTCGTGAATCACTCCTCTCCATTTCCCCCAAACTTCCCCACCTATTGCGCACTGAGCCGTCCCAATTTGAGGAAGAACCGAAGAACCCTAGCGTCGGCCGCCCGAAGCAAAAATCCCAAATTCGTCGCCCTCGGTCGAGCTCTTCCCAAATAGAAGGTACGTTCACAACCTACGTGCTCTAGGTTTTGTTTCCCTCATATTCCCGAGCCAATGCGCGCCGAAACTCGCCAGGCGACGAGCGGCGCCAAGCTCCCCGCCCGCTGCCATGCGCGCGTCGCCGGCTCCCCTGCTCCTCCCTAGCCCGGCTAACCCCATAGGCAGCACCCCTCAGCCTATAGATGCTCGCAAGACACCGGTTCTGGACAAAACATGGCTGGAGCGTGGCGGAGCCGAGCTCCGCCGCCGTCGCAAGCATGCCGTCGTCGCCGGCCCAATCTGTCGCCTCTCCGGCCCGGCTGTGCCTCGAAATAGGGTCCCCGTGGTTCATAGATGGTGCGTGGCCCTTTAGCCCCCGCGCTCCGGTTCCCTCTCGCCGTCGTTCGGTGTGCTATGGCCGTCGGCCTCGCGAAGAAGAAGAAGAAGGAGGAAAGAAGAAAGAAAATAAAGAGAGGGTGGTAGATAGACGAGATCGGCTCGGTAGTGCAGCGGCTGGAGTCGAGCCGCATGAAGCCGAAGGTCACGGGTTCGATTCCCAGCCGATGCAAACTTTTGAAAATCTCTCTTTTTTATTATTTCTTTGGAGGAGTTTAAAACTAATAGGAGTCTAATAAAAAATCCTAGAAAATATTTAATTCTTTTTAACTCTTCTAAAAACTCTATTCACAAAGATTTTGCATCTTTTAAAAGAGTTTATTTATTTACTTTTAAATTGCTTTTGCAAACAATTATGAAATTTATATTTACTTAAACTTCGAACTTTTAATTCAATAAATTTCCAAAATGTTTATATATCTTTGAGAGGCCCATTTATTCATTTAGGTTATATTAATAAAACAGAGTCCTTTCAAAGAATTATAAACTATCTTTATAATTCCCGATCAACCTTTTTTTTAACATATATATTTTATTGTTAAATCCTTCCCAACCCATTTTCGGTAGACCGACAATTTCGATTTAAATTATTATAAACCCTAGGGCTTCTCGACCCGATGGATATTTTGACAAAATTAAAAGATAACCACTTCCTTTTTACTAACTAAATCATCAACTCTAATATTTCTCAAGCTTTAAATATATTAAATTAAAATAAATATCAGCTCATATTTAATTAAATTGGGTTTTATACAAAACTTCAAATCCTTATAACTCTTTCGCTCTAACTCGGATTTAGCGAAACTCGAACCTAGGTCCGCGTAGAGTCATAGCCTTGTATTAGGAGCCGCTTTCTCGATTCATTTGGCTTTTATTGGATCTTATTGGATTTTATTTGAATTCTAATCGAATTGAAATTGGATTTCTCGCACGTATGATAGAGTCCGAGGGAACCGTCGAGAACGTCGAAGACTCAAGCCAACAGGATTGCGAGCAAGGCAAGTCAACACATCCCTTTGAACATATTGATCCTACTTTACGAAATGATGTTGTTTTCAATTACAAATTGCATGCTATACACAAATGAGTGCCTATACTTGATATACCCTGTCTTGATATTGAATGCCCTTAGAAATATTCTTTGTATCCTTCGATGTGATACAACCGGAGGATATCTTCACTAAAATGCTTAGCCACGCTTATACTAGATTCTTGCATACTCATGATTTTACAAATAAGCCTCGTGCTTGGGCAACTATCTTGGGAAGATGGTTGAGACGCGGCAAGTGGAGACATGAGCGCCACGTTGCCTTGATCATGTTGGAAATAGCTTTGATGAAAAATGAAAATACAAACCAATGTTTTTAGACTGGGGCAGATGGATGGATTTGGGTGGTTTTCTGGGAAAGGCTAGTACCATCCCTAGTCAATTAAGGACCGAGCTATGAGACTATAACTTAGAACGAGCCAGTATAACAGTACTTCTCGAATGGGTATAGACCTAGCGGAGTAGATAGCCGAGCGGAGGCAGTATCCCTGCATAGTGGTTCAGGTGTAGGTGTTGAGTTGAGGACCTACCAATAGGTAGAGTGTCCCGGGCCTACCAATGGTAGCGTGCCCGTAATTGTGATGAGACAAAATACCTTTATGTGAATAATAAACTTAACAATGACTTAAATATTAAGTGAGTTTTCTCTCTTACCCCGGGAATGCCAGAACTCCTCTCACTGCTAGGAAATGATGGCTAGAGTGCATGAGGACTTAAGTTCATGGAGCGGGTACTGCCAAAGTGAGGTTATCGAAAGGCTTTGCCATGACCGTCCCATATAGAGGGATGTAAGCTCATTCAATGAGCAGTTACGGAGTACGGGTAAAGTGTACATCCACTGCAGTGTGAGTAAATCAATCGATTCGAATAGCCGTGCTCGTGGTTAATGAGCGACGTGACAAGTTTCTCTCGTGGCTAGACTCATAAATTTTAAAATGATGGGTGGGAATGCATAATGATTTTGTATGCTGGTGGACTCAACTTCTCGACCTGTGAGAAGGGTTAGACTCCCCAGAAAAACCATGACGATCCGGAGACGGGAAACCATCCTTGGTATCACGATGGATGGCAGACAGAACCGTCGCCGATTTAATATACTCTGAAACTAAAACTTGACTGGCTAGATGTTAGGTTTGTGAAATGATTTGCGAAAATTGGCTTTGTGCAAATATACCACAGCCTCCCTTTGAATGGCCCTATCATGTGCATCATTCCGTGTTGGCTTGCTGAGTACGTTGGGTACTCACCCTTGCTATACGCACAAACTTCAGATGAAGGAAACGAAGAACTGGAGGACCCCTATGCATACTACCAGGAGCAATGAAGTCAATGAAGCGCGCTAGGTCTTAGTCCCCAGTCGTTGCCTGTGGCAATCGACATGCCGCTACCTTCGGTCTGCTATCTTATCTAATCTCTGATTTTGGTTGAATCTGGACCAGTAGGTCCTATATGTATTGGATATTGCCTTCGGGCCTATTATTGTAATAAGTTCGATGTAAGACTATTCGTGCACTTTGCACCTGGTAATTCAGAACTGTATTCGTGGGTACCAAACTACTCGATCCAGGGATATGGTACCATGAACACGAATGATTCCCGTCCTCAAAACGGGGGTCTACACTAGTTGAGCCAACACCGAACCTTAGGAGCTCATCGTGAAGTTCAAATCATTTCCGAGCATGGCAACCAAGGTTGGGCAAAATTCTCGCGGTTGCAGTGGGAGGAGATACGCTGCCGAAGCTTGCAGTGCATATTGGCAGAAATAACTAAATTGAAGTACATATATCTTGGCACAAATTGATCTTCAGACCAAAATGTCCCAGAGTCAATTCCAAAAAGCAAAATAACCCAGAATGTACTGTATTCGTTCCAAAAATATTACTATTTCTAACACATATCTTATCTTAAAATGTTACTATTTATATACCTATCTGTTGATGAGAAATTTCTCTCACGCGCTGGCCTGGGAGATCTGCTTAACTCCAGTGCAGGTCCTTCTCGGCTACCTGCGCTGTGCAGGGCGTGCCAGTTGGTTTGATCTGTTAGCCAACAAGAAAAACAAGGGAATATGTGTTAAGTGTTAGGTTAGATCCCCACTGGATCGGCTGAGGGAACCCATGAACATATATATGCTATCCTAAACTATATTTAAGCCAAGTGACTGGAATGGATCGGCTATACCGAGACAGCATCAACCGTTTAACCTAAATACAACAAAGGATAATAAATATATGAATCGATAACCTAGCCGATACTGGAAAGCTAACGATGAATCGGCTAGTACTCCGATGAATCTTATGAAAAGATATCACTCTTGAACCAAATGTACGCAATGGAATGCGTCTGGCGATGCGATAGAGCCGATTTCGACTGTAACGTCCGACAAGAATGCGATCTTAATATAAGAGGCAGTCCTAATATAAATCTAATAAGAAATATACTAAAAGAAACATATCAGGGCAGATAAGGCCAGCTGAAACCCCGGCACTCTCTCTAAACAATATAAATCTAACCGGACATATCATTGGCAATTCTAAAAACGACTCAATAGTTCGAACCCGATGCAGCATTAAGTATAAAAAGAAAAACCTGATCTGTTATGGCCGTTTATATCTCTCAAGACGGTGGATACCGGATATAAACCAGCCAACCTTTAGATCTAGCCCTATCGGCTGCAAGTTCTTGGTAGAACTAGCCAATGGCAGGATAGATCTAAACATTGATCTAATTTATATGCGCTATATGATAAATAGCGTGGTACAAACTCCTTAATCTAATGTGTCATTACGATGGAAGCACTAGAAACAGCAGATCATGCCACTAATAACAAGCATTTACTTGAGTTTGGGGATCGAAACGATGCAGCCCGTAGCCAAACAAATTGCTCGTCTGAAGAAAAAGGTTGGCGATACGCCGAAGGTTTGATTGATTGTGATTGTGTTGAATTTACAAGGGGTCTTGGGTCCTATTTATACCCAAGATATAATTATCTGTACAAACCCTAGACTCTATCTAAACTACTATTTAAAACACGACATTATCCCGAGAAGGACCCACGCCGCATTACAATTAACATTTTAAACAAACTCCTAAATTACAGATACAATTGCCGTTACAGGACTCTATCCATAAGTGGCAATATCGTTTAACGCGCAACTAATAACCGGATCTTCTATTTATCCTCAAAGCTGCACTTAAACGGTTTTATCTCTTCCGGACCTAGAATCGGCTATCGGCTGCCCTTGTCCGATCCAACCTTAGCCGATTGGCCTCAGACCAATCACTTCTTCACCGTGCGGCCTCTGTTTCTCCACCAAACCAGCCGATCCGATTCTGTTTCGCCTTTGCAAACTTAGGGACTCAACTACCTAATTTCAGTGTTAACACATGCCCCCAAGTCCGTGATACGAAGTGTTACAGATTTGCTTGCCTGTTCAAACTCCCGCTCTTTTCTTGACCTAAACCGCTTTGGCTTCCCCCTAGTGCCCTTTAAATATCCACTTTCCTTCGGCCGAAACACTTACGCCTTCAAAGCGCACTTAATCTCTTCGCATACAAGCCTCTGCCTTCTCTCTCCTCTCCGGCGGTTCCACTGGCGTTCGTCAAATCTCAGCATCCTTCGCGACTCAGACTTCATCTTCGCCCTCAACAACCTCAATGGCCTCCACCGCCGCTGCGTCAAGCGCCTCCATCGCGCCGGCCACCGCCGCTGCACCAGCTGTAGCTACCGCCTCAACCATCGCTGCCGCTCCGGCCGTCGCCATTGCCGAGTTCCTCGAGGTACTCCCATTTAATCCAGAATTCTTCCTTTTTTATTTGGATTTACTTTCCCAGCCTCGTTGCATCCATCTTGTGTCCCAACGTTTTCTAGATTAGCACTTTTTCCTTCTTCAAACCGTAGTATGCAACCATTCTTAACTAGCGCTTTTCCTTTTTCTAAACTGTAGCACCTGTCGCATCAAGTGTTCATCCCAAATTTGACACAAGCCCAGAGGTTTTTTCTCGGCCCCATCGGCAAAACCGACCCAGCCGATGTGATTATGGCCGAGACCAATAGGATCCCCTTCAACACCGCGAAGGCATCTCTCGCCCATTGGAACGGGACATTTAAGTCGTGGTCGACAACTCACGCCGCTTGGGTCGAATGGTACAAAAGAATGCAATCAGCCAAATACGCTCAATGGGAGGAGGCCGGGATAGCCCAAGGCTTGGCTCTGTCCATTGCCAGCATGGAGAAGGACGAGCCGCTTCTGTCGGCCGCAACATACTTCTGGAATGACAGCTTCAACGCTTTCATCTTCCGACAAGGGCCGATGACACTCACATTGGCCGACGTGTACATGACAACCGGGCTGGATATCGAGTCGTCGGTCAACCCCAGCAACCTGAGCCGAAAGGAGCAACACCAATTCAAAACCAAGGCCATCGGCGGGTGGAGCGGCTTCATCGCCCAGAACATGAAAGATGGACCCATCGGCCATAGGGAGCACGCCGCATTCCTGATGATGTGGCTTGAAAATTTTTTGTTTTGTGGATCGAGCTGCGGGCCGACTTCCAACTGGCAAGTCGTAGCCGAAATCTTGGCCGACGGGGGCAAGCTCACGCTGGAGAAGTACCTCCTCGGCTATTTATATGAAATGCTGCATCAGGCCGCCGCGAAGATAGCCGCCAACGCCTCAATCAATACTAGCGACCCCTGGTGGTTCCTTCAGATCTGCTTAGTGCTAGCAACCCAAAGGGTGGTCGGTCGGCTCCCTCTGACAGACGTCGTATTCCCAAGGCTAGAGCCAATCGAAGACGAGGACGGCAACCAGATCACCACCACCAGGTGCATGAGCTACGGAGAAGCAGCAACCGCTCATGCAGGCTCAAGGCAATCGGCTGAACTGCTGGCCGAATGGTTCATCGCCCTTTACGATGGGCTGTCTCGTGAGAACCGCACCTGGTACTTCTACCAGGATCGGGGACTGTTTGAGTTGTCGACCGACTTCAACTAGGAAGACATCAACTCGATCGACAACCCAAGGTGCAGGGAGTTGTTCATCGCTGCTCTGTCCCCCTGCATCTTGCCGACCAGAATCCATCTGGGCCGATGAGTGGCCAAGAGCTATGAGTATTATTACCCGGTATCGACAGTGAGCTAGTTCGGTCTTGGGTAGATGCCCATCGGCTTTTATTATGCCGACAAGATTGAAACGAGGGGAGTGGTAACCCAAGATTTGATAATGCATCGGCCGCTAAATATAACCGGCCCTCCTCGGCGAGATCGGCGTGATGACCCTATCGCTAAGGAAGAGCGCGGCCTACGACCAATGGTGGGCCGAAATCAAACGCCACATCTTTCACCAGCGGTCATAACATTATGTCGACCTGCTCCTGCCTGAAGAAATCCCTTCGGTAAGCTTTGAATTCCAAACGATTTTACTCTTCTTATCATCAGCTGATATAGCCGATTAACATTTGCCCTTTGGTTTGCAGGAGACGGAGACGGAGCGGCCGACGGTGAGCGACTCTGGGCGCCCCATCGAATACCGTCTAGGTGTTCTGGATGGGGGCGGCCTCGCTCCGTCGGACATTGGCTGGGGAGCGCCGAAACTGGCGTCGCTGCTGTGAGGTGCAAGTGCGTGTCACGCCCACAAATTTAGCCAAATTTCTAGACTATTTTGTGTATTAAATCCCTGTCCAGGAATCAGCCAGGGTACACAAAATGACAAATCAATAAACAGATCCAAAATGTAAATAAAGCGTAAAATACTTACAGAAGAGGCACTTAGTCCTCACACCCGAAAGAAAGCAGCAACAGCGGAAAAAGGCGATCCTAGCGGGCTTCAGCTCCACTCCACGGGCAAACTCAACTGGGGTCTGAGCCTTGGTCTTCTACCTCCGTCTTCGACTCAGAAGCACTACACTTCTGGGAAAAGGGGGAAATAGCAAGGTTGAGTACAACCACCGTACTCAACAAGCCACACGGAGAGATGCAGACGTGCAAGGAGAGACAAGAGTGGCTTGGGCTATTTTGCGTAAATGCGGTTGTAAAAACCTTTCTAGTTTAAAACAGTAAAACAGTTGATTATTTAACCAAGATTAATTCTTCCACTGAATAACATTATCTCCACGTTGAACAGGCCCAACCAAACCATCTGAACTAGTCAGTTCCATTAAGTCAAATTATTAAGGTGGGACTAATCATGGTGACTATCAGTCTAGTAGTAAAGTTCTCCCATTAGGTGAGCTAGTGTAATTAAGCATGGCTAAGCGTAAACATTTATAGCAAGGTCACGTAAGTGACGCAAGCTAGTCAATTTAATCACCCAGGTTGGCAATGAATGGATAACAATTAAACTTGGCACAAGCGATCAGATAGGTTATCCCGATCCCCGTGTAATTAGCAAAACATGCAATTTTATTTGCAAACAATAAATATTTTATAAATTGGGATCAATATGTGTCAAGGAGGAATGTGACTTGCCTTGCTTCTTCAGCTGATCCTCACTTCTTCGCGAGCGCAAACTCCCGAAACAACGAAGTCTACACGCTGGCACACAAAACAAGGAAAAACTCTAATAAAAACCAAATAAATGGTACATGAAAAGTAAACGGACATGTATGGCTTAATTTTAGATGAATTTTGCAATTTGAATGGCCCAATTTGGAGTTCATATGGATTAGATATGAATTTTAGAAGTTTTAGGCCATTTAAATGAATTCTAGAAATTAATTCGATTTATTGCGCAATTATTAATTAATTTCCCAAAGGGGTGGACATCCGCTGACATCAGCAAAGGGCCGGTGCCGACACGCGGGCCCCACGAGTTAGCGGCACAGAGGGACGACCCGTCGCGGACCAAGTCCAAGGAGACAAGGTCGCAAACGGGAAGGAGGAGGAGAACTAGACTTTTAGGGGTTAGGCCGAGGAGGGAAATTGGACTATGGAGATGGAGAAAACCTATGGGCTGCGGCCCAAAGGGGGAAAAGGAGGGAGAGGGAGTCAAGGGACTCAAAATAGACTTTGAGCCGACCAAGGGCTGGTCTGGGCCGAAGAGAGAGAGAGAGAGAGGAAACGGAAGGGGGACGTGATATAGACTTTTTTGGGAAAGAGAGGACGAATGGGTCGCTCGGGGAAAAGGCTGGCCCGAGAACGGGACGGGCTGGACCAACATGGCACGGGCGGCTTGCGTCGGCGACAAGCGGCGACATCGCACGGCGCGCGCTTGAGGGGCCGGGAGGCGCGGCACAAGGCACGCGCGGCAACACACGGGGCGGCGATGAGCACAGCACGAGGCCGGCGACGAGCAGAGAAAGGAGACCGGCACGGACCTAACCGGCGGCGACGCGCGACGGGCTGCGTGAACTCCGGCGACGAGACGGCCCCACGGCGGCAACCGGCAGGCTGAGGCGACGCACGGCCGGGCATGCGCGGCCGAAGAGTGGAGAGGAGAGGCTGCGACGCACGGCCGGCGGCGAAGAGGGGAGGCCGGTGCACACGGTCGGTGGAGACGTCCCGCATGGCGACGCGTGCGACCGGGGCTCACCCAGGGCGGCACCGAACACGAAGAGAGAGAAGGGAGTGGAGGGGGAAGAAGGTTTTCTCACCGACGGTCGGAGATTGAAGGGACGATGTCGACGGCGCGTTTTGGCGATGGAAATTTGGGGAAAAAGAGTGGAGATGGTGTTCGCGAAGATGGAAAAGGTGGTGGTGGTGCTAACTCGGTGCGGGGAGCGGTGGTTTAAGCGGAACGGCGGCCGGAGCTTGTCACGACGGCGGTGGTCGGCGGCGCACGGCGTGGGAGCTCGGGAGGGCACGGGATGGCGTGATCGCGAAGGGAAGGGGTGTGCGGGATGTAGGGAAGCTTTATAGGGGATGGGATGGCTCGGACGTGGCCAGGAAGAGCGGGAACGACGGCGCGACGTGGGCGAACTGCGCGGGACTTTGAAACTGGCCGTTGCGGCGTTTAGGGCGTGCGTAAGGCGAGGGAGCGTGGGGAGAGTGGGGCGCGGGTCGCGGCACGTGCGAGGAGTGGGCGGGATGGCCGGGGAGAGGGAGGTGTCCGGAACCGCGTGGCGTGGGTGGCTTGGGCGCGGGATGGGCGCGGCCGGAGGTTAGGGAAAGAAGCCGACATGTGGGCCCAGGCCCACATGTCGGCCAGGAGAGAGGAGAGAGGGAAGTGAGTTGAGGACGCAAAATAGACTTTGCCAAGGAAGCGGGTCGGCGGACTGGGCCGAACCGAGGAGAGAGAGGAAGGCGGCAACGGGGAGGGAAACTGAACTTTGCGCATTGGGCCCAAAACGGCCCAAGCACCGGAAGGAGAAATTAAATTTGTTTTTCTAATTATTTAATCACATAAAAGACATTTGTATTTTTATAAATACTTTCAATGCTCAATTAATTCCAGGAAAAATCTTGAAAATAGATGGGCACCCAAAGTATTTAATAAAAATATAAACAATCCATTTACTGATTAAATAATTTATTTAAATAATTACTTAAATGCTTTTATATGGTTAAAATTATTTCTGGAGCTCCAAAATTTCACGGAAAATTTCAGAGAGTATTTTAGGGCATGGAGAATATTTAAAAAATATTTCCAGCCATAATTTTTAAAGGAAAAATTTAATTTCCTTAATTAATTTACTTGATTTAATTACTTTCACTTTCGATAATTTCTAGAAAATGTATTTTTAGACGATTTTTAATCCCGATCGAAAATCGGGCGTGAAGTCTGCGAGCCGGCTTGCCCAGAAGAAAAGGCTGCACCACTCCTACGGCCGGCCGTGCCTGCCCCCAAGAAACCGAAGAGAAGAAGCGGCGGCGCACCGATAGCCTCCCTCTTAGGCAGGCCGTCGCGCGGTTCCTCGACGCCGTCGCGGAAAGGAAGTGTCGACGGCTCTTGGAGCGGCGGCCGAACCTGGGAGCTCAAGCCATGAGTCCGTCAATGCCCCAGCCGATGTCCCGCCGGTCCCAAGTCCCCCAGCGAAAAATCGGCCGGTAAGCCCTTATTTTACCAAGTTCGGCTTCACAATGATATCACTTGCATCTGATCGAACGATTCTTTTTACGTCAAGAAATTGGCCGGTCGCACTTCATGTCGCGTGCCATCGGTAATCGTCTCTTGCCATTTGATCTGTAGAATTTAGCCGACTCGTCTGCTAACTCTTCTTTTGCAGCCCCCATGATCTCCGTCGGCTGCCCCCCACGTGTCCAGCGAGCATGTTGTGCCTGCTGGGGACGGCGGCAGCGACGCCGGCGAAGAGGCCCTGGCCGCTGCAGGCGGCGAACCAGCCGAGCCGACCGCTCTGACCTCGGTGCCAACGGTAAGCTGACTGAATCTGCCGATCGGCTCTGTCAACTTAATATCTTCTGACCATCTTTCTATTCTGCAGAACATAGCCGACCTCATCAACTTTGACCTGTCGAAGTTCGAGGAATCTGGCGAAATCAGCGAGGAGGCGTTGGTGACGCCGGCGGAGGACCTGAGGGCCACCCTAGCCGACATCGACAACCGGCTGGAGGCCTCGCTGGATGCGCTGGTGGTCGACAGCGGCTCGATATACGCGCGCTTCAGGGAGATCCAAGGCCAGCTGTCGGAAGCCCTAGCCGACGCTATTGTGCCGGCCACCTTCATGGAAGCCCACCAACTCAAGTATGAGCGGGCACGACAGCGGATAGCCGATTGCCGCGAGAACCAGGCACGGTCGGCCACCCTCCAGTCGACCAAGGACGCCATTGAGAGCCGAAAAGCCGCCTTCGACCGCCTAAAGACTTAGCCGGCGGCCAAGCTCGAGCAACTCCTTGCACGCCAAGATCAGCTGATGGCCGATCTCGTTCAAGTCACGAACGAGATCGATGTCCATAAGGAGTACATGGCCGGGTTGCCAGCCGAGATCGAAGCTAAAGGCATCACGAGTACTTGGCCGGGTTGCCAAGGCATCAAGGCGGCTGTGGCACATCTATGAGACCTGGTGAAGGGCATCCGGCCGGTGGCAGGGTCCGAGGCTGATGACGTCAGGGCTATTGAAGAGATAGACCATATCAGGCGGACGGCGTTGTCGGCCATAGCCGATTTCTTAAAACAATGAGCTTGTAATATTTTAACATTCTGACACCGGCTACTGCCTCTTGTATTATACTTGTCATACTTTTGTACTGGGATTGGACTTCAATCAATTCACTCGTATTTGTAATCGACCTTAATTATGTGTAATATAGTTTATCAATCTTTTGCCGCTATGCTTGTAGATAAGATCGGCTTTCGGCCGCGTGTAGTGTCTTGAATTGCTCATGCTGAAATCGGCCCGAGCCGCCCGTATCGCTTCACGTTGCCGACTCCGAGACCGCACCACAACCGTCGGTGTCAGCACTTGAATTACGGTCGTCGATCCAAATCGCTTCCAACGCTTTTATTTGGACTGCCGATTACGAAGCTTATAAGTTTAAAAAATCCTCACGCCCAATTTTGCAATCGGCTCGTGTACGTATATGCCCCCAAGTTTTGTTGATAGCTTCGGTGTCGACAAAATTGTGAGTTCGAGCCGTTCGCGCATCATTGCCGTCCCTGTCGGCCAATCATTAGCCGATCGTAAAAAACGTTGCATAAAAATGCCTAAAGACGATGCCTTGTTAAAGCAAGACATCGGCTGTCGTAAATTGGCTTAAGCAACCAGCCGAATCACGAGTTGATCCATACGCTTGGGTAATATTTCTTCAGGTATTTTCCATTAAGAGCCCTTCCAAATACTTCTCCGTCCTGCCCTTTTAGCATGTAATCTCCTTTAGAGACGCATTTGTGGATCTTGAAAGGCCCTTCCCAATTTGGTGACCACTTGCCGAATTTGTTGTCTCTAGATCCAATCAGTAGTATCAATTTCCAAACGAGTTCGCCTTCCTCAAAAGATTTAGGCACCACTTTTTTATTATAATGTCTGGCTACTCGTTCTTTATCCTTTATGACTTTTTCCAAGGCCCTCATCCTGGATAAAACTAAATCTTTCGATTCGTCCACCAATAGGTGATAATAATCGTCGGCTGTGAGTTGATCCTGTAGCTGAATACACCTTGAGCCGACGACGCTCTCCCATGGCAGTACTGCCTCATGTCCATAGACTAGCTTGTACAGAGGGACTTGAATTGACCCGTGCCATGCCATCCGATACGTCCATAGTGATTTGGCTAATCGGCTGTGCCACTGTTTAGGGTACTCAGAGATCTTTCTTTTAATCAATTTGATCAAACTTTTGTTTGAGTCCTCGGCTTGTCCGTTGGCTTGTGCGAAGTACGGCGATGAATTAAGCGGCTTGATCCCCATGCCGTCGGCAAACCGAACAAACTCGTCGATACAAAGATAGATCCCGATCCGTTGTTATTATTTGTGGAACGCCAAATCAGTAGATGATATGTTCTTTGACAAACTCGATTGCGTCCTTAGAATCCACTTTTCTAAGGGGAATCGCCTCCACCCACTTTGTGTAGTAATCTGTCGCCACCAGGATAAATTTATGTCCCTTGCTTGAGGGTGAATTGATCTGGCCGATCATATCAATGCCCCATCCTCTGAACGGCCACGACTTAATAATTGGGTTCATAGCCGATGCGGGTGCTCGTTGTATGGCGCCAAACTTCTGACAATCCTGGCAACCCTTGTAATACTTGAAACAATCCTCCAGCATCATCGGCCAGAAATACCCTGCTTGGCGAAGTAGCCACTTCATTTTGTGGGCCGACTGATGTGTGCCACAGATCCCTTCATGCACTTCTCCGATGGCCACTGTAGCCTGATCGGCTCCCAAACACCTGAGTAGCACACTGTCAACCGTCCGATAGTACAGATCTTCATCGAGCAAAACATATCGTAACGCTTTGTATCATAGCTTCCTTGTAGCCAATTGAGAGGGGTTCTTGAGATAGCTATAAACTTCAAACCTCCAATCATCGGCTGAAATGGCGGCAACGTCCGTGTCGATGTCTTTCAGCATCGGCCTATAGCTCGATGCCCCCTGAGCCAAATCGTTGGCCTCTGTGTTCTGCTCTCTGGGGATATGTTTCAAAGTAACTAGCCAAAAACCATCCATTAGTTCCCGGCAATGTCGATAATAGACCATCAGTGCGTTATTTTTGCATTCATATTCTCCTGATAATTGGCTGATGACCAACAATGAATCTCCCATTATTTTGATGGCGTCGGCTTCAACTTCCTTGAGTAGATGTAATCCTTTAAGGACAGCTTCGTATTCGGCTTGGTTGTTTGTACCGTGGGGGTTGATGGCAAAAGCAAACTCGAAGCTTTCCCCCCTGGGCGAAATAATGACCAAGCCGATGCCACAACCGTTGGTGCAAACCGAGCCGTCGAACGTCAAAGTCCAAGGCATAATTTCCACTAAGCCGATTGAGTTGTTTCGGTGCTCCACAATAAAATCGGCTATGGCTAGCCCCTTGACTGCCCTTTGTGCCTGATACCTCAGATCGAATTCTGTTAGCGCAAAAATCCACTTCCCAATTCTCCCTTTGAGCACTGGAGCCGATAGCATGTACTTAACTACATCGGCTTTGCAGATTACTGTGCACTCGTTGGATAGTAGATAGTGCCTTAACTTCGTACATGAAAAATAGGGGCATAAGCATAGCTTCTCCACAGGTGAATACCTCGTTTCTACGTCTAGCAACTGTCGGCTGAGATAGAAGATGGTTTTTTCTTTGCCGTCGACCTCTTGGATTAGGACGGAGCCGATTGATTTGTCATCGGCTGATAGGTACAGCTTGAGACCCACTCGGCATATCGGCAAGGCCGAATGAACCCTGCATCATATAGCCGAGTGATTTTGGCTTTAATTGCATCGTACATATCGGCCTTAAACCTCCTGGGAGGCTGTTTGAACGGCCGATAGCCTGCCTTAATTGGTAGGTGGTGGACCACTATTGATCGGCTGAGGCCGGGCATCTCGAAGTACTCCCAAGCGAAACAATCTTTATATTCTTTTAACAACTCAATAAGCTGGGATCTACAATGAGGAGACAGATTTTTTCTAATGTGCGTCGGCCTCGGCTTGTCACCAGAGCCGATGTCAATTTTCTCTAATTCATCGGCCGACGTGAAACCTTGCCCGAGCTTGCCATCGTCTTCGTCTGCGGTGTGCATGCCGAAGACGCTTGAGCCCTCCACCATGTCTTGTTCAAAGCAGCAGCTGCGGCTCATCATCTCCAATCGGCTGTATTGTGGAATTGGACACATTTAGAAAATTGGCTTGCCAGATTTTCCCAGACAAACAATCGATGCCTTTGATTTCCCAAAGCGGCAAATCGGCACTGACGACACTAACTGACCTGTCGACTGGCACGATCTCAATCTTGTCGCCGTCCCATTGGATCAGGCTCTGATGCATTGTAGAAGGGATGCAGCAGTTAGCGTGTATCCAGTCCCTTCCGAGCAGCAGGCTGTAAGACCCCTTCCCGTCGATGATAAAGAACATTGTGGGCACGGTCTTATTGTCGATGGTCAGTTCAACATTGAGGATGCCCTTTGTTTCTGATGGGTTGCCACCGAAGTCTTTGAGCACCATGTTGGTCTTTATCAGGTCTTCGGCTCCCTTGCCTAGTTTTCTGAATGTTGCATAAGGAATGAGGTTGACTGCAGCTCCCCCATCAACTAGCATTTTGGAAATCGGCTTTCCGTTGACGAATCCTTTAACGTATAATGGCTTTAAGTGCCGATTTTCGGTCCCCTCGGGTTTGTCGAAGATAGCCTGGTCTGGCGAGATTGCCAGTTTTGCCAGGTCGTCCTCAATGGTGTCTGCATCGGCTTCAGGAGTGTCGAACTCGGCTGGTAGAATGAACACCATGTTAACCAATGCAGAAATTTTGTCTTTTCCTTTGGCTGCCCTCCTGGCTTGATTGGCTGGGCTTTCCTCGGCTTGCTCTTCTTCGGCTACGGCAGCTTTCTCTTTGGGTACCCATTGCCTTTTGATTTTGCCCAGCCGACGGCGCTGTTCGTGGATCATTTGCTGAACTTTGTCTTCTCTCCCTTCACGCTTAAGTCGTTGAACCCTTCTTTTCTGCGTCTTTGTAAAGAGATCGGACGGGCACCATTGGGGGGTTGGCCGATTCCTCATCGTCGGCCTCTTCATCGTCGCGGTGGTTGCCATCGCGGTTTTCGTCGATGAAGAAGTCTTGGTGGATCGGGCCGAGCCGATCATGGACAGACCGCCACCTTTGGTTTAGCTGAACGGCTCTGGGGACGACCCGGGTTGGGCTTGCAGCCGATGAGCTCTTGTGCTCACCGTCACGGCGATCGTTGCATGCTGGGCAATCGTCCAGTGTTGGCAGTCTTAGACCGGATTCCCAGCAGTACCTAAAAAAATCACAATGTCAATGCGGATCGGCACTGTTGCGGTTTACCTCATATCGACGGCTTTGGGTATTCGGCTCGCGCTGACGAGGTGCTTCATTGTAAGCTTCTTCCTGCCGAGACCGGTGCTGATGACGGTGTCGACTATGTTCATGGATCGGCCATCGGTCAGCCGATCTGATGACTGGGTGCACCATATTAATTGGCGCGACGTGACATCCAATCTGCTCGTCTTCTGCCTTGGCCCCGATTGATGTATTGACTAAGCCGTGCGCCATTCTGTTCTATCGATCAGCTTGCCTGGGGCCAGCTTGGACTGTGTTGACCAGGAAAGGATTGCCGTCTACTTTCATCGGCCGATTTGAATCGGCGAACTTCAGCTTCCCGGCCTCAATCGCCGACTGGATTTGCTGCCTGAAGACTTTGCAGTCGTTGGTGGCGTGGGATGTGGAGTTGTGCCACTTGCAATATTTCTTTTTCTTCAATTCTTCGGCCGACGGGATCACGTGATTTTCAGGCAACTGAATCTACTTCTCCTTGAGCAGCAAGTCGAAAATCCTGTCGACTTTGGTGATGTCGAAGTCGTATCGTTCTTCCTTGGCCGTCTTCAGAAGCCATTAGCAGACGATGGCCTTTTTGTTCTTGGCCCATTCGGCTGCCGCCACTTCTGCGTCATCGTCGTCGGACTCGTAGTCTGATTCGACGACGACCTGAGTTATATTTTTGACGGCCTTCCTGGTGTCTTGGAATCGCTGCTCGTGGGCCGTCACCATCTGCGCCAAGTGGGCTAAACTGTCAAAGTCCTGCGTAGAGAATCGCTCTCGGCTCGGCGCGATCAAACCATGAAAGGCCAAATCGGCCAGCTGGACATCCGATAGCACCAGGCTGTAGCATCAGTTCCTCATCTCTCTAAAGTGTTGGATGTATTCTTGGACCGATTCGTTGTGTTTTGCCTGATGCTGGTGAGGTCCGACAACTTCATCTCATGGTTGCCGGTGTAAAAGTAGTTGTGGAATTGTTTTTCAAGATGGCCCAGCTCTGAATTGAGTTATAGGGCAATGAGGAGAACCAAGTAAAAGCCGATCCTGAAAGAGAAAGAGGGAACAATCGGACTCTCAAGGCGTCCGTAGCCAATGCTTCACCGCACTGTGTCAAGAATCAGCTAACATGCTCGTAAGTTGAAACGTTGTCCTGCCCTGAGAACTTCGAAAAATCTGGGATCTTGTATCGGTTGGGCAACGGGATCCGCTCGAAGTGCTCTGGATAGGGATATCGATACATGTTCCCTGAGTCTTTCGGCTTGAGGCCGAACTGATCGCGCATGACATATGTAATCAGATCGGCCCAGGTTCGGTTGTCTTGCTGTATCGGCTCGTATGAGTCATACGGCGCGGGTGCTTGCCGATACAGTGGTGGTGTCTGAGGCCTGTAATGATGATCTTGACGGCCTCCTTGGTACTGGTAGTGATGATCAGCGGGAGACGGCCGATGCGCCGGTGGTGGCATTGGTGGTGTTGGAAACAGCTGTCGGCCACCGACGTTGTACCGTCTGTTTGGATCAATCGGCTCTGACTGCCAATTATCGTTGAACATATTAGCAATCTGATCTTGGGGTAGTGGCTGCTGTCGGTTCAGCATAGTAATTGCTGGCCTTATAGCTGATTCACCTGGATTCGGCTGACCGAGGACTCCTCCCGGCGGCCCTTGTTGTGCTAGTGGTGGGATCGGCCGATTCTGTGTGACCAGCGTCCTGTAATCAGGAAATTGGCCATCTGTGAAGTACGTCGGCCCTCGTTGCAGCTGGTCGGCTATCTTGGCGTCAACCACAGTAGTGATCATGTTATTGAGAGTGTTGACCAGGATGCTACTTTGATTGACTAACGTGTGATGGACGGCCGAGTCGATCCGGTCTTGTAGAGAATATACCGCCGAATCGTCCTACTCCTGGGTCGGCTCCTCCATCTTCTGTTTGCCTTTTGTCTCACCAGAGGAGGATGCCTTAAGGTCGTTCTTGCTGAACTTATATTTTTGATGCACGGCCCCAGATCTTGTTTGGTTGAAAGATTGCAAGTAGTTAGCTTGGAGCTCTTCCACCATCTTCTTATAATCGGCTTGCTGTTTAGCCGATAACTGCTCCATCTTCACAGGCACCATGTTGTCCGGGGAAACGTTGGGGCTCTTGGAGTCGACCATCTTGCCAATTGAATCTATGCGTCCGAGTCGAGCCGACAGAGAAAGTCCCACTAGGCGTGCCAAGAAGCGTGTTGATGAGAAATTTCTCTCACGCTCTGGCCTGGGAGATCTGCTTAACTCCAGTGCAGGTCCTTCTCGGCTACCTGCGGCATGGAGGGCATGCCAGTTGGTTTGATCTGTTAGCCAACAAGAAAAACAAGGGAATATGCGTTAAGTGTTAGGTTAGATCCCCACTGGATCGGCTGAGAGAACCCATGAACATATATATGCTATCCTAAACTATATTTAAGCCAAGTGACTGGAATGGATCGGCTATACCGAGACAGCATCAGCCATTTAACCTAAATACAGCAAAGGATAATAAATATATGAATCGATAACCTAGCCGATACTGGAAAGCTAATGATGAATCGGCTTGTACTCCGATGAATCTTAAGAAAAGATATCACTCTTGAACCAAATATACGCAACCTGGAAATCGGCCGTCGGCTGCTGATAGCAGGCCGATTTCGGCTGGTAACGTCCGACAAGAATGCGATCTTAATATAAGAGGCAGTCCTAATATAAATCTAATAACAAATATACTAAAAGAAACATATCAGGGCAGATAAGGCCGGCTGAAACCCCAGCACTGTCTCTAAACAATATAAATGTAACCGAACAGATCATTGGCAATTCTAAAAACGATTCAATAGTTCGAATCCGATGCAGCATTAAGTATAAAAAGAAAAACCTGATCTGTTATGACCGATTTATATCTCTCAAGACGGTGGATACCGCATATAAACCAGCCAACCTTTAGATATAGCCCTATCGGCTGCAAGTTCTTGGTAGAACTAGCCAATGGGAGGATAGATCTAAACATTGATCTAATTTATATACGCTATATGATAAATAGTGTGATACAAACTCCAGAATCTAATGTGTCATTACGATGGAAGCACTAGAAACATCAGATCATGCCACTAATGACAAGCATTTACCTGAGTTTGAGGATCGAAACGATGCAGCCCGTAGCCAAACAAATTGCTCGTCTGAAGAAAAAGGTTGGCGATACGCCGAAGGTTTGATTGATTGTGATTGTGTTGAATTTACAAGGGGTCTCGGGTCCTATTTATACCCAAGATATAATTATCTGTATAAACCCTAGACTTTATCTAAACTACTATTTAAAACATGACATTATCCCGAGAAGGACCCACGCCGCGTTACAATTAACAGTTTAAACAAACTCCTAAATTACAGATACAATTGCCGTTATAGGACTCTATCCATAAGTGGCAATATCGTTAAGCGCGCAACTAATAACCGAATCTTCTATTTATCCTCAAACTGCTGCACCAGAAACGGTTTTATCTCTTCCGGACCTGGAATCGGCTATCGGCTGCCCTTGTCCGATCCAACCTTAGCCGATTGGCCTCGCAGCCGATCACTTCTTCAGCCGATGCGACCTCTGTTTCTCCACCAAACCAGCTGATCCGATTCTATTTCACCTTTGCAGACTTAGGGACTCAACTACCAAATTTTAGTGTTAACACTATCATCTTCTCTCAACCAATCACAATCATTTTCTATTGAATTTTTTTCACCTGCTTACTCTTCTCAACCAATTATAATCTTTTTTTCAATCATTTTCACTTATTTTTTTAATACTCGTGTTCATCTTAAAAATACCAATATTTCGGATGGGACAGAGGAGTACATACACTACTGGAGAAACCATTTTCGGTTGAAGTGCCAAAATCCACAATAGTCCCGGTTTGAGTTGCACCCGGGACTAAAGAATATTTCTAGTCCCGGTTTAAAAAGTCTACGGATATCAAGGAACATTAGTCCTAGTTCGTGTCATGAACCAGGACTAAAAATCATCTTTAGTCCCGATTCAAATATGGTAACACCAACTGGGACTAAAGATGCTATTTTTTGTCCCGGTTAGTGTTACCAACCGGGACTAAAGATGCCGCGTGCTCTGACAGGTTCTGACAGCCTCTGGTGCCATCTTTAGTCCCGGTTGGTAACACCAACCGGACTAAAGATGATCTTTAGTGCCGGTTGGTAATACCAACCGGGACTAAAGATGGCTTGCTTTTTGTACTGCTTCTTTCTCCTCCAGCCCAAGCCAGCTACACTTGTCTTCAAAATTTTTCTCTAGCTAGAGGGGAGGTGCTACCAAAATTTTTTGTGATTTTGTTTTGGTGATAATACACATATCTTTGCTATCTACAAGGTTAGCAACTTCTTCCTCTTATGATCTATGCTTAGTACTTCGCAGTTTATGGTTGTTTTCTATACATTTTCATCTCTAGATTTTTTTTAAACATGAGGAGAGAGAAAATTTGTTTGGACTAATTATTTTACTAAGCACATTACATTGTGTTGAGAAAAAGTTAGGAAAAATAAAGAGGAAGAAAAGTATGCTTAGCACGTTACATTTCTACGAATTTAGTCCGTATAATTTTATCTCAAAAAATTTTTATGGAAAATGATGAGAGAGAATCTTTTGGACAAAAAGTTATAAAATAGATGACAAAGGACCTTTTAAAATAGATGCAAAATAATTAATTAATTTTATGTTTATCACTTTAAAAGACCTTTTAAAAATAATTCTATTTTTTTTAGAACAACACATTACTTATGTTGGATTAGTATATAATAATTGTCGATTACATATATATATAATTATTGTAATAATATTTAAATGGTTTTAATTTTGTGGAATTTTCTTACGATTTTTGTGCATTCCATGTAGATGGATCGGCAATGGATGTACAACACGGATCGACGGTCGAGAGAGTTTATTCAAGGCGTGCATTCTTTTTTAAGTGTGGCCGATGACAACAAGCAGAAGGGTTTCATACGTTGTCCATGCAAAAAGTGCAAAAATGAGAAGGAGTATTCTACATCAAGAATTATTCATGCCCACTTGTTTGAGTCGGGATTCATGTCTTACTACAATTGTTGGACATCGCACGGAGAGGTGGGGGTTGCAATGGGAGAAGATGAAGAAGACGATGACAACATTACGGACTGTGGTCAATACGGTGGGTTTGAAGAGAATACAGCAGGCGAGGCATGCGGGGATGCTGAAGAAAACGACGGTGCCGATGACCTTGGTCAGATGTTGCGCGACGTACAGGGGGATTGCGAAGGCGTAAAGGAGGTGCAGAAATTGGAGTATATATTGGCGGACCACAAAAGGTCCTTGTATTCAGTCTGTGAACAGGGGCACAAAAAGTTGGGTACCACGCTAGAACTCTTGCAATGGAAGGCCAAAAACGGTGTTAGTGACAAGGCATTTGGCGAGTAACTAAAACTCGTGAAGAACATTCTTCCAAAGGGAAACGAATTGCCGGAATCAACGTACGAGGCTAAGAAGTTAGTCTTCCCTCTAGGACTTGAGGTACAGAAGATACACGCATGTCCTAACGATTGTATCCTCTACTGTGGTGAGGAGTATGAGAACCTAGAAGCATGTCCGGTTTGTAAAGCACTTCGATACAAGATCAGACGAGATGATCCAGGCGAAGTTGATAGACGACCCTCGAAGAAAAGGGTTCCTGCTAAGGTGATGTGGTATTTTCCTATAATACCACGGCTGAAGCGTCTATTTAGGAACAAGGAGCATGCAAGAATGATGCGCTTGCACGCGAAAGAACGCCTACAAGACGGCATGCTGAGACATCCTGCCGATGGGTCACAGTGGCGAAACATCGACAGAACATTTGAAGATTTCAGCGAGGATGCAAGAAACCTAAGGTTCCGGCTTAAGCACGGACGGCATGAATCCTTTTGGAGAGATGAGCAGCGGGCATAGCACTTGGCCTGTGACGATGTGTATCTACAACCTCCCGTCTTGGCTATGCATGAAACGGAAGTACATTCAGATGCCGATTATTATTCAAGGCCCGAAGCAACCTGGTAACGACATCAATGTATACCTGAGACCGCTGATCGAAGATCTAAAACTTCTGTGGAATAAAGAAGGTGTTCCTGTATGGGATGAAGATAAACAGGAGCGGTTTAACCTACGAGGGTTGCTGTTTGTTACCATCAATGATTGGCCTGCACTTGGCAACCTATCTGGACAGTCAAAACAGGGGTACAACGCTTGCACCCACTGTATGGATGAGACTGAGTGTACGTACCTGAAACACTGTAAGAAGGTAGTGTACATAGGCCATCATCGCTTTCTTGCTGCAAGCCACCCTGTCCGGAGAAAAGGCAAACATTTTGATCAAAAGGCAGACCATCATACTAAACCAAAGCATCGCAACGGAAAGGCCGTGTTTGCCATGGTGAAAGACCTCAAAGTAGTATTTGGAAAGGGACCCGACAACTAATCTATAGCAAGTGAAGGTGGTCACGCGGCGATGTGGAAGAAGAAGTCAATTTTTTGGGAATTGCCCTACTGGGAAGTCTTGGACGTCCGCCATGCAATCGACGTGATGCACCACACCAAGAACCTTTGCGTAAACCTGCTTGGCTTCCTAGGTGTATACGGAAAATCAAAAGATACACTTGAGGCACGTAACGATCTGAAACATATGGCACAACGCGACGGCCTTCACCCGCAACCAAAGGAGAAAGGAGCCCAATACCTAAGTCCAGCCAGCTACACTCTGAGCAGGGCAGAGAAGGAAATAATGTTTGAATGCCTAGAAAGCATCAAGAGTACCGTCTGGATACTCCTCAAATATAAAGGGAATAATAAGCACGAAGGATAAGAAGTTCACAAATCTAAAGTCCCATGACTGCCACGTGCTGATGACACAGCTGCTTCCCGTTATAATTCGGGGTATCCTTCCCGATAATGTCGGGGCAACAATAACAAAGCTATGTGCTTTCCTGAACGCAATTTCACAGAAGATCATCGATCCAGACAAACTAGAAGACTTTCAAAATGATGTGGTCCAATGTCTTGTCAGCTTTGAGATGATCTTTCCACCTTCCTTCTTCAATATCATGACGCATCTCCTATGCCACCTTGTCAAAGAGATCCGTTCCTCGGTCCAGTATTCCTACACAACATGTTCCCCTTCGAGACGTATATGGGTGTTCTAAAGAAGTACGTCCGTAACCGTTCGCGTCCGACGCCAGCATCATCAAGAGATATGGAACAGAGGAGGTGATTGAGTTTTGCGTCGACTTTATTGAAGACCTCCGTCCCATCGGGGTGCCTGAATCAAGCCATGAAGTTAGATTACGGGGGAAGGGAACTCTTGGAAGAAAGGCAATAATGAACATAGACAATGACTTGTACAGGAAAGCACATTGGACCGTATTGCAACAATCTTCCTTGGTGGCTCCTTACATCGAGGAGCACTTGGTGATTGTTTGCTCGAAAAACATTGGTAAGACGGATGCCTGGATTACACGCCATCACATCGATGCATTCCCTGCTTGGCTGCGACAACGTCTCATGGGCAATGCGAGCACTGACCAATAACTAGCCTTCTTGGCGAGGGGACCATCTTGCTCGATCACCACATTCCAGACATATGAAATCAATGTGTACATATTTTACACACGGGCCCAAGACTTAAAGAGCACGAATCAGAACGATGTTGTCCGCATCGATGTCGTGGGATACGACGGTACGGCTAGCACATATTACGGCAGCATCGATGACATATGGGAGCTAGACTATGGACCTCTGAAGGTCCCTCTGTTTCGGTGCCAATGGGTTAGGCTCAGTGGTGGAGGCATAACCATTGATGCAAGTGGGATGACAACGGTCAACCTGAGCAAGGTTGGATAGTCAGACGAACCCTTCGTCCTTGCCAATGATGTACGGCAAGTTTTCTATGTCAAGGACATGGCTAGCAAATCAAAGAAGGGGAAAGGGTCTGACGAGCCAAAGCGTCACATGGTTCTCCCAGGCAAAAGCAGAATCGTGGGAGTCGAGGATAGAACTGATGAAGATTATGATCAGTTTGACGGGCAAACTCCATTCGCGGTGGCGGTTGACCTGTGTAAGGGGTGTCCTATCAAATGAGGACACCCCTTACTCATGCAATGATCATAATGAAGGAACAATTCTGCGAAGAAAGTACGTGAGGACAAATGTCACTTAGCTAAATTTATGTATGGACAATGTAAATTAAATTGAATCATTGAATATTATTGCTATCGTTTGAATTTATTATAAATTATTGTAAATTATTGAATCTATTGTGAATTATTGCCTTCAGGACCAGCGGTCTCAACATTTCCTTCTCCGATGTGTATCTAGAGTGGTTTCAGTGGACCCTCGTAAAATTTGCATGTCAGTCAGTCTTGCATCCATCATTGCTTAGCTCTCTATATATAGCCGCACTATCCAATCATTGCCATATCTCTCGCTAATTCTCCTTGACTTCGAAGCGGCCTTCGTCGATCACCCAGCCTTCACCATCCGCTCCATGTGTTTGCTCACCAGGAGAACATGAACCGCTTAACATGAACGACTTGTATATGTTACGGGAGCGATGAGTAAAAACAGCAAAAAGGCTACTACGATGGATCATGACATGTTGAAGAGACCAAGATCGGTGAAGAAGGTCGGAAGAAGGCGTCGGGGCCTCTCCACGGATCATCAGGAGCAGCTGGATGTAGATACGGATGAGACGACTAAGATAAACTATTTCAAATAGGCCATATGTTAATTATATATTATTATTTAAATTTTAAATAGTTTTAAATATGACAAATGTTAATTATATGTTATTATTTCAATTTAAAATATTTTTCAAATAGGCCATATGTTAATTATATATTATTATTTAAATTTTAAATAGTTTATTATTATTTAAATTTGAAAATTTTCAAAATATTATTTCAATTTATAATATTTTTTTAATTATATGAACATATGTTAATTATATATGAATATAAAATATATCAACATATGAACATTATAATTATATATTAATATAAAATACAATATAATAGGGCATCAGAATAATTAGTCCCGTTTGTAAAAAAACCGGGACTATAGGTGAATTTGAGTGGGCGGAAAACCATCTTTAGTCCCGGTTGGTGGCTTCAACCGGGACTAAAGATGGCCACCTACCTGGGCCACGTGGCTGCCCCGCCATCTTTAGTCCGGTTGGTGTCTCCAACCGAGACTAGAGATCCTATCTTTTGTCCCGATTGGAGCCACCAACCGGGACCGCCATCTTTAGTCCCGGTTGGTGGCTCCAACCGGGATAAAACATAGGATCTCTAGTCCCGTTGGAGCCACCAACCGGGACTATAGTATCTTTAGTCCGAGTTGATGGCTCCAACCGGGACAAAAAATGTCGTTCCTATATACAGTAAGGGCCTCACTGGGGATCCAACACTTAGCCCTTTTTGCACTTCGCAACTGCATCGCCGCCATCTTCGTCGCCGTCGCCGAGCCCCAGTATGCCTCCGCAGCACGCCGTCTCCACCGTCTTCATCGCCGTCGTCGTCGCCGAAGGACCGCCGTGCTGCCGTCTTCGTATCATTCGCAGGTTAGCGCTGCCGCCCCCAGATTTCCCCACATTAATTGTGATGTGCTAGGGTTGGCCGCTGTCGACGCCATCGCCATCGCCGCCATCATTGCGGTCGCCGCCGCTGCAGCCACCGTCGCCGTCGCCGCCGCCCCCTCCCCACGCCGCCCGCTCCCCATGGCCCCCTGATCCCCACGCCGGCCGTCCCCTAAACCCTAAACCCTAAGGCCGTCGCCCTCCCCTCCATGCTGCCGCCGCCGCACTCTGCCTCCCCTCTGCATGCATGCAACGGGTTTGATGAAATTTTTGATGAATTTTTCAATTTTGTGTGCATATGTGGAATTATGTGTATATTTGTATGTGTATGTATGTGTGAAATTTTAAAGTTGCAAAATTTGTGAATGTTATATATGTAAATTATGTGAAATTTTAAAGTTGGAATTGATTATGCAATGTATATTTGTATGTGTATGTTATTTTGTGAAATTTTGATGTGTGGAATTTAAAATGTTAGATGGACTTTATATATAAATGGACTGTTTATTTAAATTTGAATGCATGAAGATTGTGAATTTTGAATTTTGAATATGTATTTAAATTTGAAATTTGAATGTGTATGTGACTTGTGAATTTTGTATTTTCGAACGAGAACGATAAAATCAACAAACGGACGTAAACGAACGAACGAGCGGACGGACGGACGAACGAACGAGTGTTCGTTCGTTCGTTCGTGGACGAACGGACGTGGACGAACGGACGAATGGACGGACGAACGGACGAACGAACGGACGAACGGATGAACGAACGAACGGACAAAGGGACGAACGAATTGATGGACGCACGGACGAACGAACGGACGAACGGACGGACGGACGGACGAACGAAGGGACGGACGGACGGATGAACGGACGGACGTGGACGAACGGACGGACGGACACTTGTTCGTTCGTTCGGTCGTTCAGTCGTTCGTTCGTTCGTTCGGTCGGTCGTTCGTTCGGTCGTTACTACGTACATAGGCATGCAACGTCCTCTCTCTCTCCTTTCCTCTCCACTTCCACTCCTCTCCACCTTATCTCCCTCACATCTTTCTCCTCTCTTTCTCTCCTCTCCTCCAGATGATCGTACTCACGGACGTGAACGAACGATAGAACGAACGGACGATAGTTTAGGGTTAGGTTTAGGATTAGGGTTAAGGGTCCGAACGAATGGACGTGAATGATAGAACGAACAGTCGGTCGGTCATGTTCTAGCAAAGAGAAACAAAAGAGAAGAAGAAGGAAAATATAGAACGTAGTCCAGCACATGCTAGAGACAAGTGTGCATATCTATAATTGTGATATTCTTTAGAAGTCTCTTCTAGGATTGAGAGAAACTGTGATTCTGAATCCATATTCTTCTTTTTGTCTATTCTTTTACGTAGACATACATGATTTCCCTGAATAATTGATACATGTATTAACCAAATAAATTTTTTTAGAATTATTTGATTAAGTCCTCAACCCACAACAATCAATGGCGGATCATGACGAGGAACAGTTTCTCCTTGATGAGATCGCACGAGGAACAGAGTTTTACAACGAGGAGAATAAATATCCAGATCAATACCTCAACGAGGAGGAGAACGAGAGGGTGGACGAGCAGGGGAACGAGGAGGGGAATGAGGGCTTCGCCTCCGCCTCCGCTGGAAAGAAAAGGGCACGCGGGCAACGCAGCCTCAGCAAGCGTATAGAGGGTCGACATGTCATAACGGAGGTAGCATCTGACGGCCAACCAATTGCCCCAGACGACGCCGCAAGGAAGTCTGTGGCGCACAGCGGATGGGTGGTGAGGGATCACGTGCCCGTAAGCGTTGCCAACTGGAGGTGGTCAACCAAAGGAGGAGATGAGCATAACTATCTCCCAAACTCAGAGAAAGAAATGTTGTGGACTACAATGCTGCAAACATTCACCATCCCCGACTCACAACAAACAAGAGTCAAGGAATGGACGTCAAACAAAATGACAGAGCTCTTCAGGAACTACAAGAAAGAGTTACACAAGAAATATATCCTGAAGGGCCAGACCCCATAACTTTGACAAGTTCCCAAAGCTCAGAGATCATTGGGATGCTTTTGTTGAACACAAGACTGGGGAAGAAGCACAAGCTATCATAGAAAAGAACAAGGCCAATGCAGCCAAAAAGAAATACCATCACAGGCTTAGGTCAGGCGGCTATAAGAAAGCAATAGAGAAATGGGAGAAAATGGAAGCCGACCTTGAAGCGCGAGATATCGTTCCAGGGTCAGCCAACTGGCCGAAACGATCAAAGCACTGGTTTTATGCTCACGGTGGCTCACTTAATCCCGTCGATGGCACAGTTAACTTTGGTGATGAAATTCAAGAAGCCGGATGGAGGTTAGAGGAGGCGCTGCAGGCCACTTCCTCGGGCGCGTCCAGTCCCGACAGAGAGAAGGACGAGCTAACGCTCGCCCTCCAAAACCCATAGCATTCGGGGCATACGCGAGGAAAAGGCGTCGTCCTCTGGAAATATGGCTTTCAAGCTGACATCGAGACGTACAAGAGCCACATGAGGTCCAGGCGAGAGCACGATGCGAGGTTCGCTGAGATGGAAATGAAGCTCTCGCAAATAGATCAAATTGTGGACGAAAGGCTGAACCGCAGGTTGGCAGAGGAGCGGAGCCATTGGGTTAGCCAACAGCCGGATCCAGCAACAGCCACTCAACTACAGCAGCAGCGCAGCAGCTACGCTTCAACTGGAAATAAAGGCGACTTGGCCCCACAAGCTGAACCGGGTCCGCAATGCCCCGTTGATGACATCATACAGCGGACCCCATGTGAGCTGCACATTCTGCTAAAGAACATAACAATAAAGGTATGTTCGTATTTTTATGTTGTACGTATATTTCCTTGAATAACTTGTCAATCAATGTTCATTACTAACTAATAAGCAATCTTCTCGAATAGGTCGCGTCGGGCATGGCCATTCCAGTAGACTAAGACGGCACCTACCACTCCCGGCCCGTTCCACCTGCGTACTCGAAAGTTGAAATTGAACAGGTGGAACGCGGCTATGAAGATCTCGAGCTGGATATCCCCAGAGGAGATGGGAAGATGACGCTAGGAGAAACAGCTCACGAAATATTTTTCTGGAGGAAGATCTTCATAATATTCCCCAGACGAACAGCGTCTCCTACCGTTCCACCGCCCTCACCTCCATGTGGGCCGTCTCCTCCGCCTCCTTTGCCGCCTCTGCCTCCTCCGCCTCCTGCGTCGCTTCCACGAGCACCGACTCCTAAACGGCCATCTCCAACTCCACCGCCTTCCATCCCTCCTCCGTCGCCACAACGAGCACCGACTCCTAAACGGTCATCATCAAAGAGCGCGTCGTCAATATCAAGCGGTCGTCCAAAAAGAAAGATTCAAAGAATTGAGAAGACGCCGCCACCCGCACAGAAGCTTTCATACGAGAAGACTCCAGAGGAGCTTGAAGAAGCCGTCCAAACTGAAGTCAGGGCTCACTTCAGAAAGAAGTCTCCTGAGAAGCCTCCTGAAATCCCCCAGGAGACCAAGGACATCTTTAAGAAAATGTACCTAATGTCATAGCCTGAACCGCAACCTCAACCGCAATCCGACTACGACAGCACTATTCGAAAGGCTGCTGGCAAGGCGAAGAGAACGGGCAAAGATGTACCCCAGCTCGGCATGCAGCCTCAGAAACCTTTGGAGTTGAGCACATTTCCAAATGTTAGATCAGAGTTAAGACAATTTATGGAATATGCTGGAATTTCAATGGATCAATTACACGGCCGTGCTCCCCTGGCGAAGGCTCCGCTGAAATACAAGTTCAAACTTGGAAAGCCTCTTGTAAAGCCGGATCAAGTGAAAAAGCTACCTACACAGATGTACCGCTTCCACAAGTGGTACATGCAAGAACCAGCAAGGGTGGAGAGATGGTAACAGGCAGATCTTTACTGGACTATTTCTTCGATGGAGGTGACAACTTCTATATCTGATTCGAAGACATATTCGACATGTACCAGCTTGATGCCCTCGACGTCTCACTTCTAGCCACGCGGGTTCTGTAAGTATCTTTCTGTTATTTTGTTTCTTACCTCCTTGTATTTAGCTGACTAAAATTCTTTTTAATCGTTGTAGAATGGTGATCCAATACTACAACAAGCACGACTGTACCAAACATGGATTCATGGATCCATGTGTATTGGTTGATCAATTTCCTGATCCAATACTGGACAACATTTACAATGCGCTGGTGATAAACCACTTCCGGTCGTTTATCCTTCTGCCCTACAACACTGCGTAAGTTTTTTCTTTCTTCCGTATCGATTTTAATCCCGTGTGCATATATAAATCTTCATATGTGTCATCTAAACCAATTTGCAGATTCCACTGGGTTGTGTTAGTAATTGACATGGATAACTCGCGAATCCATATCTTTGACTCAATGGATAAACCAAAGTTCACGTACATAAAGATATTTGAACTGCTAAACAGGTAATGCCATCTTACTTGCTATTGCATATATGCGGTTCTCAGATAAATTACTAGCTAACTTACAACTGCACGTAGGGCATGGGAATGACTTCGGGCTAATGTTCGCGGAAACTGGAAAGATAAGCTCTCCGTGAGGATGAACTTTTCAGTGAGTAATATGCTCCAAAGTTGTTTTGAATCATTACTTTGTTCTAAAATATGAAATGTATATTAAATCTCTCGTCATTTCTCCTTTAGTGTGCAAAACAGTCGCAGGGCACCAACTTATGCGGATACTACGTCTGCGACTACATTCACCGCTTTGTGACCGATGTCACAACTATTGACGATATAGATGTACGTATAACAACCATTCATACATTACGTCTCGATTTCTTATTCACTTCATATATTTATTTCTCGTTTATTCGAATTAATGACAGCTTATGCGAGTAAGAGACAACTCCCCCACGAGACTTTCATACAAGCTGCTCAGGAAGAATTGATGGGATTTATAAACGAGCAGATCATGGATCCTACGGGGAGTTCTACTTTAATTTAAGTAACTTAACCACTGGATCCATAAAATAGATAATTTTTTGTAACATACGAAATATATATGGATATTGTACATATGTGTATATATTTTGGTAATATATTATAAGCATATATTTTATTTCTTAAGTTCATTTATATGTGTGTAACTTATATATGTATACATATATAAATATAATATGTATGTATAAATATATATGTGTAAAATATGTAGATGTGTAATATAATATATGTGTAATATATAGGCAACAACACTGCTGAAAGAAGCAAATTAAAAAAATAAAAAAAATCTTTAGTCCCGGTTGGTGGCTCCAACAGGGACTAAAGATGGCGGATCCGGCCACGTGGCTTCACTATCTTTAGTCCCGTGAGACACCAACCGAGACTAAAGATGCATCTCTAGTCGTGATTATTTCAACCGGAATTAGAGATAGCGATCTCTAGTCCCGGATTCGTAGTCCCGATTTGACAACCGGGACTACTGATGGTTATCAACCGGGACTATTGTGCTATTCTTCAGCAGTGATACGATGTCTACATCTAATGATTCTTTGGTAGATGGAATGTTCATATGGACACAAAATTTTGACTGAAGGTCTTCTAACGTAACAAACACCACGTCCAAGTATATCCCGCGGTTGACGGTTTACTTATGAGTGTGCATCCGTGCGCGCTGACTGACTGGTAGAGGAGAAAAGAAGCGGCATACTTCTATTTCATGATTCATTTTTTTCTTATTTACTAGTCAACTTCAATCAACTTATACTGATTTCTCGTCTAATAATTGCTTGTCAACCGTAGCTAAAATGTAAAATTTTAAAGTTAACTTTAAATTGATTTTGAGTTTTATCCTAATATATTTTCCAGCTTTGGTTTAGAATTCTGTAATAATTATAGTTCATTTACCAATAAATTATATTTTAGTTGCTTCCTTCATTTTTTTAAAACTTGTTAGCTGTAGCTCAACTGATGAAAGCGAGAAACAACTTGAAAGCAAATAATCTTGCAACTTAAAATAAAAGAAATACTAATTCGTGGCAGAAACCAAACGAAACTAAAAGTTGCATCACCATTTTTTAAATACTCCGTATTGATAAGGTTTAAGCTACGCACTGTAAATTATATTTGAAATAGATTTAATTTGAGCTCTATGTGTTGTAAAATTAGTTGACTGGTAAATAAGAAAAAAATATTAGACAACAATAAATAGTAAAACATGAAGAAATCTATCTATTATATAAAAAATCATTAAACTTTCTTGAAATACTCTCAAGCTGCTATATAGCGCTTTAATAAATTAAAGAAAATCCTAAAAAATTTGAGGGAAAAAATATCAATCCTCCATTTTCACTTAAATCGATGGATCCAGTTAGATTGATCTTAAAACAAACCGAACAGTGTCTATGCTTCCACCTTTTGTCCTCCCCTCCATAGTCCTACCTCTCCGTAGGTACGTACGTAGTTAACCTTTCTTCTTTTTCATGTATATAATTGAGACATAATTACTATTATTATTATTAGTGATAACAAACTTTAAATGAATGTTACTTTATAAACATAAAATATAAAATATACCAGCATATAACTCTTTACAAGAAAGTAGACATAAATAAATTATAGCTCTACAATATTTGAAAATAAAGTTTACAACATATATTATATTATGCACCCATCATTTTAGACTATTTTTTAATAAAAATATTTTTTCATTAATTTTTATAGACCTGTTATTTGGACAATAAAATCTATCTTTTGTTTAAAAACAAAGCCTTACAAGACCTCTCTCTGCACCTTTGGACAATACACATGTGTGCCTTTGCCTTCCACACGTATGATGACGTGTCATACCCAAGGCAACTAAGGTGATCAGCCCTACTTCTTTGCCGAGGTGAAGACGTAACAAATCATTGATGGACAACGATTGGATTTTTTAATAACTTAAAAACAAATCGAAGATGTGATGTACAGAGAATAAAGATCAAGCGCCGCAAGTTGAACATAATTATGTAAACATGGTGAACTAGAAAAAATATACCCTACGTCACATACATACATATTACGCATGTATTAATCTATCTACATGTGTTAATTATGAACATTTGGAAAAAAACATTTTGGACCATGTGTCTGATACAAGAGGAAGGAGTAGCGTGGTGTTGCCTCCTATGTAAAATTAAAAAGTAGATAAATTTAAATAAAATATGGTTTATACAACTATCACAATGATGGGTGAGTGGAGAATACCATCAAGCAATGAGCGGACCGAAAATAGTTCACACACTCATACATACATACATACATATACATATACATATACATATATATATATAGTTGGGTTACTGTGTGGCGCGCCGCACAGCCCCATCTCATGTGGCATGGCCGAATATCTAATTTAAAAATTTAAACTGAAAATCTAAACCATTCAAATTATTCTACATATTAATATAGCCTTGTAAACCAAATTTTACATTTTTTTTGAAATTTTTTACTATTTTATCGGATAGGTCAAAGATGCAATAAAATAGATACTCCAGAAATCGTTGGATTAATGCATTTTTGACATATCCGATAAAATAGTAAAAAAATTTGAACAGTTTGGATTTTCAATTTGAGTTTTCAAATTAGAGATTTGACCATGTCACACGGGATGAAGCTGTGCGGCGCGCCACACAGTACCCAACTATATATATATATATATAATCAAGTGATGGCATGACGTGTCAGTTGTACAAAGAGTTTTTCTTTGGCAATGAATAATGACAAAGACACCATTAAGAAAGAGAATATGTGCTTATTTGAACTTAAAAAAAAATAGGCAAACCATTTTTTGTTAAGTAGTCCTGTTTGGTTTTTTACAAAGTTTCATTAATTCTAGCGATGTAAATCATATTGAACTTATCGATTATAATTGTCGATGGTTTATATCCATCTAGGGTATTTGTAGAGTACAGGAAAAATTAGAACCAAGATATATGTGAGATCATATCTAAGGGACAAGGGATAAGGCTTAATACTGCTTCATGCCTTCAAGATGAGTAATATCCCTAGTCCAGTTTTACATGTATATCTGAGAAAAATACCATACGGATTACAATGATGGAGCAGACTAGCTAATCTGAACCAGTGACTAGGATCTGTCGAGTATGGCTCAACGGAATCTTGTCAACGAGTAGGGCTTCGGTTTTCTCTGGATTGTCTCTCGATGTGGCTCTAGCTCTGTCTTGTGATTCAATGCCCTCCCCTTCACGGGGGGCCTTGTATGTATAGCAATGATCACCTTTTTTTCAAGTAGAACTTGAAGACCTATGTTGGACATGAGCCGAAAAAACTTTGTCTTTCTCGAATAGGACTTTGACACCTTCTATCTCAGAAAAACTATTTCCTTTCAGGCTCGACATATTACCTGAACTAAGTATATCTTTTCGTATATCATTAGGTATGTGGTATTTTGTATAGCACAAACTCAAATATAGAAGGTATGTCTTATTCATAACACTAACAATAATTTATATGAAAAACTATATTCTTGGTATAACTGTATTACATGATAAAATTAAAAATTACTACACAACACTTCAAAACTTATTAGTAAACATTATAATTATGGTCTTATTTCAAACAAATATTGTTTCAAAGAAAACACATCGAACATGTGAAAAAGAAAGAAATTAGCTTCAAACAATTTGATATTTTGTACTACCAAGCCAAGCAATTGTGTAGGTGTTTGTGTGCACCAAAATCTTTCAAAGTTCTTTAAAACTATGGAGAAAATATGAAATTTTTGAACTTATATAGAGGGAAATAATTCATTTTTTGATCCCATGTGCCTTCATGAGGCGATTCAACCATAAAAACTTTGATTTTCTTGATCTCGTAATTTTTGCTTGTAGCCATATTTACACGGTATGTCTACAAATGATATGCATGATAATTAGTTAGCGATACTTTAATATCTACTCGGTGCAAAAATCATATGATCTTAGTCCATCTTCTATTCAAAAGTCGATGAATGGTTTTTAGATATGTTAAATAAATACAACCCCTTGGATATTTTAAAAAGACATTGTTTGATCTTTAGTCTGCTACTACCTCCATCACAAAATATAAGAAATTTTAGAGTGAATACGGTTATTGAGAAAAGGTGAATTAAATGAGAGAGATTATGATTGGTTGAGAAGTGAATGTAGGTAAAAAAGTGAAAGGTTTGGGATTGGTTGGAAAGAGAATGTTAATGAAGAAGTTGTTATATTTTAGGATAAATTCTAAGCGTTCTATTTTGGGAGGGAGGGAGTATCTATGAGACAACCAAACTATAATAATATTACTTTTTAACATTATAAATACGTGCACATAATCTTAATTTTTGCAGGCTACCTTGTTGGCACTACTGGAGAAACGATTTTCCTGGACGAGGCCCCCAATAGGTTCCAGGCAGGCCATAAGAGGCCGCGCTAGGAAAAACGGTCCCGGGGGGCCGGCTATTGGACCGCATGGGATAATGCATTATCCCGTGCAATCCACTTAAGCGACCGCACGGGCTATTATCCCATGCGATCGCTTAAGTGGACCGCATGGCATAATGCGATTATCCCGTGCGGTCCACATAACCGCCCGCACGGGATAATGCATTTTCCTGTGCGGGCCATTAAGTGAACCGCATGCGATGATGCCACCATAAATTTCTCGCTCAACCCGACAGTTGTGCATTATACCATGATGTTTCTCTCTCCAAAAAAGGGAAATTATAGGGGGGAAGGTTTTCAACTTGAATTTTTCATTGGGATCAATACAAAAGGTACCATACTTGATCTCCTCTTCCATTTGCTTTCATTTTTAAAAATTTCTATTGGTTAAATGCGAAGATATTTGAACTTTTTTAACTCGGTTTCTCTCTTTAATAATAGGCATTTTATTTTTGTGGTAGGCTTTAGACTTTAAATCTTCAATTGAAATCAATATAAAAGGTAACGTGCTTGATGATCTCCTTTCATTTGCTTCCCTTTTTGTAAAATTTCATCGGTTGAAGCGAAGATATTTAAACTTGTTTGAATTGTTATATATGTTGAGCTATTTTTGTAATTTGTAGGTCAAATATTTTGTTTTTTTATTGAACCATTTTTTGGTAACTACTTTTGTCTCATTATTATTATTTGTTATGCATGAGGTTTTAGTTATAAAGTAGGATTTAAGTTTAATTTGTTTATTTAGAAAACACTGGCAATATAATATTAATTTATGCTATCACTTTTTTTAGATGGATCAGATATGGATGTATGAGACATGGAGAACTCATCTGGTGTTCATGAGAGAAGCATCAACATTTATTGATAAGGCTAAGGCACATGCTTTGAGGGAGAATAGGAAGGATATTTTTTGTCCTTGCGTGGATTGCAAGAATCAGAAGATGTTGAAAGATCTTAATGTAATTCTCGGACACATTATTCAGCGTGGATTTGTGGAGAAATACACAATTTGGACTTATCACGGGGAAGAGAATCCTGATATTTGGTTTGATGAGGCAGAGAATTTTATAATTGAGGACATGTCCCGTGAAATGACGGGTGATTTTGGCAGCTCTGGTTTTGACGAGGCAAACGTTGATATTGATCTTGATCTTGAGGATATGTTGCGGCACACTGAACCAGAGGTCCTAACAGAGAAAACAAGAGATTTAAACAATTAGGGGGCGTTGCAGAAAGCAGCGAAAGATCTTTTGTACGATCAAGCAAAGGGATGTGATATGGATTATATAGTGTTGTGGTCGGTGCTAGAACTTCTTAGATTGAAGGCCAGGCACAGATGGTCTGATACTAGTTTCAACGACTTGATGAGTCTCCTGAGAGTTATGCTTCCTAAGCCTAACTTGTTGCCGGCTAACACCTATCAAGTCAAGAAACTGATATGTCCATTATCACTTGGTGGGAAAAGATCCATGCATGTATTAATCACTGTGTACTTTATCGCAAGGAATACGCTGACTTGGACAAGTGTCCAACTTGTGGGGCGAGTAGGTACAAAAAGGATAACAGTGCCGCCGATAGTGACGTTGCCGAACCAAATGCATTGGTCAAGCCAGGGAAAAAGATTCCGGCCATGGTGATGTGGTACTTGCCAGTGAAAGATCGAATAAAGCGATTGTTCCCGAACCCCACCGACGCCAAGTTGATGAGATGGCATCAAGAGGGTCGAATGACGGATGGTATGATTCGACATCCCGCCGATGCTCGACAATGGAAAAACTTTGATTCGAAGTACCCAGAATTTGCAAATGATCCGAGAAATGTAAGGTTTGCGTTGAGCATGGATGGAATGAATCCGTTCGGTGACCTAAGCAGCTCGCACAACACTTGGCCAGTTCTGCTCACCATTTATAACCTTCCGACATGGTTATGTCAGAAGCGAAAGTACATTTTGTTGACTATTCTTATACAAGGGCCAAAACTACCTGGCATCGACCTGGATGTGTTTCTTGAACCTTTGATTGAGGATATGCAAGAAATGTGGGAAGAGGGTCTACGATTATTTGATGCATACCTCCAGGAGTATTTTACTCTGCGTGCTATCATATTCATTACTATAAACGATCTACCAGCCAATTTTTCCCTATCCGAATAGATTAAAGGAAAGACCGGATGTCTAATATGTCTGGACAACACATCGTACATATACCTGACCTCGTCAAAAAAGTTAGTTTACATGCGTCATCGTCGTTTCTTACCACAAAAGCATAGGTATCGTGCGATGACTACCTTTTTTGACAAAACTGTCGAGGAAGGTACTGCCCCTGAAGCAAAGGATGGTTCCACGGTGTTCAAGCTGACAAAGAACATAAAGGTTGTGTTCGGTAAGAGAAAGAGAGCTTCAGGCAAGAGGAAGAAAGAAGTGGTAGAAAACACACTTCCCTTCAAGAAACATTCAATCTTTTTCAAGTACCTGACATACTGGAAAGACCTGAAGATTCATTATGCCATCGATGTCATGCACCTCGGGAAAAATGTGTTCGACAACACCATCGGGACTTTACTTGACATTCCTAGTAAAACAAAGGATGGGTTGAAGTCACGTAACGACCTGGTCAATTTGGGCATAAGGAAAGATCTCCACCCGATAGAGCTAACGAATGGTAAGATTGAGATTCCACCGGCATGTTACTCAATGACACTTGAAGAGAAAAAAGCTTTCTGTAAATGTCTTCGTGGATTGAAAGTGTTGACTGGATTCTGATCGAATATCCGGAAACTAGTATCAATAAAAGATTTGTCGATTTCTGGATACAAAGCTCACGACTATCATAAGATGCTTACGGTATTTCTCCCTATCGCTATAAGGGCGGTGAAACCAGTGCACACCAAGGTAGTGATAACAAAGTTGTGCTATTTTTTTAATCGAGTATCACAGAAAGTTTTTGATCCAGAAGAATTAGGACCCCTTCAGAAATTCACAGTCGAGACAGCTTGCCAGCTAGAGATGTTTTTTCCTCCATCGTACTTCGACATGATGGAATATCTCATTGTTTACATTGTCCCTCAAATTATTGAACTTCATCCTCTATACCTACATCAAATGTGGGCGTACGAGTGATACATGGCTGTTCTAAAAGGGTATGTCCGTAATCGTGCTCATCCAGAGGGCTCGATGATAGAGGGTTACACAACTGAGGAGGTTGTTGAGTGTTGCCTAGATTATATGAAAGATGCCAACCCCATTGGGATACCGATGCCTCGACATGATGGAAGATTATCTGGGAAGGAAACTGTGGGAAGAAACTGCTTCTACAACAACGATTACAAAGCGGTATCAGATGCACACAGCAATGTTCTTCAACAACTCGCCATCGTTGCGCCCTACATTGAGCAGCACACTTCCGAGATCAGAGCATGCAATCCTGGGCGATCCGATGATTGGGTTTCGAAAGAACAGAAACACACTTTCCCCCAATGGCTTAAGGATCAAAATCTACCATCTGGTGAATCACTCGAGGAAAAAATGATAGAAAGACTTGCAGCTGGCCCAACAAGCCTTGTGACCTCATGGCAAGGGTATGACATCGGCGAATACTCTTTTTACACCAACAACAAAGACAAGAAAAGCTCAACGCAGAACAGTGGGGTTCGTGTCGAAGCGTTGGACGCAACAGGGCAAAAGAAATCATACTACGAGATCATACAAGAAATATGGGAACTTGACTACGGTTTAAACATTCAGATTCCTGTTCTCAGATGCCAATGGGTGAAAGACAACATGGTAGATAAATTTGGATTTACATGTGCTGAACGGAGTAAAATTGGACACAAGGATGATCCATGGGTCCTTGCCGAGCGTGTTGCACAAGTTTTCTATCTGAAGGATCCTTCCGATGAAAAGATGGACATTATTGTATCGGGCAAGCAACACATGATTGGTATTGACAACATTGAAGACACGTCCGACTATAATCAATACGACGCTATTTCGTTATTCACGGATCTTCCTACGCGGATGAAACACATTGAGAGTGTCCTCGACGAATCAAAGTTTGCATCCGTGCGGAAGGATGTTAATCCAAAAATTATAAAACGCTAGTTTGTTTTTTGCGTATAGTATGTTTTGCGAGTGAATGTATCAAACTTATGGTGTTACGAGCGAATGTGCCGTTCTATGTGATGAATTGATAATTCTATGTGATTAATTGATTTTTCTATATGTGATGAATTAATATTTGATGAATTTGCAGATACATTTCGGCCCTGGCACTAGGTAAAATTTCGAAAAATTTCTTAGATGTAACTCCTAATTATAAATTTTGGTAATTTTTTGATTGGTTTTGCTATATTTCTGTGATTATTTTATTTTCATCAATTTTTTCCAAGTCTCACATTTAAACTGCAAGTGATTAAAAAATAGAATAAAATTAGTGGAAAAATTATATTCATGTTATTTAGACCCACTTGAGTCATTATCCTGTAAATGAGAATAAATTTTGAAATTTTCTTCATGAAACATGATTAGGAACCTATTGACCGAATGATTTTAAAATTGTATGAAAATTGTGTGGATGTCATGATATTATACGTAAAGGTTGTGGTTATTAGATACGACGCTCACAAAACCGAAGATTCTTCAGAGAAGATTAGAAGTATCGAGAAGGATTGGTTAGATTTAGAGATAAAGTGACGGCCGAATTGTCGTTTGAATTCAAAATTTTTTCCATAGGCAATAATTAGCATAGATTGATTTATGGAAAAATTTGGTAATTTTTGAATCAGTTTGATAATTGTTTCATTAATATCCAATTTGATACAAATTATTGAAGGGGTTCGATTATCGCGTGCGGGCCGCTTAACTGCCGGCACGGGAAAATATCTTCCCGTGCGGGCCGCTTAAACAGCCCGCACGGAAAAAGATTTTCCCGTGCGGGCGGTTTAAGTGGCCCGCTTAAACCGCCCGCACGGGAAGATAGTTTTCCCGTGCGGGCAGTTAAGCCGCCCGCACGCGAAAATCAGCACCTATATAATGTCCGTGCGGGCTCCCGAAAATTCCAAGTCCCAGTGAATTTCATATCTACGCCGCCGCTGCCAAAAATTCGCCAAGCAACCGCCGACCGCCACAGTGCCCTTTCCCCGTCCTCGCCGCCGCGTCCTCACTGCCCATCCCCCGTGCCGCACTTCCCCGCGCCGCCGCTAGCTGCTTCATCGTGCATCCCTCTCTCTCCATCGCCGTGGTTAGCCGCGTCGCCGCCCATCCCTCTCTCTCTCCGTCGCCGCCGTCAGCTCACGACCGCCGCGACGCCTCCGCCGACTCCGTCGTCCCTGTCGACTTCGCCGGCCCGATCCCCGCGCGACCGCCGCCGCCCACCGCCACCGTCCGCCGGTCTCAACCCGCCGGCCTCAACCGGCGCCCCTTCATCGCTGGCCTCCACACCGACGCCGGCCTCAACCAGCGCCCCTTCACCACCGTCCTCAAGACCGTCGCCGCCGCCCTCAAGATTGCCGCCCTTCACCGGCTCACCGTCGTCGTCGCATTCAAGACCGGAGCCCCTTCACCGCTGCTGGCCCCATCCCCACGCGACCGCCGCCGGCCCCATCCCGAGCGACCTCCGCCGGCCACCGGTTAGTACTCCACCCTGGATTATTGATCTCATCACTTGATCAAATTAAGCTTCTTATAAAAATTAGCAGATACTAGCTAGATGTATACTAGATGTATACTAGCTATCATGGCAGCCTGCATGCATGTATCACATCCATGTATATATTGTACGTACATGTAATTTATGTATGTACGTCAAGGAAGCAAGCTAGTATATACGCATACAAAATATATTCATGGCTCAAGCTGTTGTGCTGGCCCTCGAACGAACAGAGAGTGGCTGGCAAGGCAAGGCAAGGCCGTTGCAAAGCTAGCAGCAGCTAGCATGCATATGTTTTTTTTCGCCATATTTTTTATGCATGTCCTGTGATTATGCTAAGTTGATTATATGGATGTGGATGAATGGATTACGAATGTGATTGTACTATGTTAGATGTTTTTGGGATAGTAGTAGAGTATAGAAAAATATGATGAATTTTTTTTGATGGAAATGTAAAATGGACTGTTATTTTTTTTGATGAATTTTGTTAATGAATTTTTTTCATGTGAAATAGTTGCTCCAAAATTTTTTATGTGAATTAGTTGATGTGAACGGACGGACGGACGAATGAACGGACATGGACGAATGGACGGACGTGGACGGACGGACGAAGGAACGAACGAACGAGTGTTCGTTCGTTCATTCGTTCGTGGACGAACGGACGTGGACGAACGGACGGACGGACGAACGAACGAACGACCGAACGAATGACCGAACGAACGAACGAACAAACGAACGAACGGACGAACGAACGAGTGTTCGTTTGATTGGTCGGTCGATCGGTCGTTCGGTCGGTCATTCGTTCGGTCGTTCGTTCGGTCGTTTGTTTTAGGATGAATTTTAGATTTTAGGTTAGATTTTAAATTTTCAAACACATATACCCACCGTCTCCTCGGTATATTCCAATCTCCCTCTCTGCTCTCCCTCTCCTCGGTCTCTCATCTCTCATCTCTTTCCCTCCCCCAATCTCACCTCTTCTCACGGACAAAATAGGCAAACATATATATTTTCATCTCTCATCTTTAATAAAGAGAAGAAGAAGGAAATAAATACATTTTTTCAATGTTCTTCTCTTTATTTTTTTTGCTATATTTTTATGTATGTCCTTAATATTAGATAATATAACAAGTTGTGCGTTCACAAATTTTACATGTTGTGCATTATGAACAACCGTAGATCAAATGTCGAATGAGAAATCTCCCTCCGAGGCACGCAACGTCGAATCAACAGAGAAGTCTTCGAGCGAAGGCACATGGCATGAACCAAGCGATCCATTCATCGAAGTTATGCAAGCACTACCACCACCGGTTGAAGAAGACCCCGACTACATCCCTATCGAGCAAGCAGTAAGTCCAGCCATATTGTTATGATCCCTATCGTAGGATCTCGTTTAATGTTATCTGTTGTACGTACAGATGGAAGCAAGGCGCCGCTCAAAAAGAAAGGCCGCCAAGTCTGTCATCCAGTCTGCCGAAGTCGAGATGGACACAGCAACGTCCGGTCCGGTAGAAACCGACACGTCCGCGAGCGCTGGAGGACGTCAAAAAAGAAGACGTGGTCAGAGAAGTAAGAACCAACCCCCCAAGGAGACATATTATATCACCTCTCTGAACCAGGATGGGAAGCCATTAGAGCCCAAGGTAGCAATGACAAAGTTCAGCAGCGCTTGCGTGGTACTGGTCAGAATGCACGGCCCTTTAAATGTAGATTCTTAGGAGCAGGTGGATGACAACTTAAAGAACTTCATATGAAACGAGCTGCAGAAGTGGCTTGTGTCACACCCTGGGCTTTTCCCTAATTTATTTAAATAATTTACCCCGAAATAATCGGAATTTCTGAAATTAACCTGGAGCCAACCAATAATTTTAAAATGCAATTAATAAATGGAAACGACATGGTAGGATTTTTCTTGAATTCTGCATGTCAAAATACGCTAACAGGATTTTTACTAGAATTTTTAGAGCAGTCTAAGTATTTTTAATCAATTAAATAAGAAATTAGGAATTAATTAAGCCCCCAAAAATCCTTTTTCCCTTTTTCTTTTCTTTTCCGTACGGGCTGCACAGTGTTCCCGCTCTCCCTTTGGGCCGCCGCCCAGCCCTCCCGGCCCAAGCCACCCGCGCGCGCCCTCCGGTCGTGGGCCGAGGCCCGCAACACCCGCCGCGTCGCGCAAGTCCGCGGAGCGTCCCTCGCCCGCGAGTCACTAACGGGTGGGTCCCGCCTGTCAGGTTCCCCGTCCCAGCGCCCGGTCGGTCCGGCCGCCGCCCGCCATGCGCGCCGCCGCTCCGCTCCTTTCCGTTTGAATCCGAGCCACGTCGGACCCGTGCCGGGCCCAATATCGCGACGCCGTTTCTATCTCCACAACCCTCGCGCCCGATGGAAACCCTATCCGCGCGGAATCCGTCGCCGATTGTTTCCCCTTCTCTCTCCGAATCCGTGAACAACGGCGACGAATCCGCACCGTTTCCGTGTTTGTTTCGGTCCCGTTGTGCCCCTATAAAACTCCTCCTTCGCCGCCGCGCGTTTCCCCTTTGTTTCCCCCTTCGCTAGCCCCAAATCCGCCGTCGCCATCGTTGTCGTCTCCGTCGCCGGTGAGTGCGCCGCCGTTCTTTTTCTCTTCGGTTTTCCGGGTTTCCTCCCGAACCGCTCCCGCGCGCATCGTTCCGCTCTCCGCCGTGGTTCCCGCGCCCGCAACACCCTCCGCCGCCGCCGCCGGTGCCACCGGAGCTCGGCCGGCCGCCGCGCGGCCATGGCCGGCGGCGAGCTCGAGCCACCGCCGCTCAAACGCTAACCCTAGCGCCGCTTCCTGGGCCGTCCGATCGGTCGGATCGGGAGGATCCGCGCCGTCCGATCGCGACCGATCCGTCGCCGTTCGATCCGGTCGCCACACGCCGGATGGCTGCCGCGTGTCCGCCCTCGGCCGCCGCCCGAACCCTAACCCTAGCCGCGATCCGCACCGTCCGATCCTTCGGATCGGGCGGATCCGGACCGTTCTCTCGCGCGCAAGCCATCGCCGTCCGATCGCCGCCGCCCCTCACCGATGGCTGCCGCGTGTCCCAGCTCTCTCCGCCGTTGCCGTGGACTCGGTCCACCGTGGACCGCGCCCGCGCCACTTGCGTCAGCCGCTTGCGCCAGCTGACGTCAGCCCTACCGCTTGCGCCATGCTTGCGTCACCCGGGGGCTTAATTGCGCAATAAATAGTTTTAATCTTTTCAGTTTAGTTTAAAAATCGCAATTAAACTTCTAAAATTCATATCTTTTGAATCCGAGCTCCGTTTTAGCCCATTCAAATTTCATTAAATCCAGAAAAATGTCAAGAATCCATTAAAAATACTTTTCAGTGTTGTTTCAGTAGACTTTTAGGGTGTCTGTTGAGTGCTTTGTTTGTCGTGTAGATCCCGAGTTTTCCGGCGAGCAGTTCTCTTGAAGTAGTCGCCGAGGTTCCTCGCCCTCGAGCAAGGCAAGTCATACCTTACATTGACCATATTGTACCTATTTTATGTAAATATCTCTTTTTCTTTCAAATACTGCATATGTTTTAGAATGTCATTTCATGGGATGTTTATACCTATTGTACTCGACCATAGGATTGTTTACCTTATACCATTGATAACTTGGGGTTCAATGTGACTAGATGATAGCTTAAGGTTTGCTTAGTTATGCTTAGCGCAACCAGCTCACTTAAGGGAATCACACTAATCAAGTTTATTACTAAAAGTTAACTCTCAGATGAGGTTAAGTTGTGATCCTGTTTTGTTAATAATATTGAATTATGAAAAAGGTGGGTCGTGAGCACATGGTTCGAATTTGGTTAGCGTGCTCATGACGATTAAGGACCGGTTCTCGGGAAACCCTGGAAGAAATGCCGTGCATACCACAAGCCGCATGGGTAATGGTGGGTCTCAGGCGTAGCCGTCTCTAGTTAACGTATCCCGAGAGAGGTGGGCGTGATGGAGTTGGGTCGGCCCCGGTTTTAAGGGTTGATCAACTTCCGGATTCACCGCGGCACTAGAGGGGCTGCCCATTGCCCGATGGGAATGGGGCGAAACCTTGGTGTGGTACGATTGACTAGAGGGGGTTATGTGAAGGGTCCGTCACAGTTCCTTTCCGGGGCACCATGGTGGTGCACCGACGCACGGTAACGTGTTGTGGGATTGTGTCTTGTGGGTACAGTTGTACACCTCTGATCAGAGTAAAAACTATTCGAATAGCCGTGCCCACGGTTACGGGCGATCGACCGATTCACCTTGATTAGTCTCACTTATTTATTTGAATGAAATGTTGAAGCATAACTAGTGCGGTGGATGGATGGGCCTGTTGCAACGTGGTTTGAGCGTTGGACAGTGTTTACTTAATACCGCTTAAATATTACTACTTGTTTTACTATCTTCAAATATTGTTATTATATTCTGCAAATGTTGTTTTTACACAAATTGAACGTCTTGACCTTTCCTTGTTATTTATCTTGCATCATGTCCCCTTTTCCGGTGTGACTTGTTGAGTACGGTGGTTGTACTCAGCCTTGTTTCTTTCTCTCCCCTTCGGTGCCGAGGTTGAGATCGAGGTCTCCAGGAGGTGTAGGCTTGTTCTCGTCAAGGTTTAGCCGTGGAGTTGGTGTTCCGCTTCGCTCGTGTCAAGTTTAGCTTAAGTCAGTTTTTTCTTTCCGCTGCATTTGTGTAACTCTTTTATATTGTTTCTAAGACGAGGATTCTGTATTATCAATAACGTCGATTTGTGTACCTCGGTGATGCCCGGACGAGGGTGTAATGCACAAATTAGGCTGAGAAATTCGGTGTGAATTTCGGGCATGACAAGTTGGTATCGAGCCTTCCGTGACTAGGACAAGCCAACTGGAAACCTTAAGAGCCCTCTAATTCTTTTCATGTGCATATGTTTTAAAAAAGAGGGTGTTTGAAAAGTGGAGTCAGTCTAGGGTTTAGGAATTGCAAAAATGGGATGTTGGTCGTGGGTTTTGAGCATGTTTTGATTTTCCCACTCCTTTGTTTCTATAGATGGCAAGTTCCCCAGCGACACACTGCGGATAAGGGATGACAGGCTTCGTTGCGTAGCGGCGCGTATGGCTCTTGCAATTGGATATCCTGAAGCACCGGAGTATACAACGTTGCGCCTCTCGGTGGCGAGTTGCCCTACCGTGTTCGGTTGAAGGTTCACGGAGTTCGTGGGAACGTGTCTTCCCAACATGGAGGTCACGGCTTCCGGAGGCACGTCGATCACGCTTGTCAAGAAGCCGCCTACCCGATGTTGGCCGGGATGAGGAGCCGCATGATGCGACCTTCGCACCTCCTCCTACCGCTACCATCCCCGTCGAGGTAGTTCCTCGGGGTCGGTGCATTCAAGTCTACAGCGAGGAGAGAATGACTCTACCTTCGGCCACATGTGCACCGTGCTCAAAGGACTGGATCAGATGCACTCTGACCTACACAAGGCAACCAAAGAGCTGAACGACAAGAAGATGTTAAGGATCGCGCGACTGCAGGACGAAGTGGTTCGTCTGAAGAAGGAGGTAGCTGAGTTGAAGGGACTCCCGCCACCAGTTGGGGTCAGGCTCCGCACTACGCCTCGGAAGACCACCACCGCGCCATCCAGCTGGCACCTCGGATTCCACCGCCTTCTCCAGCTCCACCCGCTCCAGTTCCAGCGCCGGTTCCAGTTCCTCCCGCTGCAGGCTCTGCTCTCACCTTTGCTCCGACTTCGGCGAATCAAGGCGGAGGTGGCAGTAATGGTTGGATCTCCGTCTCCAGTAACTCAAGCTCAGAGAATTTGGCTGAAGACATGGACTCCGAAGAGACTCGAGATTCCTCGGAGGGAAGAGGCAGGATCGGTTGGGCTACGGCAACCGATTCAGAAGAATCCAAGTCTGAGGTGACGCCCGAGGACTCTAGGAGTCGTTCGGAAGAATGGGGATCTTCCGAAGGAAGCAGCTTCGACTCCTCGTCTCGTGGATCGTTCTAGTTGCCCTCCTTAGTTTTACTGTTTAACTTAGTCTGTCTTCTTGGTAGATGTTGTGTGCTAGGCTGCTGTGTGGGGGATAGCTGGCAGTCGATATCAAGTGTGATACGACTGACCAATTAAGGATGTTTGGTGCTTTTCCTTGTTTTTAAGTCAAGATCAGAACAATGCATTTGAATTCTAATAATAAAGGTTAGTTCTAAGTCTGTCTGTTTTTCTTCTTTTCTCTCTCTTTGGTCGGTCGTCTCCTTCGGATGGTGAACACCGGGACCAGCGGGGCGAACAACAACAATGGGCGTCAGTGCCAACAACCACGAGGCTCACGACGCCAATGGCAATGCTCCTCCACCGCCACCCGAGAACCCCACCATTGCTCAAGTGCTCGCTTCACAGACACAGATGATGGCTGCAATGATGCAGCAGATGCAACAACAACACCATCAGATGCAATAGCAGATGCTGCAACAAATGCAAGAACAAAGCGGCGAACAACCGCCTTGCCGCCCCACCACCCCACCCAAGTTGCCGAGTTCCTTCGTGTCCGACCGCCGACCTTCTCCAGCACCACTAATCCCATGGAGGCTAATGATTGGCTTCATGCCATAGAGAAGAAGTTAGATCTGCTGCAGTGCACGGACCAGGAGAAAGTCTCGTTTGCCACTCATCGATTGTGGTCTGCTTCGCTTGGTGGGACAACTACTTGGTTACTCGCCGGCGGGAGCGGAGCACTGGGAAGAGTTTCGTCGCAGTTTTAGGACCGCACACATTCCTACGGGAATAGTTGCACGAGAAAAGCGTGAGTTCCGTTCTCTTGAGCGGGTAACGATCGATTCGAGTATCTGCATGAGTTCAACCGTCTTGCCCGTTACGCCCCAGAAGACGTGCGCACTGATGCAGAAAGGCAGGAAAAGTTTTTGGCTGGTTTGGATGATGAACTCACGGACAAGCTTATCTCCGGAGAGTATGCTAACTTTGAGAAGCTGGTTGACAAGGCCATTCGACAGGGAAGATCGGCGCAACAAGATGATCAAGAAGAGAAAAGTATTCCGCCCGACCTCCTCAACAAGGGAAATCAGCAGAGGCCGCGTTTCATGCGGAAGTCGAGTGGACCTACCACCATGATTGTTCGTCGCATCGACCTTATCACCGGGGAATTTCCAAACGGCGTAGCGGCGGTGGTCAACAACAGCGTACTCCGGCCCGGGCCCTCCAACGGCGCCACCCCGGCACCAATCTCACCACCACCTCCAAGGAAGGACTCGGGGCAAGCCATGAGTCTGTTTCAACCGTGGTGACCCGGGTATTTTGCGAACAAGTGTCCAAAGCCAAGACGCGCTGGGCCAAGGTTCATCCAGGCTCGAGTCAACCATGCGTCCGCCGAGGAAGCACGAGACCGCTCTTGAAGTTATACTGGGTATGTTTCCTAAACTTTACTCCGCCACAATATTATTTGATTCGGGGCTACACACTCATTTATCTCAAAGCAAATTGTTGGGGCACATGGGTTGTCAGTAGTGGGACTTAAGATACATATGCGGGTTCAAACCCCTGGAAACCACTTGGAGACCACTCAGTATTGTCCCTCAGTGACCATAGAAATCCAAGGATCTATGTTTCTAGCCAACCTCATCCTCCTTCAGTCCAAAGGCATAGATGTCATCCTTGGGATGGATTGGTTGTCCAGACATAAGGGAGTAATTGACTGCGCTAGACGCACCATTACTTTAATCAATACGAAAGGAGAAAGAATTGTTTTTCGCTCTCCCATGCAAGTCAAGTCCGTAGCAAGTTTGAATCATATTTCCACCGGGGAATCATCCGAAATGGCGGCAAAGACCCCTGTGAAGTTAGAGGATATCCCCATCGTCAGAGAATACCTTGAAGTTTTCCCCGAAGACTTAACTCGATGCCGCCGAAAGGGAAATTGAATTCGGATTGATCTAGTACCCGAGACCGCCCCAATACACAAGAGGTCGTATAGGATGGGAGCCAACGAGTTGGCCGAAGTAGAAAAACAAGTGGATGAACAGTTGCAAAAAGGGTATATTCGCCCGAGCACGTCGCCTAGGGGTGCTCCGGTGATTTTCGTGGAAAAGAAAGACAAGACCAAGAGAATGTGTGTCGATTATCGCGCACTCAATGAGGTTACTATCAAGAACAAGTATCCCCTACCACGGATTGATGATTTATTTGATCAACTCAAAGGGGCCAAGGTATTTTCCAAGATAGACCTGCGATCGGGCTATAACCAGTTGAGAATTCGGGAAGAGGACATTCCCAAGACCGCTTTCACCACCAGGTATGGACTGTACGAGTGTACGGTCATGTCTTTTGGGTTAACCAACGCACCGGCCTTCTTTATGAATCTGATGAACAAGGTGTTTATGGAGTTCTTGGATAAATTTGTGGTGGTGTTCATTGATGACATTTTGGTCTACTCTAAGTCGGAGGAAGATCATGAGCAACATCTTCGGACAGTACTCGAGAAGTTGAGAGATCATCAACTCTACGCCAAGTTTAGCAAGTGTGCTTTCTGGTTAAAGGAGGTACAGTTCCTCGGCCACATTGTGAATGCCCAAGGAGTAGCCGTGGATCCAGCAAATGTGGAATCAGTTACCAAGTGGACCCCGCCTAAAACGGTTACGCAGATCCGAAGTTTCCTTGGACTTGCAGGTTACTACCGCCGCTTCATTGAGAACTTCTCCAAAATCGCCAAGCCGATGACTCAACTGTTGAAGAAAGATGAGAAGTTTAAGTGGTCGGCAGAATGCAACAAGAGTTTTGAAGAGCTTAAGAGGAAGTTGGTGTCTGCACTAGTGTTGATACTGCCAGACCCAGCAAAGGACTTCCAAGTTTATTGCGATGCATCTCGCCAAGGGTTGGGATGTGTGTTGATGCAAGAAGGCAAAGTGGTCGCATATGCATCTCGTCAATTGCGCCCACACGAAAAGAACTACCCCACTCATGATCTGGAGTTATCCGCAGTGGTTCATGCACTGAAGATCTGACGACACTACCTAATTGGTAACCGTTGTGAAGTGTATACGGATCATAAAAGTCTTGAGTACATTTTCACCCAACCGGATTTAAACCTCCGACAGAGAAGATGGTTGGAACTGATCAAAGATTATGATTTAGGGATACATTACCATCCCGCAAAGCTAATGTGGTTGCGGATGCACTAAGCCGAAAGAGTTACTGCACCACCCTCGGTGTCGAAGGAATGTGTGACCGGTTGCGGCGGAATTCGAGTATCTAAATCTACGAGTGGTGGATTTTGGTTTTGTGGCTGCTCTGGAAGCCCAACCCACTCTCATTGATCAAATTCGGGCTGCTCAGGCATCAGATCCCGAGATGGCCGAACTCAAGAAGAACATGAGAGTCGGAAAAGCTCGTGGTTTTACGGAAGACGAACACGGCACAATCTGGATGGGAAAGAGATTGTGTGTGCCAGAAGACAAGGATTTGAAGAAATGATCCTTACGGAAGTTCACCAAACTCAATACTCAATTCACCCGGGCAGTACAAAGATGTATCAAGATCTTAAAGAAAAGTTTTGGTGGGTCGGTATGAGGAGGGAGATAGCTGAGTTTGTTGCACTTTGTGATGTTTGTCGCGGGTTAAGGCGAACATCAACGGCCCGCCGAATCGTTCACCACTTGATTCCGAGTGGAAATGGGAAGAAATTGGAATGGATTTCATCACGGGTTTACCCCGCACAACATCAGGATATGACTCAATTTGGGTCCTGGTGGACCGACTCACCAAGGTGGCCCACTTCATACCAGTGCATACTACCTACTCAGGGAAGAAGCTAGCAGAACTTTATCTCGCAAGGATCATGTGTTTGCATGGCGTGCCTAAGAAGATCGTGTCCGATAGGGAAGTCGGTTTACTTCCAAGTTTTGGAAGAAGTTGCAAGAAGAGCTCGGTACCGTTTGAATTTTAGCACGGCCTATCATCCGCAAGCAGACGGTCAAACCGAGAGAGTGAATCAGATTTTGGAAAACATGCTGAGAGCATGCGCGCTCGATTTTGGAAAAGCGTGGGACAAAAGCTTGCCCTATGCAGAATTCTCTTACAACAACGGCTATCGAGCCGCATTCAAATGGCACCGTATGAAGCACTGTATGGACGGAAATGCCGCACACCCCTTTTCTGGGATCAGACTGGTGAACGCCAGTTGTTTGGCATAGAAGTAATAAGTGAAGCAGAGGCAAAGGTCCGAACTATTCGGGAAAGGTTGAAGATTGCGCAGCCCGACGTAAGAGCTACGCAGATAATCGTCGAAGAGACCTCGCTTTTGAAGCGGGGATTTTGTGTATCTTCGCGTTACACCACTCCGGGAGTACACCGTTTCCAAACCAAAGGTAAGTTGGCACCACGTTTCGTGGGACCATACGGATTCGGGAACGTCGAGGAGAAGTGGCCTATCACCGGAGCTTCCTCCAACATGACCGGTATTCACGACGTGTTTCATGTGTCCCGTTAAAGAAGTGTTTAAGGGTACCGAAGAACAGTGAGTCCGGACTGGATCGAAATCCAAGAGGACTTAACCTACGTAGAGAGACCAGCACGCATTCTTGAGGTCGGCGAGAAGGACTCGGAACAAGGTTATCGGGTTTTGCAAGGTTCAATGGACTCATCACTCCGAGTAAGAAGCTACTTGGGAACGAGAAGATGAGCTAAAGGCCGCGCACCCGCACCTTTCGCCGATACCTCCGAATCTCGGGGTCGAGATTCCGTTTAAGGGAGGTAGGTTGTCACACCCTGGGCTTTTCCCTAATTTATTTAAATAATTTACCCTGAAATAATTGGAATTTCTGAAATTAACCTGGAGCCAACCAATAATTTTAAAATGCAATTAATAAATGGAAACGACATGGTAAGATTTTTCTTGAATTCTCGCATGTCAAAATACGCTAACAGATTTTTACTGGAATTTTTGAGCACTCTAAGTATTTTTAATCAATTAAATAAGAAATCAGGAATTAATTAAGCCCCCAAAAATCCTTTTTCCCTTTTTCTTTTCTTTTCCGTACGGGCTGCACAGTGTTCCCGCTCTCCCCTTTGGGCCGCCGGCCCGGTCCACTCCCCGGCCCAAGCCGCCCGCGCGCGCGCCCCTCCGGTCGTGGGCTGAGGCCCGCAACGCCCGCCGCGTCGCGCAAGTCCGCGGGGCGTCCCTCGCCCGCGAGTCACTGACGGGTGGGTCCCGCCTGTCAGGTTCCCCGTCCCCGCGCCCGGTCGGTCCGGCCGCCGCCCGCCATGCGCGCCGCCGCTCCGCTCCTTTCCGTTTGAATCCGAGCCACGTCGGACCCGTGCCGGGCCCAATCTCGCGACGCCGTTACTATCTCCGCAACCCTCGCGCCTGATGGAAACCCTATCCGTGCGGAATCCGTCGCCGATTGTTTCCCCCTCTCTCTCCGAATCCGTGAACAATGGCGACGAATCCGTGCCGTTTCCGTGTTTGTTTCGGTCCTGTTGTGCCCCTATAAAACTCCCCCTTCGCCGCCGCGCGTTTCCCCTTTGTTTCCCCCTTGCGCTAGCCCCAAATCCGCCGTCGCCATCGTCGTCGTCTCCGTCGGTGAGTGCGCCGCCGTTCTTTTTCTCTTCGGTTTTCCGGGTTTCCTCCCGAACCGCTCCCGCGCGCATCGTTCCGCTCTCCGCCGTGGTTCCCGCGCCCGCAACACCCTCCGCCACCGTCGCCGGTGCCGCCGGAGCTCGGTCGACCGCCGCGCGGCCATGGCCGGCGGGCGAGCTCGAGCCGCCGCCGCCCAAACCCTAACCCTAGCGCTGCTTCCTCTGGGCCGTCCGATCGGTCGGATCGGGAGGATCCGCGCCGTCCGATCGCGACCGATCCGTCGCCGTTCGATCCGGTCGCCGCACGCCGGATGGCTGCCACGTGTCCGCCCTCGGCCGCCGCCCGAACCCTAACCCTAGCCGCGATCCGCACCGTCTGATCCTTCGGATCGGGCGGATCCGGACCGTTCTCTCGCGCGCAAGCCGTCGCCGTCCGATCGCCGCCGCCCCTCACCGATGGCTGCCGCGTGTCCCAGCTCTCTCCGCCGCTGCCGTGGACTCGGTCCACTGTGGACCGCGCCCGCGCCGCTTGCGTCAGCCGCTTGCGCCAGCTGACGTCAGCCCTACCACTTGCGCCATGCTTGTGTCACCCGGGGGCTTAATTGCGCAATAAATAGTTTTGTTAATAATATTAAATTTCTAAAAAAGTGGGTCATGAGCACATGGTTGGACTTTGGTTAGCGTGCTCATGACGATTAAGGACCGGTTCTCGGGAAACCCTGGAAGAAATGTCGTGCATACCACAAGCCAGCATGGGTAATGGCTGGGTCTGTAGCGTAGCTGTCTCTAGTTAACGTATCCCAAAGAGGGTGGGCGTGATGGAGTTGGGTCGGCCCCGGTTTTAAGGGTTGATCAACTTCCAGATTCACCGCGGCACTAGAGGGGGCTGCCCATTGCCCGATGGGAATGGGGGCGAAACCTTGGTGTGGTACGATTGACTAGAGGGGGTTATGTGAAGGGTCCTGTCACAGTTCCTTTCCAGGGCACCATGGTGGTGCACGGCACACGGTAACGTGTTGTGGGATTGTGTTTTGTGGGTACAGTTGTACACCTCTGATCAGAGTAAAAACTATTCGAATAGCCGTGCCCACGGTTACGGGCGATCGACCAGATTCACCTTGATTAGTCTCACTTATTTATTTGAATGAAATGTTGAAGCATAACTAGTGCAGGTGGATGGATGGGCCTGTTGCAACGTGGTTTGAGCGTTGGACATTTTTTACTTAATACTGCTTAAATATTACTACTGTTTTACTGTCTTCAAATATTGTTATTATATTCTGCAAATGATGTTTACGCAAATTGAACCTCTTGACCTTTCCTTGTTATTTATCTTGCATCATGTCCCCTTTTCCGGTGTGACTTATTGAGTACGGTGGTTGTACTCAGCCTTGTTTCTTTCTCCCCCTTCAGTGCCAGAGGTTGAGATCGAGGTCTCCGAGGAGGTGTAGGCTTGTTCTCGTCAAGGTTTAGCTGTGGAGTTGGTGTTCAGCTTCGCTCGTGTCAAGTTTAGCTTAAGTCAGTTTTTTTCTTTCCGCTGCATTTGTGTAACTCTTTTATATTGTTTCTAAGATGAGGATTCTGTATTATCAATAACGTCGATTTGTGTACCTCGGCTGATGCCTGGACGAGGGTGCAATGCACAAATTAGCTGCAGAAATTCTGGTGTGAATTTCTGGGCGTGACAGCTTGTATATCCGCCTGGTTCAGAGGCTCTGGGAAAAATTTGCATTAAAAATGATTGGGGGGAGGTGGAGGCAGTGGAAATCGGACTTGAACACTCACTATGTGCAAAAGAACAAGTCCCCATTCGAAGACTACGGTGGTATTACGCCTGCCGAATGGGATAGGTTCGTGGCGAAGATGACAAGCCCTGAAGCCTTAGCATGAAGGAAGAAGATGTTCGACCTCGCTAAAAGGAACAAGTACCTGCACCGGTTGGGCTCTAGCGGCTACGATGGCCACGTAGAGAAGTGGCGAGCAACCGAAGAACAGTTTGCTGCACAAGGAAAGCCCCTGCTTGTGGATGCACTAAAAGAAAGAAGCAAAAACTGGGTGTGGGCACGCAGCACGGGACATGTCACCGATGAGGGAGAGATCATTTTCAAGGATCCAGATATAAAGCGTGTGACCACAAGTCTAAAAGACATTGCTGAAAAGGAGAAGACCGGGGAAATTATTTCTAAAAGGAAACATGATCAGTTGACAGCTGCATTGGGCAACCTCGAACATTCTGGACGAGTAAGGGGTGTATCGTCAAAGACAAGTTGGAAAGAAGCATTTCCTGGGGAAGCTGCAAGTTACAAGAAAAGGGACAGGTACAAACATAAACTTGAAGAAAAGATAGCAAAACAAGTTGAAGAGCATTTCTACTCTCTTGTTGCACAGAATCGCCAAGCCTTCCCCAACTTCTTTCAGCAATCCGAAGAACCCACAGTACAAATGCCCAGCAGCGTCGGGTCAGTTGACACCGCACCCTATCCAGTAGATACCATAATTGGCCCGACGCCGTGCAGCCTCCTCGTGCCGATAGGAAGGGCCAGGAAGAGAAAGGAGGTGGGTACAGGACTTGCTATCCAGGGCGACAATGTCACAACACTCCAATCCCTGAGGATTATGGAAGGGTGCAGGTGGCCAAGGTGCATGCAGAGCTTAACAGCTTAGAGCTAGACATTTCAGCACCTGAAGGGATAGAATTGCTTGGAGATGCGGTGAATCAGTTCATTCTATGGCATCGACGAGATATCCTGCTGGTCGGTACATCGTTAGCATCCCCAGTACAGCCGGTTCCTCAGATTGTTGCTACGCCTGCACCGCCCTCTCCACCAGGGCCTGCTTCCCCACCTCGCTCCCAACCTCGGCTTGCTTCCCCACCTTGCTCCCCACCTTGGCCTGCTTCCCCACCTCGCTCCCCTCCTAAGGATAAAGGTCCTGATTCGCTAATGCTGTCAACCCCTGAAGTCATCGCAGAACATATTTACCAATCTCCTCCGACATCACAGTCAGCATTGGCGATACCTCAAAGCCCCCTACTGAAAACAACAAGCCTTCCAAGTCCGAGCAAGCTTCCATCTCGTCAGATTATCCCAATGATGATTCGATCAAGCTATGACAAGGAATTAATGGCCAAAGACGAGAGAAACTTAGTGTTCCTGGCTTTCAGGGGGAGGGGGCTGACTGACAAGCCGCAGGATCAACCGTCAAAGTTGTCGGAGTAAAAACAATCGGTGAAGAACCAAGCGGAGGACCTGCAAAATTGGACTTCGGACGAAGTGCCAACAAAGTACGAGTACGGCAAGCCGTTCCTGCCGTGGCACGTCATGGAAGACATGCCCTGGGAAATCAGGCTAATGCACGACTGGTACCTAAATGCGTCCAGATTGGGGCTCAACATGCTTACCGTGAAGGTCCCGGATAATGCTTTCACCAGTGACCCAAATGGGATACTAGTCATCTATTTCAACGACCTTCACGCATTATTCAAGATGGAAAAAAATGGATATAAATCTCGTTGCTGCATTTTGCCTATAAGTATCAGCCTAACTTAATGTCATTAATAAATTCATTTGCAAACTAACTTGTGAATAATTAATTACTCGCTGCATTACTTAGGATGCAATACGCAGACGCGAAAAAGACCAATTATCCAGTTGCATACACTAACCCAACAAGGATATGCTAGATGGAACACGAGGTTCATGTTCGTGAAGACTTCGATGAGCTCAAAGGCAAAACAAAGAAACAAAAAGCCGCGATCATCAAACAAATGCACAAGGACAAGATGATCACGGTATCATTCTACTTGGGCAAGGCTATGTTGGAGCACAGAGACAAAAATGTCCTCATGGTCCCTTATGCGTTGCGGTACGTAATATTCGTCCGTAAAACCGATATTTTACTACGATATCACCTACAATTAACATATCTCTTCTTTCGCAGCGATCACTACATACTATTTCTGGTATATCCGCGGGACCACGTGGCCGTAGTGCTTGATCCGGCACACTACAGCCAGGAAACATTCAAAGAGTTCCTCGTCATTTTAAGTTTGTAAGTACTATCATGCACCATTTAATACGTTTTGTCTGTTTTTACTATCGAATAAATAATTGATCAGTGAAACATGCAATTATTTTGTCTATAGAGCACACCATCATTATGTAAGAAACGGTGGACCGGTGAATGATCCACAAAAGAAGAAGCTTCTTGTGAGGACAAATTTTCCGGTAATTAATATGCTCGCTATATGCCGACATTTTATATTGTGTTTAATTTCAAATTGCTGACGCACATAATAAATTTTATTCAACACAGTGTTATCAGCAACCACCAGGCACTAACTTTTGTGGCTACTACGTGTGCGAGATGCTCAGAATCTACGAGAGATACTCTACTAAGTTAGAACAAGTAAGTTCAGAGAAAATATATCTTTCTACACGTTATCAATGTTGTATAATTTTTCTAATCGTATGTATGTGTACTATTCTTCTTTAAACAGATCACAGAAGTTCCAGTTGTAGCGAACCGGTTCGACAATCGAACCATGCTTAACTTGGTTGTAGATCTTTGCCGCTTCATCCGTCGCGATGTCTGCAACCATTTGGACGATTTCTACGATCCGGAGAGCGAGCTGGCGACGGACGATAAATTCAAACGACTTAGGGAATGGGAAAAAGAGCACCGCCATTAATGAATGATTTGTAAATTGTTGCTAGACTTCTGTAATTTGCGCGAGACAAAACTTGATATGTATATAAACATGCATGCATGATCTGTGTACGTACATTTATATCTTTTATGAGGAAATTATATAATTAAATGTTTTTTCTCGTGCGAATATATATATACATGCATCTTATTGATCGACCCATGCATTTAATATTATTGAGAGAGACGAGAGGAGAGAGAGGAGAGGATCAGAGAGAGAGAGGAGAGGAGAGAGAGACCATCTTCCCGTGCGGTCGACTTAACGGACCGCCCGGGAAGATCCATTATCCCGTGCGGTCGTGTAAAGTGGCCCGCACGGGATAATCGATCTTCCCGTGCGGGCCGCTTAAGCCGACCACATGAGATAATAGATCTTCCCGTGCGGTTGGGCTGTCCGCACGCGAAAATAGTCTTTTCTCAGACCTTTTCGCGCATGCGGGCAGACCTTCCGCATGGAAAGATGTCTTTCGATCCGCATGAAAAAATAGTTTCTTAAGTAGTGTGGTTAAGATAAAGAGTTAAATTATTTCCTGCATGCGTTGGGTTATTCTTGTTTGTGGGGACCTCCCATAATGTTAATGTGGTAGATGGCTCTCATATCCACACCGAGGTTTGAACATTCCATGAAGGGATATGTTGGTGGTGACTGGTGAGTGTGCATTATTATATCTATAACTATTTATAAAGTAAATAGTATTTTCACTCAATTTTTGTTTTGCCTGACTATTTTGCAGAAAATCCCTTGAGTTTTTTTAAAATTAACCTGCAGTCCACCTGGCTGTTTTAAAAAACTCAGTTAAAGAAGAAAAAAGGTTATTTTGCAGAAAACTCTTTGAGTGTTTATAAAATTAACCCAAAGTCCCAACACTGAAAAAAAAGAGAGGGCTTGGATAAAAAAAAGACCTCCTACATCCCTCTCTTCCGTCCCTATCCGCGTTGCCCCTGCGCCGCGCCTGTGCCCCTCCCTCCCGTCACCGCTCGGAGCTCCCGCGCCGTCGCCTGGACCTTCGTCCTCCGTCTGTTTCTCTCCTTGCGTCGTCGTCCCGTTACAACGCACGGGCATTTTGCTAGTTACTATAGAATATCCAAAAGAAAACAGATTTGCTATATCCTGCTGTTGACATAAATTAGGAAGCAAAACTTCCAAATTTTCGCCGTCCGATGTTCCTTCAAGGATTCATGCTGTCTGGGAAGCGAAAAAATATTTTTCGCCTGTGTTTAATAATTTGTTCGAGTTCAATAATTTATCATTAATATTATCTTTTTCTAAGTCTTTATCAATTATTCTAGATACATCATTGAGCTGCGCCTTCTTTTAAAAATACGTAAAATATCTCTATAGATATACAAAGTTAATAATTAATTTATTTCTAATTTTTATGTGGCCTCCTTACACAACATGCTATATAAATTATTTTTTTTGTTGTTGTTTTTAATGTAAACCATCTTTCATACACTAGATAAGATATGTTTGTGCTATTATCTTTTATGTAAGCAAATTCTTTCTCAGATACCACACAAAAATATTTTTTCTAAAAAATAAATATACCATAAAAAACTTGAAACTTATATACAAACTTTCATGTTATGTAGAAAAGCCACACAAGAATTTTCATATATTTTTGAAACTTTTAATGAGATAAATCAAGTGTTAACCTTGTATTTCTCTAATGGTATTTTGGGTATTTAAAAAAGACTCAATCCAACGACATATTATAGAATAATTTATAAAGTCACCAGTATATTAGAGAAAAAGATAATGTGAGTGATAAATCGTTGAACTATGACAAACTTAATGACATAGAGTAGATTATCTTGTATAATTATATTTGAAATTTTTTTACCCAAAAATATCTAATATTATATATAGCTACTCCCTTTATATATATATAATTCTTGTGAGCAGAAATATATAGCGGAACGGCACTGTTACCCAACTTAGGACGGCCCATTTGGCGTTGCAGTGAATTATGATCGTCGTTCAATTACAACCGTATTTAAAGAAACCAGGAAAATGACACCATCCTCTTTAGAAAAAAAAAGAACAAGCGCTACAGACAATAGTTGAATATCTCATCTAACGGGAAAACTTCATTACTTAAACAAACAACTGCATTCATTCCAGGATCCCGTTTATATATATGTAGTAATTTGCCAATTATCTATACTTTTGGGTTGTATTTTCGTCTTCAATTACAAATCATGAAATGCTTGCAAAGTGTCAGTTTCACACATATAATTCAAACTGAAAAGTGATGTGGAGATTATAGCAATCGGGTATCTACATAGCAAGTTTATTCAATTGGAGATAGGGATAGATTGCACCTACTATATCTGTAAACCAAATATGACTTGGGTGTTACGTTGCCGATTGAGATAAGGCAACGGTCCATAGTCACGGTTTGGTAAGATTGAGAAAACCGACTTAGAGTCAGATAGGGTTTTCGATCTGTAAGCCCACCTCCCAAGACTATATAAGGGGGGTAAGGGGCGTCCTTTGAGGGATATCAGAAGTTAGATCAGCTTTAAGCTTTCAGCCTTAGATCACGAGATCAATAAAGACACTCGGCGGATCGAATCCCCGAAACAGGAGTAGGGTATTACCTCACGAGAGGGCCTGAACCTGTCTAAACTTCGTTCTCCAATCTAACCCATTGTGCTTGGCGATCTTGACTGCATCCCCAAATTTCTATTGCCGAAACCAAGTTTTGACAGTTGGCGCGCCAGGTAGGGGATCCGCGCGTGATGGGATCTTCTTCAGGATTCGGCGACTTCGCCGCCAACAACTTCGGCAAGTTCTCCTCCTTCGACTCGGACTCGAACTAGTCGAAAGGAGAGACCCACTCGGCGTCGTTCGGGCTCCCGAACAGCGCCAAGATCTTCAACGATATCTTGAATTCCAAGATGCAATCCGCCCACTCCGACGAAGGAGTTCACTCGGCACCGTTCGGACTACCAAATGCCGCCGAAATCTGCACCGATCTTCTCGTCCCACCAACGAAGACGATCTACTCGGAAGAAGACTACTCGGCGCCGTTTGGACTACCAAACGCCGCTGAGATCTACGGCAAGCTCCTCTCCCCCGAGTCGAGGTCGACCCACTCGGAGGAGTCCGCGTCCTCAAGCTCTGACTCGGACTGGAATGATCCAGATCCGAACGACCCAGGATCAAGGGAGGTCGCCGTCATCCTCATGCCATTCGGCTCATGCTCGTCTTCGGAGCTCAACGAATATCTCAGCTCTGCCGGCTTTGACGACCTCTATGGCATCCCCTCGGACGAAGCCGATGATTCCGACTGCAACAAGGACTACGAGCCGAAGTGCTTCGATGTCTTCATGGCTGAGGTGGCCGAGTCCGACTCAGCCATGGCCCGCAGGCTTGCAGAGGAAGAGGGAGCCAGGATCGAGCAAGAGCGCAAGCTAGCGGAGGAGGAGAAGAAACGCAAAGAAGAAGCCGACAAGAGAAAACAAGATCTACGGGCAGCCGGATGGTCCGCTCAGGAGGCTATTCTTCAAACGCGGGTCCGCAACACCAATATCTTCCAGACGCCACATCAGAACGCTGTTGCTGCCCTCACACTCTTGGACACCGTCATCGAGACGGCGCCCCCCGACGTGACTCCAATACTAGACAAAATCAAGACCATCGTCGCAGCCACAGCCAACGGTCATCCCTCCACCTCAGCACGAAGGCCGACTGAGTCTGTGGCCGAAACGCTCGACAAAAGCCGGCTCCCGCCACTAAGGTCAGGAGACTACAAGAGGCCCGAGCCAGACCGGTCAACAACTAGGCCAAGAGGCCCACGCCACGAGTCCACGCAGAAGCATCAGGAGCAAACGGCCGACTCCCGCGACAAGCGACATGGACGTCCACCCGTCCACCACCGCATCCGCCGCAACAACAGCTCCAGCTACCGAACCAGCCAACCGAGGACCCCGCCGAGCGATCTGCGGGAAGTCCTCGATCGCCGGTACCAAGAGCGAGACCAACGCACTCGGGAAGATCGGAGGGGATCACCCGATAGCAACAACGACGGAGTGCCGCTTTCACTCGGGAGCTTCGCGAGTGCACGGCCGAATGGATTCAAGCCAACAGAATAGAGAAGTATGACGGCAAGACCGACCCCGAGTCGTGGCTTACCGTGTACACTCTCGCCATCCGTGCAGCAGCGGCGACAACAAGGCTATGGCCAACTACTTGCCCATGGCCCTCGCCAACTCAGCCAGGAACTAGCTCACGAGCCTGCCGAGAGGCTCAATCGGCTCGTGGAGCGAGCTGAGGGACCACTTCATCGCCAACTTTCAGGGCACCTTCGAGAGACCCACCACCCACTTCGACTTATACCACGTCATCCAGAAGCCGGACGAACCTCTGAAGGACTACATCCGGCGCTTCTCCGAAAAGCACAACAAGATCCCCAACATCACCGACGACATCATCATCGCCGCCTTCCAGAAGGGAGTCCATGATGAGCTGTTAATCGGAAAGTTCGGGCGCAAGCCACCGAAGATGGTGAAGCAGATGTTTGAAATGGCAAACTCTTACGCCAAATCCAATGATGCCATCAAGGCGGCTCGCCAAGACCGGCCCGACAGGAGGAAAGATAAGCAGGCGGGAGGAAGCCGGAATCCTAAGAAGGATAACGGCAACAACAACAATCAGGGCCAAAAGGACCGCAAGCGCCGATCCGAAGATCTGGTCGCCGCAACCTTCAACTCTCAACGCCGCCCCCGAGTCGCCGCCTACGACGCCATCATGAACGCTCAATGCACTCATCATCCCAATCACAAGCACGCGGCTAAGGACTGCTTCATTTATAAACAGTTCGCCGAACAGTATGCGCCGCAACTCAACAAGAAGCAGACTGATAAAGCCGGTCCATCGGGCGCCAAGAAGAACAACGCGGCTGAGAATGCCGAGCCCTTTCAAGACCCCGTGGGTGAGCTCAATCACATCTTCGGGGGGCCGCTAGCCTATGAATCCAAGAGGAAACAAAAGCTAACCGACCGAGAGGTCAACGCGGCGCAACCCGAAGTCCCTCAGTACCTGCGATGGTCGGAGGTGGCCATCACTTTTGACCGCTTGGATCACCCCTACCGAGTGGTTCACCCGGGGCGCTATCCACTCGTCTTGGACCCGGTGGTCCGCAACATCAGACTTAAGCACGTCCTCATTGATGGAGGCAGCGCCCTCAATATTTTATTCGCCAAAACCATAGACGAGATGCAGATCCCGAGGACCGAATTGAAGGCAAGCTCAGCCCCCTTCCATGGAGTCATCCCGGGGCTATCATCTACACCACTCGGGCACATCGCCCTCCCGGTCACCTTCGGAGCTTGAGAGAACTTCCGAACGGAGAACATCACTTTTGAGGTGGCCGACTTCGAAACGGCCTACCACGCCATCATCGGAAGGCCTGTGCTCGCCAAATTCATGGCGATCCCCCACTACACCTACCTCTGCATGAAGATGCCGGGTCCCAACGGCGTCATCACTCTTCGCAGTGACGTGAAGCAAGCCTTCACCTGCGACAAGGAGAGCTGCAACTTGGCCCAATCTCGCAAGAGATCACGTGGCCAGCAAGAAATCCGATTGGCTGCATTGACTTTGGCAGAGGGTGAAATCCCCGCGAAGAAGATAGCCAAATCAGGATCCGGCGATGCCAAGACCAAGAAAATCTCCCTTGATCCATCGGATCCCTCGAAAACTGTTGTAATCGGCGCTGAACTAGATCCCAAATAGGAAAGCGTGCTCGTCACCTTCCTCCAAAATAATAAAGATGTTTTTGCTTGGAAACCATCTGATATGCCCGGAATTCCTAGGGAGGTGATCGAGCACTCTTTGCACGTCAAAGATGACGCAAAACCGATAAAACAACGATTACGCAGATTCGCGTAGGATCAAAAAGATGCCATCAAGGAAGAGCTCACAAAGCTCTTGGCTGCCGGCTTTATCAAAGAAGTCCTACATCCCGACTGGTTAGCCAACCCAGTTCTGGTCCGCAAGAAGACGGGGCAATGGTGCATGTGCGTTGACTATACCGACCTCAACAAAGCCTGTCCCAAAGATCCATTCGGGCTGCCTCGCATCGACCAAGTCGTAGATTCAACAACCGGCTGCCAACTCCTGAGCTTCTTGGATTGTTACTCGGGTTATCACCATATCAGTTTGAAAGAATCCGACTGCCTGAAGACATCGTTTATCACGCCGTTTGGGGCCTACTGCTACATCACCATGCCTTTTGGCCTGAAGAACGCCGGTGCCACATACCAACGCATGATCCAGAGGTGTTTCCAGACGCAGATCGGCAAGAACGTGGAAGCTTACGTCGACGATGTCGTCATCAAGACCAAGCAGAAAGAAGACCTGATCGCTGACCTAGAAGAAACCTTCGCGAATATCCAGGCCTTCAGAATGAAGTTGAACCCGGAGAAGTGCACTTTCGGCGTCCCATCAGGCAAACTGCTCGGCTTCATGGTGTCACATCGCGGCATTGAAGCCAATCCAGAGAAGATCAACGCTATCTTGAACATGAAGCCCCCGAGTAACCAGAAGGATGTCCAGAAGCTCACTGGCTGCATGGCGGCGCTAAGCCGCTTCATCTCTCGACTCGGCGAATGGGGCATGCCCTTCTTTAGATTGCTAAAGAAAACAGACGACTTCCAATGGACCGCGGGAGCCCACAAGGCCTTCGAAGACTTCAAAGAATTTCTTACGACGCCGCCCGTCCTAGCCTCACCCCAACCCTAGGAGCCTCTGCTGCTGTACGTATCAGCCACTCACCAAGTGGTTAGTACGGTCCTCGTGGTCGAGCGCGAAGAAGAAGGGCGGGTCCAGAAGATTCAGAGGCCGATCTACTTTGTTAGCGAAGTGCTGGCAGGAGCCAAAACTCGCTACCCGCAGGTACAAAAATTGCTTTATGGTGTCCTGATAACCGCGAGGAAATTGGCGCACTATTTTCAGGGTCACTCGGTCACCGTCGTCACCTCCTTTCCACTCAGCGATGTCATCCACAACCGGGAGGCAACTGGGCGCATCGCGAAGTGGGCCCTGGAGCTGATGCCGCTGGACTTAACATTTAAGGCGAGGACGTCTGTCAAGTCACAGGCCCTGGCGGACTTCTTGGCCGAGTGGACCGAACAACAAGAAGATGTACCTCGGGAAGATCTCCAATATTGGACCATGCACTTCGACGGATCCAAGAGGATCACCGGCTTGGGAGCAGGAGTTGTGCTGATCTCCCCGACTGGGGAAAAGCTAAGATACGTCCTCCACCTCCACTTCTCCGCCTCACATAACGTCGCCGAGTACGAAGCTCTGCTGCATGGACTGTGGCTCGCAATTTCACTCGGGATACGTCGGCTCATCGTGAAGGGGGACTCCCAGCTGGTCGTAAACCAAGTGATGAAAGACTGGTCCTGTCTAAACGACACCATGGAGGCCTACTGACAAGAGGTCCGCAAACTTGAAGACAAGTTTGACGGGCTCGAACCGTCACATGTCTTAAGGCACAACAACGAAGCGGTGACGAGTTGGCACAATTCGGGTCCAACGCGAAGCCGCCCCAACAGACGTTTTTGTCGAGCACCTCTATGAACCAACTGTTGCGGCAAAGCCAACCCCTGACGAACAGGCTGCAAACGAAGTCGCCATGATTGACGCCGACTGGAGGACGCCACTCATCAAATTCTTAACACAGCAAGAGCTGTCGAAAGACCAGGATGAGGCAGAACGTGTCCGACGTCGTTGCCAAGCTTATGTCATGGTTGACTCCGACCTGTACAAGAGAAGCCCCTCCGGAGTCTTGATGAGATGCATCACACCCGAGGAAGGACGACAACTGCTCCAAGACATCCACTCGGGCATATGCGGAAGCCACGCGGCAGCACACACTTTGGTGGGCAAAGCCTACAGACAAGGTTTTTTCTGGCTTACCGCGGTCTCTGACGCGGACAAAGTGGTTCGAACATGTGAAGGCTGCCAATTCTTCGCCCGACAGAGCCATGTCCCAGCCCAAGAACTACAAACAATCCCATTATCCTGGTCGTTTGTGGTATGGGGCTTAGACATGGTCAGCCCTTTCAAGAAGGCTCCAGGAGGATTCACACACTTATTCGTCGCAATCGACAAGTTCTCCAAGTGGATTGAAGCTAAGTCGGATGCCACAATTACTGCTGACAAAGCACGAGACTTCATCCTCAACATCGTGCACCGCTTCGACGTCCCAAACAGGATCATAACCGACAACGGGACTCAATTCACGGGAGGCATCTTCAAGGAATTCTGCGAAGACTTTGGAATCAAGATCTGTTATGCGTCAGTTGCACATCCCAAAAGCAACGGACAAGTCAAGCGGGCCAATGGCATGGTCCTCCAAGGCATCAAGGCCCGCGTGTTTGACCGCCTAAATCCTTACGCTGGTAAGTGGGTTCAAGAGCTCCCCTCGGTCTTATGGTCTCTGTGGACTACACCCAGTCGGGCTACCGGCCAAACTCCTTTCTTTTTGGTCTACAGCGCAGAAGCCATGTTGCCAAATGAGATGGAGTATGAGTCCCTCCGAGTCCGCAGCTTCAACGATGAACGCTATGACCCCGACCGAGTGGACGACCTCACCCGACTGGAAGAGGCCCGAGAAGCAGCCCTCATCAAGTCGGCGAAATATCTTCAAGGGCTCAGACGATACCACAGTCGCAACGTTCGAGCACGAGCTTTCATCGTTGGCGATCTGGTTCTACGCAAGATTCAAGCCACCAAGGACCGTCACAAGCTATCCCCTTTATGGGAAGGACCATACATAATCGCTGAGGTGACTTGGCTAGGTGCATATCGGTTAAAGCGTGAAGACGGGTCTATGGTGGAGAACTCCTGGAACATCGAGCATCTTCGACGATTCTATGCTTAAATTGACTTAAGTTTCATGTTTTTCTTGACTGCCAACCTCAAGCAAGATGACTTCTTGAGTTAGCAGTCGGGGGCTGTACATATGTCAATAAAGCATAGTTTTCCTCATCAACTCTTGTGCATAATTCGGTTTATCATTGTTTAATGTTCCTTGATTCGAGTTCAGTGTCTAAGGACTGAGAATTTTTTGATGACCTAATCGAGCTTAGGCTCGGTGACAGTCGGACGAAAATTACTTAAGAAATTTCACATAAAAACTCGAATCAGGGCATTAACATAAATAAGCTGAATATTCACAAGTCTACATCAGAATGTCACAAGCATCCAACATTTACAAGTCAATGTTTACAAAGCAAGTCAAGGCCGGAAATGGTTTACTACATCAGCAACCACCTTTTTGGCCGACTCCTGTGCCTCGCTAATCAAATCAAGAGCCTGCTCATCTGAAGTTCCCTCACCGAAGCCCTCCCTGACTGAATCCACGTCCACCCGAGGGTAGGGTGACTTCGTTTGTGCAAGGGCGAACCCCGCTCCCATCACAACCGCCTCGGAAATGTTGGCTAGATACTGGTCAGGGGCTCGCCTAAGCTTGTCGAAGACTTCAACAGGGTCCATCGAGCTGGCCCCGACTCCATTGTGGAATAGTGACAACAGGATTGGTGTCGCTGCGTTGGCAACCTCTTCCCGGACCTGTCCGGCTCGTTTAACCCTCTCAAGTAAGACGTCATATTGAGCTCGGGTTTTGACTTTGTAAGCTGCCAAAAGAACTTGATCATGCAAAGTACTCAAAGGTAAAGCAGCGCAAAGAATGATTACTTCAAAAAAGCTCACCTTCGAACTCCGCCTTCAACTCGGTCTTGTCGAGGCTGACTGCCTCTAGCTGGACCTAGAGCGAGTGGACCTCCGACGAATTTTCTACAAACAAAGAAGGCTATCAGTAACCAGGATCAACATGGAAACCACAAAAAGAATGGGAGGGATAAGCTTACTCCCGACTGATCCCCGGAGGTCGAGGTTTTCCTCCCGGAGTTCAGCTACCTCCCTCCTCAGGGCTGCCTCCCTCGACGCGGCCTCTTCCCGAGTGGTCTTCAGCTTTTGCTGGACATTCTCCAGAGAGTTTAAGTGCGGGACCAACTTCTCCAGCGCCTCGAACTTGTCCATGGATCGACAGTACTTCTTCTGCGCGCAAGATCCGAAGTTGACCGACTGACAAGAAATGATGATGCAACAATGAAAAAGGACTAAGGCTTACGTTGAGTAGCCGAGTCGCCTCATTCAGGCTGTTGACAAGGGCATCCCTTTCTTCGTTTTCCGCTTGCTTGTCTAGGATGATGCCCTGCCTTTGGCCTTTCGAGTCTCGCCACTCGATTTTAATCGGGGGAACCCAGGTTTCAGAAGACTGTAACCTGGGGATCTCTCTACTGTGGCTGGTAGATCAGGAAGAACAGATGAAGACACAAAAGGTTTGAACTGGAGATTAAAGACAAGATTTCGATTTAAGACTTACCGGCTTCGACGGCTGAACTCTTAGCCGAGCAATCGGCTCTCTTTCCTTCGGCTTTTCGTCGACCGGTCTTCGCCGGGGCTCTCTTCGAGCCGCACCTTGGGGCTTCTCCGCCGCCGACTGGCTTCCAGTCGGGACGTCCCAGCTGGCGGTCGGGGGCTCCCTCCTTGGGATGTCTTGGCCTGGAGGTGAGGGCTTTCTGCCCGGAGCGCTCTCGCTCGGGAAAGGGCTCCGGGGTTTTGGCTCCGTAGGCTTGGATGCCTCGGACGCGGCAGCTGGAGCCGGCCCTTCACTCTTCTCGGCAAGATCTATATCCTGTGGCCTCCTGCCAAACCAACGACGCGCTCAGTCGGAATGAAGACAAAGAAATTTTCAACAATGAAGTTCAGACTTCAGTCATGAAGCATACCTGGACGACCAGCGGATCTTCGGCGTCGCTTTCGGCGACGGCCTTGGAGGGGTTGTTTCGACTGGAGGAGCCGGGACATCGTCGTCCGAGTCGTCGATGACGAGCCTCCTTTTGCTCGCCCGTTTGTTGGTGTCCTCACTCGGGGCCGCCCGCTTCCTGACTGGGTCACTTTGGATTTTCACTCCACCAGTCGGCTTCTTGGCAGGGCGAAGCGGCACGTCATCATGAGGAACCTTGTACGGTTTCGAAATAATAGAAGCATTTTCCTGCAAGAGAAATTCTCGCAATACTAAGAGGCATAACATCAAGATTGCAAGATAGTACAAAGAGGTCAGTCGGCTTACCGGAGGAGGAGGCCGATAGAGGCTGAAGGGAAGAACCGGCAGCACGAGGGCGCGCTCGACTGCAACTCAAGTCGAGAAGATCTTGTACATCCGGATCTTCAGGATCTTGAAACTGAGGGGATCTTGGTCTTCCGGATTGATGTCCTTCCCGCCTTCGTACTCGAAGGCTGGCTTCGATCGCTCTTTGATTGGTGCCAGTCGGCTCCTGATAAAGTGCCGAGTGATCTGTTCGCCGCGAAGACCTTTCTGCTTTATCTCCAAGATCTTCGCTAGAAGTTTGTTGGCTTCATCCCAATCTTGCGCTACCGGCACAGTGCTCCAAGTATGTTTAGGCACAGGGGGAAGGCCGACGAAGGCTGGCAGGCTGGGTTCAAGATTGCTGATATAGAACCAGCTTGCATGTCAGCCCTTGTTGGAGGATTTCAAGGGAAGATAGAAGTACTCCTTGCGGAGAGATCCGCGGAGTTGGAATCCCGCTCCACCAACGACGCATGGGTGGTCCTTATTCGGATGTGGTTTGAGGTAAAACATGCGGCGAAAAAGTTGGAAGTAGGGGAAGATGCCAAGGAAGGCTTCACATACATGAATGAAGAGAGCGATGTCAAGCATAGAGTTGGGGTTCAGATGATAGAGTCGAAGACCATAATAATCCAGAAGCCCCCTAAAGAACTCGGAAGTGGGGAGGCTGAACCCGCAGTAAAAGAAAGATGTGAATATAACAAGCTCACCCATGTTCCGCGTTGGGAAATCTTCACCCGCCGCCGGGCGCCAGCTCACGATCTCCTTGGGAGGAAGCACGCCGTGCTTCACCATCTCTTTGAGAGTGGACTCCCTCACATCCGAAGTGGCCCACTGCTCGAAGGGGATTTTCTTCTCATCCGCCATGAATGTGGTTAGGGAGGGAAGCAGATCTGGCCAAAAGGATGGGGATTTGAGCAAAGGATCTTGGGAGCTGGATGCGGAGGCTTTTTGTGGCAAAGGACGAGCTCCTGGGTCGATGGATTCGGGTGCGCGCGAGTCTAGGGTTTTTCGCAGGGAGCTGGTGAACAGTGCTGCGAAAAGAGGAATTTTTCGGGAAGACGAAGTGGTGGGGATGACCTCGAGGCTTTGTAGAGAGATTTGAGGGTTGCGCTAGGTTTTCTCGTGATTGGGCCGAGCCCATGAGAGACCTGCGGCCCAGCTAAGGTGTGGCCCGACGCGTGTCCTTAGGGACTTAAGTGGATGAGCTTAAGCAGATTTGCCTTGGCAATATGCACGTGTCCGAATGCCCTATACCTTTGGAAATCCTTTCATACCGCGGTTTGCTTGACTTCGTGAGAAGCTAGCACGATGCAATTTGAAAGGTGACCAACAGTAAAGCTTTTTATAGCTTGCCTTGATGACAAGGGCTGTTTGGTTCTTTAGCATTTGATTGGATGATTACATCAATGCTATTTTTTCCATTTTGGTGAAGATCTTTATAGATTAAGACCAGTATTATGGCAAGAGCTGTTTGTTAATTTGGTAATATTTTTCAGACGACTGAAAAACTTATTTACCAATGAGGGATGATTAAAATATTTGTTCCGAGATAACTCGGGCAGATTCACTCGGATAAGCATGAGCTTACCGAGTGCTTTCCACCTATGAGGGAGGATTGAATTATTTGTTCTGAGATAACTCGGGTAAATTCACTCGGATAAGCACGAGCTTGCCAAGTAATAAGATTTTGTATGATTGTTTTAGCATGAGCTAAACATTTACATGAGTATGATTCTTTATAGTCCTTGCTCGTATGTTTGGTTTATTTTTGGCTAATCATACGGTCGGGGGCTATACTTAATTAGGTGTATCATGAGATACACCGAGATGTTTATTTTTGAGAATTTTTCAGATATTTTCCAGCCCTTCACAGTCTTTGGAGCCACTCGGGAAATTCAGGCAGAGATGATGGAATCATTCGGCGCCAGAAGCACTCGGCCAAAGAAGTTTTTGGCTGTGTACTGTCTTGGTTTGAAGCTGAGTTGTCTCGTCGACTGAAAAGGACTCGTGGGCTACTGTGGAGATTATGACAATCGGGTATCTACATGGCAAGTTTATCCGATTGGAGGTAGGGATAGATTGCTCCTACTATATCTGTAAACCAAATATGACTTGGGTGTTACGTTACCGATTGAGATAAGGCAACGGCCCATTGTCACGGTTTGGTAAGGTTGAGGAAACCGACTTAGAGTCAGATAGAGTTTCCGATCTGTAAGCCCACCTCCCAAGACTATATAAGGGGGGTAAGGGGCGTCTCTTGAGGGATATCAGAAGTTAGGTCAGCTTTAAGCTTTCAGCCTTAGATCACGAGATCAATAAAGACACTCGGCGGATCGAATCCCCGAAACAGGAGTAGGGTATTACCTCACGAGAGGGCCTGAACCTGTCTAAACTTTGTTCTCCAATCTAACCCATTGTGCTTGACGATCTTGACTGCATCCCCAAATTTGTATTGCCAAAACCAAGTTTTAACAAGTGGGCTTGTATGTCGGTATATATACGCCGGTTGACGTACAGTCGTCTACACGAAGTATACGCCAGAGAGGAAGATTGTGACAACAGGCAGTCTCAGCCATCTTGTCAGTTCATGTCTGGGCTAGAGGTAGACTGCTGGAAACACTGGAAACAGATAATGCATGCAGGTAGACTGCTTCATAAGTTCAGACTAGCGCAACCATGACGACCATAAAACCCTTGGGATGTCGCTTTTGTATGACCCTGCAGGCCTGGACTAGCTCAAAAACAATAATCGATTTGGTCCATACAAAATTAAGCTGATACTAGTCTATATATATATATATATATATATATATATATATATATATATATATGAACTAATTAGCTAGATGTGCTGCGACAAAGTCATGCATGCATGCTGATTTTCTCTAAGCTGAGGGCCGGGGTGATCTATAAATTCAGTACTAGCTAGCATTCTTCAGTTCAGTGCATGCTCTTGCATCACTTCTAAGTATATAGCTAGCTTCCTTGGGGGACAAAATTAAGTTTTGGCAATTTCATTCACTACGGGAAAACCCATGTTTGCCGAGTATAAAATTGTTTGCCGAGAGCTTTATATCGGGCACTCGGCGAACAATATTTTTGCCGAGCGAGCTCTCGGTAAAAAAACACTCGCGAAAGGACACTTTGCCGAGTGTTTACACTCGGTAAAAAATCTCTTTTGCTGAGTGCCTCCACAGGGCCCTCGGCGAAAGTACAATTTTGCCGAGTGCCAATAAGGGGCACTCGGCAAAACAGTAACCACTGTCAACGAACACTGTTTGACAACATCTTTGCCGAGTGTCAGGGCTATGCACTCGGCAAAATACCACCTTTGCCGAGTGCCTCAGCTAGGCACTCGGCAAAATGCCCCTTTGCCGAGTGTCTTTCCCTGGCACTCAGCAAACATGTGAAAATTTTTTCTCATCTATCCTCCAAACTTTCTCTATTATGTAAATACAACATGTAATCCCTAATTATCAAATTTGGTAATTTTTTGATTGGTTTTGCTATTTTTCTTTGATTTATTGTATTTTCGTGAATTTTTTTGCAAGTCTCAAATTAGAACTGCAGGTGGTCAAAAATAAAAAAAATTAGTGCAAAAATTATATTCATGTTATTTAGACCCTTTTGAGTCATTATGTGATAAATGAACAGAAATTGAGATGTTTTTCTTCATGCAACATGGTTAGGAACGTGTTGACCGAATGATTTCAAAATTGTAAAACTAGCAAACGAAGTCAGAAAATCATAAAATTTGTTAGGATGTCATGATATCATACGTCAAGGCTGGGGTAAAAAATCGAGAAGGTTTCGAATATTTTATCAGGTACAACGCTCATAAAACCGAAGATTCTCTGAAGAAGATTATAAGTGTTGAGAAGGATTAGTTAGATTTAGAGAGAAAGTGACGGCCGAATTATCGTTTCATTTCAAATCTTTTTCCCTAGGCAATAAATATCATATATTGGTTTATGCAAAAATTTGGTAATTTTTTAATCCGTTTGATAATTTTTAAATTATTAGAAGCATAAAAACTAAAGTTTTTTTTCCGAGTGTAGCTCTCGGCAAAGTATCACACACGGTAAAAATTGTACAAAACCCTACTGCGTAAAACTTTGCCGAGTGCCTAGAGTAGAGCACTCGCGACATTAGTCTTTCCCGAGTGCCCCCGATCGGCACTCGGCAAAGCTTGTTTTTGCCGAGTGCCCAAATCGGGCACTCGCAAAGCTTCGGCACACGGCAAAGGTTTTTAATATGCACGCCTCCTCCTCGTGCCCGCTCGCTCGGACTTAGAAAAATAAGCACACGTGACCGCCGCCTCCCGCGCTCATCTGCCGTAGCGCCTCGCCGCCGCGGCGTCGCGCCCCGCCGCCGACCGCTGCGCCGCCGACCGCCGCCCGCGACCGCCGCCTCCCGTGCCGGCTGCGCCGCCACCGGCCGACGGGCTCCCTGCGGCGGCGGTCTCCTCCTCCGCCGACGCCCCCACCTCCCCACCCGGCCGACGCCGCCCTGCTCCCTCGGCCGACACCCCTCTTCCCTCGCCGGCCGACGGCCACCGCCGACGCGCCCTCCTCCGCCGACGCCCCCACCCTCCGTATTTTCGGTAAACATGTTTTTTACTTATTGCAACATTTATTTGTTATTGTAACATTTAGTTCAAACAAAATTAGATTTGTTATTATATAAACATTTAGTTCAAACTATGACAATTTTATATTTAGGTTATTATTGACACATCAAAATAATATATGTATTTAGGTGTTTATTGAAACGAGTGATATTTAGGTATTTATTAGAAACAAATCTATTGTAAAAACAATGGTATTTATTAGATACATATCTATACTCCTTTTATTTGAGTAAAAAATATATGATATATGCACGTATATATTTTTGAAGTTTATTGTATGCACATATGTTCGAAGCCTTTTTTGAGATGATGAATGGAGTCGCATCGCAGCCCATGCCGTCGTTTATGTGCCAGCCATCGAGCCGTGCTTTCCTATTTTGTAGGTGCCGCTGTCTTTACCATCGTTTGTTTGTGTATAACGTAACCTTAGGCGTCTCCCGTTCGAAAGAGATACGGATGAAAATATGCGTCTTCTTGCATATCTTTAACCGTATCTTTTTTGAATTGTCCACGTTTTTTGGACAGTCCGAGGATGTGTAGATGAGTTTAGTTTCCATGGTCTAGTATTCTGGTCCGACTCAGAATTTCGGTAGTATCTCCCAGTTGTTGTCCGGATACACAATCTCCCTGTCGGGACATGTATTTGGAGAACAGCGGGGAGGTTCTGTCGAAATTCTATCTCGGAGCGGAGTACTAGAGGATGGGAAGTAAACTCATCTACACATCCTCGGGTGGGATTAGGACCTATCTTTACCTATTAGACATTAGATTGTTCGATAGATGGAAATAATATTTATATGATTGTTCGATATGATAGAGGATGGATGACCGTGAGTGGATGTATACGGGCCGCTCAAGTCACGGTTCGTTGACCGATGAATGGATCGAGAAGACCGATGTTTTCTTGGAACTTGCATTTGCCAAGGATAAAGGAGCGCGTACCACATGGTGTCCCTGTAGCAAATGTGGTAACATGAAGCGACAAACAAAAGTGATCATGGGTAAACACCTTTGCAAGAATGGTTTTACAGCTGATTATACCCGGTCGACGTTCCATGATAAAGCCTACCGTGGGAGAGACGAGGTCGTCCGACAACACATCGAGAAGTTTGATTCTGATGCCGGGGTAGGAGACATGTTAAATGACTATGAAGAAGCACACTTCGATGAAGGATGTAGAGAGGAGGAGCCGGAGCCTACCGCAAAGGCGTATTACGACATGTTGTCTGCGGCACAGCAACCCCTTCATGGGCATACAAAGGTTTCTCAACTGGATGCCATTGCACGGCTAATGGCCGTAAAGTCCCAGTTTAGCTGTAGTAGAGAGGCTTTTGATGTTATGTTGACAGTTGTTGGAAGCCTGCTTCCGAATGGTCACCTTTTGCCAAAGAGCATGTATGAGGCACAAAAACTCCTTCGTGCACTTAAGATGCCATATGAGCAGATACATGCTTGTTCGAATGGATGTATCCTATTTAGGAAAGAGCATGCGGAAGCAAAATACTGTGCAAAGTGTGGATCCTCTAGGTTCGTAGAGGTAGACTCTGGTGATGGGCATAAGAGGCAGCTCGCTATCCCCATGAAGATCTTACGATACCTTCCGTTCATACCGAGGATCCAACGGCTTTACATGACTGAGAAATCCACGAAACAGATGACATGACACAAGATCGGACGTCGATACAATCCTGAGAAGCTTGTACATCCATCCGATGGTGAAGCTTGGAGAAGGTTTGATGTGATTCATTCTGGGAAAGCTCTAGAGGCTCGTAATGTACGGGTTGCATTGGCAACGGATGGGCAAACTGGGGATTCTGGGAACCCTCTTTGCCGAGTGTCCAAACTTCGCCAAGAGCTGTGACAAAAGCACTCGGCGAAATTCCAAATTTCGCCGAGTGTTTTCGCCAAAGCACTCGGCGAAGTTCTAAATTTCGCCGAGAGCATTTCAAAAACACTCGGCGAAATGGGGAATTTCGCCGAGTGTTTTTGGTGGCACTCGGCAAAATTGAAAAGTTCACCGAGTGTTTTTCCGACACTCGACAAAATTTTCCGTCACCGTGCACCTAACCTAACGTGTACTTTTTTGCCGAGTGTCGAGAGGACACTCGGCGAAGATTTTGCCGAGTGCCCGATAGAAAACACTCGGCAAAGAGCTCTTTGCCGATCCAAAGTTCACCGTGTGAGCTATGCTGAGTGCAACACTCGGTGAAGTGTTCGTCCAGTATTTTACAGCCTTCGTCGAGTGTCCTATACACTTGGCAAACCGAGAATTTCCCGTAGTGATTTTTGCTGGTGTCGACTAGCCTTCTTTGGTGAAGATATGGGAAAGGTATTATGTCCACGCAATAACGTAGTCTTCTTTAATTTACTTCTCTTATTACCAACTTTTGCACTTCCTTAATTAGTATCTCCAACTGCTTCATGCCACTACTTTCATTTAATTGCTAGGGGTCATCACCCACATCAACTAGGGTTCACACACATATCTATGTTTATTAGAACTTTTCAATATGTAAATTAATATATAATACTAGAAAATAAACACGTCGGTTAGCATGTCATATTTTCGTAACTCATGTATAATCGTAATATTGAAATTTTGCCGGGCCATACAGGAGCAGGTATACCTTAATTGTTATAAAATTTTATTATTAAAACTTCATGTTTTTCAAAATTACCACCTTAAAGTTAAAACTGTGTTTTATGAACCAAGGAATTATTTTTTGTGGTATATTATATTTATACATGTTTTATGATAGTTTAAAATATAAATTTCTCATACCTATTTTTAAAAATAATTTATCATTCATTTGTGTTGTCAAAGAATTTTCATGCACTCAGTCTTATTTATCATCCATCAGCTAGACATGTGGCCATAGTTTTCTCTTTTTTTCATAACAGAAATAAATCTGGTCTTTTCATTGAGACATATAATATGTGTTGTTACAATCGCAGCATACAGTTCTTTTCACGCCGCCAACATTAAAAAAGAATAACTACGAACGTGTATATGTAACTTTTATTCAATGCCCTTATAAAATTGTACATAATAAATATAAAAAGTTCAATGATCAGCTCAGGCTAGCTATGATATGTGTTGTGTATATTAATACATGGAAACAAATAATTAAATTACTATGTGTGGACACAAACTTCTTTCGGTTGCGGGCATGAGAAGTCGATTCTTTTTTTACCTCATTCATGTTTTTAGCTCACATATATCTCCATTTTATCTCAAAAATTAACCCTACCACGTGGTCCAATCCGAATCCACAAAAACTGCTGGCTTGAGATTAGTTGATATTTTATCTACTGCAACTGCCCACTGCTAGGAAAATTCTCTTTAGTCCTGGTTTACAACCTTTTTAGTCTCAAGTTGTAAACCGGGACTAGAAAAGCGAGATCTTTAGTCCTGGTTGAAATAATCGGGACTAAAGATCCATCTTTAGTCTCGGTAGGTAACACCAACCGGGACTAAAGATGAAAGCGGCCACAACTGCCAACTTTATTATTAATATTTCTTTTTTCATTGTATTTTTCAGCTTGCATATCGTTTTTTTCAACAATACAACAACAAAATCATCCACAAATTTAAAAAACTATATTAAAAATCTACTACAAATTCATTCACAAATTCATTCAAAAATCTACAAGAAAATCATTCACAAATCTACGACAAAATCATTAGACTCACGTACGTATCAACCACCCTCACAAACACCAACCTTAACATCTAAATTCACACATCCAGGACACACTTACTTAACTAGCTTCCATTAAGGGCTGGTGGAGACTGTCGCCGCCGCTGCCTCCTGCTTCTGCCACAGGTGACCTTGAGGAAGCCGATGGCCGCCGCCGTCGCCCGCTCACCCGCCACGGCCGCACGCCCGCGCGCCCGCGCGCCCTCGCACCTGCCCGCCTTGCACTAGATAAGATCTAAGAGAGAGGGAGAGGGAGAGGGAGAGAGAGTTGAGAGATGGCGATGGGGGAGGTTTTGAGAGGGAGAGAGATATATTTTAAGTCTGCGTGCAGTCCTGAGACGATAAGGCCGAACACTGTTTATATTGATCCCGGTTGAAATAAAAAACCGCGACTAAAAATTAATCTTTAGTCCCAGTTGATAACACCAACCAGGACTAAAAATAATTGGGGTTTTACACAACCTGCATTTTTTTTAACCGGGACTAAAATAATTATTTGTCTCGGTTGGTAACATCAACCAGATTAAAGATTTAATCGGGACTAAAAATATTTTTAGTCTCGGTTTCTATTGAAACCGGGACTATTATGGATTTTGGCGGGTGAATCAAAGATCAATTCTAGTAGTGTCCATAAAAGTTTGGGCTATATTTTGAAACAATATAAGTACCTTTGCTAATTAAATCTAAGTTGTATTGGTTGTCTCATCACATGGAATATTTGGATATTATTATTTTTCAATTGAATTAGATTCTTGCGAGGCTTCCAAAACCACGATTTCTCTCACATCAGTATTACTTAGACGACTCACTCCAAGGTATCTAGTAGATCTATAATATATATAATATCTAATTCATATCTACAATTAACTCCATCATGCATAAACATTCATATGCATTTTACACTGCTACAGAAACAATTTTTCTATATGGGAACCCCTATAGGTTACAGACAGACCACTGATCGTGCTTCAAAACTCGACCTCTATTTTCACATATGACACGTTAATAGGCCCACATGCAAAAATCTATTTTCGTAGGCAAGCCTCTTAAAGAACCGCATGCAAAAATAAGTCTATTTTTGCATGTGATTTTTTTAAGGGGCCGCATGTAAAAATAGATATTCTCAATTCGGGCCTCTTAAGTGACTCATATGCAAAAATATTTGCTCTCCTATATTTGTTTCTCCCCTCCTCTCTCTTTTCCTTCTCAGTACTTCAAACTTTTCACCTCCACTCCTCTCTCTCTTCCTCTCCCCTCCTGTCACCTCTTCCTCTCTCTCTTTCTCTCCTTTCCTATCCTCTCTCTCTTTCTCTCCTCTCTCTCTTCCTCCCCTCCATAGAGAAGGACGGGCTGCCGACGGCGGGTGGCACAGACCTCGATGGATGGGACGTCACTGTCTACGGGAGGAGGCGGAGAAGGGCGGAGCGGGCGACAGCGAGCCATCGCCGCCGACGGGAGGAGGAGCAGGGGGTGAGACAGGCTCAACAGGCGATAAGCGTTGGGATCCGATGGCCTCACGATGGCCGGATCTGCCACCGCTAGCCCTGCGATGGCTGGGCTTGGCGGGTGGGCCGTCGTCGCTGATGGGAGGAGGAGGTGCAGGGCAAGAGACGGGTTTGGCGGGCGGCGGGCGGCGGGATCCGGTGACCCCACAACGGCTAGATCCGATGTCGTCGATGACGATGAGAGCGGGCGGGATCGACGGGTGGTGGGTGGGCCGCCGTCAATGACGGGAGGAGGAGAAGAGTTGGAGTAGCCGGGCTCGGCGGGCGACGGGCGGCACAGGGCTTAGCGGCGGGCAGCTGCCAACGAGCGGTCCCAAGCTAGCTAGGGTTTCAGTTTTGAATTTTTGAGATTTTTATTTTTGCATGTGGCGGATATAAGCACCTGTATGCGAAAATCGGATTTTCGTATATGGGTGCGCCACCCGCATGAAAAATCACTATTTTCACAAACCTTTTCGGGCAAACAGGTTTCCCAACCGCATAAAAAACAGGTTTTGGTCACATGGAAAAAAATATTTTTTGTAGTAATGTCATCTATAAAGAATGGCTCCAATTTTCTTTTGCCTGTTTGTATACACCAAGCTATATAATTCATCCATCACCACTATTGCCACCACACCCACTTGTCTATTGATTTTATAAACAAGAAGGATAAAATCCTTCAAGTATTGCTAACTCCTCTCCCTTGTCAATTGCCTTATTTTTCAAGTGTTGACCCGATCCCTTAATTTCCCCCTCGTCTCTTCATGACATTAGGGCCCATGTGTTATTGAGACATCATAAGCAAATAATGGATCGTGTCAATTTGACATGGACAACTTTTTCCACCCTCGCCCTACAAAATAAATTTAACACTCCAGTTGACCTTATTGTCAATTTTCCCAACTTTGACGTTCTTAGTCCTTGAGGATGTACCACACATTCTAATAGTCTCTATCTGAAAAATTATTAGAAATATCCACTTGTTCCATCAACATTCTAAAATTTAAGGCACACATTATCCTTCAGTGCTTACCTCATAATTCACTATTTTTACAAATGGAAAAAATGTCGGTGAGCACATGTTATATTGAATATATGCATATAACGTTAGAAACTAGGGTTCCTAGGTGCCGATCTAGAGGTAGTGTAGCTCATCGGGTAATACGATTAACCTTAGAGAATAAAAGAGGGAGAGAGGGGAAGAGACGAGAAACCCATACCAGCGTCGGATTTGGAGCTCGATGCGGCCATGTCGTCGGCAAGGCTGCGGCAGCGATGTGGGGTTTTCCCCTCACTTCAGCGCACGTATTGATCGGTGTGGCTAGGGTTTTGTGGGGAGCGCGTTTGCAACGGTGAACCTCGTATCCCGTGCGCCGACGGCTCCCCCTTTTAATATAGCGCTGCGTGAGAGGGGCCCACAGCCAAGGATGGTTGGCGCCCCCGATCAGGGCGCGCGGAAGATGCGGGGATCGCAACTAACATTCTCCCCTTCGATCTCCACCTTTCTTACTTTTGTTGTTATTCATTTCTAAATAGATTGATGCATAGGGTATGCTTCATCACGACAGTCACCACTGAACCATCGGACGCAACAACTACAATGCATTTCTCCATCTCGAAATAAACACTAGGCCCTTTCTTAATCCAAGGATCATAGGCTTTCCTGTAAACCCATGCCGGCTAAGTGTTCTCTGAACACACTGGGCGGTAAGCCTTTCGTAAGTGGATCCGCTAGCATTTTCTTTGTTCTTATATGCTCGAGACTAATAGTATGATCCTGGATTTTCTCTTTCACAACATAAAACTTTATGTCAATGTGTTTGGCAGCACCACTTGACTTATTGTTGTGAGCATAAAACACTGCTGGCTCATTGTCGCAGTACATCTTGAGTTGCCTTTGAATGCTGTCGATCACTTTCAACCTGGGTACAAACTTCTTTAACCATTTTGCCTGCCCCGTGGCCTCATAACTAGCTACAAACTCGGCATACATCATGGATGATGCTATGATGGTTTGCTTGGAGCTTTTCCACGAAATTGCTCCTTTTGCGAGAGTGAATATGTAGCCTGACGTGGACTTTCTATCATCTACATCTAAATCTGAATCTGAATACCCCTCTATCTCTAGGGAATCAGATCTTCTGTACGTTAGCATGAGGCCTTTTGTGCCTTGCACATAACGCAAAGCTTTCTTTACCATTCTCTAGTGATCTATTCCTGGATTTTCCTGATATCTGCCAAGTATCCCGGTAACAAAAGCTAAGTCAGGGCACGTACATACTTGAGCATATTGCAAGCTTCCGACAGCTAAAGCATATGGAACCGCTTTCATTTGATCGATCTCATATTGGTTCCTGGGACATTGAAATTTCCCAAATCTATCGCCCTTGACTATAGGAGCAGGTGTTGGCTTACTCACATGCATACAATATTTCTTTAGAATCTTTTCAAGGTATGCCTTTTGCGATAATCCTAAAACCCCTTTTCTTCTATCTCGATGAATCTCTATTCCTAGAACAAATGAGGCTTCACCAAGATCTTTCATATCAAAATTCGAGGACAAACATTTTTTCGTCTCCAATAGCAGATCAACATCACTACTAGCGAGTAGGATGTCGTCTACATACAGGATAAGGAAAATGAATCTCCCATTTTTGAACTTTGCGTAAACGCAACTGTCCTCCTTATTTTCATTAAACCCAAATTTCTTTATTACTTCATCAAACTTCAAATACCACTGTCTGGAGGCTTGTTTTAATCCATAAATGGATTTGTTCAAATGACATCCCATTTGTTCTTTTCCTTCCATGACAAAACCTTTCGGTTGTGCCATGTAGACGTTCTCATATAAATCCCCGTTAAGGAATGTCGTCTTTACATCCATTTGATGCAGCTCTAGATCATAATGTGCCACCAGTGCCATGACAATTCTGAAGGAATCTTTGCATGACACCGAAGAAAAGGTTTCATTATAATCTATTCCTTCTCTTTGAGTAAAACCTTTTGCCACAAGTCGTGCCTTATACCTTTCTACATTCCCTTTGGAGTCACATTTTTTTTGTAGACCCATTTGCAGCCTACTGTTTTGGCTCCTTTAGGAATTTCTTCTAAGTCCCAAACTTTGTTGGTACTCATTGATCTCATTTCATCCTGCATGGCTTCAAGCCACTTCGATGAATGAACACTTCTCATGGCTTCCTCAAACGAGGTGAGATCTACCTCTATTTGAATTTCTTCACTAGCATAGACTTGGTAGTCACTAGGAATAGCTGTCCTTCTCTCTCTTTGAGATCTCCTAAGTTGTGCTACTTCTTCCGTTTGGGGCTGATGTTGCTCTTCCTCTTGTGTGACAACTTGCTCTGTAGGATCCTGTTCAACAGGTTCCTCCTGTTCATTTGTTGTTGTCACGGAGAACTAACATCGTGTGCGACATTGCAGCGTTTCTTGTCGGTGTAGCAGAATGTGCATCGAGAAAATGGTTCCCGAATCATTGGAGCAGGTAAATATACACGCTTCTCTTCAACACTAATTTCTCGGGGCACCTTGCTCCCCTTAACTATCTCATCCTCCAGAAATACAGCGTGTCTCGTTTCTACGAACTTGGTATGTCTATCAGAACAGTAGAAACGAAAACCTTTTGATTTCTCAGGGTATCCAATGAAATGGCAACTTACTGTCTTGGGATCGAGTTTCCCAATATTTGGGTTAAATAACTTTGCCTCAGCTAGACAGCCCCACACCCGTACATAATTTAGTGTGGGTTTCCTTCCTGTCCATAGCTCATACTGTGTTTTGGGCACCGACTTACTTGGTACTCGATTAAGAATATGGACAACGGTTTTTAATGCCTCCATCCATAGACTTATCGGTAAAGTGGAGTGGTTTAACATACTTCCGACCATGTCCATTAGAGTGCGATTACGTCTTTCAGCCACTCCGTTCTGCTGAGGCTCGCCTGGTGTGGAGTACTGGGCTACTATGCCATTCTCCTGTAAAAACCTTGCAAAAGGTCCAGGTATTTGGCCATAAGGGGTATGCCGACCGTAGTACTCTCCTCCACGGTCAGATCTTATTATTTTTGATCTTTAGATCATGCTGATTCTCTACTTCAACCTTGAATATCTTGAATTTATCCAAGGCTTCTGCTCGTTCTTTAATTGGATAAATATAGCCATAGCGCGAACAATCATCTGTGAATGTTATAAATGAATCATAACCATCCACAGTCTTAATTGGAAATGGACCACAAATGTCTGTGTGTATGATTTCCAATTTTCCTAGACTTCGTATGGCTCCTTTCTTTATTTGTTTAACATACTTTCCCTTGATGCAATCGATGCAATGTTCTGAATCCGTGAAGTCTAACGGATGCAGAATTTCTTCTTTGATTAATCGTTCAATTCTCCCCTTTGAAATGTGGCCTAAGCGATAGTGCCATAATTTCGCAAATGTTTCGTCATTGCATCGTTTGCGCTTACTTCTTACATTCATAGACGAGGAGGGCTCATTATTGCACACAACATTATCGTCATTGCATACAACATTCACATTCTCATGTTGGGGCAACATATAAAGTTGGCCTTGTCAGATAGCAAGGCCCACACACTTATTCTTAAATATAATTGAATATAAATAGGGTTCGAAGTAACAATTATATCCATCATCCGCCAAACATGATACGGAAATCAAGTTCCTACTTAAAGATGGCACATAGAGCACATTATGCAAATGAAGTATGAAGCCATTATTTAACTTCACTGGATGATCTCCAATTGCTTCAACTTCTGCCTCGACTCTATTTGCAACTCTAATGCATCTTTCTCCTCTTGTTAGGATCCTCCTCGTACGAAATCCCTGTAATGAATTTGCAACATGAATAGTCGCATCTGAATCAACCCACCAAGTGAATCTAGAATAACTTACATACAAGGATTCATCTACAAATGTAATAATGTCCTCACCTTTCTTTAAGAGATGCTTCAAGAAATCTGGGCAATCTTTCTGAAAATGCCCCTTTTTCTTGCAATACGTACAAGTGTCCTTGTCCACTACCGTGTTGTTAGGTCCTGGATTTGGATTACTTGGTGGCGCACTTCCTTGTGCCTTAGGAGAGGCGGTATTCTGGTTGTAGGTGCTCCTCTTCTTGTTGTGCTTTACATAGTTGGCGGAGTCACCACGACCTTTGGGCCTATCCTCTTCTTGCACACACATGGCAATGAGCTTCTCAATGTCCCAATTTTCAGGCTGTGAGTTGTAGTTCACAACAAAAGCCTCAAAATCTGAAGGCAAGGAGGCAAAAATCAGGTGAACTAGGAACTCATCAGGGAGCACCAAGTCCATCTTCTTAAGTTTTGAAGTGATGCCACTCATCTTCAAAATGTGCTCTCTAACCCCTCCGCCTTATACTTCATAGTCACCAAGCTCTTAATGAGGGTGCTAGCATAAGCCTTTGAAGAACCAGTGAACTGATTCTTCACCTTCTGAAGGTATTCAGTGGCGGTGGTACATACTGGGATTGCTCCCCTTATTGCCTCCACAATGGAGCTCTTAATCACCATCAAGCACTTGCAGTTTGATGACTCCCACTTCGCACGATCAACATTGTACTTTTGTCTTATTGGAGCATGATCAAGCATCCTTTGCTTGAAATCATCTTCGCTCTCACTTTCCCCTCTCACTGGCTCAACAGGCTCAGTGGGACGAGGCTTGGTGAGAGCTTCATCTATGTCAGACAGCGCAAGTGCTATCTCTATCTTCTCTCGCCATGAGCCATAATTATTCCCGTTAAGGGGCTCAACAGACGAGATGTATACTAGAGGGTTAATTGTTCCTGAAATAAAAAATAAAGAAATTGAGAAACATTTAAAATGCTTGTATGCTTTAATTTAACGTTGGTCAAAATTAAAACATACAACATGCTACCGCATTAATTCTACGTCACCGTTGGGCAGAAATAGAACCAATGCATGGAAAACTAATATACATCATTTTAATATTGCTATTAACAACGTTGGTTTTAAAAACAACATTATCATCATTTAAACAATATAACATAGCAGCGGAACAAACTACATAAAAAATCAGAAGCAATTCTTACATTTATCTACTCTCTAAACAATTTTCACGTTGGTTAAAATTGCTCAGAGATAATAAAACATTCAATAAAAGCTTCTGAAGAGAGGGACCAAAAATAAAATTATTTTCTTTTGCTTTGGCCCAACACATATTCTCTTTTGCTTCGGCCGAGGGATCTAACTCAGACTTATTTTATTCAATTCTGCTCGGAGGAATCAAAATCAGACTTATTTTGGCGCGGCCCGTTTAGCCCGAGTCCTCCAGCCGGCCGCTTGATCTCGGCCGTCCGATCCTAGGGTTTTGATCGGATGGCCGGGCGCCGTTTTCGGGGAAACAAAACCCCCTCCCGGCCGCCACCCCCAAAAACCCTAGGCATTTCTCTCCCTCTTCGGTCGCCAGTTCGGGCGGAGCGCGGCGGCGTTGCCACGCGCCCCCTCGCCGGCACGCGTGCTCGCCTTAGGCGGGGCGCGCCGCTGTCGAGCGGCTGTGCCGCGGCGCCTCAAAGCCATCGCTCTTTTCCCACATCCCCCTCCTCCCTCCCCTTTTCTTCCCGCGGCGACGTCGGCAAGGCCCGGCGCGGCGGTGGACTCCCGCGCACGTCGACGAAGGCCGACGGCGGCGGTGGATAGTGCGCTTCCCGTGCGTGTCGGCAACAACTGACGACCACAGTGAACATCCCGCACGGCGTCGGCGACGACCGGTGGTGGATGGGGCTTCCTGCGCGCGTCGGCAACGGCCAGCGGCGGCGATGGACTTCCCGTGCGGCGTCGGCGACAACCGGCGGTGGAGAGGTTAGGGTTTTCTCATCCTTTTTTTTGAGCTGTTCTTCAGGGTTCCGAGTCCACTTCCTTCTTCCCTACTAGATCTACGCCTAAGCCCCAGCTCTGATACCATTGTTAGAAACTAGGGTTCCTAGGTGCCGATCTAGAGGTAGTGTAGCTCATCGGGTAATAGGATTAACCTTAGAGAATAAAAGAGGGAGAGAGGGGAAGAGACGGGAAACCCATACCAGCATCGGATTTGGAGCTCGATGTGGCCATGTCGTCGGCAAGGCCGCGGCAGCGGCGTGGGGTTTTTCCCTCACTTCTGCACGCGTATTGATCGGTGTGGCTAAGGTTTTGCGGGGAGCGAGTTTGCAACGGTGAACCTCGTATCCGTGCGCCGGTAGCTCCCCCTTTTAATATAGCGCTGCGTGAGAGGGGCCCACAGTCAAGGATGGATGGCTCCCCCGATCAAGGCGCGCGGGAGATGCGGGGATCGCAACTAACATATAAATGCAACAGTTTAATCATGCTATAAAACAGCATTCTGATATTTAATTAATTAGCTAGTTAATTAATTTTCATGTGGCTATAGCAAAAGGTGGAGATAAAGGTGCCAATGGTTTGATGAAAAGAAGAAATCCAAAGTTATGCAAATAATTTCTAAATAATGTGGTAATACCTCAATCACATCCATATATATTTGTTCTGATTTTGTATTGTTCTCGACACCACGTACGTAACCTGCTAAATATAAATTAAATTGTTGATAAAGATGAGTTAATTTAGTCTTTTTTGAGACAACTGTGAAATATTTGAGATAACATATTGCCTAAATAATTAAGCTACGAATGTACGTAATCTACATTGCAATATTATTCTAGTGAATGAACAATAATTATTACATCAATATTACAAAAGCATCATCTCGTGGTCTTGGATGTAGGAATCTTGTCCATCACGGCTGAGACGGAGAAAGGTAAGGTTACGGTGGTGGGTGATGATAGAATGGACGTCACGGATCTGATCACGGTGCTTAGGAAGAAGATGCCGCATACCCATGTCATTATCGACACGGTCACTCAGGTTGATGAGAAGAAGGATAAGGAGGAGAAGGAGAGGAAGAAGATGGAAGAGGAGTGCAAAAATCTTTGGCCCAATATTATTTATCCACCATCAATATCCTCCATACATGGTCGAATCATCAGGTCAATGCTGTCAGATGTGTGTGTGTGTGTATATATATATATATATATATATATATATATATATATATATGTATATATGTTGTAATCCTTATATATGGATGTGTGCATTGGAGATGAATCAAAACCGGGAGATTCTGGTATGCATATATATAGAGGCATATAGCTACCTCTCACGAAGATTGTTGATCATCTGTTTCACAGAGTTCTACATATACATAATATTTAATGAGATCAAAACAGGTTGTAAGTTTTCTTACGGTCGTTGTTTCATTATTTCTCCTTCTTCAACACAAGTCTCGAGAACTGAATTTTAGTTATTTTAGATGGGGAAGTTGTGGTTTTTGTCACTATACGTGCTCCCTGCGTTTGTGATGTGCCACAGGAAGTTGTGGGTTTTTGCCACTACCCCATGTGTTCGTGATGTGCCATGTGATCAGATCCAGTATATGCATGAACTCTATTATGAATTGTTGATTGAGAAAAATGAGATTAACAAGGTATACAAATTTTTATGGATTTTACACGCTGTGAAGCGAGTTAACAGTGTTCCAATGTGGTAATAATTCCTAACATGTCATGTATGTTTCAACAGATTATTCTATACTAATATAAAATGCACCAGTTCATCTCAACATTTAGCAATTAACAGCGTCTCCCCAAGTCCGTCTCGCCGTGCCCTCCGCCAGCCGCCTCCTCGCGTGCGCCGTCCGCCGGCCGCCCTCCTCCCGTCCTCCGCCGCCCGCCTCCTGCGCGCGCCCTCCGCCGCCCCCTCCTCCCTCCGCCGCCCCCTCCTCGCGCGCGCCCGCCGCCGACACTCGCCGCGCCTCCGTCACCCGCCTCCTCGCATGCGCCTGCCACCGACGCTGCCGCGCCCTCCGCCGCCGGCCGCCTCCTCGCGCGCGCCTCTATGTGTGGAATAATGGCCACCAGATAGGTATTCTATTTTCGCTGCACTGATTATGGAATCCTTATGGAATCCTTCGCAATGTAGAGAAGGTTAGGCACTTACAGTGAAGCTAAGTTGTTGTACTCTCTTGTTCCTAGAATTTGCAGATCATTCACTACTACAGAAGAGGCCAAAGGTACCGGTTGGGAAACCCCCTTAGGTGCCGGTTTTCCCAACCGACACCTATTGGTCGGCACCAATGACCAAAGTCATTGGTGTCGGTTCTTCAACCGACACCTATTCAGGCGAATAGGTGTCGGTTCATGTAGAACCGGTACCTATTTGTCCGATACCTATACGGACCGAACCCCATTCAACGAGGTGCTTCCAATTTCTTCTTATGGGCCCACTCCTTTAGCCGAACCCACCATATTTACCGGACCCACCAAATTTTTCCATGCAACTACGTACCTTGATGGCGGGCCCTCTTTCGCGCCCGCGAGTTAGAGTTACAGGCACGAGCGACTGAGTCCAGCTGGCCATGCGCATGAGAGATGCATATTTAAGCTGATGTTGGTCTTGTTCGGCAAGCGGTATGGTACTAATCGAGGGAATAGTGTTTTTCTGAGAATAGGTGGCGGTTCTTATTACGAACCGCCACCTATAGTATAGGTGTCGGTTCTACTATTCATCCGACACCTATTCGCGAAGAATAGGTGGCGCTTCTTATTACGAACCGTCACCTATTCTTTGCGAATAGGTGTCGAATGAATAGTAGAACCGGCACGGCACCTATAGTAAGGTGCTGGTTCTACTATTTATCCGACACCTATTCGCGAAGAATAGGTGACGGTTCGTAATAAGAACCGTCACGTATAGTATAGGTGTCGGTTTTATTATTCATCCGACACCTATAGATATAATAGGTGCCGGATTTAATTGAACCGACACCTTTTGGACCGATACCTATAAGCTTTTTTGTAGTAGTGATTATCAGGCATATCAGGTTTGTCTGGAGCTTTGCCCCTTGCATCATCCTCTATAACATATACCTCTTTAGAAAGTGGCCTCTGTCCATTATGATACTTAGATTGATTTGTTCGAGTTCTTTTAGAGCTAACCAAACAACTCTCTGCCGGCAGATTGTACAAGGGTTCTGCCATTTTAATCCCAAACACTTTGGTCACATGAAAATCTTCCCTGCTGACCACATGCTTCTTGTGGATATCAACCAACTTGAACATAAAATTAAAGACATAAACCAGGTCAGCATAAAATCGTACACACTATAGATGAATTTTTCATTTTATGATCAATAGTTCCCCAATGATAATATTACCATATTCTTCAAAAATGACGTAACCTTCAGAGTAGCCCTGGCATTTGGGGGGCATGGCACATACAGTTTGACAGAGTATGGACTGCAATTTTCAAATTAGCCAGTTAAGAGTATTTCTGAACAGCTGAGCTCCAACTTAGATGTCTGAGCTGACAATGCAGCTAAATATTCTATAATGATCAATTCTATCCATCCCTGCTATCATGATATTCTCATCTGTTGTATGAAACAATGATTCTTTTGCATAAATCTGCTAGATTTAGATGTTTAAAGAAGACACCAATCGGATGGGAAGAATATCCTTGATGCAGTAGAAAAGATTTTAGAAATAATACCAAATCTGTTATTTTCATTAATTTTAATGGTACAATGAAAGATCATTTAATTTATCTTTCTATAGAAGGATTGAAGCATTAGCTGAAATAACAACAGAAATATTACCTAGAAATATTCTTGTTCATATTCTGTCAATAGTAAGTTCTCTTTCATATTCTGTCAATGGGAATATAGAGACTGAAACTAAAAGGGTGACCTACTTGCAAATGTATTATGGCCACTATGTTATCCACTTTACACAAGGTTTTAGCATAACCCATAAACTTAAGAATACTGCAATATAACTTCAAAAGCCAGGGTGCTAGATATATTATTTGTTATCATTATATTTTTGAGTGTTATTTATTTTTGCCTTACACTATGAAGCTAACTAGGTGTAACATCGGTTCATTTGTTCTGCAGTTGATGCTCTGAAAGCTATCAAAGACAGTCTGGTAGATCCACAAGGACGCCTTAACAGTTGGAACCGTGGAGATCCATGCATGGGAAAATGGTCTCATGTTCTCTGTTACAATGCAACAGCAAGTGATGCATATCTCCATGTACTAGAATTGTATGAGCATAAGTGATCTTCTTGTGTTCTTATTATACCACATTTTTCCGTTGCTTATGTTATTACTTGCTTTTGTTGGTTCTTATGTTATGTTTCTCTGTTGGTGATGAATTGGAAAACATGAGCTGGCGTCATATTCAATTTTGTTGAATGTCATAACAGAGCAAGTTTCGCCTTCATATATTCGCATTTTTACGAGATGTGACTAGATACTTATCCACTAGATACTTATCCACTGCTGCTGATAGCTTCTCTGTTTTAGAAGTAGAATGATGTTACTGTGTTCTTTATATTCTTATTTTTGTCCATTTTTGAAAAATATACTTTGCTATTTGAGTATCGGTTGCCTTGATGGGGCTATTAGTGCAGTAAAAAAAGTGTGCTCAATTTTTCTCTCTGAAGATCTCATCTCTTTTTCCCCAAGTGAATCTAATATTCATGACACCTATATGTAGGCAACTTCTACAATTGGATTTACCTGGACCTTTAGCTCTTGAGCTTGGTCAGCTTTCTCACATGCAAATAATGTAAGTTGAACATAACTAGATCATTGATAAATTAATGAGTTAGCTTTATGTGGGTCTTTGGATGCCCACTCATTTTATACTACAGGTAATCAACCACAAGGGCACTGAGTTTTAAATTTTTGTTCTTTCCACTGAAGAGATTTTATGTGGAATAACATCAGTGGCAGCATACCTAAGGAGGTTGGCAACATCACTTCTCTAAAATTATTGTAAGTTGCAACCTGCATTACTTCAGTTTCATCAAGATGAGTTTCCTTCACATCTTTCTGGTTAGAAATTGTGTCTATCATCTTCTAGAGCTGATAATTCAACTTAGTTATTTATTTGCTATAAAACTATTGTTTTAACTGAATCGGTGTCTTCATGTCCTTCTGCTTGAATCGGTGACTTACATGCTATATGCTCTATGATGTTTCAGTTGTGACTTGCACGTTGGTACAACCCTACGCAAATACGATGAAAAATGATATGAAGGGCACGCTAAATTTTTCAACACAGTCAGGTTTATTCTTTGCAAAGTTATATTTTCACTACCTTGCTATAATTAATATTTTCTGGCCACAACATGTTATTTATCGCATAATGATTTCTTTGACTTTTCCCTGCCACATGCTTTTGGAAAAGGCACACTGACCGATGTAACAAACTTAACTGCTATCGAGGTTACAACAAAGCGTGAAAGGGAGAGGTATGCTTCACTCTCTACTGAGCAGAATCAAGCTAGGCTTCAAAAGAAACGTGAGATAAACAACATAAGAAGAAGGCAACTACATCTCTATCAGGTATAATAGATCACTCGTTTGTTCTACCTATTGGGTCCATGCAAAATATTTTAAATGCCAATACTGGGTCAATGCAAATTCTTTTAAATTTTGTTCTACCTATACGGTCAACTATGATGAATAAATGCTAACAATTTGTACGTCTCAAGATGAAAAATGCAAATTCTTCTATTGGCTGCACGCCCTCTACAATCGTCACTGCAATGGTTCCTCTAAGAGATATCACGAATTATCCTTCATTTGGTGCAACCCAAAACTGTGCAGGAACCGTCACACCGAAAGGTAAAATGTTTCTTTGTTAAATATTCTGTCTCCGAAATGTTTGCTTTCAACAAGGAGAGTTATGCCTCCTGTGGTGCTGCCCAAAAGAAAAAAGTATAAACAAACCATAGGTTCATAAAATACAGGGATCATGTCCATCTAGGTACAAAAATTATGTATGATTGGAATCAGAAATTTTAGGGATCATGGATGTCTAGGTTCAGACATGACTTATCTGATTTTTTGTGAATATTTTTGTCCTATATTTACATGAAACATATTTTTATTGGTTTATTTCTACAGTCATTCAACCTCACCAGCCCATTGTTACACCTAGGCACCTAACATACATTTATTTGTTTATTTCTGCAGCCATTCAACCTCACCAGCCCATTGTTACACCTAGGCGCCTACCTTTTACACTGGACGACAATGTCTTGAACAATTATCAGTCCTCACCAACCGGGGTAGCTACTGAAGGCACAACTGCTCGGGGAATACCTTCGCCTGCTATAGTAACAGATCCAAAGACCATCGACCTTAAAAGGAAGAGAACAAAAAACTGGTACAGTTCCTTGACCACTGAGAAAAAGGATGCTTATCTCCAAAGAAACCGTGAATACAAAAAAAAGAAGGAGGAGGAAGCCAAAAAAACATATCAGACATCTCCTTATAGTGCTCCAACTCCAACACCACCTGTGATAGGTGGCGATTCTGAATGTATGTTTGATTTGCTTGGACTTACTATGAAAGCTTGCTTTGGTACCATGTTTTCTTCTTGTATTTTTCACTATTCTTTGGGTTCCATACCAATAAAATGAGAGGTATAATAATATATCATCTTCCAAACACAATTTAAACTATCTCATCCCCTCTTTATATTAGTTGAAATAGTGTGTACTCAATTCTTAGTGTAAACACCATGAATTGTTGGTGGGGGCACTAATTTGACGTAAGTGATTTATATACAAGTTTCTGCACGTACACTTGGCAACATTACTAATTTAACTCCAATTGAACTTACGCGGAAGCGTGATAGGGAGCGGTATGCTGCCCTCAGTGCTAATGACAAGGAAGATAGGCTTCAAAAGATGCGAGAGTACTACCAGCGAAAAAAGAGTATTGATCCTGTACCTACTCATGGTATTTAAATTATTATCTCACAATCATATTGTTAGACTAAATGATAGCTTTGTTGCTATATATTAATTTCATGCAGGAAAGAAAAGTCCACCTCCTATAATTACACCTAGCTCTCTTTCATTTATAGATGATTTAGGTACATGATGGATGTCACATGGAATTTATAAATGTTTAGAAATATTTTCAGGCAGTTGCAGTCAATGATGGTTCTCTCATTTTGGAAGCAAGAATTGAACCTAGCCAACCTGTAGTTACACCTACATGCCTACCGTCTACAGAGAACATATGTGACACATGTATTGCTCAACCTTCTGAAATTATGGTTCAGAACACAAAGGACAACAACATGGTTATTGATTTTTCAGCCACAATACCAGGTACATGATCATTATCTGACGTACAACCATGCAAAGTTCACACACAATTTGATTGCAATGTGTCATATTCCTACAGCAGAAACCATGATTGCTAGAGATGGAGAAGACGACGATGATGACGAGAGCTTTTTGATGAGAGGACAAGGTCTTTGTTCAATGCATTGTAATATTACTATAGATAGATATGTTGTGATCATTATAATTGTCAATTAAGTAGGCAATTTTACATTTCTTTTTGCAGATATAGTGTATGCGTCGTATCAAGGAGAGGCCATGACTGAACACATAAATGACAGGACATTGTCTGATGACAAAATCTATGAAAACCTTCCTGCCAACCCATATGTGGTTAAATGGGTGCCGAACTGCAAATACTGTGGGGCTAAGAGATTCCAGTATGAGAGTCCTTCCTGGTGTTGCAGGAAGGGAAAAATAGTTCTAGCAACACATGATATACCTGATGAGTTGCGCAGATTGTTTACCAGCCAACAAGATGATGATGCTAAATATTTTAGAGAGCACATCCGTTATTTCAACAGCCACTTTGCCTTCACGTCTTTGGGTGTTACACTTGACCAACGGTATTGCAATGGCAGATCAGGGGTGTATACATTTCGTGCTCAAGGCCAGATATATCATTGTATTGATCAACTATAGCCTGGTGGGAATGGACCATGTCATCTCCAACTATATTTTTATGATACAAATGATAATCTAGCACACAGTGTTCGGCGCTCCCCTGATCTTGACATAAATATTGTCATGAAGATTCTAAGAATTTTAGCAAGTAACCCATATGTGCATACGTTTCGAAGGATGGGGTCTGTCCTGACCTTGATGAGTACAGTATTACTCTTAACACAAGCATCGTTCTTGATCAGCGAAGGTACAATGTTCCCATAGCATCACAAGTAGCAGCTATATGGGTGGAAGAGAATAACCCAAAGAATTGTTTTGATCGAAGTGTTGTTGTTTATGGAAGAGCTAACAAGCCAAGGTATATCAAGGCGTATACGGGCTGCTATGATCCATTGTCTTATCCATTGTTTTTTCCGAATGGGGAGGTTGGTTGGAACAAATTCCTTCCATATGATCAAGAACCATTCAACGAGCACCCCTATGAGAACCACCATAATGATGACGATTCTGTTCAACCGGAAGAAGGTACAAGATGTGTACATATTGTTAACGCCTAAATTTGGTAACCGAACCCCTAAGTTCTAGCGAGGTTGAAACAGAATCGGACCGGCTGGCGAAGAAGCAGAGGCTGCGTCGATTATGCTCAAATCGGCTGAGTAACGATCAGCTACGGGGTCAATCGGCTGAGGTTGGATCGGATGAGGATAGCCGATAGCCGATGCTGAGTTAGAGGAGAAGATAAAACCTTTTCCGATGAAAGTGCTTGGAGAAAAGGTGAAGGATTCAGTTATCAGTTTGTGCGCTAAAAGATATTGCCATCTATGGATAGAGTCCTGTAACGGCAATTCTATCTATAAATTAGGAATTTGTTTAAACTGTTTATTGTAATACGACGTGGGTCCTTCCCGGGATATCGTCGTATTTTAAATAGTAGTTTAGATAGAGTCCAGGGTCTGTACAGATAATGTTATTCCTGGGTATTAGGACCCAAGACCCCCTGTAAATAAAAACAATCAATCAAACAACTTTTGGCGCATCACCAAACCTCTTCTTTAGACGAGCAATTGATTTGGCTCCAGGCTGCATCGTTTCGATCCCCAAATCTAGGTAAATGCTTGTCATTAGTGGTATGTTCTACTGATTCTAATGCTTCCATCGTAATGACACATTAGATTCAGGGGTTTATACTGCGCTATTTACCATATATCGCATATAAACTGGAGCAATGTTTAGATCTATCCTGCCATCGGCCAGTTCTATCAAGAACCCGCAGTCGATAGGACTAGATCTAAAGGTTGAACTAGTTTATATGCGGTATCCACCGTCTCGAGAGGTATAAATCAGCTACAATAGATCAGGTTGTTCTTTTTATACTTAATGTTGCATCAACAATGAACTATTAAGTCGTTTTTAGAACCTCCAATGATCTTTTTAGTTAGATTTATGTGTTTAGAGACAGTGCCGGGGTTTCAGCCGGCCTTATCTGCCCTGATATATTTTTAGTATATTTATTACTAGATTTATGTTAGGACTGCCTCTTATATTATGATCCCATTCTTGTCGGACATCATGAGCCGAAATTGGCCCGCTAGCAGCAGCCGACGGCCGATTTCCTAGGCTAAGTATATTTGGTTCAAGAATGATATCTTTTCATAAGAATCATCGGAGTAATAGCCGATCCATAGTTAGCTTTCCAGTATCGGCTAGGTTATCAATACATATATTTATTATCCTTTACTGTATTTGGGTTAAGCGGCTGATACTGTCTCGGCATAGCCGATCCTTTCCAGTCACTTGGCTTAAATATATTTTAGGATAGCATATATATGCTCATGGATTCCCTCAGCCAATCCAGTGGGGATCTAACCTAACACTTAATGCATATATCTTGTTTTTCTTGTTGGATAGCAGATCAAACCAACTGGCACGCCTTGAACAACATCGGTAGCCAAGAAGGACCTGCACTGGAGCAAAGCAGATCTCTCAGGCCAGCGCGTGAGAGAAATTTCTCGTCAACACGCTTCTTGGCACGCCCGGTGGGACTTTCTTTGTCAACTCGGCTAGGACGCATCGACGCAGCCGACAAGATGGTCGACTCCAAGAGCCCCAATGTTTCTCAGGACAACATCGTGCCTGTAAAGATAGAGCAATTATTGGCTGAGTAGCAAGCCAATTACAAGAAGATGGTGGAAGAGCTCCAGGCCAACTACTTACAATCATTCACCCAGACAAGATCCGGGGCTGTACATCAAAAGTACAAATTCAGCATAGACGAGCTCAAGGCATCCTCCTCCAGTGGATCAAAGGGCAAACAAAAGGTGGAGGAGCCGATTCAGGAACAAGATGATTCGGCCCTGCATACTTTGCAAGATCGGATCGATTCGGCCGTCCATCACGCGCTGGTCAACCAGAGTAGCATCCTTGTCAACACTCTCAACAACATGATCGCTACCGTGGTCGACGCCAAGATAGCCGATCAGCTGCAACGGGGGCCGACGTACTTCACAGACAGCTAGTTTCCTGGTTACAAGACGCTGGTCACCTAGAATCGGCCGATCCCGTCGTCAGCACAACTAGGGCCGCCAGGAGGGGTCAACCAGCCGGATCCATCAGGATCGGCTGCGAAACCGGTGATCACTATGCTGACCGGCAACAACCGCTGCCCCAGGACCACATCGCTAACATGTTCAACGACAATCGGCAGTTAGAGCCGATTGCCTAGATTGACCCGGACAGACGGTACAACGCTGGTGGCCGAGAGCTGTTCCCAAGGCCACCAACACCACCACCAAATTGGCCGCCTCCCGCTAATCATCCAATCCACTACCAGTATATAGGAGGCCGCCAAGATCATCACTACAGGCCTCAGACACCACCACCACTGTATCGGCAAGCACCCGCATCGTATGATCCATATGGGCCTATACAGCAGGACAACCGAACTTGGGCCGATTTGATTGCAGACGTCATGCGCGATCAATTTGGCCTCAAGCCAAAGGACTCAGGGAACATGTATCGGTATCCGTATCTAGAGCATTTTGAGCGGATTCCGTTGCCCAACCGATACAAGATCCTAGATTTTTTGAAGTTCTTATAGCACGACAATGTTTCGACCTACGAGCATGTCAGCCGATTCTTGGCGCAGTGTGGCGAAGCATTGGCTACGGACGCCTTGAGAGTTCGTTTGTTCCCCCTGTCCCTTTCGAGATCGGCTTTTACCTGGTTCTCTTCATTGCCTTACAACTCAATTCAGAGCTGGGCCGATCTTGAAAACAATTTCATAGCTACTTCTACTCCGGCAATCATGAAATGAAGTTGTCAGACCTCACCAGTATCAGGCAAAAGCACAACGAGTCGGTTCAAGAATACATCCAACGCTTCAGAGAAATGAGGAACCGTTGCTACAGCCTGGTGCTATCGGATGCCCAGCTAGCCGATTTGGCCTTCCATGGCCTGATCGCGCCAATCCGTGAACGCTTCTTTGCTCAGGACTTCGACAGCTTGGCGCATCTGGCACAGAAGGTGATGGCCCATGAACAAAGATTTCAAGACACCAGGAAGGCCGTCAAGAACATAACTCAAGTCGTCGTTGAATCAGACTACGATTCCAATGACGATGACGCAGAGGTGGCGACAGCCGAATGGGCCAAGAACAAAAAAGCCATCATCTGCCAGTGGCTGCTGAAGACGACCAAAGAAGAGAGATATGACTTCGACATCACCAAGGCCGACAGGATTTTTGACTTACTGCTCAAGGAAAAACAGATCCAGCTTCCTGAGAACCACGTGATCCCATCGACCGAAGAACTAAAGAAGAAGAAATATTGCAAGTGGCACAACTCCACATACCATGCCACTAACGATTGCAAAGTCTTCAGGCAGCAAATCCAGTCAGCGATAGAAGCCGGAAAACTCAAGTTCACCGACTCCAATCGGCCGGTGAAGGTAGATGGCCACCCCTTCCCAGTTAACACAGTTCAAGTCGGCCCCAGGCGAGCCGATCGACAGAACAGAATGGCGCACGACTTAGTCGACGCATCAATCGGGGCCAGGGCAGGAGATGAGCCGACTGGACATCACGCCGCGCCAATCAACATGGTGCCTCCCGTTATCAGATCGGCTGACCGACGGCCGATATATGAAGACAGCCGATGCCGCCCTCAGCACCGGTCTCGACGGGAAGCAGCTCGCGATGAAGCACCTTGTCAGCGCAAGCCGGAAACGCAAGGCCGTCGGTACGAGGCAGCCCACAGCAGTGCCGATCCGCATTGGCATTGTGATTTTTTCAGGTACTGCTGGGAATCTGGCATAAGGCTGCCGACACTGGATGATTGCCCGGCGTGCAACGATCGCCGCGACAAGCACAGGAGCTCATCGGCTGTAAGCCCAACCCAGTTCGTCCCTAGAGCCGTTCGGCTAAATTAGAAGCGGTGGTCCGTCCATGATCGGCTCGGCCCGATCCATCAAGACTTCTTCGTCAATGAAGATGACAATGACAACAACTACAACGAAGAAGAGGCCGATGATGAAGAATCAGCCAACCTCCAATGGTGCCCCTCTGACCTCTTCACCAAAACACAGAAACGAAGAATTCAAAGGTTAAAGCGTGAAGGAAGGGAAGAAGAAGTTTGGCAAATGATCCAAGAACAACGCCGTCGGCTAGGCAAGATCAAAAGGCGATGGGTTCCCAAAGAGAAAACCGTCGTAGCCGACGAGGAGTAAGCCAAGGAGAGTTCAGCCGATCAAGCCAGGAGGGCATCCAAAGGGAAAGGCAAAGTTTCTGCATCGGTCAACATGGTATTCATATTGCCAGCCGAGTTCAGTGCTCCTGAGGCCGATGCAGACACTATTGAAGATGACTTGGTGAAACTAGCGATCTCACCGGACCAAGATATTTTCGACAAACCCGAGGAGACCAAAAATCGACACTGAAGCCGTTGTACGTTAAAGGATTCGTCAACGGCAAGCCGATATCCAAGATGCTAGTTGATGGGGGAGTCGCAGTCAACCTGATGCCCTACGCAACATTCAGAAAACTAGGCAAAGGGGCCGAAGACCTAATCAAGACCAATATGGTACTCAAGGACTTCGACGGCAACCCGTCAGAAACCAAGGGTGTCCTAAACGTCGAACTGACCATCGGCAATAAGACCGTGCCCACAACATTCTTTGTCATCGACGGGAACGGTCTTACAGCCTACTGCTCGGAAGGGACTGGATACACGCCAATTGTTGCGTTCCTTCTACAATGCATCAGAGCCTGATCCAATGGGACGGCGAGAAGATTGAGATCGTACCAGCCGACAGGTCAGTTAGCGTCGTCAGTGTCGATTTGCCGCTTTGGGAAATCAAAGGCATCGATTGTTTGTCTGGGAAATCTGGTAAGCCGATTTTCTAAACGTGTCCAATTCCACAATATAGCCGATTGGAGATGACGAGCCGTAGCTGCTGCTTTGAACAAGACATGGTGGAGGGCTCGACCGTCTACAGCATCGACATTGCAGACGAAGACGATTGCAAGTTAGGACAAGGCTTCACGTCGGCCGACGAATTAGAAGAAATTGACATCGGCTCCGGAGACAAGCCGAGGCCGAGGTACATTAGCAAGAATCTATCCTCTTTGTGTAGATCCCAGCTTATTAATTTGTTGAAAGAATATAATGATTGTTTTGCTTGGGAGTACTTTGAGATGCCCGGCCTTAGCTGATCTATTGTAGTCCATCAACTGCCGATTAAGGCAGGCTATCGGCCATTCAAACAGCCTCCTAGGAGGTTCAAGGCCGATATGTATGATGCAATTAAAGCCGAAATCACTCGGCTATACGATGTCGGATTCATTCGGCCCTGCCGATACGCCGAGTGGGTCTCCAACATTGTCCCAGTGCTAAAGAAAAATGACAAACTCAGGGTGTGCATCGACTTCAGAGATCTAAACAAGGCCACACCTAAGGATGAATATCCAATGCCTATAGCCGATTTGCTCATAGATGCCGCTTCGGGCCACATGATTATTAGTTTTATGGATGGCAATGCGGGTTATAATCAGATATTTATGGCCGACGAAGACATCCACAAGACTGCTTTTTGGTGTCCTGACGCAATCGGCTTGTACGAATGGGTGGTAATGACATTCGGCTTGAAGAATAATGGGGCAACGTATCAACGGGCCATGAACTACATCTTCCACAACATGATCGGCTCACTGGTGGAGATCTACATCGATGACATGGTTGTCAAATCCAAGGAAATGGAGAACCACATAGCCGATCTGAGACAAGTGTTAGAGTGGACGAGGAAATATGGCCTGAAGATGAATCCACTTAAGTGCGCGTTCGGCGTATCGGCTGGGCAGTTCCTGGGATTTCTTGTTCATGAAAGAAGAATTGAGGTTAGACCAAGGAGCATAAATGCTATCAAAACAATTCAGCCTCCGAAGAACAAGAAACAACTCCAATCTTTAATCGGCAAAATCAACTTCATCAGGCGATTCATAGCCAATCTCTCAGAAAAGATGGAGCCGTTCACACCACTGCTTCGGCTGAAAGCCGATCAAGCATTCACATGGCGGCAGAGCAACAAAAGGCTTTGGACAACATCAAGGATTATCTAAGTTCCTCTCCAATTCTAATGCCTCCACAAAAAGGGATACCGTTTAAGCTGTACCTGTTGGCCGATGACAAGTCAATCGGCTCAGTTTTAATCCAAGAAGTTGAGGACAAAGAAAAAGCCATCTTTTATCTCAGCCGAAGACTATTAGACGCAGAAACAAGGTATTCACTTGTGGAGAAGCTATGCCTATGCCTCTATTTTTCATGTACAAAGTTAAGACATTATCTGCTATCCAACGAGTGCACAATAATCTGTAAAGCCGATGTAGTTAAGTACATGCTATCGGCCCCAGTGTTGAAGGGAAGAATTGGGAAGTGGATTTTTGCGCTAACAGAGTTTGATTTGAGGTATCAGGCACCCAGGGCAGTCAAAGGACAAGCTATAGCCGATTTTATTGTGGAGACAGAAATGACTCAATCGGCTCCGTGGAAATTATGCCTTTGACATTGACATTTGACGTCTCGGTTTGCACCAACGTCTGTGGTATCGGCTTAGTCATTATTTCACCCAGGGGGCAAGTTTTGAATTTGCTTTCGCTATCAACCCCTATGCTACAAACAACCAAGCCGAGTACGAAGCTGTCCTTAAAGGATTACATCTACTCAAGGAAGTTGAAGCCGACGCCATCGAAATAATGGAAGATTCACTCTTACTCATCAGCCAATTATCAGGAGAATATGAGTGCAAAAACGATGCGCTGATGGTCTACTATCAACAATGCCGGGAATTGATGGACGATTTTCGGCTAGTTAATTTGAAACATATCCCCAGGGAACAGAATACAGAAGCCAACGATTTAGCTCAAGAGGCATCGGGCTATCGGCCGATGGTAAAAGAGATTGAAATAGAAATTGCTGCTATTACAGCCGACGATTGAAGGTTTGAAGTCTACAGCTATCTCAAAAACCCCTCTCAATCAACTGCAAGGAAACTGCGATACAAGGCGCTAAGATATGCTTTGCTCGATGAAGATCTGTACTATCGGACGATTGATGGCGTGCTGCTCAGGTGTTTGGGAGCCGATGAAGCCAAAGTGGCTATCGGAGAAGTGCATGAAGGGATCTGTGGCAGGCATCAATCGGCTCATAAGATGAAGTGACTACTTCGTCGAGCAGGATATTTTTAGCCGACAATGCTGGAGGATTGTTTCAAATATTATAAGGGTTTTCAGGATTGTCAGAAATTTGGCGCCATACAACGAGCACCAGCGTCGACTATTAACCCAATCATCAAGCCTTGGCCGTTCAGAGGCTGGGGTATTGATATGATCGGCCAGATCAATCCACCCTCAAGCAAAGGACACAAATTTATTCTGGTGGCAACAGACTACTTCACAAAATGGGTGGAGACAGTTCCTCTGAAGAAAGTGGATTCTAAGGACGCAATCGAGTTTGTTAAAGAGCACATTATCTACCGATTTGGCGTCCCGCAAACCATTACAACTGACCAGGCATCTATATTCATATCGGATGAGTTTGTTCAGTTTTCCGCGGCATGGGGATCAAGCTACTCAATTCTTCGCCGTACTACGCACAGGCCAACGGGCAAGCCGAGGCTTCTAATAAAAGTTTGATTAAGTTAATTAAAAGAAAGATCTCTGAGTACCCCAAGCAATGGCACAGTCGATTAGCCGAATCACTGTGGGCATATCGGATGGCATGCCATGGATCAATTCAAGTCCCTCCGTACAAGCTGGTCTACGGGCATGAGGCGGTGCTACCATGGGAAAGCGTCATCGGCTCAAGGCGCATTCAACTACAGGATCAACTCACAGCCGATGATTATTATCACTTGATGGTGGATGAATCAGAAGACTTAGTTTTCTCCAGAATGAGGGCCTTGGAAAAAGTTACAAGGGATAAAGAACGAATAGCCAGACATTATAATAAAAAAGTGGTGCATAAATCTTTTGAAGAGGGAGAGCTCATTTGGAAATTAATATTGCCGATCGGATCCAGAGACAACAAATTCGGCAAGTGATCCACAAATGCATCTCTAAAGGAGCTTACATGCTAGAAGGGTTAGACGGAGAAGTATTTGGAAGGGCTCTAAATGGAAAATACTTGAAGAAATACTACCAAAGTGTATAGATCAATTCATGATTCGGCTCTGTTTGCTTAGCTGATTTATGACAGCCGATGTCCTGTTTCAATAAGGCATCGCCTTTAGGCATTTTTATGCAACATTTTCCCCCTAAGTTTTCTACGGCCGGCTAACGATTGGCCGATAGCAACGCCAATGAGGTGCAAATGGCTTGGATTCACAATTTTGTCGACACCGAAGCTATCAACAAAATTTGGAGGGCATATACATACATAAAGCCGATTACAGAAAAGATGAAAGCCAAACATTTTCAGGCCTCGTAATCGGCAGTCAATCTAGAAGTGTGGGGGCAAGATGTCGAAAAGTTTTCGGAATCGGTGCAACGGTTGGGTTAAGTATGAGCTATAAGCTGATTTCGGGGAAGTGAGAGATGTGGCCCTAAGTTCGTTTTGAGCGGTTGAGATCGGAGGTCGTAATACCAGGTGTTGGGATCATTAGCCACGACGTGGTCTCGGAATCGGCAAACCTAGTGCAACACGTAAGGCCGAAGCCGATTTCAGCACAGCTAATTTAGAATTAACAGTCGTATCAAGATAGTACGTGCGGCCGGAGCCGATCTCGCTTACAAGCACAGTTGCAAAAGTTGACAAGCTATTTTAAACAAGCCAAGAGCTGAAGCCGATTACAAAATTTGAGCAGTCGATTAAGTTCATTACAAAATCGGTGAATTTGTTACAAGGGGCATCAACCGATTTCATGATACTAAGATATTACAAGGAGTGAATTTATTTCTTCAGGTAATCGGCTATAGCCGACAACTCCGTCCGCCTGATCTGATCCACCTCCTCGATGGTCTTCGCGTCGTCGGCTTCGGACCCAGCCACCGGCCGAATGCTTTTCACCAAGTCCAAGAGATGCGCCACAGCCGCCTTGACTTTGACGTTGGGCATCGATTTTGGCTGGCAGGCTGGCCATATACTCCTTAAGGACGTCGATCTCGTTTGTGACTTAACGAGATCGGCCATCAGCTGGTCCTGGCGTGAAAGGAGTTGCTCAAGCTTGGCCACCGGCTTGGTTTTCAAGCGATCGAAGGTGGCTTTTTGACCCTTGATAGCCTCTTTGGTTGACTGGAGGGTTGCTGACCGCGTTTGGTTTTCACGATGGTCGGCTATTCGCTGCTGGGCCCGCTCGTACTTGAGTTGATGCGTCTCCAAGAAGGTTGCCGGCACAATGGCGTCGGCTATCGCCTCCGGTAGTTGGCCTTGGATCTCCCGGAATTGCGCGCGGATCGAGCTGCTGTCGGCTACTAGCACGTCCAGCGAAGCCTCCAGCCGATTGTCGATGTCAGCTAGACTGGCCCTCAGGTCCTCGTCCGGCATCACCAGCGCCTCCTCGCCGATCTCGCCAGACTCCTTGAACTCTGACAAATCAAAGCTGAGGAGGTCAGCTATGTTCTGCAAAGGGAAGATAATGATTAGAAAAGAGTTGTTAAGTTGGCAGAGCTGGCCATAAAATTCAGTTGGTTTACCTTGGGCACCGAGGTCGAAGCAACTTGTTCGGCTGGTTCGCCGCCTGCAGCCAACGGGGCCTCACCATCGACGCCATTGCCGTCGCCCACGGCAGCCACGACGTGCTCACTCGACGCCTGGGGGGCAGCCGACGGTGATTGAGGAGGCTGCAAAAAGTGTTAGCAGTCAAATCAGCTGAAATTTGTAAGCTAGGATGCGGGAGGTGGTTACCGTTGGAACGCGACATGGGATACGACTGGCCGGCTTCTTGATCTAGAAAGGGCATGATCGGCTGAGTGTATAGTGATGTCATACTAAGGTCGAATTTAGTAAGTGAAAGCTTACCGATGGTTTCTTCGTCAGACGGCTTGGTACCGGTGGATCGTCGGCCGGGGGATTGATGGAGTTGTGGCTTGAACTGCTGGATTCAGCTGCTGCCCCAACAGCCACTGACATCTCTTCATCGGCCACCAGGTCGTCAAGGTATTGAGCGACACTCGGATCTACCGGGGGAAGACTGTCGGTCGACGCGATTGGCTTCTTCTTCTTTGGCTTCTTGGGGGCAGGAGCGGCCGACGGCTGTGCGGGAGGCGCGGCTCTTTTCTTGTGAGCTATCGACTCGCGCACCTGCCCAGGCAGTAGGGACGCTAGTTTCAGCGCGTCCCAGCCGATGGCCGACGGAGCAAGGCCGCCCCCATCCGAAACACCTAAGCGGTATTCAATGGGGATCCCGGAGTCACTCACCGTCGGCCGTTCTGTCTCGGTCTCCTGCAAACCAAAGAGGACAAGTGTTAGTTGGCTACATCGGCCGATGATAAGAAAAGAGGAATCATTTGGAGTTTAAAACTTACCGAGGGGATTTCTTTGGGCAGCAGCAAGTTGACATAATAAGATTACCGTTGATGGAAGATATGCCGCTTGATCTCGGCCCACCATTGGTCGTAGGCTGCGCTCTTCTTAAGCGCCAGAACCATCTCACCGATGCTGCCGAGGGGAGGGCCGGCTATGTTCAGCAGTCGATGCATTATCAGTTCTTAGCTCACGACTCCCCTCGTCTCGATCTTGTCGGCATAGTAGCAACCGACGGGCAGTTGGCCAAGACCAAACTGCCTCACAGCCGACGCCGGGTAGTAAAATTCATAACTTCTGGCCACTGATCGGCCCTGGTGGATCCTGGTCGACAGAATGCAGGGGGTTAGGGCAGCGGTGAACAGCTCTCTGCACCTAGGGTTGTCGACTGAATTGATGTCTTCCCAGTTGAAATCGACTGGAAGCTCAAACATTGCCTGATCCCGGTAAAAGTACCAGGTGCGGTTCTCGTGCGACAGCCCGTCGTACATGGCGATGAACCACTCGGCTAGCAGATTGGCCGATTGCTTGGAGCCTGCATGCACAGCCGCCGCTTCTCCATAGCTCATGCATCTGGTGGTGGTGACCTCGTTGCCGTCTTCATCTTCGATCGGCTCCAATCTTGGGAAAGCAGCCTCAGTCAGGGGCAGCCGACTGGCTATTTTCTGAGTCATCAGCACCAGCCAGATTTGGAGGAACCACCAGGGGCCCCCGGTGTTGACAGTAGCATTGGAGGCTATCTTCGCGATGGCTTGGTGCAGTGTTTGATACAGATAGCCAAGGAGGTACTTCCCTAGCGCGAGCTTATTCCGTCGGCTAGGGATTCGGCTATGACCTGCTAGTTGGCGGTCGGCCCACAGCTCGATCCACAAAACAGGAACTTTTCTAGCCACATCATAAGGAACGTGGCGTGTTCCCTGTGGCCAACCGATCCATCCTTCATGTTTTGAGCGATGTAGCCGCTCCACCCGCCGATGGCTTTGGTCTTAAATTGATGTTGCCCCTTTCGGCTTAGGTTTCCAGGGTTAGCCAACGCCAGGATATCCAGTCCGGTCGTCATATATACGTCGGCTAGAGTGACTGTCATTGGCCCCTGCTGGAACTTGAAGGCATTGAAGCTATCGTTCCAAAAGTACGCCGCAGCTGACATCAGCGGCTCATCCTTCTCCATGCTGGCGACAGACAAGGCCAGGCACTAGGCTATCCCGGTTTCCTCCCACTGAGCGTACTTGGTCGATTGCACCCTCTTATACCACTCAATCCAAGAGGTGTCTGTGGTCGTCCACGACTTAAAAGTCCCACTCCAGTGGGCTAGGGATGGCTTCCAAGTGTTGTAAGGGATTCTGTTGGTTTCGGCTATGATTATATCGGCTGGGTCAGTGTTGCCGATAGGGCCGAGAAAGTATCTCTTTTCTTGAGTCAAACTTGGGATGACTACTTGATGTGACAGGTGCTACAGTTTGGAAAAGAAAAAATGCTAATCAAGAGCACCTAAAGGCATGATGAACGCAACAATGCTAGGAGGCATGGCTGGAAAGGAAATCTGAAGAGGAAGAGTTTTGAACCGACGGGCGTACGTTGGGGAACTCGGCGGCGGCGGCGGCCGGTGCGGCGGCGACGGCCGATGCGACGGCGACAGCCAGTGCGGCGGGGTGTTGGAGGCCATTGGAGTCGTCGGAGATGGATCTGGGTCCTGGTTCGCGAGGATCGCCGAGATGTGATGAAGAGCGCTGGTGAATCGCCAGAGAGGACAGAGGAAAAGAAGGCTTGTTTGCGAAATGCTTGAGTACGGTTTGAAGGCGTGATCGTTTCAATCAGGATAAAAGGGCTATTTAAAGGGCATTTGGGGCAGCCGAAACAGTTTAGGTCAGAAAAGAGCGGGAATTTGAACAGGCAACAAATCCGCAACACTTCGTATCACGGACTTGGAGGGCATGTGTTAACGCCTAAATTTGGTAACCGAACCCCTAAGTTCTAGAGAGGTTGAAATAGAATCAGATCGGCTGGCGGAGAAGTAGAGGCTACGTCGGTTATGCTCAAATCGGCTGAGTAACGATCGGCTACGGGGTCAATCGGCTGAAGTTGGATTGGATGAGGATAGCCGATAGCCGATGCTGAGTCAGAGGAGAAGATAAAACCGTTTTCGATGAAAGTGCTTGGAGATAAGGTGAAGGATTCGGTTATCAGTTTGCGCGTTAAAAGATATTGCCATATATGGATAGAGTCTTGTAACGGCAATTGTATCTGTAAATTAGGAATTTATTTAAACTGTTTATTGTAATACGACGTGGGTCCTTCCCGGGATATTGTCGTATTTTAAATAGTAGTTTAGATAGAGGCCAGGGTCTGTACAGATAATGTTATTCTTGGGTATAAATAGGACCCAAGACCCCCTGTAAATAAAAACAATCAATCAAACAACTTTCAGCGCATCGCCAAACCTTTTCTTCAGACGAGCAATTGATTTGGCTCCGGACTGCATCGTTTCGATCCCCAAATCCAGGTAAATGCTTGTCATTAGTGGTATGTTCTACTGATTCTAATGCTTCCATCGTAATGACACATTAGATTCAGGGGTTTATACTGCATTATTTACCATATACGCATATAAACTGGAGCAATGTTTAGATCTATCCTGCCATCGGCTAGTTCTATCAAGAACCCGCAGTCGATAGGGCTAGATCTAAAGGTTGAACTAGTTTATATGCGGTATCCACCGTCTCGAGAGGTATAAATCAGCTACAATAGATCATGTTATTCTTTTTATACTTAATGCTGCATCAACGTTGAACTATTAAGTCATTTTTAGAACCTCCAATAATCTGTTTAGTTAGATTTATATGTTTAGAGACAGTGCCAGGGTTTCAGCCGGCCTTACCTGCCGTGATATATTTTTAGTATATTTATTACTAGATTTTTGTTAGGACTGCCTCTTATATTAAGATCCCATTCTTGTCGGACATCATGAGCCGAAATCGGCCCGCTAGCAGCAGCCGACGGTCGATTTCCTTGGCTAAGTATATTTGGTTCAAGAATGATATCTTTTCATAAGAATCATCGAAGTAATAGCCAATCCATAGTTAGCTTTCCAGTATCGGCTAGGTTATCAATACATATATTTATTATCCTTTACTGCATTTGGGTTAAGCGGCTAATGCTGTCTCGGTATAGCCGATCCATTCCAGTCACTTGGCTTAAATATATTTTAGGATAGCATATATATGCTCATGGATTCCCTCAGCCAATCCAGTGGGGATCTAACCTAACACTTAACGCATATATCTTGTTTTTCTTGTTGGTTAGCAGATCAAACCAACTAGCACGCCTTGAACAACATAGGTAGCCTAGAAGGACCTGCACTGGAGCTAAGAAGATCTCCCAGGCTAGCGCGTGAGAGAAATTTCTCGTCAACACATATGTACTTTACAATTTATATTTCACAATGATTGACTGTTTCTTTTTATTGGTCACAGATGATGATGACGAGAACACTTCTGGTTCATATGTCACGGCTCGGGAGTATTATTGCTACAAGTTGCAGATGCGTCCTGGGAAATTCAATGTACTTTTCTATGGAGGAAGACTCTTCCAACAATATATAGTGGACATGTACATCAAGATCAAAGGGATGAGATTGGATTTCTTCCTAAGAAAGGAGACTCAGAACCTCATTCGCGCTGACCTCTACCAAGGGGTTGTTGACACTATTGCATCAGGTGAGACACGTGCAACAATGGCGGGTAAGAGGATTGTTCTCTCGGCTACATTTACTGGTGGAGACCGTGACATGCAGCGGAGATTTCTTTATGCTATGTGTTTAGTGCAGTGCTTTGGAAAACCAGATCTATTTTTGACAATGACATGCAACCCATACTAGGAGGAGATCACTACTGAGCTAGCTCCTGGACAGACCCCGCAGGACAGGCCATACTTGGTTGCCTGAGTATTCAGAGCCAAACTGAGAGAAATTAAAGATCTTCTCATTAAGAAGCATTATTTTGGAGAAGTTGCAGCGTATGTGCATGTCACTGAATTCCAAAAGAGGGGCTTCCCACATGAGCATTTTGTTTTGATTATGAAGTCTGGCCACAAGTTCACATCATCGGATCAATATGATGCGATAATCTGCGGTGAGCTCCCTGATGATGCTAAGTATGATGAGTTGCATAGGCTGGTTGTCAAACACATGCTCCATGGCCCATGTGGGGAACTCAAGAAAGATTGTGGTTGCATGGTAGATGGGAAATGCAGGTTTCATTACCCAAGACAGTTTTGCAATCAAACACAACAAGGAAGTGACTCCTATCCCATCTACAGGAACAGGAACAATGGCAAAGGAGTCAAGGTTAGGAAAGCTGATTTGGACAATAGATGGGTAGTACCATACAACCCTGGTCTTCTAATGAGATTTAATTGCCATATTAATGTTGAGGTCTGCTCCAGCGTCAAGGCCGTCAAGTACATGTTCAAGTACAGCTACAAAGGCCATGATCACATATCTTTCTTAGTTGACACTACCAGCACAGAAGTAGAGATGAATGAGATTTCTCAGTTTAGAGATGCGAGGTTTATAGGGCCATCAGAGGCGGCCGGGAGGCTCTATCACTTTGATCTGTTTGATGTCTCTCCTCCTGTGCTGCAGCTCCAACTACATTTGCCCAACATGCAAACGGTTGCTTTTAGGGGAGCAGATAACCTAAAAGATGTGGTGCCACGTGAGTCTGCATCACGGACCATGCTAATAGAGTATTTTAGGATGAACCGAGAGAATAGTCAGGCAAGAAATTATCTTTACAGGGAGTTCCCTGAATACTTTGTGTGGCGGAGATATAGACCAAGCGGACTCAAAGAACACGACAGGACCATTGATGACTGCATGACAGAGGCAACATTTTTTCGGATGCCATATGCACTTCGAAGGTTGTTTGCAACAATTATAGTGTTCTGTGAAGCCACCAACATCCGTGATATGTGGGGCAAGCATCTAGGTTCAATGTCCAAGGATTACCAAAGACAACATCCAAACCCTCACATAGTTGAGCAGCTTGTGCTTAGAGACATAAGGGACTTGGTACATTCCATGGGGAAAGATATCTGTGCATATGGCCTTCCAGAGTATGTTCAACCATTTGATTCGGATAATCATGAAATCAAGGAGGTAGTGGAGGAAATGTCTATACAAGTAGACCAATGCCACGTTGATCTTTATGACTCTTTGAACCCCGAACAACGGTATGGTTTTGATGAGATCATGGGTCACGTGGGCAGTGGCATTGGAAATGTCTTTTTCATTCACGGACCAGGAGGAATGGGCAAGGCTTACCTCTACAGAGCTTTGCTAGCTAAGGTGCGATCAATGGGATTGATTGCCATTGCTACAACAACATTTGGCATTGCTGCATCAATTATGCCAGGTGGGAGCACCGTCAATACATGAAACAACAGAGACCTGTCAGAATCCTTTTTGACTATATACGTGATACCTACCATGGTGGTGAGAGTGACATGGAAAAATACAAGAACAAGTACAGATATATAAGTTATACCAAGATAACAGTACTCTTTCAATTTATTAAATAATAGTGAGATATATGGTCTTCGCAAGTACCAATAAATTAGTCTTTGTTTTCTTAAGTGTTATATGTACCAATAAAGCATTCTTTGCTGCGGGCTAGATTGTTATTACGATACAATTTTAATTTACCATGTGCAAATGGTTTCACAAAAAATGTATCTTTCAATTTGTTCTTTCTAAAAGTTGATCTTGTTCTTCTATGATTAGGCAACCTCCAGAGAAATTCAAGCATATAGTTACCTCATGACGTTGCCCCATGAGACAATCATAGGTATGAATGTGCTAATGGTCAAAAATAATTTATTATTACATTGCTTATGCTTTCATTTTTTGCAGATTTTATTGGGGTCATAGCTAATGTAGGGTCAAGGGACTTTAGTCCGGCTTGGCCTATGGGTGTGAGAGAAGTAGCACTACTAGATATCCGGTACTAAAGATGCTTGAACACATTATTCTTTACCCATATATATTAATAATTTCATACTTAAACCACCAATCTTATTGCACTTCGCAGGCATGATATTGGATTTCTTTTGACGCTTGGTGATAAAGGAGATTATTACCGAGATATGTTAATGAGAACAGAAATAAAAAGGTCAATTGTTGTTGCAAAATTTGTAGAGGTTAACCATCATACGAGTATGTATATGTCTATACAAATATATCTTACATTAGATATTAATTCTAAACAAATGCTTGAAAAATTATCTATACTTGCTTTTCAGAAAGTTTGGTCAGTACGAACGATACAACCATTAGCATTGTGTTATGGCCAGAAAGTGGGTTGTACGTTCCTCTTCAAGGTACACGCACGTATTTTATTTCTTCTGCTTGAATATACAAACTAACATAGTACTAAATGCATCATATTATATACATGTGTATCCAAATGTTCGAGACGACCTACTAAACAATATCACGATCCATGATTTCCTCAAGAATGGCCTTAAATGTAGGATGGTTAAACCAGAGCTTGACAAGGACTGATCTGGAAGTGGACGCGGAATCAACTATGAAAAACAATTTTAGGTCTATTTCATGCATTACCAATATAATGCTTAGAATAATTTTATTTTTATCGGTGCCTACGATGATTCTTTAATAATGTATCAGTATATGATCATCAATAACCATATTTTTTTCTCAATTGTATATGTCGACGTACCTTGCACGTGCACGCTCACTAGTTTCATTTGAAATTTCAAGTTCTCCGGTGAGATCTTAGGTAGAGTAGAAAAATATAACACTCACTGAATCACATAAGTTAAAGAGATGGTTGGATCAGAGCCCAGGTAGTGTTTTTCTAATTCGTCTTCTTTTTAGGAGTTCAAGAGGATGTCTTCTATATATGATCTAGTTGCTGCATGTGTGTAGATGGTATATATGCCATTTGTGAATGTCACTGTAGATTGAATTGATTGTGTAATGCCCCGGTTTTATGGGCAGTTAAAACCCTATTTTAATAGAAACTTATTTTTAAAAAACTTGGTATTAAGGACCTAAGTGTCAAAAGATCTCAATTAATTCCCTCTCTTGCAACAATCCCAAACCAAAAATTCCTATCCAAATTTCAAATCCTGAAGTTCAATTTTTGTAATTCGAAATTTCTCCTCATTCCAAAATAAAAAAACTCCCCCTTTGAATCCCTTCGGTCTCTTCAAATACCTGAGTTCAAATACCAAATTTGAATTCACAGCCGAATTCAAATTTTATCAAATATCACTTGAAATAAATTCCTAGAAAAACTGGAGGATCACTGTTCAATTGGGCAGCCCAAACCCCCTTTGCCCAGCCCGCTCGGCCTTCCTTTCTCCCTTCCCCCATCTCCATGCCAAAATAAGTCCACTTAGATTCCCTTGATTAGTGGCCGAATTTGATTGGTGTCCCTGAACCACAATACCGGATATCTCAATCCCCAACTATTAAAACCGATGCAATTTGACTCCTTTGATGATTTTGGAGGGTGGTTTCGATGATGTGGCGCCTACGTGGCGGTGTTGACCTGGTTTTTGTCCCATGTGGCATTGACATGGCGCTTATGTGGCATTAGGATTAAAATATATATGTGGGACCCATTTTTCATTCAAAAAATATATTTTGGCACTGACATTATGGGCCCACATGTCATCCTCTCTCTTTCCCTTCTTCCCTCTCCCTCTGTCTCCCTTATCTCTATCTCTTTCTCTCCCTTTCTCTTCCCCTTCGGCCGTTCATGGGGAGCGGGGCTGGAGCGGTAGTGGCGGCGGGTGGGGGCCGAGTGGCGGCGGCGGGCGGGAGGGCGGGCGGAGTGCTAAGAGGAACAACTCCTTATCCGTCGCCTACGCACGCGTAGCGACAGCGTCGACCATGGCCTCGTCCCCGTGTAGGACACCGCCACGGGCCTCATCACCTCTCCCTCAGCACGAGCAGCGGGGGAGCTTCGGGAGGTTGCGGCACAATGTATGGTCAACAGTCTAGTGACGGAGGAGCTCGTGGAGGCCACGTCGTCCCTAACCCACCCCTCGTCTCCCCAATCTCCTTGGGAGCATGCGCAACAAGCTCAATGACTCACCATCTCATGATGCCGATGTTGAAGGCAGAGAGATTGAAGAGGAGGAGGAGGGCACTCAGCGAGTTGGACCTCACCATTGATCGCCCTTGTTCTCCAAGCCACGGGGAAAGAGAGTGATGCGTGAATGTTTGAGCGCCAATGCCGCCGCTCTAGTGCCCGTCCTCCTGTCTTGCCTACCACTGTTTTTGCTCTAGCCCATGATCCTTGTGGACAGCCGAAGGGAAAGAGAAAGGAAAGAGAAAGAGAGAGATAAGGGAGAGGGAGGGAGGAGGAAGAAGGGAAGGAGAGAGAGGATGACATGTGGGCCCTACATGTCAGTGATCCCACAATACTTTTTGTGTGAATGACAAATGGTTCCCATGTATATTTTTTTAATTCTACTACCACATAAGCAACACGTCAAATATCACGTGGGACGAACACCAAATCAACATCGCCACCTAGGTGTCACGTCAGCGAAACCACCCTCTAAAACCGTCGAGGGAGTCAAATTGCACCGGTTTTAATAGTTGAGGGGTCGAGATATCTGGTATTGTGGTTCAGGGATACCAATCAGATTCGACCACTAGTTAAGGGAGTCAAAGTGGACTTATTCCTCTCCATACCATAAGCAGCACAGCTCCATCCGCCCAACTTTGTGGCCTAGCTCCGTGCCGCTGCGTGGCGAGTCGCCGACAGCGTGGCCCATATGTCGTTGCACTGGTCTTCTTCCCCCCTCATCCCTGTTTTGCACAATGCACGCATGACGCTGTCGCCGCCGTGCCGTGCGCAACCACAACTCCTTCCCCTCGCTGAAGAAATTGCTGAAATTGTTGAATGATATAGTGCAATGCGATAATCGTGTTGATACACAATAGCTGTATAAATAGGTATCAACCTTCCATGTCACGCTCAACCAATTTATAGAAACATGATCGGGAGGTTTTAGGAAAGGGACCCAATCACGGGTACATTGCCATGCACTCTAACACCCCCCACAGTCATAGCATCGCTAGCAAATAGTAAGACTGGAGCAAAAATCGGTGAAGACCGGTGTAGGAAGCCCCTTGGTAAAGATGTCGGTGTATTGAGATGTCGTGGGAACATGGAGCATGTGGATGGCACCGATGGCGACACACTCCTGAAAAAGTGAAGATCGATCTCAACATGCTTGGTATGCTAATGTTGCACCGGGTTGGAGGAGAGGTAGACGGCACTCACATTGTCGCAGTAGACCAGGGTGGCACATGACTATGGGCAGGTGAAGCTCATGGAGGAGTTGGCGAAGCCAAGTGACCTCCGCGACCGCGTTAGCAACGGCGTGGTATTTCGCCTCTGCACTGGAGTCAGAGATCATGTGTTGGCGCTTGGAGGAGCATGACACCAGGTTTTTCCCCAAAAATAGCGTAGCCGGAGGTGGAGCGACGAGAGTCGGGGCAGCCGGCCCAATCAGCATCGGAGTAGACGACGAGGTCGCCGATGGAGGAGCACTTAATGTGGAGTCCCAAATCCACGGTGCCGCGGATATACCAGAGGATCTGCTTGAGGAAGGCCAGGTATGTTCACGCGGATCGTGCATGTCAAGGCAGACCTATTGAACGGCATAGACTATGCCCGACCTGGTGAAGGTAAGGTACTGAAGAGCCCCAGCAAGACTATGGAAGTCCATAGGATCAGCCACAGGAGGTCCGTCAACAGCGGAGAGCTTGGCGTTGATGTCAACAGGCATGTTGCAGGACTTGCAGTCAGTCATGCCTGCACGCTCGAGAATGTCGAAGCAGTACTGACGCTGACTTAGCACGAGGCCGGAGGGCTGCCTAGTGACACTGATGCCGAGGAAGTGATGGAGTGGGCCAAGGTCCTTCGAGGCAAGCTTGGCCTGGAGGGTGGAGATGGTCCACTGAATTAGCTTGGTGGAGGAGGCCGTTAGGACGATGTCATCGACATAGAGTAGGAGGTAGACAGTGTCACTCCCGTGGTGAAGAATGAACAATGACGTGTCGGACTTGGCCTCGACGAACCCGATGGATTGCAAGAAGGTGGCGAACCGGCAGTACCATGCTTGGGGAGCATGCTTGAGCCCATACAAAGGACTTGTTGAGGCGTCACACCATGTCGGGCTTGGCGGGGTCGATGAAGCCGGGCGGTTGGATGCAGTGCATGGTCTCCTGAAGCGTTCCATGAAGGAAGGCATTCTTGACGTCGAGCTGATCTACCAGCCAATCATGTGACACGGCGAGGCTGAGGACGGTATGGACCATGGCAGGCCTGACAACTGGACTGAAGGTCTCATCAAAGTCAACGCCGGGGCATTGAGTGAAGCCGCGAAGGAACCAGCGAGCCTTGTACTGGTCGAGGGAGCCATCAGCATGAAATTTGTGCTTGAAGAACCACTTGTCGGTGACGACATTCACGCTGGCGGGGCACAAAACAAGATCCCATGTGCGGTTCGCGAGGAGAACGTTGAACTCGTCCTCCATGGCGGCATGCCAAAGGAGATCCGCGAGGGCTGCTCGGTATGTCCTGGGAATAGGAGATAGTGTGGCGGCATGAAGGTTCAGCCTAGTGATGCCCTTATGGATGCTGGACTTGGCACGAGTCATCATGGTGTGGTCGTTGATGACCAGTGAGGTGCCCAATTCGAACAGCGACATCGGGGTGCTTGGTATGCGTGCAGACCGAGGGCGACGAGGAACTGCTTGTGCGAGGGGTCTAATCGAAGCACCTGATGGTGAGGTCGCCCGGGAAGAAGCCGAGGTCAGCCCAACCAATGGTGAGGTCGGCCAGGAAGGGGCTAAGGTTGACCCGTTGGCCGAGATCGGCCAAGGAGCATAGCAGGTCAGGAGTGGCGGCCGCTCCAGCCCCTCGGGCGAGCTAGCCGTCGGTAATGTCGGTGCCAAGTCAACAGACGCTGGCTGGCGAGGAACTCTAATAGGTGCCTGCACAGGGTGGAGAAATCTTCCAAAAAATTGATATCAATAGCACTGGGGGCACTGTTGGTGATCGCGGTGTATGGAAATGAGTGCTCATCAAACACAACATGCCTCGAAATGATGACCCTATTAGACACGGGGTCGAAACACCGATACCCTTTATGGTTAAGTGGATAGCCTAGGAAGATGCACATGGTGGAACGAGGAGCAAGTTTGTGGGGTGTGGTGGCGGATAGGTTAGGGTAACACTTGCAACCGAAAACACGAAGGTGCGAGTAGGACGGGTGAGTACCATAGAGGGAGAAAAACGGTGTGTGGCGACCAAGGGTCTTGGTGGGGTGTCGATTGATGAGGTAGGTGGCGGTGTGAAGAGCTTCAACCCAGAAAGATTCGGGGAGGTTGGCCTGAAACAACAGGGAACAGACAATGTTGTTATGGGAGCGGAGGATGCATTCGGCTTTACCATTCTGTGGCGAGATGTGAGGGCAGGACATCCGGAGGTGAACACAATTAGTGAGAAAAAAGGTGCGGGCGGTAGAGTTATCAAACTCACGGCTATTGTCACACTACACGTTGTGGATGTTAGTTGCAAATTGAGTTTTGACATAGGTGAAGCAATAGGACAAAGTGCTGAAAGTGTCGAATTTAAAGCGTAATGGAAAGGTCCACACAAAATGAGAGCAATCATAAACAATGACAAGATAATATTTCAATTCAGAAACACTAACGACAGGAGATGTCCACAAGTCACAGTGAGGTAACGCAAAATTCTCCGAAGCCCAAAAGGTGGAACTAGGAAAGGGAAGGCGAGGTGGTGTCCAAGCTGGCAGGCATGACAAACTCAGATGAGGCCACTGCGTGTCATGGGGATGACGGGAGCTAGGGCGGGTGAGGGTGTCATGACCGATGTGGCCGAGGCGACGGTGCCAAAGGACTGTAGTGGTGGAGCTCGTGGCAAAGACGGTAACGGCTGGTGGTGGAGGCAACGCATGGTGGAGGGAGTAGAGGGGACCGAAGCTATTGAACCTGACGATCATGATCCTGGTGCGAAGATCCTTCACAGAGAAACCAAAGGGGTCAAACACAACAAAACACCAATTATCAATGACAAATCGGCGTATGATATAAGGTTCTTAATAATGGCAGGATAACAAAGAATGTCATGGAGCATAAAGGAACGGTTAGGATGACGAATGTTAGACTGCCCAATGGAAGTAACAGGGATGGTGGAGCCATTGCCAACGATGATATGAGATGGGGAATTGGGGTTGGGTGGGTGTGTAAGGGAGAGGATACCAGTGTCGGAGGTCATGTGAGCAATGGCACCCGTGTCCATATACCATTCATTGGTAGCAGGCTGAGGCAGAGTTGTGGTGGTGAAGGAGCTGGCGAGAGACGCTTGGTCTCACTGGGAGGGAGCACCTCCAAACCATCGTGGGGGCTACTACAAAGCCACTAGAGTGGGGAGCTGTGATGACCCAAACTGGCCCACCTGGCCCATGCCACCGGCGCCCTGGTGGACAGGAGGAAGAGGCGCGTTGTAGACTTGGGTGGCCAGGTGTTAAGACTAGAATTTGGTAAGCCTCGGAGTTCCCATCGGCCCATGGTTCATATCGGCTCAAAGCTAGTATCGGCTTAGAGTTCTGCATTGGCCAATGGGGGTTTTCTTTTATTAACATCTCCGGCGGTCGGATTCTTGTTAGATTCGGTTTGGGAAGGTCTTATCCAGAAGAAACCAAGTTCAGGGAGGATGCGGTTTTGTATCTATTAATTAGGAAGAGTTTGTTAGCTTTCTATTCTATCTTTAGAAAAGTATGTTAGTGTCCAATAAGGACTCGGTTTGTTTCCTTTTATCTTTAAAAAGTTTGGATTGTAATCTGTTAGGATCTTTGTTAGCCTACGGGTATAAATATGTAAGCCCGAGGTTCATGTAATTTTTATCTCACGATCAATACAATTCGACGCATTGCCACCTTTTACCTTTTCTACTTTATTTATCATCCGACGGAGCTTGGCACCTGATGTGGGGCTACATCAGCTTCTATCTCAAGCGAAAGGGTGAATTCAACGTTTCGCCCGGCTCAGGCAATTGTATTGGCTATGTCGACATCGTCCAAGGCTGCATCAGTACATTCGATCTCTTGGATTGCTCCGGTTTGGTTAACATATTTTCGTGCTTATTTATCATATGTCTCTGTTGATCTAGTCCTAGTATCTCAATTTAGCTCTATCGGTTATCTCTCGCTTTAGGGTTTCTGCCGATACCAGCTAAATTGTTTACTAGATTAGATTAGCATAGGCATCTACCACACTAAAAATCAGTCAAGGGCATTATTGTCTAGATATTATGTTTCTTTTCATACTTAGTGCTGCATCAGTTCAATTTGACCTACTAAGTCATGATTAGAACCGTAATCTCTAGCCTGTCTGTTGGCTACAATTAAGGGTTTCATTCGGGTTTCAGCCGATGAGTTATCTGGACGTTGCATCGGCTTGTAAGGATTGCATATGAGTTGGTTTTTAGCCAATGACAACAGATTATTCATCGTTCATTGCTTATCTTTGGGATTTTATGTCATCGGACCTCCAGCCGATGTGCGCTTTAATCTTCAGATTAATGTCTATTTTATCATGTGATTGGTTTATGCTATATTACATTACTATATCATTGTGTTATCGTCGGCCGATCGCCTTTATGCACTTTGCATCTGATAATTCAGTACTGTATTCGTGGGTACCAAACTACTCGATCCAGGAAAATGATACTATGAACACGAATGATTCCCATTCCAAAAACGGGGGTCTACAGAGCTGATATCAGAGCAGTGCGACTATAGGATAAGACCAACTGGCGCCCCACCCCCTTATAGCTGGTTAAAGGGAACTATCCCTACATACGATTATTTATAAAATACAGACTATTTTCACAAAACAAGTATGTTTTTCCTTACGCCCTTGACCCCCATTTCTCTACAAACATTTGATTCTACCACTAACTTTCTCTAACCCTAAGCTATCTTCAAAAATAGATGTTGGACTATGACCATGTTGGAGCTTGGGAGATTGTTTGTTTAACCCACTAAAACAATGAGAAAATAAGGTCCCATCCAGAGCTTAACCTTTCTTTCTAATCTCTTTCTCTTTGACAATAGATGGGCAGAGCTAAGGACAGTAAATCAAGATCCCAGCAGTCTCATGGATCAACCCAGAGCGACCCTACGGACATTCCACCTCCTTTTCCTATAAACTCGACCTTAGCCCAGGTAGTGGCTAACCAGACACAGCTAATGATCATGATGATGCAATAGATGCAACAACACCTTCAACAGCAACTAGTGCAAGTTCTAGGTCCATGTCCAGAGCAACGTCGGTACATTCCGTCGCAAGCCCTGATGACTCCCGCAAGTATACTGTCAAGCCCACAGAGAGCGGTAACACCAAACCCACCATTAGGATGGAAGGAAACACTTGACCCCCGCTACGGTTTCGTGGAACAAGGACATGGAGTAAGGAACGGTACATGGGACAAGCACACCAGGACCCCGATCGAGAGAGAGGTACAGTACGAAAGAAAGGATAAAGAATCCAATCAAACAACCGGCCAAGATTTCAGTTCGCCACCATCTAACCCCAAGAAGAGGAAGTCACCAAAATGGAATACAGGTGGTACTGGCAGGATGATCATCACAAGCACAGTGTGTACCCCTGAAGATGCTGAGGAGATTCCCCGACGTCTAAGGAAGAATGTGCACTGCTTCAACTGTGGAGAGTTAGGGCACTATGTCAATGACTGCCCTAGGACAACTGCCGCACCGTTTCGCACTCCAACACCTATCCTGGCAGCCCCAAGGAAAAAGAATGTGAATTGTTTCAACTGTGAAGAATTTGGGCACTATGCCAACCAATGCCCCAAGCCACACAGCACCCCTCCTCTTACCGGTGCCAATGCAACAGCCATAGGTGGCAACCCCAGATCGGACGGCAGCCCAAACAACTAGACAAGTAGTTTGCATCTACTCTTGTCTTGCTTTGGATGGAATTAAGATAGCAATGACCGTGCCCCTTCCCCTTTATGGATGAAGACCCTAGACCGATGTTAGTTGTATTGTGTTGTGTGGGACTGTGCATGGCAGTCTGATGTACCGTTATGATGTAACATCTGTGAACTAATATAAAGTTCTATGTTATATCTTAAACAAGTTTATTCCACCATGCTTGTTGTGTGCAAAAGATCACTTAAAAACAACTGAAGATCACTTAAAAATCAATTAGAACCATGACCTTAGTCGATTCAATCTCTTACCTCATCTATATTCCTCAAATGGCGCACTGTCACAGAGCCTCAGCAGCTACTGAGAACCCGCCGGAGCCTAACCCCTCCACCCTAGCGGAAGTCATGACTTTACAGACCCAACTGCTTCAAGCCATTGCCAACAACCAAGGACAACGCGGAGGATCAAGCTTAGGCGAGTTTATGCGAGCCAAGCCACCAACATTCTCCATGGCAGAGGAACCAATGGATGCTGAAGATTGGTTGAGGGTGATAGGGAAGAAGTTGACTCTCGTCCAAGTACGGGAAGCTGACAGAGTCATCTTCGCCACCAATCAGCTGGAAGGTCCGCAAGTGACTGGTGGGACACCTACAAAGAGACTCGGGCTGAAGATGCCGGAGAAACGACCTGGGAAGAATTCACCGCTGCCTTCCGTGAAAATTTTGTACCCGCCGTGGTTATGAGAATGAAGAAGAATGAATTTAGGAGGTTGCACCAAGGCAACACCTCGGTGCAAGAATATCTTAACAAGTTCATGCAGCTTGCCCGTTACGCCACCAGCGACCTAGCAGACGAAGAAGAGAAGATGGATAAGTTTATCGAAGGACTGAACGACGAGCTAAGAGGATCGATGATCGGTCAAGACCACGCCAGCTTCAAAAGCCTCATCAACTAGGTCGTGAGGCTTAAGCATGACCAAAGGACGGTTGTAAACAACCGAAAGAGAAGGCTTGCTCTGGCCCGTCCAACACAAGGGATATCCCAGTGACCCAAGGGAGCAACATCGTCAAGTTGGAAGCCAGCCATCGCGGCGACCAATCGCCCCTCTACACCGGCAACGCAAGCAGACCACCTGCCACCCCTCTTCGCACCTTGGCACCTACCTTGGCGACCCCAAGACTTAAGAATGTAAACTGCTTCAACTGCCAATCACTGCCGTAAGCCGCGTAACACCCCTGTCCGTACCGGAGCAAACGCCATTGCCATACAAGGAACCCCTACCCCTGTGCCTGGACGCAGACTATTTGAAACGCCCCAGCAAAAGGAGGCTACCACCGAATTCCGCCGTGGCCAAGTGAACCACGTGTGTGCAGAAGAAGCCCAGGAGGACCAGGTCGTGCTGATGGGTATGTTCTCTATCCATTCTGCACTAATTAAAGCTTTGTTTGATTCTGGAGCTTCGCATTCTTTCATAACCTCAAGAATAAGCACATAACATAACCTATGTCAGGTAGGCCTTAAGAGATCAATGATAGTAGATTCACCTAGGGAAGATATAACTATACTCCACGTATGCATTAGGGTGCCCATTCGGATTAGAGATGTAGTATTCCTATCAAACCTTATGGTATTGCCAACCCAGACTCTAGACATCATATTAGGAATGGACTAGTTAACTAAGAACCAAGGGGTATTAGACTGTGGATGCAGAGAAGTTACCGTATCTACCCCATAAGTTTCACCGACAAACATGACCACGGATCAAGACTCAACTAAGTATGGATCAAGGATGGTTAACCTAGGTTTAAGACAACCCTTCTAGTTTCAGGAAACCACCTCGATATCTCTGGAAAGATGACCTAGGAGAAATCTCCCATTACCCTGCTCAGAGGCAAATAAAGCTCAAACAATGACTTGGGAAATCCAGCCCCGGACAAGATATGGAGGACCCAAACCGGTGAACCATTCCTACCCAAGGATTGAAAGCAAGCTTGAGAGACCGACGGATAGACCAAAAGGACAAGCCAAGATCTTGAATGAATGTTAGGAATCCGTGCGTACACTCTATCTAGGAATGGTGAGGATGCCAACCAAGCCTAAAAATGACGATATAGCCCTTACCCTAAAAGCCAAGCTTGAACTTATTGTTAGGGGGGTAGAGCGACATAACCCTAACCCTGGACCCTCAGATTGGACACTATGTTGAAGCTAGGTAAAACCAAACCTTCTCTAGATAGTCTCTTGCCACCTACTGGAATCTCTAGACCCCAATCATGTCAGGATCACCACCCATCTACGAGCTAAAGGTCTCTAAAGTTTCGGAACAGCAAGTCTATTATACAACTTAAGGAAATTAGAGACATACTAAATCTTGTACGCTTGAAGGATGCCCCAAGGATTAAGGAGCTGACAATATCATGTTATCAGAAACAAAGAATTGAAGTGGACCGCCCTTAGAAACTCAGTGATAGATTCCTGCATCACCCCAAGCAGCCAACCTATTCGTCATCCTGCTAAGGAGAAGTTCTAATGGATCCATCCCATATGTTTATACCGACCGACTCCCAATCACGTCCCGACCCAAATCTCAGGACAAGATTTATTGTTAGGGGGGTAGGTTTGTAACACCCTGAAAATCGAAGAATTTAAAAATCGGGAATTACAAAAACTTTTGGTATTTTTACATCTCGCCATGTTTATTGCCTCTTATTTGCCGCTTTGTTGCGTGAAATTAATAAAGAGAAATTTATCTAAAAGATTGAGAAAAACCAAATAATTTCAAAATCCCAAAGGAAAAGAAATTTCAAAATATAGGTTTGAAAATAAAGATTATAAAAAGATATAAAGGGAAAATGAATTAAATAAAATATATATAATATAATATAATATAATGAAAATGGGCAAAAAGGTTGGAAATGTAGGTTAAAATTTAATTTTTGAATGGGTTAGGTCATATTTTAATTTTAAATGTGAAGGGAAAAAGAAATGGGAGAAAATAGAAATTAAATCGGGAAAAAGAAAAATGACACGGTTCATCCATCACCAACTGTTCGACGCCATACCTGGGGCCCGGACCGCCTCGCCACCGTGCGCCGCGCGTCGCGCCCCACGGCGTTGTGCCGTGCCAATGCCGCGCATCGCCGCGCCGTCGCGTCGGCCACAGCGTGCCCGCGCGAGCCGACGCCCACCACGCCGTGCCGTACCGCCGCGCCCACTCCGTCGTACGCACACGCGCGTACCGCGCGCACCTCCGGCGTCGACGCTGCCATCACACCCGCGCTGTGCACCTCGTCAGCCACGCGCGCCCACGCGAGCCATCCCATCACCGCCACCGTAGCCTCGCCACGCTGCCATCGCCCGCTCCCGCACGCCCACGTCACCGACGCCGCGCCGGTGCACGCCATGCCGCCGGCCGCCTATAAAACGACCACCTCGAGCCAAGCTTCCAATGCAAAATTTCTTCCTCATCACTCCCTCTACCTTTCCCCCAAATTTCCCCCAACTTTCCTCCACCGCATTGCTCGAATTTTGGAGAAAACCGAAGAGCGGCCGAAGAACCCTAGCCGTAACCGCCCGAAGCGATTCTCCCAAATTTGCTAGCGCACGATGGAAATATCCCCGAATTGAAGGTACGTTCACCTTCTATACGTATAGAGCTCCCATCCCCCTAGCTTTCCCAAGCCAAACACCCACCGGAGTCCGTCGCCGGCGAGCCCCGCCATGCCGCTCTGTTCGGCCGCCGCCGTGTGCACGCTGCTGGCTCACCCCGATGCTTCCCCGGCCAAATGAATCCCCTAGCTAGCTTCCCCGTACACCTATGATGCTCCCAGAACCCTCGTCGTGGCCGTTCTGTCGCCGGTTAGCCGTCGCGACGTGCGCCGCCGCCGCCATGGCCGCCTCGCTGTCGCTAGCCCTCCCCGTCGCCTCCCCGGCCCAGGCAAGCCCCAAAATGCGTTCCTTGTAGTTCGTAGATGGTGCATGGCCCTTTAGTTCCCGATCTTCGGTCCCCCTCGCCGTCGTTCGGCTGTGTCGCGCCATCGGCCTCGTGGGGAAGAAGAAGAGAGGAAAGAAGGAAGAAACAGAAAGAGAGGGGGAAGATAGACGAGAACGGCTCGGTAGCCTAGTGGCTGAGCCGAGCGAGAGAGAGAGGGGGCACTGGTTCGATTCTCAGCCGAAGCAAAATTTTTGAAAATTTTTATTTTAATTTTTTTCTAAGGGATTAAAAATAGGAATAAGCCTAGTAAAAATCCTAGAAAAACATTAAAATTCCTCTTAACTCCCTAAACTTTATTTACAAAGATTTTACATCTTTTAGAAGGGATTAATATTTATTCACTTCTAAATTCCTTTGCAAATAATTATGAGTTTTATATTTACTTAGATTCAAACTTTTTAACCTATTTCATTTTCTCAAAAATCTTTACATCTTTGAAAAGCTTATTCATTCATTTACTTTATATTCACAAATAAGAAATTTCCGAGGATTATAACCTATCTTTATAATTCCTAATCAACCCTTCCCTATATATACATATGTATCTATATACATATATGTTTTATATTTAATCCTTCCCAACCCAATTATCGGTAGACCGCGACACCAAGCTCACCGGAGGGTTAAGAATTCAACCAGGAAATCGATGTAAACACTCTCGTTACCCCTTTGTCAAAATAGACAATTTCGGATCATCGGTTATAACGCCGATAAACTTACATTAACTGGGGATAAGGCCACCCCATATAAATTAAATCAAAGAAAACCTAAAAGTTTAAATTAATGCAACACACTCGTTACGACCCGGACTTTAGCAAAACCCGATCATTGATCCATTTACAACCATAGATTCGCCGTAGAAACCGCTTTTGTGATTTATTTGGTTTTGATGGTTTTTATTTGAATTCTGATCGAATTCAATTGGATATTTCGCACGTATGTATAGAACCCGAGGGAGCAGTTGAGTACGCTGAAGACACAAGTCAAGAAGGTCGCGAGCAAGGCAAGTCATCACTCCATTTGAACATGTTGATCCTATTTTGTGAAATGATATTGATTTAAAACTCAAAACTGCAAGCTATACACAAAAGAGTACTATGCTTGAGAAGCCATGCCTTGATATTGATTACCTTTAGATACCATCTATGTAACCCTTGATGTGATATAATCGGAGGATATCTTCGGTGAAATGCTTAGCCATGCTTATATTAGATTCGTGCATACTCATGATTTTACAAAAATGTTTCATGCTTGGGCAACTACCTTAGGGAAGGTAGTTGAGATACGACATGTGGAGACATGAGCGCCACAATGCCTTGAACATGATGAAAATAGTTTTGATGAAAAAAATGAAAGTACAAAACCAATGTTTTTAGACTGGGGCGGATGGATGGATTTGGGTGGATTCCGGTAAAGGCAATTACCGTCCCTGGTCGATTAAGGACCGAGCCATGAGATAAACAGAGAGTGAGCCAGTACAACCGTACTTCTCAAATGGGTATAGACCTAGCGGAGTAAATAACCGAGCAGAGGCAGTATCCCTGCATAGCGGTTCAGGTGTAGGCGTTGAGGTAAGGGCCTACCGGTAGGGGCTCACCACTGGTGGGTGCCTGGACGGAAGTTAAGGGCCTACCGGTGGGGGATGTACCACTGATCGGTACCTAGACAGACATCGGGCACGCGATCAACATGAAGAAATGAAGACATGAAGAAAAGAACATGAAGGTGGAAAGATCAAAGTTGGAGCAAGTCTTTCTCTTACCCCGGGAGCGCCAGAACTCCTCTCACTGCTAGGAAACGACGACTAGAGTGCATGAGGGCTTAAGTTCATGGAGCGGGTACTGCCAAAGTAAGGTTATCGAAAGGCTTTGCTATGACCGTCCTATATAGAGGAATGTAGGCTCATTCAATGGGCAGTTCCGGAGTACGAGTAAAGTGTACATCCACTGCAGTGTGAGTAAATCAATCTATTCGAATAGCCGTGCTCACGGTTAATGCGCAACGTGACACGACTTTCGCTTGGCTAGACTCATAAGTTTAAAATGATGGGTTGGTATGCATAATGATTTATGTGCTGGGTAACCAACTTCTCTATCTGAGAGAAGGGGGAGATACCCCCAGAAAACCATAACGACTCAAAGACGGGAAACCATCCTTGGGATCACGATGAATGGCAGACAGAACCGTCGCCGATTCAATATACTATGGAATTAAAACTTGACTGGCTAGACGTTAGGGTTGTGAAATGATTCAGGAAAATTGTCTTTATGCAAAAGAACCACAGCCATCCTTTGAATGACCCTATCATGTACATCATTCCGTTGGCTTGCTGAGTACGTTGGTACTCACCCTTGCTATACGCACAAACCTACAGATGTAGGCATGGAAGACCTGGAGGACCCATACGCATACTACTAGGATGAATGAAGACAATGGAGCGCAATAGGTCTTAGTCCCCAGTCATTACCTGTAGGCGATTGACATGCCGCTGTCTTCCATCTGCTATCTTATCTAATCTCTGATTTTGGTTGTATCCGAACCAGTAGGTCCTGCTTGTAATGTTATTGCCTTTGGGCCTATTATAGTAATACTTTTGGTGTAAGACTATTCGTGCACTTTGCACCTGATAATTCAATACTGTATTCATGGGTACCAAACTACTTGATCCAGGGAAATGGTACTATGAACACGAATGATTCCCGTTCCAAAAATGGGGGTCTACACTAAGGAATAAGTTGGGTGCTCAAAACTCTTCTTTGAAGTGGTTCTCATTCTGAGTTTTCTCTTCTGGAATTTCTTGGACTTGTTTGAAAGTCCTTTTCATAATTTCCAAAAATAACTAGGAGCTGAGTTTTGGTTCGAAAATACATTTTTGGAATTTCCAAAAATAGCTGAGTTGCCAAACTTGGTTCTGGACATTTTCGGACTTGTCTGAAAGAACCTTTTGGAATTTCCAAAAATGTTTGTGTTGCAAAATATGATTCTGGACATTGGATTTTTCAAAAATGTCTGCGCAGTACATTTCAGCACTGGACATTTTCGGATTTTTTGAAAACATGCCTTTGCTATGTTCTTTCTCGGATTTATCCGGTATGGTGCATCGTGGAAAAGTGTTATGTTGTTTATTGGATTTGTCCGAAAAGTATTTTTGGAATTTCCAAAAAAAGGGAATCTTTGCCTCTAACGGGCAGATCTAAGGCTGTGGATATAAATAGCCCCCTCCCCTTACAAGTCAATGTTGCTGCTCTTATTGAACATTTGGTACCCTTGGCTTGCTACTCTTGAGATCCACTTTTGAGCCTTGCTTGTTTGATCCCCTCTCCATCGAGCTTCGAGTTTGGATTTCGTGTATGGTGAGAGTTGTGGTTTCGAGTTTGTGTGAGTGCTTTGTGTTGTCTTCTTGAAGATTGATTCATCCACAATGGATCCGTGCATCATCTTTTTACTCTTGAAAGTTGAGGACTCCTATATTGCTAGGTGTTGCTCTTGAGCCATCGATTTACTTGTGGTTGGCCGCGAGAAGTTTGTGTAGGTCAGATCTCACCTTCGAATGGAAAGAGATACCACTGGTGGAAAGAGAAGTGTTTTGTGCAACCTCAAAAGGTTAGTGAAGACCCAGATCTTTGTGAGCTCCTCAACGGATACTAGAATCTCCTCAAGGATTCAAACTTCAGGAACACTTCATCTTGCAAGAACCTCAGTGATATCCCTCTCTCCCTCCTCTAGCTTTGCTTACTTGTGCCGCTTTTAGTCTAGTTGCTACTTATGCTTGTTCTTCATACTTATGCTCAGCTAGATCTAGTTTTCCTTCAGCTTTTCGTTTGCTCTGTGATTTTTGGAATTTCCAAAAAAATCATTTTTGAAATTTTTGAAAATCCCTCCTTTCATATTTACTTAGTTTTAAATTAGTCTATTCATCCCCTTCTAGGCCTAAATGACCTTTTCACGAGCTATTGTTATGAATTGTGACAATCAAACTATCATTGTCAAGGTGAACGATTCTAAAGATAACATGAAATCGTCTAAACATGTGAAAAGACAATTAAAGTCTGCCAAAAAATTGAGAAACTCTAGATTTATAACATTGCATTACATCCAAACAACTAGAAACCTAGCAGATCCCTTTACGACGGGACTATCACAGGATATGATAGACAATGCATCGAAGAAGATGGGTATGAGACCCATGTGAGTTAAACTATCATGGTAACCCAATCTATGTGATCAGAGATCCCGTGAATCAGGATTTGGGAAGAAAAAGCTATTAGTTAACTAGAGGGGACTACCTTTTGAAACCCTCTTTAAGTGAAGATGCATGTACTGTCATGAGCTGCAAGGCATGTTGGCTATGCATGTGTTATGTTGGCTTTAATTAGAGAAGATATGAACCTACAGAGCATTCTGGAAAGAACACACCTATGTGAGCTTGACTGTTGGTCACAGTCTATGGAGATTTTGGGTGAATTATGACTTATACACTCCATCCAAGAGGTAGTGTATTGATGGTCTAGTATGAGATAAGACAGAGTGAAGCTTGCACAACACTTTGAATTCAAGGCATGGTTCATTGTTTAAGTAGTGAATAAGTGTAGCTTGGAGTTCTAGACGGATTTTCAACCTTAACCATTCTCCATCTAACCGCTGATACATAATAGTACGTTGGAAAAAGGCAAATCTTTGCGAGATATGGTGGGGGATTGTTGGAAGTAATAGATGGGTTAAGGCCCATATGAAAAATTAACTTTTTGAAAAATCATAAAAGGCCACCTCATGGAAAGGCATGCATGGGGACTTTCATACCACCTTGCCTATTCTAAGAGAGAGAGAGACCTTCTTAAAAGGGAGAGTGTTCTTCTAGACACTTAGGCATGTGTAATGGAGAGAACTAGAGAAACAATAGTGCGCTCGCCCTCGCCTGGCCAGGCCAGGCGGCACGTGTACGCGACATGCTCGTGAATGGTTCATCAAAATTGTTCCTCATCCTTAACTACATGAAACTTCCTTTTGAAGTTTTGATTTGCTGCAAAATTTGGTGTTTGTTTTTGGAAAAACATAGTTTTTAGAAACACACCGAATTATTAGGTAAGTGGAGTGGCGTGAAGTCCAGATAGGTTATGCATGACTTATCCTATTCGGTTACGAGTTATGAAGATCATACGGGCGTCTTGATCATGCGTCCTGTTATCCCTATATAAACCGAGTTTACACCTCCATGCAAAATACGTGAAAAGCAATCTAGGGTTTGCCACCTCCTCTGTATTGCATCGTCGCTCGTAGTCTACTCCTTCCTGCTCGCGAGGATATATCAGCAATCAGGAGAGCAAGTCTCCTGAACCTTCTCCTTCGACGTCTTGCACTAGGAGAAGGTGCTAATAAGGTTTTTGGGAAATACTTTACGTGACTATCCACTGGACTTCCACAACGGCTTGTCTTTTGCTCCATTTGAGGGCTGCGTGCCCACGACAACACCTAACACCACATGTTGTTCCTGTGGGACGCGTTCCTCCCTATCAAGTCGATCCATAGCATAACCAATACTGTCAGTATGCATTCATCATGTTTCGTATATTTGATATGTTCATGTTTTTCTGTCTAGTTTACATGTATAAATCGCATGATGTAGTTATGATAGTTTACATGTTCAATGTCAGGATTTATTTATAGAATAAATTATGTCTACATGTGCTTATGTTTTCATAATTCTTCTGGATATATTTTAGAGGTTTTCTGACTCAACAAGACATAGAAAATTACCTTCCAAGAAAAAGGAAATCAACAATGTTTTTTTACCATAGTGACTGCAACGTACACCATCAGAAGAGGCTGCAGACCTAGGATACGTAAACCCCAGAACGCTACAGCACTGCCAAGCTGAGCTATGTATATTATAATCTAAAAAGTATCTAAATCATAAAATTTGATTCTCCAATTCATTGTAGGTGTTTATTTGTCACTTTAATTTGATAGCTAGCTTTGTTTTCATGATTGTTACAAAGATAGGTAAAAATTGTACCCTTGCTGCCACGACTTCCGAGTTACTACATGGCGCTTTAATAAAATAAAAATCTAACTGTTGTTTTTTATTTATATTGGTGAACTCACTATTTTAGATCATTAGATCTATTTTTTAAAGAAAAATAAAACCTCTCTCGATCTATATCTTAAAAAAAAAACTTCCCCTGTCTCCGTCTAAGTGTTGTGTACTCATGCATGTAGCTATGCTCCCTTCATTCCATTATCTCTGTTTTATCCTCATAAGAACTAAAATTAAAACTATCTTTACGAACAAAACATCCATAGATCTCAATCTATTATTAGGTCTAGCCAGCTCTCCCTCTATACCTCTACCCATTTATAATCCATTAAACATCATACAAACATTTATAAATCGTTACATGAAATTACTAAATTAAAAAAAAAAAAACATTGGACAATTGGGTTGTATTTATTCGATAGATAAAAAAATCTCAAACCTCTCTCCCGCCCCGTGTGACGTTAAAGTTCACTAAACATCCTATAAATATTTCTAAACCGCTACGTCAAGAAAAATCATAAAAATTCTAAGAAAAAAGCACTTTCCACTTAAATCAATGCACACTTTATTTTAGGTTGTTATTAGATGTACTTTTTTAAAAAAATCCCAACCCTCCCTCCCTTCCCATCCGCATGTGTCGTGCATCACTTTTTTTCTTTGTTTTCTCTCTCTATAGCAACTATAATTAGAATTATCTTTGTGAGAAAAACCCATGACCTCCACCTATCTCGTCTCGTCGGCTCTCCCTCCGTCCCTTTTCTTCTCCTTCTCCTCTTGCTAGCACTTATAGAAAAAATATAAATAAAATAATCATAACTTTTTAATCATATAACTTATTTTATATTTAAACTATTATATTTTTTATGAAATAAATAATTTAATATTTATACTGACTATATTTAAATGTTACCAGAAAAATTATATTCGGGACCCACATCCATCTCGAGGCCTCCACTAAATAAAAAATACTAAAATATCTCATTAAAAACAAAATACCTTAGATTAATTTTTAATTAAATTGGTAGACCCATGTTGATGAGAAATTTTCTCACGCACTGACCTGAGAGATCTGCTTAGCTCTAGTACAGATTCAAATTGGATTGCCTGGTGTTTTAGGGCGTGCCAGTTGGTTTGTTCCTGTAACAAACAAGAAACAAGAATAGGCAATAAAATTATAATTAGATCCTACTCGATCGGCTATAGATATCCATAATATATAATTGCTATTCCAAAGCATATTTAGACTAAGTGATTGGGATAGATCGGTAGTATACTGAGACAGTATAAATCACTTATGTCTAAAAGGACATTAGAATAATAATTATATATATTTATAGCCTAGCCATGTCATAGATCTAATGTGAATCAGTTAGTACTCCGATACAGTTTTATACTAAGATATTATTCTCAACTAAATGTACTAAACAAGGATCAATTGTCTGTTAAGATGACTTAGCAGATTGATGTCAGGCTTAGCACATTTAACTAGAGTAAGATCTTAATATAAAAGGCAGATTTAACACATCTAACAATAATAAAACCTATAGATAGCTAAATGTTGATGAAAAAAGCTTCCCACGCACTGGCCTGAGAGGTTTGCTTTACTCTAGTGCAGGTCCAAGTTGATTGTCTTTGGTGAAGTTCGGGCGTGCCAGTTGGTTTGATCCTGCAACCAACAAGAAAACAAGAAATATGTGTTTGGGTTAAGATTAGATACTACTCGATCGGCTATAGAAATTAATAAACATATAATCGCTATCCCAACACATGTTTAGACTAAGTGACTCGGATAGATCGGTAGTGTACCGAGACAGTATAAACCACTTAGATTCAAAAGTATATTAGGATAAAAATTATATGCATTTATAACCCAGCCGATGTCGCAGATCTAATGTAAATCGGCTAGTACTCCGATATATTTTATACAAAGATATTAACCTGAGTTAAATGCAATAAACCTAGATCAGTCGGCTGTTGATATAACTCAACAGATTGATACTGGCTTAGGGCATTTAAATAGGTTGAGATCTTAATATAAAAGGCGGCTCCAATGCATCTGATAGTAATTAATACTAAAAAGATGATTAAAACAGGTAAGTCCAGCTGAAACCCCGACACTATCTCTAATGGAAAACATTATGCCGAACATATCTTCGTATTTCTAAGAGCGACTTAGCAGGTCGATTTGATGCAACATTAAGTACAAAAAGAGATACTAGATTTGTACAAGCTAATGAAAACCCCTTAAGACGGTGGACACGCCATATAATCTAAACCAACCCCTAAATCAAACTCCGTTGGCTGCTATCTTTAGAAAGGACTCAGCCGACTGCGAGATAGATCTAGACATTGCTCTAGATTATATGTCACGTATGATAACTCAAGCAGCTTATAACATCAAAATCAGAGTGTCATGGTGATGGAAGCACTGACCCCGATGATACAAGCTACTTGTGACAAGGAATTACCTTATTCGGAGATCGATGTCGATGCAGCCCGAGCAAAAGCAAGAACTCATCGAGAAAAGTAAAAATGAAAAGGTTTGGCGATGCACCGAGATTGTATTGATTGTGTGTTGATATCTGTTTTTACAAGCCCTCGGGTCTTATTTATAGCCGAATACACAATGAGTCTGTGACGGACACGATTCCTATTACAGATTAAATCTCTAAACAAACCGACATTAATCTATAGTTGATCATGTTTGTTTTGGGTTATCTTCAACATATGTCCATTGATTAGTTATTTAGATCATATAATTGTATAACAATTGACTGTAATAACCTCAATTTTATGTTGCATTGATTGGGTTTGACCTATAGGATTGATTTTGTTAAGAGAAAGTTGTTTATGGTTATATCTGATTTACGTCTAGTTGATGAACAGTATTTTCTATCTTATAGCCGATTCGACTCGACCGCATCGGTTAGGTCATCATGCTACGTCATCAGCGTGTCAACCGATCGGCTATCATTTTCAAACGTTTACCATGTCTTGTCGGTTATAGGATCAAACCAATTGGCACACCCGTATTTGTCACCAGCTTTTTTGGACTTGCACTAGAGCTAAGCAGAACACCTCGACCGTCGTGTTTTTGCATTGACAGAAGGCAAAAACCGACATAAAAGATATGGGTAAATACTACAATTTCTCCCATGTTGGGTGTAGGAAAATCTGCGCCGGCTGCTGGACGCCACTCAATAATTTCTTTCACTGGAAGCATGCCATCCTTCATCATCTCGTGCAGGTGCTTCTCCTCCCTCCGAGGTTGCCCACTGGTCAAAGAGGATTTCTCTCTCTTCCGTCATAAGAGGGATGGGAAGGACTTGGATTAGGGTTTTTTCTTGGAGGTTTTAACGCGGATTGTGAGTTTGAACAAGAGGGGCTAATGAGTGGCGAGATTTGGATTAAGTGAGGAGGATGAACCCTCGTTTTGGCGGCGGCGGTTTGTGAACAGGAGCACAAAGGCAAATTTTGGTGAAAACAAAGAGATGGAGAAGACGATACATTGTATCACATAGTTTTTAAGGGTATTAGTAGGTGTATTGGGCTGAAGCCCATTAATCGATTGCAGTCCATTTTCTACAGGTGTGGTTCACTACGTATATTTTAGGGACTTAACCATATTTGTTTTTACAATATACGCGTAGAAGAAACCCAATACCTATAAAATCCTCTGTTTCGTTGCTATATGACCTTTTTATGGTTAATGCAATGTGATTTAATAGGAGGTGACAAACAGTGTGTTTTAATTGGTTATAACCTAGCTTTTTATGTAAAAGTGGGACACTATTTGGTTTATTAAAATGCAGTCGGCCTAGAGCTATAATATTGCATTTATACAATCGCATATATGTGTATTTGTTTCTTAGACCTTCATCATTGGCTTAGAACTATATATATGATATTTTGGGTCATTTCATTGGCGGTTGGTAAATCCATTTTGAGTATTATTAACTTGGATTTGACACCACATATGCCGTGATTTTTGATAAAACCATTTAGCTGGTTGGATTATTTTTTGCTAGACTATTTGTTCAGTTTTATTCAAACTAATCATATAGTCGTGGGCTACACCTAATTAGATACATCTAGTCGATGTACCCTAATATTTATTATTTATTATTATAATTCTTTATTTTTAAATTTTTAAACCCTTCATAGCCTCTTATTAGAGAACCCCAATAGTGATATCGAAGCACTCGGTTTTCTACCATAGAAGTTTGAGAGAAGATTATTTTCAACTGTGAAGGTCTCAAGGGCTACTATGATAATTATGGGTACCATATACCCACGTGGTTGGCTTATCCGACTGATAATAGAAGGTGGGTCGGATCTGATTGTTATGTAATAGATTAGGATTTACGAATTATATTGCCTTGTTTCCTAAGGCATAGTTGAGTATGATTATGTAAATAGATAAGGAAACTTATGCCGTGTATGGCTAGGTTTTCCTCCTTGTAACCCTACCTCTGAATCTATATAAGGTGAGTAGAGAGACCTTCAAGGGTATAAAACAGATAGAAGCAATAAGCCACAACTTGATTGTCAGATCGATACAACATTCAGCAGATTCAATCCCCAAAACAATAGTATGGTATTACTTCTCATCGAGAAGGTCTGAACATATCTAATCTTGTCCCTTTACTCATCTACTTTAGATCTTGTGCTCTATTCTTTTCTTATTGTCGATTTTTAGGATCCATAATGGGCTCACACCCTCCTCCTCCTCCCTAGCAGCCGAGGCAGCACCACTACCACCTCATCAGTCACCACCCACTACATGTAACAACAACATCAGTGCGGCCCTTATCATTGATAGTACAAAAAACCAGCAGTAATAAGGGTTTATTATTCCTCATAACCCTTGAGCACCGTCATAAGCAATAACCGGCACCGATGACAATACATCAATTCAGGTTGATGTCAAAACCCAACACTGATTGGTGGGCACACTTGGGACCTCGCCGAGGTGCTCCTAGAGCTCATATGTCTCAATCCGAGAACCGATACTAATGAGGCAGGGAGGAGAGATCAGTGCCAAAAGTTTTGTGTTGTTTGGGGAACCGACAATAATGTCAATTCTCAATAGGCACCACGTTGATTTCTATAGTAATCACCATGACCAACCAGCGCACTGCAAGGACTCAACCACTATTACATATCCTCTTCTCTGTGACGGCTCATCACATGACTAAGATTTGCGGGCCGTCACAATGAAGTCATCTCAAACGGGCCTAAAAAGAGACCGACAAAGATATACTCTCACAGACATGTTAGATGTGCATAAATCTAGAGCCTGTCACGGATGATACCTATCGGTGACGGGCGCAATTCAAGGCCTGACAAAGATAACCAATGTTATCTTTGTTGGGCCCTAATAGAAGCCCGTCACTGATGTTTATCATTGGTGACGGGCTTGACCTTATGGACCGATTGAGATAACAATTAGGCCCATCATCGATGAGAGCCATCGGTGACAGGCTTGTACTTAGGCCCGACAAAGATAACTGCAATACCCATCACAACTGCTAGTTTGTTGGCCGTTACAGATATTTATTGCACACTATAATCACCCCAACCACCTAGTGGATTGGTTATTCCCACTGTTCACTGTTTGGTGGGAGGAGAAGGGGCGAATTTTTGTTTATTTTTTGCGAGAAAATCAGAAAGTGCAAAAGTAATTGAAAAATAGTAATCATTTCTCATAAATCTAGTAAATACTTACTTACAACATGTTTATCTAATATTTTCCACTTTTTTGCAGCTCAGCGATGGATCAAAGTTGGATGTATGGGAAAACTGTCCGACGTTATAGCAAAGAGTATCAAAATGGCGTGTTAAATTTTATAAACATCACGGAGGAGGATAGGAAAAGAAGAAAGAGTGATTACATGTGTTGTCAATGTGCAGGTTGCAAAAATGAGAATATGTTTGATAGCAGAGTGGACGTACACGCTCATCTGATACAACGAGGATTCATGGAGGGCTACACATGTTGGGTGAAACATGGAGAGCAAGAATCAGGTAGTGGTGTAGCTACAGACAGAAGTGGTGCACAAAATCAGGAAAATGAATATGAACATGAAATGTTTGTACCTTCTCCATTGGGTGGTGAAATGGTTGATGTGGATCACGATCTGCTGCAAGACATGTTACGTGACGTTGAGGACCGCAGGTTACGACGAGAGAGATTCCATGAAGTTCAACATGTTGGTCAGTGACTCGGAGAAGCCTCTAGACGACGAATGCAAGGGAAAACACAACAAATTGTCGGCTACCTTAGAGCTAATGAAGCTGAAGGCAAGTAGTGGATGGACAGACAAGAGTTTCACATAGCTTTTGGGAATTTTGAAGGCCATACTTCCTGATGAGAACACATTGCCCGAGACAACATATGAAGCAAAGCAGGTTTTGTGTTCCCTAGGGTTAGAGGTCCATAGAATTCATGCTTGTTCAAACGGCTGCATACTGTACCACAAGCAATATGCAGACTTAGATGTTTGTCATGTCTTCAAGGCTTCTCGATACAAGAGAACAAAAAGTGTTGACGAAGGAAAGAAGTCAAAGGGGGGTGGTCCGGCGAAGGTTGTGTGGTACCTACCTATCATTAATCGTTTCAAGAGAATATTTGCCAACCCCAAGGAGAGTTAGTACGTTGGCATGCCACAGAGAGAAGGAAAGATGGTATGCTAAGACACCCTGCAGATTCAATTCAATGGAGCAATATCGAACAAAGACACCCAGAATTCGCAGCCGACCCTAGAAATATGAGAATATGTTTGTGTACGGATGTCATGAATCCTTTCGGAGACATGAGCAGTTCTCATAGCACTTGGCGAGTTTTGATTGCAAACTATAACCTACCATCATGGTTGTGCTTCAAAAGAAAATACATTATGTTGTGCTTACTAATCCAATGACCGAAACAACCCGACAATGATATTGATGTATTCTTTGAGCCTGTTATCGATGATCTTTAGATTCTTTGGAAAGATGGTGTGGAAACTTGGGATGTGTACGGCCAGGAGAACTTCAAACTACGCGTTCTATTGTTCTGCACCATTAATGACTATCCCGCACTTAGGTAATCTTTCTGGACAAACTGTGAAAGGAAAGAAGGCATGCTCCGACTGTATGGAACATACACGCAGTAGGTTGCTGAAGAAATCAAGAAAGATGGTTTACATGGGTCATAGGAGATGGCTCCCGCTCCATCACGCATTTAGAAGAAAACAACTTTTCAACGATAAGAGGGAACTTCAGACTGCACCCAAGGATTTGTCCAGAGATGATGTCCACAACATGGTCAAGGACATAACTAATGAGTTTGGGAAGAAAATAAAATGTAGTAAGGCAGTGAACAAGGGTATGTGGAAGAAAAATCCATATTTTGGCGACTACCTTACTGGACTGATATTGAGGTTCGTCATTGCATTGATCTGATGCACGTAGAAAAGAATGTGTGTGAGAGTTTGGTAGGGCTATTGCTGAATATTCCTAGGAAGACAAAGGACAGGTTGAACGTGCATCTTGATCTACAGGAGATGAATATTCGTAGTGAACTCCTACCTGTAACAGATGTAGAGACAGTGAGAGTTTACCTTCCTCCAGCTTGCCACACCTTGTCGAAGGATGAGAAGATCACGATGTTATCATTCCTGAAAGATATCAAAGTTCCATCGAGCCATTTAGCGAGGATAAGTAAGTACGTCAAATTGGATGACCTAAAACTGGTTGGAATGAAGTCTCACGATTGCCACGTGCTCATCACACAGATCTTACCAATTCCTATCAGAGGCATTCTATCACCCAAAGTCTACCACATGATCCAACGTCTGTGTGCCTTATCCAATGGAATCGGTCAGTAGGTTATAGATCCAGAAGATCTAGATTGATTGCAGGTCGATATTGTCAATACCCTCTGTCACATGGAGATGTTTCTTCCTCTATCTTTCTTTGATATCATGATTCATCTCCCTGTTCATCTTGTGAAGCAAAAAAAACTATGTGGCCCAGCTTTTCTAAGAGAAATGTATCCGTTTGAGAGGTACATGGGAGTTCTAAAGTTTTACGTGAGAAACAAAGCAAAACCGGTGGGGAGCATCATTGAAGGTTACACGACCGAGGAGGTTATTGAGTTTTGCGTCGATTATATGTCCAAGGCCGATCCTATCAGAGTACCAGCATCTCGTCACGAAGGAAGGTTGTCAGGCATTAGCACAATAGGTAGGAAAAGAATTGTGCCCGATTGAGCCTCCTATTCGCAGGCTTATTTCACTGTGCTCCAACATATGGCAGAAGTTGCCCCATACTTTGAGGAGCATTTAGCGAAAATCCAACAGGAGAACTTGGGGGATCGGATATGTGGATTAACACAGAACATAACTCATGGTTCAACGAATGGTTCAAGAATCGTATTACAATGTCGACGGATGTTTCAAATGAGACAGTACAGTTGTTGGGGTTAGGACCATGTTGGGAGATAGACACATGGCAAGGATACGATATTAACGGATACACGTTTTACACCGTAAACAAAGATGACAAAAGCATAGTGCAAAACTGCGGAGTTCGTATAGATGCATTCCAGGATCAAGTTGGGTCGAACACATACTACAGCCACATTGAACAGATCTGGGAGCTGAACTATGTGAGATTCAAAGTCCCTTTGTTTCGATGTCGTTGGGTGAATGTATGCACTAGTGTCAAAGTCGAGAAGGAAGGTTTCACTTTAATAGATCTATCCAAGGTTGGATACACCGATGAACCATTCATGCTTGCGAAATAGGTCGAGCAGATTTTCTACATAAAAGACCCTGCAAACAAGAAGATGCACATCGTCAGGGATGGCAAGCGCCGAATTGTCGGGGTTGACAATGTTGTCGATAAAGAAGAATACAACCAGAATCTTCATGTAAGACCTCTCATCGACCTTGACAATGATCCTAAAGAGGATGTGGCATATGCTCGTTCAGATCATATGGAAGGCATAACCTTGTGACTGATGCCTTTGTACTTATTTGTTTTGCTATTTCTTGTAATGAATGAACTATTTTTTATTAACAAGCCTTTTGTGTAAATTATTTTGTTAGTTTGGATAATTATTTAGTGAATTAAATAAAGTTAGTGAATTATTGAACTTTACTGAATTATTTAGTGATTTATTGTATTGTACTACAACAGCTCAATAATGGTAAAATAGGAAAGAGCAAAAAATTAATTTGTTTATATGTAAAAATGGAAAATTATATCAGTGATTGGCCTTAAGTCAAGCCCGTAACGGATAAGATCATCGGTGACAGGCCTTAATTACAGACTGGAGATGATGTCAATACCAATCGGGATTAAACTTTAAGCCCGTCACGGATGACCTCATCGGTGACAGGCCTTAATTGAATCCCGATAGAGATGATGTCAGTACCAATCGGGCTTGAACTTTAAGCCTGTCACTGATGATCTTATCTGATTGGGCTTAAGCTTTAAGCTTGTCGCCGATAAGATCATCCGTGACGGGCCTTAGATTAAGCTCGTCACTGATAGATTTTTTCATCGGATTTCCGCGCCGAATTAGAACTCATCTGTGATGGGCATTCTATTAAGCTCGATTGAGATGATTCATCTCAATCGGGCTTAATCTAAAGCCTGTCACGGATGTACTTCCAAATCTTTTAACAGAGCACGCCGGTTCAGATCTATTCATTAGCACAAAAAATTTCTAAGTCCTCACTGACTTAGAACCCTAGCATCGTCGCCATCTCTCGAGCCCGTCATTGTCGTCCCTCACGCCCTCCCGAGCCCGACACCATTGTCCACCCTCACCGCCACCGAGCGCCACTGTCCTTGAGCCCGACGCCGTCTTCTTTCGTCATCGCCACCGAGCGCGCCGTCGTCCCCGAGCCCTTCGTCGTCTTCTGAAGGGTTACGCGGAAGCTACGCTAGCAAAAACAAAACTTTTCTACCACGAAAACCAGGAACACTTGCAAGTAAGGGCCGATAGATCGTTACCGATTGGAGTATGCAGCGGAAATAGCCAATCAGGGCTATTCGATCTGGAACTGTGCTGGCCGATGACAGCCGATTCCCACAAGCCGACAGTCGATTCCTGGGGACAGCTGATTCACCAATCAGCCGATTCACCAATATAGCCGATTCGCCAAGTCGTCTGACCGTGTTCTCGCGCCTCGCTCCGATGCGCTCGACTACAGCCGATTCCTCCACAGCCGATTCGTAGCCGATCAACAGCGCGCAACGTAGCAGCGCCTCTACCGGTATCCACACGTCCGGGGACAGAACGTCGAACACCCGTGTGCTAGCACGCGATGCAAGGCTAGGGTTTGGCTCGAAGGTAGGGAGGGTTTCCGTGGAGATTGATCTCGCCGACTTCTAAAGCCACGTGTGATCAAATTGATTTTGGCGCAATTTAAATCAATTGACGTATTCTGCAGCTCTCCACCCCTCACCCCTTTATATAGAGTTGGCCAACTGGGACTAGTGGCCGATCAGGACTCCATTTTGAATCGGATCTCATCCGAATCTCATAGAGTTGGCCGCCCATACGTCGTAAGCCCACAGGACTCTATCCGATCGGATCCCTATCCGATCGAGCCGTATCTGAGTCCAACTCGAATATCTATTCTATCCCCTTAAGCATGCGACCCTATAGGTTCACGTATACTCGATTTTGGCTATAGTCTAACTTAGCCGACCGTCGGCTCGAGTCCAACTCAGCCGACCTGTCAACAGCGGCGCCTAGCAGCACATATTGACACCATAGTATACAAGAATATAATATCGGCTCTGAACCTGTAATGTGTACACAAATCCCTTTGCCTCACGATACCAATTAAGCTATAGACAAGATGTGTGCCATCCCTTCAATAGGTTAACCATTCACTCGAACTGTATTGGATTATCTATCTGTTGATTGACTCCTCAATCAACTTAGCATGGCCATGTATTTCCATAATCCATTACCTCGAGGGGCCCAGAGATATCTCTCCAAAGGAGGGGCAAATCCCATCTTGATCACTCACATCCCACTCCATGTTTCATAGCAAACCCGAAAACTACCTTTATAACTACCTAGTTACGGAATAGCATTTGGTAGTCCCAAAGTAGGCTACTAGACATGTTGGAATCCATGGTGATCTCAGGTCTAAGGACTTTGTACCAACACTACCTGAGACCAACTAATGGCACATTAATTCCTGTAGTGTCTAATGATGGGTCTATCCAACAATGTGTTCTCTAACACATGTGTCCATGTTTATTGATTTGGTATCTCCATACCCATGATCTATGAGACATGATCATCAATCAATAAACATGCCGATCTTAGAATCATATTTGTTCCAATAATATGACATGTGATCAGGGATCATTTAGAAATAGATTCATGCATAAAGAGTCTCATAAATAAGTCACATACTTATTGATCAATATAAGATATTTATTTCATGGAACTGAATAACACTTTATTCATAAATACATAAACATTGACTGTGATATCCAACATCTCCATGTTGCCTATAGGGCATATCACTAACATCTTCCACCCTCGCTGCCACCGAGCTCAGCGCCATCTTCCAGGTTAGTCTCCATGCATCTCCCTCATGTGCCATGTATTGGGTTGAATGGTGTTGAATCTGAGATGTGTCATGTAGATGAATCGGGTTGTAGATGCCATGTAGATGAATTTGAGATGCAGGTTAAATCTGAGATGCCATGTAGATGAATCTGAGATAATGTTGTATAATGTGTGTATAATGGGACTGCTATAATGTTGTATAACATGTGTATATTGGGACTGTTATATTTATTCTGAAATATTGTATAATGGTTTATAGATGCACATGCAGAGATGAAGTTATATTGGTTCTGTGTATATTGCTTATGTGTATTGGTTCTATGTATATTGGATGAAGTTATATTGCAATAGAGATGAAGTTGTATTGATGTTAGTTAGTGACCGGCCAATTATCTGTTAGTTGTATGGTAACATATCTGGTGGAAACCAGAAACCCCTTGCAACCTCGCAAACTTTAAATCAAGGCCAAAGGATGCTACTCCAATGGATTAAATTAGGGGAGGCTAATTTTGCAAACTAGCACCCATGGGCAGCACAGTTTTTTGTGAAATCCTCCCTGGAGACTCGCCAGTTTCTTTTTGCGCTGTCGCCGACCCATCGCATTCCTTCGTCGGCGCGTGTTGTACCCCCTCCGCCGCCACCGCTTCGCCCGAGAGTTCGTCGGTGTGTGTCGTCACCCCTCCGCCACCGCCACTTCGCCCGAGAGAGAGAGATGTGCTGCCACAGCCCCTCCGCCCGCGGCCTGCCGATGGCGCCCCTCTGCCCGTCGACTGTCGGTGGCGCCGCCATGGACCCTGTGCACGAGCAGTGGGGGCGCCCGCCAGCGCTATTGATCTCTCCCGCCGATGCTCGTTCGCACCCCTCCACCCGTCCGCTGGTGGGCGCTCATCGTCTCCCCTCCGCAGCCACCGCTTCATAGTTGCTAAATCAATCTCCATAGTTCAGTTTGCCGAGGAAATGCTGCATTGCTGCAGGTTCAACATCACGATGCCAATCATAGTTGCTAAATCAATCTCCATACTCTCCGAAGCAGGGTTAGTGTCGACCCCCGTTTTTGGGAACGAGAATCATTCGTGTTCATAGTACCATATCCCTGGATTGAGTAGTTTGGTACCCATGAATACAGTTCTGAATTACTAGGTGCAAAGTGCACGAATATTCTTACAACGACTTATTAGAATAATAGGCCCGAAGGCAATATCCAATACATATAGGACCTATTGGTCCGAATTCAACCAAAATCAGAGTTTAGATGAGATAAGCAGACGGAAAGTAGCGGCATGTCGATTGCCACAGGCAACGACTGGGGACTAAGACCTAGCGGGCTTCATTGTCTTCATTCCTCCTGGTAGTAAGCATAGGGGTCCTCCAGTTCTTCGTTTCCTTCAACTGAAGTTTGTGCGTATAGCAAGGGTGAGTACCACACGTACTCAGCAAGCCATCACGGAATGATGCACATGATAGGTCCATTCAAAGGGAGGCTGTGGTTTATTTGCACAAAGCCAATTTTCGCAAATCATTTCACAAACCTAACATCTAGCCAGTCAAATTTTAGTTTCAGAGTATATTAAATAGGCGATGGTTCTGTCTGCCATCCATCGTGATACCAAGGATGGTTTCCCGTCTCCGGATCGTCATGGTTTTTCTGGGGAGTCTAACCCTTCTCGTAGGTCGAGAAGTTGAGTCCACCAGCATACAAAATCATTATGCAATTCCCATCCCATCATTTTAAAATTTATGAGTCTAGCCACGGGAGAAACTTGTCATGTCGCTCATTAACCGCCAGCACGGCTATTCGAATAGATTGATTTACTCACACTGCAGTGGATGTACACTTTACCCGTACTTCGTAACTGCTCATTGAATGAGTTTACATCCCTCTATATGGGATGGTCACAGCAAAGCCTTTTGATAACCTCACTTTGGCAGTACCCGCTCCATGAACTTAAGTCCTCATGCACTCTAGCCGTCATTTCCTAGCAGTGAGAGGAGTTATGGCGTTCCCGAGGTAAGAGAGAAACTTCACTTTATCTTTAGGACATTGATAGGTTCAGGTTACTATTCACATAAAGGCCTTTCATCTCATCACAATCATGGGCACACTACCCTTGGTAGATCCCGAACTCAACACTTACACCTGAACCACTATGCAGGGATACTGCCTCTGCTCGGCTATCTACTCTGCTAGGTCTATACCCATTCGAGAAGTACGGTTGTACTCGCTCGTTCTAAGTTGTAGTCTCATGGCTCGGTCCTTAATTGACCAGGGACGGTACTAGCCTTTCCCAGAGAACCACCCAAATCCATCCATCCGCCCCAGTCTGAAAACATTGGTTTGTATTTTCATTTTCCCTCAAAGCTATTTCCAACATGATCAAGGCAACGTGGCGCTCATGTCTCCACTTGCCGTATCTCAACCATCTTCCCAAGATAGTTGCCAAAGCACAAGGCTTTATTTGTAAAATCATGAGTATGCAAGAATCTAGTATAAGCGTGCCTAAGAATTTTACCAAAGATATCCTCCGGTTGTATCACATCGAAGGTTACAAAGAGTATTCTAAAGGTATTCAATATCAAGGCAGGGTATATCAAGTATAGGCACTCATTTGTGTATAGCATGCAATTTGTAATTGAAAACAACACCATTTCGCAAAGTAGGATCAATATGTTCAAAGGGATGTGTTGACTTGCCTTGCTCGCACACTTTGTTGGCCGGGGTCTTCAACGTAGTCCGTGCTCACTTCCTCGGTTGCTATCCGTACGTGCGAAAGATCGATCGAATTCAATCAGAACTCAATAAAATACCGAGAGATCGCAAAGAACCATAAAAACCATAAAAATGACTCCCAATGTTTAACCTAGAATTCTACTCGAGTTCGGACGAGGGTTATTAGGGTAAAATCCGAGTTTGAAATCGAGTTGTTGCCCTAGGGTTTTCGCAAAAACACGATCGCATCTATTTGAGAAAATAGATTTAGAAATATCAACCGAGGGGCTTTGTACTCAAGGTTTTGAAGGTTTGAGCACAAAAGAGAAACATATTTAAATGGCGAGAAAGAATTAAACAAAATCCGGATTAAAACGATGTGAAACGAAATCTCTGAAAAGTCCGATTTCTATTTTCCGAATTTGCTCCGAGAAAAATATACAAGAAAACAATATATTTTTGCCCAAATACTCTCTCAAATCTTTTCAAAACATTTTTCCTAATTTTCTAAAAATTTTCCCATTTTTTTCTATTTTTTCCCTTTTCTTCTCTTTTCTTTTCTTTTCCTTTTTCGTTCACTATTCATCGACACGCCAGGTGTTCGACCGGATCTCTCTCTCTCTTTCTTTCATTGCGGCCGGCGGCTGGCGCTAGCGAGGAAGGGGCGGCGGCTTGGGCTTACCAGCAACGGCGACGCTCGGGAGGGGTGGCGGGGCTCCGGCGCACAACGGCAACGGCGCCGGCGGCTCGCGGCGGCTTGCAGCGACGGCGGCGCTCGGTTTGCGGCGCTCGGGTGGGGGAAGAAACCGGCGGGGAGTTAGAGGCAGCGAGGTGGGGAAAGACGGGGAGGATTTTGCCCCCATTTATAGCCGCAGCCGAGAGAGGGGAGGAAGAGGGGGGGGGCCCGCGCGCGGCGGTACGGCGGAACGCCACGCGGCAATGTCCGGGCGGGGCCGGGCGCGGCGCGCCGCGCGCACGGACGGCGTGCGCGGCGTGGGTGGCGCGGGCGGGGCTGTTCATCGGCGTGGGTGACGCGGCGCAGCGCGCGGGCAGTACGGGGCGGCAACGCGCGGCGCGGCAAGGGCGCGGGGTTCGGTATGGCGAGCAACGCGTGGCGGCGACGGCGCACGCGCGCGGCGGGCCGAGCGCGGCACGGGCGGCGCGTGCGGGCGAGCCGGGGCCGGGCGCGGCGTGGCGCGAGCTCGTGCGCGCAGCGCGTGGCGTGCACGGCGCGCGCGCGGGGCGCGAGGCCGGGCCGGTACGGCGTCGAACACTTGTGACCTAATGAACAGTGCATTTTCGATTTTTCGATTTTCAATTCCATTTTCCAATTCCAATTTTTCTTCACTCTAAAAATTCCTAATAAAAATATAGTATTCCCAAAATTAATAAAAATATATTTTCAATCTTTTCACCACCTTTATTTATTTTTAAAATATATATCTCCAAATTTAATTTAATCCCTTTTTCCTAAATTCATAAATCACTATTTTTAATTCCAAATAATTTCCTAGATTTTATATAAATTCCTAAAAATATTTTATTACCTATTTTATTTCCTAATTAATATTCCATAATGAACAATTAATGTTTTATTTTTCAAACACATATCTTCATGAATCTGCATCCCTTTCCGATTTTATTTTTGAAAAAATTCCTAACCTTAGACTTCGAGACTTTTTCCTCCAACGGAAATCCAAATCATTTGGTTTTTCTCAAACACCGAGATGAATCGTTCACAACTAAATTCATGCGACCAAGCTGGCAAATAAGAAGCAATAAACATGAGCAAAAGGCAACAAGCAAAAGTTTTTGTAAGTTCCGATTTTTAAATTCTCTCGATTTTCAAGGCGTTACAAACCTACCCCCTAATAATAAATCTCGTCCTCGAGATTTCTTACCGCTAGCGGAATAGGTTCGGATACTTGGTCTTCAAAAAGTCTTCTTTTTCCCAAGTGGCTTCATCTTCCGTGTGATTGCTCCATTGCACCTTGTACATTCGTCACGTTTTGGTCCTAGTCTTCTTTTCAACTTCGTCCAAAATCTTTACAGGGTATTCAGGGTATGTGAGGTCTTCACTAATAAGAACGTCTTTCGAGGGGATTTGTTCTTCCGGCACTCGCAAGCACTTCTTCAGTTGTGACACGTGAAAGACAGGGTGTACATCAGAATGATCTTCCGGCAGGTCCAGTTGATAAGCCACTTCGCCTCTTCTGGTGCTTATAGGGAAGGGTCCTACATATCTTGGCGCTAGTTTACCTTTAACCTTGAACCTCCTGGTTCCTCTTAGTGGAGAGACTTTTAGGTACACAAAGTCACCTACTTTGAATTCCAACTCTCTTCGGCGAGTGTCGGCATAGCTCTTTTGCCGAGATTGGGCTACCTTAAGCCGATCCCTTATCAATCGAACTTTCTCTTCGGCCTCCCTAATGATGTCTGGTCCAAATATGGTTGGTTCGCCGGTCTCTGACCACATCAACAGAGTGCGGCATCTTTGTCCAAATAGGGCCTCGTTCGGTGACATCTTTAGACTAGCCTGGTAGCTGTTGTTATAGGAGAACTCTGCGTAGGGTAGGCATTTCTCCCAGTTCTTAGTAAAATTGCACAGGCTCTTAGCATATCCTCTAGGACTTGGTTCGTCCTTTCCGTTTGTCCATCTGTCTGAGGGTGATAGGCAGTACTGAAGGCGAGGTGAGTCCATAACGCCTCGTGAAACTTATCCCAGAAGTGAGATGTGAACTGAGTGCCACGGTCTGACACTATCCTTGTGGGTACTCCATGTAGGCACACGATTCTGGACATGTACAGCTCGGCCAATTTGGCGCTACTATACTGAGTCTTGACCGGGATAAATCGGGCAGTCTTGGTCAGTCTATCCATGATCACCCAAATGGAATCGTATCCGGTAGCAGTCTTGGGTAGTCCTACTATAAAGTCCACGCCTATCTCATCTCATTTCCACTCAGGGATTTTGAGCGGTTGCAGTAATCTTGTTGGTCGCTAATGCTCAGCCTTAACTCATTGGCATACATCGCATACGGCCACCTATTCCGCTACGTCTCTTTTCATGTTGGGCCACCAGTATTTCGTTTTCAAATCCTGGTACATTTTGGTGCTGCCCGGGTGTAGCGAGTATGCTGACTCATGGGCTTCCTTCAAGATTAGCTTCCTCAATCCGCCTTTCTCGGGTACGTAAATCCTTTTTCGATACCATAGGGTTCCAGCGTTGTCGCCTGTGAATTCCTTGGCTAGTCCTTTGGCCAACCGTTCCTTGATTAGCCGGACTTCCTCACAATCCTGTTGGGCTTCTTTAATTTCACTTCATAGGAGAGGTTGTATCTCCAGTGAACTCAGTTGTCCTTGAGGAATCAACTGCAAATTAAGTCGAGCTATCTCTTCTTGAAGCTCATTGGCCATATATTCTATCCTCAGTTGGTTGCACTGGGCTTTGCGGCTCAAAGCGTCTGCCACGACATTGGCCTTGCCAGGGTGGTAATGGATTCCTAGGTCATAATCCTTGATCAGTTCCAGCCATCTTCTCTGGCGTAGGTTAAGATCTGTCTGGGTAAAGAAATACTTCAAGCTCTTATGGTCCGTATATATGTCGCAATGGTTTTCAATCAGGTAGTGCCTCCAAATCTTCAGGGCATGCACTACTGCGGCCAATTCTAAGTCATGGGTGGGATAGTTCTCCTCATGAGGTCGCAGTTGTCTTGAGGAATAAGCCACAACCTTTCCTTCTTGCATCAACACACCTCCTAATCCTTGTCGAGATGCATCGCAATATATAACGAAGTCTTTCCGGTTGTCCGGTAGGACTAAGATCGGAGCGGTGGTTAACTTTTCTTTGAGCTGGTCAAATGCCTGTTGACACTGCTCAATTCATGCATACTTCTTTTCCTTCTTCAATAGTTGGGTCAGGGGTCAGGCTATCCTTGAGAATCCTTCTATAAACCGTCGGTAATATCCAGCCAATCCCAAGAAACTTCTAACCTCTGTTACCGACTGGGATGCTTCCCATTTGGTAACAGCTTCAACCTTGGCGGGGTCTACTGCTACGCCTCCTGCTGAGATAACGTGTCCCAGAAAAGCTACTTCCCTAAGCCAAAATTCACACTTGCTGAATTTGGTGTATAGCTGATGCTCCCGCAGCTTCTCTAGTACCAAGCACAGGTGTTCTGCGTGTTCTTCATCATCCTTGGAATAGATGAGGATATCATCAATGAACACTACCACGAACTTGTCCAAATATTCCATAAATACTTTGTTCATGAGGTTCATGAAATAGGTCGGGGCATTGGTCAGTCCAAACGACATTACTGTGAACTCATACAAGCCGTAGCGTGTAGAGAACGCAGTCTTGGGTATATCCTCAGTCCTAATCTTCAGCTGATGGTATCCAGATCGAAGATCGATCTTTGAGAACACTCGGGCTCCCTTGAGTTGATCGAACAGGTCGTCGATCCGAGGTAACGGGTACTTGTTCTTAATGGTAATCTCATTCAATGATCGGTAGTCTATGCACATTCTCATGCTTCCGTCCTTTTTCTTAACAAACAATACTGGGGCTCCCCACGGTGAAGAACTAGGGCGTACGAAGCCTTTCTCTTGCAGTTCTCTTATCTGCTTCTTAAGTTCCTCCAATTCGTTCACTGGCATCCGGTAGGGTCTCTTAGCTATGGGGGCGGTACCAGGCATGAGGTCTATAATGAACTCTATGTCTCGGTCTGGGGGCATTCCGGGTAATTCTTAAGGAAATACATCCGGGTAGTCCTGGATTATTGGCATTCCATCTATGGGTAGCATGGTGAATATTCCCGTAGCTCGGTCACAGAGCATAGGGTCTTGGTCCATGGTTACTAACATCGATGATCCCCATGGGGTAGATAGGGTAACTTCTCTTCGTCCACAGTCTAGTACTCCTTGGTTCTTGGTTGACAAATCCATTCATAGTATAACGTCCAAGGTTTGGGGTGGCAAAACCATAAGGTTGGACAGGAGTACCACGTCCTTGATCCGAATGGGCACATTGATGCACGCATGGGGTATGGTCACGTCTCCCCCAGGTGAGTGTACTACCATGGGTTTCTTAAGGTCTACTCGGTGCAAATTGTGCTCTTTGCTTATCCTTGATGATATAAATGAATGCGAAGCTCCAGAATCAAACAAGACTTTAACCGGTGCGGAATGGATAGAAAACATACCCATTAGCAGGCTTTGGTCCTCCCGGGCTTCTTCAACACGCACATGGTTGACTTGACCACGGCGGAATCCGGTCGCAGCTTCCTTAGGTTGGGGTGTTCAGAACATTGCGTCCAGTGCTGGAGCGGGGGTTCCTCGTCTTGCAACGGCATTGGCTCCGGTGCGGTTGGGGGTGTTGCGCGGCTTAGGGCAGTTGTTGGCATAATGCCCAAGCTCTCCACAATTAAAGCAATTGACATTCCTGGCTCCTGGGGCTTCCAAGGTAGGTGCTGAAGTGCGAGACGGGGTTGCAGGTGGCCTGCTGACATTGCCAGGTGCGACAGGGCGATGGGTTGCTGCAATGGTTGGCTTCCAACCCGACGGGGTTGCTCCTTTGGGTCGCTGGGGCGTTCCTTGAATCGGGCAGGCTAGAGCAAGTCTCCTCTTTCGGTTGTTTTCAACCGTCCTTTGGTCATGCTCAAGCCTTACAACCTTGTTGATGAGGCTCTGAAAGCTAGCGTGGTCCTGACCGATCATTGGTCCTCTTAATTCGTCGTTCAGTCCTTCAATAAGATTGTCCATCTTTTCCTCTTCGTCTGCCAGATCGCTTGTGGCGTAACGGGCAAGAGGGGTAAACTTCTTAAGGTACTCTTGTACCGTGATGTTGCCTTGACGCAACCTACGGAACTCGTTCTTCTTCATTCTCATAACTGCAGCAGGTACGAAGTTTTCACGGAAGGCAGCCGTGAATTCCTCCCACGTGGGTTCAACGGCATCTTCAGCCCGTGTTTCCTTGTAGGTGTCCCACCAACCACTCGCGGGTCCTTCTAGCTGATTGGTGGTGAAGACGACTCTGTCGGCTTCCCGAACTCGGACGAGAGTCAGATTCTTTTCTATTACCCTTAGCCAATCTTCGGCGTCCATGGGTTCAATTGCCGAGGAGAATGTCGGTGGTTTTTCCCTCATAAATTCGCCGAGGTTTGATCCTCCACGATGTCCTTGGTTATTAGCGATAGCTTGCAGTAACTGCATTTGCAAAGCCATGACTTCTGCTAAGGTGGAAGGGTTAGGCTCTGGCGGGTTCTCAGGAGCTGCTGGGGCTCTGCGACGATGCACCATCTGAACAATGGGGATAAGGTAAGAGACTCGCTTTGCTAACGTCACAATTCTAGGGAATTTTCTTTGAGTTGTTTGAAGTGATCTTTCAAGGCAAGCTTGGTGGAATAAACTCATTTAGGACATAACATAGAACTTCATTATCAGTTCCTAAATGTTACATCAGAGGGATACATTGGACTCTTATAGTCCATACGACACAATACATCATTACTATCATCGTTCTAAGGTTTTACACATAAGAGGGTAGGGCTTGGTCATTGTTGTCTTAACTCCATCCAAAGCAAGACCAGTGTTGCTGCTGAAGTCCAACTAGTCATCCAGCCATCCGCATGATCCAGGTGCTGGCAGGGGGTGATCCTTGGCCGAAGCAAACTGAAGTCCCCATGGCTCAGAGGTAGTGGCCTCAGAGTCACGTCTGACCTTCCTGCTTGGCGGCCTGGTACTCTTTCGGGCAGTCCTGAGGGTGAGAGTCATGCGACGAGTAGGAGCTTCCTCCTCTGATGGATCAATATCACTGAACTCCCACTTGATCTTCATAGGTTCTGTCTCGGACTCGGAGTCAGTGTTGATCTGGATGGGGTTCTCCTCTCCCGAACCAGGCTCGGATGGTACAGCCATGGAGTTCGAGGTGGGTTCCATTGAGGTAGCAGCAGTGGGGTCTATCAGGTATGGTCCTGACTCTGTGCTCAACTTGAAGGCCTGCTCCATCATGGCTTGAAAAGTGTTCAAGCATGCTGGAGTCATGAGGTAGTAGTGGTCGGGCACAGGGGCAGGGGGTGTTGGTGCAGCTTTAGTGGAAGCAGGGACAGGGTTGGAGCGAAGTTGCTCTTCCAGCTGGCCGACCTGTTGCTTGCTCTTCCTGAGCTGTTCTTCCAACTCAACCAAGGCTTCTCCACGGGCCACATAACGGTCAGAGAGCTGCTCGTACTGGGCACCGTTAGCCTGCAGGCGAGTCTGCAGCAAGTTGATCTGATCCCCACAGTTTTGGTGTTCCTCGACCAGATCATTGAGGCGTCGCTGCTGGTCGTCGATCTCGAGCAATGCCTCTTCATAGCAGTCATCCGCTGTTTCTGCCCAGCGGGATAGACGGGTGACCATAGGATTATTAGAGCAGGGTGGCCTCCACGATGCAGACTGGGTTGCCTTCCTCCCGGTAGGGATGGTGTACAAACTCAGTCACGGTGAGCTCAGCACGGTGAATGGCGTTGAGGCGGAGGAATGCTTCGTGGGTTGCGTCCTGAAGAGTTGCTTCTACCAGATCCCTGTGGTAACGAGTGTGGAAGCAATAGGGTGTCTCACTCCCCATGCGGGCCTCAACTGAAACTGCGGCTTCCCATACCGGGTATCCTTCGGTGCCATGTCTCTTAATCCGGTAGGTGGGTGCATCTGGGTACCTTAGACACCATAGAAATAACTGGAGTTGTGACACGAATCCTTCTTCTCGTGAAACTTTGATCTCCCAAACTCCGACATGGTCCGACATCTGCTTTTGAAGGTAACTTAGGGTCAGAGAGGGAAATATCAAAACAATTTGAGCAAAAGAGATGAGGATAAGAGTATAGGAAAAAGTATATTTGTTTTGTAAAAATAGTTTGTGTTTGCAAAATGATCCTACGTAGGGATATTTCCCTTTAGCCAGCTAGTCAGGGGTAGGGCGCCAGTTGGTCTTTTCCTACAGTCGCACTGCTCTGATACCAGCTCTGTCGACCCCTGTTTTTGGGAACGGGAATCTCTGGATCGAGTAGTTTGCTACCCATGAATACAGTTCTGAATTACCAGGTGCAAAGTGCACGAATAGTCTTACAATGACTTATTACAATAATAGGCCCGAAGGCAATATCCGATACATATAGGACATATTGGTCCGAATTCAACCAAAATCAGAGTTTAGATGAGATAAGCAGACGGAAAGCAACAGCATGTCGATTGCCACAGGCAACGACTGGGGACTAAGACCTAGCGCGCTTCATTGTCTTCATTCCTCCTGGTAGTAAGCATAGGGGTCCTCCAGTTCTTCGTTTCCTTCATCTAAAGTTTGTGCATATAGCAAGGGTGAGTACCCAACGTACTCAGCAAACCATCACGGAATGATGCACAAGATAGGGCCATTCAAAGGGAGGCTGTGGTTTATTTGCACAAAGCCAATTTTTGCAAATCATTTCACAAACCTAACATCTAGCAAGTCAAGTTTTAGTTTCAGAGTATATTAAATCGGCGACGGTTCTGTCTGCCATCCATCGTGATACCAAGGATGGTTTCCCATCTCCGGATCGTCATGGTTTTTCTCGGGAGTCTAACCCTTCTCGCAGGTCGAGAACTTGAGTCCACCAGCATACAAAATCATTCTGCAATTCCCATCCCATCATTTTAAAATTTATGAGTCTAGCCACGGGAGAAACTTGTCACGTCGCTCATTCGAATAGATTGATTTACTCACACTGCAGTGGATGTACACTTTACCCGTACTTCGCAACTGCTCATTGAATGAGCTTACATCCCTCTATATGGGATGGTCACGGCAAAGCCTTTCGATAACCTCACTTTGACATTGATAGGTTCAGGTTACTATTCACATAAAGGCCTTTCATCTCATCACAATCATGGGCACACTACCCTTGGTAGGTCCCGAACTCAACACTTACACCTGAACCACTATGCAGGGATACTGCCTCCGCTCGGCTATCTACTCTGCTAGGTCTATACCCATTCGAGAAGTACGGTTGTACTGGCTCGTTCTAAGTTGTAGTCTCATGGCTCGGTCCTTAATTGACCAGGGACGGTACTAGCCTTTCCCAGAAAACCACCCAAATCCATCCATCCGCCCCAGTCTAAAAACATTGGTTTGTATTTTCATTTTCCCTCAAAGCTATTTCCAACATGATCAAGGCAACGTGGCGCTCATGTCTCCACTTGTCGTATCTCAACCATCTTCCCAAGATAGTTGCCCAAGCACAAGGCTTTATTTGTAAAATCATGAGTATGCAAGAATCTAGTATAAGCGTGGCTAAGCATTTTACCGAAGATATCTTCCGGTTGTATCACATCGAAGGTTACAAAGAGTATTTCTAAAGGTATCAATATTAAGGCAGGGTATATCAAGTATAGGCACTCATTTGTGTATAGCATGCAATTTCTAATTGAAAACAACACCATTTCGCAAAGTAGGATCTATATGTTTAAAGGGATGTGTTGACTTGCCTTGCTCGCACACTTGTTGGCCGGGGTCTTCAACGTAGTCGGTGCTCACTTCCTCGGTTGCTATTTGAGAAAACGAGTTGTTGCCCTAGGGATTTCGCAAAACAACGATCACATCTATTTGAGAAAATAGATTTAGAAATATCAATGGAGGGTTTTGTACTCAAGGTTTTGAAGGTTCGAGCACAAAAGAGAAACATATTTAAATGGCGAGAAAGAATTAAACAAAATCCGGATTAAAACGACACGAAACGAAATCTCTGAAAAGTCTGATTTTGATTTTCTGAATTTGCTCCAAGAAAATATACAAGAAAACAATATATTTCTGCCCAAATACTCTCTCAAATCTTTTCAAAACATTTTTCCTAATTTTCTAAAATTTTTCTCATTTTTTTTATTTTTCTTTTCCCTTTCTTCTCTTTTCTTTTCTTTTCCTTTTTCTGTTTACTATTCATCGACACGCCAGGTGTTCGACCGGATCTCTCTCTCTCTTTCTTTCTGTTGCGGCCGGCGGCCGGCGCTAGCAAGGGGAAGGGGCGGCGGCTCGGGCTTACCAGCGACGGCGACGCTCGGGCGAGGCGGCGGGGCTCCGCGCACAACGGCGACGGCCGGAGGCTTGCGGCGGTAGTGGCGCTCGGTTTGCGGCGCTCGGGTGGGGGAAGAAACCGGCGGGGGGAGTTAGAGGCGGCGAGGTGGGAAAGACGGGGAGGATTTTGCCCCCATTTATAGCCGTGGCCGAGAGAGGGGAGAAAGAGGGGAAGGGGGCCCGGCGGGCGGCGGTACGGTGGAACGCCACGCGGCGGTGTCCGGGCGGGGCCGGCGCGGCGCGCGCGCACGGACGACGTGCGGCGACGTGGGTGACACGGGCGGGACTGTGCATCGGCGTGGGTGACGCGGCGTGGCACGCGGGCTGTACGGGTTGGCAACGCGCGGCGTGGCGAGGCGCGGGGTCCGACGTGCGGCGGGCAACGCGTGGCGCGACGGCAGCACGGCGCGGGGCAGCGGCGCGGCACGGCGATGCTTGCGGGGCGAGCCGTGGCCGGCGCGGCTCGAGCGCATGCGCGCGACGCGTGGCGTGCGCAGCACGGATGCAGACGGCGGGCGCGAGGCCGGGGCCGGTCGGCGTCGAACACTTGTGACCTAATGAACATTACATTTTCGATTTTTCCGATTTTCAATTCCATTTTCCAATTCCAATTTTTCTTCACTCTAAAAATTCCTAATAAAAATATAGTATTCCCAAAATTAATAAAAATATATTTTCAAACTTTTCACCACCTTTATTTATTTTTAAAATATATATCTCCATATTTAATTTAATCCCTTTTTCCTAAATTCATAAATCATAATTCCAAATAATTTCCTAGATTTTATATAAATTCCTAAAAATATTTTATTACCTATTTTATTTTCTAATTAATATTCCATAATCACCAATTAATGTTTTATTTTTCAAACACATATCTTCATGAATCCGCATCCCTTTCCGATTTTATTTTTTAAAAAATTCCTAACCTTAGACTTTGAGACTTTTTCCCTAACGGAAATCCAAATCATTTGGTTTTTCTCAAACACCGAGATGAATCGTTCACAACTAAATTCATGCAACCAAGCTAGCAAATAAGAAGCAATAAACACGAGCAAAAGGCAACAAGTAAAAGTTTTTGTAAGTTCTGATTTTTAATTTGTGGTTTTTAAATTCTCCGATATTCAGGGCGTTACAGTTAGGGATGGCCATGTTTAGCTTAGGTGAGTTTTGTTCCACCACCATCTATTCTAGTACTGTATTTGGTTCAGAGAAGTGCAGATCTCTCAACTGAACCTTCCGTTCAGGATTGTTCATGGCTGTGCAACCTAAGATCATCGCCTGCGGCTACTCCATCGCGGCGGCCAGCATGGGCATCCGCTTCTTCTTGTAATATGTGTTTCTTTCAATGTGTGTTTCTTTCAACTTGTAATGGATTATGTAGTTTTCATGTCTGTTTCAGTTTTTATATATGAATCCAAAGATTACACCTTTTATCCCTTTTGTGCAAATATATGAATCAGCAGGGACAAATTCCCAGTGGGGGATTTTTGTTCTGTGAACACTATCAGTGAAAATTCTCAGGAAGCTTCAGCTATCCAAAAAATGCATCTTGGCAACAGACTCGTGCAGGAAGCTGCTACCACATTTTGCTTCCTGACTGCCCATGTTGTAATCAGTATTCAGCAGCCTGCTTTTGGAGTTTTGGTTTCTCAAGTCCAGCTTGTATCAGAGCAATGATGATACCACTACCAATATGTGCTTTTTGTAGACACAAACACAAGCGGTGCATCACCACTCTGTGTATTTCACAAGTATGCTCCTCCTCCTTTACAGTGCTAACTGCAGAAAGGCCTACAAACAAGCACAGACAATTTTTTCTCCATTGTGATTATGATTTAGTCCTGATATAATTTTAGCTGCATCATCAGTTCAATAATATCATTTATGATCTACTGTAATTACTTCCCTTCTTTTTTTGTACAATGTGGTCAGTGGTTAAGTATGTGAGATGCTAGAATGGAAAACGAATATGTTTACTGACATTTTCTGCAAAATACAGATCACCACAAATACTAGCATGCATAAACACATGACTTGCAAAGACAAGAAGAGCAGTAAAATGCTACCATTAACATTTCTGACTCCATGCACACAGTTCGAAATATCACAGTTATACAAAATTGAAATATCAGCCAACAACATTGTTTGGGCAATTGCATGTGTCATGATCCCCTACTTGCTTACATTTTTCAACACGTTCGTTTACTTTTACCCTTGGTTCCAGCCTTCATCTCCTTGCTCTTCTTAATTCTTTTGATATCATTTGGAGGATGTATATCGACTTCATTTGGAATTTTACTACCAAGGATACTCATCCTATTTATTAACTCTCGCAGCAGGCGTGATCTTTTGGAGAGGTTCTACTAGGTTGCATAAACTAGAAAATAAAATTTTCATGCCTTGTTCAGAGTTCTTGGCCATTTGGATAAGATATTCAAACTTGTTGTGTGAATCTGAAATCTTTTTCCGCATTGCCACCTCCATAGGATCTTTGGGCTTTTCATCTAGTAGGTTACCTTCTTCATCAAAGAATAGTTCCCTGTAAAATTTACAATATTTGATCAAGACTATTGCACAAAAAAGCCATAAAACTCATACAATACACACCTTTTACATCTTTTATCCCATCTCTTCATAATATAAATCGATGGTATCTCATTTTTCTTCTCGGCTTTAAGCACTTGTATGATATGATGGCATGGGATGCCATTGGACTCATATAATTTACAGGAGCATCGCTCAAGCATGTTTGACTTGTTCATCTGAACCACTCGCTCTTTTTCAGATAGACTGTTGATGGTGATAGTTTTTGTATCTTCACACTCTATAATGCCTTGAATAATGCAATGGTCTCTAGCAGCTATGATTTGTCCCTGCAATTTACTGAAAACTTCATGTGTATATATGACACTACATTGCTTCTCCATGGCGCATGGTGTCATCAATTTAGGAGTGGTGTGAAGACTTGCATTGTCGGCTTTCAACTCCTCTTGGCGTTGGCACTCCAAAGCTATGTCAAACCTTAGCCAAAACTCAGCAAAGGTCAATTTTCGATGAATGAAACAGTTAAAAAAAGAATTCGCACTCTCCAAACATGACATAGGCCTAAGGATTCCTGCTAGAGGTATGTCCATAAAGTATGCCGGAATCCATGATTGACGAATGGCAAACTTTGAGGAAAACCAATAATTTCCGATGAGTGCAAAATCTGTTATGATAGAAAACCATTGTGACTCAAAATCATCTGAAGTTTTGGAGCCCCAAACACACTTGTTTAGTCTATCCCAGAACTGTTCATCCTCTCTTATATAGAGGCCGACCTTCTCAGGTACCTTTTCCATGATACGCCACATGCAAAATCTATGAACCGTATATGGTAGAATCTGAGCAGTAGTGGCCTTCATGCTCGCATCTTCGTCGGTTATGATTAGATGAGGCGCTACTCCACCCATAGCCTTAAGAAAGGTCTTAAACAACCTATGATTTGATCTTTTCATTTGGCAAGAATGATGCCCCTAGGAAACACTTTGCAAGTGATGATTGACTCTAGTAAATGGCACAAAAATTATGTTATACTGTTTAGTGCTATATGTTGAATCTATCGAAACCACATCACCAAAAACACTATAGTTTTTCCTGCATAAGGCATCTGCCCAAAACACACGAAAAAACCATCCTTGATCATCCACCATAAAGTCAGGATTGACTTCCTTCTTTCGCTCAAGTTGCGCCACAAACATTTGTGCATCTACATCCTTGATTTTGGTCATGAGGTCACGATAATAGTTTTGCAAATCCCTCAGCATGCACCCAACATTCTAAAACCCACCCTCATTGTGGGGGGTGTCACCCAAGGATACCCCATGGACTAGACCTCTCTCGACTCCGATTCCACAACCCGACCTCGACCATCTTCGGGACAAGACTTGGCGCGCAAGGAGGAAGAGGGAGGGGCCAGCCCGGCAGAGACTGACATCACCCGACAGCACAGTACAGGCATCTCCAGCGGAGAAGAGATCCCAAGGCAAGAGAGAGAGCACAAGATGCCCATAGTATATAGGACCTAGCAGACCATCTTGTACATTTTCAGATGTTGTTTGTACTCACTTTTTAGCATATTAGTCATAGCTTTCTTGACCCCCAAGCTCTCCTATTCCTGCCCCCTTGAGCTATAAAAGGGAGGACAGGGCAACGGGGCCAAGGAGGGAGAACCCCAGACTTCTACGTTCCGATCCCGAGCTTGCATTCTCACTCCTTTGTAACACTTATTCATCATACACCCCAACAAAGAACATTGGACGTAGGCCTATTATCCTTGGGAGGGCTGAACCAGTACAACTCTCTGTGTCTTTGCTCTTTGGCTCGTCTCAGGACTCGAGTCAACCATCAGATCCATCGGAGGACAGCTTCTCTACCGTTCTCTTTCACCTCCTTGGGCACCCCCTTTGCCGACCCACCCGTCGATACTCACTGACATGGAGAAGTCTATATGCCTGTGAGGTGCCAATGCTAGCCTACAATTGAACAAAGTACTCTTTGCCCTCTCACTAATAGTGCGGTTGGATCTTAGCAAATGCCTCTTATCTAGTGACACAAAACCATGGTTGTGCTCCTCAACCATTGAAACTATCCGATACTTCTTGACTGCCAAGCTTGACAACAATATGTGCCTGACAACCACATCTGTTTCCATCACATTATGTATCTTTCTCTTTTTTTCGAATTCATCAGTAACATCTTTTACCTTCTCCTTTCTGTATCCTTCCCTTGAACAATAATACCGCTTAAAGAATATTTCATCATTTTGTTTCTTGTGTTGACCAACATGAACAGAAAAACAAGCTTCATGTGCATACGATTTGTAAAATGTCTCCATGTCTATGAGTGTATCAAACATCATTCCAACCCCAGGCTTCAAATGTTCTTTGCAATCAAGTGTAAATAAAGAACTATGTGTGATTATATTGCTTACACACGACGCATTGGACATCGCAGCGCTGGCAGCATGGAACCTTCTTCCTGTGATCATGTCAACTCCGGCGCCAACGGTGATGACGGCACGATCCGTGGTGGTGGCCTCACATCTTCTTCTGTCCATGGAGACAGAATCAACGGCGACGGCAGGATGATTGGCGACGGCATGATCAACGACGACGATGGGATAAGGGGCGATGGCCTAATCAACGAGAATTGCAGGATCAAGGGCAATGACGGGAAAAACGTTGATGGCGTGATCCACGGCGACGACGGCCTCATCAGTGATGGTGTGATCAACGGTGTCGACGGGAGAGAGGGTGTCCCCCCACTGCCCGTGCACAGGGTCCATGGCAGCGTCGATGACAATCGATGGGCGGACGGGCGCCGTTGATCACAGAAAGAAGCACCAATCATATATTCAAAACTCATACATTATTTTTCTGCATCCTCCAGTGGTCCATCTGCAACATCATGGAAATAAAGGTGACATCAGAAACAAAAAAATCTTTCATAAAAAAAAGAGATGCGGCATTTGAAATCTCTGCATGCCATGCTGAAGTAAACATCAAGCTTCAAAGATAGTAATGACCATATTGTCCTGCAGATTGGTCTGGTCGTTGTTGAGCGCCTCCTCGATAGCGATTAGCTCCTTGGGCTGCAGGGAGTTCAGATTTCCACCAGATATGTTGCCACCGATAGGCCACGAGGGCAGCGGTGGCACGTTTCTCTCTCTCTCTCTCCCCAGCAAAGCAGCGGCGGCGGAGGGGCGACAACATGCGCCAAAGAAAGAACACGAAGGGTCGGTGGCGGCGCAAAAAACATGAAGGGTCAGCGGCGACGCAAAAACAGGTGGGGGGTTTGGAGTCTACAGGGAGGATTTCGCAACAAATGTGTTGTCCGCATGCTGATGAACTCTCGGGCGAAGCGGCAGCGACGGAGGGGCGACGACGCACGCCAACGAAGGAACGCGATGGGTCGGCGGTGGCGCAAAAAGAAATTAGCGAGTCTCCAAGGAGGATTTCACAACAAATGTGCTGCCCGCGAGCGCTAATTTGTAAAATTAGCCCGCCCCTAATCTAATCCATTGGATTAGCATCCTTTGGTCTTGATTTAAAGTTTGTAAGGTTGCACAGGGTTCCTAGTTTCCACCAGATATGTTACCATACAACTAACAGATAATAGGCTGGTCACCAACTAACATCAATACAACTTCATCCAATACACATAGAACCAATACAGAGAAGCAATATACACATAACCAATATAACTTCATCTCTGCATGTGCATCTATACACCATTATATAGTATCTCAGAATAAATATAACAGTCCCAATATACACACATTATACAGCATTACAACAGTCCCATTATACACACATTATACAGCATTATAGCAGACCCATTATACACACATGTTAGTTGGTGACCAACCTATTAGTTGGTCTCATAAAAAATAAATTTAAAATAAAATGTATTATTTGTAGTTTGTTTTTCGTGTGAACAATGACAGAAATGATATTTATTCAAGTTTGTTGAAAAGATATTTATTCAAGATTTTATTGAGAACAGTATGGTTGTACTAGTAAAGCTTGTATTTATAGTATAAAAAGCTTGTGTGTTATTCAAAGATGCATTCTTCTCCCTCTCAAAATTATATTCAAAGATTTATTCTCCTCCCTTTCAAAAATAAATTTAAACATTCAAAAATAAATTAAAAGTTTTATAATCATCTCTTTCTCCTCCCTTTCAAAAATACTTTCAAAAAGTTTGAGAATTTTGACATATGACAAATTATTGAATTTCTTCCTCTTCTCTTCTTCTTTCTTTCTTTCTTTCTAGTCCCTCTTCTTCTTGATTTAATTAATTTTTTCATTTTGTGATTTTGTATTTAGAGGATGTCAACCAGTGTCGACGACAACTAGTGGGTTCACAAGGACACGGGCCCCTTGGAGCGGAAATAAAATCCCAAAGGAACGATACACCATAACAGAGGAGTGTCGTCCGCTCCCAAGAATATGTGCAAGGAGTTTAGGTCCATCTGCGGGGTAATAGGGACGTGTCGGACGTGTCGGAATGATCACAACAAGGATGTGTCGCACGTCGAGAAGGAAACTATTTGGCTGAAGTTCAAGGAGAGCTTCGAATATCCTACATCTAACGAGGACATGCTAAAGCAGATGACTTTCAAGACGATGGGACACGCTTGGAAGAACTTTAACTCCAAGCTGGTCACCGAGTACGTCCTCAACCCCAGCACCCTGGAGCCTTTCGGGAACTACCCCTACATCATGCAAGCCGTGTGGGAGGAGTTCTTCGAAAAGAAATCAACTACCGAATCCCAAGCCAGAAGCGAGGCTTATCGGGCACTCTAGGCTCAGAACTTGCACCCACATCGGCTGGGTACCAAAGGATATGCCGGAAAGATTGAGCAATGGCAGAAAGAGGATTAAGCGGTAGAGGCATCGAACATGCCACCACTATTTGCTGATATCCCGCACCCAAGGGCAAGGAGCTGGGCAAGGGCAAGGGCTGTGAAGAACAGCGATGGAACAATCACCTTGCCAAATGCCCAAGATCAACAAGTTTATGAAAATATTGTAAGTGTCTCACCTTAATATGTTTATTTTCTTTACATCTATCATTCTCTCGATTTATACCGAACTCTCTTGTACTGTAGAAAGAGTTGGTTGCCATGAGACAGTCCTCCCAAGAGGCCTGCTCTTCTAGATGCGAGGATGACATCCTCACTCAAGCGTTGGGCACCGACGAACATCGTGGACGGACTAGGGGCGTTGGCCCTACCGTCCCCTAGAAATATGGATTTCCAGAATACGCGGGGTAGTACAAGAGATGGAGCCTCACGAAGGCGAAGAAAGTGCACGCCTGGCTAAGAGGATTCGAGAGCAGGTCAGAGCCGAACTGAGCTCTGAATTTGATGAGAAGCTAGGCCAGGTGGAGGCACAGATCAGGGAACAGATCTGAGCTGAGCAGCAAACCGTTGAGGCCACCGCCGCTCCGCACCGAGATAGTCCAACACAAAGGCGGAGCAGTTGCGCATCAACTGAGGCGGTGGAAAATCCACCACCAGTCCCAACCGCTGTCGACCATATAACGGTAAAACTCTCAGCCACAATGTGTAACAGTCTTAACAAATCCTTATATTATATAATATTCTAAATTTATGGATGAATCTATCGTAAGAACCGACTAACTGTGTGCTAACAGGTAGGGTGATGCCGATCTTCATGGTTCTGGAGGTCGAGGGACTTGCCTTTAAACCGACCCAAGATACAAGAGTGCATGGGGCACAACTGATGGCTGGCCAGGCGAAAGTGCAAGTTGACAAACTGAAGAATGAATGGGCCTATTTGCCACTGCAGCATCCACCAAACAACGAGATCCTAACCCTAGGAGCTACATGTGGAAGTTTTATCCAATGGCCCAAGGAGCTCATTGAAATCAAGTTGACTCCGAGGTCAGCCACTACACCGAGCACTCGGCCACCGCCCCAACCGGCACCTACTCCTTCAGCCCCTCCAGCTCCTGCTCATGTTCCACATGTTGACATGGAGGTCGACAGCATGGCGATCATTAATCCCCCATCACTGAAGAAATCAAGGAAGATGTGTTCCTCTCCTCCGTAGATAACTATAGAAAAACCTGTGGCAAGGGGAACAGGAAGATAGAAAGACAAGGTGCAACCCTCGCATCTAGCTCCGAAGAAGCTAGAGATGGGCAAGAGAATTGCTCCCGCGTCATTCCAACTAGGCATGTCATTGATTGGAGACGACGTCTTAGGAATGATGGGCGACGCTTGCAAGTAGCTCCACCACTACTACATGGAGAATTAAACACCAGAAGGACGAACAGGGAGAGTGACATCATAGGCCATCAAAATCGACAACCATTTATTGGGCCAGAAAATTATATTGTCATAGACTTTAAGGATCTGTTCGACCTCTTCAGAGTACGAGTGGTGGACACAAGTCTACTTAAGTGCTACTCCTTGTAAGTATTCTTGTGTTTCTCAATTTTGGTAACAACAATCTTTATAACACGCTTATAAGAGTGTTTCTCTTGTGTGTAGGTATAGTTGGAAGTGGTGTCAGATAAATGCACCAGAAGTGGCCTTCTTGGATCCACAAATAGTCATGGTCGCCAATCTTCAAACCGACCGGAAGGCCATGATAGACTATATTTTTGACACCTTGTGGGCCCGCCAAGACAAGGAGGACATTATGTGTGCCTATAATCAATAGTAAGTGTGTATCCTAAATATATGCAATTGTATGAGATGTATTGTTTTAGTATTTAATTTTCACTATATTAATGCCGCAGTGTCCATTGGACCCTTCCGGTCGTTGCGCTAAAGGGGAGTACATGTCACTACATGAACTCCAAAGTCAGTAAGGCCTATGACTGGACCCAGATCCAAGAAGCAATCAACAAAGCGTGGGGACCATATGTGGAGAAAGGAGGCCTGCATAACAAAGAACAAAAAAGCATTATCCACAAAATTGACTTCCCGGTTAAACAACAAATTGGCGACCAATGCAGATTCCATGTGTGCTACAACATGCGTATTCTATACAATAAAAAGTTCAAGACTTTGTTCAAATTTGAGATTTATGATCTCAATTGTGATATGTACTAACTACTTCGAATTATGTATATATATATCGATCGTCTAATTTTGAACTATGTACATGTAAGAAAATATATCCAAGTCTGTGCCTACCAGCTTTGAGGGAATTAGAGAAGAGATAGCGGACTTTATTGTCCACGACATAGTCCACCCCAAAGGAATGTTTAGAATACGGGGGTTAAAGTCCGTGACATGATAAACTTTTTTGAACATTTCAAAATTAATGTTAAAGACATGTAAATATGTAACACTTATGATATTATTAAATTATAATTTGAGTTGGGCTACTGTGTGGCGCGGCCGCACAGCCCCATCCCGTGTGGCATGGCCGAATCTCTAATTTAAAAACTCAAATTGAAAATATGAACCGTTCAAATTGTTCTACATATTAATATCGTCTTGTAGACCAAATTTATATTTTTTTGAAATTTGTTACTATTTTATCGGATAGGTCAAAAATGCATTAATCCAACTATTTCTGGAGTATCTATTTTATTGCATCTTCGACCTATCCGATAAAATAGTAAAAAGTTTCAAAAAAATATAAAATTTGGTCTACAAGGGGCTATTAATATGTAGAACAATTTGAATGGTTTGGATTTTTAATTTGAGTTTTCAAATTAGATATTCGGCCATGCCACATAGGATGGGGTTGTGCGGCGCCACACAGTAGCCCAACTCATTATAATTTTGTCAAATGTGTTTATGTATATACTTGCAATGCTAAATAAAATTTTGTTCTACTTTATAACTCAGTTTTGCAGGTTTTGATACTTAGCACTTGAAGATGTTAATGTGAAATATGTGATGGATATGTATGTGAATGTCAGATGTATGTGAATATTTGTTTCTCTCATTTTTGCAGCAGGCATGGCTAGCAAAGGCCTGAGGCTAGCCAAAAAACAAAATATTTTTTTGGGAAAAAACTCATCGATGACGGACTTTAACTTAAGGCCGATGGAGATGTTAGTCATCCATGACGAGTTTAAGTTAAAGACCGATTGAGATATTAGTCATCCGTGATATGCATTAATTAGGGCCCGTTTGAGATTGTTTCATCGATGACAGGTCCTTGTTTGACTGGTCTTCTAGGTCAAACTTATCGGCGACGGGCTATAGTTTAGACCCGATAAAGAAAAGTGCATCGGTGACAAGCGTTTGCCCGATAGTTATGACTTCTCACAACAATGACCTTTGCATCGTGACGGGTGTCATACCCGACATAGATGAGAGTTGCCGCCCGATTAAGATGAGGATGACCAATATAGTGAACGGTGTCCCATCACCCCTCTAAACAGAGGAAACACCTCCCACTTCCTTACCACCAACCCTTCTCCCCCACCCCCAACAGAAAAATCCTAACTACCCGGGATCTACCCAAAGTTCACCGAAGACAAATTAAAGCCAGAGCACAAATAACGAAGCAAATCGCAAAGTAGAACGAAATTCGTGTTATTTTCCTCAAAAATGTGGCGAGTGATGTGCTTTCTGAAAACGAAACAGTCTATGTCTGATGATGCTCATAGTCAAACTCAAACAGAATTTTGACTTTACGGTCTTCTAATAAAACGAACCCCATGGCCATATGCCCGGCGCTTGACACATAAAAATGAAACGATGGGCCATTCTGTTTTGTTGGTGGGACGATTTTTCTTCATGTATCAGTTACCAGTTTTTGTCCCTTAATTGAATACATTTATATGTTCTTTTCTTGGGGTGAAAGTAAAAGAAGTTGTAGCTTAAATTAATTAAAAATATATTGACTCTAAGAAAAAAGTTCAAGTAGGATGGTAAAGAGCCTTTTTCAGCTCTCTTTGCCTTCAACAACCAATATATATGACTATTCAACAAGTCCCTTAGCCATTCACCGTATGCCAACAGTCTCTTATCTATGCAGGCTAATCAATAAGATAAGAGGCTCTCTCACTTATATATTAGACCGTTTATCCTTCCACCACCGGTATGAGTATCAAACTGAAATTTTTAGAAAATTCTGTTAAAGTGGCATTTCTTTTCTTTATCAACCAAGTTTAAGCTACGGTTTGTAAATTTATGTGTCTGACATATAAAATATTATTAGGTGACTGATAATAAATAGAAAAACTTATAAACAACACTATCGACCAGTTAAATCCAGCCAACAATTCTACGGAATTATTGCCTGCATTCGTTCAATCATTCTACAAGTGGGGACCTGATCACTGTGGTGATAAATTGGTCATACATCCCCACCACTGTCAAAAATCCATGGACATATAGGTAAGAGGTGTATATCGTCAAATTACCCTTGAAGATCCCAAAGATATCCAATCTTGTTCTGTTGGTAGACAATGTTATTCCCTTGTAGGATCCATTTGTTATTGCGAATGAATTACGATTGATCATCTCACGCAAAGATATCATTAATTGTGTATAATGGTTTTGGAAAGAAACCATTCTCTTTTGAAAAACATAATATTTTTAGATAATGAAACTCAATCTGACCTTTGCTTTAAAGAAGTTGATAGATACTACGGATCGGGCATCCAATGATTGACCAAAAATTGGACGCCCCTCCCCGCATGTGCATCCACTATTTTGTGTGCAGTTGGTTGTCTTCTCTATATCACATGTGGACCCTTACATGTACACAATACTTAAAAATGATCTTTACATATATCCCTTTATTTTTGCAAGCTAGCAAAAAAAGATCTATATGTAAAAAGTTTCAGGGTGCTTGTAAAGGCCCACTTGCAAAAATTAATTTTCACATGCGGATATCTTAAAAGACTCGCTTGTAAAAGTCTACCTATTTTCATAGCCAAGCCTCTTAATAGCCCACCTGCCGACATATGAACTGACGCAAGCACCGCATGGCCACACACCTCTCCTCTCTCTCACTCTCTTATCTCCTCTCCTCTCCTCTACTTTTATCCCCTGGTTCTTAGTTGTCCTCTCCTCTCTATCATTCTCCTCTATGACGGCGGCGGCACTAGCGGAGGTTTGAGGTTGTGGGCCTTCCCCCACCCTCTCCCCCTCCAACGATAGGAGGGGGCGAAGTTCGTCGCCCGCCCCCCCCGGTTGGATTCGTCGGCGGCAGCCCGGAGGCAACGGATCCATTGTTAACGGCCCGGGTAGGGCGATCTAGAAGTGGTGGCAATGAAAGGCGGTGGATCCAGCCTCGGCAACAAGGGGAGGGGCGGATCCGCCGCCTCCAAGAACGGGAGAGACGACTTCAAGCGCAGCAGCCATAGGAACGCTGTTGACGGTAAAAATGTCACGTACTAGCCTGAGAGATCTGCTTAGCTCTAGTGTAGGTCCAAATCTTGCTTTTAAGGTTCGTAGGACGTGTCAGTTGGTTTGATCCTGCAACCAACAAGAAACAAAGAAAGAAAAACAGAGTTAGTCCGTAAACGATAGCCAATCGGCTAATGGCTGATGGCGTATCGTTTGATATTGAGCCGATGTTGTATGCATAGAATCGGCAATGGGAAATTAGATCTAATCGATCGGCTATAGATATTCATAACATATAATCTAAGTCTCAAAATACGTTTAAACCAAGTGATTGGGATAGATCGGCAGCGTGCCGAGACAGTATAAATCACTTATGTCTAAAAGTACTTTAAGACGAAGATTATACTTATTTATAGCATTGCCGATGTCGTAAATCTAACAAGTGTCGGCTAGTACTCTGATACCACTTTATACTAAAATATCAATATAGATTAAAAAGATTAAATAGGAACCGATCAACTGTTAATATAACCTAACAGATCGATAACAAGTTTAACATATCACAGTGATATCTTAATATAAAGGGCAGATTTAGCATATCAAGTAAACGTGAAAGAAGCAAGATAGCTAAAACAGGTAAGATCGGCTGAAACTCTGATGCTGTCTCTAATAGCGATCATGAGACAGGATAGATTTATGATTCTAGATAATACTTAGTAGGTCAGACTCAACCGATGCAGCACTAAGCATAAAAGAGAAGCATAAGATCTAAAAAAGTCGATGAAAACCTTTCGAGATGGTGGATACACTATATAATCTAAGCCGATATTGATATCTAACCCTATCGGCTGTTGTGTAGTAATAGATGCTAGCCGATTAAGGTTAAATAGCAATATCGATCTAGATTATATAGCGTATGTGGTAATTAGACGATTTACGTAAACAGGATTAGAGTGTCATAAAGATGAAAGCACTAATCCTAAGAGTGCAAGCCGCCATAACAAGCTTTACCTCTCGTCGGAGATCAAACCCGATGCAGCCCAACTCGGAAGCAAGAACTTGTCGAAGTAATTGAAAGTAAAAAGGGTGGCGATGTGCCAAAGTTGTATTAAAATAATTCTTGTCTTGATTACAAGGTCTCAGGTCATATTTATACCCAGATACATGATATGTCCTTGTCGGACACGACTCTTATCTCTATTACAATTCAAACTAGGGATAAGTCCCCTAGGTGGATTCTTACCGGTTACATTCTATAAGGAAATTATTTAAAACAACCTAATTAATAGATACATTGTCTTCTTTGGACTCTATCCATGTATAGCAATCCTCATGAAGCACATTAAACGAATCCGAAGATGATTCCAATGTTATCTTACCGAAATCGGCTACATCGGCTTACCCTGTCCGATTCGGTATTGGCCAACAAACACCTTAGCCGATTCGATTATCAGCTGACAAACTCTTTAGCTGATTCGGTCTGCAATTGGTGCGCACTCTATTTCTGAGGATCCCGATTTCCTCTAAATCGACTTCAGCCTTAACTCCAAATTTGATGCATGATTTACCAAATTTGGTCGCTAACAAACGCAGATCTACCGTCACCAGGCACGGGAGCGGTGATGATGAGCATGGCATCCTCGGAAGTGTCGATCTTCCGTCGCCAGCATTGAGAGCGGTGGATTCGTGGCCACCGGGCACTGGAGCAGTGGACAACTTCATCGACCTCGAGAGCAACGATGACGACCGTGGCATCCTCGGGGGCATGGATCTGCCACTGTGAGGAATCGGAGTGACGACGACGAACGCGACGTTCTCGGGAGTGCAGATCGGCCACTGATGCCCCAAGCACAGGTGTGGCAACAGACGATCGCATCGGCCTTAGGAGCCACGATGGCGAGCGCAGCAGCCTCGGGGGCGCGGATCTATCACTGCCAGGCACTAGAGCAGCGAGGATGAGTGTGACGTCCTCAGCAATGTCGATCTGCGAACAGGCAAAGGGGCGACAACCGGCACGGGAGCGGCAGCGACGATTGCCGCCGGCGGTAGTCTCAAACTATGGTTTGTGAAATTTCTTTTTTGGATTTTTTTGCCAAAAATTCTTTTTGAGGGAGGCGGCATAACGTGCTAGCGTTCAAAAACTAGTTTTTGCATGAGGTTAGGCTTTCGATTTTCACATACACCTAGGGTTTGGCGGTTGCTACACCTACCTATGAAATACATTTTGGCCATTTGGAAAGACGTTTTCGTAGTAGTGATAGTGGCGTTCAAGTCTAATCGGATGTCAAGTATGAGCATGCATGACATTGCTCCACACTTAGAAAAGTTGGTTTAACTTTTTAGCAAATTTGAAACTATTTTTCTTGTAAATTACTTTAACTATTTACTATCCGATTTCACCATTATATTCATTGTAATTAAATCTTTATTACATTAAAATCATACATGATTATATTTCCATGAAAAATATTAGTTCTTTTTCACTATATTTTTCATTTATATGTTGCATGTGGTTTTATTTGGATTGTTTTTGCTAGTATGCTTCACTGGTTCATCTGATGCACGTGGTGTTCTTCGAATATTTCAACAATTACAATTTAATATTTCATGCATGATATAAGTTTTTTCAACATTATCAAGTGTTTGTAAATATATTATGTATTTTGGATGTGTTTTTTATATGTTTCACTAGTTAGAACTTGATGTTTTGTGCGGTGCTTGACCGTGATGCAGTCAATATATTTTTAATGATGCATCTCTATGAAATATTTTATGAAGTAAATTGAAATAATTTTATATAAACAATGAAAGAACATTTGATTTTTTATCAAAATATAATCGTAAGATCATGTTAAAGATTTAGTTGCAAAGAAACATAATGGTATAATTGAATCATAAATCAGATAATTAGTTTTGAAAAAAATGTTTAACAAAGAAATAAAAAATTCTGACATAAGCATGTATAGGGCATGCATAAATACCTCTCTTCTCTCACATGCACTGGTAAGAGAGAAAAGAAGCCCATCGACAGCTAGTAAACACTAGTACAGATCCTTTCCTCCGTGACAGGCCATCACATGTCTGAGATTTGCGGGTTGTCACAACGAAGTCATCTCAAACAGGCCTAAAAAGAGGCCGACAAAGATATACTCGCACATACATGTTAGATGTGCATAAAACTTGAGCCTGTCATGAATGATACCTACCGTTGACGAGCTCAATTAAAGGCCAAACAAAGATAACCAAAGTTATCTTTGTTGGCTCCAATAGAAGCCCGTCTCCGATCTTTACCATCGATGATGGGCTTGAAATTACCGCTCGATTGAGATAACAACTAGGCCCGACATTATGGCCCGTTACCGATGAGTGCCATCGGTGACGGGCTTATACTTAGGCCCGACAAAGATAACTTTCACAGTCTATAAATACCCCCCATCACCTATTGTATTGGTTATCCCACTGTTCACTATTTTGGTGGGAGGAGGAGAGGACAAATTTTTGTCTCTTTTATTCAAGAAAATTTAAAAAATAGTAGGTCCATGACCTTGTAGCTACATGGCCTTCTCACCCTCCATCTTCTTTTCCTTCTCACCCGCCATCTTTTGTCACTATTGTGATAGACGCCTTCTTCCATGTCACCTCAAATGCTCAGGATATCTCCGTTGAAGAGGGTGTAAAGCTCGTCTGTAATGATAGATAAAAAATATGTAAACTTTCAGAGCTTTCTACCGCATACTTGCTTGAGTACATAATGCTTCATTGCTCCTCGATACAAATACTTGTACTACCTTGCAAGGAGATGCTCTAAACACTAGTACAGAAATGGCGAGTGAAAAAGGGCTCATCCTCTCCCAGTGGGTAATACAGATTCCATCGATCGTGACTCGCTCGAGTGTGGCATTTGCTTCCTGCCTTTTGAAGCTGGAGTTTACATGGTAATCCTAGACATTGCACCGTATAATTTTGAAGAAGGCGAGACCGAGGTCGGTGAAGAAGGCGTCGGGGCCCCTTCACGGACCAGCAGCGGGATGCGGTGTGCCGACGAGATGACCAAGGTGACCTACTCCATCGACCGCGACTCGCTCGAGTGTGGCATTTGCTTTCTGCCTTTTGAAGCTCGAGTTTACATGATACTCCTAGACATTGCAACATATCATTTTGAAGAAGGCGTCGGGCCCTCTTCACGGAACAGTAGCGAGATGCGGTGCGGTTGCTAACGAGACGACCAATGTGACCTACTTCATCAACCGAGACTTGCTCGAGTGTGGCATTACCATCGACCAAGGATTACCATGTAAACTCATCTTCAAAAGGCAGGACAATGGTATAACTGCTAATTCAAAAGGCAGAAAGATTGGTAAGTTGCTGATTAATCCTTTGAGGGGTAACCAACGGTATGGTTAAACACTTAAAGCCTTCCCCTTTTCTCATCATTGTTTTGATATTAATATGATGGCTTTATAAATTATTTGCTATTGTGTTTTAGTGAGGAGGAATACAAGGTGACCATAAAGCAAACCTCCAAAACAGATCCGTACAGCCTTCAGCAGTTTTTGTCTAGAAGGCAGAGGAAGTTGCCACGGGACACTATTCAAGCTCTTGACATTTCTCTTAGGGAATATAATGTTTTTTTGCAATGGAATGACTAAACTGACTTATGATTATGGTACAAGAGGTGGTCCTCCCATTGGCATCTCGCTGCTAGTCCGTGAAGGGGCCCCGACACCTTCTTCGCCGACCTCAGTCTCGCCTTCTTCAAAATGATGTAGTGCAATGTCTAGGATTACCATGTAAACTCCAGCTTCAAAAGGTAGGAAGCAAATGCCACACTCAAGCGAGTCGCGGTCGATGGAATCCATATTACCCGCTGGGAGAGGATGAGCCCCTTTTTCACTCGCCATTTCTTAACTAGTGTTCAGAGCATCTTCTTGCACGGTAGTAGAAGTTTTTGTACCGAGGAGCAATGGAGCATCATGTACTCAAGCAAGTATGTGATAGAAAGCTCTGAAAGTTTATGCATTTTTTACCTGTCATTGCAGACGAGCTTTACACCCTCTTCGATGGAGATATCCTGAGCATTTGGGGTGACATGGAAGAAGGCTCCTATCACAAGAGCGACAAATATGGCGGCGAGAAGGTAAAGAAGCTGGAGGGTGAGAAAGCCATGGAGCTTCAAGTGCAATGACTCCCGAGTGGGCACGGATCAGGGGAGAAGCCTCTTCTCCCATCATGCACATCCAATATCTCTTTTCATGATTTACTGTACACTTCTCCATTTTTGTAGGAGTCGTAGTGCCCTGTTTGTACCCCATACATCCATCATTGCTCAAGGAAAGCTCTATGCTTGCAGTATACATCCATCATTGCTCAAGGAAAGTTCTATGCTTGTAGTATACATCCATCATTGCTCAAGAAAAGTTCACTAAAATAGTATTTATAGTATTAATAGTCTTTGCAGTGTGTTTTAGTCTAAATATTGAAATACTAAAATATTTATAGTAAATAGTAATTTACGAAAAAACTATTTATTAAACATAGTACACGTATATAAATACTATTTTCTGAAAAATTCTATTGGTGATGGGCTCGAAGTCATGCCCGATAAAGATGACATTATCTAATTGGGCTTAAGCTCTAAGCCCATCACATCTCATTGGTAACGGTCCTTAATTACTGCCTGATAGAGATGATGATCTTATTCGATCGGGCTTAAGCTCTAAGCCCGTCACCGATGAGATCATCGGTAACAGACCTTAATTATAGCCCGATAGAGATGATGATCTCATCCGATCGGGCTTAAGCTTTAAGCCCATCATCGATGAGGTCACAGTGACGGGCTTTAGGTTAAGCCCGTCACTGATGGAATTTTTCCATCAGCCTTTGCACGCCAAACTAGATCTCATCTGTGATGGGCTTTATATTAAGCCCCAATGATATGATTAATCTCAATCAGGCTTATTTCTAAAGCCCGTCACGGATGTGCTTCCAAATCCTTCAACAGAGCATGCTGATTCAGATCTATACATTATTGCAAAAAATTTCTATGTCCTCACTCAGAACCCTAGCGCCACTGCCATCGCTTGGAGCCCGTCACCGCCATCCCTCGCGTCCTCCCTCGCCGCCACCGAGCGCCGTCGGCCGTCCCCGAGCCCGGCACCGTCGTGCTCCCTCGCTGCCATCGAGCGCTGCCGGCCGTCCCCGAGCCCGGCGCCTTTGTCCTCCCTCGCCGCCACCACCGAGCGTCGTAGCCCTCTCCCTGTGCTCCAGGTTAGTCCATATCTTCGGATGTTTTAGTTGATTGATCTTTATGTTTTACTACTGTTCGCCTAGATTTATACTCCTTTTTATACTGAATTTGTTTCTTAGCACAATAGACCTATAATTTAGGAACGTGTATGGACAGAGTATGTGGATGTGTAAATGTACATTGTTGTCTGCTTGTTCATAAATGTTAGGTGTGCATGCGAGCAAAGAAGTATTTCTGAGCAAGCACAGTAGAAATATTTTACAGATTGGTCAACTATTTTATGGTCTTGGTAGTACGTTTAGAACGAAAATGTAACTAAAATTATGATAAGCAGCAAAAATAAAAACTACGCCACTAGGATTTCTGCACATCCTTGACACTAAATAATAAAATGGAAAAGGTAGATGAAATGTGGAAAATACTCGATCCAATTGTGCACATCCATAATGGTGACATTCTTCAAAAGTCTCTTACAGGATTTAGAATCACAACTGATTCTCTCAATCTGGAAGAGACTTCTGAAGAATGTCACAATTATGGATGTGCACAATTGGATTGAGTATTTGCCGGATTTCATCTATATTTTCCTCTGTTATATTATTTAGTGTTAAGGATGTCCACAAATCCTACTGTTAATGATGACTCCTATGCATTGAGAATCAAAACAAAATTTTGTTTTGACTCCTATGCATAGGAATCAAGACAATTTATTTTGGAGTTGTTTTCACCCAATATCCTGAGTCACTATCTTTCTTTCCTCCTCCTCTTCTTTCTTTCTTTCCTTCCAATCCATCTTCTTGATTTAACTAATTTGTTCATTTTGTGATTTTGTAAGCTATTTAGAGGATATATCAGCACGACAAACCAATGTCGGCGACAACTAGTGGGTCCACAAGGACACGAACCCTTAGGAGCCCTAACAAAATCCCAAAGGAACGGTATACCATAACAAAGGTGGACCTCCTAGGAGTGTCGTCCGCTCCCCCGAATGTGCCCACGAAGTTCAGGACGATCTACGGGATAATAGGGAGGCAGACCTTCAATATTTTGCATGATCACATCAAGGAGGTGCCGGACATGGAGAAGGAAACTGCTTGGCTGAAGTTCAAGGAGAGCTTCGAATATCCTGCAGCCAACGAGGACAGGCTAAAGCGGACGACTTTCCAGACAATGGGACATGCTTGGAAGAGCTTTTAGTCCAAGCTGGTCACCGACCACATCCTCAAGCCCAGCACCTCGGAGCCATTCGAGAACTACCCCTTCATCACGCCAGTCGTGTGGGAGGAGTTCTATGTGAAAAATCAATTGTCGAATCCCGAGCCAAAAGCGAGGCTTATAGGGCACTCCATGCTCGGTACGTGCACCCACACCGGCTTGGCAGCGGAGGATATGCGGGAAGCAGGAGCAATATCAGAAAGAGGATGAGGCGGTAGAGGCATCAAACGCACCGCCTCCATTTGCCGATATCCCGCACCCACGTGCAAGGAGCATGGCAAGGGCAAGGGTTGAAGAACAGCAATGGAACATTCACTCTACCAAAATCCCTAAGATCAACAAGTTTATGAAAATATTGTAAGTGTCTCACCTTAATATGTTTAGTTTCTTTACACATATCGTACACTCGATTTATACCAATGTCACGTGTAATGCAGAAAGAGTTGGTTGCCGTGAGACAGTCCTCCCAAGAGGCCTGCACTGATAGACGCAAGGATGACATCCTCATGCAAGCGTTGGGCACCGATGAACACCGTGGACGAACAAGGGGCGTTGGCTCAAATGTCCCCTGGAATATAGACTTCCATAATATGTCGGGCAGTATAAGAAGCGAACCCTCACAAAGAAGGTGGAAAGAGATGCACGCTTGGCTGAGAGGATCCGAGAGCAGGTTAGAGCTGAACTGAGCTCATAATTTGACGAGAAGCTAGTCTAGGAGGAGGCACTCATTAGGCAGCAGATCCGAGCTGAGCAGCAGACCATCGTGCCCACTGCTGCTCCTCAACAAGAAAGTCCAACGCAAAGGGGAGAAGTTGTGCATCAACTGAGGCGACGAAAAATCCACCACCGGTCCTAGCCGCTGTCGACCATATAATGGTAAAACTCTCGGCCAAAATGTGTAACACTCTTAACAAATACATTTTCTACAAATGATTCAAAAATTATGTTTGGATCTATCGTAGGAACCGACTAACTGTGTGCTAAGAGTTAGGGTGATGCCTTCCTTCACGGTTCCAGCGGCTGAGGGACTAGCTTTCAAGCCGAACGCCGATACAAGAGTGCGCGGGGCGCAACTTATTGTCAGACATGCAAAAGTGCAAGTGGACACAGTGAAGGTTGAATGGGCCCATCTGCCGCTGCAGCATCCACCAAACGATGAGATCCTAGCCCTAGGAGTTGCACGTGAAAGTTTTATCCAATGGCCCAAGGAGCTCATTGACATCAAATTAACTCTGAGGTCAGGCCCTCCATCTCCCTTTGGTGTTCAACAAGATGACGAAATCAAGCTACAGTATGACACCGACTTTGGCGGGTCTAGCCCTGAATGGCCTGCTCGCTCTGAACCATCGTCTCTGGAGAAGGGAAGGAAACTGGCATCAGAGCCATCTCTGAAAGTGCCAGTTGAAGTATGGGGCCACTCCATTCGCATGTTAAGGCCACCAGCACCGAAGAAATCAATTTTGGACTAATGACGCACAGTCAAGAAAAGGAAATTGCGAGAATATTCCAGGGAAGAGTTCGTGAAAGACATGGCACAGAAATATGAGAAAGAACTTCTGGAAAGTTTAGGGCTGAAAAGTTATACTGATGTGCATAATATTGCAAAAGCCCCTCACGCAGCTAAGTTCAAGTTCGGTGCTCCTTTGACCACCGACGAATATCGCGACGCCATTAGGAATTGCACTCAGATGAGAATGATAAAAGAGTGGTACCTACAGATGGCAAAGGAGGGTAAGGAGACGTTCGCCGTCTTTTATAGGAACGAGGACTTTCATCACGAGGATGGTATAATCTAGGTCCCATTGGAGGAACTATTTCAGCTATACAATCTGAGGTACCTAGATGTATAGCTACTTCAGTTATGGGCATTGTAAGCATACTCGAGCCCCTCGCTATTATTTATAAGTTGATATCCTCGCAGAGTGTCTAACTTGTTTCCTTATGCAGAATGGGGAAGCTTGAATGTAGAGCAACCTATAACAAACTAGGATTCCTCGATCTAGTAGTTGTCAGTTCCAGTCAGATTAATGATGGCCCAAGGTCCCAAAAATGGGTGCTAGACTACCTCTACAACTCCTTTGTCAAGCTTAAGAACATGAGTACGATCATTTTGTCATACAACTTTAAGTAAGTGTGGCATTTGTTGTTGTACATATCATTTGTGCTTGAAGATATTAATTGCTCTCTCCTTTTTGTATGCAGTCATCACTGGATCTTTCTTGCCATCCATTTAAATGAATCCAAGATTGTCGTCATGGATGGATTGGAGGAAACCGCAAGAAGATTTCCACTCCATCATTGACATCCTAAATATGGCACTTGTGAAGTATAAGAAGAAGTGTATTCGACATGATCCATGTGTCGATACATTCCGGGTTTGCTGTCACCGTTGGTGCTACGTCAGGATCAAGGCACGAGCACATGTGATTTCTACGTGATGATGTAAAATCAAAGTGTGTTTGATTCTTCATTTGATGATGAACAATTGGCATCTGAGATTATTGCTTTGTGTGTTTTGTTATTTGGAGATTTATTGACAAAGTGGTTTTAATTTTCGGACAATGAACAGTGTTCAGTCGGCTGCCACAGTCGGTCTGACCGGGCTTGTACTGCCGGTCTGACCGGAGGTGTCTGGGCGGTCAGACCGGGCAGTTGCCTGCGGTCAGACCGGCCGAGCCAGTCCGACTGGTTGCCGATTTTGATTCGGTTTTGGTTTCGGTTTGTTTCCTTGCATATACATGGAAGTTTTGTGTTCCTATGCACGTGTATGTTTGTTTATGCTAACAATGAGTCAAGTTTGGATAGCTTGTGCTTGGATATGGTATTCTTTGTTTAATTGTGTGCAGGTAATTTTTATGCCTCGGGAAAGTGTTGCCGGTGATAGAGTTGGAGTCAACTTGGAGATAAGGTGACGTCCAAGATGGAGATCATGCGGGATGTTAAAGGGTAGAGATTAGTGCACATAATTGGTGAAGTTTCCATATGGCATACGATGGAGATATTGTGTGTGTATGGAAAGCGAAATTTCGGTTTTAGGAAAGATCGAGTTTGTTACGGTTGTTTTATGTAAAGTTCATTTCTTGTACGGGAAGGTTTTCTAGTGGATTAGAACTTCTTGTATGAGTAGGATTCGTGGCTCTTGGCTGCGGATTTTGGGTATAAATAGTGAGGGGAGGCGTGACCTCTCGGTATGCTTTTTGGTATCGCTTTTGACTTCAAGTTTAGAGAGTTTTCGAGTTAGGGTTTCAAGTTTAGCTTGAGATTTTGGTGAGGAGTGCTTCGTTTGTACTTTGTAAACATAGAGAGTTTCAATAAACATCAATCTTTTTGAGAATTCTTTGTGTCTTCTTCTTCCTCGGTGCTGCGGCATAATTGTTGGTTAAACCGGATCTACACGCTGGTTAGACCGCAAACTCTACTACGGTCAGACCGCGACTTCTTCCCGGTTAGACCACAAGCACATAGGCGGTCAGACCAGCTGGCATCGGACTTCATCGGCATCGGCTACATCGAGCAATCGGCTAAGGCGATCGGCTACGGGCGGTCAGACCGAAGGTCATCAGGCGGTCAGACCAGCTAGGTTACTCGGTCAGACCGGCGCGACACCTGCGGTCAGACCGGCTTCAGAAAACAGAGGTAAAGTTTTATTTCCGCTAAAACTTTGTTTTTGGGGTACTCAACCATTCACCCCCCTCTGGTTGGCTTTTCTTTGGGCATTCGATTCTACAAGTGGTATCAGAGCCACGTTTTTCTGCTTTGGATTTTTATCGATCTAAAGTTTTTCGCCATGTCTAATAATTTTTCAACTAAGCCACACATTTTTGATGGAACCGATTTTGCTTATTGGTGTAGCAAGATGCAATCTTATATAATGGCTCAAGATTACGATGTTTGGCAAAAGGTTGCTCTTCCTTACACTATTCCCGATGTGATTAATTCTAAGGCTTTGAAAACTGATTTTAATAACAATTGCAAAGCTCGCAATATTTTATTGAATGGGATTTCTCGTTCGGATTTTGATCGCGTTTCACATTTTCAAACTGCCAACGAGATTTGGAATGCTTTGAAAAACTTTCATCAAGGAACTACCAACATAAAAGAACTTCATCGAGATCTTTTCAAAAAGGAATATATAAAATTTGAGATGAAACCTGCTGAATCTTTAGATGACTATCTTGGTAGGTTTAACAAAATTTTGAGTAATCTTAGATCTGTTGATTCTTCTTATGACACTAATTATCCACAATCTGAGATTTCTCGCCACTTTTTGAATAGTATTGACATGTCTATTTGAGAGAAGAAAATTACTTCAATTCAGAAGTCTGTCAACATGGCTACTTTGACCTTGGATTCTCTTTACACTAAACTCAAAACTCATGAGATGAACATTCTTTCTCGAAAAATTGATTCCAAGTCAAGTGCTTTGGTTACTTCCTCTTCCAGTGTTGCTTCTTCACTGGCTGCTTCTTCATCAGCTGTTTCTTCATTGGCTCCCACTGTTCTTGCTCTAATTAATGCCATGTCCGATGAACAACTCGAGCAATTTGAGGAGGAGGACTTGGTTCTTGCCGCTAACAAACTCTCTCGAGCTGTGAACAAAGTCAGGTTCAGGAAAAGAGGAGGACCAGCTCGGTGTTTTGAGTGCGGAGCTTTGGACCACATTCTCTCCAACTGCCCCAAACTTGGGAGAAGCAAGAAGGAGGACAAGAGCACGGAGAAGACGGAGGATGACAAGCCCAAAGTGAAGCGCTCCAAGGAGATGATCAAGAAAGTGCTGAGTCAAGTCTATGTCGCTTTTGAGCCACTCAACGACATAGATTCTGACGTGAGGAGGAGAAGGGCAAGAACATCTCCGGCGTTTGTCTCATGATGCGTGGAGATGAAGATTCTTCAGAAGAAGAAAATGAGGTAAGTTCGCTTGAGGAGGCAATTCTTGTTTTAAGTGCTAAGAATAAAAAATGTGAGAAAATATTTAAAAAACAAGAATTTGTTGAATCTTTAAATGCTGAAATTGCTAGATTGAAATATCTTATTCCCAGTGATGATAATTGCAAAAATTATAAGGTTTTAATGCTAGAAATTTCAAAGATTAGAGATGTCAATAATTCTCAAGTTTTGGCTGCTAAATCTTGTTTAACTTGTGATGCTAATGAATTGAAACTAAAAGATGTTTTAGCTCGTGTTAAGCATATGGAAGATATAGTTAAACAAGATGAGGTAGCTTCTTGCTCTAGATGTCCCAAAGGTAAAGATGTCATGATTGGTCGTGAAAATTGTGTTAATCTTGAAAAAGAAGTTTCTTACTTAAAAAGTTATTTGCAAAAATTTTCTGATGGTAAGAAACAACTTAACATGATTTTGGACAAATCTAAAGTATGTTGCGACAACAAGGGAATAGGTTTTGATGCTCATGATTATTTCACCAAAGGTGTTTTGAATTTGACTGAAAATGGTGAAATCTTAACAAAACCTAATGCTTTGAGAACAATTTTCAAATCTGCTGGAAATTTGCCATCTCTCTCTGTTTGTTTAAAAGAAACTAAAACTAATATTTCAAAACCATCTGTTTCTACTTGTGCTTCTAATCAATGTGAGAGATATACTTGTTCGTTTTGTGGAAAAGATGGACATTTGGTTGGATTTTGTTTTAGACTTGCCCGTAAACAGAAAAAGGAAAGAGAAATTGCTTTTGCGAAACAACAATGGCAAAAGTCGGGTTTTGGTTCGAGGAGCTTAGTCGGATCGACACCGACTCACTCGGCCGATCAAGCCACGACCAACGGTCGACCACGCTGAACAGCGGTCGACCGGCACTGTGCTCGGTCGGACCACAGTGCATGCGGCGGTCGACCGACCTCGTGGCAATTTTGTACATAGTTCAAATCAGACTTTTGTGAAGCGACAAGGTAATGTTTTAGGTAAATCTGGTTCTGATTTTGTTTGGGCATATGTACCTACTAGTTCTACTGGTCGTGTGACTCAGTGTTGGGTTCCAAAATTTCTTATTTCTAACCCCAACACAGAGGCCTCGACATCTTCTTGTTTGTAGGTATTTTGATGGCATACTCCCCATATGTGTGTCATGTGGAGACAATGATTGCTTTTCACGATGACATCAAGGTAATTTTGGATTGACATAATTTTTTTCTACTTTCTTGATTATTAGTTTTTATATGCTAGTATTTGAGGTAGTATTTGTGTTAGTATAAGTGAATATGTGTCATTTTATGAGAACCTTGGTGATATCATTTACAATTGGATGTCTTCTTCAAAGATCTTTAATTTCTTCTTTATTTTTCCTTGGGAAAATTGAAGGTTAATTTAGGGGGAGTTTATGTTTTTTTGCATTCGTGTTTGATTCTTCTCGCTTTTCTTTTCTTCGAGGGGAATTGGGAATCATTCATCCTTTTGGCATGTTTTGAGGGGGAGTTTTTGTGCTTTTTGTTTTATCAAGTTACATGATTAAAATAAATTGAAAAAGAGAGCTTTATCCATACATATTGTTGTTCATGTGCATGCTAGCAATATTATGAAGGTTTATTTGTCATTAACATAGCTTATATGTATTCTAGTATTTTTATGTGATCTAGATTTTATATTTAAGTGAGATAATGCATGACACTTTAAAATCACACTTGAATTAAAGGAATATGCAATGTGATACTAGTGCATGTGTTGGATTATAAATGCTTATATATATATATATATCTATATATATATATATTGTGGAATTATTGTTCCTCAAATTACTTTAAAATTGCTCATTGTGAAAAGAGAATAAAATGTTATCTATGAGAGAGAAAAAATGAATACTGAATCCTTGAAAACAGTCTTGACGACAAGGACGTATTCGATGTGAGCAAAAATAATGAGTACCGAATCCTTGGAAATAGTCTTGACGACAAGGACGTACTCGGAATAATTGCGAGAAAAAAATATGAGCAACAAATATGGCTCAAATCAATATGAAAAATTTTTCCCTTGAATTATATGTGCAAAAAGGTAAATTTGAGAAAGAATAAAATTTGCAATAGGTATATATATTTGGGTTTATTTTTTAACTTATGTGCTTGTAAAGATGTTGCATTATAAATCGTTTGAATCCATGAATTTTTATTATGTTATTGCTCTTACTTATAAAATTTTTGATTCATGATTATACTCTAGTGCATACTTGCTACATAATTGATAAGTTCATCTTCTTATTATCGCAACATATGACATGACTTGCTTTATATATGGTGCTAAGCTCTTGAACATTCATAACCATAATTTCTATGCTTGATGAATTCATTGTCAAAAGGAGGAGAGAATAATGTTGTTTGGGAGAACAAAAGTGCAAGTTTTTATAAGAACAAAGTTTTTTTTGGGATCAAATGATTTTCTTTCTTTTCAAAAGGGGAGAAATTTTCTTTGATTTTTGAGCACTCAAATGCTTTTTATCATTTTTGTTTTTAATTTTCCAAACACCAAAACAACACTTTGATTTTGTTTGCCAATGTGTTCATCAAGAGGGAGATTGTAAAATCAAAGTGTGTTTGATTCTTCATTTGATGATGAACAATTGGCATCTGAGATTATTGCTTTGTGTGTTTTGTTATTTGGAGATTTATTGACAAAGTGGTTTTAATTTTCGGACAATGAACAGTGTTCAGTCGGCTGCCACAGCCGGTCTGACCGGGCTTGTACTGCCGGTCTGACCGGAGGTGTCTGGGCGGTCAGACCGGGCAGTTGCCTGCGGTCAGACCGGCCGAGCCAGTCCGACTGGTTGCCGATTTTGATTCGGTTTTGGTTTCGGTTTGTTTCCTTGCATATACATGGAAGTTTCGTGTTCCTATGCACGTGTCTGTTTGTTTATGCTAACAATGAGTCAAGTTTGGATAGCTTGTGCTCGGATATGGTATTCTTTGTTTAATTGTGTGCAGGTAATTTTTACGCCTCGGGAAAGTGTTGCCGGTGATAGAGTTGGAGTCAACTTGGAGATAAGGTGACGTCCAAGATGGAGATCATGCGGGATGCTGAAGGGTAGAGATTAGTGCACATAATTGGTGAAGTTTCCATATGGCATACGATGAAGATATTGTTTTTGTATGGAAAGCGAAATTTCGGTTTTAGGAAGACCAAGTTTGTTACGGTTGTTTTATGTAAAGTTTGTTTCTTGTACGGGAAGGTTTCCTAGTGGATTAGGACTTCTTGTATGAGTAGGATTCGTGGCTCTTGGCTGCGGATTTTGGGTATAAATAGTGAGGGGAGGCGTGGCCTCTCGGTATGCTTTTTGGTATCGCTTTTGAGTTCAAGTTTAGAGAGTTTTCGAGTTAGGGTTTCAAGTTTAGCTTGAGATTTTGGTGAGGAGTGCTTTGTTTGCACTTTGTAAACACAGAAAGTTTCAATAAAGATCAATCTTCTTGAGAATTCTTTGTGTCTTCTTCTTCCTCGGTGCCGCAGCATAATTGTCGGTTAAACCGGATCTACACGTCGGTCAGACCGCAAACTCTACTACAGTCAGACCGTGACTTCTTCCCGGTTAGACCGCAAGCACATAGGCGGACAGACCAGCTGGCATCGGACTTCATTGGCATCGGCTACATCGAGCAATCGGCTAAGGCGATCGGCTACGGGCGGTCAGACCGAAGGTCATCAGACGGTCAGACCGGCTAGGTTACTCGGTCAGACCGACGCGACACCTGCGGTAGACCGGTTTCAGAAAACAGAGGTAATGTTTTATTTCCGCTAAAACTTTGTTTTTGGAGTACTCAACCATTCACCCCCCCCCTCTGGTTGGCTTTTCTTTGGGCATTCGATCCTACAGATGAAATTTATGTGGTTTTTCCTGGAGGGCCGCAACTGGCATGCTTTAGATTCTGAGGTTCACCAATTTTGTTAAGACGTAAATACATATTTCTAAACACTATTACATATTCACATATCCAATCTTTCCTTTTGCAAAAAATAGATCTCCCGACAAGTATGTTGCTGCCACATGTTTGCTTCGGTCTCGCTGAACAACTCTGTGGCTTCCGACATGTCATCTTGTCGGACGGCGCATATCACGTTTTGAGAGGTCTAGATGGGCTAATGACTTTCCTTGAGGCTAGTGACCCTAGTAACACTTTAGACAGTCAATCGACGATAAAAACTAAGCATTAGAGTCGATCGACCACAAAGGACTATGACTGGACCCTGATCCAATAAGCAATACATGATATTATGATATTATTGTAAATTATAATTTTGTCAAATGTGTTTATGTGAAATATGTGAATAGATGTATGAATGTCAGATGTATGTCAATTTTTGTGAATGTCAGATGTACGTGAATGTATGTGAAAGGGAATGCAAAGGGAAAAGGGAATATATCTCTTTTCTCTAATTTTTGCAGCAGCCACAGCTAGCAAAGGCCTGAGACTAGCCAAAAAAACAAAATATATTTTTTTGGAAGAACTCATCGGTGACGGGCTTTAACTTAAGCCTGATGGAGATGTTAGTCATCCGTGACGAGCGTAAGTTAAAGCCCGATTGAGTTGTTAGTCACCTATGACGGGCTCAATTTAAAGCCCGATTGAGTAGTTCGTCATCCGTGACGGGCTTTAATTAAGGCCCGTTTGATATTGTATCTCGGTGTCGGACCCTTGTTTGACTGGTCTTTTGGGTCAAACCTATTGGTGACGGGCATAAGTTTAGGCCTGACAAAGATAATTCAAAGCAGTGACGGGCTTTTGCCCTATAGAGATGACTTCTCACATCAGTGACCTTTGCACCGTGACGAGCGCCATACCCGACACATATAAAGGTTGTTATCCGATTAAAATGAAGATGAACGTTGTAGTGAAAGCTAGTAGTGTTTTGCCTGTGAGGATCTTGCCTAATTAAAAGTATTTTTCAAAGAAGATATAGCCAATCATTACAAACATCGTATGATTAAATATCAAACACTAATGAACATATAGTTAAATGTCTTTGTCTAAGGACGCTGATTGCTCAAATTATATGGAACGAAGAACCACCAATCACAGTCTTATACACACTACTAAAAAAGTGCATGGATATTGCCCCAAAAGATATCGGTTCAAATAAATCTGAAACCTATTGTATTTATAGGTGTCAGTTCAAATAAATCCGGCACTTATTATCCCAAATAGGCGGTAGGCGAAGAAGCTCCCTTCCGTCAGATCCGGCGAGAGGGGCAGCGGGGCTGAGGGGAGGGCAGGCGGAGGAGCTCCCCTCCGCCAGATTCGACGAGAGGGGCAGCGGGGCTCAACGACGACTACGGCAGCGGCTGTGGACGACAACAATGGCAAGACAACGATAGGTTTTTTGTGATTTGTGGATTTTTAAATCAAAATTTGTGTTGTGATATGTTGATTGGATATGTGCATGATTGATATGTAGGATCGTTCTTGTGTTCTTGTGTTGTGGTTGATATGTGGAATCAAAATTTGTGTTTTTGTTGCGATCTGTAAATTGGATATGTTCAATCATGAAATCGTTCTTGTGTTCTTGTGTTGTGATTGATATGTGGAATCAAAATGTGGAATTAAAATTTGTGAATTGATACTGCTCGACTCAAAGCAAACCCATGCCGAGCCGAATTTTTTTTGTCTTCTTAAATTTTAAAGATGTTGGTTCTTTGACCGGCACCTATTACGTTTCGCATAGATACCGACATATAGATGCCGGTTGAGAAAACCGGTATCTATGGAGTTTTACAACCGGTACCTATAAGGTGTTCTGTACTAGTGACAACACACATACGTCGGAGTATATATGAATGTTACCAATTATTTATATTATTAAGGGCAATATTTCTGGCGTTAATTAAGTCAAGGAGATGACGAAGTCAATCGCACCAGCAAGAAGACGATAAGTCCCTTAGAATATCGCCTTCTCGTATGACCGTGTGCACCTAGCTCAAAGCAGTGTATAGCCGTGGTTGACGTCCTAATCAATTTGGTCCATACAAAATTAAGTTGGCAATCCTTCTACTCCTTCACTCCAAAATATCTCAGTTAATCCTACCATTAAAAATTTATTCTAAATTATGTCTACTTCTTCAACTCTTTTATCTCAATCAATTTTAACCGTCTTTATCTATTTTTTTTATTTTAATTTATCATAATTATATATGTAAATGATGTAGAAATGTTTATATTTTAAGATGTAGAGATGAGCTTGCTACACTCCATTCCATTGACTACGTATGCTGCGAGCCTGCGACTAAGTCATGCCTATTATGACAGCTCTATAAATCCACTACCGTTCTGCAGTACTGTAGTGGACGCTCGCAAAGTAACAGAACATGTTCTAGCTTCCATAGTTTCGAGAGAAAATTAAGTTTGTTGTCAGCGTATCCTTTTGTTCTGGCGCCAGAAGTACTTTTGGAGAAAACATGGGAAAGGTACTATGTCAACTGATCTTGTTTCGTTTTGTTTACTTTGAAGAAGTTGCATGCTCCATGGTTTTGATGTCTTATATTTTATATGCTAAAGATTTTTTGTAGTCAAATAAACATATTGTTCTGTGCACTTCAACTAAATCATGTTTATACATACAGAAGCTGAGGCTATGTTTTGAACCAAAAGGCACCTAAACTGTATAAACTACTAAATTTAAGTTATATATATACCTCTGTTAAAATTTATTGTATAAGAAAATTTTCTCAACCTATAGAGATCGATCTCAGTGGATGTTTGTAAGCAGAGAGATGGTAAGATCTGTCCTTATAATCCTGATAACTTCACATCCCTACTCGATTAATTTGTTCACCAAGTTAGGCCAACTCCTCCCTGCGCCACCATTGCCACCACTGCTCTAGAACCTGGTTGATTATGCTACAGTCAGTTCTCTCTCATCATAGAGGAGTAGACATTTGTCGATAGATTTTTAAGTTGTTTAATTTGTCGACAAATTTTTAGCTGTTGAATTTGCTTTCTTTATATCACTGGCAGGATTTACCAATTAGCGGCTATGATGTGTCTCCTCGGCATGCACCACCCAATCTCTTAGGCCCTAGGGCCCTTTCTCAGAGACACAATAATGAGTTAAATAGGGCCCCTTTAAGCCTGATCCTTATTAATAGTGCAGCAATTTTTGAATGAGTTTCCTAATAATTGAAAAGTGAGGTATAGGGATAAAAGTGTTTCCCATGGTTCAAATTAATATAGGAATAAACTAAACACTGGCCTAAACGAGTTAGACTTACATAGCAAACAAGTGTGGCTAAACATGTTTAAAACATCCAAGTTTACCCAAAAAATAAACCCCCAAAAGTTCTGCTAATTAACTCCTCACCAAGCTATCATGGTATTTTTTTCACAATTTAAAACTCTTGTTGACCTTAGTGCCAACCTTTCTAACTTTGAGCTTTTTAAGTCCGACAGGAGTTACCACAGATTGTACTATAGTCCTTAAGAAATATCCATTTGCTTCGTCAACATTAATTCTGAAAGGGAAAGCACACATGCATGGACTTCCACTTCGTTACATCGTCTTTCATATTTCATTTTATTAATTACACCACTTGTTTCGTCAATTGAATATATCCAAATAAATCTACAAATTTAATCATTCCATCGCGTAGTGTAGCAAGACTCTATTTGTTTACTTTTCTTCATGCCGTTGTAGCAAAAGGTGGAGATAAAGGTGCCAATGGTGGACGAAAGGAAGAAATCAAAAGTTATGCAAATAATCGCTAAACAGAATGGTAATACTTCAACCATATCTTGTTCCAACTATTATAATACCATGGATCACGGTTCGTGTGTACTGATTTATATTTCTCATGCTTCTTAACCTGCAAAATATAAAGTTATTGATGGAGATGAATGAGCAATTCTTTTTACTTTTTTTAATCAGCATTTTTGCCTTTCCGAAGGGAAATGCAACTGTGAAGATTTGAGGCAACATATTACCTCAATAATTAATCTGCAAAGGCTCCATTGTAACATTATTCTTAGCAAATAAACATTAATGGTTCATTAGGCTCATTATTGTCTTGGACGTAGGGATCTTGTCAATTGCAGCCGATCGGGACAAAGATAAGGTTACCATAGTTGGCAATGAAAACATGGATGTCACGTGTTTGACAATGGAGCTGAGGAAACAGATACGACGTACTCATATTGTCATTGACACGGTGGCACAGGTTGACGAGAAGAAGGAGAAGGAGGAGAAGGAGAAGAAGGAGAAAGAGGAGAAGGAGAAGAAGAAGAAGGAAGAAGAGGAAAACAAGATTGTTCATATGCCGTACTATATCCACATCATGGACGAGCCCATTCAATCATGCTGCCGCCTGATGTAGATATGTTGTATCAAATCACTATGGGTGTGTTGTGGAGAATTTTGGAAGATTTCTTTTATCAAACATTTGCTGCAAATGTATATATAGTTAAATGAGTTCAAAGTAACTCTAGTTTTCTGTTCTGTTTTTCCTTATTCTTCTTCAACGCAAAGTCTGAAGAACTGAATTGTACTTAAATTGGATAGGCAAGTTGTGGTTTTTGCTACTCCCTACATATGGAATAGGTCATGAGATCAGATCCAATATATATGTATCAAATGTTGGTTGTGCAAAATAAAAATTTTAAGCGTACATATAATTGTGTGGATTTTACATGCTGCGAAGGGAGAATTAACAATGTGTCTATGTTGATGTATACCTGATTACATGCCCACATTTTGTTTCTTAACTATGAAGCCGGTATCTGTTAGTTTCTCAACTGTCAACCATTTACATTCACTGCTAGACACACCCAACGGTGGCATTCGAGGGCGTAGCGGTTTGTGGAGCCTACACGAGAAAATAGTGATGACACCATCATATCAATTAATAATAAAGGGCTAAAAATAAAGAAGCAAATTAAGATAAATATTAGAACCCATCTGTCACCTTAACTCATTTTCCTCTGTTTCCCCTACATATGTATAATTATTTTTAAGTAAGTTTCACAAAACTATGGACATTTTAACTAAACTATCACAAAATTACATATATAAAATTACATATCCCAAAACTACATATTTAATATCAAATTTATCATATAACTATAAATTTAAGTGAATTACATATTTAAATTGAAGTATAAAAAAACTATATATTCAATAATAACATTATTTAGGTCCAATTTTATAAAAAGATGGATGATTAAAACTATAACATAATATTATTGCTAGGGATTTAAACTCTTTTGGGATAACTTTATTTTTAAATATGTAGTTTTGTTATGCTTAGCTTTAAATCTATATTTTTTAACAAATTTAATATTAAATCTATAGTTTTGTGGTGCACAACCTTAAATCTATATTTTCTACAATAGTTTGATGATTCTTGAAATTTTTTATTCGATTTGCTAACTTGGTGCCACGTGGTGCCACATTATCAAGAATCATCCTTCGAAGTCAGAGGGATAAAATGTAAATGGTTTTAAGCGTTGAGGGACCAGTATGAATAAGTTTCATTGTTAAGTGATAAAAACAGGACCAAAACTATAGTGGATGGATGAAACTGTTTACTTTTCTATATTACATCATGGTCCTATAATGCGTCCAATTCAAACACATAATTCTTCTTAATTGGTGTGCTTTTTCGACTTAGGGTTCGAAACCATTTGAACCTACTTAAAAATAAAAATTAAATACGAGCATAAAAAACCATTACCGCAGGATTATTATAGTTTTAATTATTTTATACTTAAAAATAGATTTATTTAATATTTAAAAGTAACTTTTTCGTATGAAATACACTGTTTAGCAAATTAAAAAATATAATAATAAAAATCAAAGTAAAATATGTATCTGATTATATTAATGAGTTTCAAACGGGCGTTCGATGACATTATATTATGTTCATTTTGATTTCTAAAACCCTTTTGCCAACTGGGCCGGACATGGGCCCGGAGCTCAGAGGTGAAACCAGTCCATCCGAAATGGACGAACATTCTCGAACCTTTGCCACAGCAGAGTCGTCTCCAAGCGAAATACTCCTACTGCGTCGACTTCTCAACGGCCTAGATCGCCTTATGATTCGTGCGAAGAAAAGAATAACTTATCCCTCCCTACCCTCTTCCTCAGCCACCATTCGAGGAGCCTCCTCGGTGTCTCCCGATCTGCGCCGCCGCCGCCGCCGCCCTCCCCATCTCCTGCGATCCGGCAGCCGCATCCTGAACGCTCGCCTTCCTGTTGCCACCGCCGCCCAGGCCTGGTCTCCAAACCCGGGAAACCACCTCCTCCTCCCCCTTCTCCCAACCGCCTCCATCCATGGCGAACGCCGCTGCCGCCGCCGGAATCTCATCGTCGGCGTCCCTTAGCCTCCTTTCCAGAACCCCCAAGCCCCTCCTCTCCAAGCCCCACCTCCTCACGCTCAGCGCTCCGGTGTCCTTCCAGCGCCTAGTCTCCAGGTCCAGCGCGTCGCCGACTCCCTCCGCCGCCGCCTCGACCTCGGCCTCGGACTCCGGGGTCGATCCGGCGCAGCTTCCCCCGGCGCTGCGCGACATCGTCGCGCTCTTCCAGTCCGTGCCCGACCCGCGCACCAGGTACAAGCAGCTCCTCGCCTACGCCGCGCGGCTGCCGCCCATGGAGCCGGCGCTCAAGACCGATGCCAACCGCGTCCGGGGATGCGTCTCCCAGGTCTGGGTCCACGCTGCGCCGGAGGCCGGCGAGCCGGACAGGGTCAGCTTCCAGGCAGACTCCGACGCGCAGCTCACCAAGGGCCTCGCCGCACTGCTCGTGCTCGGCCTCTCCGGCGCACCGGCGCGGGATGTCGCCATGGTGCCCGTTGAGTTCATTGAGCTGCTTGGGATCAGGCAGAGCCTCTCGCCGTCCAGGAACAGCGGCCTGCTCAACATGCTCAGCCTCATGAAGCGCAAGGCGCTGGAGATTGCCACCGGTGAGGTAACCACTGAGGAAATTGGCAGCCAAGAAGTGGTCCAAGAGATTGCTGAACCGCCTGCTGCGAAGGAGAAGGAACCCGAGTTTGCGGCTTTCAGTGCACGAGAAGAAGAGGATTCAGAGGTGCATAGCCCAGAGGAGGAACAATTGGAGGAGGTGCCAGCTGATGTGATGGAAGGAAATGGTGGTTTGGGGGGTGGGAGGCTGGAGAGGATAAGGGAGAGCCTTGAGCGCGGGCTTTCGCCAGTGGAGCTCAAGATCGAGGACATATCACACCTCCATAAGGGTCATGCTGGTGTGTCTGGGAGCAATGGCGAGACGCATTTCAATGTTAGGGTGGTGTCAGAGGCGTTTCAGGGGAAGAGCCTGCTCAAGAGGCACAGGGCTATTTATGATCTCCTGCAGGACGAGCTCAAGAGTGGCTTGCACGCGCTGTCCATCGACGCAAAGACACCATCCGAAGTCTAGGTATCTGCATGATTGCATATACAGTTAACAAAGTCACCATAGATGCATATTTGGTCATGTTTTCTTTGTAAGGTTTAGGTCTTGTGAACACATACTGTATATTTTGAAAGATTGAAGCTTCTCAGTTCTGATAATTTTGTCTTTTTGCTGCAATAATTAGTGCATTCATATTATGGCAGAGATACACATGAATTTTGTCATGCCAGAATAATAAGAAACGATGATTTGTTATTTTGTTGAGTTAACATGTATGGCTCATGGACCAGATTTTGCAACTTCTATTAGCAAAAAAGAAAAGATTAGGCTGTTCTTGCCTTTCAAAAAAACCCTACTAATGCTTGTCCCACCTGACACATCATCATGTATGTATCATTATTTAGAGTATGAATTCGACTCACACATGTCATAGCCTCACAATGTTGCAAAATGGGCTTGAATAGTTCATCTAGGTTTCAAATGCATGGCTGATAGCTTGCGCTTTTTCTTAAATGAAGGTGTTATTAAAATTTCTCTATTGAAACTCATGAAATTATGTTGGGCACATCTTCATTGCGCACCTTAGTACCCTACTGTTTTGATGTTTTTCTTCAACAATCAGGGGATTAAACAGGAATTTCTACCAGAAAAAAGTACAGTTGTGCATACTGAAAGCTACATATTTATACCATATATATCCATTAGTTTTTACTGTATGAGTTTTGAATATTTGAAATGCCAGGAGCCAAGAGGATACAGTGTAGATCTATTGGAGCTAACAGCTACCTGGAATGCTTAATTCCTTATGTAATATAAAGTTTTCTGTATGCTGCAAATTCTATGTTGTGCATAAGTTAGACCAGGTGGAAATGCTTGTATGGAAACTGTTCTCTGCAAACCTTGGATATCTTCACTGACAATGTTCTGTCAAATATACTTTGTTTGCAGTAAATTTTCTATGCAAATTTTAAAGCTTTCCCATTCTCCTTGGTCGACATGTTCAAATGGTGCATGTGTTACAGAACGAATTTAATTTATTTGTTAAATTTACAATGAATTGTGCTTATCTATGAGGTTCAAAGTCATGTATTCGTATTGCCCAACAATAAAATGCGCTAAACATTTATGCTATCCAACAAGTAACTGGAGTCATGCTCTTAATGTTTCGACTCTAATAATTAGTCTTTTATTACTCCAGATTATGACAGACATATATATCATCTATGTCCCACTGTTAGCGTGATCAAAATTATCTGCAGAGATAGAACTTCGCAAGTTTGATTGGAGCTTGGAGCAGCATAACCTGTACTTGCAGTTGCATTAGCTAGGCTTTGTGGTGATAAACATTGATAAGAGTAAGTTAGGCTTCCTGGTGATAAACGTTCATAAGGTTGTGAGGCACATTTTCGCACAGTCTTGACTAGCAGATGGATCCTGTTACAACCATAGTTTTTTACTTGAGATGGTAGCATGTCAACGCAAATTAGCATATTGGTCAGGCTTCTCGTGCTTACAACCAGTTTGGCTGTTCCTAATTGAGTGGTGAGTGGAAGCTTGAATATATGTTTCAGTGCCAGAAGCAAGATTTTGACGTGGTCTTCATCCACCCATGTTGGAAACTTGGAATGGTTGGAAGCAGTCTGATTGGAGAGGAGAAAGTCTAGAATGCTTGTACTATACGATGGAAATATTTTTCCATACTTAAATATTTTTAATACATTTTTTAAAAAACATTTCAAAGCCCAATTCCATTTTAAGACAATTTGGGTGCTTTATTTATCTACTAGTAGAAGCAAACAGAGCAGCGTTGGTTAACAGGCAGTTTTAAAATCGAGGAAGAGATACTTTTGATCAGACTGCACGGATTCGTTCCGACAGGCAAATTGAGACAAGCTGTGCAGTGTGTAGGGTTGAAAATGGGCCGAAAAAATCCCGTCTCGTATCGTCCGTTTTCTACATTTAACCATTTTTGTATTTTTAAAAAAAATCCAAAAACAAAACAGAAACGGGTAGGTGTTTTTTTTAATCCTGTATTTGGTCGGAATATTTTCACATTTTGGTCGGGATATTTTCGCATTTTTTGATTTTTTTTTACAACACAACCCACGCCAAGTCGCTAACGCAGTGATCCCGGTCCATGTAAACTTTTAGATGTGTTATTTGTCATGTGTGCTAACAAAGACAAATGTAATGTTGTGTGTTTTTAATGCTTTGAATTATGAACTTCGTATGTGTTATGTGGTCTAACAAAGACAAATATAGACAAATATATTGTTGTATGTTTTAATGCTTTCGAGTTTAAACTATTTATGAACTGTTGTGTGATTTTGAATGCTATCTATCTATAGCATTTACTTCATTTGTAAGCTTAAATGTTAGTTATGTTTATATGATTATGATTTATGAGTATATATATGTTCGTTGTTTCGGAATAGGTTACCGGTTTTCAACCGTTTTTTTAAATTTCCAACCGTATTGGTTTGTTTCTGTACACGTATATTTCGATTTGGTTTTCGAACCTGTCTTTTTCGAACTCATCCCATTTTCACAAAAAAATATAGAAATAGAAATAAAAATAAGGTTTTTCATTCATTTCCATCCGTTTTCAACGCTAGTAGTGTGCACTACTAAAATTAATTATATTCCCTTTTTGTCCGTTTGGTTTGCATATCTTCCAGCAGAGCAGAGTAGGGGTAGCAGAGAAACACTGAAGACTGAAACTAACCAAGTAGTGGTTTATTAGGTCTTCAGTTTTTCAGAATACTTGATGGATGCAAATGGATAGAAATCTAACGGCTGTAAAGGAAAGGAAATTTTGCCATCCACCTATTTTCCATGTAAATTTTGCAAGTAACTTATTGATGTTAAAAACTAGCAAATCTAAGTCTAGATAGGTAGCCATATAAATTGGATTAGAATATTTCTTATAACAAAATAATAGATAACGTATTAATACATTTCTTTTAGTCGTATGAGGAAAAAAATTCTGTACAGCCGGACTGCAGGCTCCCAACCCTTCAGTCCGGTATTCCCTCGGCTCGAAGGATGCAAACCTCGGCTCGCTGTGGCAAAACTCCCACCGAAAATAGATCGTGGCGCGGCCGAGTTCGTTATCCTCCAGGACCACCGCCGCAGTTGCGCCTTGATCCGGTCGGCGGCGGCGCAGAAGGGGAGAGGTGGCAGCGTGCTAGATGGGAAGAGGATACTGTGTGGGGGGGATTGAATCAGCCGGAGATGGCAGTTGCCGCTGACAAGGGAGATGCGGAGGTCGATGGCAGCCGCGATCTGGATTGGAGGTCGTGGATGCCGTCGAGACAAGGGAGATGCGGAGGTCGATGGCTCCAGGGGTGCCGGTCGGTTCCTGGGGCCGGTCCCCATGGCCGCTCTCCATCTCGTGTTGCTCGGGGGCTCCGGCCGCTCCCCATCTCCGGCCGCATCAGCTCCTCCCTCCGTGGCCAATCTGACTGCTACTAGATGAGTAAAAGACTCCTGTAAGCACAAGACTCCTGTAAATCAAGCATTGAATAACACACTGTAAATCAAGTATACTGAATGATGTATTCCGTTTGCTTTGTGGCTGATGCAATTGAGAATGTATACTGTCAATTTGAGAAGATAAGCTTTGTGGCTGAACGCAGTATGGACATAAGGTTTGTTGGGTGTTAACGCAGTATGGCCATACTGAAATGCTTTGCTTGGTCAGGTTGGTAAGTACAAGACTCCTGTAAATCAAGCACTGAATGATGCAATGTAAATCCTGTAAATCAAGTCCTATAAATCAAGACACTCACGCCGTCATGCTTGGTGGCCCGACGGCGGCGGAGATGGAGCGACGGCGCTCCGGCGAACGGCGCGTCGTCTTCCCCAACCGCCGTCGATCCTAACAAGACCACGAGGTAAGCTAACTGTGATAGTCTCTTTCTCCCTCCCTTGCGTTACGCTGGCCCAAAAGTTGGGGATATGATCATCGATCTGAGTCTGCAAACCACACAATTTATTGGAAAATTAGTCCCTCGATCCTGTCCCTAAAATCTGGATGATTTCAATTAGTTTGCTGCCGCTAGGGAAGCAATTTTGCATCTTGCGGTTATGGAAAGCTTCCACGCCCCACACATGCTCGATGTATTGCCTACCTGCCGGTAAGGCATTTTGTTTTCCACATTTGCACTCTCTATAGTGAACTGCAGTGCAATATGCAAACCTGTGTACACGACATGTCCGTGCATCCAAAAATACAAAACAAACCAAAAGGTCTTAAAAATATATGTTTGTGTCACAACTTATACATGACAGACAGCATCATAGGTATTAGTAGCTTTTACTCACAGTACAAATAGATGTCTCACACAACAGAAAACACCACGGTCGATCGAGTAGAAATGACCTAAACAATAATTACAGAGCAACTATGGAGGTAGGTTCTGGAAATTTTTTATTACACATTTGATGCTTTGACGAAAATCATATAATGTTATAGAACAGAATGTACATAGCGCACGATGAGCATCTGCTGGTTGAGATATATGCCTTTTGTTCCCGACGTCCATTAAACAGCTACCAAATTTGTATAAATAAAACAACTTCGTCTGGTGTTACCTGTTCAATGCAATTTACGAGGGGGGGAGGGGGAAAGATACATCAAAGTTGTTCACATACATATCACCCTCAATTATGAAAGACTTGATTCCTATGTTTCAAATATAATAATTTTAGCCTTTAGAATCTGTCCCAAAATATAACAACTTTTCCACTAACATTCTCTTCTCAACCAATCACAAGCCTTCACCATTTATTTTTCTATTTAAATTCACTTCTCAACCAATCACAAGCCTCCATTATTTATTTTTCTATTTAAATTCACTTCTCAACCAATCGCAACATTTCTCATTTAACTTTACCTATTTTTTCTTAATAACCATGTTCAACTCTAAAAAATTTTATATTGTGAAATGGAGGTGTCACACCCCGTCCTGGCACCACCGTACAAGAAGGGTGTGCCACAGGAGAACGGCGAACTGTCTCCTATGAAACCGCGTTTGCTGGTACCAATCACAGAATACATATGCTGATACCCACGATAACATGATGTATCATTGTGATACTATAATAAATTTATATCTTTATGTTGCAACCTAGTAACAACCTTCATCTAGAAACAGCAGCAACGGAACCTTCGCGTAGCTAGAACACCAATCCACAGACAACGGCTTGGGTCTAGGCACAAAACCTATCTTTCATCTTCATCTATCTAAACTTCGAAAAGGAAAAAAACAACAATAATAGGAAGGTGAGTACTTTCGTACTCCACAAGCCACTGGGAGAGATGAATAATGAAAGCTTCAAAGGAAGGTTGGGTTTATTTTGCAAATCTTTTATTTCAAAACACTTTTCAAACTTCTAAGTGTGAGGTTTTTATAAAACATTTGGAAGGAGACTTATCGTCTCGATCCACCCGCGAGATGCTTTGCAACAACTCAAGCGAGTAAGCAAGATTTTAATTGTATTCATTTTATTCTCTTTTTCTCTATTAGTTTCAAACCTTTCTACTAGTTTATCCTCATTTCATACATCATCTCAAACACCTGCTCAACACATCATGTACATTGGCTCTTCCAAGCCGTCCATATCCTACACTACTCTGTTTCTGCTCGGGAAGCCTACTCTATGATGCCATTTCGACATCGTGGGTCACAAGAGCCTGTTTCAAAACACCCAGGTTATCCGTTAGTCACTCAGACAAACTTTGGCGATGATTTCCATCCCACAAAGCAATTTCACAAAGCACGAGCAAACAAATCTACGCTAAGAGAATAACCTCACATTCGCCCTTGACTGTGGGCATGGCTGTTCGAACAGTTTAGCTAAACTCTGTAGAGGTTGAACGCTTTACCCACATGACATGAAGCTTACACCAACACCTGTCGGCATCGAAAGTTCGTGACAAGGCCTTTCAAAAGCTAACTCACGAATATCCCATGCCACATAGTTGGGCCACTCCAACAAACCAAGCATCAGGCATGCCCATGCCCTCCTCTACTCAGGAACATCGGTGATGTATCCTACTCCTACTTGTATGGTACCATGTGCCACATATAGAGGCTATATTTTAGGGTTTGTAAAACTTGATCCATAACTTCGTCTTCTACATCCCTAGAGTTCCACAATTATTGACATACAAGATAGACATGAATCAACAATTTACTTTTCCAGGGATATCCTAGAATACCTATGTGGTTGCACTATAAGATGCTTGGATAGAATTCCCAAAGGAATCGGTCCTTACATGCGAATACGAGGCCGCACCATACAGGTAGAACCTCGCATCATGGTTTTCGCAAACAATTTTCCTTTTCAAAACCTCCAACACCAAGTATCGGGTTTTTCTCAAACAATTTTCAACCCATTTTTCCCAAAGTCGACACATAATAGTGAAGAGTGCAGGTCGACCGATACACATGTCCGAAGGACATGCGTACTGAAGTGCCTCACTGGTGGAGTGACAAGGATTAGGGTTTACAATATCCTATATAGAGTAATGCAAGTAATGGGTAGGTCCATCAGTTATGCGAACTAAGGCCAGTCAAATTCATGTGTACGCTAAACATGCAATTTTTCAATCAACATATTTTATAATGTAGGGGCAATATGATTGAAGAGTGGCTTACCTTGGTCTCAATCTTCAAGCCTTCAGGATTCCTTGCGTTTGACGAATTTTCGAAACGTCCGCTACACGATCAATACAAGAAAACCATACAAAACCCTACAAATAATTATTACTTATTATATACTAGTAGTGCCATTGGATAGATCTCAATTTTATAAACAATTAGGAAGTGGAACAGAGTCAATCGGAGTTATGGTTTAAAAGATATGGATTTTTGAAGTTTAAAGGATTTTTTGTCAAAGAAAAAGAGTTTCTTTTTATAGCAAAAATATTCAAGGGAATATTCGAGCCACCGGCTTATGGTAGACCAAGTCTACCGAGCGCGTGACGAGGCGATTGATGGACTCGGCTCATGGTCTAGGCAAGACAAGCGTGGCCCAACAGTCAGTGACTACTGACTAGGCCCATGTAGACCGAGTGCACGGATGGGTTGGGGTTAATGGACCCCCACTTGTAAGTGACATAGTGAACAAAATGAAGGTTTAATTAGAGATTGACATGAACAAAATGAAGGTTTAATTAGAGATTAACAACTACGTGCCCACATGTCATTGAGGAAGGGAGGGGATTAGGTGGGTGATTACGAGGGTTGGTTAAGGACGAGGGATCCACACATGGGACCCACTTGGCAGTCTCTTTACTCCTCTTCTTCTCTTCTTCTCATCTTCTTCTCTTCTTAGAGCATCTCCAAGAATTCCCTAATTAGCTTTCTAATACTTGATTTTTAGAAAAACAACAAAAAATCCCCCTCCAACAATTCCTAATATATACTGCTAATCTTTAGGCACTTGGCAATTTTTTCTCCGTTCGGCGTAACTTTGTGTTAGTGATATGCCCTAGAAGAAACATAGAGATGTTGGATATCATGATCATGTTTATGTATTTATGAATAAGGTGTTATTCAGTTTCATGAAATAGACATCTTGTATTGATCAATAAGTACGTGACTTATTTATGAGACTCTATATGTATGAATCTATTTCTAAATGATCCCTGATCATATATCATATTATTGGAACTAATATGATTCTAAGATCGGCATGTTTATTGATTGATGATCATGTCTCATACATCATGGCTATGGAGATACCAAATCAATAAACATGGACATATGTGTTAGAGAACACATTGTTGGATAGACCCACCATGAGACACTACAGGAATTAATGTGCCATTAGTTGGTCTCAGGTAGTGTTGGTACAAAGTCCTTAGACCTGAGATCACCATGGATTCCAACATATGTAGTAGCCTACTTTGGGACTACCAAACGCTATTCCGTAACTGGGTAGTTATAAAATTATCTTCGGGTTTGCTATGAAACATGGAGTGGGATGTGAGTGATCAAGATGGAATTTGCCCCTCCTTTGGAGAGATATCTCTGGGCCCCTCGAGGTAATGGATTATGGAAATGCATAGCCATGCTAAGTTGATTGAGGAGTCAATCAACAGACAGATAATCCAATACGGTTCGAGTGAATGGTTAAGCTATTGAAGGGATGGCACACATCTTGCCTATAGCTTAATTGGTATCGTGAGGCAAAGGAATTTGTGTACACATTACAGGTTCAGAGCCGATATTATATTCTTGTATACTATGGGGTCAATATGTGCTGCTAGGTGCATTGTTGTGGTCGGCGAGTTGGACTCGAGCCGACAATCGGCTAAGTTAGACTATAGCCGAAACCGAGTATACCGAACGTACAGGGTCGCATGCTTAAGGGGATAAGAACAGGCATTCGAGTTGGACTCGAATACGGCTCGATCGGTTAGGGATCCGATCGGATAGAGTCCTATGGGCTTACGACGTATGGGCAGCCAACTCTGTGAGATTCGGATAGGATCTGATTCAAAATAGAGTCCTGATCGACCACTAGTCCCAGTCGGCCAACTCTATATAAAGGAGGGAGGGGTGGAGAGCTGCTACACATCAGTTGAACTGCATTGCGCCGAGATCAATCTCCACGGAAACCCTCCCCACCTTCGAGCCAAACCCTAGCCTTGCATCGCGTGCTAGCACACGGGTGTTCGGCGTTCTGTCCCCGGACGTGTGGATACCGGTAGAGGGGCTGCTACGTTGTGCGCTGTTGATCGGCTTCGGATCGGCTACAATCGAAGCGATCGGCTGTGGTGGAATCGGCTGCGGTCGGGCGCATCGGAGCGAGGCGCGAGAACGTGGTCGGACGACTCGAATCGGCTGATTGGTGAATCGGCTGTCCCCGGGAATCAGCTGTCATCGGCCAGCACAGTTCCAGATCGGATAGCCCTGATTGGCTATTTTCGCTGCATACTCCAATCGGTAACGATCTATCAGCCCTTACTTGCAAGTGTTCCTGGTTTGCGCGGTAGAAAAGTTTTGTTTTTCGGCTAGCGTAGCCTTCGCGTAACCCTTCACTTTGCACGCTCCAATCCTACGCGGAAACCGCCTCCCGCGTGCGCCACGGCGCCCCGCCTCTTTCTTTTTTCCCGCGACCTACATATCTTCCCGTCGCCACTGCCGCGCCTCGCCCAACTTGCCGCCACGCCTCACCCAACTCGCCGCAGCCGACGTGCCTCCTCTCCTCCTCCGCCGCCGCCCAACTCGCCGTCGCCGACGCGTCTCCTCCCCTCCTCCGCCACCGCCTTCTTTCCCGCCACCGCCACGCCTCCCTCCGTCGCCGCCGCACAAATCGCCGCCGCCGCCGCGCCTCCTCCTCTTCCGCACGGTAAGTAATCCAAATCTGTGTGGACTCATGTGGTTGCCGGTATTTAGACTTATATGGTTGCAGAGATGCAAATTTCATTGGGGTTGCTTATGCGATAAGATGATGCTCGTCGATTCTTCTTGGATGAATACCCATTGGAGTCTTTGCTTGGATGTCATGTTCAGTTGTCCATACATATCCACATGTTGCGCACAACATTAGGAATTATATGTTCATTTCTTTTTGCTGATTGTTATACACAAAGATGAGATCCAGAAGATGAGGCATGTTAATGAAATCTGTGGCTTTAGTGAATCAGAGTTCAGGCAGTTTTATGATTGCTTATTCTCCTGCCACTTGGAATTTGGAGTTTTAGATTCTGCAGTGGATATGGTATTGGATATGCTTAAAAAGAGTAAAAATAAACCGATTTGTAGTTAATGTGCTATTAGAAAATTGCAATAGTTAGAACTAGAGTATTTTATTTTACTGCATACAGATGCAATCCTTTGTGATGAGGCTCTTGATAATAAGAACATTTAGTTGACAAATTAAGAAATATTTTCATGTAGATGATAATGAGCAGTGACATTATCATTTAATTAAAATGTACTCCGTGTATAGTCACTTTAAACAGTGAAGTATTTGGCATAGTGTAGCCTAATGTTCATGTAATTACAAGAGTGATACCTTCAAATAGTGCGCGGGATGATCTTGAGTAGGGGATGCTTGTGAGCTCGTGCGATTATGTTAGTGTAGTAAAATAAGTGAATGTACTTGAATTCATGTTGTTTCCCAAATCTTGAGTAGGGGATGCTTGTGAGCTTTTTAATGATCTACTGAAAGATAGACTATTAAGTTTCTCCCAAAAAACTATGATTCTGGTTTTTGTTTAGGAGGGTTTTCGCACAATTTATATAAGAGAAATTTGAATGAATGTAGCAGTTTTACATAGACTATAAAAATGATTTCTTTGTCCATATTTGCAGGTTCCTCGCAATGTCCGGTGGTGGGTATTGGACTGACTTAGTCACAGGATATGAGGACGTGCCATATGAGGACGTGCACGTAGCAGTTGGTCTTGAAGAAGATGAAGTGCAGGTAGTAGCAGCTGTTGAAGTTGTAGATGTGCAGCCCAGTGCTGGTGGTAAACGCCCACGCATTTTAAGGCCAAACGCCAAGAGGCAAAAAATTTTTAGTCCAAACGAGGATGAAATTGTTGTCTCCGCTTGGTTGAACGTCAGCAAAGATCCCGTTCAAGGTGATAATCAGTCTCATGCCTCCTTTTGGCATAGAATTTCTGAGTACTATGAGACCCATAAGAAGTCATTCGCAAGCCGAACAGAGAGTTCACTACTGCATAGATGGATGTATATTTTGGAAAATGTCAACAAGTATTGTGCTTGCTATGATGCAATTGAGCGTAGAAATCAAAGTGAAAAAACCATTCAAGACAAGGTTAGTGTTAATATTTTTTTTTTCATATTTCATTATTATTAGAACACATGCACGTTGATATTTAATAATTACATATGTTTGCAGGTTACCGAAGCATTAACTATGTTCAAAGGAATGAATGGTGAGAAGACACTCACTCATGCATTGCTGGAACATTTTGAAGGATGAAGAGAAGTGGAAGGCCAAGAGGAGGGAACTAGCAGAGGTGAAGCAAGCCACAAAGAAGAAATAGAAAGTTTTCTCAGAATCCACTCCCACAAATATACAAGTCAACATCACTGAAGATATCACTAAGATTGTACCCCCAGAGTCCCAAGCCTAAAAGAGGCCACAAAGACAAAAGAAGACAAAAGAGGCTCTAAGACGAGGAGGAGGTGAAGCTTGCATGGAGGCTTTGGACAAAATGTGGGCTAAGGAGGCATTTGATGTGGAGAAAGAGAAGAAGAAAGAGAAGAGGCACATGGCTTATCTTGAGCTAGATAAAAAACGCCTGACATTAGAAGAAAAAAAGGTGAAAAATGACACGATCGAAAAGGAAGAAAAAATAATGGCAATGGACATTAGTGCCCTGACCTCGCTGCAGCAACACTACTACACGGTTATGCAACAGAAGATTGTTGCTCGTCGTCTAGCCAATTAGCCGTAGTTGCTTTCATTTACTATTTTTAGGAGAAAAAGTAGGGAATTCATATGTTTGTTCTATGTCCGACCGAACTCCTAAGACGGTATAAAGCTCATGTTAAATAATGTTTGGTTTGGTCGTGCTGAGTGTTATTGTACTGAACATGACCCAACAATTGTTAAATTTCTTTGCTTTATTCCTGCTTTGCTCTTCTCGGGATAAATTTAGGATATGTGCCTACTTTACCAAATCTGATAAAAGAAAGATTTTTTTAATGGCTACTATTTTCTGAATTGTGCAAATTTTATTATTGATTCTATTGTTGCTTTGCTGCATTGTCGATTTCTTCAAGGAGATACCACAATTCTGCATAAAGGTTGGTTCTGTTCTGACATGCCTATATGGTTCAGATTGGGAGAAGAGGCTTGAGGTGCTTGTGCAAATTTTGTAGTTCTTCTCTATTTGAAAACTGAATTCAGGATTGACAATATGTATGATTTTTCATTGTAACTTGCTCATGCTAGTCATGACTATGAATATGCAAGGAACAGTCTTCACGAATGTTTCTGCCATGACCAATTTCACGAGTGCTTTTTTGGATGATGATCAGATCAGCTAGGGAAGAGGCGGAACACCTGTTATTAGTGATGTTGTGATAAATTTAAAAATTTTTAGGATCAAATATTAGGACACTTTTGAAGAAGAGGATGTTTTTTGAATCCAATATCTTTTAGGATATTTCTAATACAGGATTAAATTTTAGGCATCTCTTGATGCTCTTACTTCTTTCTCTTCTGGGTGGCACAATACGAGTGGGCATCCAAGGTAGTCGAGGGAGACGGCGGCATTGCCCTCGGCGTGGGGAGGGCAGGGGCGTGAGCCCCGAAGGGCGAGGCGGCTCGGGGTGAGCAACCCGCGGCTGACTAATGGGAAGAAAGAGGATGACGGCGGTGGAGGCACTACGATGGCGGGGATGGCAACATGTTGAGGGCTCGAGTTGGGAGGAGCAGGAACGGCTAGTGCCCAAGCGAGCTTAGCGAGGGGTGCCGAGATAGAGGAGATTGGTGGGCGGCTTCGGTGGTGTCGCTGGGGGGTGGGTTGAAGGGAGACGATGGCGCGACACGTCGAATTTTCTAGGCGGCGAGGCATGCAGAGGGCAAGGATGGCGTATAACCAGGAGGCTGGCGGGGACTCGTGGAAGAGTCCAAAGGGTGTCACGGTGTGCTTTGGTCCAATGGTCGTTGGGGTGTGGCGGCGTGTGACCAAAAGCGGACGTGGCAACAACGCTGGCTTCACCAGCATGGACGCAAGGCATGGGCGACGACATGGGGCGCAAACTTCTGGCGGTAAAAGGTGAGAGCGGGTGGGAGGCGACGAAGCAGGGGCTAGCGTGGCGCGGGCGATGGCATGCGCGCGGCCATGACGGAAGCCACACAACGATGTCCAGGATGAGCTAGGGTAGGGAGGTCGCGGCGCGGCAGCGAGGGTGGACGCCGCTCACCCTTTCGGAGTAGACGCATGACTCGAGCGGCTGGCAAGCTAGGAGAGCTTGCGGTGGACGGGGTTCTGCTGCGTGGCGGAGCGGTTTGAGGGAGGCATCGGCGTGCACGCGTTCTTCGGACCAGCGAAAAAAGTGCGACGTGGCGATGACGGAGTCAGGGCGAGGGCATCGTCCTTTCATCCGGCTTGAAAAGTAGGCGAGAACACGGGATTCACGGCTTGGCGTCATCGGCATGGCGCGGTGATGCGACGAGGGCGAGGATGACGCGAGTGGCGCGGCGCATGTCCTGGCGCCATGCGCGTGCTAGCAGTGGGTGTGAAGAGGACGAGCGAGCGAGGACGGCGACCAGCGTCAACGGTGTGCAGGGCAAAGAAGTCGTCGAAACTGGCTTGATTCGCGGTGACGTGGGCCGACGAGATGGGTGAAGATGCAGCAAGGCACAGGTAAGACGGGGTGCGATGTCTGGCCGCTCGGACAGATGGGCGCGAAGCTGTGGCATTTTGTCGAACAAGTGGCGTGCGGTGTGTGGCCGGCTCGATGGGGAAGAAGATGGAGCGCGGCCAGTGGGCTTGGCGTGCAGCGGCCTCCCTGCGCTTGCCAAGCCTGTTGGGCCAATGCACTGGGTGGGGAGAGAAAATGGACTTGTCCGGCTTAGGAGGGAGGATTAGGCCGACTGCCTCGGGGAGGGGGAATGGGCTCGGCCCGAGAGAAGGAAGGAGAGGGGGAGTACTGGGCCGAATAGGGAAAAAGAAGAGAAAGCAGCCCAAATACATAGTATCTTTTGATAATTTTCTAGAGAATTGTTTGAAAAGAAATTTGGAGTGTTTGACTTGGTATTTGAATTTAAGCATGGTATATGAATTCATAATTTTGCAGGGTATCATGTGAGGTTTGGGTAAATTGGAATGGCTAATCATTTTAAATAATTTGATGGATTGAGTTTGGATGAACTTTGAATAAATTAGAGGAAATTTTCAAGGAAGGATTTTTTTGCAAAGATTTAGATATTTTCTTTGGAACAAAAGTTAAAGGAATTTTTATATATAACTGGAGGAAAAAGAATAGGAGAAATATTTGGAGGAGACAAGTTACTAGAATTCATAATGTTTGAAATGATGTTTGATTTCTTGAACTAAATGTAGGTGATTGTTTGGATTAATTTCGTTAATTTTCAAGGGAGTGTGATCAAGGAGATTTTGTGGTTTTTCAAACTGCCTTTTGAATAGATTTGAGGAATGGGACAACGTAAGAATTTTAAGGACACCTTGGAATGATTTGGTATTGGTTAAGCTTTGGTTATCGAAACAATTTGAATAATTTTGAATGGACAGAGAACTGAAGGGAAGATTTCAAAGGAGGATTTGATTTTGAATTCTAATAGTTTTTTAAGGAGGGTTTTCAAAAATTAATGGTCGTTACAAGGCTTGGTTTAATTAAGGTCTTTGGCACTAGATTTATGTACACACAAAGAATCATATTTTTAAACATAGGATTTTAACTAAAATAATTTTCATCAGCTACACAGATATCAGGGTGTTACAGGAGGAGGCAGTACCATCTTTACAAGTTTATGTGCAAAACATTGAAGAAAATACACTATCAGTAATAAAAAAATATGTATGGTCGGAGCATCACGTATGATAATTAAGACATGGATACGTAGTTATGTACAATAAGTTATCTACATGGCTACACCTCTACTCGGCCCTCAATCATCGCGTGGTGCTACTCCAACTGCTTAAGTTGCAGTTGTAATAGCAGCGGATCTGTTTCCATATATAAGACCTCTAATTTCGATTTCCAATTTCAGAGAATGCAATAACACTTCATTTTTTTTGTTTAAAAAAATCCGACAAAACAAGATGTTTTGCATGAGTGGCCCTATTGTTGATTTGCAGTTCTGCACTCGATTTGAACTAGATTTACATGTTTAGAAGGGGACAAGGAGGTAATTGATTCTACAAGTTTCCATTTTCTGTAGCCTTCAATTATACACCAACAAGCTCAAGAAAGTTAATGAAGAGAAAAAAAATGGACTCTGCACGGATAACATAATACATAAGACTATAGGCCATTTTTCTTACTTTTGGGCAGGACTTGCATCATTGCACTAAACATATCATTGGAATTTGTTTCGTGTAAGCACTGTCTTTTCCTCTCACCTTCCTCAGGAATTCTTCAGGCATATAGTTAAGATTCATCACTTGAAGGGAGGTGAGATATTGAAACCCTGCTGGAACCACAAGCATACTTTTCAAACCAACAAGCTGTACATAGTTTACAATCTGCATGGTGCCAGCCTCCATTTTAATCCTACTGAGCTGCTCCATGTCAGCTAAGTACAATTGCTCTAGTTTTGGGAACCAGCCTGCTTGGAAAGTCATTGTCTGTCCCTCATAAACCCTGCAAAGATGAAGTTGAACTAGGTTTAACATGTGTGAGAATGACGGAATTGGATCTATTTGCATCCTGGACCATCCCATATGTGCAGGTATTGAATTTTCCTGAAACTGATGAATATTGGTGTTACAGAACCTCCTTGCAACTTGCCTTCCAGGTGCAATGCAAATAATCCAGATTTGAGAAAGGATGTAACCTTTCCAGATTAAGAACTTCTTCCTTGGCATATGAGATTATAGTTAGCCTGGAAAGGTATGGCATCCTTGTGATGGAGGTCCACAAGTGCTTCATGTGTTCATCCTTCACTTTCATTAAGGAAAGGTTTCGCAGTACCGTTAAGTTTGCAAGATTGACAGAACTTGTATCTTTGGTTAATACTATATATCCCAGAACTTGTAGCTGTCCAATACTTTGCTAACCTTCTAACTTGGATGCAGCAATCTTCTGTATCACTATTTAGTCCTATTATTGTTGAAAGAGATTAATTTTCAGACATATTTCGAAAACTGTTGGGGTTAATATAAGATCTGAAGTTCTGAACGTAATGTCCAGGATCTCATACAAAATTAGCAGATAAGATTACACCATGTACTTTCTAGAATTGAGAAAAACCAATCCTCACCGACTTTTGGGGAGTTGCAATGGAGTCACCCCCTCTTCAGATCCGAGCCATCTATCGAAGTGGTGATGTTTTCCAATTCCATCCCGAAGACTAAGTATACAACTCCACAAATACACTTGATCACTATTTTTATGGCTTAGCAAAGGAGTAGTTGGCAAGGTATAGCACAATAAGCAGCTATAGCTAGCTAGCTAGGGGAAGTTAAGTATATATGCTTGGTACTGAGGGAAGTTAAGTATATATACTTGGTACTGCCTCTGTTACAGGTTATAATCATCCTAGGATTTGAAATTCAAATTAAGGAAGGGATGAATTTCCCTTTATACCCCCAATGTTCCTTTCTTCTCCCCATCCATTGCTCGGAGGCAGTAGCTTGCCCGACACGCAGGGGCCGCGTCGGCGGCGGCGGCCACGCACCTCCTCGGCGGGCTCGTCTAGAGTCTTCACCAACACCAAGCTCCCCGGCTCACACTTCGCCGACCGGCGCAGCACTCCTCGACGAGGAAGATGAAGGTGCTAGATTTGGGCGAGGCGAGACAGGAGTAAGGGTAGTTTGGAAAGAAAAATACCCGGCGTAAGCTAATTTACCCCCAAACATCTAGAACCTGAAAAAAGAGGTGGTGGCCGAGGACGAACTATAACCTGTAACAGAGGGAATACTATATACTCAGAAAAGTTAAGTATAATGCTTGGCACTATGGGCTTGTTTGGATTGATACCAGAACAGGCCCTATCAATATTTTGGTAGTTTGAATAGTAGATATGACAAGTTTGATTTGAAACCAACCCATTGGCACTACCCACAATCAATTTAGCATTAATCAAAACCTTTCTAAATTCTACCAAAAGTTGGCTCCAAATTGACATCAAACCATACCTAACTAATATAATCTATCCTACCAAATAATTGGTAGTGCCCTCAAAGAAAATGGTAGTGCCAAAACATGTCTAGATTTTGATACTACCAATATTTTGGTAGGAAGGGTTGGAAAAAGATGAATCAGACTTGGCAGGTTGAACTGAAGACTATAGAGGAGGAAGAAGGCCCATAATTATCATATATGACATAGTTGTTCCTATCTTCATATAATTTTTGGAATTCATCTTAGCTCTATAAAAATCTCAAACATGCACCACAAACTGAAACCCAAATGAATTGTTGTTTTTAAACTGAACATGAAGACCAAGAAAAATGTTCAGAAATTTTTGAGTTCATTTTACTCCATTTGAAATGCTCAATACTGTGTACAAATGAAATACTTATGATTTGAAACACTCTGCTGGTACTCAGATTGCTTATCATCCTCCCTCTGTTGACTGTTCCTCCCCTGACCACCAATTATTAACGAAACGACAAGTACAAAATGATGTTGTGACTAGTGTTATTATCTAGATTACAAAAGTTATCAGTTGATTCAGAGCTGGGAACCTTTGCTCAGCAATGTGCCAATTTTACTCACCTTATAGTACAGTGAGGGAGAGAGCTCATGGCCTAAATATTAAAACGAAAAGTAATGACTTAGAATTTTTATACAACCCAAAGAGTTCTTGAAATTCTTGACTCTTGTAAACAATCTTCTATTATTCTACATCATGGCACAATTCTATATCATTTTTATAACTTGTGATTTCCCTCATTGCAGATGGTGAATCCTATTGATGTGTTGGATGTGAACCTTGTCCTCTCCCAGTGCTCTCGTTGTGAATTCTTCGGGCATATCCTTCTAAGACCATATCTTGGAGTGATGTCATATTATGAACATATTTGGTGCATAGAGTTTACATATGTTCGGATTTAGAACATCCTGTAGCCGTGGATAAAAATTGCTAGAGAGACATGTCATTGCTAATCATGTTATCTCAAATTTGTGTTATTTTGATTTGACACAATATGATGGTTCTGAGAAAGAGGAGTGACCGGATCACTCAATGTGGTCACCATGCACCCAGGTAGGGGAGCAAAAAGGGCAGCAAGCGAAAAAATCAAATGTGGTATCCATATCCATTATTGTGCATCTCTATTACCAGTTATATTCATTTCATAGGAGATTAATACTATTTGCTAAAGAACTGATGATATTACATGACAAAAGTTTGTTGCATTTGTTTTCCTGTAGATATTTTTATGGGCAAGATCATGCGCTACACGACAAGTACCATATGAAAAAACTGAGGACAGTTTTTCGTGAAGAAGGGGAGGATGATGTGACCATGGCTACCATGGATACAACCGTTTCTTACATCATATGTCAATAGAAAGATATCAAGATTAAGTTGTCCAAGTTCTGCAATCCAAATCGGCCACCTGCTATAGTGCTAACTTCAAACGGTCGTCAAATATGCATACGAGCTTCGTTTTGGGCTTATGAGTACTTGATGGAAAGCTTTTGGAGTCCTCTTTCCAACAGATCTAGCCTCATCTTCAAATTCCATCCTAGTCAGCCGCAATCATAGAAATAACTTATTGTGTCACCTATAATGGGCCTATGGGTTTATAACTTCATCTGGGACCCTGTCCCAAGTGGGGCCCAAGTAGGGTGCGTCCCAACCTGGGGGAGCACGAACCTAGGGACCCCTAGGTCGTCCTCCCACCTCCTTAAATAGCTAGGTACCCCTTGAGGGTTTCTTGGGTTTTGTTTACATTAAAGTTTATCCATTGCTACTTTTTCGAGTAAAGTCGTGATCGGTTAGATCGCCGTTTTCTCGTTACGGAATCCCAACTTATCATTTGCATTCAATTTATATTTACAATTTAGATTGCTTTTATTTTTTTCTTGCTTGTTTCTTCGATTTGCTTGCAGGAATAAGGTTGATCTGCATCGGCAAGATCGACAACCCATGAAGAGGTGTATCGATCGCTAAGACGCAATACAACAACGTCTCATACAGTTGTAGTCGGGTCGTCAACGTTTCTTCGAAATCATAGTTATCATCAACTCACCGAAAAATCAGGTCAATCAAAACTGTGAGCTTGTCAAGTGGAGTTCAGGGTTTATCAGGACATTTGGACATCTAACCAAAATAAAATTATATATGCATCACAGTTCATTGGATAGTTGACACTTGAAACATGCAAAACAGGATTATTAAGTTCATGCATGTAGAAGGACATCATTGAGGAAGTAATCTGTGCAAAGAGTTTTATGGCAGTATAGTTGATTGGAATCTTGATAGAAGGCTAGTTGGACTTACTTTGACAATGCGTCGGCTAATGATGTTTGTGTTAAGGGTGTTATTCTAAAACTCCATAAAATATCTCCTTTAATTTGTGATGGCATCTTCTTTCATGTGAGATGTTTCAGTCATATTTTGGACCTTGTTGCTCAAGATGGTCTGAGACAAATCGCAGGAGCTGTATCAAATACCAGAAATACTATTTCAATTCTGAAGCACTCACCACTGCAATTTGAGGCATTTCAGAAGTGTGCCTTAGAAGTTAGTTTGGATAACACAAAGGGCCTTTCCATGGATACTCCTACAAGATGGAACTCCACATTTCTCATGTTGAAGAATGCTATCTACTACAGAAATGCTTTTGATAGGCTGTTTCTTCGGCATGGTGGAAAGTATGCAAATTGTGCTCCCACTAAGGTAGATTGGTCTATGGCAATAGCATTATGCAAGTGCTTGAAGCCATTATGAAGCAACTGAACTATTATCCAGTACTACATATCCAACAGCCAATCATTTTTTCGGTATGTTTTGTTCCATCAAGCTCTCTATTGCTGATTGGTGTAAGAGTAGAGATGGAACAGTAAAAACTATGGCAAACTCCATGCAAACTAAATATGATAAGTATGGAGAAGTCGAATATGGCTCTTGCTGTAGCATGCTTCCTTGATCCACGTTACAAAACAAGTTCAATAGAGTACTATGGTATGAAGATTTATGGTTCAGAAGCTGCAGAAAAATTTGATGAGTCCAATAGGGTTATCAAAAAAATGTTTGATGTTTATGCTACTAGTGCATCTGCAACATCAAACAAGAAAGGTGCTGACGTGCATGTGCCTCAACTTCAAATTCAATCTGAGCCTGTTGATAATACTAATGAGTTTGATGATATCTTCAATAAGAATGACAGTAGCCATGATCATGATCAACATCTTCAAAGATTTTTGTTTGAGAGAAGTCAGCCAATTTGTAGTGATAAAACCGAGTTACAAATTTACATGGAACAACCACTGTTACTATGGACAATGATGCATTTGATATTTTGTCTTGGTGGAAGCTCAAACAAGCAGAATTTCCTATCCTCTGCAAACTTGCCTGTGATTTGTTATATATTTGAGTCGGCATTTAGTTCTGGTGGCCGTGTTGTTGATCCATTTCGCACCGTCTTAATCCAGAGGCTGTGCAAGCTTTAGTTTGCACCAAAGATTGGAATAAAACAGCTAAGAATGGTACACTTCGTGTCTGTGTTCATTGCTTATTTGACCATTCCTTCTTGTATATATGTATAGCTGATCCATGATCTGATCTGCCATCATTCTTAGGTTATAAGAATCGGGCTATCATCAATGATTTGGACATTGAAAGCATAGAGAGGCATCTAGCAAACTTATTGATAGTGGTGAGCTATTTTCTTATTTTATCTATATGAATATTTGTCTTAATATGACAACAATATTATTCGACTCCTGTAGGAAAAGGAGGAGTATAATGATGACATGGAGCAGGATGATATTTTGATGGAGGAAATGGATGAATGATGATGTTGCAGCCTCTAGGCATCGGACTGCAAGTTTACTGAAAATTGCTTTTCGGCTAATTACTATGTTGATCTTATCTGTGTTACCTATAGAACCTGAACTCAATATGTGTTGAACTTTTCAACGTGTTTCCTGTTGAACATAATCCACTTTGTTTAATCTGTGATGCGTCCTACAATGACGAATATTTATATTAAATAAGATAAATATAGGTGGTGCATTTGTATGTACGAGCAGTTTGAGTGGTTTTTATTCGTTTTCATATTCCAATCATACTCGATCCTTATTCGTATCCAATTCGTATTTGTTTTCGTATCCGAGTTATTCGTATTCCTTTCCGTATGCGCCTAAAAATATGAAAACAAAAACGATAAGAACAATATATGTCCGTATTCGTTCCGTTTTCACGCCTATAAGCCCAGGACTGAAAGAGGAGAGAGGCAAATGAGCCAGCTAAGCCCACTAGAGTGTCCAAGTTTGGTACCAAGGACTTGCAAGCAAGTTGGTCACCATAAATCAAGCTGTCACAAACATAATCCACGGGAACTAGCACTGCACGGTCTCAGCAGGTTGCAACACCAAGTCATAATTTAGTACTTTCCAACAAACCAGCAAGTTGTGCACAAAGCAAAAAGAGGAAGGCAATTGGCCTATCTACCACAAGTTCTACATCTCAGTCAAGGGCAGCTAAGTCAAAAAAGAAGGTTTGCCATTGTCACCATTTCACTTGCATTTTAATTTTCAGTGTGTGCAAATTTCTCATGTAACTGATTTTGCAGGCACCAATGAAGCCCCTCCAAGTGGTCAGGGTTAATGCAAGGGACAAAGTTTCAACACAGCAAAGTGGTTCTGCTAGGGTTGATCCACAAGCCAATGTGTCAAACTCTTACACTTCTATCAGTGCATCAGTAAGCCTAACTTCTGGCAAAGCATCTATCTCTGTTTCAGCTCAAGAAACATTTAAGTCCAATACAAGGAAGAAAGCTGGAGTCCCACTGCTTCTTCTCCCTCCATGGGAATCAGACAAGCTGTGATGCAATCTCTATTAGATGGACTATGTGTTATGTGCTGCAATCCTGTGATGTGATGCTAGATAGTTATGTGTTATGTAATGCCGGACTTTTAGGCCTATTGTTTCAGTAATGTGTGATGTAATGACAGACTTTCAGCCTACTATTTCAGTAATGTGGCACAATTTTATGTACGTTGCAATGCCAGACAATTCATGTGATGTAATGCTAGACAGTTCAGTCAACAGTTTGATGCATTGCTAGTCAGATTAATGAATTGCCAGAATTCCAGGCAGATTTCTACCTTGTTATGATGTATATTTCATTTGATGTCATTAGGGTTCTCAAATAAACCATATCTGTGCCTGATTTCCATTACAAAGCTGGTCCATTATGTGCCAGATTTCCATTACAAAGCTACAAACATTGCTTCAGATACAAAATGCATAAAACATACTTGTGCCATCATAATTGTGCATAAAACATACTTGTGTCATCACACATAAAACATCCATCTATACATGAAGCATACATTACATCTGCTGCCAAGCCCAACCATTTCAGATCTTCCCCAACAGAAACACAAACACAACACACAAGACATGTCATGAAACAGAGAATGAGCACAAATCGCTCATTCTCTAGCCTACAGTCCTTACCTTCAAACAACAATTTTGGCTTCCATCTCACAAGCCACATGTCTAACCGAAGCCAACTTCTTCCTAACTGAATCGAGCTCCTTGCTTTGCTCTTCTACCTTCACACAAATTCTTCAATATCCTTCACCGACTCTGCCTTCTCCCTTCTCAGCGAAAGCACAACATATCGCAAATCATTCAGCAACTCCCTCTGGCAGCTGCTCATCGGGCCATTGTGCCAAGCAAAAAAATCGTAGCCCCAACCATTGCAATCAAAACCTTAGCACTAAGGACCCAATCCAAAATCAAAGGAATCCAAATCAACCCAGCGTAATCACTTACCCGAGTATTGCGACACTTGAAATACCGATACCCAGGGATGTTGACGCTCCATGAAATCCACATCGCCGCCTTCTCTCTACACCTGCACATCACCACGGGTTTGTACTCCAACGGACCAACCCGATACAAAATAGGAGAGGCATAAGATTGCCAGGAAGAAGCCGACGACCCCTCACTCCTTGAGCTCCCCATCGCCATGCCTGCGCTATTCATATCACCACACTCCATCGCAACCGAGCAAGCTAGGGTTTAGGGAAAGGGGAGAGGGATGGCAACGAAACACAGGAAGCCAATGCCCTTATTTATTTCCCAACTGCCTCAGCTGACTCAGTGGTGTTGACTTAGGTCAAAATGCCATGTCGGACAAAACTACCCGCTATACTACCTTAGGACCTATATTGGATCAGTTTTGATAGTTAAGGGATCTATTGTATCTTTTTTTTTCAAGGACGAAAATTGAATTCGATGTCAAGTTAAAGGATCTAAAATGAAATGAACTTATTCCCCATAAGAATGGGCTGATAAATATGCATAGCATCTTCGCTCCTTCACCCTCTTCTTATTTTATGAGTAAATTTATGAAAAATCCATGTTTGCAAAAAAAAATACCACTTGTATGACTAGTGGCATATGACCTCAAGTGTTATGATTCTAAAATTTCACAAAACATCACCTTGTACATGAGCACAAATTTACTTAAAATTGTAAAACATATGAAAATTTTAATAATTAAGTTTGACTAAGGTTGACAATAAGGTACATATGAAATTTTTAATTATTAAGTTTTGACTAAGGTTGATAGTTTTACCTCTTCATTTATTTTAAAAAAACTGTATCAAATATATTGAAATTAATCTTCATAGTGTGGGACTTAGAGGATGCACTAGACGAGAAATAAAGGTGTCGTACCCATATATTGCAGTTGCTTTCCTAGTTAGCCTTAACCCAAGACTAGGCACTAGCCTTGGTTCTAATGAAGAGATAAAGTGTTATAACCAATATGTCAAACCTATTGTGTCTTTATTCTGCATGTCAAAGAGATTATGATTTCTCTTTATTTTAATTTAATATAAGTAAGGCCTACGATAATACTTATGGCTAATTTATACCTCTGCATGACATATGACACACATCATATTTATGATTCCGTACAACGTTAACTATAAAACCGGAGAGATTTTCTGAAATTTACTCTTATTTTATTCAGTATTTATTTGTTTACTTGTGATGTGCTCAATGGCCATTGCCCTAACAAAGAATATGAAAGCATCGGTTGCATATACGTGGCTTAATAGTTTCCTACATCAAATCATCGATCTATTCAACTAGATTGAACTCCTATATATTTGACGAACTAATGAAAACTAATGAAATTCAACTCATTTGGTTGTGAAAAGAGAAGTTCCAGAAAGCCACCAAACGTATCAATCGCTTCAACTTGTTTTACACGGCTTCAGATAATGGTCAATGAAAAATATTGTGCGACAGCAATGCACATTGCATGACTATGGATTAGCTTGGAGCTTACTGTGCCAGATTAACTTAAATTATGTGCATGGAAAACAAAGGATACCCCCCAAGCCACTAAAACAAAACACTGGAGTACTGGACTGAAGCAGCATCTCTCTTTGATTGCTGACTATCACCAAAGATTGTACACACATGGGAAATTATATTGTAGCTAGACTCATTGAAATTCCGTAGAGTACACAGCCAATCATTTGTACATTTCGTCTCTTCATTGTAAACCTGCGGGTTGTAAATTAGGGTAAATAATTAATGGAAGAAACAGATAACTTAACGAGGATATAACAATATGCAGAAGTTGAACGATAGAATTATCACATAAATCCTTCAAACTTCTTCCATAATCATTTTTTACTGGACACCCATAATTTCGGTCAACCAAATGATCATAAAAGCATAAATGAATGGAAATTTTCAAAACAAAATCAGTTTCAATGTAGCTTATTGAGTAGTTTAAAGAAAGTGTGGAAAAGCTAGGGGGTATCGAAGACTTGCAGTGACAGTTTGCACTATACGGAAAAACTAGTCCAGGCCAGTACTAGGTTTGCCCAAGAAGTATGAGTGGAAGTGAAGATGGACAGCAGCAGCTCAATCCATAATTCAGTACATCCACATATATCACATTAGACAAATATTTCCCTAGAAAAGCTCATGCTCCTAGTCACCAGGGACCCATGGCAACTGGTCCATGGGCCAGAGTCGCAGGTGACTAAAAGGGCAGGTACAATTGGAGCAGTGTTCTTTGGGATGATAGTTCAGACATGGGGCACAGCCTCATTAAATCATGGTTGGATCATTTCAGGCCCAATTATGAAGCTATATTTACCAATAAACCCTGAACAGGATAATAAAAGTTAGAACCCGAAGCATGAAGCAACACAAAAAAAGTAAAGGAACAAGGGAGGGAGAAATGAGACATCTAGCCCACTAGGCACAACACCTAGCCATCCCTCCCATTTCCTTCCCTTAATTATTCCAGTGTCCCAGCCCGCATGAGCAGCCAGCTTCCCTCTCATGTAATCTATCCCCCATTGCACGCCCCCTTAGCACTCGCCCTCCTACGGACAGTGCCTCACCTCTATTGTTCTCAATGAGGTTCACGGGAACAAAGGCAGCTGTTTTTGTAAGCAGCACTGTCAGCGGCTTCGACAAAAAGGGATGGAGGCAACAGCAGAGCTGTCACCAATTAGATGCAACATCAACGTTGATATGTTGTGCGCCTAAGGTGCTTCTTAATCATGAAAGGAAATCTAGCAAATCAATTCAGAATAAAAAGATGGATGCTAAAATACATAGGCTAATGAGCATATAAGAAACTGGTTCACGTGATTGATACCAGCAAGTAATAAATCTTGCAGTAACTAAGAGTTCATATTATCCTGATACTCCATTCTTTGAAGTGAAGTACTCCCTCCGTTTCATATTATAAGTCGTTTGACTTTTTTCCTAGTCAAACTTTTTGAGTTTGACCAAGTTTATAGAAAAATATAGTACTATTTTCAACACAAAACAAACATATTATTAAATATATTTAATGTTAGTTTTAATGAAACTAATTTATATTTTAGATGTTGCTAAATTTTTCTACAAACTTGATCAAACTTAACAAAGTTTGACTAGAAAAAGTCAAACGACTTATAATATGAAACGAGTAGTATATAAGCAATTTGAGATTTGCATGTATTGATCCATGTAGCATAAGCAATTAATTCAAATGTTTATATCATCGTAATTTTCATATATAATAAAAAGGTATGGTACAATCTAATCAAACAAGATAAATCAGTAACCTGATCACAATGCCATTTCAGCTTGCAAGGCTGCAAGCTCATCCTCCTCAGCTGATGCTTTCTGTGGAGCAGGGCGAGTTGGTATCCTGGTGCCTGGGACCTGCACTGGATGCACAGGTGGAGCTGCAACAGGCTCGAGAAGCTGAGATTCCAATTCTGCTCCCTCCAGTTCTTCCAGTTCCGCCTCTAGTTCATCCTGTCAGTTTTATGGTAGGTATTAAGTGCACGGCAAACAAAAACACCCATGAAGATATTACATATTGTAAATGTCCACAGTGAGTTACCTCGTCAAAATCAGCAGATGCTCCAAGAGGGGCTGACAAAGCATCTTGTATTTGTTTCATGTTTTCAGTCTGTTCATTAATTTCATCCATAGTCTTATCAACATCGTCAATATTTCTGCAGGAAAACAGTACATAATCATTTTTCAGACATAATTTTCTTGAAAGAATTAGGGGCTAAACCACTAAACCCAAAACAAGAAAATGGTTCAGAAAATACTCACGTCGCCTTTTGCATTGCTTTCATAGCTGCAGCTCCAGTCCTCAAAGCATCAACGGTTTCTGTGGTAGCTTTCGCAGCTTCTAACATGATCATCTGTATTTTTCAAGATTATTACATAATAAACATTTATAACATGTAATAATCAGATACGTGGAAAAATTTAAGTTGGAAGTAACCTGATCATGAATTCTCAACTGGAAATTCCCGAGCTGCTCAATTTGTTGCTCATAAAGCTTTTTTCTCTTCAAGGATTGGATAGCCGCTGGTGAACAAGAACGATTTTATTAACAAAATATTAGCACGGCTATGTATTACTCCAGTACAGATTAAAACGGTTATACATCAATCCAGTTGAGATCAAAAGAAAGCAAAAATAAATAGTACAGCTTGCACTATGGAGATAAGCCACACCTCTTTTATTCTTTGCTTTTGAGAACTCCTTAGCCCTCTCAAGTTCTGCGGCTGCCTTTTTCTCTAAGACTTTCTCCTTCTTCTCCAGCATGTCAAGGGTCTAAATACACGTAAAGTAAGATTTCAGTTCCAATATATTTGCAAGTGACTTGGTACATGTGCATTCTTGAGTAACAAAGTAATCATTGAATTATTCGGGCAGAACAAATAAGACTCGGACAATGCACATAGCACAAGAGAATCAAGGCTAAGATCATAGATTGGAGAGAGGAATAAGAACGCTTTACCTCATTTAACTTATCAAGCGTGGCCAATGCACTGGCATTGGCCTGCTCCTTGGGCTTACCAAAGAGCCTGTTGAACATGGCTGCACCTGTAATATTTACTCCAAACCCTGCAGGACGAAAGCATAGCAGATACCATCATTTACAGGCAATCAAATGAGCCAAAGAAATCAAAATCAGCGCTAGACCGAAGATGCAACTAGGAGCTAACTCAAACCCTGATATAACTAATGCTCCCAATTGTAATATGCCTACAGTATCACAAAGTTTACAGATGCAGGAGGTAACATTTGCAACCAGCAGCCGAGCAATTTAATAGCACAATCTGGTTGAAATATCTAAGATGGTGGGCTAAACAGCAAAGATATTAGAAAGAGCTAGACTCTTCAACAAAAACACCCTCATTTCCCTGTAGTAATAAACGCGGAACCTCGCCCTGCAGCAGTATTCAACTCCACCGAACTATGTCCCGAACTCTAGGGCGCCAAACGACAGGCGGGACCATGGCGCCACCACACCACAATCGCGAGCACCGGCGATCCGACCAGAGCCCGTCGCCACCCCGTAACGGCGTAACGCGAACCTAGGCGATCCCACGGCGCGGGCATCAACCGCCGAATCGGCGGAGGTAGGTCTCGCGCGGGCAGCGGCGGGGGAGATTTGGGCGCTACGGATCTAGCGGGGGAGGACGGAGGAGGAGGGGCAACGCGCGCGCTCACCTGATTCGCCGGCGAGCGGGGGGAGCTGGCTGGATTCGATGAGGGGGGAATCGCGGGTTCCTGGTGGTGGCCGGTGGGAGCGACGAGCGACGCGGCGGCGGATTGGTTTGGTTGGGTTGGGGTTTCCGTCGGTTCAGGTCGCTGGTTATTTTGTGATTGGAATTTGGGGGAAAAGTAGATCGGTGAACAAGAGGAAAAAGGCTCGGAAACAGGCTGGGGACTTGGGACTGGGAGTCGACCCGACTCGGAGAACACGCGTAACAGGCTATGTACCGCGTGCGCACGGGATGGATACGGCGCGGGAGGGGAGGAAGATGACCACGCGAAGCAAACGGTCTCGGCTAAGCGTTGACACATCCGTGCCAGACCTGAGAAGTCTGTTTAGTTTAGTTGTAGGGTAGATCCAAATATTGAGGATATGTTTGTTGAGAGACTAAAAGCATTAGTCTTTTTATTTTATTTTAATATTTTTAGTCTCTAAACTTCTAAACGACTAAATAAGAGGGATTAAAAAAACTAAAATATTATTTTATTGAAGGAGCTAATTAGGACTAAAGTGTTACTTTTCTAATAGATACTCTCTTGCAATACTCTCTCACGAATAGAGGTAATATGGTCTTTGTATAGCGTAATTAATGAGCTTTAATCCTTTACCCTGACCAAATAGGAAGAGACTAAAATTTTTAGTCCGAGACTAATCTTTAGTCCCGACTAAAATACCAAATAAGGTCCGATAAAATACAAACGTGTCGGCCAATTTGATCTTGCAACTGATAAGATATAAGATTGATCGACCAACAGATCGATGTCAATGAAATAAAACCTGGGTCTTACTAAGAGATCCAAAAGATATGTGTCAACTGATAGCCGATAGCTTGATGTATAATCGGCCGATAGCGTGATAGTCGATATCCAATTGATGTTGATGCCAACTGATAGCCGATGTAGTGATACTAGTAGATGTCGATGGAGTTTTGAACAATCGGCTATATATCCGATGTAGATTCCGACATTTGTATAAACAGTGAAATAAAGGCAATCGGACAAGCAGTAAAAACTTGTAATAATACAACAATATAATCCAATATAAACCAATCGATCAATAATGATATGATAGAATAAATATTGATGCGATGGTTGAACCATGCATCGACTGAAAATCCGATATCATTAAATCCAAATGATTAAATGATCAATAAAAAAATTTTTGATGCAATCTGCTAAAACCAACTTGTATATAATCCTTATAAGCCGATGCATGTCATGCCCAGAAATTCAAGCCAGAATTTTCGCAGCTAATTTTTGTATTCAATCCTCGTCCAGGAATCAGTCGAGATACACAAATCGATAATTATTGATATTACAGAATCCACGTCTTAGAAACAGTATAAAAGATTAATAAAATGCAGCGGACAAGAAAAGATTAACTAAACTGAAACTCTAACTCTTGCGACGGAACTCCAACACACCACAGGCAACCTTGACATCGGACGCAAGCCTAATCCTCGTCGAAACTTTCCTCTTCTGCAACCTTTGGCTCTGGTGGGGAAAATTAAGTAAGACTGAATACTACCCACTGTACTCAATAAGTCATACTGGAAGAGAAGGCATGATACAGGATAACTCACAAGGAAGGAATAGAGTCTTATTTGCATAAACAACATTTAGGAAATACTAATAATAGTTGAAAACAGTAAAACAATAATAATTAATCAACATTAAATAAACATTGTCCAACGTTAAACCCACGTTGCAACAGACCCAACCATCCATCTATACTAGTCAAATTCCATTATTCATATTATTATTTAAATGAGACTAATCACGATGAATCTGGTTGATCGCCCATAACAGCGGGCACGACTATTCGAATAGTTTTACTCTGATCAGATGTGTACAATTGTACCCACAAGACATAGCCCCACAACACGTTACTGTGCGCCAGTGTAACACCATGATACCCCGGAAAGGAACTGTGACAGGACCCTTCGCATAACCCCTCCAACCAATCGTACCACACCAAAGTTTCGCCCTCACTCCCATCAGGATAATAGGCAGCCCCCTCATATGCCTCGGTGAATCCGAAAGCCGATCAACCCTTAAAACCGGGCCGACCCAACTCCATCACGCCCACCCTCACTAGGGTACATCGGCTAGAGACAGCTACCCTACAGATCCAGTTATTACCCATGTTGGCTTATGGTATGCGCGGTAATTCTTCTAGGGTTTCTCGAGAACCGGTCCTTAATTGTCATGAGCATCTTAACAAAATCATCAAACCATGTGCTCACAACCCACTATTATCATATTTTAATATTATTAGATAGTATCACATACTTGATATCCTCTGAATATTAATCTCCACTGAAATATTTGATTAGTGTGATTCCCTTATGTGAGCTAGTTGATCTAAGCCAGGCTAAGCATGTCCTAAATCAATATCTAGTCATATTGAACCCAAGTCATCAATGGTAGGAGGTAATCAATTCCTGTATAATAGGTATAATAGTCTCATGAAATGACATTCTAAAACATATGCAGATTGAAGAAAAAATAAAATAGGTATAATATGATCAATGTAAAGTATGACTTGCCTTGCTCTGAAGATTGAGAAACCTCAGCGACTACATCGAAGTAAACGGGTCGCCGAAATTATCAGAATCTACACGACAAACAAAGCACTCAACAAAACATGCTAAAAGTCTACTGAAACAGCATAAGGAACTATTTTTAGTGGATTCTTGACATTTTTTTGGATTTAATGAAATTTTAATGGACTAAAACGGAGCTCGGATTAAAAAGATATGAATTTTAGAATTTTAATTATGATTTTTAAACTAAATAGAAAAATCTAACTTAATTATTGCGCAATTAAGTCCCTTGCTGACGCAAGCAATGCACATGGGTCGGGTAGGGCTGATGTCAGCGTCGCATCATGCTGGCATCAGCGGCAGGCACGGTGGTGACGTCAGCGGCAGGCGTTGGCGGCAGACACGTGGCGTGATCCGAGCAGGTTGCGACAGTGGGATCGAACATCCGGGCAACACTAGGGTTAGAGTTGTGCGGGGCAGCGGCGGCCGGGCACAGCTCGGCCGGCGATGGCCGCGTGGTGGCCGGCCGGCTCACCGGCGGCACGGGGCGGCACGGCGGGCGACGCGGTCGGGCACGAGACGGCACGGCGGCTCGGGACGGCATAGGAGCGGTTAGGGTTAGGCGCGGGAGAGGAAGGGAGAGGGAGGGGCACGGCTCACCGGAGTTGGAGAAGAAAGCGACGGCCGACGGCGACGGAAACTCATCGACGGCAAAAAGGGTGTGTTTCGAGGCGCGCAAACGGGAAACGCGCGGACGCGGCGCAGGAGCTTTATAGTTGGCTCGGGAGACCGGTTAGGGCGCAAATGAATGGTTACACGGAGGCTACGCTAGCCAAAAACAAAAAACTTTTCTACCGCGCAAACCAGGAACACTTGCAAGTAAGGGTCGATAGATCGTTACCGATTGGAGTATGCAGCGAAAATAGCCAATCAGGGCTATCCGATCTGGAACAGTGCTGGCCGATGACAGCCGATTCCCGGGGACAACCGATTCACCAATCAGCCGATTCGCCGATGCCGCAGCCGATCCGAGTCTTCCGACCGCGTTCTCGCGCCTCGCTCCGATGTGCTCGACCTCAGCCGATTCCACCAAAGTCGATCGATCCGCCGCAGCCGCGCTTGCGTCGCCGATCTGCCGCAGTCACCTCGCTCCGATTGCAGCCGATTCGTAGCCGATCAACAGCGCCGCAACTTAGCAGCGCCTCTACCGGTATCCACACGTCTGGGGACAGAACACCTAACACCCGTGTGCTAGCACAAGATGCAAGGCTAGGGTTTGGCTCGGGAGTGGGGAGGGTTTCCGTCGAGATTGATCTCGTCGACTTCTGTTGCGCCAAATCAGATTGATTTGGTTCAATGCGATGCCGTAACTCTCCACCCCTCGCCCCTTTATATAGAGTTGGCCGACTGGGACTAGTGGCTGATCAGGACTCTATTTTGAATCGGATCCCATCCGAATCTCATAGAGTTGGCTGCCCATACGTCGTAAGCCCATAAGACTCTATCCGATCGGATCCCTATCCGATCGAGCCATATCCGAGTCCAACTCGAATGCCTGTTCTTATCCCCTTAACCGTGCGACCCTGTAGGTTCAGGTATACTTGGTTTCGGCTCGAGTCTAACTCAGCCGATTTGTCAACAGCAGCGCCTAGCAGCACATATTGACACCATAGTATAGAAGAATATAATATTGGCTATGAACCTGTAATGTGTACACAAATTCATTTGCCTCACGATATCAATTAAGCTATAGGCAAGATGTGTGCCATCCCTTCAATAGCTTAACCATTCACTCGAACCGTATTGGATTATATGTCTGTTGATTGACTCCTCAATCAACTTAGCATGGCCATGCATTTCCATAATCCATTACCTCGAGGGGCCCAGAGATATCTCTCCAAAGGAGGGGCAAATTTCATCTTGATCACTCACATCCCACTCCATGTTTCATAGCAAACCCGAAGACTACTTTTATAACTACCCAGTTACGGAATAGCGTTTGGTAGTCCCAAAGTAGGCTACTACACATGTTGGAATCCATGATGATCTCAGGTCTAAGGACATTGTACCAACAATATGATATGTGATTAGTGATCATTTAGAAATAGATTCATGCATAAAGAGTCTCATAAATAAGTCACGTACTTATTGATCAATACAAGATGTCTATTTCATGGAACTGAATAACACTTTATTCATTTATACATAAACATTGACCATGATATCCAACATCTCCATGTTGCCTCTAGGGCATATCACTAATAGTAAATCGGCCGCGAAAAACTCATCGTTGATCTCGGAGTCGGAGAGAGAGAGAGAAATATCCGACGATGGTTTTGATTCGGTTTCCCGATCGGTGCGGGCGCGGATTCGGTGGAGCTGGCGCGCGGAGAGGCGGCTTGGGCTCGGCATGGGGCTGGTGCGGCGTGGGATGGTGTGGAGCGGGCGCGGGCGCGGCGGCCCATTCGGGCGTGGGGGTGACGGGCCCAGCGGGTGGGCCACTGGCGCCCCACTGTCGGCGGCTGAGGAGAGGGGAGGGGTTTCGAACTTGCGGGGTGAGGAGCGGCGACGGCTTGAGGGCCTCGGCCCACAGCCGAGGAGGGAGGTGCGCGCGGGTGTAACACCCTAAAAATCCGAGGTTTTAAAAAATCGAAATATAAAAAAAACAGGGCTTACAAAAACCTTTTGATTGTTTGCTTCTTGTTGAATTTATTTGCCTCTTATCTACAAATCTTCGATGCCGAGTTAAATAAATGAATATTTATTTTGAAGGGAAGTCGATAGGGTTTTAAAATCCTAAAAGAAAGGAAATTGCAAATATCGAAATAAAATTATAAAAAAATAAAGACTTAGGGAAGAGTTAAGATTTAATAAAAGTTTACTTTTGATCAAAGGATATTAAATTTTTGGGTATAATACAAAATTTTACTAAGTTATAAAAAGAAGAAAAAGTATAAATTTTTTTTAAAATAAATATATAATTAAAATAATATATATGTATATAATGAAGTGGGCAAAAATCCTAATTAATTTATATGTGAAATACAAAAGGAATGGATAGTAAAAAAAGAAAAGAAAAATCGGAAAAAATAAAAAGATGCACTATTCATTGCACTCGAGGTGTTCGCTCAGGTCCCGAGCCCCGCGCGCCGCACGCCGTCCCCGTCCCTTGCGCCCGCGCGCGCCGCCGCGTCACCTCCGCCCCACGCACCGCCCCCCGCCGCCGCCGCGTCCTCACGCCCCACGCCGCCTCTGCACGCGCGCCGCGCCGACGCCGCCATCGCCGCGTCGCGCCCTCGCGTCCCACGCCTCTCCGCCGCGCCATTGGCCGTCGCCATCGCCACACCGCCCGTCCCATTCTCGCGCCATCCTGTCGCCACCGAGCCCCGTGCCGCCGTGCGCGTCTTGGCACCGCCCGTTTTCTCCCCCCCAACGGCGCGCCTATAAAAGGGGAGGCACAGCCCCTTTCGCCCCTCACCCTGCTGCCCCACGTCCACTCCCCCACGCTCCCCTCTTCTCTCCCGTGCGTCGGAGCTCCGCGCCGCCGCTCTCCCTCGCCGCCGCCACGCTTGCGCCGTGCCGCGCCGCCTCCGTCGCCGACACGCCGTCGGTAAGCCCCCCTCTACCCCTATCCCCTTCGCCGCATGCCGCCGCTCCTCGTGCGCCCGGCCTGGCTCGCGGCACTGCAAGAGAAAGAGAGAGGGAAGGGAAGAGGAGTAGAAGAGAGAGGAAGGAAAACAGAGCGGGAAAAGAGAAGAAGAAGGAAGAAAGAGGAAAAGAAAGGAAAAGAAAGGAAAAGAAAAGAAAGGAAAAGAAAGAAAGAAAAAAAGGAGAAAAGGAGAAAAAAAAGAGAAAAATAAAAAAATAGGAAATTTTTTTGAAAAAGATTTAAAGTGAAAATCTATTTTCTCTCCTAGAATAAAAGTGTATTTGGAGACAATATAAAATAGCAATAATTATAAATAGGAATTTAATTGTGACTTAGTTTGTTATTAGACCCCAGTTTTATCATATAAATTTATTTTGAGTTCAATTCTTAAACTATTAAATACAATCTTTTGTGTAAAATAAATCATTTAGGAATTTAAATATAATCTAGTTTGTCAAGTAAAACCTAGAACCTTGTCATATAAAATTTTTAGAATTTAAATTCTAAATCATCTAGCATAGTGACACACATTAGAATAAATTGTCTTAGGATTCGAATTAATTGCAACCCTAGGATTTGTCGGCTCGTTAAATTGGAAATAAAATTTGAATTTACCACTTCTTTTGTCGGTATAATATTTTTGAATTGTCGACCGATATCTCTTTTTCTAAATTATAATAGACTAACTCGAAATAACATCACCTTATAATTAATTAACTCGATAAAACGCGAAACTTCAAATGTTTGTATCTCATTCATTTTAACTCGGATTCTATCGAAACTCGAAGCTAAATTTAGTTAAAATCGTAGCTTAGTGTTAGAAGCCGCTTTTGCGATTTATTTGGCTTTTGGTGATTCTTATTGGAATTCTAATCGAATTCAATTGGATTTCTTGCACGTATAATAGCACCCGAGGGAACCGTGAGAACATCGAAGACTCAAGCCAACAAGGTCACGAGCAAGGCAAGTCATCACTCCCTTTGAACATATTGGTCCTATTTGCGAACTTGTGTTGATTCTAAAACTAAAATGTGCATGCTCTACATAAAAGAATACCTATTCTTATTATGCCATACCTTGATGTTGATTACCTTTTGTTTTATTCTTTGTAACCCTCGACATGATGTAACCGAAGGAAATTTTCGGTAAAATGCTTAGCCATGCTATCATTAGATTCATGCATACTCATGCTTTTGCAAATAGCTATATGCTTGGACAACTACCTTTGGGAAAGGTAGTTGGGATACGGCATGTGGAGACATGAGCGCCACATTGCCATGAGAATGATCAAGTAAGTTTTGACAAAAATTACAAATACCAAACAAATGTTTTAGACTAGGGCGGCTGGATGATTTGGGTGGATTCCGGAAAAGGCAAGTGCCGACCCTAGTCAATTAAGGACCGAGCCATGAGATAGCCGGGAAACGAGCCAGTACAACCGTACTTCTTGAATGGGTATAGACCTAGCGGAGTAAATAGCCGAGCGGAGGCGGTACCCCTGCATAGTGGTTCCTATGTATGAGATTAGACTGAGAATGGATGATTGAAAATCAAAATTAATTATAACTTGAAGAATGAAGTTTTCCCTTACCCCGGGAGCGCCAGAACTCCTCACACTGCTAGGAAAAGGACGGCTAGAGTGTAAGAGGATTTAAGTTCATGGAGCGGGTACTGCCAAAGTGAGGTTATTGAAAGGCTTTGCCATGACACGTCTCATGTGTTGGGACGTAGGCTCATTTGTTGGGCAGTCGCGGAGTACGGGTAAAGTGTACATCCACTGCAGTGTGAATGAATCAATCTATTCGAATAGCCGTGCTCGAGGATATAGAGCGTCGTGACAAGACTTTCGCTTGGCTAGACTCTAAATTTTAAAATGACGAGATGTGTTTGCATGATGATTCTTATTCATCGGTGGATCAACTTCTTGAAAGGCGAGAAGGGTAGACTCCCTAGAAAACCATGATGATCCGGAGGCGGGAAGCCATCCTTGGAATCACTATGGATGGTAGACAGAACCGTCGTCGACTTAATGAACTATGGAACTAAAACTTGAATTGGCTAGCTGCTAGGTTTGTGAAAAGATTTGCAAAGTTGGCTTTGTGCAAATAAACCACGATATTTCCTTGAGAATCCCCTATCATGTGCATCTTTCCGTGTTGGCTTGCTGAGTACGGTTGGTACTCACCCTTGCTATACGCACAAACCTTCAGATGGTGGGAATGAAGACTTGGAGGATCCATATGCCTACTACCAGGAGGGCGAAGAAGACGATGGCGCCTGCTAGGTCTTAGTCTCCGGTCGTTGCTTGTGGCAATCGACAGGCCGCTGCCTTCCTTCCGCTGCCTTACCTAATTTTTACTTTTTGTTGTATCTGGACCATGAGGTCCTCTATGTTGGATATTGCCTTCGGGCCTATATTGTAATACTTTTGGTGTAAGACTATTCGTGTATATGCACTGATAATTCAAGATCGTATTTCGTGGGTATCAAACTACTCGATGGAGGGAAATGATACTATGAACACGAAAGATTTCCGTTCCAAAAACGGGGGTCCACAGAGCTGGTATCAGAGCAATGCGACCGTAGGATAAGACCAACTGGCGCCCCACCCCCTTGATAGCTGGCAAAAGGGAGAAATCCCCATCTAGGATTATTTTGAAAATAAAAACATTATGTTTATAAGACAAAATATGTTTTCCCCTGTACTCTTGTCCCTTTCCTCTTTATAAAAATTTGTTTTACTACCGCCTTCACCTAACTCTAGTTTTCTTAGGAATAGATGGCAGGACGAGGTCAGAACGGAGTTTGGGAGGTTGAGGTTCCATGAGAGGATGGATACGTTGTGCAGCTACGACAACTGATGCGGTGCTTGAGATACTTTGAGTTATCCATCTTCAGGAGGAGGAGGTTTGGTACTAAAGACCGTCCCGAGTGGGAGGCTATCGTGACGATCAAGTCACACATGGCTAGTGAGTCGGAGTTTCGCTTCAGGACACGCTTCCAACGTGACTCAGCAGAGGCTGCAGTTCAGGATGCCGCCCGAGAGGCATTCCTTCGCCTTAACACTGTCCACAGAGTTGTGCTGGCGAGGACCGAGGTTGCACATCACCCGTATTGGGAGGATGGCAACTCCGTCTATACCATACAGGATACCCCGTGCTGCTACAATCCTATGGTGACCTGTCTGTCTCAGTGGGCTGAGACCGCAGACGACGGCTATGAGGAGGCACTACTGGAGATCGAAGAGCAGCAGAGACGCTTGGGCAAGCTCGAGGAGGAGCACCACGCCTGTGGCAACAAGATCAACTCGCTGAAGACCCAACTCCAGTTTAATGACACGCAGTGCGATCAGCTCTCAGACCGGTACGTCGCACGTGGTGAGGCTATGGTTACCCTTGAGGAACAGCTGAGGAAGAGCCAGAGGCAAGTCAGTCAGCTGGAGGAGCAGCTCCGTATGGTCTCGGTTACTGCTGCGGCTGCCTCTACCTCCACCGCACCGCCACCACCCCCTGCAACGGCCCGCGACCACTACTACTTCCTCACTCCGCCGTGCTTGGCGACTTTCCACGCAATACTGGAGGAGGTGGACATGCTGAACACTAAGCCGCACCCTACCTAGTGGATCCTACTGCGACTCAGCCTGTTGTTGCAGAGACGGAGCCCACCCCGATTACCATAGCTGCTTCATCTGAGCCCGGTTCCGGAGTGGAGATCCCGATCCAGATCGATTCCAACCCAGGGACTGAGTCAGATCCAGAGGAGGTCGAGAGGGAGCCCAGCATCACAGATCCGTTCGAGGACGAGGCTCCTGCTTACCGCATCACCTATGCGGGAGGACCCATCACTCGTAGGATTGCCCGCAAGAGCACCCGACCTAGGGGCAAGAAGCCCAAGACTGACCCTGAGGCGACCACTTCTGAGCCGTGGGGACTACGGTTTGCATCCGCCAGGGACCACCCACTTCCTGCACCCGGTTCCTATGGTTGGCTGGATGACTAGACGAGAGGTCTGCACCGGCTTTGATCTTGCTTTGGATAGGTTTTTGACAGCAAGGATCACACCCTTCCCCTTAGTAGCTGATGGCAGTAGTGCGATGTTAGCTTTTGCATTGTGTTGTGAGGAACTGCGTATGTGCAGTCTGTTGTATCTCCCATTGATGTATTAACTATGGACCTATGTAATGTTTTATGGTATGTTATGAATGAGTTTATTCCACCATGTTTGCTCTGTTCAAAGATCACTTAAAAACAACTTAAAGAGAAAATCACTTAGAAACCATGACCTTAGTGGGTCCAATCTCTTACCTCATCTGCCTTCTTCAGATGGCGCACCGTCGCAGAGCCTCAACATCCAACGAGAACCCACCAGATCCTAATCCCTCCACACTAGCAGAGGTCATGACTTTACAAACCCAGTTGCTCCAAGCCATCGCCAACAACCAAGGGCATCGCGGAGGATCAAGCTTGGGAGAGTTTATGCGAGCCAAGCCGCCTACATTTTCCATGGCACACGAGCCAATGGATGCTGAAGATTGGCTGAGAGTAATAGAGAAAAAGTTGACCCTTGTCCGAGTGCGAGAAGCTGACAGAGTCATCTTCGCCACCAATCAGCTGGAAGGTCCCGCAAGTGACTGGTGGAACACCTACAAAGAGACATGGGCAGAAGATGCCGAAGAACCAACCTGGGAGGAATTCACGGCCACCTTCCGTGAAAATTTTGTAAACGCCGCAGTCATGAGGATGAAGAAGAACGAATTTCGAAGGTTGCGCCAAGGCAACACCACGGTACAAGAGTACCTGAACAAGTTCACACAGCTTGCCCGATATGCCACCAGCGAGAAGGATTGAACGATGAGCTGAGAGGGCCAATGATCGGTCAAGACCACGCCAGCTTCCAAAGCTTTATCAACAAGGTTGTGCGATTGGAGCATGACTAGAAGATGGTGGAGAACAACCGCAAGAGGAGACTCGCTATGACCCGCCCACTTCAGGGAGCGTCTCAGCGTCCCAAGGGAGCCACCTCATCTGGGTGGAAACCAACTGTCGTGGCAACCAGTCGTCCTACTGCACCCGATAATGTCAGCAGGCCGACTGCGGTTCCGTACTTCGACACCGACCCTAGCCGCTCCTGGAAGAAGAAATGTGAACTGCTTCAACTGTGGAGAGTTTGGGCACTACTCCAACAGCTGCCCCAAGCCACGTAGCACCCCTATGCGTACCGGCATCAATACGACGGTTGTACGAGGGACTACTGCCCCTGCTGCTGCACACGGTCTGTTTAGGACGCCGCAACCCAATGAGACTGCTATCGGATTCCATCGTAGACAAGTGAACCATGTGCGTGCCGAGGAAGCACAGGAAGATCAGAGCGTGCTGATGGGTATGTTCTCTATCAACTCTACCTCAGTTAAAGTCTTATTTGATTCCGGAGCATCGCATTCGTTCATATCATCACGAATAAGCAAACAACACCACCTACACCAGGTAGAACTTAAGAGACCCATGTTAGTACGCTCACCTGGGGGAAACATAACCGTACCCCATGCTTACATCAATGTGCCCATCCGGATTAGAGACGTGGTATTTCTTTCAAACCTTATTGTACTACTGCCACAAACTCTTGATATCATACTTGGAATGGATTGGTTGACTAAGAACAATGGAGTCATAGACTGTGGCCGAAGGGAAGTCACAGTATCCACCCCATGGGGATCACCAATGAACATAACCATGGACCGAAACCCGATGCTTTGTGAACAAGCTGCGGGAGTATTTACCATGCTACCTTTGAGCGGGATGCCAGTAGTGCAAGATTACCCGGACGTATTTCCTGAGGAATTGCCCGGAATGCCCCCTGATCGTAACATAGAATTTATCATCGACCTAATGCCTGGTACTGCCCCCATATCCAAGAGACCCTACCGATGCCGGCTAACGAACTAGAAGAACTCAAGAAGCAAATCAGAGAATTACAGGAAAAAGGATTTGTACGCCCTAGTTTTTCTCCCTGGGGAGCCCCGGTGCTCTTCGTCAAGAAGAAGGATGGAAGTATGAGGATGTCTGTAGATTACCAATCGTTGAATGAAGTGACCATCAAAAACAAGTACCCATTACCTCGAATCGATGACTTATTCGATCAACTCAAGGGTGCCCAACTGTTCTCGAAGATTGATCTTCGGTTAGGATACCATCAGTTGAAGATTAGAGCCGGAGATATTCCCAAAACAGCATTCTCTACGCGTTATGGCTTGTATGAGTTCACAGTAATGTCTTTTTGATTGACCAATGCCCCGACGTATTTCATGAACCTAATGAACAAAGTATTCATGGAATATCTGGATAAATTCGTGGTGGTGTTTATCGATGATATTCTTATCTATTCGAAAGACGATGAGGAACATGCAGAACACCTACGACTAGTACTGGAGAAGCTACGAGAGCACCAGTTGTATGTGAAGTTTAGTAAATGTGAGTTCTGGCTTAAGGAAGTCGCTTTTCTTGGCCATGTAGTCTCAGCCGGAGGAGTTGCAGTAGACCCTGCCAAGGTCGAAGCTGTTACATAATGGAAGGCACCCAAGTCAGTAAGAGAGGTTCAGAGTTTCTTGGGATTGGCCGGATATTATCGGCGGTTCATCGAAGGGTTTTCCATGATAGCCCGACCCATGACTCAACTTCTGAAGAAAGAGAAGAAATTCGCCTGGAATGAGAAGTGTCAGGAAGCCTTTGACCAACTAAAAGAAAGTTAACCACCGCCCCAATCTTAATCCTACCTGACAACCATAAGGACTTTGTGATATACTGTGATGCGTCCCGACAAGGACTGGGATGCGTATTGATGCAGGATGGAAAGGTCGTGGTGTATGTCTCGAGACAGCTGCGACCCCACGAGGAAAACTACCCCACACATGACTTGAATTAGCAGCAGTTGTTCATGCGTTAAAAATCTGGAGACACTATCTGATTGGGAATCACTATGATGTATACACCGATCACAAGAGCCTGAAATACTTATTTACTCAGTCCGATCTCAACTTACATCAGAGACGGTGGATGGAACTGATCAAGGACTATGATCTAGGAATCCATTACCACCCCGGCAAGGCGAATGTAGTGGCTGACGCGTTAAGCCGCAAAGCCCAATGCAACCATATGAGACTGGAAGGCATGGCCAGTGAGCTCCAAGAAGAGATGGCTCGACTTAACTTACACCTGATTCCTCACAGAGAAGTGAACTCACTGGAAATCCAACCTCTTCTGAAGACTCAAATAGAAGAAGCTCAAAAGGATAATGGAGAAACACAAACGATCAAAGAGCGCATGGCCACTGGGCACGCGGAGGAATTATCGGTAGATGACAATGGAACCCTATGGTATAAGAAAAGGATCTACGTGCCTGAGCAAGGTGGTTTGAGAGGATTGATCCTAAAAGAAGCACACGAATCAGCATATTCGCTACATCCTGACAGCACGAAGATGTACCAGGATTTGAAGGAGGAATACTGGTGGCCCAATATGAAGAGGGACGTAGCCGAATACGTGGTCGTATGCGATGTATGCCAAAGGGTAAAAGCTGAGCATCAACGTCCGGCAGGCTTGTTGCAGCCACTCAAGATTCCCGAGTGGAAATGGGATGAGATAGGCATGGACTTCATTGTTGGACTATCCAAAACTGCAGCAGGATATGATTTCATTTGGGTAATAGTAGATCGACTCACCAAGACCTCCAGATTTATCCCCGTTAAGACCAACTACAATAGTGCTAAGCTGGCGGAACTATACATGAGTAGGATCGTGTGTCTTCACGGTGTACCAAAAAGAATTATATCGGATCGCGGTACTCAATTCACGTCCCATTTCTAGAGCAAGGTTCATGAGGCACTCGGAAGTCACCTTGCCTTCAGTACCGCTTACCACCCGCAGACCGACGGGCAGACCGAAAGGACAAATCAAGTTCTTGAGGATATGCTGAGAGCTTGTGCGTTGGATTTTACCAAGGATTGGGAAAGATGCCTACCGTACGCCGAATTCTCCTACAACAACAGCTACCAAGCAAGTCTGAAGATGTCGCCAAATGAAGCCCTATTTGGTCGGCGATGCCGAACCCCATTGATGTGGTTAGAAACCGGTGAATGGGTCGTGTTTGGACCTGACATAATCAAAGAGGCCGAGGAAAAGGTCCACCTGATCCGAGACTGATTAAAGGCGGCCCAATCTCGATAGAAGAGCTATGCGGATACTCGTCGAAGGGACTTAGAGTTTAATTTAGGCGATTATGTGTACCTAAAGGTCTCACCACTACGAGGGACCCAGAGGTTCAAGGTCAAAGGGAAACTTGCGCCAAGATACGTGGGCCCATTCCTGATAAGCGCCAGAAGAGGCGAAGTGGCCTACCAGCTCGAGTTACCCGAGAACATCTCCGATGTCCACCCAGTATTCCATGTGTCGCAATTGAAAAAGTGTCTGCGAGTGCCGGAAGAGCAAGCTCCTTTGGAAACCATCCATATCGTCAGTGATCTCACATACCCGGAACATCCAAGAAAGATATTGGACGAGGCAGAAAAGAGGACACGAACCAAGTCATGGCGCATGTACAAAGTGCAATGGAGCAATCACACCGAAGAAGAGGCCACCTGGGAGAGCGAAAATTTTCTAAAGACTGAATACCCACACCTACTCAACAACCGGTAAGAAATCTCGGGGACGAGATTTATTTAAGGGGGTAGGTTTGTAACACCCTAAAAATCCGAGGTTTTTAAAAAAATCAAAATTTAAAAAAAATAGGGCTTACAAAAACCTTTTGATTGTTTGCTTCTTGTCGAATTTATTTGCCTCTTATTTACAAATCTTCGATGCCGAGTTAAATAAATGAATATTTATTTTGAAGGGAAGTCGATAGGGTTTTAAAATCCTAAAAGAAAGGAAATTGCAAATATCAGAAATAAAATTATAAAAAATAAAGACTTAGGGAAGAGTTAAGATTTAATAAAAGTTTACTTTTGATCAAAGGATATTGAATTTTTGGGTATAATACAAAATTTTACTAAGTTATAAATAAGAAGAAAAAGTATAAAATTTTTTAAAAATAAATATATAATTAAAATAATATATATGTATATAATAAAGTGGGCCAAAAATCCTAATTAATTTATATGTGAAATACAAAAGGAATGGATAGTTAAAAAAGAAAAGAAAAATCAGAAAAATAAAAAGATGCACTATCCATTGCACTCGAGGTGTTCGGTCCGGTCCCGAGCCCCGCGCGCGCGCGCGTCCCGTCCTCGCGCCTGCGTGCGCCGCACGTCACCTTCGCCCGCGTGCCGTCCGTCGCCGCTGCCGCGTCCTCGCGCCCGCGCCACCCCTCACGCACCGCGCCGCCACGTCGCCATCGCCGCGCCGCGCGCCACCACCGCGCCGTTCCATCGCCGCGCCGTGCCCCTTGTGCCCCGCGCTCCTCTCCACCGCGCCATTGGCCGTCGCCATTGCCACACCGCCGCGTCCCATCCGTGCGCCGTCCCGTCGCCACCGAGCCCCGTGCCGCCGCGCGCGTCTTGTCGTCCCGCCCGTTTCCCCACCGGCGCGCCTATAAAAGGGGAGGCACAGCCCCTTTCGCCCCTCACCCCGCCACCCCACGTCCACTCCCCATGCTCCCTCTTCTCTCCCGTGCGCCGGAGCTCCGCGCCACCGCTCTCCTCGCCGCCGCCACGCTTGCGCCATGCCGCGCCGCCTCTGTTGCCGACACGCCGCTGGTAAGCCCCCCTCTGCCCCTATCCCCTTCGCCGCATGACGCCGCTCCTCGTGCGCCCACCTCGGCCCTGGCTCGGTGTGGACCCCCGTTTTTGAGGACGGGAATCATTTGTGTTCGTAGTACCTTATCCCTGGATCGAATAGTTTGGTACCCATGAATGCAGTTATGAATTACCAGGTGCAAAGTGCACGAATAGTCTTACATCGAAATTATTACAATAATAGGCCCGAAGGCAATATCCAATACATATAGGACCTACCGGTCCGGATACAACCGAAAACAGAGATTAGATAAGATAGCAGACGGAAGGCAGCAGCATGCCGATTGCCATAGGCAACGACTGGGGACTAAGACCTTTCGCGCTCCATTGTCTTCATTCCTCCTAGTAGTATGTGTACGGGTCTTCCTCATCTCCTTCATCTGGAGGTTTGTGCGTATAGCAAGGGTGAGTACCCAACATACTCAGCAAGCCAACACGGAATGATGCACATGATAGGGTCATTCAAAGGATGGCTATGGTTTATTTGCGCAAAGCCAATTTTCACAAATCATTTCGCAAACCTAACATCTAGCCAGGTCAAGTTTTATGTCCATAGTATATTAAGTCGGCGACGGTTCGTCCACCATCCATTGTGATCCCAAGGATAGCTTCCCGCCTACGATTCGTCATGGTTTTCGGGGTGTCTTCCCCTTCTCTCGGATAGAGAAGTTGGTTTCCCCACATAAAGTCATTATGCAATCCCACCCATCATTTTAAAATTTATGAGTCTAGCCACGGGAGAAACTTGTCACGTCGCTCATTAACCGCGAGCACGGCTATTCGAATAGATTGATTTACTCACACTGCAGTGGATGTACACTTTACCCGTACTCCACGACTACTCATTGAATGAGCTTACATCCCTCTATATGGGACGGTCACGGCAAAGCCTTTCGATAACCTCACTTTGGCAGTACCCGCTCCATGAACTTAAGCCCTCATGCACTCTAGCCGTCATTTTCTAGCGGTGAGAGGAGTTACGGCGTTCCGGGGTAAGAGAAAGAATTGCTCTATCCTTGAACTTTCCATCTTCATGTCCTTTTCTTCATGTCTTCATTTCTTCATGTTGATCGCATGCCCGATCTCTGCCCAGGTACCAACCAGCGGTACACCCCCACCGGCAAGCCCTTACCTCAACGCCAACACCTGAACCTACTACGCAAGGATACTGCCTCCGCTCGGATATTTAATCAGCTAGGTCTATACCCATTCGAGAAGTACGTTTGTACTGGCTCGTTCTAAGTTGTAGTCTCGTGGCTCGGTCCTTAAGTGACCAGGGATGGTACTAGCCTTTCTCGGAATCCACCCAAATCCATCCATCCGCCCCGGTCTAAAAACGTTGGTTTCATATTTTTGTTTTTCCATCAAAACCATTTTCATCATGTTCAAAGCAATGTGGCGCTCATGTCTCCACGTGCCGTAGCTCAACTAACTTCCCTAAGGTAGTTGCCCAAGCATAAAGCTCTTTATAAAATCATGAGTATGCATGAATCTAAGAATTGCATGGCTAAGCATTTTACCGAAGATATTCTCCGGTTGTATGTAACACATCGAGGGTTACAAGGAATAATTCTAAAGGTAATCAATAACAAGGCATGGCACAACAAGTATAGGTAATTTTGTGTATAGCATGCATGTTTAAAGTTTAAAACAACATCATTTCGTAATTGGGATCAATATGTTCAAAGAGTGTGATGACTTGCCTTGCTTGCACGCTTGTTGAACGGGGTCTTTTGCGTAGTCAGCGTTTGCTTCTTCGGATGCTAACCATACGTGCGAAAAGAAAGGATTTAATTCGTTTAGAATTCGATAAAATCCAATTTAAAAGCCAAATAAATTGCAAAAGTGGCTCCTAAGACGAATCTACGGTGTTAAATGAATTTAGGTTCGAATTTGGCTAGAATCCGAGTTAAGACGGGCGAGTTGTAATAATTTGAAGTTGTATGATGTTTCTAATTTGACTTGTTATGTGGTGGCATTATCCCAAGTTATTTTGTTTCAAGTTCTAGGAATATTTTGTTTGATGATTCAAAAACATTGTTTCGGGAAGAGATATGCTTAACTCGAATTTAGCTTCCAAATTTTATCGGGTGGACAACCCTAGGGTTAAAAGTAGTTGAACCCTAAATAATTTACCCTAACATTTGGAACTATATTAAATACTTTAGATTTGTGGAAGTCCTTATGATAAAATTAATGTTTAATAACAAACTAGATTATAATAATGTTCCTATTATGGTAATTACCAGCTAAGCCTAAGTGTTAATAAAATTAGTTAATTTACTAACAACCTAGGGTTTAGATAGAAATTGTATTTATGCCACAAATTAAATTCTATAATTATCTCCTAAATTTCATTTCAGAAAACCAAATTTCTTTTTATTCCTCATTTTTTTCGAAATAATTCCTCTTTTATTTTTTCTTTCTATTTCCTTTCCTATTTTATTTTATTTTTTTCCCTTTTCTTTCTCTCTTCTTTTTTTCCTTCTTATTTTTCCTTTCCTCCTCTGTTCACTCTCTCCTCTCCCTCTTCTCTGTTTTCTTCCTTGACTCGGTGCGCGACGGTGGAAAGACGGCGTGTGGCGGTGGTTGGCTAAGGGGAAGAAAAGGGCGGCTTTGGTGGTGGCGCGGCGTGGGCGGCGACGCGGCACCGCGGCGGCGGCGGCAATGGCGTGGCGACGGAGCTCCGACGACGGCGCGGCTTGCTGCGAGGAGGAGGGAAATGGGTGGTGAGGAGAGAGAGGGCTTGGGCCGCCCATTTATAGGCGTGGCCGGAGGAAGAGGGGTCCGGCGGCGTACGGCACGGGCACGCGCGAGGGGGTCCGGCGGTGTGCGGGGCCGGTCGGCGCGCGGCGGCACGCGCGCGCGAGGGTAGGAGGGCCTTGTGGCTAGGCGGCGCGCGGCACGCGCGGGTGGGCATGGGCGCGGGGCGCGAGGCGGCGATGGCGCGCGCGGCACGGCGGCTGCGGGTGGCGCGGTGCGTGGGCGACACGTGCGCGGGCGGTCGGGCCGGCGCGGGCGTGCGTGCGGGGCGGGGCCGGGCATGGCGCGGCGCGCGTCGCTCGCGGCTAGGGGTCGGGTCGAACACGTGGCCGACAATGAACAGTGCTCTTTTCTATTTTCCCGAATTACTTTCCTATTTTCCCAATTATTTTTCCTTTCATTCTAAAAATTCAAAATAAATTCTAATACTCCCAAAATTAATTTAAAAATACATTTTCAAATTTTTCCCCCACTTTTCAATATTCAAAATATATTTTCATCCCTAATTTATTCCTTTCTTTTAAATTTGAAGGTTAGGATTTTTTTGATTAAAATTACTTTCCCAACTTCATATTTTCTTTTCTAAATATTTTTATTATTCATATTTGGATATTAATTACTTTTCAATCACTATTTTAGGGTTTAGACCAAAATTATATACTTTTCAAATAATTTTTTATAGATTCCCAAGTCTTACATATTATTCCCTCGGCTTTTCATTCTTTAAATAAAATTTTATTTTATCTATATCACGCGACAAAACTTATAGATAAGAGGCAATAAACACGACGAGATGCAATAATACCAAAAGTTTTTTGTAAGTCCCAAATTTTAGTTTTTGATTTTTAAATCTTTGATTTTCAGGGTGTTACACTCGGCAGCCTGCAAGAGAAAGAGAGAGGGAAGGGAAGAGGAGCACAAGAGAGAGGAAGGAAACAGGCAGGCGAGGAGAAGAAGGAAGAAAGAGGGAAAAGAAAGGGAAAGAAAGGAAAAGAAAAGAAATAAAAAAGGAGAAAAAGGAGAAAAAGAAGAGAAAAAATAAAAAATAGGAAATATTTTTGAAAAAGATTTAAAGTGAAAATCTATTTTCTCTCCTAGAATAAAAGTGTATTTGGAGATAATATAAAATAGAAATAATTATAAATTAGGAATTTAATTGTGACTTAGTTTGTTATTAGACCCCAATTTTATCATATAAATTTATTTTGAGTTCAATTCTTAAACTATTAAATACAATCTTTTGTTTAGAATAAATCATTTAGGAATTTAAATATAATCTAGTTTGTTAGTAAAACCTAGAACCTTGTCATATAAAATTTTTAGAATTTAAATTCTAAATCATCTAGCATAGTGACACGCCTTAGAATAAATTGTCTTAGGATTCGAATTAATTGCAACCCTAGGATTTGTCAGATCGTTAAATTTGAAATAAAATTTGAATTTACCACTTCTTTTGTCAGTATAATAATTTTGAATTGTCGACCGATATCTCTTTTTCTAAATTATAATAGACTAACTCGAAATAACATCACCTTATAATTAATTAACTCGATAAAATGCGAAACTTCAGATGTTTGTATCTCATTCATTTTAACTCGGATTCTATCGAAACTCGAACATAAATTTACTTAAAATCGTAGCTTAGTGTTAGAAGCCGCTTTTGCTATTTATTTGGCTTTTGGTGATTCTTATTTGAATTCTAATCGAATTCAATTGGATTTCTTGCACGTATAATAGCACCCGAGGGAACCGTTGAGAACATCGAAGACTCAAGCCAACAAGGTCACGAGCAAGGCAAGTCATCACTCCCTTTGAACATATTGGTCCTATTTGCGAACTTGTGTTGATTCTAAAACTAAAATGTGCATGCTCTACATAAAGAATACCAATTCTTATTATCCCATGCCTTGATGTTGATTACCTTTAGTTTTATTCTTTGTAACCCTCGACATGATGTAACCGAAGGAAATCTTCGGTAAAATGCTTAGCCATGCTATCATTAGATTCATGCATACTCATGCTTTTGCAAATAACTATATGCTTGGGCAACTACCTTTGGGAAAGGTAGTTGGGATACAGCATGTGGAGACATGAGCGCCACATTGCCATGAGAATGATCAAATGAGTTTTGACAAAAATTAAAAATACCAAACAAATGTTTTAGACTGGGGCGGCTGGATGATTTGGGTGGATTCCGGAAAAGGCAAGTGCCGACCCTAGTCAATTAAGGACCGAGCCATGAGATAGCCGGGAAACGAGCCAGTACAACCGTACTTCTTGAATGGGTATAGACCTAGCGGAGTAAATAGCCGAGCGGAGGCGGTACCCCTGCATAGTGGTTCTTATGTATGAGATTAGACTGAGAATGGATGATTGAAAATCAAAATTAATTATAACTTGAAGAATGAAGTTTTCCCTTACCCCGGGAGCGCCAGAACTCCTCACACTGCTAGGAAAGGACGGCTAGAGTGCAAGAGGATTTAAGTTCATGTGGCGGGTACTGCCAAAGTGAGGTTATTGAAAGGCTTTGCCGTGACACGTCTCATGTGTTGGGACGTAGGCTCATTTGTTGGGCAGTCACGGAGTACAGGTAAACTGTACATCCACTGCAGTGTGAATGAATCAATCTATTCGAATAGCCATGCTCGCGGATATAGAGCGTCGTGACAAGACTTTCGCTTGGCTAGACTCTAAATTTTAAAATGACGAGATGGGTTTGCATGATGATTCTTATTCATTGGTGGATCAACTTCTCGAAAGGTGAGAAGGGTAGACTCCCTAGAAAACCATGACGATCCGGAGGCGGGAAGCCATCCTTGGAATCACTATGGATGGTAGACAGAACCGTCGCCGACTTAATGAACTATGGAACTAAAACTTGACTTGGCTAGCTGCTAGGTTTGTGAAAAGATTTGCAAAGTTAGCTTTGTGCAAATAAACCACGACATTTCCTTGAAATCCCCTATCATGTGCATCTTTCCGTGTTGGCTTGCTGAGTACGGTTGGTACTCACCCTTGCTATACGCACAAACCTTCAGATGGTGAGAATGAAGACTTGGAGGATCCATATGCCTACTACCAGGAGGGCGAAGAAGACGATGGCGCCTGCTAAGTCTTAGTCTCCGGTCGTTGCCTGTGGCAATCGACAGGCCGCTGCCTTCCTTCTGCTGCCTTACCTAATTTTTACTTTTGGTTGTATCTGGACCATGAGGTCCTATCTGTTGGATATTGCCTTCGGGCCTATATTGTAATACTTTTGGTGTAAGACTATTCGTGCATATGCACCTGATAATTCAGTACTGTATTTCGTGGGTACCAAACTACTCGATCCAGGGAAATGGTACTATGAACATGAAAGATTTCCGTTCCAAAAACGGGGGTCCACAGCGGGGCAGGCAGCTTGGGCCGGTGGCCCGAAGGGAAATTTGACATGTAGAATCCAAGAAAAATCCTACCATGTCATTTCCACTTATTAATTCTATTTTTAAAATTATTTGTTTGCTCCGGATTAATTCCAAAATTTTCTTTTTTTGAGAATTATTTAAATGATTTAAAAGGGGCAAAACTCAGGGTGTGACAAACCTACCCCCCCTTAAACGGAATCTCAACCTTGAGATTCGGAGGTACTGACGAAAAGATGAGGGTGCATGGCCTTCAACTCATTTTCTCTTTCCTAGGTAGCTTCTTCTTCCAAGTGATGAGTCCACTGAACTTTGCAAAATCTGATAACCTTGTTCCGAGTCCTTCTCTCGGTGGTCTCAAGGATACGAGCTGGTTTCTCTACGTAGGTCAAGTCCTCTTGGATTTCAATTAGGTATGGACTCGCCTGCTCTTCTGGTACTCTCAAACATTTCTTTAACTGAGAGACATGGAATACGTCGTGAATACCTTTCATGTTGGATGGAAGCTCGAGCTGATAAGCGACTTCTCCTCGACGTTCCCGAATTCTGTGTGGTCCCACAAAACGTGGTGCCAACTTGCCTTTGGTTTGAAAACGATGTACTCCCCGGAAAGGTGTGACCCGAAGATACACATAATCTCCTGCTTCAAAAGAGAGGTCTCTTCGACGATTGTTTGCGTAGCTCTTTTGCCAAGACTGCACAATCCTCAATCTTTCCCTAATTGTTTGGACTTTTGCTTCTGCTTCACTTATCACTTTTGTCCCGATCAACTGACGCTCACCAGTCTGATCCCAGAAAAGGGGTGTACGACACTTCCGTCCATACAATGCCTCATATGGTGCCATTCGAATACTGGCTTGGTAACTGTTGTTATAAGAGAATTCCGCGTAAGGCAAACTCTTGTCCCATACTCTTCCAAACTCAAGTGCACATGTTCTCAATATATCTTCCAGAATTTGATTCACTCTCTGGGTTTGACCATCAGTCTGCTGGTGATAGGCCATACTGAAGTTCAAAGGGGTACCAAGCTCTTCTTGCAACTTCTGCCCGAACTTGGAAGTAAACTGACTTCCTCAATCAAACATGATCTTCTTAGGTACTCCATGTAAACACATTATTCTAACAAGGTATAGTTCTGCTAACTTCTTTCCCGAATAGATGGTATGTACTGGTATGAAGTGAGCCATCTTCGTGAGTCGATCTACGATGACCCAGATTGAATCATGTCCTGACAATGTTCGGGGTAAACCTGTGATGAAATCCATTCCAATCTCTTCCCATTTCCATTTCGGAATTTGGAGGGGGTTGCAACAGTCCTGCGGGCCGTTGATGTTCTGCCTTGACTCACTGACAAACATCACAGAGTGCGACGAATTCAGCTATTCCTCTCCTCATACTGACCCACCAGAACTTCTCCTTGAGATCTTGGTACATATTTGTTTGACCCAGATGGATTGAATATTGGGTTTGATGAGCTTCCGTAAGAATCAGTTTCTTCAATTCTTTATCTTCCGGTATACACAATCTCTTTCCCATTCAGATTGTTCCATGCTCGTCTTTAGTGAAGTCCCGAGATTTTCCGACTCTCATGTTCTTCTTGAGTTCAGCTATCTCGGGATCTAACGCCTGAGCAGCCCGAATTTGGTCTATGAGAGTGGGTTGAGCTTCAAGAGCGGCCACAAACCCAAATTCCATAATCTGCAGGTTCAGGCACTCAAATTCTTGCTGCAACTGGTTACACATTCCCTCTATGTTAATGGTGTTGCAGTAACTTTTCTGGCTCAGAGCATCTGCTACCACATTATCCTTGCCGGGATGATAGTGTATTCCCAAGTCGTAATCTTTGATCAGTTCCAACCGTCGTCGTTGGCAAAGGTTTAAATTTGGTTGGGTGAAGATATACTTTAAGCCTTTTATGATTCGTGTACACTTCACAATGGTTGCCGATTAGGTAGTGTCGCCAGATTTTCAAGGCATGGACCACTGCGGCTAACTCCAGATCGTGGGTTCGATAGTTGTTCTCCTGCAGACGCAACTGACGAGAAGTGTATGCGACCACTTTGCCTTCTTGCATCAACACACATCCCAGTCCTTGGGGGGACGCATCATAATACACTTGGAAATCTTTCGTCGGATCCGATAGTATCAAGACTGGCGCAGACACCAACTTCTTCTTAAGCTCTTCAAAACTCTTGTTACATTCTGCTGACCACTTGAATTTCTAATATTTCTTCAACTACTGTGTCATTGGCTTGGCAATCCTGGAGAAATTCTCAATGAACCGGCGGTAATAACCCGCAAGTCCAAGAAAATTTTGAATTTGAGTGACTATCTTTGGCGGGTCCACTTGGTAACTGACTCCACATTCGAGGGATCCATGGCTACTCCTTGGGCATTCACAATGTGATCGAGGAACTGCACTTCCTTTAACCAGAAGGCACACTTGCTAAACTTAGCGTAGAGTTGATGATCTCTCAACTTCTCGAGCACTTACCGAAGGTGATGTTCGTGTTCCTCCTCGGTCTTGGAGTAGATCAAAATGTCATCAATAAACACCACAACAAATTTGTCCAAGCATTCCATAAACACCTTGTTCATGAGGTTCATGAAGAAGGCCGGTGCATTGGTCAATCCAAAAGACATGATCGTACACTCATACAAACCATACCGAGTGATGAAGGCGGTCTTGGGAATGTTCTCCTGGATCCTCAATTGGTGATAGCCTGATCGCAGGTCTATCTTGGAGAATACCTTTGCCCCCTTGAGTTGATTAAACAAGTCATCAATCCGCGGTAGAGGGTACTTATTCTTAATAGTAACCTCATTGAGTGCGTGATAATCGATGCACATTCTCTTGGTCTTATCTTTCTTCTCTACAAATATCACCAGAGCACCCCAGGTTGACGTGCTCGGGTGGATATACCTTTCTGCAACTGTTCATCAACTTGCTTCTTGACTTCTGCCAACTCGTTGGCTCCCATTCTATACTGTCTCTTATGGACTGGGGCAGTTCCAGGCACCAGATCAATCCGGAATTCAATTTCTCTTTCTGGTGGCATCTTGGTTAGATCTTCTAGAAAAACTTCAGGATATTCTCTGACTATGGGGATGTCTTCTAATTTCATATGGGTCTTTGCTACTTCAAACGATTCCCTGGTAGAAGCCTGATTCAAACTTGCTACGGTCTTTGATGGCTTGGGAGAATGTAAAGTAATCTCCTCTCATTTTCCATTGATTAAAGTGATCGTACGACTAGCACAATCAATCACTCCCTTATGTCTTGACAACCAATCCATGCCAAGAATGACATCTAGGCCTTTTGATTCAAGAAGGATAAGATTGGCTAGAAATTGGGATCCTTGGATTTCTATTGCCACTGAGGGACAGTAGTGAGCGGTGTCCAAATGATTTTCAAGGGTTTGAACTCGCATAGGTATCTTAAGTTCCACTACTGATAACCCATGTGCCCCAACAAACTGTTTGGAAATAAATGAATGCGTAGCACCATAATCAAATAATACTATAGCAGGAGTGAGATTCATAGGAAACTTACCCAGTATAACTTCGGGCGCAGCGTGCGCATGTAACATCCTGAAAATCGAAGAAACTAAAATCGGAAACATAAAAATCAGAACTTTCAAAAACCTTCGCTTGTTGTTTCTTCCTCGAGTTTGTTGCTTCTTATTTGCCAGCTCAGTTGCATGAATATAGTTGTGATCAATTCTCTTTTGGTGTTTGTGGATGATTTGGAGTTTGTCGGAGAGAAAAATTCGAAATTCAGAATTAGGAATTTTTAAAAAAGAAATCGGAGATAAGATGCGGATTTATGAAAATGCGAATTTGTGAGTTAGAGTATTAATTGTGGAGGGTGAAATATAAATTAGGGCACAAAATATAGAATAAAAATATTTAGGGATTTACAAGGAATCTGGGAAAATTTTTGAAAAATAAAATAGGGAATTATGAAATTAGGAAAAAGGGATTTAAATAAATAAATATGAAAAATATTATGGGAAAATAAAAGTGGAGAAAAAGTTGAAAATATAGTACTAAAAATTATTTTTGGAATATTAGGATTTATTTTGGAATTTTTAGAGGGAGGAAAATTGAAATCGGAATTAAAAATCAAAAATCGGGAAAATAGAAAATAGCACTTGTTCATATTGCGCCAAGTGTTCGACGCTGTACCACGTCCGCCCGCGCGCGCACGCGCCCGCGCCGCGCCTCGCCCACGCCCGGCCCCGCCTCGCACCGCCCGCGCGCGCCGGCCTACCCCGCGAGCCACGCGCCGCGCGCACGCACGCCCCGCCCGTGCCCTCGCCGGCCCCGCCCGCGCCGCACGCCTCGCCGCGCGCGCATCGTGCCCAGACCCTCCCCACGCCGCGCGCATCGTGCCGGACCCCGCCCGCGCGCGCGCGCTCCGCCCGCCGCGTCGCGCCCGCCCGTGCACCCGCCCGTTCCGCACCTCGCCGCGTGTCGCCACCGTGCATGCCACGCCGGCCCCTCCCTTCTCCACGCCGCGGCGCGTGCCTATAAAAGGAGGCCGCACCCCACCCTCTCCCACACCGTCGCCGCCCCTTTCCCGCACCGCCGCCTCTCCTCCTTTCCCGAGCGCCAACGCCGTCGCCGCCGTGCGCCAAAGTCGCCGGGCCTCGCCGTGCCTCCGCGGGGGCCGCCGTCGCCGGTAAGCCCCACCGCCGCCCTCTTTTCCCTCGCGCGCTAGCGCCGCCGCCGCCTCTGTTTTGGGCCGAGCCCGGCCGAATAGTTGGCGGGCATTGAACAATGGCGCCGTGAAAATTAAAAAAAGAAAAATAGGAAAAATTTGGAAAACTTTTAGGAAATTAGGAAAAATATTTTGGAAGGGTTTGAGTAAAATTTTGGGCAAAATTAAAGTATATTTTTGTATGTTCTCTCGGTGCGAAAATTTGAAAATCAAACTGGACTTTTCCGAAATTTCGTTTTGCGTCGTTTTTGAATCCGAATTTCGTTTAGATCTTTCTCGCCATTTAAATATGTTTCTCTTTTGTGCTCGGACCTTCAAAACCTCGAGCACCAATCCCTCCGCGGATATTTTCAAATCTATTTTCTCGAACAAATCGCGATCGTCGTTTTGCGAAAACCCTAAGTCGTCGACCCGATGTCAAAACTTGGAGTTTTCCGGGGCATCTTAGTACAAACTTAAGTAGGAATTTGGGCTTAGCGCTTGGAATCGTTTCGAGACTTTTTCGGATCTTTTTCAACCTTTTGGTGTTATATGGGATTCTAATCGGGATCGATTGATTTTTCGCACGTACGGGTAGCACCTGAAGAGACCGGCATCGACCCCGTTGAAGACACCACTCCACAAGCGTGCGAGCAAGGCAAGTCATCACACTCTTTGAACATATTGATCCTACTTTGCGAAATGATGTTGATTTCAATTACAAATTGCATGCTATACACAAATGAGTACCTATGCTTGGCATACCCTGCTTTGATATTGATTACCTTTAGAATCATTCTTTGTAACCTTCGATGTGATATGACCGGAGGCTAACTTCGGTAAAAAAATGCTTAGCCCTGCTTATACTAGATCCCTGCATTCTCATGATTTCACAAAGAAGCTTTGTGCTTGGGCAACTACCTTAGGGAAGGTAGTGAAATGCAGCCTGTGGAGACATGAGCGCCACATGGCCATGAGAATGATGAACTAAGTCTGATGAAAATTGAAAATGCTATACAAATGTTTTAGACTGGGCGGCCGGATGATTTGGGTGGATTCCGGAAAAGGCAAGTGCCGACCCTGGTCAATTAAGGACCGAGCCATGAGATAGCGGAAACGAGCCGCACAACCGTACTTCTCGAATGGGTATAGACCTAGCCGACTAGATAGCCGAGCGGAGGCGTATCCTTGCATAGATGGTTCTTTATGATGTGGTTTATGTGATGAGGATGAGGCTGCGGCCTATGTTTTGGATGGTGGAAATTAAATCGATATTAATTAAACTTAAAGATTGAGATAGTTTTCTCTTACCCCGGGTGCGCCAGAACTCCTCTCACTGCTAGAAAATGACTGCTAGAGTGCATGAGGGCTTAAGTTCATGGAGCGAGTACTGCCAAAGTGAGGTTATCGAAAGGCTTTGCCGTGACCATCTCATGTGTTGGGACGTAGGCTCATTCGTTGGGCTGTCGCGGAGTACGGGTAAAGTGTACATCCACTGCAGTGTGAGTGAACCAATCTATTCGAATAGCCGTGCTCGCGGATATCGAGCATCGCGACAAGACTTTCGCTTGGCTAGACTTTAAACTTAAAACTGCTGGAATGGGTTCGCATGATGATTTCATTCGCTGGTGGATCAACTTCTCGAGATGCGAGAAGGGGTGGATTCCCCAGAAAACCATGACGAATCGGAGGCGGGAAGCCATCCTTGGAATCACGATGGATGGTAGACAGAACCGTCGCCGAATTAATGAACTATGAAACTAAAACTTGACTTCGCTAGTTGTTAGGCTTGTGAAAAGATTTGTGAAAATTGGCTTTATGCAAAAGAGATCCAGCCATTCCTTGGATAACCCTATCATATGCATCACTTCCGTGTTGGCTTGCTGAGTACGGTTGGTACTCACCCTTGCTATACGCACAAACCTTCAGATGGTGGGAATGAAGAACCGGAGGATCCTTACGCTTACTACCAGGAGGGTGAAGAAGCTGATGGCGCTTACTAGGTCTTAGCCCCGGTCGTTGCCTGTAGCAACTGACATGCCGCTACCTCTATTCCGCTGTCGTATCTAATTTCTGCTTTTGTGTTGTATCCGGACCATGAGGTCCTGTGTGTTGAACAATGCCTTTGGGCCTATCGTTGTAATAATTTCGTTGTAAGACTGTTCGTGCATGTGCACCTGATTATTCAGTACTGTATATCGTGGGTACCAACTACTCGATCCAGGGAAATGGTACTAAGAACACGAAAGATTCCCGTTCCAAAAACGGGGGTCCACAGAGCTGGTATCAGAGCCATGCGACCGTAGGATAAGACCAATTGGCGCCCTACCCCTGACTAGTTGGCTAAAGGGAAGTATCCCTACGTAGGACCATTTCCAAACTAATATTTCTGAAAATACAAATATACCTTTTCTATATCTGTATTTCCTTTTCTTTACCAAATGGTTTTGATGATAGCTCTCTCCCTCTAACCCTAAGTTGCCTTCAAAAGCAGATGTCGAACCATGTCGGAACCTGGGAAATCACCATCCCACGAGACGAGGGATTCGTGGCACAGCTTCAGTCATTGCTGTGGTGTTTAAGATATCCAGAACCACCCACTTACCAGATCAAGAGACATGGCTCCGAAGGATATCCAGCATGGGAAGCAGCAGTTTCCGTGGAAGCCCGCATGGGAAGTGAAACACCTTTTTGCTTTCACACCCGCTATCACCGAGATTTAGCGGAAGCAGCCATTCAAGACGCGGCCCGCGAAGCATTTCTTCGCCTTAATGCGATACACCGTGCTGAACTTACAGTGACAGAGTTCGTGCACCATCCCTATCGCGAGGAAGGCAACCCAGTTTGCACCGTGGAAGCCACCCCCTGCTGCTACAACCCTATGGTCACACGTCTATCACGCTGGGCGGAGACGACGGACGACTGCTACGAAGAAGCTTTACTCGAGATCAACGACCAGCAGCAACGCCTCAATGATCTGGTCAAGAGCCACCAGGGCTGTGGGGATCAGATCAACATGCTGCAGACTCAGCTGCAGGCCAACGGTGCCCAATATGAGCAGCTCTCGGACCGTTACATGGCCCGTGGGGAAGCCCTGGTAGAGCTGGAGGAGCAGCTCAGGAAGAGCAAGCAACAAGTCAACCAGCTGGAGGAACAGCTGCGCTCCCGCCCTGTCCATGCTGCTGGTACTTCCACCGGAATTGTACCAACACCTCCTGCTCCTGTGCCCGACCACTACTACCTTATGACTCCAGCATGCTTGGACACCTTTCAAGCCATGATGGAGCAAGCTTTTATGTTAAGCACAGAGCCGGCGCCATACCTGATAGACCCCACAGCTGCCACTTCCATGGGACCCACCTCGAACTCAGTAGCAGTGCCATCCGAACCTGGATCGGGAGAGGAGAACCCCATCCAGATCCACACCGACTCTAAGTCTGAGACGGAACCTATGGAGATCAAATGGGAGTCCAGCGACACCGATCCAATGGAGGAGGAAGCTCCCACTCGTCGCCTGACTCACACCGGAGGTCCCCTCACTCGCAAGACCGCTCGCAAGAGTACACGGCCACCGAGCAGGAAGATCCGGCATGACTCCGAGGCCACCACCTCTGAGCCATGGGGACTCCGATTTGCTTCAGCAGAGGATCACCCCCTTCCTGCACCTGGCTCCTGCGGATGGTTGGATGATTAGGCGAGAGGACCACCCCAGCTTGATCTCGCTTTGGACGGTTCGGCAGCAAGGATCACACCCTTTCCCCCTTAATAGTTAAGGCAGTAGAACGATGCAGTTGTTGTATCTTTGCATGTGGGACTGTGCATGTACAGTCCATTGTACCCCTCTGATGTAATATTATGGACCTAAGTATCGCTTTGTGGTATCGTATTAATGAGCTTATTTTACCATGCTTGTTCGGTTGAAGATCATTTAAAAACAACTCGAAGAGAAAGCACCTAGGAACCATGACCTTAACAGGTCCGGTCTCTTAATTTATCTATCTTCTTCAGATGGCGCATCGCCGCAGAGCCGCAACAACCAACGAGAACCCACCGGAGCCCAACCCCTCCACTCTGGCGGAGGTTATGGCTCTACAGACCCAGCTGCTCCAAGCAATTGCCAACAACCAGGGGAGTCGAGGAGGATCAAGTTTAGGAGAGTTCATGCGAGCTAAGCCACCAACCTTCTCCACGGCCGAAGAACCCATGGATGCTGAGGATTGGTTGAGGGTGATCGAGAAAAAGCTAACTCTCGTCCGAGTTTGAGAAGCAGATAGAGTTATCTTCGCCACTAGCCAGCTAGAGGGTCCCGCAACTGACTGGTGGGACACCTACAAGGAAACGCGAGCTGAAGATGCCGGAGAACCGACAGGGGAAGAATTCACGGCTGCGTTCCGTGAAAATTTCGTACCAGCTGCAGTTATGAGGATGAAGAAAAACGAGTTCCGCAGGCTGCGCTAAGGAAACACCTCAGTACAAGAGTACCTGAACAAGTTCACCCAGCTTGCCCGTTACGCCACAAGTGACCTGGCAAACGAAGAAGAGAAGATGGATAAATTTATCGAGGGACTAAACGATGAGCTGAGAGGACCGATGATCGGACAAGACCACACCAGCTTCCAAAGCCTCATCAACAAAGTCGTACGGCTTGAACATGACCAAAAGATGGTAGAAAATAACCGCAAAAGGAGGCTTGCTATGACCCGCCCATTTCAGGGAGCGCCTCAACGTCCCAAGGGAGCCACCGCGTCTGGATGGAAGCCAAATGTTCCGGCAGCCGGTCGTTCCCCCGCACCCGACCATGTCAACAGGCCAGCTACACCTCAGTTTTGTACACCGACGCCAACCCTAGCCGCTCCAGGAAAAAGGAATGTGAACTGCTTCAATTGTGGAGAATTCGGGCACTACTCCAACAGCTGCCCCAAACCACGCAACACTCCTGTGCGCACCGGCGCCAATGCAACGGCCGTCCGAGGAACCCCCACCCCTGCTACGGGACGCGGTCTGCTTCAGGACCCCGCAACCCAATGAGGCCGCCACCGGGTTTCGACGTGGCCGGGTGAATCATGTGCGTGCTTGAAGAAGCTCGGGAGGATCGAACGTGCCGATGGGTATGTTCTCTATCAACTCTACCCCAGTTAAAGTCTTATTTGATTCTGGAGCCTCACATTCATTCATATCTTCCCAAGTAAGCAAACAACACCACCTACACCAAGTAAAACTTAAGAGACCTATGTTGGTACACTCACCTGGGGGAAACATAACTGTACCCCATGCTTGCATCAATGTGCCCATACGGATTAGGGACGTGGTGTTTCTTTCAAACCTTATGGTGCTATCACCCCAAACCATTGATATCATACTCGGGATGGATTGGTTGACCAAGAATAATGGAATCATAGACTGCAGTCGAAGGAAAGTCACGGTATCCACCCCATGGGGATCACCAATGAGCATAACTATGGACCAAAACCCGAAGCTATGCGAGCAAGCTGCGGGAGTATTCACCATGCTACCTCTAAGCGGGATGCCCGTAGTACAAGAATACTCGGACGTATTCCTCGAGGAATTGCCCGGAATGCCCCCGGATCGCGACATAGAGTTTATCATCGACCTAATGCCTGGTACTGCCCCCATATCCAAGAGACCTTACCGAATGCCGGCCAACGAGTTAGAAGAACTCAAGAAGCAAATTCGAGAACTACAAGAGAAAGGATTTGTACATCCCAGTTCTTCCCCCTAGGGAGCTCCAGTACTCTTCGTCAAGAAGAAGGATGGGAGTATGAGGATGTGTGTGGACTACCGATCGTTGAATGAAGTGACTATCAAAAACAAGTACCCACTACCTCGAATCGATGACCTATTCGATCAACTTAAGGGTGCGCAAGTGTTCTCAAAGATTGATCTTCGGTCGGGATATCATCAGTTGAAGATTAGAGCCGGAGATATTCCCAAAACGGCGTTCTCTACACGTTACGGGTTATACGAGTTCACAGTAATGTCCTTTGGATTGACCAATGCTCCGGCATATTTTATGAATCTGATGAACAAGGTATTCATGGAATACCTGGATAAATTCGTAGTGGTATTTATCGACGATATACTTATCTACTCCAAGAACGATGAGGAGCATGCGGAGCATCTACGATCTTGGAAAAACTCGAGAGCACCATTGTATGCAAAATTTAGCAAATGCGAGTTCGGCTCAAGGAAGTCGCTTTTCTTGGCCACGTGGTCTCAGCCAGAGGAGTAGCGGTAGACCCCGCCAAGGTCGAAGCTGTCACGGAATAGAAGGCACCCAAGTCAGTGACGGAAGTTCGGAGTTTCTTAGGCTTGGCCGGGTATTACCGAAGGTTCATCGAAGGGTTTTCCACCGTAGCCTGACCTATGACTCAACTTCTGAAGAAGGAAAAGAAGTTTGAATGGAACGAGAAGTGTCAAGAAGCCTTTGACCAACTAAAAGAATAGTTAACCACCGCCCCAATCTTAACTTTACCTGACAACCGGAAGGATTTCGTGATGTACTGTGATGCGTCTTGGCAAGGACTAGGAGGCATGTTAATGCAGGATGGGAAGGTCGTAGCATATGCCTCGCGACAGTTACGACCCCACGAGGAGAACTATCCCACACACGACCTGGAACTAGCCGCGGTTGTTCACGCATTAAAGATCTGGAGACACTACCTGATCGGGAACCACTGTGATGTATATACTGATCACAAGAGCTTGAAATACTTCTTTACTCAGTCTGATCTCAACCTACGACAGAGACGATGGTTGGAATTGATCAAAGATTACGATCTAGGAATCCATTACCATCCCGGCAAGGCAAATGTAGTGGCCGATGCGTTAAGCCGCAAAGCCCAGTGCAACCATATGGGAATGGAAGGTATGGCCAGTGAGCTCCAAGAAGAAATGGCTCGACTTAATCTGCACCTGATTCCTCACGGAGAAGCAAACTCGCTGGAAATCCAACCCCTTCTGAGGACTCAAATAGAAGAAGCCCAAAAGGGAAATGAGGAAACCCAGGAAATCAAAGAACGCATGGCCGCTGGACGCGCTAAGGAATTTTCGGTAGACGACAAGGGAATCCTGTGGTACAAGAAAAGAATCTGCGTGCCTGAACAAGGTGGTTTGAGAGGGTTGATCTTAAAAGAAGCACACGAATCGGCATATTCGTTACATCCAGGAAGCACGAAAATGTACCAGGATTTGAAGGGAGAATACTGGTGGCCCAATATGAAGAGAGATGTAGCCGAATACGTAGCCGTGTGCGATGTATGCCAAAGAGTGAAAGCTGAGCATCAACGACCGGCAGGCCTACTGCAGCCGCTCAAGATTCCCGAATGGAAATGGGACAAGATAGGCATGGATTTCATAGTTGGACTACCCAAAACTGCGACTGGTTACGATTCCATTTGGGTAATAGTAGATCGGCTCACCAAGACCGCCAGATTTATTCCCGTAAAGACTAACTACAACAGTGCCAAGCTAGCGGAACTATATATAAGTAGGATTGTATGTCTCCATGGTGTACCAAAAAGGATTATATCAGATCGTGGTACCCAATTCACATCTCAATTCTGGAACAAAGTTCACGAGGCACTCGGAAGTCACCTTGCCTTCAGTACCGCTTACCACCCACAGACCGACGGGCACTGAAAGGACAAATCAAGTGTTAGAAGATATGCTGAGAGCTTGTGCGTTGGATTTCACCAAGGATTGGGAGAAATGTTTACCATACGCCGAGTTCTCCTACAACAATAGCTACCAAGCCAGTCTGAAGATGTCACCAAACGAAGCCTTATTTGTTCGCCGATGCCGAACCCCATTGATGTGGTCAGAAACCGGTGAACGAGCCGTATTCGGGCCTGACATAATCAAAGAGGCCGAGGAAAAGGTTCGCCTGATCCGGGACCGATTACAAGCTGCCCAATCACGACAAAAGAGCTACGCGGATACCCGTCGAAGAGAATTAGAATTTAAAGAAGGTGACTATGTGTATCTGAAGGTCTCACCACTACGGGGAACTCAGAGGTTCAAGGTTAAAGGGAAACTCGCACCAAGATACGTGGGCCCATTCTTAATAAACGCTAGAAGAGGTGAGGTGGCCTACCAGCTGGAGCTGCCCGAGAACCTCTCCGATGTCCACCCAGTATTCCACGTGTCGCAGCTTAAAGAAATGTCTCGGGTGCCGAAGAGCAAGCTCCTTTGGAAACCATCCATGTCAACAGTGATCTTACCTACCCGGAGCATCCAATAAAGATACTGGACGAGGCAGAAAAGAAGACATGGACCAAGTCATGGCGCATGTACAAAGTGCAATGGAGCAACCACGCTGAAGAGGATGCTACCTGGGAGAGCGAGGATTTCCTGAAGACGGAATACCCACACCTACTTAGCAACCGGTAAGAAATCTCGGGAACGAGATTTATTGTTAGGGGGTAGGTTTGTAACATCCTGAAAATCGAAGAAACTGAAATCGGAAACATAAAAATCGGAACTTTCAAAAACCTTCGCTTGTTGTTTCTTCCTCGAGCTTGTTGCTTCTTATTTGCCAGCTCAGTTGCATGAATATAGTTGTGATCAATTCTCTTTTGGTGTTTGTGGATGATTTGGAGTTTGTCAGAGAGAAAAATTCGAAATTCAGAATTAGGAATTTTTAAAAAAGAAATCGGAGATAAGATGCGGATTTATGAAAATGCGAATTTGTGAATTAGAGTATTAATTGTGGAGGGTGAAAGATAAATTAGGGCACAAAATATACAATAAAAATATTTAGGGATTTACAAGGAATCGGAAAATTTTTGAAAAATAAAAATAGGGAATTATGAAATTAGGAAAAAGGGATTTAAATAAATAAATATGAAAAATATTGTGGGAAAATAAAAGTGGAGAAAAAGTTGAAAATATAGTATTAAAAATTATTTTTGGAATATTAGGATTTATTTTGGAAGTTTTAGAGGGAGGAAAATTGAAATCGAATTAAAAATTAAAAATCGGGAAAATAGAAAATAGCACTGTTCATATTGCGCCAAGTGTTCGACTCCGTACCGCGCCGTACCGCGCCCGCCCGCGCGCGACACGCGTCGCGCCGCGCCGCCCGCGCCCGGCCCCGCCCTCGCACCCGCGCGCGCCGGCCCCTACCCCGCGCGAGCCACGCGCGCGCAGCCGCGCCCGCAGCACGCACGCCCGCGCCTTGGCCCCGCCCGCGCCGCGCCCCGCCGCCACGCGCCCGTGGCCGCGCCCGCCCCGCCCGCGCCGCACGCCCTCGCCGCGCGCGCATCGTGCCCGGACCCCCACGCCGCGCGCGCATCGTGCCGACCCCGCCGCCCCGCGCTCGCTCCGCCCGCCGTCGCGCGCCCGCCCGTACCCGGCCCGTTCCGCGCCTCACCGCGTGTCGCCACCGTACGCGCCACGCCGGCCCCTCCCTTCTCCACGCCGCGCCGCGCGCCTAAAAGGGAGGCCGCACCCCCACCCTCTCCCACACCGTCGCCGCCCTTTCCCGCACCGCCGCCTCTCCTCCTTTTCCCAGCGCCAACGCCGTCGCCGCCGTGCGCCAAAGTCGCCGGGCCTCGCCGTGCCTCCGCGACGGCCGCCGTCACCGGTAAGCCCCGCCGCCGCCCTCTTTTCCTCGCGCGCTAGCGCCGCCGCCTCTGTTTTGGGCCGAGCCCCGGTCGAACAGTTGGCGGGCATTGAACAGATGGCGCCGTGAAAATTAAAAAAATAGGAAAATTTTGGAAAAATTTTAGGAAATTAGGAAAAATATTTTGGAAAGGTTTGAGTAAAATTTTGGGCAAAATTAAAGTATATTTTTGTATGTTTTCTCGGTGCGAAAATTTGAAAATCAAATCTGGACTTTTCCGAAATTTCGTTTTGCGTCGTTTTTGAATCCGAATTTCGTTTAGATCTTTCTCGCCATTTAAATATGTTTCTCTTTTGTGCTCGGACCTTCAAAACCTCGAGCACCAATCCCTCCGCGGATATTTTCAAATCTATTTTCTCGAACAAATCGCGATCGTCGTTTTGCGAAAACCCTAAGTCGTCGACCCGATGTCAAAACTTGGAGTTTTCCGGGGCATCTTAGTACAAACTTAAGTAGGAATTTGGGCTTAGCGCTTGGAATCGTTTCTGAGACTTTTTCGGATCTTTTTCAACCTTTTGGTGTTATATGGGATTCTAATCGGGATCGATTGATTTTTCGCACGTACGGGTAGCACCTGAAGAGACCGGCATCGACCCCGTTGAAGACACCACTCCACAAGCGTGCGAGCAAGGCAAGTCATCACACTCTTTGAACATATTGATCCTACTTTGCGAAATGATGTTGATTTCAATTACAAATTGCATGCTATACACAAATGAGTACCTATGCTTGGCATACCCCGCTTTGATATTGATTACCTTTAGAATCATTCTTTGTAACCTTCGATGTGATATGACCGGAGGCTAACTTCGGTAAAAAAAATGCTTAGCCCTGCTTATACTAGATCTCTGCATTCTCATGATTTCACAAAGAAGCTTTGTGCTTGGGCAACTACCTTAGGGAAGGTAGTGAAATGCAGCCTGTGGAGACATGAGCGCCACATGGCCATGAGAATGATGAACTAAGTCTGATGAAAATTGAAAATGCTATACAAATGTTTTAGACTGGGGCGGCCGGATGATTTGGGTGGATTCCGGAAAAGGCAAGTGCCGACCCTGGTCAATTAAGGATCGAGCCATGAGATAGCCGGGAAATGAGCCAGTACAACCGTACTTCTCGAATGGGTATAGACCTAGCTGACTAGATAGCCGAGCGGAGGCAGTATCCTTGCATAGATGGTTCTTTATGATGTGGTTTATGTGATGAGGATGAGGCTGCGGCCTATGTTGTGGATGGTGGAAATTAAATCGATATTAATTAAACTTAAAGATTGAGGAAGTTTTCTCTTACCCCGGGTGCGCCAGAACTCCTCTCACTGCTAGAAAATGACGGCTAGAGTGCATGAGGGCTTAAGTTCATGGAGCGGGTACTGCCGAAGTGAGGTTATCGAAAGGCTTTGCCGTGACCGTCTCATGTGTTGGGACGTAGGCTCATTCGTTGGGCTGTCGCAGAGTACGGGTAAAGTGTACATCCACTGCAGTGTGAGTGAACCAATCTATTCGAATAGCCGTGCTCGCGGATATCGAGCATCGCGACAAGACTTTCGCTTAGCTAGACTTTAAACTTAAAACTGCTGGAATGGGTTCGCATGATGATTTCATTCGCTGGTGGATCAACTTCTCGAGATGCGAGAAGGGGTGGATTCCCGAAAACCATGACGAATCGGAGGCGGGAAGCTATCCTTGGAATCACGATGGATGATAGACGAACCGTCGCCGAATTAATGAACTATGGAACTAAAACTTGACTTGGCTAGTTGTTAGGCTTGTGAAAAGATTTGTGAAAATTGGCTTTATGCAAAAGAGCTCCAGCCATTCCTTGGATAACCCTATCATATGCATCACTTCTGTGTTTGGCTTGCTGAGTACGGTTGGTACTCACCCTTGCTATACGCACAAATCTTCAGATGGTGGGAATGAAGAACCGGAGGATCCTTACGCTTACTACCAGGAGGGTGAAGAAGCTGATGGTGCTTACTAGGTCTTAGCCCCGGTCGTTGCCTGTGGCAACTGACATGCCGCTGCCTCTATTCCACTGTCGTATCTAATTTTTGCTTTTGTGTTGTATCCGGACCATGAGGTCCTGTGTTTTGAACAATGCCTTCGGGCCTATCGTTGTAATAATTTCGTTGTAAGACTGTTCGTGCATGTGCACCTGATTATTCAGTACTGTATATCGTGGGTACCAACTACTCGATCCAGGGAAATGGTACTAACAATATGAAAGATTCCCGTTCCAAAAACGGGGGTCCACAGCGCATCCTCTTAGGGTTTTCCACTTGGCTTGTCCTACAGTCAAGAGCTGGCTCTCATACCAACTTGTCACGTCCAGAAATTCAAGCTAAAATTTTCGCAACTAATTTGTACATTCAATCCTCGTCCAGGAATCAGTCGAGGTACACAAATCGACAATTATTGATATTACAGAATCCACGTCTTAGAAACAGTATAAAAGAATACAAAAATGCATTGGACAAGAAAAGACTAACTAAACTGAAACTCTAACTCTTGCGACGGAACTCCAATGCACCACAGGCAACCTTGACGTCGAACGCAAGCCTAATCCTCGTCGAAACTTTCCTCTTCTGCAACCTCTGGCTCTGGTGGGGAAAATTAAGCAAGACTGAGTACTACCCACTGTACTCAACAAGTCATACCGGAAGAGAAGACATGATGCAGGATAATTCACAAGGAAGGAATAGGGTCTCATTTGCATAAACAACATTTCATAAATAATAATAATAGTTAACAACAGTAAAACAGTCATAATAATTAAGCAACATTAAATAAACATTGTCCAACGTTAAATCCACGTTGCAACAGGCCCAACCATCCATCCATACTAGTCAAGTTCCATTAGTCATATTATTATTTAAATGAGACTAATCATGGTGAATCTGGTTGATCGCCCATAACCGCGGGCACAGCTATTCGAATAGTTTTACTCTGATCAGAGGTGTACAACTATAGCCACAAGACACATCCCCACAAAACGTTACCGCGCGTCGGTGTACCACCATGATACCCCGAAAAGGAACTGTGACATGACCATTCGCATAACCCCATCCAACCAATCGTACCACACCAAGGTTTTCCCCCACTCCCATCAAGATAATGGGCAGCCCCCTCGCATGCCGCGGTGAACCCAGAAGCCGATCAACCCTTAAAACCGGGGCCAACCCAACTCCATCACGCCCACCCTTACTAGGGTACGTCGGCTAAAGACAGCTACACTACAGATCCAGTCATTACCCATGCTGGCTTGTGATATGCACAGTAATTCTTTCAGCGTTTCTCGAGAACCGGTCTTTGATGTCATGAGCACCTTAACAAAATCATCAAACCATGTGCTCACAACCCACCATTATCATATTTTAATATTATTAGACAGTATCACATACTTGATATCCTCTGAATATTAATCTCCATAGAAATATTTGATTACTGTGATTCCCTTATGTGAGCTAACTGATCTAAGCCAGGCTAAGCATGTCCTAAACTAATATCTAGTCATATTGGACCCAAGTCATCAATGGTAGGAGGTAATCAATTCCTATGGTTGAGTACAATAGGTATAATAGTCCCATGAAATGATATTCTAAAACATATACAGTATTGGAGAAAAAAGGAGATATTTAAATAAAATAGGTACAATATGATCAATGTAAAGTATGACTTGCTTTGCTCTGAATATTGGGGAACCTCGGTGACTACTTCAAAGTAAACGGGATCACCGGAATTATCGAAATCCACACGACAAACAAAGCATTCAACAAAACAAGCTATAAGTATACTGAAACAGCACAAGAAACTATTTTTAATGGATTCTTGACATTTTTTGGATTGAATGAAATTTGAATGGACTAAAACGGAACTTGAATTAAAAAGATATGAATTTTAGAAGTTTAATGTGATTTTTAAACTAAACAGAAAAACCCTAAATTAATTATTGTGTAATTAAGTCCCTTGTTGACGCAAGCAATGCGCGCGGGTCAGGTAGGGGCTGACGTTAGCGACGGGCGCAGGTGCTGACGTCAGTGGCTGACGTCGGCTAGGGCTGATGTCAGCGCCTAGGGCTGACGTCAGCGGCGTTGACGCAAGGGGCGCCGAGCTCGGTCCATGGGTGGACCAAGTCCACGGACGGCGGCGTGGCGCGGACACGTGGCGTGATCCGACCGGGCGCGGCGACGGGATCGGATGGTCCGGCGGCGCTAGGGTTAGGGTTGTGCCGGGCGGTGGTGGCCAGCACGGCTCGGCCGGCCGGCTCGTCGACGGTGTGGGACAACACGGCGGCTCGGGGCAGCACAGGAGCGGTTAGGGTTAGGCACGGGAGAGGAAGAGAGAGGGAGGGGCGCGGCTCACCGGAGTTGGAGAGGAAAGCGGCGACGGAAACTCATCGATGGCGAAAAAGGGTGTGTTTCGAGGCGGCGCAAACGGGGAAACATGGCGGACGGCGTGGGGAGCTTTATAGTGGGCTTAGGAGACCGGTTAGGGCACGATTCGGTCGCGAAAAACTCGTCATTGATCTCGGAGTCGGAGAGAGAGAGAGAAATATCCGGCGCCGGTTTCAATTCGGTTTCCCGGCCGGTGCGGGCGCGGATTCGGCGACGCGGGACGTGGGAGAGGCGGCTTGGGCCCGGCGCGATGCTGGTGCAGCATGGGATGATGCGGAGCGGGCGCGGCAGGGCGACGCGTATGGCGCGGCAGGGCGACGCGTATGGCGCGGCGGCGGCGGCCTGGTCGAGCGCGGGGACGGCAAGCCCGACAGGTGGGCCGTGCTTGTTGGCGGCCCGAGGGAGAGAGGGAGGGGTTTCGGACTTGCGAGGCGAGGAGCGGCGACAGCTTGGGCCGGCGTCCCGAAGGGAATTGGGCGGGAGCCGTACGAATGAATAGGAAAATTAGGAAATTAATTCTAGGGACTTAATTTAATTGCGAATAATTCATTTAATTGGTAAAAATATTTTTAGTGCTCTGAAAATTTCACTAAAAATCTAGTTAATGTATTTTGACATGTAGAATCCAAGAAAAATTCTACCATGCCATTTTTACTTATTAATTGTATTTTAAAATTATTTGTTTTCTCCAGAGGGGTAAAATTCAGGGTGTGACAATGCAACATCCATATAACTCATCAGCTGAAACCCCGATGAAACAATGATCGATGCCTACTCACTTCAATAAATCTAACTTACAACCACAATCTCATAGGTTGGACATTACTGATGTAACATAAAGTTGATAATTATCTGATAGATTTAAACCAGCCGATATGACACCAATCAAAATGGTCATGTATTAAATTTAACCAAAACAGTAAAATCATTAGAGAGAAATTTAACACATTAAATAAAATCGGCTAACCCTCCAATGAAACATTAGTATAAACATATCGTCTTAGCAAGACTTAGATTATCAATAACAATCTAGTATTCCGGACCTAACTAATGCAGCATGAGATTGTATATGATAATCTAATACTCAATGAGCTGATAAATCTGTCTAATGTGATGGATATAACAAATCTATCTACGTTTAAAGGAATATCAACTTGATTAGAATATCAGACCTAACCGAGCATGTCCTAACTAAGTCGATGTGACTATAAACACTAATGGAATTAAAGATAGAGATGATATACCAGATAGATAACACTTGTGTCGGCCTGATTAGAATATCGGACTCAACCAAGAAAGTCATAGCCACGTCAGCGCAAGCAAAGACGACGAAACTCAAGTCATAGCCACGTCAGCGCAAGCGAAGACGACAGAACTCACTTCTTGCTGGAGATCAAACTCAACTGATGCAGCCCATGCTCGAAAACAAAAACTCGTCAAAATAAAACCTAGAAAACTAGGGTGGCGATATGCCAAAAGTAGATATATAGATATGTGGAGATGGATTACGACAACCCCGGATATACATATTTATACCCACAGGTCAATATGAGTCCTGATTGAACACGACACAAACTTTTCTAAAAATAAAAGAAAAAACATAAAGTCCTCATCGGACACTACGCACAGTTTCCTAAAGATAAAGAGGAAAATTACTAAATCATGCCTAATTAATAGATAAATTAAGCTGTCATGTCGTGGTCTTCACGTTTTCTTCCTGAATCCGGTCTCTTTTAGATAAATTTCTATTGAATGGTTGATCTTTTTTCTTAACCGAATCTGTCAAGTAATCTTACTAAATTTTGACGTTAACGCTAAGATACTGAGATTATTATATTATTATAAAAAAGTAAAATTTTAAAAATCCTAGATTAAATTTGCGAAAACCATAGGTATTATGACTTGTGACACATAAGTTATGTGACACATAAGTTAAAATATATTATGTTTGTAAAGTTTCAAAAAACCCCGTCCTTATATATATTGAGCACGAATTTACTTAAAATTTTAAATATAAAAATATTTAATTATTAGGTTGTGGACTAAGGATGATAAGTGTATAATTTAATTCTTCGCTATTTTAAAATATTGTTTCAAATATGTTGAAATTAATCAAGTTTTTAATAAAATGTGAGTTTTTATAAAACATATAGCCGTAAAACCTGTGGTCCACAAGTCAATTTTGACCATAAAACATAGGTTTTTCTGAAATTTATTGAGAACTGAAAGTTCTGTTTTTTTGCATGTTTATTTACTTGCATTAAATTCATCGTACGTAAGACCGGGTATACTCTCTGTTCCTCTACTTAAATATAGATATAAACTCATCCTTTTTACACTGTTTTGGCAACGATTTTGACCTTAGGTGATGAGATTGACGGTTGTGATAAATTTGACAGTTTTGACAATTTAGGTATAACAGCGTGTACAATAAACGATTTGAGCGAGCTCAAAAATTTATCACATTAGATTTATTATGCTTAGGTAAAGAGGAGAAAAAAAGAAAAAAAACAGGATATAGTTAGCTGCAACACATTTTTTTTAAAACGTTGTGTATATAAGAGACTATATATTAATGATATACGATATATATAATTACAAGTACTATTTCTGTTTTAAAATATAGCAACTTTTCCTCTTATCTAGGTATATAACCAAAAGTTGTTATTCTTTATTTTGTTATACTTTATAACAAAGGAAGTAGGACCTATTATATAGATATGCTATTAGATTGATTGTATTATATAGATAATCTATTAGATTTATTAGATTGATTATAGATGACATGTTTAACTATACTTTTAAACTTCCTCTAAAAGCTAAATTGAAACAGAGTTGATTCCCTAGAAATAAACATTTCATTGAAGATTATTACTTATTGCTTTGTTTCTTTTAGGGTGAGGCACTCGCACACTTCACCTGGCAGCACAGTACCAGCATTGCTCTCCCACAACCATAGTGTTTTCAATTTCTAGCTAACCTGGTTCCTACAAGGCCCCTACAGCTCAAGATTACCTGAAAATCAACTGTTTTTCAGTAAAGCCCTTGATGTAGAACAAGACTTCAAACAAATGGTTACACCATTTACTCTGTTAGCAGTTTCGCACATAGGCCAGCCAAGCAGACACGAACAACACTGCATCCAATGTCCCAGCATGGCACAACAACAAAAAAAAAAAAACAATCTGATTAAACAGGTCAAGTAAATCAATATGCTCCTAGATTGAATAGGGATGCTATGTACAACCGTGTCAAACATGGATTTTCCTATTCGCCAACCGAACTAGACAGACAATCAAATATCAGTCGGGGATTATAGCCATTGTACGCTCCAGTGATGCCATAAACTAACCCCTAAAAGAATATACAGATTAGAGGAGCTGCTGCCGGAGTTGTTGGTTCTCCCTTCTTAACTGCTGCACTTCCTTTGTAAGGCCTTCCAACTTCTCTAGTACCAGGTTCAACACGCCCGACATTTCCATCTGTTGAAGGAAGGTATTAAACGTTGCACAAATATCAAGCCCTCGAGTCATAGCAGGTGCAAATGTACGAATCCATCAGCATAGATGGAAGCTACCAACCATAATCGTCTGTTTCTAGGTATACTCGAACACTTCCGACCAAAATTTTCCTAAACTACCCCAGTTAACTAGATTCATCCAATCCCACTACTTTGCCTCCTTTCTCATGCTTGTGATATAACCGTGGTCTGTGAAGAATTTCTTTCTCCACTTTTTGTTCAAAATACCATCAACTTGATATATGCTAAGCATGAGCTGGTGAAGTGTCAATTATTTGGGAACTGAGAGAATATATTATACTTCAGGTGTCTGCAGATTGCAAAATGGCTCATGATGTCAGTGCTCCTTTTGACACCACCTAGAGTTCTCCAGGCACCATTTTTTTAATGAAACAGGTACCAAACTTATTAAGGCTGCGTTCTTACGCCTAGGTTCCCAACTTCACCTTCCTCTTTCTTCGCTCACACGTTTCTCAAACTGCTAAACAGTGTATTTTTTTCAAAAATTTACTATAGGAAAGTTGCTTTAAAAAATCATATCAATCTATTTTTAATTTTTAGCTAATACTTAATTAATCATGCACTAATGCGTGCTTTGTTTTGCGCACTAGAGAGGAGTCCCTCCTCCTGAACACACCCTAAGTACTCCCTCCCAAATTATAGCTACCTTTAGGTTCAAATTTTGTCCCAAATATAACTGTCTAGGAGGCTATGATATGTAAAAGGTGACTTTTACCCATTACTTCTCATGCCCCCCCCCCAATAGGCCCCATCATCCCATCAACCCCTTGAGACTCACACTCCAATACTATTTTTAATTCCCATCACTCCATCTATTAATGATGACATTTTAGACCTTCACCCTAATCCTTAATTCCGCCAAAATACTTCTAGGTAGCTATATTTTGAGACAGAGGGAGTAGGCTTTTGCATGGCCCTGAAACAGGCTATATAGGTGGTTGCCATTGACAACCCAGGTTGCCGACAGACTAGAGCTCAAACCAGTGTTATCTAGTGCATGGAAGCAGAGAAAGAATGTACACTAATCAACCAACATGAGACACCCAAGAATTGTCTTACCTCTTGCATGTGAAACTGTCTTAGAAGTTCAATGTGCAGATTTCTCACGTCCTCATGGATGGACTTCTGAACAGACCCTAGGGATTCTTCAAGCATGCGCTGCACATACTGAAGTGAGAAGGATGAAGCTCCCTGTTGATCAGCTGATAAACCTGATGTTGGCAATTGTGGTGACACTACCCCCTATTAAAATAGCACATAGTCATCCCATCAGTAAATCATGTGATTCAGACATTTATCAGTTTATGTCATACGACACTAAGAGTTGGTGATTCTTACATTGTTTGCTACCAGGCTGGCAGATGAAGAGGCAGGTGCTGCTTCTTGTCTTGATAGAAGACTGCTGAGCAGTTCATCTTTTGTTTCTGCCCCAGTCTTCTTTGATTTTGGTGAACCAAATGCTGATGCTAATCCTTCACTAAAAACAGATGATGTGCTCGTTCTATCAGTATATGTTGAGGGTCTCCATTGAGAACTGGATTGTGCTGCTCCTGGCTGGTCGGAGTTCATTAGTGGCATGGTCTTGGCCATAAAGCCTGAGGACAGTGAACTCTGGAGGCCAGAAGTTGATGTGTCCAGGGAAGGGCGTGCATTGCTCAAGACACCCTTATTTTGTAGGTTCATTAAAATATTACTTGTTAGAGAACCTTTCAGTGAGTTACCAGTTGATGAAGTTGAATCTTGTAAGCCTGCAAATGCAAAGCTGCTAGTCTGAAAGGCTGAAGCCCCAAAGCGTGAGACTTGTTGGCGGTGAGTTAGCCTATCTGGTAATGCATTTGCAGTTGTTGTCTCAGGTGAAGTGATAGATAGTTCACTCTTCCATGATGGCATGGATGTAGTTGTCGCTGATGAGGCATCATCCTGTAGAATAGAAATATGAAGAACAAAATTAAGAAGACTTCCATCTTTGCATGACTCAGGTACGTCAAGTCAAACAGTGATATATAGGCCCAGAATAAATCAAGTAACCTGTCTTGAATTGGAAATTGACCTCCAATCTGAGATTGGATGTGGCTCATTATTGTCTTCAATATATGGGAACTTCCTAGATATTGACAATTTCTTCTCTCCAAGTTTATCATCTTTTTTTGTTTCATCACTCCCATGGTCATCCCACAGGCTGCCACTGGACGGTGTGAAAGGTTGAACATCAACAAGTGGAGAGAATACATCCATATCATCCTTTAGATTGAAGTTACCACGAGGAGCCTGTAGCTTTGATAATGGTCCACCAGATAATGGTCGTGTCCTGTACGGAGTTTCCTCCACAGTGGAAGAAGTAGGGGTAACAAGAAATCCACTTGGGTTTGCTGTCAAAGAAGATCGGAGATTTGGGATGACACCTCCAGAATGAAAAGCTGAACTTGCTGAAGGCAAGGGATCTGGCATGAGAACAGATTCTTCACTACTCCCACCCAGAAGAGCAACCTCAGAAGAACTATTCTCGTTAACAATGACAGGCTTTGACCTTTGCCAACATAAACCTGTCACAGCCTGATTAAACATTGTGGATTCAGAAATGTTATTAATGAAAGAGCAGATACAAGAATATTTGTGAAGATATTTCACATCAGGTCCATATAGTTAATTGAACCATGTTTGTCCTACAAGAGATTAGGTGCCACTTATCATGTTGACATGACCACAGTACAGAACAAAGACAAAAAAGATGGTCTCCATAAACTAACAGTCAACAAATAGTTCATGCAGACATTACCCCACTGCAATTTTCTCAACCTCAACAATTACTATGAGCATACAATACTCCAGCATACAATAACACAAACTTGTCTACAAAACATGTTCTACATGCAGTAGAAGAGTGTTTTTTCCTCTCTTTTTTTCAGGAAGAAATGGAAATTGAACTATAAAGGATGGAGTTGTGAACTAAGCAGAAGGCATAATAATAACTAAACTGCTCATTATAAGTACGTGAAATTTCATTACAGTAACAAATTCCCCACCCATTAGTTAAATAAAAATCCATCTTTGGTTGCTTTTTTTTTCTGAGTGATACATTTGATCTTTGAATGTAGTCTTATATCAAATTACTGAAATGGGCTAGTAATGTAATCCCCAAAAAAGAATGAACTTTTGATACCATTCAAAATCAAGTAAGAGTTCCATAATATACTTGAACAACTAAGTTATCAGCAGACATGTGCGCAAGATCCACTGATATAAAAATCAACAGTAATAATGACCTAAATGGTTTACACTTATACAACTGGATGCGTTATACCAATATGTGTGAAAATTCACTTTTCAAACGACCATAGAGAACAAAATTGTTATATGTTTTTAGGTCAGGCAATAATTTGCAGACATCAATGAGGAAAAAGAAAAATGTACTATTTCCCACCTCTGAGCTATTGTATGCACGTAGAATGGTCAATGGCTGAGGTTTTCCTCGAACGTCATAAAAGACCACACGACCACTATTTGTGCCTGCAGCCAATATTGTACCATCGTCATTGTATGCCAATGATGAGAAAGGAGCCTCATGAGGAATGGTGTGTGTTGGTCGTCTTGACCCTGAATCGAGTGTGTATAGCTTCTTGTCCAGGCCAACTGTAGTAATTATCTACAAAATAAATTATAAACCTTCTTATTACCAAGATATTATTTATTCAGACAATAAGCACCAACCATATTTTACTAGTACAAAACCTTATCACTGGAGGGTGAAATACAGACACCACTTATGGGTGCAGAATGTTGCTTCAGCCATGAGACCTGTACAATGAATAAAATCAGTTAGATAATAGAATTAGAGAAAGCACAAAGCAATGTAAATGTAGCAATCACATCTAAGTCTCCATAAACAGAAAGGTCTATTCAAATCACTATTTGAATTTTTTGTTATTTTCTGAAAATAATAATCTGAACCAGAATTTACATATATAGATATATTTACTTGCCACTTTTGACTATAACATGCATATCTAGGTAATTACTTGCCTTCATATGAAATGCCATATTGCCCTCCAAAACTAACTAGATACTTCTAGAATCACCAAATATGTGGTGGAGAGAATAGAAATAAGGGAATTAATATGGGTAAAAATGGGAAATTGTAAATTGACAAGTATTTGTGAACAAATAAAACAGTCAGAAGTGACAAGTATTGACACTATGAGGGAGTATTTCCCAATCAATTTTCAAGCTTCTAACTACTAGTAACAGATACTGAAGAGTCAACTTTTGGCAATTATTAAACTTAGATTTCCTTATCACCTACATGATGTGCTACATCAAGGCTATATTTTACTAGCTCCGTCCCAGAATATAAGAAGTTTTAGAGTTGGACACGGTTATTAAGAAAGTAGGTAGAATTAAATGGAGAGAGGTTGTGATTGGTTGAGAAGTGGAGGTAGGTGGAAAAAGTGAATGGTGGAGGGTTGTGATTGGTTGGAAAGAGAATGTTGATAAAGAAGTTGTAATATTTTGGGACAAATTCTGAGTACTAGAAGTTGTTATATTAGACGGAGGGAGTATCTTTTATGCAAATTATATAAAAATGGCATAGTTTTGTTTTAAGATGAACCCTAGGATATGTTCAACTAAGCAGCACCCATGTATTTTAGGTACCTTTGGAGTTCTTGCAGTTGTATCCCAGAGATGCACAGAACCATCATCTCCTGCTGTCACCAATATATGCCTACTATTACGTGAATAGTCAAGGACCCTCAAAACCTGACCTTGCAGAAAAAGTGCAAGAAAACTAAATCAGAAGAGAAAATTTTAGGAATTCTTTAGAACTTAAAATCCACAACAGGAACATAGAAAGTAAAAATTATTCACCTGCCCATTTGGGTCACTAAGTTCAGCAGCACGTGCTCCAGAAGCAAGATTATGGAGAATAAGATCCCCCTTCATGCTGATTGAAGCCAAATGTTCATCTTTGCAATTATACATTACACCCGTAATGGTGTCAGTGTGACCACTTAACCATTTGATGCACCTCTTCCGCTGCAAATCCCATATCCTAACGATGTGGCCACTCCCGCCGGAGCAAAGATATCGTGAACCTTTGTTGCTAAAACTGATAGAATATATGCACTCCTGGTAATGATGTGTAATTTGTTGAGGTAAGCTACAGGCTCACAGGTCACAATTACCAAATAACAGATTCAATGTTTGTCCAGTAGTGAAACGACACAAGGAATTAAAAACAAACATGAAAGATATAATATAAAAATAAACAATGTAAAAATAATTTTGGATTCTGAATTGACAATACCAGGGTTTTATATTTCGTGCAACCATACCGTTTCGCGACCCGGCGGTAGCGCAGTTATCACGCGAAAACCGGAAATACCGTGGCGATATGAACAGGGTATCGTTTTGAATTTGAACATGCGCGGTTTTCGTCCCTACCGCGCGAAAACCGCGGAGAAAACCGCGAAAACCGTGCCAAAAACCACGAAAACCGTGAAAACCACAAAAAACGTAATTTAAATTTGAACCAAATTCAAATCCGTGCCGTGCCGCGGTTTTCGCGGCAAACCGCGCGAATTTCATTTTTTGTGATAAAAAATAAATATATTTTTGTGATAAAATGATTTTTTTCAAATTTTTGAATTCGCACGAAATTATTCACACGAAACTGCGGGGATGCCATGCCGCACCCCCGCGGTACGGCTGAAAACCGCGAAAACTGCGGCGGTTTTCGCGGTTTCCGGTACCCTGGATAATACAGAAAACAATGAACCATAATAGTTTCTAAATCTAGAATATAATTTTTTTAAAATATATATATGATGTGTTATATACTAGTAACTCATGTAATTGTGTCCTCAGAACAATCATTTACAACAGTCATAAAATTCTGGAGCCCAGTAACCTAGTCTAGATTTAACATTTTCAGGTTGCCAATGACTAATGCTAAAAAACGAATTAAGATCATAAATTGATAGTGGGTGTAACAGCATCAACAGAAAAAGATTGAAAATGCTACCTACCCTAACATTAGATAATATATATACTCTTCGAATCGATTCTAGATGAATTACTGATAGAATAATACATAGTAATGAGTACCATGCATGGCTATCCAGAAAAAGCCATGAGCAAAAATATTATAAGAGTGCACAGCTACCTCTATGTCATCCCCACGATCAATAGTTGATGTTGGTAGCTGTCCTACAGTTTGACCTTTTTTGTGCCACAATGAGATCTTTTTATCATCCCCAGCACTTGCTACAATTAGATCTGCAGGTTTAAAACATTAAGTGGAAGTCATTGCTGTTACTTATAGTGGTAGCTGAGCTCATCATATAATGGCATTACTGAACCATTTCTTCTAGATGTTGAGACTATGCTTTAGTAAAAAGCTAGACAGATAAGGAAGCACACTGTTAGACTCAGAGTAACTAAGGAACTAAGCAGACCTCTATGCTAAAATAATCACAGAAACCAGAACTGTTTGATAGTTTCTGATGGCATCTATTGAGATACGATATAAACAAAACAGTCCACATGGACTGCAAGATGCAGATAGTTATTCTGTCTTCTACTAACATGGATTATATGCTCTTTATTAGTTGAGATTTCAATACATGACGACACACGCATCAAGAAGGGGGACTAGTTGTTGCCTGCCCACAGACATGAAAATTGAAAAAGGAGACAAATAGCATTGTTCATCAGTAGATGGGAAGTTAACCTTTTAGGCATTTGGTTTGATCGCTGAAGGATATATTGCAAGTTTCTGATTCTACATTATAGGATCAGAAAAAAAATAACCGCAGTATATAACTAAAGATGCAATGCACAATTTCAGAACTCGGCAAGAATGACGAGCCACTGGGAACAGGGCAACACTCTTATCTTACCCTACAGTCTATCGGCACCAAGCCCACTCCACAATACCCCAGTATAGTACAATGCTGAAAACAAGCCCACTCATTCCGCTATCAGATTACAACGAGGGCAGGGGCATCGCTCCATTAGATAAGGAATAGGACGCCCTCAGCCCGAATCGCATGGCCAGTACGGATCCCCACGGCAGGGAGCTCCAGCTGCCGCACCGAGAGATCCTCGCGCGAACGACGCGAAAAGCAAACCAAAATCGGGAGATCTGGGAGGCGCGGCCGAAGGGGGAGGCGGGGAGGAGCGGCCACGCGGTGGAGCGAGGCGAGGCTGGGGGTACTCACTAGTGTGGTTCCAGCGGACGGCGTTGACGGGGTGGGCCGGCGCGGGGGTGTAGGCGAGGACGCAGGGATCGCCGGACTCGACCGTGACGTCGAACAGCTTGACGGTGTCGCCACCGCACGTGGCCAGCAGCGGCGCCGCCGGATCCACGAACCCCATCGCAGCCGGAATGACGCAACGACGGCGAAGGCGGTTGCGGCGGCCGGCGGATTTAGGGTTTGGGGATGGCTGGGCTGGGTTGGGGTTTGAGGAGGAGGAGGAAATTTGAAAACTGAAATGGGTTTTTTGGTTTGGTGAGTGGGTTGAACACTTTGAGCTAGTGAAGCGAACCGACCGGTTGGTGACGTTGGGGGAGGACAAGAGGGGATCTGAGGTAGCAGCTCGATAGTGTGCGTTCCAAGGTTCCTTGCTGGCTGCAATCATGGGGCGTCGAGTTTTTGCACAGTATTTTGTTAGTATTTTCGTTTCTTTTTTCAAAAGGCTGGAAATAGGAATGACAACAGGAATGCCACGTTGGTGTGGCGTGATACATGGCAACAATGACACAAATCTAATAAAGTTTTTTTTACCGGAAACACTGTGGGGGAGATCCCACGGTAACGACTAAAGCATTTTATTAAAGAGAGCGAGACTTACGGACGTTTGCGCTTAAGTCTGGAGAAAGAAACAGACACAAACAAACAAAGAAGACTTACAAGCACACGAGAGAGAGGAGGCATAGGGATGATCAGCTAAAATATAGCATCTAGTCAAACACAAAAGGATTGAGCCCTAAATCTTGCCGATTGAAGATATCTTTGACTTCTAAAGTTGAATTTCCAAATCTAAGAGTCAGGTTTTTTCGATGAAAGATTTTATCATTTCGAAGTTTCTACATCTCCCAAGCCGCTATGAGAGTCATCTCGGTGTAGAAACGTAGGGAGCTTGAATTCTGAGAATGCCAAAGTCTATCGGCGCATTGAAGAGTATTATCAAACTGGACTTAAATGGAAGCCCAGCACTCGGTAGCAAAAGGGCAGAAAAAACATGTGGTATATGGTCTCCTCTTTCCCCTGTCACACATCACACAGATGGTGTTATCTTGAACATTCAGGTATCTGCGATGTATCATAGATTTTGTGTTGAGTCTATCTACTAGCAGCAACCAAGCGAAGAATTTGATGCGAGGCGTGCAGCTGGACTTCCATATTGTCTTGAAGAAAGGATGTGGATTGATGTTGTTAAAGACATGTTGATAGAATTTGCTAGAAGTATATTTACTCCCTCACACTGACGTCCAGCAGTCATTTATATCTTCGTCATATGGCAGGTTTTGCAGATAGGCCTGTAGATCTTCAAATTCATGGAAAGCTTGTTGCGATAAGGACAGATAGGAAATGTTGTCCATATCTATCGCATGCATGATTTCTGCCACCGAAGTGATACTGTTTTTTTACAAAAGAAGCCAGATATGGATAAGCTTCGGAGAGAATAGTGTTGTTCCAGCGGTCTTCCTAAAAACAAATTGTCTGCCCACTGCCTAGCTGGCATCTGGAAATAGTTCTGAAGATTTCATTTAGCCTAAGAACATCCTTCCACTAGAAGGAGTCGGTCTCCCCGACTGCATGGGGCGCTTTGTTTGAGTAATATTTGTACCAAACAAGTTAACCTAAGGTACGTCTTCCTTGTTATAGAACTTATTGCTTGTTATAGAACTTATTGAGCTGTTTGAGGAGAAGTGCATCATTTTGTAATTTAAGATTAAGAACCCCAAGGCCTCCTTTCATTTTGGGCAGTTGTACTGTTGGCCATGCTACCAAGTTCTCTCCCTTTTTTCTCCGTGTCATTTCCTCTCCAAAGACAATGTTTTCGAGCTCTATCAATGTTAGCGATAACTCCTTTTGAGATCTTGATTATGCACATTGTGTAGATTGTTATTGGAGTAATTGCAGAGTTCACCATTTCTAGATGGCCGGAATAAGAGAGCCAAGTTGCACAGGCCAAAAGCCTCATTTCTATTCTATCCATCATTGGTGTGAAATCCTCTATTCTTGGCTTTGTTGTACACATTGGCAGTCCCAAGTAGGTGAAGGGCATCATTCCCACATCACAACCAAACGTATTGGCCAGGATAGTGAGTTTATCCACATTGACATTGACGAGATATATGTGGGACTTCTTGTAATTCACTTGCAGGCCCGTTGAGAGCTGGAAGCTATGCAATAAGGCTTTGAGAAAGAAAAGTTGTTTAGCCTCCACCTAAAAAAGTAAAAGCGTGTCGTCGGCATATTGAACGATGGGGAAATCATCTGTTGGCTGTGGAATTGGCAGGTTAAGAAGTCCACTCTCTCTTGCTTTGTTGATTAGAACCTGAAGGAGTTCGGCCACTAGAACAAACAGGAAAGGAGATAGGGGTCTCCCTGACGCACTCCCCTTTTATACTTGAAGAATTTTCCTAGAACTCCATTGAGAAGAACCGCCAAGGACCCCGAGGAGAGGATAGCTTGCACCCAACCCAACCACTTATCTGGGAATCCTAGACACGACATTGTCTGAATGATCGTTGAGTGTTCAATAGTGTCGAAGGATTTCTCAAAGTCAAAGCTTTAGGATTAAGATCTCTATCCTGAATTGGTGGCATTGATGGATGTATTCATGGCTCCAAGCTAGACAGTCTTGGATTGATCTCGTACTAATGAAGCCATATTGGTTCTTATGAATCACCTTAAGAATAATATGTTGCAATCTATCAGCCAAGATCTTGGTTATAACTTTTAGGGAGATGTTCATAAGAGAGATTGGTCGATAATCATTGACTGTCTCTAGGTTATCCTTCTTGGGAATGAGAGTAAGAAAGGAAGTGTTAATAGGACCAAGGTTGATGTTGCCCTCCTAGAAGGCATCCCACAGGGAATAGAAATCTGATTTAATAAATTGCCAACATTTTTTCATGAAAAGATCATTAAAACCATCTGGCCCTGGAGCTTTGTCAATAGGCATTTTGCTGATTACCGAGTCAATTTCTTGATGAGAAAAGGGCATGGTAAGCGACTCCAGGTCATCTACTTGTGGAATCAGGCTGGGAAGATCAAAGACCATTATTGGTTTCGAAGTGCTTCCCATGCAGTTTCAGAAAGTATTCCAGATAATTCCTGCCTTTCCAGCATGGTCTTGCAACCAGATTCCATTATCATTGTTTAGTTGAGCTATTGTGTTTCTTCCGCCAAATTTTGGTAAGCCCCGGTGTCCCTATCGGCTCAGTGTTCATATCGGCTCAGCTAGAATTGGCTTAGAGTTCTGCAAGTAGCCGATGGGGATTTTCTGTTATCAATATTTTTAGCAGTCGGATTTTTGTTAGATTCGGTTTGGGAAGATCTTATCCAAAAGACACCGAGTTCAAGAAGGATACAGCTTGTATCTATTAATTAGGAAGAATTTGTTAGCTTCCTATTTTATCTTTTGGAAAGTTTATCAGTGTCTAATAAGAACTCGGTTTGTTTCTTTTTATCTTTAGAAAAGTTTGGATTTGTAATCTGTTAGGATCTCTGTTAGCCACGGGTATAAATATGTAAGCTCGAGGTTCATGTAATATCAATCTCTCGATCAATACAACTCGGTGCATCGCCACTTTTTCTATCTGTTCTACTATATCATCCGGCAGAACTTGGCACCTGACGCGAGGCTATATCGGCTTCGATCTCCGGCGAAGCGGTAAGTCCAAAGTCCCGCCGATTCAGGCAATCATATTGGCTATGTCGACGTCGTCCAAGGCTGCATCAGTACATTCGACCTCTTGGATTGCTTCCATTCGGTTAATATCTTTGTCTAATTATTTATCATATGTCTCTGTTGAATCTAGTCTTAGTATCTCGATTTGGCTCTATCGGTTGTCTCTCATTTTAGGGTTTCTGCCGATATTGATTAAATTGTTATATTAGATTAGATTAGCTTAGACATCCACCACCCTGAAAATCAGTCAAGGGCTTGATTGTCTAGATATTGCGTCTCTTTTCATACTTAGTGCTGCATTAGTTCAGTTTGACCTACTAAGTCGTGATTAAAACCGTAATCTCTAGCCTGCCTATTGGCTGCCGATAAGGGTTTCATCGGGGTTTCAGCGATGAGCTATCTGGACATGACATCGGCTATGATATGAATATGTATAATCTTTGTCTTAAGGTACGTTTAGACATAAGTGATTTATTACGCTATCGATATATCCCAGTCACTTGGTCTAAACATATTTTGAGATCTAGATTATATACTATTGATGTCTACAGCCGATCGAGTAAACCTAATTTCCATGGACGTTGCATCGGTTTGCAAGGATTGCCTACGAATTGGTTTTTAGCCGATGACAATAGAGCATTCATCGATCATTGCTTATCTTTTGGGATTTTATGCCATCGGACCTCCAGGCGATGTGTGCTTTGATATTCAGATCAATGTCTATTTTATCATGAGATTGGTTTATGCTATCGTGTTATCGTCGGCCGATCGCCTTTATATAGAAGTTTGCTCAGCACACTGCCGATCGATTAAAATCCTAACTGCATCGGTTGATATCGGCATCGGCTAGAATCGCGCCATCGGCTTATCAGCCGATCGACTGTTTTTGGTTATCAGCCTATCAACCAATATGCTTTATGTTTCGCTGCTTTGTATATCTTGTCAGTAGAAGGATCAAACTGACTGGCATGCCTGCACTTCATCAATGTTAGGACCTGCACTGGAGCTAAGCAGATCTCCCAAGCCAGCGTGTGTTCTTGACGTCAACACATCTTTCGGCACCACATCAGCAATACGGATTTGGCGTCAACAACTGTCGCCATCCCATGAAAGTATTTGCTGCATTCATCCCCCAGCCTGATCTTGTTCACTGTATGTCGATTTCGCCAGTATATATTCTTGTAATGTAGCCAGGTTTGGAGCTATTTCTTTATAGCAACTCTTAAGTTGAATTCTGGGTTATGTAGACCTCTTCTTTCCTCAAGAGTATCCAAGAAGCTGATCACCTTATTGCAGTTACTGATTAAAACCATGAGGTTTAAATATACTCTTACTCCAATGCTTCAAGATGGCCCTGACGTTTTTGAACTTTGTTGAGATTTTTTTGCTGCATCAGTTGAGCTTGGGGTGGAGGCCAGCACATTGCCACTGTCTCCAAGAAGTCATTCTGCTCAGTGCAGTAATTTTCAAAACGAAAGATGTTTGCCTTCGAGATGTTTGTGCTAATAACAATTTTACAAGGAATATGATCAGAGGTGATCTTGGCTAGGGGCATCACAGTGGTATTGGGAAAATCAATAGTCCAATTCGTGGACGTGAAGAACCAGTCTAGTTGCTCTAGGAGAGGGTCCAATTGCATATTACTCCACGTGAAAGTTCTTCCCTTCAAAGGCAGTTCAATGAGACCCAGGTGGCCAATTGCTTCATTAAAGATTAGGGTATCCAATATGTTGCCTCCTGGCTTATTCCTGTTGTTTAGAGATCTATAAAAGTTGAAATCTCCAAGGAAAATCCAGTTTTCATTGTCCTGAATGTCATGGCTTTTGAACCAAGTGATAAACTCAGATCGAGCAGGCTCTTCCTAGGGGCCATACACCGTTGTCAGCTTCCAAGACTAAAGATTGTACAAAGATTTAAAACTAACAGTGATACCGAACCTTTGTTTATCCATTACCAGATCCGCAAAGACATTGTTGTTCCAAAGAACAAGAATTCCCCCTAAGGCTCCCACCGATGGGATAAAATCAAAGCTATCAAAGTGGCGTGGGGCAAAGTTTTTGATAAAGGCTTTATCAAAATGTTCCCTTTTTTTCCTGGAGGCATATTAAAGCGCAAGCACTCTCCTCAATCTTATTTCTGACAGCTTCCCATTCGGCCTAGGCGTTTATCCCTCGAACATTCTAGCACACAATAAACCAATCATGGGTAATCATTGGGAGGGAGCAGATTATCGGTCAGGTTACCCAAAATGACTAGCATGATGGGGCAAGGGGAGATAATGAATTGGATCCCAAACCGGATATAAGCAGCTAAAAACAAGATCACCATCATATTAAAATAGTGATAACAATAATAGACCAGATGGGTCATTGTCATGAAACAAAAGTTGTGCCACCAGCCGGCTGAGCCAGTTATGATACAGTCTTCCAACAAACACATGCACAAAAGTTTAGACTTAAGATTGCGAAGATAAGATGGGGGTTGGGGGTGATGGAAGGCCTAAATGTCAACATCATCATCGTTTTCATCATTCTCTAGCACATTTTGCATCAGCGCTTCATCAGGTAGCTCGCTAGGAGACACCCCACAGTTGATCCCCCATCCTTGTAACACCGACAACTACAGCGGCCCCTCCATTCCAGTCGATTCGTTGATCTGCACGACCACAATCTTTCTCTTTTTGGAGGGGTTCTCATCCAATCTCACTGTCAGACAGAAGAAACCATTGATATTAGAGTTTCTCCTGGTACTATGTCTCACAGAACTTTGCACTGAAGGAGTATAATTGTTGACAGAAGAGACTGTAAAAGGCAGAGCAAGAGTAGATTTATCATCTGGCAGCTTGTTCTTATGGCCCTTGGAGCTGGATGGGCTTGGATCAACCATTCTGCTCTGGCCAGCGAGAGAGGAGGTGGCTATCTGCCTTTTGGCACGGGCTTCCCTGAGGCAGCGATCAACCGTAGTCCAGAACTGTAGGCAATTGTAGCTGGGACCGGCCTCCATGGAGCGATTTCTAGCCCGTGGACCGTCTGATCTGCCTGTTGAACCCCAGGGCGAGCTAGGCTGCTGTTAATCATAATGGGATGGGTTGGTGTCAAGGCAAGTGGCAGGATCTCATTAGGTAGGTCTCCCCTTCCATAAAAGCAAATGTTTGCACAACTAGATTTGATCGTTTCGAGGCGAGCTTGATATTCGGTCATCATTGGGGAACTGACGTTGCTTGAGGAGGAGCTATCCTGCTCTTCATTCAATGTCTTAATGAGATCCTCCAACGGTATATCTAGCCCTGTTGACGACCAAATTTGGTAAATCATGCATCGGATTTGGAGTTAAGGCCGAAGCTGATTTGGAGGAAATCAGGATTCTCAGAAACATAGTGCGCCCCAGTTGCAGACCAAATCGGCTAACTAAATCGGCTAAGGAGTTCGTCGGTTGATACCAAATCGGCTAAGGTGTTCGTAGGCCGATACCGAATTGGTCAGGGAAAGCTGATGTAGCCGATTCTGGTAAGATGACATTAGGATCGTTATCGGATCAGATTAATGTGCTTCATGAGGATTGCCATACATGGATAGAGTCCAAAAAGGCAATTGTATCTATTAATTAGGTTATTTTAAATAGTTTCCTTACAGATTGTGTTGGTAAGAGTCTGCCTAAGGGACTTATCTGTATTTTGAATTGTAATAGAGATAAGAGTCGTGTCTGACAAGGACATATTTTGTATTTGGGTATAGATATAGCCCAAGACCATGTAATCAAACAACCAACAATCAGTTCAATACACCTTCGGTGCATTGCCACCCTTTTACTTTCAATTACTTCGACGAGTTCTTGCTTTGAGTTGGGCTGCATTGGGTTCGATCTCCAACGAGAGGTAAAGCTTGTTATGGCGGATTGCTCTCTCGGGATTAGTGCTTTCATATTTATGACACTCTAATCCTGTTTATGTAAATCGTTGAGTTGTCATATATGCTATATAATCTAGATCAATATTGTCGTCTAACCCTAATCGGCTAGCATCTGTTATTAGACAACAACCGATAGGGTTAGATATCAACGTTGACGTAGATTATATAGTGCATCCACCATCTTGAAAGGCTTTCATCAACTTGTTTAGATCTTATGCTTCTCTTTATGCTTAGTGCTGCATCGGTTAAGTCTGACCTACTAAGTATTATTTAGAATCATAATATCTATCTTGTTCCATGATTGCTTTTAGAGATAGTATCGGGGTTTCAGCCGATCTTATCTGGTTTAGTTATCTTATTTCTTACATGTTTATTTGATATGCTAAATCTACCCTTTATATTAAGATCTCACTGTGATGAAATATATTAAGCTTGTTATCGATCTGTTAGGTTATCTTAACACTTGATCGGTTCTTGTTTAATGTATTTAATCTATATTGATATCTTAGTATATAGTGGTATCAGAGTACTAGCCGATACATGTTAGATTTATGACATCGGCTATGCTATAAACATATATAGTCTTTGTCTTAAAGTACTATTAGACACAAGTGATTTATACTGTCTCGGCACATTGTCGATCTATCCCAATCACTTGGTTTAAACGTATTTTGAGACATAGATTATATATTATGGATATTTACAGTCGATCGAATAGATCTAATTTTCCCTTTGCCGATTCTATGCATATTGAATCGGCTCAATATTAAACGATACATCATCGGCTTTACCTGATCGGCTATCGTTTATAGATTTAACCTTGTTTTCTTTCTTTAGTTTCTTATTGGTTGCATGATCAAACCAACTGGCACACCCTTGAACCCCAAAATCAAGATTACGGACTTGCACTAGAGTTAAGCAGATCTCTCAGGCCAGTGCATGATATTTTTCCCGTTGACAGGCCCATGGGTTCTAAGATATTCCATTGAAGAGCCAGAAACGTCAAGGTTCAGATAGTGTTGTGGCACTTGTGTGTGCTCTGGTATTTGAGGATCCCAAGCCAGCCATTCATCCCCCTCCCTATCCATCTCCATGTCATTCTCAATCTGCTACTGCTGTTGCTCCTGCTCCATCTGTGGCTGCTACTGCGGCACATTGTGATGTTGTTGCCACTGAAGCGGGACATTGTGGTGCTGGTGCTATTGATGAAAGAGCTGCTCCTGATGAGGGTTCCCTCCGAGAAACCCTAGGTGCTCGACGGCCCCCTGGTGCTCTTGCTGCCAATTAGGATCTTGTGGGTCCAGGCCAAGCAAGATCAGGCCGTGCTCCGGGTGCGACACACCATCTTGAGGAACCGGATCCTCGTCTGCAGGGAACTGATCAGGAAACTTCCCATTGAGGATATACACTGGCATAGTCCAGGATCTGCCAAGGCCATCAAACATGGACCCACCTGAAATCACGATGCTTCTTGGAACCCTATCAGGGCTCAGGACCAGGGTCCAGACGAGAATCCTGGATTTGTTGGCATCCTTGTACCCCTCCAACATCCGTCCAAAAGAGGAGACCGCCGCCTTGATAAAGACATCGGTTTGGTAGTCTAGCGGAAAGGCCAGGAACATGATCCAACAGACTCTGGAGTAAGTGCAGGACCTGGAGTTGATACCCTCATCATGCTTGACCACCCTGATGACGTGATCCTGACTCGGGTGGAAGGAGGAGTTGCAGACTAGTATGTCCCGCTGGACTACTGAACGCAGTTTGATCAGGCCAAGACCTAGGGGGGAGGTGAGCATCCACAATCCGAACCTGCTGATCTTTTTGAAGGAAGTTGCACACATCATTGAGGGCTGGCCGAAGCTGTTCATCCTCTTGCGGCATGGGCTCCAAGGAGACAATGGCATATTCTTCATGCCCTCTGGGTGGTTCTCCTCCAAGGGCCACTCTCCCGCACGCGGGACGCTCCCATCCATGGTCAACCTGTAGGTTGTCGGTGAGGAACAACCTTGGGTTTACTGGGAAGTTGGCCATATCGGTAGAAGGAGAAACCGAGATGATGTCGCTCTGTGGGAGATTGGGAGATTTTCCTGTAGCTTGGGGGAGGTGTGTGGGGGGGTGTCACCCCGAGGTAGCTCACAGAGCGGAGTTAAGGTCAGCTAAAGTCGGACCGGGAATCCTCAGGATGGGGTCGGAAGCCCGACCTCCTCTTGGGGTCGGCCGCCCGACCTCCCCCCAAGTCCAACCTTGGCGTTCCTTCTCGACCTCAGCTCATCGGCCCGACCTCATATCTCCTCGAGAAGGAGGGCTTGCTTTGCAAGGCTTGGAGAGGAGGCAAGGAGGGGACAACTCGACAGAAGATGACATCACCCGACAAGACTGAGTAGAGGGTACCTGCGAAGGACGGATCCCAAGGCAGGATAGAGCACGAGATGCCCATGGCGCGCAGGACCCGGGGGATCTCTATGTACTTTTAATGTGTTGTTTATACTTGATTTTTAGTCTTTAGTCTTAGCTTTCTTGGCCCCCCAAGTCCTCTTGTAATTGCCCTCCTTGTGCTATAAAAGGAAGGGCAGGGCGAACGGGCAGGGGGGATCGCTTTCTGAGAAATCTTCTCTGAACTCGAGTCTTTGGGAGCTAGATCCAATCCCTAGAGCCCCAAGAACTCTCTCCACTGTAATCCTTATTCATACTCCACCCCAACAAAGAACACTGGACGTAGGCCTATTATCCTCCGAGAGGATTGAACCAGTATAAACTCTCTTGTCTCTTGGCTCGTTTGGTACTCGAGTCGACCATCGGATCCATTGGTGAGATGCCCCGACCACTTTCTTTTATCTCCTTGGGTAAACTCCCTCAAAGGACTGCTGACGATCCCGCCGACAGGAGGGTTTTGGTGGCGAAGATTGCGAGATTGGGAATGTTGCGAAGAATGTGGGTGGATAGACAGGAGTTCCTGTTCTTTGCTGTGAGAGAGATGGATGCGAGAAATGATGGCGTCGGTTGGCTTCCAAGATTTAGCCTTTGGAGTCTAGCGGATACTAGGCTTGACACAAGTCATACGACTACCGAAGTGGGTACAAGCAGTTGGCACAGAAGAATTTGGTTGCCACACCAAGCGGGGGACCGAGGGAGAGCATGACATGCAACACTTTAAAGTGTGGCCAAACTTTGAACATTAAGAGCAGCAGGTTCTCCCAGGGCAATTAAAGCTGACGTGACCTTGATTGAGACAGGAAGAACAAAATCTGAAAACCAAGGATTTGGAAGTGGGAGAATGAGCCATCAAAGATTTTGGGGCAACCGGATTGGCGCTACACGTGGCGCCTTGAATGTGCGTACGGCTCCCTGACACGGATGACCGTTTCAAGAATGGGCAGAGAACCAGCTCCAGTTCATGCTTGTTCTTTGAAACCAAGGAAGAATTACCAAAGGCCAGCTTGCCAGAAGACGGATCAAGATCATCTTCACAAATCGGAACTGAGAAAGCACTAAAGAAGATGAACTTTTTCTTGGTCGGCCTTTTGATTGGTGACAGAATGTCGACCCCCGTTTTTGAGAACGGGAATCATTCGTGTTCATAGTACCATTTCCCTGGATCGAGTAGTTTGGTACCCACGAATACAGTACTGAATTATCAGGTGCAAAGTGCACGAACAGTCTTACACCACAAATATATTACAATAATAGGCCCGAAGGCAATATCCAATACATAGGACCTACTGGTCCAGATACAACCAAAAAACAGAAATTAGATAAGATAGCAGACAGAAGGCAATGACATGTTGATTGCCTACAGGCAACGACTGGGGACTAAGACTTAGTAGGCACCTTCTTCTTCTTCGCCCTTCTGGCAGTAAGCATAGGGGTCCTCCAGTTCTTTGTTCTCTCCATCTGAAGGTTTGTGCGTATAGCAAGGATGAGTACCCAACGTACTCAGCAAGCCAACACGGAATGATGCACATGATAGGGTCATTCAAAGGGTGGCTGTGGTTTATTTGCACAAAGCCAATTTTGGCAAATCATTTCACAAACCTATCATCTAGCCAGTCAAGTTTTAGTTTCAGAGTATATTAAATCGGTGACGGTTCTGTCTGCCATCCATTGTGATACCAAGGATGGTTTCCCGTGTCCGAGTCGTCATGGTTTTCTGGGGAGTCTACCCCTTCTCGCAGGTTGAGAAGTTGCGTCCACCAGCACACAAAATCATTATGCATACCAACACATCATTTTAAAACTTATGAGTCTAGCCAAGCGAAAGTCGTGTCACGTTGCTCATTAACCGCGAGCACGGCTATTCGAATAGATTGATTTACTCACACTGTAGTGGATGTACACTTTACCCGTACTTTGCAACTGCCCATTGAATGAGCCTACATCCCTCTATATGGGACGGTCACAACAAAGTTTTTTGATAACCTCACTTTGGCAATACCCGCTCCATGAACTTAAGTCCTCATGCACTCTAGCCGTCGTTTCCTAGCAGTGAGAGGAGTTCTGGCGTTCTCGGGGTAAGGGGGAAAACTCACTTAATCTTTAAATCATCATTAAGTTCAGTTTATTATTCACATAAAGGCCTTTTGTCTTATCACAATCACGGTCACTCTACCATTGGTAGGCCCAGGACACTCTACCTATTGGTAGGTCCTTAACTCAACACCTACACGTGAACCACTATGCAGGGATACTGCCTCCGCTTGGCTATCTACTCTGCTAGGTCTATACCCATTCGAGAAGTACGGTTGTACTGGCTCGTTCTTCGCCTATCTCATGGCTCAGTCCTTAATCGACCAGGGATGGTACTTGCCTTTGCCGGAATCCACCCAAATCCATCCATCCGCCCCAGTCTAAAACATTGTTTTTTTAATTTCATTTTTGGTTTTCATAAAAACTCATTTCATCATGTTCAAGGCAATGTGGCGCTCATGTCTCCATATGCCGTATTCCAACTACCTTTCCTAAGGTAGTTGCCCAAGCATATAGTTTTTTTTGTAAAAACATGAGTATGCAAGAGTCTAGTATAAGCATGGCTAAGCATTTACCGAAGATTTCCTTCAGACATATCACATCGAGGGTTACAAAGAATATGTCTAAAGGTAAACAATATCAAGGTATGGCTTAGCAAGCATAGGTATTCTTTGGTGTTCAGCATGCAGTTTTGGATTTTAAATCAACATCATTTCGCAAAATAGGATCAATATTTCAAAGGAAAGTGTTGACTTGCCTTGCTCGCACACTTGTTGGTTGGGGTCTTCCGCGTACTCAACGCCTTCCTCGGACGCTAATCGTACGTGCGAGAGAAAAGATTGAATTCGGTCAGAATTCAATAAAATCCAACAAAAGCCAAATAAAAATCATAAAGCACTTCCTCATGTTCTAAGGCGGTTTTAGATAATGTCAGGTTTGATAAATCCGAATTTGGAAATGAAAGGGAGCGAGAAAGAGTTATAATGTTTTGAAATCCGGGATAACACCAAGTCAAAAGTACATATAAACACAGGAGGACAATATCCAAATCGAAAATACTTTTGTATCATATGCATACAAAAATCCCAGTTTTGTTGAAACTATGACCTGAGGGTTAAATGAGATTTGAAAGAGTTTAATCAAAGGTTTTTGACATAAATATAGCTTTGTAAATCACAACCGTGAAGAATAGCTTGTGGCTAAAGCATGGACGTGAATAGAGCATTAGAAAGCTGGACTCAAGGAGAATCACCTAAGAGAAAAAGGGGGAGTCGGCTCACTGGCGACGCAACAACGCAAGGGGGGCGTCGGCTGTGGCGTCGGCTATGGGCTTAACGGGGCTGGGGGGGCTTGGGGTGGTGCGGTGTGGCGAGAGGGAGGCCGGGGCCTCTTTAGAGGCGTGGGCGGCTACAGCGCGCGGAATCGGCTGGCTATGGAACGACATGGCTACAGCGCACGCGACGAGACGGCTCGGCGCTTCGCGGCGTGGCTGAGGCGAGCACAGGGCACGGATGCGACGGAGAGCGTTGACACGGGCGCACGACGCGGCATGGCCGACGTCGGCACAGTGCAGCGCGTCGAATCGGCTGACACGGCGTGCGAAATCGGCTGTCACTGGGTGGCGAGGCTATAGTGGTGGCAACGCGACGACTCGGTGTGGCACAGCATGGGGCAGTACAGCGCGTTGACGCCGGCGTGCACGAGGTACATGCGTGCGTACGACACGTGGGCGTGCGACGTGCGTGATGGGATCGGCTGATGTGGAGCACAGGTGCGGATGTGACAGCAATGTTGACTCTGGGGGCATGCGGGTACGCGTGCGCGTATGGTGACGTGGGCAGCGTTGACGCCGGCTGTGGGCGATGCTATCGGCTGCGGCACTATCGGCTGTGGTGATGCTGTCGGCTGTGGGCGGCTTCATCAGCTTCGGCCGATGCTAGCAGCTGCGGGCGGCACCATTGGCCTTCCATGTTCAAATGGCTACTATTTGATTATAACACGCAACAAGACTCGCAAATAAGAAGCAATAAGATCCAAATGAAAGCAATAATGCAAAAGTTTTTGCGAATTCCAAATTTTAGGTTTCGATTTATAAGTTCCGATTTTCAGGGTGTTACACAGAATCAGATTTTTGGCAAAGGAAACTTTCTTTGCATTCTTAAGAGCCTTCTTTCTGGAACTTTTGGAGATGACCTTGACCCATTCCTTTTCCTGCTCTATCTCGCAGAGGTGTTTCTCACGCTCCCAATGGGGGGTGTCATTGTTCCACAAATGAAAATAGTAATCAAAGAGCTTAGTGGTAATACGACGAAGCTTGTAGATGTGAAAACCCACATGTTTGGAAAACACCGAGAATCGAAAGTGGTTGTTACTTAGGAATGAGACATGAAAGTCAGAACCTTTGTGGCCTGTTAACGACCAAATTTGGTAAATCATATATCGGGCGTGAAGATAAGGCCGAAGCCGATTTGGAGGGAATCGGGATTTTCGAAAATAGAGTGCACGCCAATGTAGACCGAATCGGCTAGAGAGTTCGTTGGCTGATGACCGAATCGGCTAAGGTGTTCGTCGGCCGATACCGAATCGGACAAGATAAGCCGATGTAGTCGATTCCGGGAAGGTAACATTGGAATCATCTTCGAATTCATTTAAAGTGCTTCATGTGGATTGTCATACATGGATAGAGTCCAAAGAAGGCAATTGTATATATTAATTAGGTTATTTTAAATAGTTTCCTTATAGATTATGTCGGTAAGAGTCTGTCTAAGGGACTTATCTATAATTTGAATTGTAATAGAGATAGAAATCGTGTCCAACAACGATGTATCTTGTATCTGGGTATAAATACGACCCAAGACCATGTAATTTAACAACAATCAGTTCAATACAACCTTCGGCGCATCGCCACCCTTTTTCCTTTCAATTACTTCGACGAGTTCTTACTTTGAGTTAGGGTGCATCGGGATCAATCACCGACGAAAGGTAAAGCTTGTTATGGAGGCTTGCGCTCTCGGGATTAGTGCTTTCATCATTATGATACTCTAATCCTGTTTACGTAAATAGTCGAGATTATCATATATGCTATATAATCTAGATCGATATTATGATCTAACCCTAATCGGCTAGCCTCTGTTACTAGATAACAGCCGATAGGGTTAGATATCACTATCGACTTAGATTATATAGTGTATCCACCATCTCGAAAGGTTTTCATCGACTTATTTAGATCTTATGCTTCTCTTTACGCTTAATGCTGCATCGGTTGAGTCCGACCTATTAAGTAATATTTAGGAATCATAATATATATCTTGTTTTAGGACCACTATTAGATAATATCGGGGTTTAGCTATCTTGTTTTAGTCGATCTTACCTGTTTTAGCTATCTTGTTTCTTTTATGTTTACTTGATATGTTAAATCTGCCCTTTATATTAAGATCTCACCGCGACGAAATATGTTAAGCTTGCCATCGCTTTGTTAGGTTATCTTAATACTTGATCGGTTTCTGTTTAACGTATTTAATCTGTAGTGATATCTTAGTATAAAGTGATATCGGAGTACTAGCCGATACACATTAGATCTATGATATCGGCCATGCTATAAATTTGTATAATCTTTATCTTAAAGTACTTTTAGACATGAGTGATTTATACTGTCTCGATACACTACTGATCTATCCCAATCACTTGATTTAAATGTATTTCGAGATTTAGATTATATATTATGAATATCTACAGTCGATCGATCAGATTTAATTTTTCTTGGCCGATTCAGTGCATACCACATCGGCTTAACATCGAACGATACGTCATCTGCCACTAGCCAATCGGCTATCATTTATGGAATAACACTGTTTTCTTTCTTTGTTTCTTGTTGGTTGCAGGATCAAACCAACTGGCACGCCTACGAACCTCAGAAGCAATATTTGGACCTACACTAGAGTAAAGCAAATCTCTCAGGCCAATGCGTGACAATTTTACAGTCACACGCTTTTGGCACGCCCAGTGGGACACGACAAGACATCATGGTGGACATCAAGTCTTCGGAAATCGACCCTGAGAACACCATCCCCATCACCATGGACAAACTGATGCCCGAGCAGAAGGCTGAATTCGAGGAGATGATGAACAAGCTGCAAAACCAGTTTTTGCACTCGTTCGTCCAAACTTGCTCGGGCACGGTTGTCCAGCGTTACAAGGTGGTTTTGCCGAGCAACGACGAGCCCAAATCAAGTGCTGGTAAGGAAGGAAAAACTCAGGACGTCAAGCAAGAAGAAGGCCCAGAACTCCATACTCTACAAGATCGGATCGACTATGTTGTGCATCATGCGCTGATCAACCAGTCGGGGATCCTTGTTAGCACCTTGAACAACATGATCAAAGACGTGGTTGACAATAGGATTGCCGAGCATCAAGCCAAGGGGCCGATATTTATTCCTGAAGGAGTTTTCCACCATATAGGACTTTGCTTACCGACAAACAACACCCTGCTTCGGGTATGGTCCCAGAACAGCTGATGGCATCAACATCGGCTCCTGGAAAGCCGATTCTATCATCATCGGCACAGAAGCAACCAGAGTTCAATCCCTTTCTTCTGACTAAGCAGCAACCTCAGCACACTGGACAAAACATCCGTCAGATTACTCAAGAGCAGGCTGTGGCTATGTTCAGAACGAGCCAGCCGATCATTGAGCCGATTCCGCAGACGCTGATCCCTTAGCAGCATCAGCCGATCGGTTCCAAGTTCGTTCATGATCAACAAGCCCATGGGGTGCATCAATCTCCTCAACATCACATGGGGGGCAATCCCAATTTCCAATATCAGCCTCATTCACCTCAGATGCAGTATCGGCAGGGGACACCACTTCAACCCTATTACTTGCCTCAAGCTAATTAGTTGGAGCCGATACAGCAGCACCAAGGAGCACCTCAGCAGAAGCCATGTGCTGACATGATTGCCGATGTAATGAGGGAGCAATTTGGCCTCAAGCCTAAGGATACTGGCAATATGTATTGGTATCCATCCGAAGTATTTTGAGAGGGTGTCATTACCGAGCCGATACAAGGTGCCAGATTTTTCAAAATTCTTAGGGCAGGATTTCTAGCCGATTTCTAGCCCAGTGTGGGGAAGCATCAGCTATTGACGCTCTGAGGGTTAGATTATTCCCTCTGTCGTTATCTGGATTGACTTTCACATGGTTTTCTTCCTTGCCATACAACTCTGTTCAGAGTTGGGCCAATATGGAGAAACAATTTCATAGGTATTTTTATAGCTAAATCCATGAGCTGAAACTGTCCGATCTCACAGCTATCAGGCAGAAGCATGACGAATCTGTTCAAGATTACATCCAGAGATTTAGAGATATGAGGAACAGATGCTATAACTTGGTTCTGTCAGATTCTCAGAGCCGACCTTGCTTTTCAAGGTTGTTGACACCAATCAGGGAAAGATTTTCGGCTCAAGATTTTGAAAGCCTAGTTCACTTGGCTTAGAAGATTACAACACATGAACAAAGATTTCAAGAAGCCATGAAAGCTTTCAAAAAGATTAGCCATGTTGCATACGCCTTTGAATCTAAAGAAGACGAGGAGGATTCCGAAGTAGCAGCAGCCGAATGGGCAAGAAACAAGAAGATTATTACATGCCAATGGGTCAAAAATTTGGCTAAGGAGGAAAAGTATGATTTTGATGTCACCAAGGCCGACAAGATTTTTTATCTGCTACTTCGGGAGAAGCAAATCCAACTTCATGTTGGCCATGTCATCCCATCGGCTGAGGAGTTGAGAAAGAGGAAGTATCTCAAGTGGCACAACACTAGATCTCACAGCACCAATGATTGCAAAGTATTCAGGCAGCAGATCCAATCGGCTATTGAAGCAGAGAAAATTAAATTTGAAGATTCAAAGAAGCCGATGAAAGTTGATGGCAACCCTTTTCCTATCAACATGGTTCACACGAGTGGGTGGGCAGCTAATAGGAAGGATTATCGGTCCAAGAAGCCTAACTCTGTTAGAATCATCGACAACCACCAGAGGGAACATGACAGACAGAAAGAGAGGTACTATCAGGAGGATGACAGCTTTGATCCCCATTGAAGTTGTGAATTTTTCAGATTTTGCTGGAATGAGGAAATGAGGCTGCCATCGATTGAACATTGTCCAGCATGCAGCAATTATGATGGCAACTACACTGGAGAATCTAGCCGATCTCGTCTTGAGGAAAATTGGCTAAGACAGAGGAGACTCCCTGTTCACCAGAGGTTGGGTCTAATTCATCAGGATTTTCTACAGGAAGATTTTGACGGAGATGAAGATGAGACCTTGAACCCACAATGGTGCCCTTCTGGTACTTTCACTAAGAGTCAGAAGAGGAGGGTGCAAATGATGAAGAGCAGGGGTCGTTTCCAGGAAGTTCAAGCCAAGATTGATCATTGGCTGAAGAAGAAGAAGCAAGAACACCCAAATAAGAGTGGTGTGTTAAGAGCAAGGTGCTCTCAGCCGATGAAGTCAAAGCCGATAAGGCAAAAAGGTTGGCTAAGGGAAAAGCTGTTGCTTCTACATCGGTTAACATGGTATTTGTATTACCAGCAGAATATGAGGCTAGCCAAGCCAATGCAAATCTCGTGGAAGAATCCTTGGCTAAGTTGATTTTGTCCCTAGAACAGGTCATCTTTGAAAAACCAGAGGGGACAGGGCATCGGCACCTCAAGCCACTATATGTCAAGGAGTTTGTCATTGGCAAGCCGATGTCCAAGATGTTGGTTGATGGTGGGGCTGCCGTGAACTAAATGCCATATGCTACATTCAAGAAGTTAGGCAGGAGTCCAGATGATCTCATCAAGACCAACATGGTTCTCAAGGACTTTGGTGGCAATCCATGTGAAACCAAAGAGGTTTTGAACGTGGAGTTGACAATCGGCAGCAAGATTGTTCCCACAATGTTTTTTGTCATTGATGGAAACGGATCATATAGCTTGTTGCTCGAAATGGATTGGATTCATGCCAATTGTTGTATTCCTTCGACCATGCAGCATAGCTTAATCCAATGACAAGGCGACAAGGTGGAGATCGTGCCAACTGACATGTCAATAAATATTGCCAATGCCGATTTAACCCTTTGGGAGATGGATGAAATTGATTGCTTGTCTGGCAAGATTTGGCAAGGAGATTATCTAAGAGTGTCCGATTGTGACATACAACCAATTGGAGACGAAGAGCCTCGATTATTGCTTTGAGGGCATCCTGGAGGGTTCAAGTTTCTATACCAAGGACACTGTAGATGATCTCGATGGCAAATTGGGACAAGGCTTCATGTCGGTCGATGACTTAGAGGAAGTTGATATAGGTGCAGGAGATAGGCCTAGGCCGACATTTATTAGCAAAAATTTGTCCTCTCAATTTAGAACCAAGCTAATAGAACTTTTAAAAGAATATAAAGATTATTTTGCTTGGGAGTATTTTGAGATGCCAGGACTTAGCCGATCGATTGTCGAACATTGGCTTCCTATCAAACCAACATATCGGCCGTTTAAGTAATCACCTAGGAGATTCAAAGCCGATATGTATGATGCTATCATGGTCGAAATCACTCGATTGTATGATTCTGGTTTCATTCAGCCATGCCGATATGCTGAATGGGTTTCCAATATAGTTCCAGTGATCAAGAAAAATGACAAACTTAGGGTGTGTATTGATTTTCGAGATCTGAAAAAAGCTACCCCTAAGGATGAATACCCAATGTCAATTGCTGATTTGTTGGTTGATGTTGCTTCAGGGCACATGATGATCGGTTTTATGGATGGCAACGCTGGATATAATCAAATTTTCATGGTAGAAGAAGACATCCATAAGACTACTTTTAGATGTCCTGGTGCAATCGGCTTATATGAGTGGGTTGTGATTACTTTCGGTTTGAAGAACGCTGGAGCTACATATCAAAGGGCCATGAACTATATATTCCATGACTTAATCGGCTTATTGGTTGAGATCTATATTGATGATATGGTTGTGAAATCGGAGGAGGTTGATGACCATATAGCCTATTTGAAGAAAGTTCTTGAGAGAACAAGGAAATATGGCCTGAAGATGAATTCTACAAAGTGTGATTTTGGCGTATCGGCTGGACAATTTTTGGGCTTTCTTGTTCATGAGATGGGGATTGAAGTGACACAAAGGAGTATCAATGCGATCAAGAATATTCAACCTCCACGAGACAAGAAGCGGTTGTAGTCTCTGGTCGGCAAGGTGAATTTCATCAGGAGGTTTATTGCTAATCTATTTGGGAAGATGGAGCCCTTTACACTTTTGCTCAGGTTGAAAGTCGATCAGCAGTTTACTTGGGGGGCAGAGCAACAAAAGGCCTTGGACAACATTAAGGAATATTTGAGTTTCCCTCCAGTACTGATTCCTCCACAAAAAGGGGTGCCTTTCAAGTTATACTTGTCAGCCGATGAGAACTCAATCGGCTCGGTCTTGATTCCGAATTCGAGGGTAAAGAAAGAGCAATATTTTATTTGAGCGAAGGCTTTTGGATGCGAGAGACAAGGTATTCTCCGGTGGAGAAGTTATGCTTATGCCTGTATTTTTCTTGCACAAAGTTAAGACACTATTTGTTATCCAACGAATGCACCATAGTATGTAAAGCCGATGTTGTCAAATATATGCTATCGGCTCCGGTGTTAAAAGACAGAGTTGGAAAATGGATCTATGCCTTAACAGATTTTGATCTCAGGTATGAGTCACTCAAGGTAGTCAAGGGCAAGCTATAGCCGATTTTATTGTCGAACATCATAATGATTCAATCGGCTCGGTTGATATAGTGCCCTGGACTTTGTTGTTTGATGGATCAGTTTGTACCATGGCTGTGGTATCAGCTTGGTCATCATATCACCTAGGGGGCATTTTGAGTTTGCCTATACTATTAAGCTATATGCTACCAATAATCAAGCTGAGTATGAGGCAATTCTTAAGGGATTACAACTCTTGAAGGAAGTTGAAGCCGATGCTGTGGAAATCATGGGTGATTCTTTGTTGGTCATTAATCAATTTGCTGGAGAATATGAATGCAAGAATGACACATTGATGATCTACTACGAAAGGTGCCGAGAATTAATGGAAAGTTTTCGGCTAGTGACTTTGACCCATATTCCTCGAGAGCAAAATGTTGAAGCTAACGATTTGGCTCAGGGGGCATCGGGATACAAACCGATGATGAAAGACATCAAGGTAGAAATTGCTACAATCGCAACCGATGATTGGAGGTATGATGTTTTTAATTATCTCAAGAATCCTTCTCAATCGGCTTTGAGGAAATTACGTTACAAAGCGTTAAGATACGTTTTGCTGGACGACGAGTTGTATTATCGGATGATTGATGGGGTATTGCTAAAATGTTTGAGTGCCGATCAAGCCAAGGTTGTGATGGGCGAAGTACATGAAGGCATATGTAGTACTCATCAATCGGCTCACAAGATGAAATGGCTGCTTCGACGAGCTAGGTATTTTTGGCTGACGATGTTGGAGAATTGTTTTAGGTATTATAAAGGTTGTCAAGATTGTCAGAAGTTTTGAGCAATTCAAAGAGCACCAACATCGGCTATGAATCCCATAATCAAGCCATGGCCGTTCAGAGGTTGGGGAATAGACATGATCGGCCAGATTAATCCACCCTCGAGCAAAGGGCATAAGTTTATATTGGTGGCAACCGATTATTTCACGAAGTGGGTGGAGACACTTCCATTGAAGAAGGTTGATTCTGGGGATGCAATTTAGTTCGTCAAAGAGCATATCATATACCGATTTGGTGTTCCTCAAACCATTACAACCGATAAGGGATCTATCTTTGTATCCGATGAGTTTGTCCAATTCATAGAAAATATGGGAATTAAATTATTGAATTCTTCACCGTATTATGCACAAGCCAATGGACAAGCAGAGGCATCCAATAAAAGTATGATCAAGTTAATCAAAAGAAAGTTCTCTAAATTTTTGAAGCAATGGCATAGCTGATCGAATGGCTTGTCATGGATCGATCCAAGTTCCCCCTACAAGCTTGTTTATGGGCATGAAGCCGTGTTGCCATGAGAAAGTGTCATCAGCTCAAGAAGTATTAATTTACAAGATGAGTTGACAACCAATGATTATCACAACCTCATGGTAGATGAATCGAAAGAGTTAGTTCAATCCAGGATGCATGCTTTGGAAAAGGTGACAAGGGATAAGGAAAGAATCACTCGTCATTATAACAAGAAGGTTGTGCCAAAATCTTTTTCAGAAGGCGAGTTGGTTTGGAAGTTGATCTTGCCGATTGGGACTCGAGATAATAAATTCGGCAAGTGGTCACCAAATTGGGAAGGACCTTTTCGAATCTACAAGTCTATTTCTAAAGGGGCTTACATGTTGCAAGGTCTTGATGGAGAAGTTTTTGGAAGGGCTCTCAATGGGAAATATTTAAAAAAAATATTATCCAAGTGTTTGGATCAATTCATGATTCGGTTGTGTTATGCCGATACATGGTAGCCGATGTGTTGACATTGCCTTTAGACGGCCGATATAAGTTATATCGCCCTTAGTCTTTTCGATTTATCATAATCGGCTGTATTCAGCCGATATGTGATGGCCGATATGAGTTATATCATCCTTAATCTTTTTAACTAATCATGATCGGTTGAGTTTTACCGATGTGTGATTGCCAATATTTTGTTATGTCCTCAGTTAAGCCATATTTTATCAATATTTGACATTGTAAAATTAGGGGGACATATATACATACAACAAAAATACGTGGACTTAAAATTCTTTTAGAAGATATATCATATTATGCAAAGTTGAAGTTTTGAAGACCACATGTATTACAAGAATCGGCGCAGAAGTTATATTTCAAGAATCACAAGTTACAAGTAGTATCGGGTATTACAAAAAATTCATCCTGAAATTAGCTTATTGATAGCCAATATTGCCCGTTATCTGATTTGTTCAATCTCATCGATGGCTTGAGCGTCGGTTGCATCAGTCCCTGGGATTGTCTTCAAGGATTTTGTGAGGTCTGATAGGTGTTTGATTGAAGTCTTCAACCTGGACTTTTGTTCTTCGACAACCCTAGGGAGATCGGCAAGCCTTTGCTTCTCTGATGATATATTAAGCATCACACTTTGCAAGTTCAGCCAGTAGCTCTTCTCTATGTTTGTGCAGCTGATCAAGATTAGAGTTAGGCTAAGCCGTCATCTCGTCCAGCTTGGTCTTCTCTGCCATGATTAAGTGTCGATTGGCTTCAATGGTGGCCTCGAGAGCTTTTCTCTCTAGCCGATTGACAATCCTTTGGCGTGATCGCTCCAGTTTGTGCCGATGTTGTTCGAGGTACCTGGCTGGGGAGATGATGTTGGCTAGCTCGTCTGGAATTTGGTCTTGGATTCCTTCGAATCTTGACCTAATCGCCCCACAATTGGTAACCATGAAATCTAAGGAGCTCTCTAGCCGCTTAGCTATATCCAACAGAGTAGCCTTCAAATCATCGGCAGTAGGTGCTAAGGCTTTGCTTGTGGTCTCTTCATCGTCATCCATGAACTCTTTTAAGTCAAAGGGAAACATATCGGCTAGAACCTGAAAAGGAGAAAGTTGAGATTGTTAAGTACTGAAAACTTTAAAAGCAGCCGATGTAGAGTTAAGGGAAAGAACTTACAGGGATGACGGGAGCCGGTGCTACTTCTGCTTCAACGTTATGGCTGCCCCTAGCCGATGGAGTTTGTTCACTTGATGCGTGGGGGGCAGGCGTTGGAGAGCGGGGAGGCTGTCTAGAGAGAGATGAAGACAAGATTAGTTAAGCATCGGTTGGTTGAGAAGTTAAAAATACTTGAGTATAGAATTACCGATGGAGGTGGAGCCAGCTTCTTCCTTGTGGCCAATTTCTTTTTCTGTAGGACAAAGAGCTTAATGAGAATTAAATGTGAGAATATAAAGGAAGAGGATTCAGGAAAAACACATACCAACTGAGGTCGAGATTGATTTGGCACCTTGGAGGACTTGGAGTTTGTTGAGAAGCTGGATTATCGGCTGGCGGCATCGGCATGGTTATTTGTGGTTCACTTGTTACTGCCGCAGCTTCATCGATAGCTTCTTCCATTTCTCCTTGATCCAAGAACTTCTCCAAGTATGGATACAAGTCCGGCAGGTCATCGGCTGTAGTTGTCTTTTGCTTTTTGGAAGCTTTCTTCTTTGTGGTCGATGGATCAACAGCCGATGGCTTGGCCCTTTTCTTTTTTGCCTCAGAGCGGACCAGCTGATGGGTCTAGTCATGGAGCAGAGAGGCTACTTTGGGGGCATTAAAGCCGATCACTGAAGGAGCGAGGCCACCACTGTTTGGAATTATCCTGGTAGCATAGCAGATGGTGGCTCCAGTGTTGCTGACATGAGGAGGAGAGGCATCGGTAGTCTGCAAACAAAGAGAGAAAAATGGTTAGATATTTAAAAAGTGTTAGCCGATGAACGCAAAATTTGACAAAGGGAAATTACTTACTTGAGGAACCGATTCAGGGTACATGGTGGTCATGTACATCGAAGCCGATTGGTGAAAGATGTGTTTCTTCCATTCAATCCACCATCAGTCGAAGGCTGCACTCCTCATCGTAGCCGCTCTATATTGTCAATACTGCCGAGGGAGGGACCTTCAATGCTTAGCAGCTTGTTCATCATGAGGCTTGAGTGTTAGTGATATGCCTTAGAGGCAACATGGAGATGTTGGATATCATGGTCAATGTTTATGTATAAATGAATAAAGTATTATTCAGTTCCATGAAATAGACATCTTATATTGATCAATAAGTACGTGACTTATTTATGAGACTCTGTATGTATGAATCTATTTCTAAATGATCCCTGATCATATATCATATTATTGGAACTAATATGATTCTAAGATCGGCATGTTTGTTGATTGATGATCATGTCTCATAGATCATAGGTATGGAGATACCAAATCAATAAACATGGACAGATGTGTTAGAGAACACATTGTTGGATAGACCCACCATGAGACACTACAGGAATTAATGTGCCATTAGTTGGTCTCAGGTAGTGTTGGTACAAAGTCCTTAGACCTGAGATCACCATGGATTCCAACATGTGTAGTAGCCTACTTTGGGACTACCAAACGCTATTCCATAACTGGGTAGTTATAAAGGTAGTATTCGGGTTTGCTATGAAACCTGGAGTGAGATGTGAGTGATCAAGATGGAATTTGCCCCTCCTTTGGAGAGATATCTCTGGGCCCCTCGAGGTAATGGATTATGGAAATGCATGGCTATGCTAAGTTGATTGAGGAGTCAATCAATAGACAGATAATCCAATACGGTTCGAGTGAATGGTTAAGCTATTGAAGGGATGGCACACATCTTGCCTATAGCTTAACTGGTATCATGAGGCAAAGGGATTTATGTACACATTACAGGTTTAGAGCCGATATTATATTCTTGTATACTATGGTGTCAATATGTGCTGCTAGGCGCCGCTGTTGACAGGTCGGCTGAGTTGGACTCGAGCCGACGATCGGCTAAGTTAGACTATAGCCGAAACCAAGTATACCTGAACCTACAGGGTCGCACGCTTAAGGGGATAAGAACAGGCATTCGAGTTGGACTCGGATACGGCTCGATCGGATAGGGATCCGATCGGATAAAGTCCTGTGGGCTTACGACGTATGGGCAGCTGACTCTATGAGATTCGGATAGGATCCGATTTGAAATAGAGTCCTGATCGGCCACGAATCCCAGTCGGCCAACTCTATATAAAGGGGTGAGGGGTGGAGAGCTGCGACACATCAGATGAATTTAAGTCAATTGCGTCGAAATCAATCTGATCACACGCGGCTTCAGAAGTCGGCGAGATCAATCTCCATGGAAACCCTCCCCACCTTCGAGCCAAACCCTAGCCTTGCATCGCGTGCGAGCACACGGGTGTTCGGCGTTCTGTCCCCGGACGTGTGGATACCGGTAGAGGCGCTGCTACGTTGCGCGCTGCTGATCGGTTGTGGTGGAATCGGTTGAGGTTGAGCGCATCGGAGCGAGGAGCGAGAACGCGGTCAGACGACTCGGCGAATCGGCTACATCGGAGAATCGACTACTTGTTTAATCGGTTGTCCCTAGGAATCGGCTGTTGGCTTGCGGGAATCGGCTGTCATCGGCCAGCACAGTTCCAGATCGGATAGCCCTGATTGGCTATTTCCATTGCATCCTCCAATCTGTAACGATCTATCGGCCCTTACTTGCAAGTGTTCATGATTTGCACGGTAGAAAATTTTTTGTTTTTGGCTAGCGTAGCCTCCGCGTAACCCTTCATTGCGATTATCTCCCCTAGTTTGGATCTTGTCGGCAATGTACAACCCGATCGGAAGTTGCCCCATGCCCATCTGTCTGGCAGCACTCATGGGGTAATAAAACTCATAGGAGGTATTAACGTTCCTGCCCTGGTGGATGCCTATTGGAAGGATGCAAGGAGAGATAGCAGCTGTGAAGACTTCCCTTGACTTGTCAAATCTCTTTGAGTTGATCTCATTAAATCTAAAGTCATTGGGCAGTTCAAAGTCTTCAAAATTTGCATAAGCAAACCAGATCCTTGTGCTCTTGGGGAATCCATCGTAAAAGTTGCAGAACCAGTCCCTAATAAGATCAGCCGATAGTTTGGATCTGGTGTATGAGGATGCAACCTCTCCAAAGGACATGCATCGGCGCGTGGTGACTTCATCACCATCTTCTTTTATCATCGGTTGTACTAGTGGAAAGCTAGCTTATGCTAATTTTGGTCTTTCAGCAACCTTGTATGTATGCAGATTAAGCCACAGCTAAAAAAACCACCATGGACCACCAGTGCCGATAGCAGAGTTGGCAACAATTTTAGCCGATGCAGTATTCAACATCTGATAAAGGTAGCCCAACAGGTATTTGCCCAAGGGGATATGTCTCTTCTCTACTAAGGCCTCGGCTACATGCTGCCAATTGGTTATAGGGCCGCAGCTTGAATCACAGAACAGAAATTTCTCCAGCCACATCATGAGAAAAATTCTGTGCTCCCTAGGGCCTACTGATCCAGTCCCCATGTTCTAGCTTATAAAGCCATTCCAGCTGCCGATTGCACGGGTCTTGAATGAGAATTGGCCTTTGGTGTTCAAGCTGGTAGGGTTAACCGATGAGGTAACATCTAGTCCAATGATCATAACCACGTCCGATAGTGTGGGTGTCATCGGTCCTTGTTGAAACAGGAAGGCATTGAGGGTGTTGGACCAAAAATAGCTGGCAGCTGACAGCAGGGGTTCATCTTTAGGCGTATTGGCTATGGTTAGAGCCAAGCACTCTGCAATTCCTATTTCTTCCCAGTGGCTTTGTTTGCTAGCTGACACCCTATTATACCATTCTGACCAAGATTTATCGGTGGATGGCCAAGATTTGAAAGTGCCGGTCCAATGTGCTAGGCTAGGGTTCATCAACCTAAAGGGGACTCTGTTGGTTTCGGCGTTTATGAACTCTGTGGGATCTATGTTGCCGATTGGCCCTAGGAAGAACCAATTGGGGTGAACAAGGCTGGGGATGGGTGATTTGATTCGAGAGATGCTACAATAAAAAGGGCAAATTACGAAAAGCAAGAGTACAAGTTGTGGCAAGAAGAAAAAGAGCTAAAGCCGATGAAGCTTACCTCGGGGAACTCAGCCGACGACGCGTCGAAAAGGGCAGCTGGAGTAGACATTGCCAGAGTTGAGGTTGCTGCTGCGGGGGCGATAGTCTGTAGGATCGCCAAGAGCTTCGAAGAGGTCGCCGGTGAATTTGGGGGCGGTTGTGGCTAAGGCGGTGAAAGCGTAAGTGATGGCGTGAAAAACTCTGAGGCAGTGGTTATTATTTAAAGAGGTGTGGTAACGGCTGAAACTGAAAGCCCTAAAATTTCTTTAAGATAAGATCAAGCAAATCCGCAACATTGACAATATAGCAGACTTGGGTGTGGCATCTCCTCCGAAGAGGTCAACTCCCACAATACCACATAACCTCCCAGGAATTTGGTTATGCGTGAAATAGTACAGATACAGAAACTTCGTTTATTATTACAAACTAATACTTTACAAGTACAAGTTATATAATTGTTGATGAGAAATTTCTCTCACGCGCTGGCCTGGCAGATCTGCTTAACTCCAGTGCAGGTCCTTCTCGGCTACCTATGCTGTGCAGGGCGTGCGAGTTGATTTGATCTGTTAACCAACAAGATAAACAAAGGAATATGCATTAAGTGTTAGGTTAGATTCCCACTGGATTGGTTGAGGGAATCCATGAGCATATATCTGCTATCTTAAAATATATTTAAGCCAAACGACTGGAATGGATCGGCTATACCAAGACAACATCAGTCGTGTAACCTAAATACAGTAAAGGATAATAAATATATGATCGACAACCTAGACGATACTGGAAAGCTAACGATGAATCGGCTAGTACTCCGATGAATCTTATGAAAAGATACCACTCTTGAGCTAGATGCGCATGGCCCGAAAATCGGCCGTCGGCTAGCGATGGCAGGCCGATTTCGGCTAGTAACGTCCGATAAGAATGCGATCTTAATATAAGAGACAGTCCTAATATAAATCTAATAATAAATATATTAAAAGAAACATATCAGGGCAGATAAAGCGAGCTGAAACCCCAGCGCTATCTCTAAACAATATAGATCTTAGCCGAACAGATCATTGATAGTTCTAAAAACGACTTAATAGTTCGAACCCGATGCAGCATTAAGTATAAAAAGAAAAACCTGATCTGTTGTAGCCGATTTATATCTCTCGAGACGGTGGATACCACATATAAACCAGCCAACCTTTAGATCTAACCCTATTGGCTGCAAGTTCTTGACAGAACTAGCCAATGGCAGTATAGATCTAAACATTGATCTAATTTATATGCGCTATATGATAAATAGCATGGCACAAACTCCTGAATCTAATGTGTCATTATGATGGAAGCACTAGAAATAGCAGATCATGCCACTAATGATAAGCATTTACCTAGATTTGGGGATCGAAACGATGCAGTCCGTAGCCAAACAAATTGCTCGTCTGAAGAAAAGGGTTGGCGATACGCTGAAAGTTTGATTGATTGTGATTGTGTTCTATTTTACAGGGGGTCTTGGGTCCTATTTATACCCAAGATACAATTATCTGTACAAACCCTGGACTCTATCTAAACTACTATTTTAAACACAACATTATCCCGAGAAGGATCCATGCCGTGTTACAACTAATAGTTTAAACAAACTCCTAAATTACACATATAATTGCCATTACAGGACTCTATTCATAGGCGGCAATATCGTTTAACACGCAACTAACAACCGAATCTTCTATTTATCCTCAAACTGCTGCACCAGAAACGGTTTTATCTCTTCCGGACCTTGAATCAGCTATCGGCTGCCACTGTCCGATCCAACCTTAGCTGACTGGCCTCGCAGTCGATCACTCCTCAGCCGATGCGACCTCTGTTTCCACACCAAACCAGCCGATCCGACTCTGCTTCGCCTTTAAAGACCTAGGGACTCAATTACCAAATTTTAGTGTTAACACATGCCCCCAAGTCTGTGATACGAAGTGTTACGGATTTGCTTGCCTGTTTAAACTCCCGCTCTTTTCTTGACCTAAACCGCTTCTGCTTCCGCTAGTGCCCTTTAAATATCCACTTTCCTCGGCCGAAACACTTGCGCCTTCAAAACGCACTCAATCCCTTCACACGCAAGCTCTTGCCTTCTCTCTCCTCTCCGACGATCCCACCGGCGTTCGTCAAACCTCATCGCGCTCCACGGACCAGACCCATCTTCACCCCCAAGCACTCCAATGGCCTCCACCGTCATCGCATCAAGCGCCTCTGTTGCGCCGGCCACCGCCGCCACACCAGTTGCAGCCGCCGTGCCGACCACCGCTGCCGTTCCGGTCGTCGCCATTGCCGAGTTCCCTGAGGTACTCCCGTTTGATCCAGAATCCCTTTTTCATTCAGATTTACTTTTCCAACCATGTTGCATCAATCTTACGTTCAACCATTTTTTGAGTAGCACTTTCCTTCGTCGTTTTTAGTACTTTTTCCTTCTTCGAACTGTAATATGCAACCGTTCTTGATTAGCGCCCCTTTTTCTGAACTATAGCGCCTGTCACATCAAGTGCTTATCCCAAATCTGACACAAACCCAGAGGTACTTTCTCGGCCCCATCGGCAACATGGATCCAGCCGATGTGATTATAGCCGAAACCAACAGGATCCCCTTCAACACCAACAAGCCATCCCTCGCCCACTGGAACGGGACATTTAAGTCATGGCCGACCACCGACGCAGCCTGGGTTGAGTGGTACAAAAGGGTGCGATCGGCCAAATACACACAGTGGGAGGAGACCGGGATCACCCAGTGCTTGGCCCTATCCGTCGCTAGCATGGAAAAGGACGAGCCGCTTCTGTCAGCTGCAACATATTTCTGGAACGACAGTTTTAACGCCTTCATCTTCCGGCAAGGGCTGATGACACTCACGCTGGCCGACGTATACATGACAACCGGGCTGGACATCGAGTCATCGGTTAACCCCAGCAGCTTGAGCCGAAAGGGGCAGCATCAGTTCAAAACCAAGGCCATCGGCGGGTGGAGCGGCTTCAACGCCCAGAACATGAAGGACGGATCTGTCGACCACAGGGAGCACGCCACGTTCTTGATGATGTGGCTTGAAAAATTTTTGTTCTACGGATCAAGCTGCGGGCTGACCGCCAACTGGCAGGTCGTAGATGAAGTCCTGGTCGACGGGGGCAAACTTGCACTGGGGAAATACCTTCTCGGCTATTTATATCAGATGTTGCACCATGTCGTCGCAAAAATAGCTGCCAACGCTCCAATCAACACTGGCGGCCCCTGGTGGTTTCTACAGATCTGGCTGGTGCTGGCGACCCAAAAGATAGCCGGTCGGCTCCCTCTGATAGCAGCTGTATTCCCAAGGCTGGAGCCGATCGAGGATGAAGACGGCAACCAGATCACCACCACACGATGCATGAGCTACGGAGAAGCAGCAGCTGCTCATGCGGGCTCGAGGCAATCGGCCGATCTGCGGCCAAATGGGTCATCGCCCTTTACGATGGGCATCTCACGAGAACCGCGCACGGTACTTTTACGGGACCGGGGCTTCGAGTTGCGCCGACTTCAATTGGGAAGACGTCAACTCGCAGACAACCCGAGATACGAGGAGCTATTCATCGCCGCTCTGTCCCCGCATCTTGCCGACCGGGATCCACCAGGGCCGATCAGTGGCCAAGAGCTACGAGTTCTACTACCCGGTGTCGGCGGTGAGGCAGTTCGGCCTTGGGCAACTGTCCATCGGCTTCTTTTATGCCGATAAGATTGAGACGAGGGGAGTGGTAAGCCAGGACTTGATAATGGATCGGTTGCTGAATATAGCCGGCCCTCCCCTCGGCGACGTCGGTGTGATGACACTGGCGCTGAGGAAAAGCGCCGCTTACGACCAATGGTGGACTGAGATCAAGCGCCATATCTTCCACCAGCGGTCGTCTTGTTACGTCGACGTCCTCCTGCCTGAGGAGATCCCCTCGGTAAGCTTTAAGTCCCAAATGATTTTCTTCTTCTTATCATCGGCTGATATAGCCGATTAACATTTGCCCTCTGATTTGCAGGAGACGGAGACGGAGCGTCCGACGTGAGCGATTCCGGGCGCCCCATCGAATACCGTCTAGGTGTTCTGGCCGGGGAGCGCCGAAGCTGACGTCATTGCTACAAGGGCAGGTGCGCCAGCCGATCGCCCAGAAGAAAAGGGCTGCACCACCCCTACAGCCGTCGGCCGCACCTGCCCCCAAGAGGCTGAAAGAGAAGAAACCGGCAGCGCCAGCCGATAGCCTCCCCCCTTGGACCCGACCGTTGCGCAGTTCCTCGATGCCGCCGCCAGCGAGGAAATGCCGGCAGCTGTTGGAGCGGCGGCCGAACCAAGGGAGCTCAAGCCATGAGTCGAACAATGCTCCAGCCGATGTCCCGCCGGTCCCAAGTCCCCCAGCGAAAAATCGGCCAGTCATCCCTCACTTCACCAAATTTGGCATCACGATGATATCACTTGCATCTGACCGAACCATTCTGTTTAGGTCAAGAAATTTGCCGGCCGCACTTCATGCCCCACGCCATCGGTAATCGTCTCTTGCCACTTGTCCTATAGTAATTAGCCGATTTGTCCGCTAACTCTTCTTTTGCGGCCCCCACGATCTCCGTCGGCCCCCGCGTCCGGCAAGCATGCTGCGCCTGCGGCGGCGCAGAACGACGCCGACGAAAAGGCTCCAACGGCCACAGGCAGCGATCCAGCCGAGCCGACTGCTCCGACCCTGGTGCCAACGGTAAGCTGACTGAAATTGAGGATCGGCTTCTGTCAACGTAATGTCTTTTGATCATCTCTCTTTTCTGCAGAACATAGCCGACCTCCTCAATTTTGACCTGTCGGAGTTCGAGGAGTCCGGCGAAATCGACGAGGAGGCGTTGGTGATGCCGGCTGAGGACCTGAGGGCCACCATAGCCGACATCGGCAACCAGTTGGAGGCCTCGCTGGACGCGCTGGTGGTCGATAGCGGCTCGATACGCGCACGATTCAAAGAAATTCAAGGCCAGCTGCCGGAAGCTCTAGCCGACGCCATTGTGCCGGCCACCTTCATGGAAGCCCACCAACTCAAGTACGAACGAGCCCGGCAGCGGATAGCCGATCACCGCGAGAACCAGGCACGTGTTTACACTCAAAATTGGCACCTAGGAATCAAAATAGGGAAAGTTCCCAATATTTGGAAAATCTGCTAGGTTTCTTTGGAGAGGCCGGTCGGCCGTCGTGTATAGGCCGGTCGGGCCAGGCGTCGGCGATCGGACCGAGGCATGTGGCCGGTCGGCCGGCGAGTCCGAAACCTAGATGATTTCGTCGGTACTCGGGTTTCCTTCTTTCATACGGTATATCTCGGGTTTCCAAACATGTTTATCCCGAATTGGACGTGGAGAAGGGCCTGTGGAGGGCAAGACCAACCCCTATATAAGGGCCAAGGCTGGTTCAATTGTAATATCAAAACACACAACATACAATCAATCTATTTGAATTGTTTTCTTTATTTTCAGTCCTACTTTCTACTATGCCTTAGTTTAGTCCATCTTTGTCGGTTCGCGCCAAAAAATGTCTGCCGCCGCTGCGAGAGTGCAACAACTCTTTGTAAGTTTGTCTTGAAAACTTTACGTTTGCTCACGAAACGAGTAGTTATCAATCTATCCATCTAAATCGGTTCCTCTAGTCGATTTGATCTACAAAACCTACTTTGTTCTAGTTTTTGCTAGATTAAAGTGGTTGGCGACTCTGTACCACGAACCACCGCAAAGCCTTAGGTGATTCGATCGTGTTCATGCCTTTTGCCAAAAAAGGTGCCAACATGATTTTTGGTGACTCCGTTGGGGAAGACACGACGCCAACTCTGATTCGGCGCCGCCATGTCCAAGCAAGCGGCGCAAGACGTGGAGCCATCCAACGTTGTCCACATCTCGTTGGACGACTTGGATGGGGAGGTTCGCCAAATCATGGAGGAGCGCATTCGAGCGATCACTCAAGAGGTGCTAGATCAATCTTGCACCAAAACGCGACAAGGCGTCATCATCAAGCCTGGGAGCCCACTCAAGGTAACTCGCGGCGAGGTAAGCACTGATCACATCTCTATGCCTATTCAAAAACTTGTTGCTAGCACGGTGGATGAGTCCGTTACCGCCGCCGTGAACAATAATATTGAATCTGCTATGGAGGCTTCTTTTAATAGATTGTTTAAAGTGCACATGAGCGGCAAATCCAGTCTTCCCGCGACCGTTTGGCCGCCTACCTCGATTGCATGTGGGAGCCAGCCCCCTGTGAACCACATATTCAGCAAAACCGACGGGGCAATCGCCCAAAGCCCCGCGAAAATAGTGTTGTCGCCTCTGTCGGTCTGACCGGCCCTACGGCCGGTCTGATCGGCCCTCACTACGTCGGTCCGACCGGGCGCTACGGCCGTCCGACGCCCACCGATCTCGGTCCGCCGGCCTAACGGCCGACGGACAGACAGCGGCCTCGACGGCCCTATGGCCGGCTCGGTCGCCTTACGTCGGTCTGACCGGCTCGCCTTACATTGGTCAGACCGGCCGTCAGGCTGGCCCGTACCCATATTACACCGGTCGGCGGCGGCTATCTAGCCGGTCGGACCGCGCCTTATATAGCCGGTCGACCGAGCCCTTGGCCGGTCGGACCGGCGCTCCGGTGCCGCACGGGAGGTAGATCCCATCACGGGCAACTCGGTTCTATACCACGTTCCCGCACACGACTCCCCTATGGCTACTGTCATGCAGCAATTCCCCCGCATGTCCCTAATCAATACAATGATCCTAATAGGGGATATCCGTGCGACACGAGAGATGGCCAATATGACAATATTGCGCCGCAACAGCCACCCTTTAGGCCGCTGGTCGTGCACGACCTGCCTAGGCCTGAAAATATGGAGGAACAAATTAGGAATATCATTAGAGATTCGTTTGGAATTGAGCCCAGGAATCGTGCTAAGGTTTACCAAAAGCCGTATCCTGACTACTTCGATAATATCCCATATCCTCGTGGTTATAGAGTCCCTAAATTCGCCAAATTCAGTGGAGATGATAATAGGACCACATGGGAGCACATCGGCCAATTCTTAGCGCAATGCGGGGAGGCTAGCACGTCGGATGCTTTTAAATTGCGCTTATTTCGTTATCTTTATCCGGTACTGCTTTTACTTGGTTTACATCTTTACCGGCTAACTCTATTCATACTTGGGCTTAGTTAGAACAAAAATTTCATGATTATTTTTATACTGGTGAGACTGACCTTAGGCTCTTTGACTTCACATTGGTTACGCAAAAATATAATGAGTCTGTTGCTGACTATATAAAAAGATTTAAAGATGCTAGAAAACGATGTTTTTTTAGTTTGAATATTACTGAGAGGGACTTGGCCGACCTTGCTTTCAATGGGTTGCTTGCTCCCATTAAAGAAAGGTTAGATGGCCAACAATTTCTTGATGTTAGCCAAGTAATGCAAAAGGCTCTGGCTCAGGAAAGCCGAGTCAGAGATGCCAAAAAGTTTGTTAGGCCCAACGATAAGAAACCTCAGGTTAGCATGGTCGACTGTCCTAGTAGTGATTCCAATTCCGATGAAGGCGATCATGACATGTACATCACTGAGTGGTCTTGGACAAACAAGAACAAACCCTTTGTTTGTTCTAACTTGACGCCGACTCCTCGCAAGGATCGGCAAAGAGAGATCAAGTACAGTTTTGATGTGGCCAAGTGTGATATGATCTTTGACTATCTTCTGCAGGAAAAACAGATCAAATTACCTAAAGGCCACATCATACCCTCATTAGAAGAATTGAAGCGCCGTTCTTATTGTAAATGGCAGGATTCTTATTCACATTCTACTAATGAGTGTAATGTTTTTCGTTAGCAGGTTCAATCGGCCATAGAGGAAGGACGATTGAAATTCACTGAGGTCCCGAAGATGAGGCTTGACAGCGATCCTTTCCTGGTGAATACCATTGACCTTGATGGTAAGAAGGTGTTGATTCGGCCGGAGCAAGCCGAATCGGCTAAGGGAAAAGAATTTGTCATTGGGGAGCCTAGGCCCAAGATGCTTGTGCCAAAGAGCCCAGAGGTTGGGACATGGAAGGAGAACAAGGCCAAGGCATCTGCATCGAAGAAGCCCTACAAGCCGAAGGTAACCTTCGACATGCTCCTTGACAAGTACAAGAGGAAGAGTGCCGAGAAGGAGCATGCCAAGGGAAAGAGACCAAGATCGCCCCCTAAGGAGCGATTTGGTTCTTCGTCAAAGGTTTTGGAGCCACCATTCCCCTATTGTCCCCAAGTCATGCCATGGGGACCGTGCCCAATGCTGCCTCCAGGTTATCCGTTCCCTTACTTTATGCCTTGGGGGGCACCCCCGCCTATGTACAACATGCCTCCAATGCAGGATCACCAAGGATGGAGAGGGGAGAGGAGATCGCCGTGAGGGCATGCGTCTGCTGCTAGTGGAAGCTGGTTCTCTACAAAGGACCGGTTTGATGGCGAGAAAAGGGCATACAAGCGTGCCAAGCCTGAGGAGAGGGCTTCGGAGGCGATCACTATCAAGATAGGATCGTATGATGTGCCAGTACCATCTGGCAAGGAGGCTAAGTTGATATTTGGCCCCCGAACCGAAGCCGCGAGGGATGCCGCGCAGGAGAACAGTCATACCGAACACACTAGCCGGTCTGACCGCAGCTCAGTAGCCGGTCCGACCAAGCCTTCTAGCCGGTCTGACCGTAGTTCTATAAGCGGTCGACCGCGCCATCCGGCCGGTCCGACCGCGGTGCCGTGAGCGGGGCCGCACCGCGCCATCCGGCGGCTCGCATTCGTGCCCGGCCTGACCGGGCCTGGTCGCCGGTCCGACCGAAGGCGAAGACGGTCCCACCAGCCACTGGGCTGGTCCGGACCGACGTTCTGGTAAGAAGGGTACTAGGGTAATTCCCTCTTCGGGTAAAGGCAACGGGGACATTATTTGCCTCCTGGAACAAGGCCGAATCCTAGGTGGATGCCTGAGGATTTGACAGCTACTCAGAAGAGGAGGTTGCAGCGTCTTCGTGCTTCTGAGTTGAAGGAGAAGGAAGCCGAAGAGAGGAGAGACAGAGAGTTTGATGAGTTGCGACCACCGCCTACGAAGGAGTGGAAGCGTAAGTCATCAATTGCTGAGAAGCCAGTAGTTGTTCAAAAGGATGAACAACCGGCTATGGAGGCATCGTCCGGCGAGAACATGGATATCAACATGGTTTGCATGTTGCCCATGGAGTTTTGCACCATGGATGAGGCCGAGGTTGCTCAAATGTCACTAGGTCCGAAGGATGCAGTCTTCGAGAAGCCCGACGAGTCCAACCGTCACATGAAGCCTCTCTATTTGAAGGGCCACATTGATGGGAAGCCTGTCTCGAGGATGCTAGTGGATGGAGGCGCGGCGGTGAACCTGATGCCTTACTCCCTCTTCAAGAAGTTGGGTCGCGAAGAGGCAGAGCTGAAGAAGACCAACATGCTTCTCAACGGCTTCAACGGCGAGTCAACAGAGGCGAAGGGGATCTTGTCCATGGAGCTTACGGTGGGGAACAAGACGTTTCCTACCGCCTTCTTCATCGTCGATGTACAAGGTAACTATAGTGTCATCCTGGGGCGGTGTTGGATTCATGCCAACTGCTGCGTCCCATCTACTTTACATCAGTGCCTAGTACAATGGGATGGTGATGAGGTTGAGATAGTTCAGGCAGATACATCAGCTGAGGTTGCTATGGCCGATGTTTCTGTGGGATGGAAACATGGAGACATGCAGTGCTTATCAGGGCTAGATCTTTCTAGTTTTGATTTCATTAGTGTTTCCAAAGAAGGCTTTGTACCTATTTCTGTAAAGCCGACTAGTTTAGCACGGCTTGGTGACATTACTTTATATGATGAATAAAACAGCCAACTTGGAATGGTTACAAGAAAGAGTTCAAGAATATCGGTCAACAAAGAACAATATTGGAGAAACTATAGAGGATTTTGACGAGGTAGAGAAGCTTGGTCAAGGGTTCACATCAGCTGACCCATTAGAAGAAATAGACATAGGAGATGGGAGCATACCAAGACCGACCTTCATAAATAAAAACATGAGAGCCGATCATAGAGTTAAGATGATCGAGCTGCTTAGAGAATATAGTGATTGCTTTGCATGGGAATACCATGAAATGCTTGGACTTAGCCGTGATCTTGTTGAGCATCGACTTCCGATAAAGTCGGGATTTAGGCCTTATAAACAACCTCCTCATCGGTTTAACCCACTTATATATGATCGTGTCAAAGAAGAGATAGACCGATTGTTGAAAGCGGGGTTTATTAGGCCATGCCGGTATGCGGAATGGGTGTCTAACATAGTACCGGTAGAAAAGAAGGGGAGCGGCAAGATTAGAGTGTGCATAGACTTTAGAGACTTAAATAAAGCCACTCCTAAAGATGAATATCCTATGCCTATAGCCAACATTCTAATAAATGATGCCTCAGGACATAGAGTGATTAGTTTTTTAGATGGCAATGCCGGCTACAACCAAATCTTCATGGCAGAGGAGGATATGTATAAGACAGCCTTTAGATGTCCAGGATTTGTCGGGCTGTTTGAGTGGGTAGTTATGACATTCGGGTTAAAGAATACCGGCGCAACATATCAAAGGGCGATGAACCTAATTTTCCATGATTTGTTGGGTTTTATCCTAGAAATCTACATTGATGATATTGTAGTCAAATCGGATGATATGGATGGACATATGGCCGATTTGAGGTTAGCTTTTGAGAGGATGCGTCAGTATGGTTTGAAGATGAACCCACTCAAGTGTGCCTTCGGTGTGTCGGCGGAAAAATTCTTAGGATTCATGGTGCATGAGAGAGGGATTGAGATCGATCCTAAGAAGGTTGAGAAGATTCAAGACTTCAAAGCACCGGCATGCAAGAGAGAAGTTCAGAGGTTGCTAGGTAAAGTAAACTATTTGAGAAGATTCATATCTAACCTGGCAGGTAAAATCGATGCTTTTGTGCCTATTTTACGCTTGAAGAAAGAAGCCGATTTTACTTGGGAGGCAGCACAATAGGAGGCGTTTGAGGGTTTGAAAAGATATTTGTCTACTCCGCCCGTGGTGCGAGCTCCTAAAGCTGGAATTCCGTTTCGGCTGTATATTGCTGCTGAAGACAATGTTATTGGAGCCGTTTTGACACAAGAGGAAGACGGCAAGGAGTACATAATTACCTATTTAAGTCATCGTCTTCTAGATGTCAAAACGAGGTATGTATTTGTAGAAAGGCTTTATCTTTGCTTATACTATGCTTGTACCAAGTTACGTCATTATTTGTTACCTAGTACATGCATAGTTACTTGTGAGACCGATGTTGTTAAGCACATGTTGCAAAGGCCAATTCTGAGTGGTAGAATTGGCAAATGGGCATATACATTAATTGAATATGATTTGGCCTATGAATCATTGAAATCTGTGAAGGGCCAGATTGTAGCGGACTTTATAGTAGATCATCATATAGACGTTGATTGTGGAGATGAAATCCGTTTAGTTAGCGTTACACCTTGGAAAGTTTATTTTGATGGCTCTTCGTGTAAGGAGGGTCAAGACATAGGTGTAGTTTTAGTTTCGCCCAATGGTCAATGCTTTGAAGCATCGGTTCGTCTAGAATATTATTGTACAAATAATCAAGCCGAATACATGCTTTGTTATTCGGTTTACAAGTAATGGAGATTGTTGGAGCTACACATGTAGAAGCGTACGGTGATTCGGAATTGGTGGTGCAACAAGTTGTCGAGATCTACAAGTGCTTCGACGGATCATTGAACAGGTATTTAGATCAATGCCTGGATATTATTGCCAGTTTCGATGAATTTACTATTAAGCATATTGCTAGGAATGAAAATTCTAGGGCAAATGAATTAGCTCAACAAGCATCTAGTTATAGCATCAAAAGAGGTTTATTTTTCATATTGGATCAACCGGTGCTTGAGTATAGTTTTTTGGCGAAGTTGGCAAAGAGGCAGACCGTAGGCGGTCTGACTAGCGCACTGTCGCTGGTCTTACCATGGATGGCATCCGGTCTGACTGACGTTCTGTGGCCTGTCTGATCGCGGGTGGTTGCCGGTCTGACCGGCATTTCTTGGCCGGTCAGACCGACTTCACAAAAGATGCTGGGGGGCACAATCTTCTCAATGCAGAGGCCGAATTAAGTGGAAATTCGGGCATGTGTGCCCTGGAGACAGTAGATGATTGGCGAATTCCTTTGATTAGTTTGAAGGATCCTAGTCTTAGGGTTGATCGGAAGATTCGGCGGCAAGCGTATAAATATACTTTGCTTGATGAAAAGTTATATCGCCGAAATATAGATGGTGTACTATTAAAATGTTTAGATACCGATCAATCTAAGGTTGCTATGGGTGAAGTTCACAAGGGAATTTGCGGGACTCATCAATCGGCCCATAAGATGAACTGGCTGCTCAGAAGAGCGGGGTTTTATTGGCCGAAGATGATTGATGATTGCTTCAGATACTATAAGGGATGTGAAGCTTGTCAACGGTTCGGCAATGTTCAATTGGCATCGGCTTCGGTATTGAATCCTATAGTTAAACCATGGCCGTTCTGGGGGTGGGCTTTAGATTTTGTTGGTCAGATTTATCCTCTGTCTTCGAAGGGGCATCGATTCATGCTAGTTGCGACAGATTACTTCACTAAGTGGGCCGAAGCCGTGCCGCTTAGGAATATGACGCATAAAGAGGTAATTGATTTTATTCTGAAGCATATTATCCATAGATTCGGCATTCCTCAAACATTAACTACAGATCAAGGAGCTTCTTTTATGTCTAAGGAAGTTAAGAGTGTTGTCGAATCTTATGGTATTAAGCTGTTGAGTTCGTCTCCTTACTACGCTCAGGCTAATGGACAAGCCGAGTCTAGTAATAAGACATTGTTAAAGCTAATCAAGAAGAAGGTCGAGGAACATCCGAGAAGGTGGCATGAGGTGCTTTCTGAAGCTTTATGGGTACACAGGATATCCAAGCATGGTGCCACCAAGGTGACCCCTTTTGAGCTCGTTTATGGACAAGAAGCCATTTTACCGGTTGAGGTAAATCTTAGCTCTCTTCGATATATAAAGCAAAACGATTTGTCAGCTGAAGACTACAAGTTCTTGATGGGTGATAACCTTGACGAAGTGGTCGATAAACGTTTGAAGGCTTTGGAAGAAATAGAAAAGGAAAAGAAGAGAGTGGCTAAAGCATACAACAAAAGGGTGAAGGCAAAGACGTTCCAAGTAGGAGATCTAGTATGGAAGATTATTTTGCCTTTGGGTTCTCGATCTAAAGAATTCGGTAAGTGGTCGCCGAGTTGGAAGGGACCTTATCGGATATACAAAATCATTCGGGGCAATGCATATTTCTTGGAGACGCTTCAAGGAGAACGGTTTCAGCGGGCTATCAACGATAAATATCTGAAGAAATACTTCCCGAGTATTTGGCAAGATGCTTAGGAGGTGTTGTAGCCGGTAATTAAGTTATCGTCCCAAGTTAAAACATGTCTTGTGCTTTAGATTCACGATGTTCATCATAAAAGGTAGGGGGCATGTGTTTACACTCAAAATTGGCACCTAGGAATCAAAATAGGGAAAGTTGCCAATATTTGGAAAATCTGCCGGTTTTCTTCGGAGAGGCTGGTCTGACCGCCGTGTATAGGCCGGTCAGACCGAGCAGTGGGGCCGGTCAGACCGGAGGCATGTGGCCGGTCCGACCGGAAGAGTCCGAAACCTAGACGATTTCGTCAGTACTCGGGTTTCCTTCTTTCATACGGTTTCCAAACATGTTTATCCCGAATTGGACGTGGAGAAGGGCCTGTGGAGGGCAAGACCAATGCGCATCGTCCGAATTGCCTCCCACGCCTCCTTGGCCGATGGCTTGGTCGCCAAGGTCGGCACCATCTCCTGGGGCACGCCGGAGCAGATTGCCTCCAGGCGCGAACGATCGTCGTGGAAGTCGACGTCCTCGTTCTCTATTGCTTCCGAGATAGCGAGGCTCGGCTTCAGCTTCATCAACAACGACCACGAGTCGTAGTTCGTCTTCGTGAGCTGCGGCCAGTTGCCGGAGCCGCTAGACTCCCGAACGACACGCTCGACGATGGCCTCCCTTGGGCGTCGCGTTTGCAAACGGCGACCGCCGCGTGTCCGCGAACGGCGCGTCGGTGAACGGTTTGGAGATCGCGACCGCGACAGAGTTTTGCCAGAACTGCTCCCCTTCTCCTTCATGCTGCCGCGACGGTGGTGAGCGACCTCGGCCCTCGGTGATACCATGACAGTGCCTCGGGCCCTTCACTCGCGGGCTCGATACCAAATGTTGTCGACCTTGCCGGCGCCCCTCGGCGGAGATAGAATCAATCACACCACGAGCAGTGAAATGCCCACGAACACAAGAGAATTTTGGTGCCGCAACCTCGTAGCGTTTTGGACTCGATTGATCAAGTAAATATACAATGCGGGCGCCGCAACCGCCGGGACTCGGCGCCATGCGCGCCACTCCTCCCTACAAGGCCGCGCCATCCCACGACCGAACGAGTGGAGCACGATAGCTTCAGCTATGACTCAACGAGAAAGAAGGACACGACGACTACGTGACTTGCCGCACCGCGAACAAAGCGCGATTCTGGCATTCTGTTATTGGCCAAGAATAATAAAGCTAGCTACTGAAGCTCTTAAAACTCTGAACCTAGACTGAACTAACTGAATGAAGCTAACACGACTATGACGGCTGGCCATGGGTGATGGTGAGATGGGCAAGAGGCTGAGCGGAGAGGGTAAGGAGGCCAGGGAGGAGGTATGGTATTTTGGCTGAGCACCCGCTAGCTGGGCAGTCTCCGTATCGAGCACAAGGTGGGCAATGAACGGTAGCAACAATAGTTTTAGGTTTTAAAGGAGATTTTAAATATGAAAAAGAGGAGGGTTTAATCTGTAAATTTTCTAGGCAACCACCAACTTTAACTGGTCCTAGAATTGTAGATTTTACCCAAAAGTTGTGATGACACAAATATATTTTTATATTATTAATTAAATAATCCTAAAATTAACTGGATAATTTGGAGGCCTTGATATCTTTAGAAGTAGATTCAATATTCCAATGAGACAATTATAAAAGTAGAGATTTATTTACTCAATTTGATTAAATCATAATTTGGATTTGAGCCCCGATGAATGTAACTATGTTATGTGGGACTTGGTGTGATGTTAAAATATTAAATTAGATATTCCAATAAGTCTATTTTATAAACATCTCATGTTATTTACATAATCATTACTTCATGTACTTGTATATGACACACTCATCAACATGGTTCAGGTACTTAATATTTGATTTGTAATTTATATTACAGAAATTAATAATTAACTTGTACTTCATTTGGCTTCCTATCATGTGCACAAATATTTACAAATATTTATAGGATTAATAATGAATATGGTATTATTGTAAATTGTAATCATTACTTAGATGTATAACTTTAATTTAATTTTCCACTGTGACAATTTACGGTTTGGCAAGTAATAGCAATCATAAAATCCAGTATGATGCAAAAGCTTTAAAAAGTTCGAAACTATAAAATCCAAGGTGATACAAAGTTTTAAAAATTCAAAGTTTTAGTGATTTTTATTATCTAGAATTTTTTGGGTGTTACAGACACCGTGGCAATTTTGCAGGCGATCTTTTCTATGGCTATGAATGAAAGTATGCCTGATCGTAACACTGTCAATTCTTTCTTTTTCCTTTAAATTGGAACAACCATTGCAATAAGTGCTTGATATTAACCGTATTCCATCTATCCTATGCCACGACATTATGAGTTTTTGTTTACATATTATTGTATATGTAGCCATGTTAATGTAACATATTACATAGTTAGTTTAAAAGTTATATTATTATTAAATTTAAATTTTAGGACTTATGACTGCATAATTTATTTTTAAAAAATACTATAGATCACACATATGGTAAGTAAGTGCGGACTAAGATATGTATATTTTCCGTGTTTTTATTGATTTATATGTAATAAATTGTGTCGATGTGAACCAATTAAAAGAGGGCTAACATGATTATAAATAAAACATATTTATTAGTAATAATAGTTTTTCCCTGAATTATTAACAATGAGTCCCTAAAGATTTGATTAAAAAATAACATCTTATTTTTAACACTTAATTTATTAGACATATTTTCTTAACAAAATAATTACTTACATGATGAATTAAATATTTTATTGCATAAAACTAACAAATAATTAGAAAAATTACTAAGCAATGTCGTTGAAGAACATTTGTGGAGAAATACTACTTTTGAAATTTGAACCGTGGCATGTACACTACCGGACTTAGGCTGTTTGCCGAGTGTCCAGAACACTCGGCGAAACCCATAAAACACTCGACAAAGGGTTTGCCGAGGGTAGCACTTGGCAAACCTCTCTCGACAAACAAGGAGTCGGCAAAAGCCTATTTTCCGAGTGCAAGGATTCGGGCACTCGGCAAACTCTTTGCCGAGTGCACGACACTCGGCAAAGGTTAAGTTTTGTCGAGTGTCCCAATTTGCCGAGAGCTGCACTCGGTAAACAAGGATGTTTGTCGAGTGTTCGGCTTTGCCGAGAGGCACTTGGCAAACACGCTGTTTGCCGAGTGCCCGAGGTTATGCACTCGGTAAACCTGTGGGCACAAGGCAAACGACGGGATTCCGGTAATGGTACCATCTAGATAATATTCTGACCTTATAAGTTTCACTACTGGAGAAACCATTTTCGGTTGAAGTGCCAAAATCCACAATAGTCTCGGTTTGAGTTGCACCGGGGACTAAAGAATATTTCTAGTCCCGGTTTAAAAAGTCTATAGATTTCTAGGAACATTAGTCCCGATTCATGACACGAACCGTAGTCCCGGTTCAAATATTGTCAAAACCTGTCGGAGGCCGGGCATCTTTAGTCCCGTTGGTAACACCAACCGGGACTAAAGATGCTACTTTGTCCGGTTGGTGTTACCAACCGGGACTAAAGATGTCTAGCGCTCTGACAAGTTCTGACAGCCTTTGGCGTCATCTTTAGTCCCGGTTGGTAACACCAACCGGGACTAAAGGTGCTTTCTTTTGTCCCGTTGGTGTTACCAACCGGGACAAAAGATAATTTTGATCTTTAGTGCTAGTTGGTAACACCAACCGAAACTAAAGATGGCTTGATTTTTATATTCCTTCTTCCTCCTCCAGCCCGAGCTAGCTACACTTGTCTTCAAAATTTTTCTCTAGCTAGAAGGGAGGTGCTGCCAAAATTTTTTGTGATTTTGTTTTGGTGATAATACACAAATCTTTGCTATCTACAAGGTTAGCAACTTCTTCCTCTTATGATCTATGCTTAGCACTTTGCATTTTACGGTTGTTTTCTATACATTTTCATCTCTAGATTTTTTTTGTAAACATGACGAGAGAAAATTTTGTTTGGACTAATTATTTTGCTAAGCACATTACATTGTGTTGAGAAAAAAGTTAGGAAAAATAAAGAGGAAGAAAAGTATGCTTAGCACGTTACATTTCTAGAAATTTAGTCTGTACAATTTTATCTCAAGAAATATTTATGAAAAATGATGAGAGAGAATCTTTTGGACAAAAAAGTTATAAAATAGATGACTAAGGACCTTTTAAAATAGATACAAAATAATTAATAAATTTATGTTTATCACTTTAAAAGACCTTTTAAAAATAATTCTAATTTTTTAGAACAACACATTACATATGTTGGATTAGTATATAATAATTGTCTAATTACATATATATATAATTATTGTAATAATATTTAAATGATTTGAATTTTGTGAAATTTTCTTACGATTTTTGTGCATTCCATGTAGATGGATTGGCAATGGATGTACAACGCGGATCAACGGTCGAGAGAGTTTATTCAAGGCGTGCATTATTTTTTGAGTGTGGCTGATGCCAACAAGTAGAAGGGTTTCATACATTGTCCATGCAAAAAGTGCAAAAACGAGAAGGAGTATTCTACATCAAGAATTATTCATGCCCATTTGTTTCAGTCGGGATTCATGCCTCACTATGATTGCTGGACATCGCACGGAGAGGTGGGGGTTGCAATGGAAGAAGATGAAGAAGACGATGACAATATTTCGGACTGTGGTCAATACGGTGGGTTTGAAGAGAATACAGCGGGTGAGGCGGGCGGGGATGCTGAAGAAAACGACGGTGCCGATGACCTTGGTCAAATGTTGCACGACGTACAGGAGGACTGCGAAGACGTAAAGGAGGTGCAGAAATTGGAGCGTATGTTGGCGGACCACAAAAGGTCCTTGTACCCAGGCTGTGAACAGAGGTAAAAAAGTTGGGTACCACGCTGGAATTCTTGCAATGGAAGGCCAAAAATGGTGTCAGTGACAAAGCATTTGGCAAGTTACTAAAACTCGTGAAGAACATTTTTCCAGAGGGAAATGAATTGCCGGAATCAACGTACGAGGCTAAGAAGTTAGTCTGCCCTCTAGGACTGGAGGTACAGAAGATACACGCATGTCCTAACGATTGTATCCTCTACCACGGTGAGGAGTACGAGAACCTAGAAGCATGTCCGGTTTGTAAAGAACTTCGATACAAGATCAAACGAGATGATCCAGGCGAAGTTAACAAATGGCCCTCGAAGAAAAGGGTTCCTGCTAAGGTGATGTGGTATTTTCCTATAATACCACGGCTAAAGCGTCTGTTCAGAAACAAGGAGGATGCAAGAATGATGCGTTGGCACGCGGAAGAACGCCTACAAGACGACATGCTGAGACATCCCGCCGATGGGTCACAATGGCGAAACATCGACAGAACATTTGAAGACTTCAGCGAGGATGCAAGAAACCAAAGGTTCGGCTTAAGCACGGATGACATGAATCCTTTTGGAGAGATGAGCAGCGGGCATAGCACTTGGCCTATGACGATGTGTATCTACAACCTCCCGCCTTGGCTATGCATGAAGCGAAAGTACATTCAGATGTCGGTTGTTATTCAAGGCCCGAAGCAACCTGGTAACAACATCGATGTGTACCTGAGACCGCTGATTGAAGATCTAAAACTGCTATGGAAGAAAGAAGGTGTTCTCGTGTGGGATAAAGTTAAGCAGGAGCAGTTTAACCTACAAGGGTTGCTGTTTGTTATCATCAATGATTGGCCTGCACTTGGCAACCTATTCGGACAGTCAAACAAGGGGTACAACGCTTGCACCCACTGTATGGATGAGACTTAGTGTACGTACCTGAAACACTGTAAGAAGGTAGTGTACATGGGCCATCGTCGCTTTCTTGCTGCAAGCCACCCTGTCTGGAGAAGAGGCAAACATTCTGATCAAAAGGCAGACCATCATACTAAACCAAAGCATCGCATTGGAAAGGCCATGTTTACCATGGTGAAAGACCTCAAAGTAGTATTTGAAAAGGGACCCGACAACCAATCTATAGCAAGTGAAGGTGGTCACGTGGCGATGTGGAAGAAGAAGTCAATTTTTTGGGAGTTGCCCTACTGGGAAGTCTTAGACGTCCGCCACGCAATCGACGTGATGCACCTCACCAAGAACCTTTGCATAAACCTGCTTGGCTTCCTAGGTGTATACAGAAAATCAAAAGATACACTTGAGGCACATAACGATCTAAAACATATGGCACAACGCGACGACCTTCACACACAACCAAAGCAGAAAGGAGCCCAATACCTAAGTCCAGCCAGCTACACTCTGAGCAGGGTAGAGAAGGAAATAATGTTTGAATGCTTGGAGAGCATCAAGGTACCGTCTGGATACTCCTCGAATATAAAGGGAGTAGTAAGCACGAAGGATAAAAAGTTCACAAATCTAAAGTCCCATGACTGCCACATGATGATGACACAGCTGCTTCCCGTTATAATTTGGGGTATCCTTCCCGATAATGTCCAGGCAACAATAACAAAGCTATGTGCTTTCCTAAACGCAATTTCACAGAAGATCATCGATCCAGACAGACTAGAAGCCTTCCAAAATGATGTGGTCCAATATCTTGTCAGCTTTGAGATGATCTTTCCGCCTTCCTTCTTCAATATCATGACGCATCTCCTATGCCACCTTGTCAAAAAGATCCGTATCCTCGGTCCGGTATTCCTACTCAACATGTTCCCCTTCGAGAGGTATATGGGCGTTCTAAAGAAGTATGTCCATAACCGTTCGCGTCCGGAGGCCAGCATCGCCAATGGATATGGAACAGAGGAGGTGATTGAGTTTTGCGTTGACTTTATTGAAGACCTCCGTCCCATCGGGGTGCCTGAATCAAGCCATGAAGGTAGACTACGGGGGAAGGGAACTCTTGGAAGGAAGAAAATAATGAACATAGACAATGACTTGTACAGAAAAGCACATTGGACCGTGTTGCAACAATCTTCCTTAGGGGCTCCTTACATCGAGGAGCACTTGGCGATTGTTCGCTCGGAAAACATCGGTAAGACGGATGCCTAGATTACACGCCATCATATCTATGCATTCCCTACTTGGCTGCGACAACGTCTCATGGGCAACGCGAGCATTGACCAACAACTAGCCTTCTTGGCGAGGGGACCATCTTGCTCACTCACCATATTCCAGGCATATGAAATCAATGGGTACACATTTTATACACGGGTCCAAGACTTAAAGAGCACGAATCAGAACAGCGCTGTCCACATCGATGCCGTGGGATACGACGGTACGGCTAGCACATTATTAAGCATCGATGACATATGGGAGCTGGACTATGGACCTCTGAAGGTCCCTCTGTTTCGGTGCTAGCGGGTTAGGCTCAGTGGTGGAGGCGTAACCATTGATGCAAGTGGGATGATAATGGTCGACCTGACCAAGGTTGGATACTCAGACGAACCCTTCGTCCTTGCCAATGATGTACGGCAAGTTTTCTATGTCAAGGACATGGCTAGCAAATCAAAGAAGGGGAAAGGGTCCGACGAGCCAAAGCGCCACGTGGTTCTCCCAGGCAAAAAGAAAATCGTGGGAGTCGAGGATAGAACTAACGAAGATTATGATCAGTTTGACGGGCAACCTTCGTTCGCGGTGGCGGTTGACCCAAGTATCCTCCTATCAAATGAGGACACCCCTTACTCACGCAACGATCATAACGAAGGAACAATTGTGCGGAGAAAGTACATGAGGACAAATGTCACTTAGCTAAATTTATCTATGGACGATGTAAATTAAATTAAATCATTGAATATTATTGCTATCATTTGAATTTATTGTAAATTATTGTAAATTATTAAATCTATTGTAAATTATTGCCTTTAGGACCAGCGGTCTCAACATTCCCTTCTCTGATGTGTATCTAGAGTGGTTTCAGTGGACCCTCGTAAAATTTGCATGTCAGTCTGTCTTGCATCCATCATTGCTCAGCTCTCTATATATAGCCGCACTATCCAATCATTGCCATATCTCTCACTATTCCAAGTTTGATGGAGATACACGAGTATTGCTACGCCGCCATCACGGAATGAGGTGGCTGTCAGATTAACTAAGAAAGAACAAGACAGAAAGATTATGAAGCAAAGAGAGAAGAGCAAGAAAAAAGCACTGCCCACATTCTCCTTGACTTCATGAAGCGGCTTCGTCGATCGCCAGCTTCACCATCCGCTCCATGTGTTTGCTCACCAGCAGTAGAACATGAACCGCATAACATGAACAGCTTTGTATATGTTACAGGGAGCGATGAGTAAAAATAGCAAAAAGGCTACTACGATGGATCATGACATGTTGAAGAGACCAAGATCGGTGAAGAAGGTAGTAAGAAGGCGTCGAGGCCTCTCCACGGATCATCAGGAGCAGCTGGATGCGGATACGGATGAGACGACTAAGATAAACTATTTCAAATAGGCCATATGTTAATTATATATTATTATTTAAATTTAAAATAGTTTTAAATATGACAAATGTTAATTATATGTTATTATTTCAATTTAAAATATTTTTCAAATAGGCCATATGTTAATTATATATTATTATTTAAATTTTAAATAGTTTCTTATTATTTAAATTTTAAAACTTTCAAAATATTATTTTAATTTATAATATTTTTTGTTAAATATATGAACATATGTTAATTATATATGAATATAAAATATATCAACATATGAACATTATAATTATATATAAATATAAAATACAATAAAATAGGGCACTATAATAATTAGTCGGTTTGTAAAACAAACCGGGACTAGAGGTGAATTTGAGTGGGCGGGAAACCATCTTTAGTCCCGGTTGGTGGCTACAACCGGGACTAAAGATGTCCACCTACCTGGGCCATGTGGCTGCCCCACCATCTTTAGTCCCAGTTGGTGGATCCAACCGGGACAACCATCTTTAGTCCCAGTTGGTGGTTGCAACCGGGACTAAAGATCCTATCTTTTGTCCCGGTTGAAGCCACCAACCGGGACTAAATAATCATTTGTCTCGGTTGTTGGTTTCAACTGGGACAAAAGATGCCGTTCCTATATATAGCAAGGACCTCACTGGGGATCCAAGGTTTCCCTCTGCATCCTCGCCGTCGCCATCGCCGCCGCCGCCGCACTCTGCCTCCCCTCTGCATGCATATTTGTATATTTGGAATTGGAATTGATGCAATTAATTTTTCAAGTTGGAATTGATGCAATGTATATTTTTCAAGTTGGAATTGATGCAATGTATATTTGTATGTGTATGTTATTTTGTGAAATTTTGATGTGTGGAATTTAAAATGTTAGATGGACTTTATATGTAAATGGACAGTTTATTTAAATTTGAATGCATGAAGATTGTGAATTTTGAATTTTGAATTTTGAATGTGTATTTAAATTTGAAATTTGAATGTGTATGTGAATTGTGAATTTTGTATTTTGGAACGAACGAGAACGATAACATCAACAAACGGACGTAAACGAATGGACGGATGGACGGACGGATGAACGAACGAACGAGTGTTCGTTCGTTCGTTTGTGGACGAACGGACGTGGACAAATGGACGAACGGACAAACGGACGAACGAACGGATGAAGGGACGAACGAACGGACGAACGGACGAACGGATGGACGGACGGACGGACGAACGAACGGACGGACGAACGGACGGACGAACGGACGAACGGACGGACGAACGGATGGACGGACGAACTGACGTGGACGAACGGACGGACGAACACTCGTTCGTTCATTCGATCGGTCGTTCGGTCGGTCGTTCGTTCGGTCGTTACAACGTACATAGGCATGCAACGACCTCTCTCTCCTTCCTCTCCACTTCCACTCCTCTCCATCTTATCTCCCTCACATCATTCTCCTCTCTTTCTCTCCTCTCCTCCAGATGATCGTACTCACGGACGTGAACGAACGATAGAACGAACGAACTATAGTTTAGGGTTAGGGTTAGTGTTAAGGGTCCGAACGAACGGACGTGAATGATAGAACGAACGGTTGGTCGGTCGTGTTCTACCAAAGAGAAACAAAAGAGAAAAAGAAGGAAAATATAGAACGTAGTCCGGCACATGCTAGAGACAAGTGTGCATATCTATAATTGTGATATTCTTTAGAAGTCTCTTCTAGGACTGAGAGAATCTGTGGTTCTGAATTCATCATCTTCTTTTTGTCTTTTTTTACATAGACATACATGATTTCCCCGAATAATTGATACATGTATTAACCGAATAAATTTTTTTTCAGAATTCTTTGATTAAGTCCTCAACCCACAACAATCAAATGGAGGATCATGACAAGGAACAGTTTCTCCTTGATGAGATTGCATGAGGAACAGAGTTTTACAACGAGGAGGGGAATGAAGATCCAAATCAATACCTCAACGAGGAGGGGAACGAGGGGGACAAGCGGGGAACGAGGAGGGGAATGAGGGCTTCGTCTCCGCCTCCGCCGGGACGAAGAGAGACACGCGGGCAACGGAGCCTCAGCAAGCGCATAGAGGGTCGACATGTCATAACAGAGGTAGCATCTGACGGTCGCCCAATTGCTCAAGAGGACGCCGCAAGGAAGTTTGTGGTGCACAGCGGATGGGTGGTGAGGGATCACGTGCCTGTAAGCGTTGCCAACTGGAGGCGGTCAAGCAAAGAAGGAGATGAGCAGAGCTATCTCCCAGACTCAGAGAAAGAAATGTTGTGGACTACAATGCTGCAAACATTCACCATCCCAGACTAACAACAAGCAAGGGTCAAGGAATGGACGTTAAAAAAATGGCAGAGCTCTTCAGGAACTACAATAAAGAGTTACACAAGAAATATATCCTGAAGGGCCAGACCCCTGACTTTGACAAGTTTTCAAAGCTCAGAGATCATTAGGATGCTTTTGTTGAACACAAGACTAGGGAAAAAGCACAAGCTATCATAGAAAAAAAACAAGGCCAATGCAGCCAAAAAGAAATACCATCACAGGCTTGGGCCAGGCGGCTATAAGAAAGCAATGGATAAATGGGAGAAAATGGAAGCCGACCTTGAAGCGCGAGATATCGTTCCAGGCACAGCCAACTGGCCGGAACGATCAAAGCACTGGTTTTATGCTCACAGAGGCTCACTTAATCCCGTCGATGGCACAATTATCTTTGGTGATGAAATTAAAGAAGTCGGACGGAGGTTAGAGGAGGCGCTGCAGGCCACTTTCTCAGGCGCGTTCAGGCCCGACAGAGAGAAGGACGAGCTAACACTCGCCCTCCAAAACCCAGAGCACCCGGGGCGTATGCGAGGAAAAGGCGTCGTCCCCTAGAAATACGGGTTCCAAGCTGACATCGACACATACAAGAGCCGAATGAGGTCAAAACGAGAGCAGGATGCGAGGTTCGCTAAGATGGAAATGAAGCTCTCGCAGATTGATCAGATTGTGGACGAAAGGTTGGCTAAGGTTGGCAGAGGAGCGGAGCCATTGGGTTAGCCAACAGCCGGATCCAGCAATTGCCGCTCAACTACAGCAGCAGCGCAGCAGCTGCGCTTCAACTGGAAATGAAGGCGACTTGGCCCCACAAGCTGAACCGGGTCCGCCATGCCCCGTTGATGACATCACACAGCGGATCCCATGTGAGCTGCACATTCCGCTAAAGAACATAACAATAAATGTATTTTCATACTTTTATGTTGTACGTATATTTCCTTGAATAACTTGTCAATCAATGTTCATTACTAACTAATAAGCAATCTTCTCGAACAGGTTGCATCGGGCATGGTCATTCCAGTAGACCAAGACGGCACCTACCACTCCCGGCCCATTCCACCTGCGTACTCGAAAGTTGAAATTGAACAGGTGGAACGTGACTATGAAGATCTCGAGCTGGATATCCCTGGAGGAGACGGGGAGTTGACGCTAGGAGAAACAGCTCATGGAATATTTCTCTAGAGGAAGATCTTCATAATATTCCCCGGACGAACAATGTCTGCTATTGTTCCACCGTCCTCGCCTCCACGTGGGCCGTTGTCACGCCCAAAAATTTAGCCAAATTTCTAGACTATTTTGTATACTAAATCCCTGTCCAAGAATCAGCTAGGGTACACATAATGACAAATCAATAAATAGATCAATAGCGTAAATAAAGCGTAAGATACTTACAGAAGAGGCACTTAGTCCTCACACCCGAAAGAAAGCAGCAGCAGCAGAAAAAGGCGATCCTAGCGAGGCTTCAGCTTCACTCCACAGGCAAACTCAACTGGGGTCTGAGCCTTGGTCTTCTAACTCCGTCTTCAACTCAAAAGCACTACACTTCGGGGAAAAGGGGGAAATAGCAAGGCTGAGTACAACCACCGTACTCAACAAGCCACACGGAGAGATATAGACGTGCAAGGGGAGACAAGAGTGGCTTGGGCTATTTTGCGTAAAGGCGGTTGAAAAACCTTGCGTGGGGAGTGGGGAAAAGCCGAGCACGGGAGAGGGAGGGGTAGCTCGACACATGCGCAGGCGCGGGCGCGGCCGGGGGTGCGGGGTGACCCCGATAGGTGGGGCCCACCTATCGGTGGCTCGAAAGAGAGGAGGGGAGACTGACAGAAGGGGCCCACATTTCGGTGAGAGGGAGAGGGAGGAGGTAAATCAAACTTCCGGTGGCGCAGCGTGGTCGGCTTGGGCCGGCCCAACCGAGGGAGGCGACGCGCGTGAAAAGCGAGAGAGGAAGAGTGGACCGGCTCGGGCTGGGCCGAGGAAGAGAGAGAAGGAAGGCCGGGGATACAAACCGGACTTTGCAAAGGAATGGGCCGACGGCGGCCCAAGGCGGGAAAGAAACTCAAATTTGTTTTCTATTTATTTAATCAGATAAATAATCTCTATATTTCTACAAATACTTCCAATGCTCAATTAATTCCAGGAAAAATCCTGAAAATAGATGGGCATCCAAAGCAGTTAACAAAAATATACGAGGCTCATTTATTGATTAAATAATTTATTTAAGTGTTTACTTAAATACTCTTTGTGTCATTATAATTATTTCTAGAGCTCCAAAATTTCACGAAAAATTTCGAGAGTATTTTAGGGCATGGAGAATATTATAAAAATATTTCCAGCCATGACTTTTAAAGGAAAATTTAATTTCCTTAATTGATTCACTTGATAAATTACATTTCTCTTTATTTAATTTCTAGAAAATGTATTATTAAATGAATTTTAATCCCGATCAAAAATCGAGGCGTGACAAACCTACCCCCTTACAGGAATCTCGTCCCGAGATTCGGGGCTAGAAAGAAAAAAGGAAGGGTATTGTGTTGGCTGACTAACCACTACGGGTTTTTTTACTCACACAGATTGACCGACTGACCAAACCTGCGACGGGGGATTGATCGAACTTGCACGACCCAACTGATCAGGCTCAACCCTGGTGCCATGCTGCATCACAAAACTGAACTGGCAGGTTCTCCCTGTTCTGACACTGACCCAAGGTACTGGGATTCAATCAAGGGTTACGCGGAAGCTACGCTAGCCGTAAACAAAATTTTTAACCGCGCAAACCAGGAACACTTGCAAGTAAGGGCCGATAGATCGTTACCGATTGGAGTAGAGTGCAGCGGAATAGCCAATCAGGGCAATCCGATCCGGAATAGTGTAGCCGATTCCCGGAGCTCGGAGCTCGGAGGGAGCGACTGGAGAATCACATCGTAGCCAACTCTTGGCTAAGGGGAAAACCTAGTTTTCCGGACTCTCAATGTAGCCAATCATTTTTATCACATGCGGACGACGGGATTCCCTTCAACAAGCTCACGCAAACAAGGACTTTGAGGTGTTGAACCTCTCGGCCCGAGCTTGGTTCTCAAACATGCCACGCAGTCCCTGAATAATAGTGTGAGCATCGCGCTCTCATATTGATTCGAAGCTCGGGGGACATTGTAGCAAGCATGAGACAGCTTATATCTAGGGCATCATTAGTGTGCTTCTCGTAAGCCCTCCGTGCGGTTGCGGTGGCGTTATTAGGCAAATCCTCGGATAGGGTACTTCAAGAACGTACTCCTTACGCTCTTGCTTGAGAACAATTCTCAAGTTGCGATACCAATCCATAAAGTTTGTTCCATTTAATTTTTCCTTTTCGAGAATAGATCGCAAATTAAAAGTACTTGGGTGTAGTATTAGCCGCTATTTATTCTACAACAGAAAAAACAAAGTTTAGCACAATGTTTATGCTATGTCTATTGTTAAACAATTTAACATTAGACTCCCATTACGTATTTTCCACCTTCCCTCTAGGTTACGTATTGGGTCAAGATCCACATGTTAGTTAATTTTCTAGTGAGCTTTGGCATCACTGCTAGAAAATTAGTAACATCGGTAAGCAACACCTTGCTAATCACATCTCTATGTGACTCTTGTTGTTGGTGTGGCATCTCCATGCCCCGGCCCCAACCTATGCCCCAAGGCCCAAAACTGTTTTGATAGCCTTGTTAAGTAAACCAAATGCTCCTGCATGTATATGTCGACATATACCCCTCGTGTTATGATAGAGAATGGCACTCGCTTTGGCACCCACCATTGACGAGCATAATGGTGACGGGTGCAACATTTGGAAGGGCATCATTACTACTTTATTTTGCGAGGGATGCTATCCTATCAAACAAACATATCACATATGAAAGCAAGAAGAATAGCATATAGTGAAATAGTATGGCCCCCTTCACATGGTGATCTCCATCTTCATGCCGGTGTAGAGGATCTCCATCTTCATCACCGTTCTTTCGAGTGCCGAATGCTTGATTTCTTCAAACTAAGCTACTACTATAGAAGCTCTAATTGAAGATTACATCGACTCGCAGGTCGTGAAAGAATATTACAAGCATTGCACGTATGAAAGAATATTACAGGGATTGCACATATGAAAGAATATTACATGCATCACATGCATCTCATACATACATACAATAGGGCCATACCATCTCAAAGAATTCTCTGCAAAAACAAGTTAGGCGTAGAAACGTTTTCTACCTATCGCAGAGATACAGCACCGAGACGACCTATAAGGGGGTACGCACACGGCGGTCCCGCTAGCAAGGGAGATGGTTTGCGTAGGCGCGAGGCAGCTAGAAAGATCGGACTACGAGATAGCTTCGGCATAATCACATTATACCGTTCCGATACACTATCAAGGAACGCTATCTCGAAGCCGACTCAAACCGAGTTCTATGGATATTGCTTCGACGTAATCACATTACGCCGTTCCGATACACTATCAAGGAACGCAATTACCATGAACTCTCCTCAACAAATCTCGTAAAACCGATTGATCTTATCAACCCGTGTGCAAAACTTGTTCCAGATCCAATCTAAAACCCGAACTAAGCAAGATTAGCTCTGATACCACTGAAGGGTTATGCGGAAGCTACGCTAGCCGTAAACAAAAACTTTTAACCGCGCAAACCAGGAACACTTGCAAGTAAGGGCCGATAGATCGTTACCGATTGGAGTAGAGTGCAAACAGAATAGCCAATCGGGGCAATCCGATCCCAAGCAGCCGATTCCCGGAGACAGCCGATTTCGCCAATCGGCCGATTCGAGTCGTCCGGCGCGTTCTCACGCCTCGCTCCGATGCGCCCGACCGCACCGATTCCACCACACCGATCGCTCGATTGCAGCCGATCCGAAGCCGATCAACGGCGCGCAACGTAGCGGTGCCTCTACCGGTATCCACACGTCCGGACGAACGCCGAACACCGTGTGCTAGCACGCGATGCAAGGCTAGGGTTTGGCTCGAAAGTGGGGAGGGTTTCCGTGGAGATTGATCTCGGCGACTTCGTTGCACGCGATGCAATTGACATATATCGCTCTCCACCCCTCCCTCCTTTATATAGAGTTGGCCGACGGGACTAGTGGCCGATTAGGACTCTATTTTGAATCGGATCTCATCCGTATCTCATAGAGTTGGCCACCCATACGTCGTAAGCCCATAGGACTCTATCCGATCGGATCCCTATCCGATCGAGCCGTATCCGAGTCCAACTCGAATATCTATTCTATCCCCTTAAGCGTGCGACCCAGTAGGTTCAGGTATACTCGGTTTCGGCTATAGTCTAACTTAGCCGATCGTCGGCTCGAGTCCAACTCAGCCGACCGTCAACAGCGGCGCCTAGCAACATATTGACACCATAAGATACAAGAATAATATCGGCTCTGAACCTGTAATGTGTAAACAAATCCCTTTGCCTCACGATACCAGTTAAGCTATAGGCAAGATGTGTGCCATCCCTTCAATAGCTTAACCATTCACTCGAACCGTATTGGATTATCATCCGTTGATTGACTCCTCAATCAACTTAGCATGGCCATGCATTTCCATAATCCATTACCTCGAGGGGCCCAGAGATATCTCTCCAAAGGAGGGGCAAATTCCATCTTGATCACTCACATCCCACTCCATGTTTCATAGCAAACCCAAAAACTACCTTTATAACTACCCATTACGGAATAGCGTTTGGTAGTCCCAAAGTAGGCTACTACACATGTTGGAATCCATGGTGATCTCGGGTCTAAGGACTTTGTACCAACACTACCGAGACCAACTAATGGCACATTAATTCCTGTAGTGTCTCATGGTGGGTCTATCCAACAATGTGTTCTCCAACACATATGTCCATGTTTATTGATTTGGTATCTTCATACCTATGATCTATGAGACATGATCATCCATCAATAAACATGCCGATCTTAGAATCATATTTGTTCCAACAATATGACATATGATCGGGGATCGTTTAGAAATAGATTCATACATAAAGAGTCTCATAAATAAGTCACGTACTTATTGATCAATACAAGATGTCTATTTCATGGAACCGAATAACACTTTATTCATAAATACATAAACATTGACGTGATATCCAACATCTCCATGTTGCCTCTAGGGCACTAACACCCTTGACAATGATTCGCTGCGGTGGAGGTTGCACAAACAGGAGACTATTGGTAACCTTTGCCTTTCTGGTGCCTTTTGGCTGAATTGGACCATGTTGAGCTGGTGCTAGGACAGCTGGTGGTGTAAAGGAGTTGTAGACGGTATCGGTGCCTTGAGGACATTGGTGCCTAGGCATTGGACAACCATCAATCAAGTGACCTGGTTTCCCACAATTGAAACATCGATGGGCTTCTTCTGCCACTCTCGAAAGTGAACATGTGGGTGTCTTCACCACAGGGGCAGGTGTGAGTGCACATGCTCGTAGTGTGCCCAATTTCTCCACAACGAGTACATGCTTTGAGCTTCATTTCTTTTTCACTAATGCCTTCAAAGACCACTTTATCATCGTCACAGGATACTTCTTCCGATTCATCATCTTCTGGCTTGGGCGGACCATAAAGCCTGACGTGTTGGGTTAGCTGACGTGCACCACGGAAGGAATTCTTTCTCAGGCATCGGGGAATCTTCTCAGCATCTTCAGGAGTAAACTCTGTGCCGGTGATGATCATCTTACTGGTACACCCTATATTCCATTTTGGTGCCTTCCTTTTCATAGGGTTGGATTGTGACGTACCAAAATTCCCGCTGATGGGTTGCTTAGAATCTTGCCTCCTTCTTGGGCACTGCATCTCAGCTTCGGCTGGTGTCCTGATGTTTGTGTCCCGTGAACTGTTCCTTGCATTACGACCTTGCTTGTTGTTTCCATAGTCAGTGGCATATGTTTCCTTCCGGTCTGATGGCGGGGTTGGTGTCATCACCTTTTGGGAACTTGACGACATACAAGCAGGAGAGACAGGTGCTTTCATCAGAGTAACTGGCCTTGATCCTGATATAAACCTTGAACTTGCATTTGGGCTTGCATCTGTTGCTACTCATACTGCTGTTGCATCTGCTGCATCATCATAGCCATTAGTTGCGTCTGATTGGCCACCACTTGGGCTAGAGTCGGATCCTTAGAGAGTGGAGGTGGAATGCTCATGGTGTTGCTCCGAGTTGACCCATGGGACTGCTGGTGTCCTGAACCACTGACACTGCCTCTGACTATGCCCATCTGCTGCAGGAGGAGAAAGGAGAGGACAAAGGAGGGGGTTTAAACTACAGGCGAGACCTTAATCCGCTTGACTAATGATCTGATGTGAGTGTACTTTTACTCTTCAAGTTGATTAAGCAAACAACCTAGTATGGTCACATCCCCACCACTGATGTGAATCATACAGCTACACACAGCAACCAATCACACGATCAAACAGCTAACGACTCTACTCTTCGGGGAAGGATTGGGTTTGGTCGAACTCTAGGAAGGCTTCGCTTGAACCTCAAGAAGCGCGGACTCAGGACTGCTTGGCTCGACTCTCTTGCTTGAAGCTTCAGCTAGCGCTCCCGGCTTAACAGCTAGAGAGTTGGAGGGGAAAGGGAAGAAATTTGACAAATTGTTTCACAAATAGCTCCGAAGGGAGGGAAGAGACATTTTCGCAATTAGGGTTTTCCGAAAACTCGTCCTTAAGGTTTGACCATTTGGCTCAACCTACAGTCGAGATGGCTCTGATACCAACTTCTCACGCCCAGAAATTTAGCCAAATTTCTAAACTATTTTGTGTATTAAATCCCTATCCAGGAATCAGTCAGGGTACACAAAATGACAAATCAATAAACAGATCCAAAGCGTAAATAAAGCGTAAGATACTTACAGAAGAGGCACTTAGTCCTCACACTCGAAAGAAAGCAGCAGCAGCAGCGGAAAAAGGCGATCCTAGCGAGGCTTCAGCTTCACTCCACAGGCAAACTCAACTGGGGTCTGAGCCTTGGTCTTCTAACTCTGTCTTCAACTCAGAAGCACTACACTTCTGGAAAAAGGGGGAAATAGCAAGGCTGAGTATAACCACCGTACTCAACAAGCCACACGGAGAGATGTAGACGTGCAAGGGGAGACAAGAGTGGCTTGGGCTATTTTGCGTAAAGGCGGTTGAAAAACCTTTCTGGTTTAAAATAGTAAAATAGTTGATTATTTAACCAAGATTAATTCTTCCACTGAACAACGTTATCTCCACATTGAACAGGCCCAACCAAACCACCTGAACTAGTCCAGTTCCATTAAGTCAAGTTATTAAGGTGGGACTAATCATGGTGAATCTGGTTGATCGCCCATAATCGCGGGCATGACTATCCGAATAGTTTTACTCTCGTTAGAGATGTACAACTGTACCCACAAGACACAATCCACCGTATGTCACCGTGCATTGCCTGACACGTTACCATGCGAGTGATCGTGACAAGACCCTTCGCATAACTCCCCCTGACCAAGCGACATCACACTGAGGTTTCGCCCCTACCTTTATGTCCAAGGTAGGCAGCCCCCCTGGTGCCTTGGTGAATCCGGCAGCCGCATAGACCTTGCTTGGTCAATTCGAACTCCATCATGCCCCACCCTTGCCTGGATGCTCGGCAAGGAAAAAGCTACACTACAAGTCCAGTCGTTGCCCATGCTGGCTTGTGGTAAGTACTGTAAGTCTTCCAGGGTTTCCCATGAACCGGTCCTTAATTGCCATGGGTGCGACAAGCAAAACCATGCACCCACAGCCCACCATTGGGTCATATTTTAATTAATCACGAACCTTTACCAAGGTATCTCCGGTCTGAGACCGTCATTTCATGTGAGTATCAGCTAGTAATATAATTCTCCCATTAGGTGAGCTAGTGTAATTAAGCATGGCTAAGCATAAACAATTATAGCTAGGTCACGTAAGTGATGCAAGCTAGTCAATTTAATCACCCAGGTTGACAATGAATAGATAACAATTAAACATGGCACAAGCGATCAACTAATAGGTTGTCCCAATTCCCATGTAATTAGCAAAACATGTAATTTTATTTGCAAAGAATAAATATTTATAAACTAGGATCAACATGCTTCAAGGAGGAATGTGACTTGCCTTGCTTCTTCAGCTGATCTTCTCTTCTTTGCGAGCGCGAACTCCCGAAACGACGAAGTCTAAACGCTGGCATGCAAAATGAGGAAAAAATCTAATAAAAAACAAATAAATAGTATATGAAAAGTAAACGAACATGTAGAGCTTAATTTTAGACGAATTTTGCAACTTGAATGGCCCAATTTGGAGTTCGTATGGATTAGATATGAATTTTAGAAGTTTTGGACCATTTAATTGAATTCTAAAAATTAAAATAATTTATTGCGTAATTTTTATTTATTTTTACAAGGGAAAAGGGTGCTTGCCGACGTCGGCGGCGAGGGCTGATGTCGGCGGGGCGCCGTGCGCAAGGCCGCTGCGGCACACGGGACCACGGTGGACCCGGTCCACGGAGACCGGTCCGCGGTCCACCACGTGGGCAGCCACAAGGGATGGCCTGCCGACATGGCACTGACGCAGTGGCACCGCTAGCAGCCACATCAGCCGCCACGTGGATGACCCGGATCGCACGGAGGGGGATCGGGCGGCCACGAGAGACCGACGGCCCAGATCGGCCTTGATCCGATCTGACGGCCGGGGAGCGAGGAGGGGCTGCGACTGCTGACCGGCGACAAGGCAGCACGTCGGCGAGCGGCGGCGCAGGCGGAGCGCGAGACCCGAAGGTCGCCGACAAGCGGCCGACGACCACGGCGGTGACACGCAAGGCGCGGCGCTGGACACGCGGCGCGACGCGCGATGGGCTCGACGGCTCCTGGAAGGAAAAACGCACAATGGCCGGCGGAACGAGGCAGCGCGGCCCCGGGCAAGCACCGACGGCTAGCGGGGATGACACACGCGCACGCATGCGCGTGAACACGAGGTGCAGCGACCATGGACCCGAACAAAATAGAGCGGAAAACGAGCAAGAGAAAGGCACGGCTTTACCGGCGGCCGAAGACAAAGAAGAAGATGATGACGGCGCAAAGCGGGCGGCGGAAATTTGGGAAAAGCGGTGGCCGGTGGTCTATTCGTGATGGCGAGTGTGATGGTGGCGGCGGTTCGATGCGGCAGGTGACGGGCGCGACGAATCGGCCAGCCGAAATGCGATGGTTGCGGTGGCTGCTCGGGAGGATCAGTGGTGGGGCAGTCCGGCGCCGATCCGAGAGGCGGCCGGGGTGCGGGGAGACACGGTGAAGGTGGCGGTGGGCTTGGAGTACTGCGGCAAGGCTTAGGGCAGCAGCGGCGCATGACCGAAGACGGCGATCGGAGGCGGCGACGCGAGTTCGCGAGGAGAGGGAGATGGGGACCGCGGCGGCCACGAGAGAGAGATGGAAAGTGAGCGGGGGTGCTCGGGGAGTGTTTTAAGAGCGCGGGAAGGCGGTGGGGAACACGGGAGTGGCCGAAAAATGCGGCCGACGTGGGGGCGCGGGCGGTGTGGGCAATGGCGGTAGCACACGACGCCGTTTTGTGTGGGGAGTGGGAAAAGCCGAGCGTGGGAGAGGGAGGGGTAACTCGACACATGCGCAGGCGCGGGCGCGGCCGACGGTGCGGGGTGACCCCGACAGGTGGGCCCAACCTGTCGGCGGCTTGAAAGAGAGGAGGGGAGACTGTCAGAAGGGGCCCACATGCCGGTGAGAGGGAGAGGGTGGGAGGTAAATCAAACTTTTGGTGGCACGGCTCTCGGCCCAACCGAGGGAGGCGGCGCGCGCGGAAAGCGAGGAAGGAAGAGTGGACCGGCTCGGGCTGGGCCGAGGAAGAGAGAGAAGGAAGGCCGAGGATACAAACCGGACTTTGCAAAGGAATGGACCGACGACGGCCCAAGGCGGGAAAGAAATTCAAATTTGTTTTCTATTTATTTAATCGATAAATAATCTCTATATTTCTATAAATACTTCCAATGCTCAATTAATTCCAGGAAAAATCCCAAAAATAGATGGGCATCCAAAGTAGTTAACAAAAATATACAAAGCTGATTTACTGACTAAATAATTTATTTAAGTATTTACTTAAATACTCTTTGTGTCATTATAATTATTTTTGGTGCTCCAAAATTTCATGGAAAATTTCAGAGAGTATTTTAGGGCATGGAGAATAATACAAAAATATTTCCAGCCATGTCTTTTAAAGGAAAATTTAATTTCCTTAATTGATTCACTTGATAAATTACATTTCTTTTTATTTAATTTCTAGAAAATGTATTATTAAATAAATTGTAATCCCGATCGAAAATCGGGGCGTGACAGCCGTCTCCTCCGCCTCCTTCGCCGCCTCCGTCTCCTTCGCCTCCTGCGTCGCCTCCACAAGCACCGACTTCTAAACGGTCGTCTCCAACTCTACCGCCTTCTCAGTCTCCTCCGTCGCCACAACGAGCACCGACTCCTAAACGGACAACATCTCGAGCCACGCGGTCAATGTCTACCAGCAGTGGACCAAGAAGCAAGAGGCCTAAACTTGACCCGCTCCCGCCAGCCCCAAAGAAAATGGCGTATGACATGACTTCAGAAGAGGTGCACGAGGTCGTCCAAGCTGAAGTCAAGGCCCACTTCAGAAAGAAATCTCCTGAGAAGCCTCCTGAAATCCCCTAGGAGACCAAGGACTTCTTCAAGAAGACGTACCTAACGCCACAGTCTGAACCGCAACCTCAACCACAGTCCGACTATGACAGGACTATTCGGAACGCTGCTGGCAAGGCGAAGAGAACGGGCAAAGATGTACCCCAGCTCGGCATGCAGCCTCAGAAACCTCTAGAGTTCAACACAGTTTTAAATGTTAGATCAGAGTTAAGACAATTTATGGAATCTGTTGGAATTTCAATGGATCAATTACAAGGCCGTGCTCCCCTAGCGAAGGCTCCTCTAAAATACAAGTTCAAACTTGGAAAGCCTCTTGTAAAGCCGGATCAAGTGAAAAAGCTACCTACATAGATGTACCGTTTGCACAAGTGGTACATGCAAGAATCTAGCAAGGGTGGAGAGATGGTAACGGGCAGATATTCACTGGACTATTTCTTCGATGGGAGTGATGACTTCTATATCCGATTCGAAGACATATTCGACTTGTACCAGCTTGATGCCCTCGACGTCTCACTTCTAGCCGTTTCTGTAAGCTATCATTCTGTTATTTCGTTTCTTACCTTCTTGTATTTAGCTGACTAAAATTCTTTTTAACCGTTGTAGAATGGCGATCCGATATTGCAACAAGCACGACTGTATCAAACATGGATTCATGGATCCACGCAAAATCAACGGCGTGTTGGTTGATCAGTTTCCTAATCCAACAGTGGACAACATTTACAATGCACTGGTGATAAACCACTTCCAGTCGTTTATCCTTCTGCCCTACAACACTGCATGAGTATTTTCTTCCTTCCGTACTGATTTCAATCCCGTGTGCATACATAAATTTTCATATATGTCATCTAAACCAATTTGCAGATTCCTCTGGGTTCTGTTAGTAATTGACATGAATAACTCGCGGATCCATGTCTTTGACTCAATGCATAAATCAGAGTCCACATACGTAAAGATATTTGAACTACTAAATAGGTAATGCCATCTTACTTGCTATTGCATATATGCGGTTCTCGGATAATTACTAGCTAACTTTCAACTGCACGTAGGGCATGGGAACGGCTTCGGGCTAATGTTCACAGAAATTGGAAAGATAAGCTCTCCGTGAGGATGAACTTTCCAGTGAGTAACATGCTCCAAAGTTGTTTTGAATCATTACTTTGTTTTGAATCATTACGTCGTCGTTTCTCCTTTAGTTGCAAAACAGTCACAGAGCACCAACTTATGCGGATACTACGTCTGCGACTACATTCACCGCTTTGTGACCGATGTCACAACTATTGATGATATAGATGTACGTATAACAGTTATTCATATATTACGTCTCAATTTCTTATTCACTTCATATATTTATCTCTTTAATCGAATTAATGACAGCTTATGCAAGTAAGAGACAACCTCCCCCACGAGACTTTCATACAAGCTGCTCAGGAAGAATTGATAGTATTTATAAACGAGCAGATCATTGATCCCACGGGGAAGTTCTACTTTAATTTAAGTAACTTAACCATCGAATCCATAAAATAGACAATGTTTTGTAACATACGAAATATATGTGAATATTGTACATATGTGTACATATTTTGGTAATATATTATATGTATATATTTCCTTTCTTAAGTTCATTTATATGTGTGTAACTTATATATTTATACATATATATTATATAATATATATGTATAAATATATGTGTGTAAAATATGTATATGTGTAATATATAATATATGTGTGTAATATATAGGTAGTAGCACTGCTGGAGAAAGTAGCAAAACAAAAAAATATAAAAAAATCTTTAGTCCCGGTTGGTGACTCCAACCGGAACTAAAGATGACGGAGTCGGTCACGTGGCTCCGTCATCTTTAGTTCCGGTTGAAGCCACCAACCGGGACTAAAGATGATGGATTCGACCACGTGGCTCCGTTAAAAATAGCTTAAAAAAGCTTTCTCCTCTCTGACCAATCATGGACTTCGGACATATTTAGCAAACTAATACCTATTAATTTGCTCGTCTTGATGAATCATGCATCTTCCCTAGAATCTAAGTTCCCACGTCTTTTCCGCCCATCCTCTAGCTCATGGCGAACCAGGAAAAGCTCCACATATATAGCTCACGCTCTCGTCCCCTCCATGCAAGGGCTACCCACCCCTACCGTACCTCTCCTCCGCCACCCGTCGTCGGCCGGCATCTCTCTTGGAGCGCGCCGCGGCGGCCGGAGGGACAACGCACGATCTCTCTAGCTAGCTAGAGCTAGCTAAGCTAATATATAGCAAGAAATTAATAATGGGGAAGCGCAACGTGCCCCGGTACCCCGACGACGGCGGCGGCGGCGGCGGGTGCTGCGCCGTGCTCGGGTGCTGCTGCTGCATCCTGTTCCTGATCATCGCGGCGATTGCCGGCGCGGCGGCGTACGCCTTTTTCATCTACAAGCCCAAGCCGCCTTCCTACTCGGTGAGCAACATGTCGGTGTCGCAGTTCGACTTCAACTCCAACGACCTGACGCTCTACACCAAGCTGGTGGCCACCGTCCGCGCCGAGAACCCCAACGAGATGATCGGCATCAACTACGGCGACGGCTCCCGCACCGTCGTCTCCTACCGCGGCACGCCGCTGTGCTCCGGCCGCCTGCCGACATTCTTCCAGGGGTACAAGAACGTGACGGTGATGGAGATCTCCATGGAGGGGCGCCATGGGTTCGGGTCGGGGCTCCAGAGCGCGCTGGAGGAGAGCGAGAAGGAAGGGAACGTGCCGCTCGACGTGTTCGTCAGCGTGCCCGTGTCGCTGCGGCTCGGGACCCTCGACGTCCGGGAGGTGAAGGTAAACGTGCACTGCGCGCTCGTCGTCGACAGCATCTCGCCCAAGAAGAAGCCCACAATCAAGTCGGCCACCTACCAGGGCAACGTAGAGTTTTGATCCATCATCGTTGACTTCATTTAATTTGATTTAATTTTGCTACTTGTATAATCGAGGGCTGGGTTTCATACACATTAGTAACTGATTAATTACTTCTAATTGATCAACTGATTGTTTTGGTTGACTTTGCTGTTCAGTGGAGTTTGGGAGGAGGAATACACAAAAACTATGTCATGTGCTGTAAACACACCAGTAAAAAATGGTTCCAAATTAATTTCCTTCGGTCGAAGTTATACGCACACACATCTTTTGATCAGAAAGTGGTTGCATTGGTGTGCTATAATCTCTTTCCATAACAGTACGTAGGGCGTGCCAGAAGCAGTAGCCCAGCCCCCGCGTCGCTCAGCTCGGGGTGACACCGGCGGCGACTTAGCCCACCGCACTGCCATCCGCCTCCCCTCCTCCTCCCTCGCCGGCTCGCCGCCGCCTTAGCGGGCCGCCGAAAACCAGGCGGCCGCAAGGACAACGGCGGTGGGGTCTTCTTCTTCCCCTCTTTTTGTGAAGCCGGCGAGCAACGCGCTGAGGGAGCTGACCCGGTTGCGCCGGCATCCACGGCGGTGGCGGAGGCGGAGGAGGCTGCACCGGCAACTAGGGCGGGGGCGGAGGCGGCGAGGTGCGGCGGCGGTGGAACTACGTCGTCGGTCCTCCGCGCCTGGATCTAGGCATGGGACGGCGACGGCGTGGGCCGACCATTTCGGCGAGTGCGTCAACGTCCACAGCGGCGGTGGTGGAGGCGGCTGCGGAAGTGGTAGGACAGCGTTGGTTGGGTCACGGACGGATCTGGGTCTCCACGCCTGGATCTGGCCATGCGGCGACGACTGCTTCGGTGCGAGTGCTGGTGTAATCGGCGGCGACGAAGGAGCAGCGTGGTACGGTGTCGGCGGGACGGTGGCAGTCAGGGCGCGAACATCTAGGCCCCGCGCCCAGATCCCCGCCAGCAACGGTCCATGGGAGGGAGAGGACGTGGCAACTGCCAGGCGCAGCAGTGTGGACTGCTGTTCCCTCATCTCCGTCCGCCGGTTGGGATGGGGACTCGTGGTTAGCTATTGCATTGCACGAACGATTGGGATGAAGCGGCCTCGACGGCGCCGCCCGGTGTTGTGACATCGGCGGCTGCTCTCACTCCCCTCGTGCTTGGCTGGCAGCGACGACCTGGTGAGCAGAGGCGGCAGGGGTTGTGCAGATGAGGAGGCCCTCCTGGCATAGGTGCACGGCGGTGCGGTGGCTAGATGTCGAAAGTGCTCAGATGGTGGTAGCTAGCTGCTGGTAACGGCAGGGATGCAATGACGAGTGAGGGTAGGAAGATTTTCCAGCGAAAGCCTAGCCCATCTAGAGCCAATAGTGGGCCAATACTGGTGACGCTTTTGAGCGACACAATTCTTATGGGGATATTATCGTGGGTATCTTTCCTTGTTCTTTTGGGTGAAAACCTTTTTGGGTCATTGTCGTAGGTCTCTCCCCTTTGCCACTTTGCCTTTTAGTGAAATTCTTTAGAGTGAAAACCTAGTTCTGGTTTTTCGAACGGACAATAATGGTGTTGTTGGGCTAGACCCATTTAAATTCCGAGGCACACGTTTATTAGAGATGATTAATGATTACTTCCACGTTGGAAGTTAAGAGGGACTAACACCTACTTAAATATATAGACTAATTGTGTACTAGTTAAGACGTTAAGAAGAAGTCATAAGAAGCCACACGTGAGCGCGTGCGCTCACTCACCTCGTTGAGACGGGACGTGGCGTGCCGTGGCCATGGACCTTGGTCCTTACGAAGGCCTGGCCTGGAATTGGCTAGTATCCATTCATATGGTGCAGTGTGATGACAATCATCATTGGAGATCAATGGATGATCAAAAGCTATTGATAACCATAATAGCCATTGATTCTCTATGATAACAGTAGCCTGATAATAACCATTGATGCTTTTCATGGTGTTCAGATTTATCCTCTCTACTCACCTGCACACCTATATAAGGAGCTTCCCTTCTCGTTCTCAACACACGCGAGAGCAAACAAACTTCTCTATTTTCTTTCTTCTGTTGTCTACTGCATTTTGCTTGTAACTCCATCGCTAGCACTGCATGCACATTGTCGATGAGAGCATTTCTAGGGAGCGTTGAATGCTACTACTCATTCTCTGAACATCTACGTCGACTACATTTCGATGGTCGTTCAGTGTTGTAAGTTTACATCGACTACATCCTGCTATCAGTTGTACGTCTACATCGCTAAAGTCGTTCGAGGAACTTCACGACAACCACTCTTCACTGCATCAAAGTTGTACGGCTATATCAACAAGACATCTGGCATGTCTAACACAAGTGATAACGACGTTAACACTGCCAGCGCGACTAATGTCACTGGCAGTACGAGTGCAACCCCCGGCACTGGCCCCTCAATAGGGTATATTCTAAAACTTTATTGTTGCATATTGTTCATGTTTAAATTAATTTTAAAAATTAACACATGCACATATTTAGTTTCACTCACTATATTCATAGAAATAGTACTTATTTATCTAATTAATTATGAAATTAAAATATATCAAAATGAGCCTACATTTTTAACGGGTGTCATATCTATGTCGCATCGTTCGAAGGTCCATTTCCTTCTAAACCCTCTCGAGATGGTCAATCCTCTTATGGTGGCACCGTAGCCAACGCAAGCAACGTTGATGGGTCTCACGTGGGAGAGCTGATCCATTTTTGTAAATCCCTCTCCCTTGAATCCTAAAGCCATGGATAGAGTTGAGGTCGTTGGGTTGTTGTGCTCCTTTTTGTTTCTCAATAGCGGGGCTTGTGTTGTAGGCATGTAGCTTGGTTTGTTTATTTGTTTTTTCTTTTTCTTGATGATAGTTTCTCAGGGCTATTGTTTTATAGTTCTTTCCAATTATATCAATACAAAACCTCATACTGTCCTGTGCAGTTCGTTTTTAAAAAGTATCAATTTCCATGATACCTTTATGGATCTAAAAGCAAAATATATAGTTAGGCCTCCTTTAAAACAAAGGAAAAACACCATAGAAATTCTAGAGGATTTTATCCTATGGAAACCCTTAAAACAAAGCATTTCCGTACCCATTTCTTTGAAATTCCTATGAAATGGACCTTTTTAGAGTAATTTTGATAATTATTTCATATACTATTACTTTTTAGATAATGAATTAAAAACTTTTCTATTACTTGATGTACATAGCCAACTTGATACTATAATAGTTATACTGCTACTATGTAATGGTAAATTCAAGTAAGCATATCTATACTACTTTATAGGTCAGTATGATGGTGATAGTTTGCCTCCACCACTACCAACTAATATGTGGGACCTAGCAATAGTGACAATGCGAGACGTCTGCTAGGTCAAAGGGTGTTTGAGTTGTTTGCATGTAGTTAGCATATGGGCTGAAGTGGCCCATCTGAACTTGACTGCTTTTTTTGTGTGGTTTCAGGATACTCATCATCATCATCGTTGGACAAATCCAACAATGATAATTATCCACATCAAATAGAACGGTCATCATTGCCTTCACCTCTCCTTGCAATATCGCCCCAACCTGCATGTGGAATCTACCGTTTCTCCCCACGCGTTCCATTCTTTCCCCGTGGCCACCCATGCCCTAATCATCGTCACGCCTGCCACAAGTACCATCGCCGTCATATGGTTACTCCTCCATCGTCCCTCCCTCCATATGGGCGCCATTCCCCACACCCACTGCCATCGATCCTTAGTCGTCAAGGACGTCTCCTCTCCCTCAGCCCTACATGCGATGCGCTACCCCTGAGGCTCTAAAGCCTGCATCCCCGATCAGGTCTCCGTCGCCTCGAAGTCAGCTCATAGTTGATCCTCCCCGTCTGGTCTCGTAGATCGTGCCCACTCAGGTAGCCGTTGATCACTCGTTGTCCATCGTGCCTCCTTGCCGCCCAACAGCAAGGTCTTTAATTTCTACACACCGCATCGGTTATATTGCACCTCTGCTTAGCTGTTGCATGTGGCCTTTAGTACCACAGAGGTGTTAGTGATATGCCCTAGAGGCAACATGGAGATGTTGGATATCACGTCAATGTTTATGTATAAATGAATAAAGTGTTATTCAGTTCCATGAAATAGACATCTTGTATTGATCAATAAGTACGTGACTTATTTATGAGACTCGATATGTATGAATCTATTTCTAAACGATCCCTGATCATATGTCATATTGTTGGAACAAATATGATTCTAAGATCGGCATGTTTATTGATTGATGATCATGTCTCATAGATCATGGGTATGGAGATACCAAATCAATAAACATGGACATATGTGTTAGAGAACACATTGTTGGATAGACCCACCATGAGACACTACAGAATTAATGTGTCATTAGTTGGTCTCGGTAGTGTTGGTACAAAGTCCTTAGACCTGAGATCACCATGGATTCCAACATGTGTAGTAGCCTACTTTGGGACTACCAAACGCTATTCCGTAATCTGGATAGTTATAAAGGTAATTTTCGGGTTTGCTATGAAACATGGAGTGGGATGTGAGTGATCAAGATGGAATTTGCCCCTCCTTTGTTGAGATATCTCTGGGCCCCTCGAGGTAATGGATTATGGAAATGCATGGCCATGCTAAGTTGATTGAGGAGTCAATCAACGGACGGATAATCCAATACGGTTCGAGTGAATGGTTAAGCTATTGAAGGGATGGCACACATCTTGCCTATAGCTTAACCGGTATCGTGAGGCAAAGGGATTTGTGTACACATTACAGGTTCGAGCCGATATTATATTCTTGTATACTATGGTGTCAATATGTGCCGCTAGGCGCCGCTATTGACAGTCGGCCTGAGTTGGACTCGAGCCGACGATCGGCTAAGTTAGACTATAGCCGAAACCGAGTATACCGAACCTACTGTGGTCGCACGCTTAAGGGGATAGAATAGATATTCGAGTTGGACTCGGATACGGCTCGATCGGATAGGGATCCGATCGGATAGAGTCCTATGGGCTTACGATGTATGGGCGGCCAACTCTATGAGATACGGATGAGATCCGATTCAAAATAGAGTCCTAATCGGCCACTAGTCCCGTCGGCCAACTCTATATAAAGGAGGGAGGGGTGGAGAGCTGAATAGACATCAATTGCATCGCGTGCAACGAAGTCGCCGAGATCAATCTCCACGGAAACCCTCCCCACTTTCGAGCCAAACCCTAGCCTTGCATCGCGTGCTAGCACACGGGTGTACGGCGTTCGTCCCCGGACGTGTGGATACCGTAGAGGCGCCGCTACGTTGCGCGCCGTTGATCGGCTTCGGATCGGCTGCAATCGAGCGATCGGGCGTGGTGGAATCGGCTGCGGTCGGGCGCATCGGAGCGAGGCGTGAGAACGCGGCCGGACGACCTCGAATCGGGCTGATTGGCGAATCGGCCGCTCTCGGAATCGGCTACACTGTTCGGATCGGATTGCCCGATTGGTTATTCCGCCGCACTCTACTCCAATCGGTAACGATCTATCGGCCCTTACTTGCAAGTCTTCCTGGTTTGCGCCGTAAAAGTTTTTGTTTTTGGCTAGCGTAGCCTCCGCGTAACCCTTCGTGGTATCGAGCTAATCTTGCTTAGTTCGGGTTTTAGATTGGATCTGGAACAAGTTTTGCGCACGGGTTGATTAGATCAATCGGTTTTACGGGATCTGTTGAGGAGAGTAGATGGTAATTGCGTTCCTTGATAGTGTATCGGAACGACGTAATGTGATTACGTCGAAGCAATTTCCAAATAACTCGGTTTGAGTTGGGTTCGAGATAGCGTTCCTTGATAGTGTATCGGAACGGTATAATGTGATTATACCGAAGCTATCTCGTAGTCCGACTTTGTTGCTGCCTCGCGCCTACGCAAACCATCTCCCTTGATAGTGTATCGGGACGGCATAATATGATTATGCCGATATGGTTTCCATAAGCGATTTCATAGATTGGATCTATGAATTTCGTGTGGTGTTCCGGGCGCCCGCTAACCGGCTAGCGGGACCGCCGTGTGCGTACCCCCTTATAGGTCGTCTCGATGCCGTATCTCTGCGATAGGTAGAAAACGTTTCTACGCCTAACTTGTTTTTGCAGAGAATGCTTTGAGATGGTATGGCCCTATTGTATGTATGAGATGCATGTGATGCATGTAATATTCTTTCATATGTGCAATCCCGTAATATTCTTTCATACGTGCAATGCTTGTAATATTCTTTCACGACTGCGAGTCGATGTAATCTTCAATTAGAGCTTCTATAGTAGTAGCTTAGTTTGAAGATATCAAGCATTCGACACTTGGAAGATGGTGCCGAAGATGGAGATCCTCGGCGCCGACATGGAGATGGAGATCACCATGTGAAGGGGGCCATACTATTTCATTATATGCTATTCTTCTTGCTTTCATATGTGATATGTTTGTTTGATAGGATAGCATCCCTCTCAAAATTAAGTAGTAATGATGCCCTTCCAAATGTTGCACCCGTCACCGTTATGCTCGTCAATGGTGGGTCCGCCAAAGCGAGTGCCATTCTCTATCATAACACGAGGGGTATATGTCGACATATACATGCAGGAGCATTTGGTTTACTTAACAAGGCTATCAAAACAGTTTTGGGCCTTGGGGCATAGGTTGGCGCCGGGGCATGGAGATGCCACACCAACAACAAGAGTCACATAGAGATGTGATTAGCAAGGTGTTGCTTACCGATGTTACTAATTTTCTAGCAGTGATGCCAAAGCTCACTAGAAAATTAATTAACATGTGGATCTTGACCCAATACGTAACCTAGAGGGAAGGTGGAAAATACGTAATGGGAGTCTAATGTTAAATTGTTTAACAATAGACATAGCATAAACATTGTGCTAAACTTTGCTTTTTCTCGTTGTAGAATAAATGGCGGCTAATACTACACCCGTACCTTTAATTTGCGATCTATTCTCGAAAAAAAAAATTAAATGGAACAAACTTTATGGATTGGTATCGCAACTTGAGAATTGTTCTCAAGCAAGAGCGTAAGGAGTACGTTCTTGAAGTACCCTATCCCGAGGATTTGCCAACTAATGCCACTTGCAACTGCACGGAGGGCTTATGAGAAGCACACTAATGATGCCCTAGATATAAGCTGTCTCATGCTTGCTACAATGTCCCCGAGCTTCGAAGCAATATGAGAGCGGCGATGCTCACACTATTATTCGGGGCTGCGTGGCATGTTTGAGAACCAAGCTCGGGCCGAGAGGTTCAACACCTCAAAGTCCTTGTTTGCGTGCGAGCTTGTTGAGGGAATCCCGTCGATCCGCATGTGATAAAGATGATTGGCTACATTGAGAGTCCGGAAAACTGGGTTTTCCCCTTAGCCAAGAGTTGGCTACGATGTGATTCTCCGGTCGCTCCCTCCGAGTTTCGAGCCATTCATATTAAATTATCACATGAACAATATGGATAGGACCTTGGCTGAATTGCATGGGATGCTAAAGACAGTGAGGAGAGTATCCGAAAAACGGTCATCATGTGATGATGATGCGAAGGCTAAGCGCAAACCACTGTCAAGAAACTTTGCACCAAGAGGAAGTTAACTCCCGATGAGATCGTGAGTGCCTCTAATGCAAAGAAGGGCAAGAAGGGTCGGCGGCATCGGATGTCGTTTGCTTCTACCGCAAGGAGACAGGCCACTGGAAAAGGAACTGCAAGAAGTACATGGAGGATCTCAAGAAGAAGCAAAGTACGACTTCGCCTGGTATTAATGTTATAGACATTAATCTTGCTACTTCACCTACGACTCTTGGGTATTTGATACCGGATCGTAGCTCATATTTGCAAATCGTTGCAGGGAATGAGAAGAAGTAGAGGATTGAGAAGGGGCGAGGTGAACCTGCGCATCGGCAATGGAGCAAGCGTTGCTACGCTGCTGTCGGCAGCACCACTTCATCTACCTTCGGGATTAGTTTTGGAATTAAATAATTGTTATTGTGTTCCAACACTATGTCAAAACGTTATTTCCGCTTCATGTTTGCAAGCGAAGGATATGATTTTAGATCAATGAACAATGGTTGTTCAATATATCTCGAGAGATATGTTCTATTTTCATGCTCCATTGGTGAATGGATTATACGTTTTGAATCTTGAAGCGTCTCCCATCTATAACATTAATACGAAAGGCAACTCTCTAATGATATAAACCCCACGTTTATCCGGCATTGTCGCTTAGGCCATATAAATAAGAAACGCATGGAGAAGCTCCATAAGGATGGATTGCTTCACTCTTTTGATTTTGAATCATTTGAGACATGTGAGTCTTGTTTACTTGGTAAGATGACAAAGGCACCTTTCACGGGACACGTGAAAGAGCAAGTGACTTGTTGGCACTCGTACATACGATGTATGTGGACCAATGAGCTCAACGGCCGGGTGGTTATCAGTACTTCATTACCTTTGCCGATGACTTTAGTAGATATGGTTATATCTACTTAATGAGGCATAAGTCCGAATCCTTTGAAAAGTTCAAAGAATTCCAGAATGAAGTACGAGAATCATTTAGGGAAAACTATCAAGTTTCTACGATCGATCGTGGAGGGAATACTTGAGCCAAGAGTTTGGTAATCATCGAAAGATTGTGGAATTGTTCCACGCTTAACTCCGCCAGAACTCCACAATGGAACGGAGTGTCCGAACGGAGAAATCGCACCTTGTTGGACATGGTGCGGTCGATGATGAGCCAAAGTGATCTTCCGTTATCTTTCGGGGATATGCTCTTGAAACAAAGCGCTCACACTAAATAGAGTTCCATCTAAGTCGTTGAAAAGACACCATATGAGATATGGACAGGGCAACCCCCTAGTTTGTCTTTTCTCAAAATATGGGGATGCGAAGCTTATGTAAAACGTTTACGATCGACAAGCTCACACCCAAATCGACAAGTGCTTCTTTGTGGGATATCCTAAGGAAACTAAGGGATATTACTTTTATAATCGGGAACAAGGCAAAGTGTTTGTCGCCCGACACGGTGTCTTCTTGGAGAAAGAGTTTCTTTCAAGAAGGGTTAGTGGGAGCAGGGTGCATCTTGAAGAAGTTCAAGAAACACCGAAAAATGTTTCAGCGACCACGTAACCACAACAGAAGGTGCAAAGTGTTGCGCCACCGTTGTAGATACACCAGGCCCACGGAGGTCGAAAGATCACGTCGTGCACCGACAGTACACAGTGCGGAACAACATGATATATTGTTGTTGGACAACGATGAACCTAAGACCTATGAGGAAGCGATGGTGGGACCCGATTCCAACAAGTGGCTTGGAGCCATGAAATCCGAAATAGAATCCATGTACGACAATCAAGTTTGGAACTTGGTTGATCCACCCGATGGTGTCAAAACCATTGAGTGTAAATGGGTTTTTAAGAAAAGGCCGATATGGATGGAAATGTTCACATCTATAAGGCGCGATTGGTGGCGAAAGGTTTTAAACAGATTCAAGGAGTTGATTATGATGAAACCTTCTCGCCCGTCGCAATGCTTAAATCTATTCGGATTATCCTAGCGATTGCTGCATATTTCGATTATGAGATATGGCGAGATGGATGTCAAAACGGCTTTTCGAATGGAAACCTAAGCGAGGATGTATACATGATACAACCTCGGGGTTTTGTCGATCCGAATCGCTGGAAAGATATGCAAGCTACGAAATCCATTTATGGATTGAAGCAAGCATCTCGGAGTTGGAATATTCGTTTTGATGAAGTAATCAAAGGGTTTGGTTTCATCAAAAATGAAGAAGAGGCTTGTGTTTACAAAAAGGTCTGTGGGAGCGCAATTGTATTTCTAATCTTATATGTGGATGATATATTACTGATTGGAAATGATATCCCTATGCTTGAATCGTCAAGTCTTCATTGAAAAATAGTTTTTCCATGAAAGACTTAGGGAGGCAAGATATATATTGCATTCGGATCTATAGAGATAGATCCAAGAGGCTAATTGGATTAAGCCAAAGTACATACATTGACAAGGTGTTGAAAAAGTTCAACATGCATGATTCCAAGAAAGGTTTCTTGCCTATGTCACATGGCATCAATCTTAGCAAGAATCGGTGTCCTCGGACACATGATGAGCGGAATAAGATGGGTATGGTTCCATATGCTTCGGCAATTGGATCCATCATGTATGCCATGCTTTGTACACGCCGATGTCTCGTACGCTTTGAGTGCTACGAGCGAGATACGTCGAGATCCAGTGAAGGTCACTGGATCGCCGTAAAGAATATCCTTAAGTACTTGAGAAGAACTAAGGATATGTTCCTAGTCTATGGAGGTGAGGAAGAGCTCGTTGTAAGTGGTTACACCGATGCTAGCTTCCAAACAGGACAAGGATGATTATAGATCGCAACTGGGTTCATGTTCCGCTGAACGGAGGCGCGATCAGTGGAAGAGTTCCAAGCGGGATACGTTGCTGATTCTACAACGGAGGCCGAGTACATTGTCTTCGGAAGCCGCAAAGGAGGCTGTTTGGATCAAGAAATTCGTTTCGAGCTTGGTGTGATGACTAGTACGACGGTCCAATGTCTCTCTATTGTGACAATAGTGGAGCCATTGCGCAAGCCAAGGAGCGAGGTCACATCGAAGTCCAAACACATACTTCGGCGATATCATCTCATCCGCGAGATTGTGGACAGAGGTGATGTCAAGATATGCAAAGTGCACACGGATCTCAACATAGCCGATCCGCGACAAAACCTCTCCCCCAAGCATGAGGCGCACACAAGAAACAATGGGTATTAGATACTTACATGATTGACTCTAGTGCAAGTGGGAGATTGTTAGTGATATGCCCTAGAGGCAACATGGAGATGTTGGATATCACGTCAATGTTTATGTATAAATGAATAAAGTGTTATTCGTTCCATGAAATAGACATCTTGTATTGATCAATAAGTACGTGACTTATTTATGAGACTCGATATGTATGAATCTATTTCTAAACGATCCTTGATCATATGTCATATTGTTGGAACAAATATGATTCTAAGATCGGCATGTTTATTGATTGATGATCATGTCTCATAGATCATGGGTATGGAGATACCAAATCAATAAACATGGACATATGTGTTAGAGAACACATTGTTGGATAGACCCACCATGAGACACTACAGAATTAATGTGCCATTAGTTGGTCTCGGGTAGTGTTGGTACAAAGTCCTTAGACCTGAGATCACCATGGATTCCAACATTTGTAGTAGCCTACTTTGGGACTACCAAACACTATTCCGTAATCTGGATAGTTATAAAGGTAGTTTTCGGGTTTGCTATGAAACATGGAGTGGGATGTGAGTGATCAAGATGGAATTTGCCCCTCCTTTGGAGAGATATCTCTGGGCCCCTCGAGGTAATGGATTATGAAAATGCATGGCCATGCTAAGTTGATTGAGGAGTCAATCAACGGACGATAATCCAATACGGTTCAAGTGAATGGTTAAGCTATTGAAGGGATGGCACACATCTTGCCTATAGCTTAACTGGTATCGTGAGGCAAAGGGATTTGTTTACACATTACATGTTCGAGCCGATATTATATTCTTGTATACTATGGTGTCAATATGTGCTTGCTAGGCGCCGCTATTGGATGTGTCGGCTGAGTTGGACTCGAGCCGACGATCGGCTAAGTTAGACTATAGCCAAAACCGAGTATACCTGAATCTGCGGGTCGCACGCTTAAGGGGATAGAATAGATATTCGAGTTGGACTCGGATACGGCTCGATCGGATAGGGATCCGATCGGATAGAGTCCTATGGGCTTACGATGTATGGGCGGCCAACTCTATGAGATACGGATGAGATCCGATTCAAAATAGAGTCCTAATCGGCCACTAGTCCCGTCGGCCAACTCTATATAAAGGAGGGAGGGTGGAGAGCTGAATAGACATCAATTGCATCGCGTGCAACGTGTCGCCGAGATCAATCTCCACGGAAACCCTCCCCACTTTCGAGCCAAACCCTAGCCTTGCATCGCGTGCTAGCACACGGGTGTACGGCGTTCGTCCCCGGACGTGTGGATACCGGTGAGGCGCCGCTACGTTGCGCGCCGTTGATCGGCTTCGGATCGGCCGCAATCGGAGCGATCGGCTGTGGTGGAATCGGCCGCAGTCGGCGCGCATCGGAGCGAGGCGTGAGAACGCGGCCGGACGACTCGAATCGGCTGATTGGCGAATCGGGCCGTCTCCGGGAATCGGCTACACGTTCCGGATCGGATTGCCCCGATTGGTTATTCCGCGCACTCTACTCCAATCGGTAACGATCTATCGGCCCTTACTTGCAAGTGTTCCTGGTTTGCGTGGTAAAAGTTTTTGTTTTTGGCTAGCGTAGCCTCCGCGTAACCCTTCAAGAGGGACGGGCCCAAGGCCCGACAACCCTGGGCCACTTCCCGGCTCATCCACCCCTAGTAGCTGGGATAGGCCAATTGTGGGCTGCAACTTCAGGATATTTATGGGCTGAAACGAAGTGTCGGGTTCAGCCGTGAAGCCGAAGCATCGCGCATATCACGTCCGGCGGGGGGCTCAGGTGAAGCCGAAGCATCACGCGCATCCACCGTGGAGCGCACCACCAAGCAATGCGGGTCTCGAATCGAATTGGCGGCAGCTGGCGGCGACGTGGTTCTTGACCTCATTCGGTGACGACGTGGTGTACGCTTGGAGAACAACGCTTGTCCACCTCCTCGGTGTCAGTGTCGGCGTGCGCACGCTTCCCCTCCCTCGACGCACACCTACGGCGTCTCGAAGCGCCTACGGATGCACACACGCATGCACGTGCCTCGGTCGACTACCGCAGCGATGATCGATGGCGGCAGCAGGGGGCAGGCAGGCGGTGTGGCGCTCGGTGACCTCCAACGGGTAGGACAGCGCTCGCGGCCTCCTTCGGCGACAGCAGGTTGCAGCAGGTGGCAAGCGGGCGGGACGCATGCATAAACGCACGTGGGTCTCGACCTCCTCCGGCGGTCTAGCCCTTGTCCTAGGGCTAGCTGCCTGCTAGTATCAACGTATGATGCACCAAGTTGATACTAGTATGATGCCCTAACAAGTTGATACTAATACTAATTGATGCATGGCCTAGCAAGTTCTTGGTGCGGGAGAGGCAGATTTTTGGCATGCCGCTGAATCTTTGATGACCCTAGGAGAGACGTACATCCGGCAGAGGATGGGCTTGAGATCACCGGCTTCTTGGAGGTAGAGGTGGTATTTTGATATTCTGATTGAAGCCGCTGTTATAAGGTCGGCGTAAAAATGACATATAGACAAAGAAATCTTAGCCAATTCAGAACCCTTGTTGGGATAATGGCCTAAGTTGGGACAATAAATGTTGTGAATTGGATATCAATACTATCAAAATAAAAATCCCATATGCTTCTTAGGAAAAATATCTAACAATAATACGATTAAAATAGCATTCACCCATTGCAAAACACATGCATTTTTTTAGTTTATTATAAAAATTGAAGACGATTACGTATTTATCATCCTTCGTATGTCATCGCATAGTTCGGATCAATCCCATGATAGTCCAACGATCGTTTCCCGTGCATTGCAGATGGACCAGATCGATCCTTTGTCAGACCATGTTCCTGTTGTGCAATCCATCTCTGGTTGCTCGCCAACGCTCAACTCTCGTTGCGCGTGCTTTACTTTCCATACTTGTAGATTGCTCCCATGTTTTCCTATCCAATCCAATCCAATCCAAACGCAGCACTTCCCACGCACGCGCCTTCCATCGAATCGAAAGTGTTGATGGAGATTAAGACGTACATGATTTTATTTGTGGCAATCCCCTACTCTTGCCGTCTTATGGCATGCAACACAAGATTGAGACCAAGTCGATGGTTCATATACCACAGACTTATAAGAAGCACACGACGCGCGTGGTGGCAGCCATGGAAATGTACATACACTGGCCTCGTGATGTACATTGGCCTCGTGTTGACGATCGTTAAGTACCGATTCCGATCGTCACATACCTCAGAAATAAAAGAGAAATTAGCATCTCTTATATGCATATAGATTTAAAATTAATAAAGTTTCACATGTCTCTGGAGATTATTTGAGTGAGGTATTTATACAAAGAAGTGAAGTGAAAGCAGGCTTACGTGGTAAAAAAACACAACTCCGACCAATCGACGCTCGCCACGTCAACTTTCCACGGATTGAAGAGCCCACAATCAGCGCTAAACTGACTTAAAGTGAGACCAATCCATCCTCAACTACCATAAGGACCCACTTGTAAGCTACTAAGAAAGTCAGTGGAGATTGGTGGGACCCAGGAGTCGGCCGAACCACCCCTGGCCCATCTCATCTCCACCTTACACATGGAGGGTCCGGATAAATCTCCAATGACGGTTGTGAAGGAACTGCTATCCAAAACCGTCATTACAATTCATATGAAGGCTATAAGAGAAAGAGGCTTCACTCATCACACTTAGTCTCTAGGCTAGTAGAGTTAGGAGTTAGGTTAGAGCTTCTGCTCAGTTCTCAAGTCGTCATTGGTGAATCGGATATGGTTGGAGCATAGAACTAGGTAACTAACCATGAACATAATTGTTTGTATAATATGTACAATTATATATAAGTACATTAGAAACTTAAATCTAATATTATCTTAGCATTAGCATATCATTTATTAGGACTCTTTTGTACGTCATATTACCCTTGTATCATTTATCACTTACCCTGTTTAGGCTTTGGTAGCTCAACTATAACATATGAATATTCATAGTAACATAGTATTCTCTTCTCGACCTTCGTCTTTCTTTTGGATACAATATGATACCTCGAAATACTCTTGGGTGAAATACTACAATGGTATATCCGTAGGCTTGCGGATTCAGATGTGGCCATACGAAATACCAACACCTCGTGAGCTGGAGAAAAAGAGAATAGTAAAAGCATCTTCAACGGTGTCTCTATACATCTCTTCGAGCCACAGTTTAGCAATTTTAGGGAAAAATCGTCCTCCAATAAACTGGCTCCAACAGCATCTCCTAATCCCCTCCCCTCTGCTACCTCATTCTCAATCTCTTCCCTGGTGACTGGTATACGGGCCTCTATGGTCAAGAACTTTACTTATCGCTAGCTGCAATGCTGCTTATGGCCTTTGAGCAAGGGCATGAACCAAAGATCTATAGAGACGGTGAGTTGGATCCAATATTTCAAGGCATTGTTTCGTCTGAATTTCGCAGGAGCTGATGTGCTGCTAGTATTTGGGTTCTGCGGGAGATGGTGGGGATTCACTATTCAGGACCGGGGGCAGCGAGTGGTCGAAGGGAAAACGCTAATAACACGTTTGTTTTTTTAGCTGGATTTCTCTCGGTTTTGTTCCTTCTGAACGAGAGTCTGTTAAGTTAGTTTAGAAGATTGGGTTCACCGGGATACGATACAATCAATGGATGAAGAATTGCTATGTGAGCTTTCGCCCAAGATGGTCGATTTCATACGAAACAATCGTTGATCGTATCTCCTGGGTGGCCCACAGCTATCTGGACGTGATGAAGGCCAGAGCACAACAAGGAAAGGAGCCGCGATCAACATGCTCCTGCAATCATTTCTTTCCGCGTCACGCACGACGCTTATTTCCTTTCTTAGCTTAATTCTGATAATTGAGTCCGGATTATGGGATGGCTAATCCAAGTCTTTCCTTTCTTGTAATAGGCTAAAGTTAGCATGTATTTATTTAAGAGAGAATGAAGAAGAAAATTGCCCTAAAAAGATTGAGCGTTTCAGCTGTGTGCTGCTTTGTTTTCCTTCATCTATTTTCCGTTGACGTGTTTTTGCTGGATCGGCGACAGTACACAGGCGCAACGAGTGAAAAGAAAGGGAGATATCGAGTACATAGGCCAACAATTGGTATCAGAGCAACAACACTTTAGGTGAGAAATAGATGTCGCTGATTCCGGCGGTGAACAACCGAGGAAATGGCGGCGGCGCTAATGGCGCAGAGGCAGCGGCGGGGGTACGAGCTAATACCAGTACCCGTATTTCACGGCGTCCCTCTACACCAATTGGGCTATCCGTGTTCAAGCCATCATGAAGGATCAAGGGGTCTAGACAGCAGTCCAACCAGGCCCCGACGACGTCATCGATGTCAAGTTCGATAAGAATGCCAAGGCACACCTACTCCAAGCATTCCCGGAGGACATCCTCATGCAAGTTGCGAAGAAGATGACCTCGAAAGAAATTTGGGAGGCTCTGAAGACAAGGTTTGTAAAGCAGGCTTGACTCCGGGCACTGAGGAGTGACTTCGACGCCATACGCATGATCGACGGGAAATCCCTCGATGATTATGCAGGAGGTTGACGACGATGTCGGTGAAATATACCAATGTTGGTGGGACGTTGGATGACACGGCCATGGTGAAGAAGCTGTTCGACACCGTGCCTGACAGGTACTTGCCCGTCATCACCGGTGTTGAGCAATTTTGCGATGTCGATACGATGTTGTTCGAAGAAGCGGTATCCCGGCTGAAGGCATTCGATGAGCGGACGCGGTTGCGTGGGGCCAATGGCAGAGTAACCGTCAACGGCCAACTTCTCCTCACTAAGGCGGAGTGGGAGGCGCGCCAGAAGAAGAAAGGTGGCAGTGACTCTACGTCGAGCCAGAGAGGAAGACATCCGCAGTCAGTGGAAATCATGGGGGCTGTGGGCGTGATCGAGGACATGGCAGGAGCATCCGTGGCGAGGGCAAGACACTGTTGGGATCGGTGGATCCAATGGTGGCCGCTGTGACAAAAGTCACATCCGCTGCTTCAATTGTAGTGAAATGGGGCACTATGCCTCACAATCTAAAGCGCCCAAGAAAAAGGAGGAAGTCCACCTCGTGCAAGCCGCTGACACAGAATCAACGCTACTTCTCGCGGTTACAGAGGAACTGCTGCGGGAGAAAAACTCACTGGCAGCGCAAGAAGTCATGCTACTGAATGAAGATTTGGATGCGGCGTGACAAGCCGATCTTTCAAGAACTTGATGAGGGTGTCACCGGCAGAGTGAGATTTGGAGATGAAAGATTGTCACACCCTAAAAATTACTTAAAATCGTTATGAAAAAAAAATTTAAAAATTATTTAATAATTAAAGAAAGTGTTTGAATAAAATCTATGAAAAGTTGAACATTAAATTAAGCATCAAAATTATTTATAATAAATTTTATTAATTTATAGGTGAAGTAAAAATGAGAAATAAAATTTTTAATTGGAACATGAGTGGATTTAATTTTTATTAATTTTTTTATGATTAAATATACTCTTTTGTAGAGGTAGAAGATGATAATTTGTAGAGATTAGAGTGAGAAATGATTATGATTTGTTGAGTTAAATAAGTTAATTAATTAAATGAGAAAATATTATGGTTGGTTAAGATGAGGATGTAAATGACAATTATTAATTTTAATAATACAAAGAAAATTTCAGTGATTATTTAAATAAATAAACTAAACATTAAATGATCTGATTATATTTTTATTAAATATTTTGAGTGTTCATCTATTTTTATGATTTTATTTTGAATTATTTAAGCATCGAAAGTATTTATAAAAATTCAAAGCTATTAGGACATAAAAGTATAGTTTTTCCCTCAGCTAAATGGCGTCTCCTTTCTCTAACCACCTGTTACTGTTCATCTGAACAGTACCTGAACAAAGCTGTTTTTCCTCTGCCAAATCCGGCCTCCCATTGCTCTTCTTCCCAAATTAGTTGTGGAGCGGATTTCTCTCGATCTTCTCTACGTTTTCTCAAAGAAATCCCGTTCAATCCCGTGCAAAATCTCATGAATTTCGACCTTGTTCTTATCCTGACGAACTCGGGATAAACCTCAAAATCCGATGCCAAATTCTCTCATTCTGGTGTCCGTCTCTCCCTCCTAAGCCTATAAATAGAGTCCCCTTGGTTTCCTCTCTTTTCCCTAGTCACCGTGCCCTAATTGCCGTTCCCCAAGCTTGCCTTCTCTTTCCACCATCACTGCCACGTTCCAGCCGCCCTGGCCATCCCTCGTCAGTGCCGTCGCCACCATCGGCATCGCAAGAGCACAAAGAAGACCGATAGCTGCTTTCCCGAAGCCGAAGCCCGAAGGAAACACCTCGTCGCCGTGGAGCCCGAGCGCCGCCGCCTCTCTTCGAACTCCGGCCGTGCCTCGCCGCCGACCCCGTTGTCAACAAATCTTCCGAGGCTTCATCAGCATCGCAGCAGGGAGGAGAAGGGCGTCAACCACCTCTCCTCTGCCAAAGATCACCGGAACGCTGTCATCATCGTCGACCCGAACCTCGCCGCTGCTTGAAGCTCATCGCTGGCCATCTCCCTTGGTCCCCCGTCGTCGCGTAAGTGTTGGTAAGGATCGTCGTCTCTTCCTCTATGCATCTGTGCCCTTCGTTTCTGCAACCATGCCGTTTTTCACTATCATCGGAGCCATCCCGAGCCATCGGCCGTCATGCCTACGTGGTCGTCGTGTCAGTGCCATGTCATCACCACCTCAGCGCCGTGTCATCTCCTCTGCGCCACGTGTCCGCTGACGTGTCTCCGTCCTAAATCCCTCCGGATTCAACCTTGTCTATTGGATCTGATTAGTCAAATCCCAGTCGTTCATCTTTATAGATTGATTCGGTCTAATCTGAGCCATCCATCCTTATTCCGTTTAATCTCAGCCGTCCAAACCCTATGAACCCGTAGACCATCTCGGTGAACTTGATCTATGGTGGACTGATCATGTCATAAATAATCTTTTTCTTCTTTAAAATAATTAAAATGATGCAATAAATCTTTTAGCTGTGTTCTTTTTAGGTTTAATTGAATTAAAAATTCAAAAATTCGTAACTAATTCATACGAACTCAGAATGAGGTCGTTCAAGTCCCATAATTCCTCTAAAATTAACCTCTATCAATTTATGAACTTTAATTGTACTGTTTATTTGGTTTTTATTAGTGTTTTTCCTTGTTTTGTATGTTAGGTTTAGTTTCCCATAGTTTCGAAGGATCATTAGTTCGTTCATCGAAGAAGTTCCTAAAGACGAATTGAAGACTAATTATAGGCAAGTCACACAGATCCTAAACATAATTCCTTTGAGCATGTTGATCCTATTTTTAAATTCTCTATTTTATTTTAAATGTGCATTTATTTTTGAATGACATTAGGTGGTATGAATCTATTCCTTTGTTATGGCCAATTTGCATTGATTACCCTATATCTTGATACCTTGGGTTATAATTTGACTAGTTAAACTTTATATAATGGTTTAACTAGAAATTAGGAATAATTGCTCAGCCATGCTTAGAAACTTTAGTGTCATTTCATGTGGGATAATAAATGATTCACTTTTATCCTCTTAGTGGATAATTAATGATCACTCATGATGGATGATCATGATTAATTAATGAATTAATGGTCAACTAAAATTTGATTAATGGTGGGTTGTGAGCACATGGTTTGATGATTTTGTTAGGGTGCTCATGGCAGTTAAGGACCAGTTCTCGAGAAACCCTAGAAGAATTACCGTACATACCACAAGCCAGCATGGGTAATGGTTGGATGTGTAGTATAGCTATATTTAGCTGACGTAACATAGTGAGGGTGGGCGTGATGGAGTTGGGTCGGCCCTGGTTAAAAGGGTTGATCGGCAACCGGATTCACCGCGGCACGTGGGGGGCTACCCATTGCCCTTATGGGAGTAGGGGCGAAACCTTGGTATGGTACGATTGGTTAGAGGGGGTTATGTGAAGGGTCCTGTCACAGTCCCTTTCCGGGGTATCATGGTGGTACATCAGCACACAGAAATGTGTCGTGGGGCTATGTCTTGTGGGTATAGTTGTTCACCTCTGATCAGAGTAAAACTATTAGAATAGTCATGCCCGCGGTTATGGGCGATCAACCAGATTCACCGTGATTAGTCTCACACTACTCATTAATGATGATAATTTTGTGATGATAACATGTTAGCTCCTGTTATAGAGTTTAGATCTGTACAACTGGGATTGGTTGTTCAGAGATGGTTGGGCATGTCCAGCATTGGGATGTTGTTAAGTGTTGATTAATATTGATGACTAATTACTCTACTGTTTTACAAATTCTTAAATTCTTGCTAAATGCTGCTTTTGCAAATGAAACCCTATTATGGCCATCTTTTGCATCCCTATGCACTTGCATACTTGCTGTGTGGCTTGTTGAGTATTCCATGTACTCATTCTTGCAATAATCAATCAACCTCAGTTGAAGAAGGCTTTCGAAGGAGAAGACCCTTTTGGCTTAGATCCCATTTGAGCTGCCTGTGGGAGTGGAGTTGAAGTTTCGCTAGATTTTCTTTTCCTCTACAGTTTTCTTCGTGGTGAGGACTAAGTACCTCTTTTGTAAGTATTTATCGCATTAGTTTACTTGATGAATCTATATATTAATTTGTCGATTTGTGTAGCTCGGCTGATTCCTGAACGAGGATTGTATACACAAATTAGTTTGGAAATTACTAGTGAATTTCCGGGGGTGACAAGTTGGTATCAAAGCCATATCAACTATATGTCTAGCCAAACGGTTAAGATCTTGAGGACATGTCTTCGCGAAAATATAAATCTATCTACAGAAGTCTGTTTTCCTCCTTATTCCATTGCTTCTTGCAAAAGCTTTACTCAATCTCTCTCTCCTCTCCGGTTTTCAACTTAGTCTAGGTGGATCCCTATAAGGAGAAGCTGGATTAGATGATGATTCACTATGACTTGCCCAAGAAGATCGATAAGTTCAGTGAAAGTATGGTAGAACAAGAACGTAAGGCATTGTTCGAAAAGGAAGCTGAGCAACATAGGAACTATGGCTTTACAAGTGAGCTCTGTCGTTGTTAATGACCCAATTTGGTAAATCATGCATTGGACGTGAAGATAAGGCCGAAGCCGATTTGGAGGCAATCGGGATTTTTGGAAAAAGAGTGCACGCCTATTGCAAACTGAATCGGCTGGAGAGTTCGTCGGCTGATGACCGAATCAGCTAAGGTCTTCGTCGGACGATACCGAATCGGACAAGATAGGCTGATGTAGCCGATTCCGGTAATGTAACATTAGAATCATCTTTGGATTCGTTTGAAGTGCTTCATGAGGATTGCTATACATGGATAGAGTCCAAAGAAGGCAATTGTATCTATTAATTATGTTATTTTAAATAGTTTCCTCATAGATTATGTTGGTAAGAGTCCACCTAAGGGACTTATCTGCAATTTGAATTGTAATAGAGATAGAAGTCGTGTCCGACAAGGATATATCTTGTATGTGGTTATAAATATGACCCAAGACCATGCAATTTTAACAATAATCAGTTCAATACAACCTTTGGCGCATCGCCATCTTTTTTTAATTACTTTGACGAGTTCTTGCTTTGAGTTGGGTTGCATCGGGTTTGATCTCCGAGTAAAGGTAAAGATTGTTATGGCGGCTTGCACTCTCAGGATTAGTGCTTTCATCATTATGATACTCTAGTCTTGTTTACGTAAATCGTCGAGTTATCATATATTGCGATCTAACCCTAATCGGTTAGTCGCTGTTACTAGATAATAGCCGATAGGGTTAGGTATCATCATCGACTTAGATTATATAGTGTATCCACAATCTCAAAAGGTTTTCATATATTTGTTTAGATTTTATGCTACTTTCTATGCTTAGTGTTGCATCGGTTAAGTCTGACCTACTAAGTAATTTTTTAGAATCATAATATCTATCCTGTCTTATGATTGCTATTAGAGATAGTATCGGGGATTTAGCCAATCATTCATGTTTTAGCTATCTTGTTTCTTTTATGTTTACTTGAGATGCTAAATCTGTCCTTTATATTAAGATCTCACTGTGATAAAATATATTAAGCTTGTAATCGGTCTGTTAGGTTGTCTTAACACCTGATCAGTTCCTGTTTAATGTATTTAATCTATATTAATGTCTTAGTATAAAGTGGTATAAGAGTACTAGCCGATACACATTAGAGCTATGACATCGACTATGCTATAAATATATATAATCTTTACCTTAAAGTACTTTTAGACATAAGTGATTTATACTGTCTCGGTACGCTACCGATCTATCCCAATCACTTGGTTTAAATGTATTTCAAGATTTAGATTATATATTATGAATATCTACAGTTGATCAATTAGATTTAATTTCCCTTGGCCGATTCAGTGCATATTGCATCGGCTCGATATAAGACGATATGTCATTGGCTACTAGCCGATCGACTATCATTTATGGACTAACTTTGTTTTCTTTCTTTGTTTCTTGTTGGTTGCAGGATCAAACGAACTGGCACGCCTACGAACCTTAGAAGCAATTTTTGGACCTGCACTAGAGTAAAGCAAATCCCTCAAGCGAGTACATGATAATTTTACCATCAACACGCTTTTGGCACGCCAGTGGGACCCAACAAGACATCATGGTGGACATTATATCATCAAAAATTGACCCAGAGAACATCATCCCTGTCACCATGGACAAACTCACGCCAGAGTAGAAGGCCGAATTAGAGGAGATGATGAACAAACTGCAAAACCAGTTTTTGCACTCGTTCGTCCAAACTCGCTTGGGCATGGTCGTTCAGCGTTACAAGGTGGCCTTGCCAGGCAATGAAGAGCCCGAGTCAAGTTCTGGCAAGGAAACCAAAACTCAGGATGTCAAGTAGGAAGAAGGCCTAGAGTTTAACAACTTACAAGACCGGATCGACTATGCCGTGCATCATGCGCGATCAACCAATTGAAGATCTTTGTTGACACATTGAACATCATGATGAGCTCCGTGGTTGACAGTAGGATTGTCGAGCATTAATCAAAGGGGATGATATTTCTTCCTGAAGGCAAATTTCCACCATAAAGGACTCTGGCCACCGACAAACTGCAACCTGTTGCAGGTGTAGCCCCAGAACACCCGATGGCATCAGCATCAATTCCTGGAAAGCTGATTGTTTCATCATCAGCACAAAAGCAGCCAGAGTTTAATCCTTTTCTCTTGGTCAAACAGCAACCTCAGCACATTGGATACAACATCCCTTAGGTTTCCCAAGACCAGGTTGCGGCCATGTTCAGAACCAACCAATCGACTGCTGAACCGATTCAACGGGTGCCGATAGGGCAGCAGACGCCAATCCTACAACAGCGCCAGCCGATCGGCTCTCATTTCGTTCATGATCAGCAAGCCCATGGGGTGCATCAATCTCCTCAACATCACATGGGGGGCAATGCCAATTTCCAATATCAGCCTCATTCACCTCAGATGCAGTATCGGTAGGGGACACCACCTCAACCCCAGTACTTGCCTCAAGTCAATCAGTTTGAGCCGATACAGCAGCAAGGAACACCTCAGTAGAAGCCATGGGCTGATATTGTCGCTGATGTAATGAGGGAGCAATTTGGCCTCAAGCCTAAGGATACTGGCAAAATGTATCAGTATCCATATCCAAAATATTTCGAGAGGGCGTCATTGCCGAGCCGATACAAGGTGCCAGTTTTTTCAAAATTCTCAGGGCATGACAATGTGTCGACTTATGAGCATATCAGCCGATTTCTGGCCCAGTGTGGGGAAGCATCGGCTACTAACACCCTGAGGGTTAGATTATTCCCTTTGTCTTTATCTGGATCGGCTTTCATGTGATTTTCATCCCTGCCATACAATTCTGTGCAAAATTGGGCTGATCTGGAGAAGCAGTTTCATAGGTACTTCTATAGTGGATTTCATGAAATCAAATTGTCCGATCTCAGAGCTATCAGGCAGAGGCATGATGAATATGTTCAATACTACATTCAAAGGTTCAGAGATATGAGGAACAGATGCTACAGCCTGATTCTGTCCGATTCTCAGCTAGCCGATCTTGCTTTCCAAGGCTTATTGACACCAATCAGGGAAAGATTTTTGGCTCAGGATTTCGAAAACTTGGCTCAAAAGATAACAACACATGAACAAAGATTTCAAGAAGCCAAGAAAACCTTTAAAAGGTTAGCCATGTTGCATATGCTTCTGAATCTGAAGAAGATGAGGATGATTCCGAAGTGGCAGCAGCCGAATGGGCCACAAACAAGAAGATTGTCATATGTCAGTGGGTCAAAAATTCGGCCAGGGAGGAAAAATATGATTTTGATATTACCAAGGCTGACAAGATTTTTGATCTGCTACTTCAGGAGAAGGAAATTCAACTCCCTGCTAGCCATGTCATCCCATCGGCTGAGGAGTTGAGAAAGATGAAGTATTGCAAGTGGCACAACACTAGATCTCAGAGCAGCAATGACTGCAAAGTTTTCAGACAGCAGATCCAATCAGCTATTGAAGCAGGGAAAATTAAATTTGAATATTCAAAGAAGCCGATGAAAGTTGATGGTAATCCTTTTCTTGTCAACATGGTTCACACGAGTGGGAGAACAACCAATAGGAAGGATTATCGATCCAAGAAGCCTAACTCTGTTAGAATCATCAACGACCACCAGAGGAAACATGGCAGACATGAAGAGAGGTACTATCAGGAGGATGACAGCTTTGATCCACATTGGAGTTGCGAATTTTTTAGATTTTGTTGGAATGAAGGGATGAGGCTGCCATTGATAGGAAATTGTCCAGCATGCAGCAATTATGGTAGCAATTATGCTGGAGAATCTATCCAATCTTGTCCTGAGGAAAGTCAGCTAAGACAGAAGAAACTCCCTTTTCATCTGAGATTAGGTCCAATTCATTAGGATTTTCTCCAGGAGGATGTTGATGAAGATGAAGATAAGACCATGAACCCACAATGGTGCCCTTCTGGTACTTTCACTAAGAGTCAGAAGAGGAGGGTTCAGAGAATGAAGAGCAGGGGACGTTTCTAGGAAGTCCAAGCCAAGATTGATCATCGGCTGAAGAAGAAGAAGTAACAACACTCAAAGAAAGAGTGGTGTGTCAAGAGCAAAGTGCTCTCAGCCGATGAAGTCAAAGCCGACAAGGCAAAAAGGGCAGCTAAGGGAAAGACTGTTGCCTCTGCACCGGTGAACATGGTATTTGTATTACCAGCAGAATATGATGCTAGCCAAGCCGATGCAGATCTTGTGAAAGAGTCATTGGCCAATTTGGTTTTGTCCCCAGAACAAGCTATTTTTGAAAAACCAGAGAGAATAGGTCATTGACACCTTAAGCCACTGTATGTCAAGGAGTTTGTTAATAGCAAGCCGATGTCCAAGATGTTGGTTGATGGTGGAGCTGCCATGAATTTAATGCCATATGCTACATTCAAGAAGTTGGGAAGGAGTTCAGACAATCTCATCAAGACCAACATGGTTCTCAAGGACTTTGGTGGCAATCCATCGGAGACCAAAGGAGTTTTAAATATGGAGTTGACAATCGGCAGCAAGACTGTTCTCACAATATTTTTTGTCATCGATGGGAAGGGATCATATAGCCTGTTGCTTAGAAGGGATTGGGTTCATGCGAATTGTTGTATTCCTTTGACCATGCATCAGAGCTTAATCCAATGGCAAGGTGACAAGGTAGAAATCGTGCCGGCCGACAGGTCAGTAAATATTGCCAATGCCGATTTAACCCTTTGGGAGATGGATGGAATTAATTGCTTGTCTGGCAAGATTTGGCAAAGAGATTATAAGTGTCCGATTGTGACATGCAACCAATTGGAGATGAAGAGCCCCGATTATTGCTTTGAGGGCATCATGGAGGGTTCAAGTTTCTACACCAAGGACACTCTAGATGATCTCGATGGCAAATAGGGACAAGCCTAGGTTGACATTTATTAGGAAAAATTTGTCTTCTTAATTTAGAACTAAGCTAATAGAACTTTTGAAAGAATATAAAGATTGGTTTGCTTGGAAATATTTTGAGATGCCAGGGCTTAGCCGATCGATTGTAGAACATCGACTTCTTATCAAACCAACATATCGGCTGTTTAAGCAATCACCTAGAAGATCCAAAGCCGATATGTATGACGCTATCAAGGCCGGAATCACTCAACTGTATGATGCTGGTTTCATACGGCCATGCCGATATGCGGAGTGGGTTTCCAATATAGTTTCAGTGATAAAGAAAAACAACAAACTTAGGGTGTGCATTGATTTTTGAGATCTGAACAAAGCTACCCCTAGGGATGGATACCCAATGCCGATTGCCGATTTATTGGTTGATGCTACTTTAGGGTATAGGATTATCAGTTTTATGGATGACAATGCTGGATATAATCAAATTTTCATGGCAGAAGAAGACATCCATAAGACTGCTTTTAGATGTACTGGTGCAATTGGCTTATATGAGTGGGTTGTGATGACTTTCGGTTTGAAGAATGCTGGAGCTACATATCAAAGGGCCATGAACTATATATTCAATGACCTAATCGGTTTATTGGTTAAATCTATATTGATGATGTGGTAGTAAAATCAAGGGAGGTTGATGACCATATAGCCGATCTGAGGAGAGTTTTGAAAAGAACAAGAAAATATGGCCTAAAGATGAATCCCACAAAGTGTGTTTTTGGCGTATCGATTGGACAATTTTTGGGCTTTCTTGTTCATGAAAGGGGGATTAAAGTAACACAAAGGAGTATCAATGCGATCAAGAATATTCAACCTCCACAAGACAAGAAGCAGTTGCAATCTCTGGTCGGCAAGGTGAATTTCATCAGGAGGTTTATTGCTAACTTATCTGGGAAGATGGAACCCTTTAAACCTTTGCTCAGGTTGAAAGCGATCAACAATTTATTTGGGGGCAGAGCAACAAAAGGCCTTGGACAACATTATGGAATATTTGAGTTCCCCTCCAGTTCTGATTCCTCCACAAAAAGGAGTGCCTTTCAAGTTATTCTTGTTAGCTGATGAGAAGTCAATCGGCTCGGTCTAGGTCCAGGAATTTGAGGGCAAAGAGAGACCAATCTTCTATTTGAGCAGAAGGCTTCTGGATGCAGAGACAAGGTACTCTCCGATGAAAAAATTATGCTTGTGCTTGTATTTCTCTTGTACAAAGTTGAGACATTATTTATTATCCAATGAATGCACCATAGTCTGCAAAGCCTATATTGTCAAGTATATGCTATCGGCTCCGGTATTGAAAGGGAGAGTTGGAAAGTGGATATATGCTTTAACTGAGTTTGATCTCAGATACCAAGCACCCAATGTAGTTAAGGGGCATGCACTGGCCGATTTCATTGTCGAGCATTGTGATAAGTCAATCGGCTCGGTTGACATAGTGCCTTGGACTTAGGTTTTTGATGGATCGATTTGTACTCATGGTTGTGGTATCGGCTTACACTATCAAGCCTTATGCCACCAATAATCAAGCTGAGTATGAGGCAGTTCTCAAAGGATTGCAACTCTTGAAGGAAGTTGAAGCCGATGCCGTAGAAATCATGGGTGATTCTTTGTTGATCATCAATCAATTAGCTGGAGAATATGAGTGCAAGAATGATACATTGATGATCTACTATGAAATGTGCTGAGAATTGATGGAAAGTTTTCAGCTAGTGACTTTGACGCATTTTCCTCAAGAGCAAATGTTGAAGCTAATGGTTTGGAGCTAATGATTTGGCTCAGGGGGCATCGAGATACATGCCGATGATGAAAGATGTTGAGGTAGAAATTGCTACCATCACAGCCGATGATTGGAGGTATGATGTATTTAATTATCTGAAGAATCCCTCTCAATCGGCTTCGAGAAAATTGCGATATAAGGCTTTATATGTCTTGTTGGATGATGAGATGTATTATCAGACGATTGATGGAGTATTGCTAAGATGTTTGAGTGTCGATCAAGTAAAGGTTGTGATGGGCGAAGTGCATGAAGGCATATGTGGTACTCATCAATCGATTCACAAGATGAAGTGGTTGCTTCGATGAGGATGGTATTTTTGGTCGACGATGCTAGAGGATTGTTTCAGATACTATAAAGGTTGTCAAGATTGTCAGAAGTTTGGGGCAATTCAAAGAGCACCAGCGTCGGCTATGAATTCCATAATCAAGCCATGGCCGTTCAGAGGTTGGGGAATTGACATGATCGACCAGATCAATCCACCCTCAAGCAAAGGAAATAAGTTCATATTGGTGGCAACCGATTATTTCACGAAGTGGGTGGAGGCAATACCATTGAAAAAGGTTGATTCTAGGGGTGCAGTTCAGTTCGTCAAAGAGCACATTATATAGTGATTTGGTGTTCCTCAGACCATCACAACCGATCAGGGATCTATCTTTGTATCTGATGAGTTTGTACAATTTGCAGAAAGTATGGGGATTAAATTACTGAATTCTTTATCATACTATGCACAAGCCAATGGACAAGCAGAAGCATCCAACAAAAGTTTGATCAAGTTGATCAAGAGGAAGATCTCTGAGTTTCCAGAGCAGTGGCATAGCCAATTGGCCGGAGCATTATGGTCCTATTGGATGGCTTGTCATGGATCGATCCAAGTTCCTCCTTACAAGTTGGTTTATGGACATGAAATTGTCTTGCCATGGGAAAGTGTCATTGGCTCAAGAAGGATTCATTTACAAGATGAATTGACAGCCGATGACTATCACAATCTCATGATAGATGAATCGGAAGAGTTGGTTCAATCCAGGATGCATACTTTGGAAAAGGTAACAAGGGATAAGGAAAGAATCGCTCGTCATTATAACAAGAAGGTTGTGCCAAAGACTTTTTCAGAAGGCGAGTTAGTTTGGAAGTTGATCTTGCCGATTGGGACTAGAGATAATAAATTCGGCAAGTGGTCACCAAATTGAGAAGGGCCTTTTCAAATCTATAGGTCCGTTTCTAAAGGAGATTACATGTTGCAAGGGCTTGATGGAGAAGTTTTTGGAAGGACACTCAACGGAAAATACTTGAAAAAATATTATCCAAGTGTTTGGATCAATTTATGATTCAGCTATGTTATGCCGATACATGATAGCCGATGTGTTTACATCGCCTTTAGATGGCCGATATAAGTTATATCACCCTTAGTCCTTTTAATGTATCATAATTGGCTGTGTTCTGCTGATGTGTAATGGCCGATATAAGTTATATCGTCCTTGGTCTTTTCAATTTATCATAATCGGTTGTGTCTTGCCGATATGTGATGGCCGACATTGTGTGATATTGTCCTCAGTTAAGCCATAATTTTATCAATGTTTGACATTGTAAAATTAGGGGGCGTACATACAGGCATACAAAAATATGTGGACTTCAAAAACAAAAAAATTTAAACGCCAAATATATTACAAGAATCGGCGCAAGCAAGTTATGTTACAGGAATTCACAGAAGTTCGCGAGGGTTACAAGAATCGGCATGAAAGTTCAAGTCTCAAGTGCTAAGCCCTATTACAAAAGATCGGCTCATCCAGCCACTATCTTGTTGATAGCCGATATTGCCCCATGCCTGATTTGCTCTATGTCTTCTATGGCTTCGGCATCGATAGAATTGGTTCAGGGATTGCTTTCAGAGACTTTGTAAGATCTGACAGATGTCTGACAGAAGTCTTCAATTTGGATTTTTGTTTCTTCAATTGCCCTGGGAAGATCGACAAGTTTCTGCTCTTTCGATGCTATCTCGGCGTTGCACTTTTCAAGTTCAGCTAGCAGCTCTTCTTTGCGTTTCATCAGCCAATCAATGTTGGTTTAGATTGAACTTGGACCCAAAGTTATCTCGTCAAGCCTAGCTTTCTCTGCTGTGATTGATTGCCAATTGGCTTCAATGGTGGATTCGAGAGCTTTTCTCTCTCATCGATTGGCAATCCTCTGTCGTGCCCTCTCCAGCTTGTGTTGATGCTGTTCAAGAGATACTGCTTGGGAGATGATGTCGGCAATGTTATCAGGGATTTGATCTTGTATCTCCACAAACCTAGCCCTGATCGGCCCACAGTTGGCGACTAGGTAATCCAGGGAGCATTCTAGCCGACGAGCTATATCCAACAAGTTGGCCTTCAAATCATCGGCAATAGGAGCCAAGGCTTTGCTTATGGTCTCTTCCTCCTCATCCAAGAACTGTCTTATGTCAAATGAGAACATATCGGCCAAGACCTGAAAAGGAAATGATGAAATTGTTGAATATTGAAAGAAGTCAGAACAACCGATACGGTGTATTGAAAATACTTATAGGGATGATGGGAGTTGCTTCTTCTGCTTCCACATGATGGCTGCCCCTAGCAGATGGAGTGTGTTCACTTGATGCATGTGGGTGTCATGCCCAGAAATTCAAACCCGAATTTCCAGACTATTTTGCATATTTAATCCCTGTCCAGGAATCAACCAGGGTACACAAAATGACAAATCAATACATAGATCCATACATATAGATAAAGCATATAAATACTTACAGGAAAAGAGGCACTTAGTCCTCCCAATCGAAAGAAAGCAGCGACAGCGGGAAAAGACGATCCTAGCGGGGCTTCAGCTCTACTCCACAGGCAAACTCAACTGGGGTCTGAGCGTTGGTCCTCTAACACTGCCTTGAACTCAGAAGCACTACACTTCTGAAGGGGAAAGAATTTTCAAGGCCGAGTACAACCAACGTACTCAACAAGCCACACCAATGAATGCAGAAATGTGAGGGAAGGCAAGGAGAGGCTTGGGGCTACTTTGCGGGAAGGCGGTTGCAAAATACTTTATTTCGAAAACTGGGAAAACTGTTGAGTAGTTAGGTCAATATTAATCCTCAATTGAACAACGTTATCCCCATGTTGAACAGGCCCAACCATTCCCACCTGATCTAATCCAGATTATTAAGTCTAATTATTACGGTGGGACTAATCATGGTGAGTCTGGTTGATCGTCCATAACCATGGGCACGGCTATTGATGAGGACATCAATACTACCGATACATCCACGCCTCCACACGTACAACTTCATGGCCCAATAACCCGCGCTCGTGCATGTCAACTCAACCATCAGGTGAGTTCATTCTTAAGTTTATGTTCCTCTTCTTTATACCCTGGAGGCGCGTGCACTTTTGTTTTACTCAGGAACGATGGGGAGGATCCAACGGGAAGAGGATTCGCGCGGGGTGGATTCGGACTGCAACACAGTGCCAAGTTCTAATGGCCGCCACGACTTCATGCAAACTCCGATTTGGGCGTGCAAGTACTTGATGGAAAGGTTATCAAGTCTACTTTCAAATGGATCTGGCCCCATGTCAATATCTGTCCTGGAGCGGCCGCAATTGTCCTTTTTGTACCGAGTATTTTCTGTCTTTGGTGCTGCGTCACCTCTTTTGGCCCAATGGGCCGTGTATCAAGTTGGGCCCATTAGGGGCACGTCCTAAGGTTTAGCACGACTCCGGCACCCCTGTGGTCGTCTCTCCCCTCTTCTTAAACCTTCAGCCGCCACCGAGAAGGGTGGGTTTTGTTGATTAGAGTTAGCCTTTTGCTACTTGCACATAGCGCACGTGTCGGCTAGACCGTCCGTCTGTTTGTCTTCGGAACTCCACCATATCGTGTATTCAGATTGAATCTTTCATCTTAATATATAGCAATTTCAGTGCTTGTTTTACTTGTTCTTGCTTGTTTTTCGATTGCTTGCAGGACGAGTGCCCTAGTGGCCGGGTTGTCGCGCACCGCAAGATCGCGTCAACCATCGGAGACGGTGTATCGGTCGCTAAGGCACATCGTCCTTGGACGGTTGTAGTCGGGCCGTGAACGTCGCCTCCGTTCCCTAATCGAGTTATCCTCCACCTCTCACCGAAAGATCGGGACTAAACCCTAGCGGGATCGCATCAGCTATTCGAATAGTTTTTACTCTAATCAGAGGTGCGCTACTTTACCCACAAGACACGATTCCACACATGTTGCCATGCCCCTGAAGTATCGCCACGACACTACAAAGGGGGGGAATCGTGACAAGACCTATAGCATAACTCCCCCTAGCCAATCGAACCACACCAAGGTTTCGCCCCCACTCCCGTTCCTGGGCAGTGGGCAGCCCCCCGAGTGCCTCGGTGAATCCGGCAGCCCAGCAACCCTTATACCGGGGCCGACTACAACTCCATCACGCTCACCCTTGCCGGGGATCGTTGGCTAGAGAAAAGCTATACTATGGATCCAGCAGTTGCCCATTCTTGCTTATGGTAAGTACTATTAGTCTTCCAGGGTTTCCCATAAACTGGTCCTTAATTGCCATGGGTGCGACAAGCCAAAACCATGCACCCACAGCTCACCATTTAGTCATATTTTAGTTGGCATAATTATGACCAAAAATATATGGCCAGGTGTTCCGAGCTTGCAGCTCATCTGGACTAAGTTTAGATAGGTTGATTATCCCTTTCAGTGAGCTAGTGGTAATTAAGCATGGTTAAGCATATAATTCTAGCAAAAATCACGTAAGTGACTAAAGCTAGTCAAATTATCACCCAATGTTAACAAAAGGACAGATATCAAGAGGCATGGCACAAGCAAGCAAATAGGTAATCCCTTTATTGCATGTAATTAGCAAACCAATGTTGTTTTATTCGCAAACAGTAAAACATTTGTGAAATAGGTTCAATATGCTTCAAGGGAAGTGTGACTTGCATTGCTTCTTCCAACCAACTTCCGAACTCTTCACGAGGGCGAACCTCCGAAAAGACGAAAACTACACGCTGGCACTCAAAACGAGGAAAAACCCTAATAAAAACCAAATAACATTACATTAAAAGTAAACCAACATGTAGAGCTCAATTTTAGATGAATTTTGCAATTTGAATGGCCCAATTTAGAGTTCGTATGAATTAGATATGAATTTTAAAAGTTTTGGACCATTTAAATGGATTCTAGAAATTAATTAGATTTATAGCGCAATTTTTATTATTTTTTTCAAAGGAAAAGGGGCTAGGGCTAACGTCGCAGTGCGGCGCCGACATCGCGCGGCCAAGGGTTGACGTCAAGCTAACGTCGGCGGGCGGCGGCGGCACGGTCCAAGGGCCGGTCCACTGTGGACCAAGTCCACGGTGGGCCACGGCAGTGCGCCACGTGGCGCACACATGGCGCTGACGTGGCAGCCACATGGCGGTCACGTGGGCGGCCGGATGGACGGCCATGATCTGCCACGAGGCAGATCGGGCGGCGGAGGGGTGGCAACGATCGACGATGGCCAGCAACGGCGTGACGGTAGCGCATGTGGCCCAATGGTCGCCAGCGGTGGCCATCGACGCGGCGGCAAGCAAGAGGGCGGTGGAGGTGGCGAAAAAGAGGGGGAGGTCACCGACGCGGCGAAAAAGGGCGACGCGTGGGCGAACAGTGGCGAGAGGCGGCGGCCGGCGCTTGGGACAACGCCACGGATGGTGGTCCGGCCACGATTGGTGACGGCGGAGGGGCGGCCGACGCTTGGAGGGGTGCGACAGAGCTAAAGGAGGGGACGACGCGGCTCGGGGAGCGGCGAGGCAGTGGGAAATGGCGACCGGAGAGCGGCTATGGCGGCGACGGCTCGGTCACACTGCGGGAAGGAGTTCCAGCGGTGGACCGAGGGCAGGGAGCTGCGGTCGGGGTGCGGCGGGATGCGAGGAAGGTGGTGGAGGGCTTGGTGTGCGGCGGCGTCGCTTGGAACGATGACGGCATGCGACCGAAGGATGGCGGCGAGCGGCGGAGCAAGGAGAGGTGCAGGGAGAGGTGAGGAGAGCATGGCGGGCTCGAGGTTTTGGAGGAAATGGGAGAGGGTCTCGGGAGGGGAAATTTATAGGCCGGGGAGGGGCGAGGAGGGCCATAGGCGGCGGAAACGCGGTAGAGGCAATGGCCGCGACGTTAAGGCGCGGGTTAAAGGCGGCGTTTAAGGCGGCAAGATTTGGGGAAAATTAAGGGGGAAGGCCGGCGGCTTGATTGCACGGCTTTAGGGCGGGCGTGGCACGAGCGGGGCGACGGGATTTGCGGCGGCGAGGTCGCGCGAGGTCGGTGGCAGTGGTGGTCGGCCTGAGGAAGAAGATGACAGTGGGCCCCACCGTCATCCGCCTGCAGAGAGGAGGAGGCGGATGGACTTTTCTTGGCGCGCGCGAGAGACGGGCCTTGGCCTCAAGGCCAGCCCACGAGAGAGGGAGGTCCGTGTGCGGGAAAAGAGACGGCGAGCCGGGCCGAGAAGAGAGGAAAAGGAGGGAGCAAAAGCAAACTTCAAGGAGTGGGCCAAAAATGGCCCAACAATAGGAGGAGAATTTTTAATTGGTTATCCTTGATTTTTATAAATACTTCCTATACTCAAATAATTCCAAGAAAATTCTTAAAAATAGATGAACACTCAAAGTATTTAATAAAAATATAACCAGACCATTTAGTGATTAATTAATTTATTAAATTTTTATTGAAATATTCTTTGTATTATTAAAATTATTTCTGGAACTCCAAAATTTCACGAAAAATTTTAGAGAATACTTTAGTGCGTGGAGAATATTTCAAAAATATTTCCAGCCATGAATTTTAAAGTTAATTTTAATTTCCTTCTTTATTTCACTTGGTAATTGATTTTGCCTTTTTATTTAATTTCTTGGAAAATAATTTATCTAATTATTTTTAATCCCGAACGAAAATCGGGTTGTGACAGTGGGGCAGGTATTGGAGAGCGAGGAGGCTGTACAAAGAAAAGAGAGAGAAGTTTGATTCAGAATCAGTTGATTGAAAATTAAGAAAAGAGTTTGAGGGCAAAGTTACCGATGGAGCTGGGGCCGATTTCTTCCTGGTGGCCAGTTTCTTCTTCTGCAAGTAGAGGAATTTGGTCAGAACTAAAATGGGGAAGATTTGAAGGAAATGAACTCTAGAAAGATGCATACCGGCTGAGGGTGTGGTTGGCGTTTTGGAGGACTTGGAGTTTTTTCAGGAGCTGGATCATCGGCTGGCAGTGTCGGCATGGTTCTTCTTGGTTCACTTGTTTCGGCCGCAGCGCTGTCGACAGCTTCCTCTATCTCTTCTTGATTCAAGAACTCCTCCATGTCCGGGTCTAAGGAAGGCAGATTATCGGTTGCAGCTTTCTTTTGCTTCGTAGGCGGTTTTTTCTTTGCAGCGATGGATCGGTAGCCGATGTCTTGGTCCTTTTCCTTTTCCCAACTTCTGAGTGGATCGGCTGGCGTGTTTGTCCATGAAGAAAAGATGCCGTCTTGGGGGCATCATAGCCGATCCTTGATGGGGCCAGTCCACAACCGTTGGGGAGGATGCCGACAGCGTAGCAAATGGTTGTCCCGGTATTGTTGGTATGAGGAGGGGAGGAATCGGTAGTCTGCGCACAAAGAGAAGGATACAGTTAAAGATTGAAGAAGGATAGCCGATAATAAATAGTTTGACAAAAGAAGAAGTGCTTCCTTTTGGGATCAATTCCGGGTACATGGTGGTCAGGTACATTGAAGCCGATTGGTGAAATAGGTGTTTCTTCCATTCAATCCACCATCAGTCGAAGGCTACACTCCTCATTACTGCCAGTTCAATATTATTGATGCTATCAAGTGGGGGGCCTTCAATGCTTAGCAACTTGTCCATCATGAGGCCTGAGCCGATTTCGCCCCTAGTCTGAATCTTGTCGGCAAAGTATAGGCTGATCAACAGTTGTCCCATGCCTAGTTGTCTGGCAACACTCATGGGATGATAGAACTCGTATGAAACTTGTATATTTCTTCCTTGGTGGATGCCGATTGGGAAGATGCAAGGAGAGATGGATGATATGAAAACTTCCCTGGACTTGTCAAACTTTTCAGAGTTTATCTCATCAAATCTAAAGTCACTAGGGAGCTCAAAATCTTCAGAATTCTCATATGCAAACCAGATCCTTGAGGCCCTTGGAAATCCATCATAGAAATTGCCAAACCAGTCTTTGAAGAGATTGACTGAGAGCTTGGATCTGGTGTATGAAGATGTTGCCTCTTCGAAAGACATGCAACGGCGTGTTGTGATCTCATCTCCATCCTCATCTGTCATTGGCTATGCTAGTGGGACGTTGGTCTCTACTAGTTCTGGCCTCTGAGCAGCCTTGTGTGTATACAGATGAAGCCAAATTTGCAACAACAACCATGGGCCACCTGTGCCGATTGTCGAATTTGTGGCAATCTTGGCCGATGCATTGTTCAGGGTTTGGTAGAGGTATCCTACCAGGTATTTGCCCAAGGGAATTATTTTCTTCTCTACCAGGGCTTCGGCTATGTGCTGCTAGTTGGTTGTAGGGCAACAGCTTGGACTGCAAAATAAGAACTTCTCTAGCCACATCAGGAGGAAAGCTGTGTGTTCCCTGGGGTCTACTGTGCCAGTTCCCATGTTCTGCAATATGAATCCGTTCTAGCCGCCGATGGCCCGGGTCTTGAAGGAAAATTAGCCTTTAGTGTTCAAACTGACTGGGTTAGCCGATGTTTTGATGTCTAGACCCGTGATCATAACCACATCCAAAAGAGTGGGCGTCATTGGCCCTTGGTTGAACAGGAAGGGGTTTAAGCTATTAGACCAAAAATAGGATGCATCCGATAGCATTGGTTCGTCCTTAGTCATATCGGCTATTGTTAAGGCCAGGCACTATGCTATCCCAAGCTCTTCCCAGTGACTTTGTTTGCTAGCCGACACTCTGCTATACCAAGCTGGCGAGGTTTTGTCGGTTGATGGCCAAGATTTGAAGGTACCGGCCCAGTGTGCGACACTAGGATTTGTTAGTCTAAATGGAACCTTGTTGGTTTTGACATTTGAACTCTGTGGGGTCTATATTTTCGATTGGCCCTAAGAAGAACTGATTGGGATGAGCGAGACTAGGGATTGCGATTTGGTTTGAGAGGTGCTACAATGGAAAAGGGCAAACTACGAAGAGCAAAAACCAAATTGCAGTAAAGAAGGGAGCTAAAGCCGATGGGGCTTACCTCAGGGAATTTGGCCGACGGCGCCGCGGAGGGAGTAGTTGAGGTCGACATCGTCGGGGGTGAAGTCGTCGCTGCGCGGAGGTTCCTTGCAGGATCGCGGAGGGCTCCGAGGAGGTCGCCGGTGGAGATTGGGAACGTTTTGTGGCTAAGGCGGTGAGAGCATAAGTGACAGCGTGAAAAACTTTGAGTTGGCGGTTATTATTTAAAGATGCACGGTAACTGTCTAATGGAAAGCCCTAGATTTTCTTGAAAGATAAGATTCGGCAAATCCGCCACATTATCAATATAGTGGACTTGGGGGGCATGTGTTAATGACCAAATTTGGTAAATCATGCATCGGACGTGAAGATAAGGCCGAAGCCGATTTGAAGGGAATCGGGATTTTCGCAAACAGAGTGCGCGCCAATTGCAGACCGAATCGGCTGGAGAGTTCATTGGCTGATGACCGAATCGGCTAAGGTGTTCGTCGGATGATACCGAATCAGACAAGATAGGCCGATGTAGCCGATTCCGGTAAGGTAACATTGGAATCATCTTCGGATTCGTTTGAAGTGCTTCATGAGGATTGTTATACATGGATAGAGTCCAAATAAGACAATTGTATCTATTAATTAGGCTATTTTAAATAGTTTCCTTATAGATTATATCGGTAAGAGTCCGTCTAAGGGACTTATCTGCAATTTGAATTGTAATAGAGATAGGAGTCGTGTCCGACAAGGACATATCTGTATGTGGGTATAAATATGATCCAAGACCATGTAATTTAACAATAATCAGTTCAATACGACCTTCGACGCATCGTCACCTTTTTTCTTTCAATTACTTTGACGAGTTCTTGCTTTGAGTTGGGCTGCATCGGGTTCGATCTCCGACGAAAGGTAAAGCTTGTTATGGCGGCTTGCGCTCTCGGGATTAGTGCTTTCATCATTATAATACTCTAATCTTGTTTACATAAATCATCGAGTTATCATATATGCTATATAATCTAGATCGATAGTGCGATCTAACCCTAATCGGCTAGTCTCTATTACTAGATAACAGCCGATAGGGTAATGTATCATCGTCGACTTAGATTATATAGTGTATCCACCATCTCGAAAAGGTTTTCGTAGATTTGTTTAGATCTTATGCTTAGTGCTGCATCGGTTAAGTCTGACCTACTAAGTAATATTTAGAATCATAATATCTATCATATCTTATGATTGCTATTAGAGATAGCATCGGAGTTTCAATCGATCTTACTTGTTTTAGCTATCTTGTTTCTTTTATGTTTACTTGAGATGCTAAATCTGCTCTTTATATTAAGATCTCACTGTGGTAAAAGTATATTAAGCTTGTAATCGGTCTGTTAGGTTATCTTAACACCTGATCGGTTCTTGTTTAATGTATTTAATCTATATTGATGTCTTAGTATAAAGTGGTATCGGAGTACTGGACGATACGCATTAGATCTATTACATCGGCTATGCTATAAATATGTATAATCTTTACCTTAAAGTACTCTTAGACATAAGTGATTTATACTGTCCTTCGGTACGCTACCGATCTATCCCAATCACTTGGTTTAAATGTATTTCGAGATTTAGATTATATATTATGAATATCTATAGCCGATCAGTTAGATTTAATTTCTCTTCGCCGATTCAGTGCATATTGCATCGGCTCGATATAAGATGATATGTCATCGGCCACTAGCCGATCGGCTATTGGACTAACTTTGTTTCCTTTATTTGTCTTGTTGGTTGCAGGATCAAACCAACTGGCATGTCTACGAACCTCAGAAGCAATATTTGGACCTACACTAGAGTAAAGCAAATCTCTCAGGCCAGTGCGTGACAATTTCGCCGTCAACAGTCGTATGGTGTATAATCTTGAATATGAGGTTCCATCGAAGTACACTAAGGTATTCATTCATGTTGGAAATCAATCTCACTGCAAGGCAACTATTACTCTTATCTCAGACTAGGAAGATTTTCCCCGACTCTCATTCAGTGGTGAAGCTAACTGTTTTCTTTATGCTCGTGAAGAAGTCGCATATGAAGCATTGTGTCATCTCCGTCATCATTTTGAGGATCGTCTGGAGAACACTGCGTATCACTACCACCAAAAACGTGGTGACAACTTTTGGATGAATGGCTGTGTGAATACTAAGGCGAAGAGAATCAGACAATCGTGCACATGAGGACAATGTCGGATGTTCTTGATGACCTCTATATTGACTGCAAGACTCAAGCCATGATTCAGAAGCAGGCTTTACAAGAGAAGGTTGTCAGGTTACAGACGATGGTTGAACAGATGAGGGACAAGTCTCAGCCTGAAGGTAGTGAGACCGCCAAGGTTCTGGAATGCACTGAAGCTCATTTTGCGCAGTGTCGAAAGGACACCAATCGTGAGCTTGTTCTTTGTCAAAAAAGGATCTTTGAGTTAGAAGGTGAATTAAGGAAGTTAAAAGGAGAAATTTCTTTGGATGAAGATGGAGACGTGAAGCCTACTCAAGTTGTCAAGCGTTTTTGCACTAGAGTTCTTTCTCTCAAGACCAGTCCCGGTGAAGATAAGTCAGACAAGAAGTCTCCAAGACTAAAGGTAGATTAAAGAAGTCTCTGGAACTTGTGGTAGAACCTAAGCTTTACCCTCAATAGTAGTAGCTTGTTGCTTAGTTAGATCGTTGTGTTAGCTTGTTTGCTTATGTTTTGTTTGTGCTTGTGTGGGTGTTAGCATATGGAGTATATCAAGGGGTGGTGATATAATCATATCAGTTTAAGAGTTTAGTTCAATGTTAAAGAAAACCTTATTTCACATCAATAAAAGTTGACGTTTAGTAAAGAAGTCTGCTCTATTATGAGTTTCCCCTGTCTCCTTTCTTTTCTCTTTCTGTTTCCCTCTTACCGTACCCCCAAGTTATTTAGTTCAAGGAAAGGAAGTTTTATGCTCAAAAGTGTGGTGGTTCCAAAACAACAAGTTATTGGTCAGCATACTCACAACCAAGTTCTTTCTGCTAAGGATCAAGAAATCATAATGGTGTTGCAACTGCCAATCTCAAGAGCCCTACCTTTTGCTTCAAGTTCTGCCCAAGCAAGAAGTAATTGGGCGCAACATACAAATCACCTTACCAGAGTTCTGAAATCTAGTTATGTTGTCTTGACCAAGTGGTTACCATTCAGGCTAGCTTAATAAGAAAGAGTGTTAGTGGAATGCAGCTCTCAACTTACAGCAGTATGATATGATTTTAATTGACAAGTCAGAATTCAACCCTTAAGTCAAAACCCAGTCAGTCTAAGGATATGGTATACCATCCCTACTCAGAATCAAGTGGTAATAAGCCAAGACAGTCCGTTATAGAAATATGAAAAAATATTATTTTGACATCCAGGCATTTAGAAGCCAAGTGTCCTAAGCATGGTTAAAGGTCAGAAGCTCAATGGACACCATTGCTGTGTTAAGGAAAATTATTCACTGTTGGTCCCGCACATAGTTTGAGGTTCAAAGTTTGCTTTGAGGCAGGGTCATAAAGGAATGAGAAAGCTGAAAGTTATTTTTGAGACATCAGGATGATAATTATCGCTACAATGTGGTTTATAAGGGATGAGTTTTCAGGTGTCTGAAAGGATGATTTCTTTGTACACTATACGTGGATCAGGTTAATAGTGTCAACAAGACCAGGATCTTCAACAATAAGGGGATCTAAAGAGATGTTGTTTTTGTAGAAAGAAGAAAAAATTTTAAGTCTTCAAATAGAAGAAGATAGAATGTGGAGATTGCATTATCTTGGAATAGTGGGAGCTGGACGTAACGATAAACATTTTCATTTTTCCACTGGTAAAGAAATATCAAGTGAAGAATATGTTCGTAAAGTGTTTGTTTTTGGTGAAAGGAATGGATCGTGTAGAAAGCAGTTGCAGTAATGATCAAGGTCATAAAGGACGAACAAAAATTCTAACAGATCGCCTGATAGTTAGGGTGATGGTTGTAACCACTACAACATTTCCATTAGTTGGGATAAACAAGTACGATCAAAGTGACCAAAGGAATTATTGTGAACTAAGGCTCAAGTTTTGTCTCTAGTTCATTTGAGTAAGAAGATTGCTAACTAAGAGGAACGTACCACATGCCTCTTGGGGATTGGAATATGTTAACTGTTTTGAGTCAAGATGTTATGACGGATTATATGCCAGTTCTAGTTAAAACTGATTAGTTTCAATATAAAGATATGGAGAAGATATATTTCTGACCAGTTTATTCAAAATGGGAAAATTCTGGGTGAATATTCGTAACTGAAGTGTCAGCATCAGTGGACAGTCAAGTAAAATGGATACTATGATGTTGTTTTGAAATATTATAATTGGATTTTAACATTCATCAGAGGTCGGTATCATACCAATGCCAGATATATGTTTATGGCCACTCAAGGAAATAAGAATAATGATGAAGTTATGAATAAGCAAGGGATATATAAAGCCATGTTAGAAGTTTCCTATTCCAATGGTTGCATGGAAACAGAAAGGCCAGCTTGCTACTCTAGTAATGTGGCACAAGGTCAAGAATGGTTTGCTCGTTGACAAGTCATTGCGCAAGTCTTGATGAATCACTACAAAGTTTCTATGAGTTAGCAGAAAAGTTGTTCTACCGGTTACATGTACAACCAGGATACAAGAATGAGTGTGAATAATGTTAGTAGGTTGATCTGAAGAAGGACGATTGACCAAGAACGTCACTGCTACGTTAATCCGAAGTATGAGGATGATAAGTTAGGAGAGCTATAGGCAAATGGTTCTTATCAATCAGCTTTGTAATTTAAGAATCATTTGAAGTGGATCATTATTCATCAGGTCAATTTGAGAAACAATAAGGATCAAGTAAAGTATGGAGTTTTCTATCTTAAGATATTTTGAAATTGAAAAGGTGGTAATAAAAGGAGATATGATTACTAAGAAGTAACCTATGAATGGAGGCATTAATTTGATAGTATGATTGACTGATGGTCAAACTGTACAGGAAGTTGAGGAGTCTAAATGGTTAAAAGTCATAATTATGAGAAATGACTTCAAAATGTCCAATGTACCGACATAAAATAAAGAATTAGATCGAGCAAGATGTTTTAGGTTCATATATCAATTGGAGAATTATGATCCAAAAATGGTAGAATGTCATAATCCGATTAAATTTAATTAAGGGATAATGATTATTGTTGTTATGAATTAAGAGGAAAACATCTACCATAGAAGGTAAGATTGGAAAGAATGTCAAATATCATTTCTTCTCACAGATGTGGCAACATGGGAAATAATTCAACTTGTGTTAAGTAAGACTTCTGTGGATTTGTTTGAAACAAGGAATCTTCAAAGAATAAGATAGAGCAGAGCTCATATCGAATACCATTGTAATTAGAAATCCCAACACAAAATCTGAACAAGGCTGGAGTGAGGTCAATATCAGAAAGTATCTAACGGTGGATTAAGTTTGAGAATAAATAAGAGGATTGAAGAGTTTGTCAGATTAATCAGTCAATTCTTAATCACTCAGGTATCGAGAAAGATGAATTAGCGAAGGCCTAAATTCTTGCTAGCCTTTCCAAATCTCGCGACAAGATTTCTATAAGGGGGTGGAGTTGTCACACCCTAAAAATCGCTTAAATATAAATCATTTTGAAAAAGAAATTTCTAGAAATTATTTACTAACTAAAGAAAGTGTTTGATTAAAATCTATGAAAATTTGAACATCAAATTGAGCATCAAAATTATTTATAATAAATTTTATTAATTTGCACTTGAAGTAAAAACGTGAAATAAAATTTCTTAATTGGAACATGAGTGGATTTAATTTTTATTAAATTCTCCATGATTAAATATACTCTCTAAAATTTTCTCGAATTTTTCGAGCTCAATTATTAATTTTAATATTACAAAGAGAATTTCAATGATTATTTAAATAAATAAACTAAATATGGTTATATTTTTATTAAATACTTTGAGTGTTCATCTATTTTTAGGATTTTTCTTACAATTATTTGAGCATTGAAAGTATTTATAAAAATTCAAAGTTGTTAGGACAGAAAAGTCTAGTTTACCTTCCTCTGCTACAGTAGTGTCTTCTTCCTCCAGCCACATGTACTGTTCACCAGAACAGTACCTGAACAAAAGCTGTTTTTTCCTCCACCAAATCCGGCCTCCCTGTTGCTCTTCTTCCAAAATTAGTTGTGGGAACGGATTCCTCTCGATCTCCTCTACGTTTTCCCCAAGAAATCTCATTCAATCCTGTGCAAAATCTCGTGAATTTTGGCCTTCCGACGAACTCGGCACAAACCCCAAAATCCGATGCCAAATTCTCTCGTTCCGGTCTCGGTCTCTCCCTCCCAAGCCTATAAATAGAATCCCCTCGGTCTCCTCCTTGATTTCCTCTCTTTTTCCCTAGTCGCCATGCCCTAATTGCCGTTCCCCGAGCTTGCCTTCTCTCTTCACCGTCGCTGCCACGTTCCAGCCGCCCCTAGCAGCTGCCCCGGCTGTCCCTGGTAAGTGCCGTCACCACCACTGGCATCACAAGAGCACAAAGAAGACTGGCAGTTGCTTTCTCAAAGTTGAAGCTCAACGGAAACAACTCGTCGCCGTGGAGCCCGAGCGTTGCCGCCTCTGTTCGAGCTCCGACTGTGCCTCGCTACCGACCCCGTTGTCAACAAATCTTCCCGAGGCCGTCATCAGCATCGCAGCAGGGAGGAGAAGGCCGTCACCCACATCTCCTCTGCCAAAGATCACCGAAACGCTGTCGTCGACTCGAACCTTGCCGCCGCTTGAAGCTCATTGTTGGCCATCTCCTTGGCCCCCGTCGTCGCGTAAGTGTCGGTAAGGATCATCATCTCCTCCTCTATGCATCTGTGCCCTTCGTTTCTGCAACCACGCCATTTTTGATGTCATCGGAGCCATCCCGAGCCGCCGACTGTCATACCTACGTGGTCGTCATGTCAGTGCCATGTCATCGCCACCTTAGTGCCATGTCATCTCCTCTGTGCCACGTGTCCGCTGACGTGTCTCCATCCTAAGTCCCTCCAGATTCAACCTTGTCCGTTGGATCTGATCAGTAAAATCATCCCTGTCGTTCATCTTTATAGATTGATTCGGTCTAATGTGAGCCATCCATCCTAATTCTGTTCAATCTGAGACGTCCAAACCCTGTGAACCCGTAGACCATCTCGGTGAACTTGGTCTATAGTGGACTGATCACATCATAAATAATCTTTTTCTTCTTTAAAATAATTAAAAATGATGCAAGAAATCTTTTAGATGTGTTCTTTTTAGGTTAAATTGAATTCTTCAAAAATTCATAACTAATTCATACGAACTTGGAATGAGGTCGTTCAAGTCCCATAATTCCTCTAAAATTAAGCTCTATCAATTTATGAACTTTAACTGTACTATTTATTTGGTTTTTATTAGTGTTTTTCCTTGTTTTCTATTTTAGGTTTAGTTTCCTGTAGTTTCGGAAGATCGTTAGTTCGTTCGTCGAAGAAGTTCCAAAAGACGAATTGAAGACTAATTATAGCACGGCAAGTCGACAGATCCTAAACATAATTCCTTTGAGCATGTTGATTCTATTTTTAAATTATCTATTTATTTTAAATGTGCATTTATTTTTGAATGACATTAGGTGGTATGAATCTATTCCTTTGTTATGGCCAATTTGCATTGATTACCCTATACCTTGATACCTTGGGTTATAATTTGACTAGTTAAACTTTATATAATGGTTTAACTAGAAATTAGGAATAATTTCTTAGCCATGCTTAGAAACTTTATTGTCATTTCATGTGGGATAATTAATGATTCACTTTTATCCTCTTAATGGATAATTAATGGTCGCTCATGATGGATGATCATGATTAATTAATGAATTAATGGTTAAATAAAATTTGATTAATGGTGGGTTGTGAGCACATGGTTTGATGATTTTGTTAGAGTGCTCATCGCAGTTAAGAACCGGTTCTTGGGAAACCCTAGAAGAATTACCGTACATACCACAAGCCAGCATGGGTAATGGCTAGATCTGTAGTATAGTTGTCTCTAACTGATGTACCCTAGTGAGGGTGGGCATGATGGAGTTGGGTCAGCCCCAGTTAAAAGGGTTGACCGGCTACCGGATTCAGTGTGGCATGCGGGGGGCTGCCCATTGCCCTTGTGGGAGTGGGGGCGAAACCTTTGTGTGGTACGATTGGTTAGAGGGGGTTATATGAAGGGTCCTGTCATAGTCCCTTTTCGGGGTATCATGGTGATACACCGGCGTGCAGAAATGTGACGTGGGGCTGTGTCTTGTGGGTACAGTTGTACACCTCTGATCAGAGTAAAACTATTAGAATAGCCGTGCCCGCGGCACGTGGGGGGCTACCCATTGCCCTTATGGGAGTAGGGGCGAAACCTGTGTATGGTACGATTGGTTCGAGGGGGTTATGCGAAGGGTCCTGTCATAGTCCCTTTTCAGGGTATCATGGTGGTACATCGGCACACAGAAACGTGTCGTGGGGCTATGTCTTGTGGGTATAGTTGTTCACCTCTGATCAGAGTTAAACTATTAGAATACCCATGCTCGCGGTTATGGGCGATCAACCAGATTCACCGTGATTAGTCTCACACTACTCATTAATGATGATAATTTGGTGATGATAACCTGTTAGCTCCTGTTATGGAGTTTAGATCTGTATAACTGGGATTGATTGTTTAGAGATGGTTTTGCCTGTGCAGCATTGGGATGTTGTTCAGTCTTGATTAATATTGATGACTAATTACTCTACTATTTTACAAGTTCTTAAATTATTGTAAAATGTTGTCTTTGCAAATGAAACCCTATTATGGCCATCTTTTGCATCCCTATGCACTTGCATACTTGTTGTGTGGCTTGTTGAGTATTCCATGTATGCAATAATCAATCAACCTCAGTTGAAGAAGGCTTTCAAAGGAGAAGACCCTTTTGGCTTAGATCCCATTTGAGCTGCATGTGGGAGTAGAGTTGAAGTTTCGCTAGATTTTCTTTTCTGCTATAGTTTTCTTCGTGGTGAGGACTAAGTACCTCTTTTGTATGTATTTATCACATTAGTTTATTTGATGAATCTGTATATTAATTTGTCGATTTGTGTACCTCGGCTGATTCTTGGACGAGGATGCACAAATTAGTTTGGAAATTACTAGTGAATTTCTGGGTGTGACAAAGATCTATGGAAATCAAAAGGGAAGGGCTCGATCTTATTTGCATGCAAGAATGGGGAGCGGTGGATCCTTGAGGAGGTGTTCTACAACCCGAGTTTGTTGAGCAACATGGTCAGCTTGGGCCAGCTGACTGAAAGTGGTCACAAGATGATCATGGATGAAGATGTAATCGAGGTATTCATGAAAAATCCGTTGCGGTTGATCATGAAATTGAAGCGCTCACAAGAATGGCTCTACAGGATCGAGCTCAAGCCGACGCATCCGGTCTGTCTCCTGGCTAGCTTGGACAACCCAACATGGTTGTGGCATGCATGGCTAGGTCATGCAAATTTTCAAGCATTGAAGATGCTTGCTGACAAGCAAATGGCCGAAGGAGTGCCGGTGATCACACATCCACATCAAGTGTGTCAAATTTGCTTGCTGGTCAAGAAAGCAAGACACCAGTTCCCGGTGACATCAAGCTTCCAAACTGAGGAGCCACTCGAATTGATCCAAGGGGATCTACGTGGCCTGATCACACCGGCAACGATTGGGGGTAACCAATTCTTCATGCTCCTTGTAGATGATTTTTCTCGTTAGATGTGGATGTATGTACTCAGGCCAAAAGATCAAGCACTGCAAGCATTCATCATGTTCAAAGCACTGGTGGAAAATGCGCAGGGACGCGAGATCAAAACCCTACCGACGGAACGGGGGGAGAGTTCCTCTCGGGTGGGTTCACTCAGCTGTGTGAAGACACCCGTATCGACCGACAGTTCACAGCTCCATACTCTCCACAACAAAATGGAGTGGTGGAGAGGAAGGACTGGACAATGATGAACACCGCATGGTCCTTGTTGAGTAGCATGTCCGTGCCTAGAAGGTTCTAGGGGGAGGCCGTAAGGCATGTAGTGTATCTCCTCAACCTATTGCTGACGAAGTCGATGGGAAGTCGTACTCCATATGAAGCATGGAATGGAAGGAAGCCGCACCTTGCACACCTTCGTGTGTTCGGTTGTACGGAAGCATGCTAAGATCACCACGCCACACCTGAAGAAGTTGGATGATCGAAGCCAGACGATGGTGTATCTCGGTGTCGAGGCAGGAAGCAAAGCACATCGTCTCTTTGATCCTCGACGAAATAAGGTACATGTAAGTCGCGATGTTGTATTTGAAGAAGCCGTGGAGTGGAATTGGAATGCAGGAATCTTTGAGCCATCAGAGTTCGTCGTCGAGAGGAGGTTGTCATGGCAGGTGCCGGTGAGGCTGCGGGAGGAGCTCTCGCAACCATGGCAAAAGATGGCGCTGCTGTGTTTGACATGGCAAGCGATCATGAGGCAGGCGAGCCGGTGATCGGATCGGGGGCTGCACCAACACCGATGACAGCTTCACCAACCTCGCCGGCCACTCCGCCATCAATATCGATGCAAGGGACGCCATGATCCGACACGACCAAAACACCTCCATGACTGCAAAATTGGAATGAGTCTGATGATGGTCCTGTCAGGTATAGGCTCATTGCTGACATCCTGAAGGACGCGCCACACATTGATCTAGAGGATGAAGAGGCCGAGGAGGAGGCATTATTGGTGGAGTCAGAAGAGCCATATTGCTATCGGGAAGCCACTGGAGAATTGAATTGGGAGGTTACCATGGCACAGGAGATTGAATCTATTGAGAAGAATGGAACTTGGTCTCTGGCAAAGCTACCTGCAGAGCACAAGGCAACAGGTCTCAAATGGGTGTTTAAACTCAAGAAATATTCAGAAGGTAAGGTGATTAAACACAAAGCAAGGTTGGTTGCAAAGGGTTATGTGGAGGATAACGAGGAGGTTACGATAGCATAAATCAAAAATTTTTTACCGCGCAATTCAGGATAGCTTGCAAGTAAGGGTCCATAGATCGTTACCTATTGGCGTGCAGTGCAGCGAAAAACTGTCACTATGTTGCTTGCCGACTTTGGAAAAGTCTTGCCAACCTCACGAATATACCAGCCGACCTCGGAATCACCTTGCCAACCCCGAGAACGCTTCAGCCGACCCCGGGAACGAATCAGCCGACTCGTCGACCCTAGCGCATCTCGCGCGACCCCGATGGCGCTTCCGGGTTTGCCTCGCCCGACCCTACCAAATTCCACGTGCACCGTCGAACCGCCTAGAGGCGTTAGGGTTTGCCGATGCCGATGGCGACGAGCTGATTCGCCCGGCCCTCCAACCTGCCAACCCCAACCCAAATCGCTAAATTGAATTCGGCTAGATGGATCTCGATAAGATTTGATACTGCAGATGAACGCCGCAACGTAGCGATGTCTCTACCGATATCCACAAATCCAGGGAGAGAACTCCGAACACCCGTGTGCTAGCACGCGATGCATGCCTAGGGTTTTGGCTCAGACGTGGGAGGGTTTTCGTGGAGAAGCTTGTTCGGTTGTCTATTGTGCGCACCGAATCCCTCCACCCCTCGCCTCCTTATATAGGGTTGCCGACTGGGCCTAAAGGCCCATCAGGACTCCTTGTTCGGTTGGATCTCTATCCAATTGAGCTGTATCCGAGTCAAACTTGAATGCTTGTTCTTTCCCGTTAAGTGTGCGACCTTGTAGGCTCAGGTATACTTGGTTCCGGCCTGAGTCCAACTCGGCCGACCCGTCAACAGCGGCCCCTAGAAGAACGTATTGAGACCAAAGTACACATGAGGATCATATCTGCTGAACCTGTAATGTGTGCACAAATCCCTTTGCCTCGCGATATCAATTAAGCTATATGCAAGACACGCCCCATCCTATCAATAGCTTAATCATTCACTCGGTCTCGTAATGAAGTATCTATTTGTTGATTGACCCCTCAACCAACTCGGCTTGGCCATGCACTTCTATAATCCATTACTTCGAAGGGCCCAAAGATATCTCTCCGAGAGGAGGGACAAATTCCATCTTGATCATTCACATCCCACTACATGTTTCATAGTAGACTCAAAAACTACATTTATAACTACCCAGTTACAGAATAACGTTTAGTAGTCCCGAATTAAGCTACTACACATATTAGAATCCATGATGATCTCAGGTCAAAGGACTTTGCACCAACATTACTTGAGACCAACTAATGGCACATTAATTCCCTATAGTGTCTCAAGGTGGGTCTATCCAACAATGTGTTCTCTAACACATGTTAACGTTTATTGATTTGGTATCTCCATACCATAATCTATGAGACATGATCATCAATCAATAAAGATGCTGATCTTAGAATCATATTTGTTCCATTGATATGATATGGATCATTTAAAAATAGATTCATACATAAATAATATCATAAATAAGTCACATACTTATTGATCAATATAAGTTGTCTATTTTATAGAACTGAATAACACTTTATTCATTGATATATAAATATTGATCGTGATATCCAACATCTTCATGTTGCCTCTAGGGCATATCACTAACAATATGTGAAGCGTCAAGGAGTAGACTTTGAGGAGGTGTTTGCGTCGGTTGCTCGTCTAGACACAGTACGTGTCATACTTGCAGTGGCAGCAGACCGAGGATGGCAGGTGCACCACCTTGATGTCAAATCAGCATTCCTCAATGGAGAGCTACAAGAGATGTGTATGTTGCACAACCGTAGGGGTTCACGGTGAAGGGCAAGGAGCACTAGGTGTATCAACTGCACAAAGCTTTGTGCTGGCTCAAGCAAGCGCCTCGGCCCTGGAACACAAGACTCGACAAGACCCTGAAGAAGATTGGATTCACAAAGTGTGCACAAGAACAAGTGTACACCTGAGGGAAGGAGTCCAAAGGAGTAATAATTGGGGTATATGTCGATGACTTGATTGTAACTAGGCAAGACCCCTCTGAGATTGCAGAGTTGAAGTCTCAAATCATGTCCAAGTTTGAACTGAGTGATCTCGGGTTGTTGCACTATTACCTTAGCATCGAGGTTACTCAAGGCAGTGGAGGAATTTCTATCAAGCAAACAACATATGCTAAGAAGGTACTCGAGAGAATTTGGGATGATTGACTGCAACGCAAAAAAATATCCCATGGAGCCGAGGACACAGCTAAACAAGGATGCAGAGGGACACCCAGTGGATGCCACGGAGTACCTGTGGACCCCCGTTTTTGGAACGGGAATCTTTCGTGTTCTTAGTACCATTTCCCTGGATCGAGTAGTTGGTACCCACGAATACAGTACTGAATAATCAGGTGCGCATGCACGAATAGTCTTACATCGACATTATTACAACAATAGGCCCGAAGGCAATGTTCAACACACAGGACCTCATGGTCCGAATACAACACAAAAGCAGAAATTGGATACGGCAGCGGAATAGAGGCAGCGGCATGTCATTTGCCACAGGCAACGACCGGAGCTAAGACCTAGTAAGCGCCATCAGTTCCTTCACCCTCCTGGTAGTACGCGTAAGGATCCTCCGGCTCTTCATTCCCATCAGCTGAAGGTTTGTGCGTATAGAAAGGGTGAGTACCAACCGTACTCAGCAAGCCAACACGGAATTGATGCATATGATAGGGTTATTCAAGGAATGGCTGGAGTTCTTTTGCATAAAGCTAATTTTCATAATTCTTTTCACAAGCCTATCAACTAGCCAAATCAAGTTTTAGTTCCATAATTCATTAATCCGGCGACGGTTCTGTCTACCATCCATTGTGATTCGAAGGATGGCTTCCCGCCTCCGATTCGTCATGATTTTCTGGGGAACCCACCCCTTCTCGTATCTCGAGAAGTTGATCCACCAGCGAATGAAATCATCATGCACACCCATCCCAGTAGTTTTAAGTTTAAAGTCTAGCCAAGCGAAAGTCTTGTCACGATGCTCGATATCCGCGAGCACAGCTATTCGAATAGATTGATTCACTCACACTGCAGTGGATGTACACTTTACCCGTACTCCGCGACAGCCCAACAAATGAGCCTACGTCTCAACACATGAGACGGTCACGGCAAAGCCTTTCGATAACCTCACTTTGGCAGTACCCGCTCCATGAACTTAAGCCCTCATGCACTCTAGCCGTCATTTTCTAGCAGAGAGAGGAGTTCTGGCGCACCCGGGGTAAGAGAAAACTTTCTCAATCTTTAAGTTCAATTAATATCGATTTAATTCCACCATTCACAGTAAAGGCCGCAGCCTCATTCTCATCACATAAACCACATCATAGTAAACCATCTATGCAAGGATACTGCCTCCACTCGGCTATCTAGTCAGCTAGGTCTATACCCATTCGAGAAGTACGGTTGTACTGGCTCGTTTCCCGGCTATCTCATGGCTCGGTCCTTAATTGACCAGGGTCGGCACTTGCCTTTTCCGGAATCCACCCAAATCATCCGGCCGCCCCAGTCTAAATCATTTGTATATCATTTTCAATTTTCATCATTCTCATGGCCATGTGGCGCTCATGTCTCCACAGGCCGTATTTCAACTACCTTCCCTAAGGTAGTTGCCCGAGCACTAAGCTTCTTTGTAAAATCATGAGTATGCAGGGATCTAGTATAAGCAAGGCTGAGCATTTTTACCGAAGTTAGCCTCCGGACATATCACATCGAAGGTTACAAAGAATAACTCTAATGGTGATCAACATCAATACCGGGTATATCAAGCGTAGGTACTCATTTGTTTATAGCATGCAATTTGTAATTTGAAATCAACATCATTTCACAAAGTAGGATCAATATGTTCAAAGAGTGTGATGACTTGCCTTGCTCGCACGCTTGAGGGGTGGTGTCTTCAACGGGGTCGTTGCCGGTCTCTTCAGGTGCTACCCGTACGTGCGAAAAATCAATTGATTCTGCTTAGAATCCCAGATAACACCAAAAGGTCGAAAAGATTTGAAAAATTCTCAAAAACGATTCCAAGCGCTAAGCCCAGATTCCAACTTAAATTTGTACTACGATCGCCCCGGAAAACTCCAAGTTTCGCCATTGGGTCGACGACTTAGGGTTTTTGTAAAACGACGATCATGATCTGTTCGAGAAAACGGATTTGGAAATATCTGCGGAGGGATTTGTGCTAGAGGTTTTGAAGGTCCGAGCTCAAAATGGAAACATATTAAAATGGCGAGAAAGGTCTAAACGAAATTGGATTTAAAAATGACGCAAAACGGAGTTTCGGAAAGTCCGATTTGATTTCCAAATTTTTCACCAAGAAATCATGCAAGAAAATAATTTATTTTTGCCCAAAATTTTACTCAAGTCTTCACAAAATATTTTTCCAAATTTTCCAAATTTTTTCCTAATTTTTCCCTATTTTTTTCTTTTTTTCTTTTTTTTCCCGCCGCACATTTTCATTGCCGCCATCTGTTCGTCCGGGGTCCGGCCGAAACAGGCGGCGGCGCGCGACAAAGGGGCGGAGCGGGGCTTACCGGCGGCGGGCCTCGGGAGTTGCGGTGGGGCACGGGGGAGCTTTGCGCACGGCGGCGACGGCGTTGGCGCTGGGAACGGGGAGAGAGAGCGGCGGCGGTGCAGCAAAAGGGGACGGGCGCCGGCCTTTTATAGGCGCGGCCGGGAGGGCGCGGCGCGGGCGCGGGGTGGAGTGGGGAGGGGCCGGCGTGGCGCGGGCGGTGGCGACACGCGGCGAATCGCGGGACGGGCCGGGTACGGCGGGCGTGACGCGGCAGGCGAGGCGCGCGCGCGCGGCGGGGTCCGGCGCGGCGGCGCGCGGCGTGGGAGGGTCCGGCGCGCGCACGGCCGCGTGGCGGCGAGGGCGCGGGCGCGGGCCGGCCGGCGCGGCGCGCGCGGGCGCGGCGGGGGTCCGGCGCGGCGGCGCGGGCGCGCGTGCCCGCGCGGCGCGTGGCGCGCGCGGGGGGGCGTGCGCGCGCGCGCGCGGCGCGCGGCGCGCGGCGCGCGCGGGCGGGGGCGTACGCGCGTACGGCGTCGAACACTGGCGCGATATGAATAGTGCATTTTTCGATTTTTCCCAATTTTCAATTTTTATTTCCCATTTCTATTTTCCTTTCTTCTAAAAATTCCAAAATAAATTCCTATAATTCAAAAATAATTTTTAATATAATATTTTCAACTTTTCTCCACTTTTATTTTCCCACATTATTTTTCATATTTATTTATTTAAAATTCCTCTTTTCTAATTTTCAATATTCTCCCTTTATTTTTCCAAAATTCTCCGGTTTCGAGTACGACTCCTGAATATTTTATTATTTATTTTGTGTCCTAATTTATCTTCTCCCAACCACAATTGCTATTTATATCTCCCAAATCGCGTTTTCATAAATCCGCGCTTCTCCTATTTCTTTTTTAAAAATCCCCGATACGGACTTTCGCATCTTTCATTTCGACAACTCCAAATCATCCAAAAACACCGAAAGGGAATTGATCACGACTAAATTTATGCAACCGAGCCGGCAAATAAGAAGCAACAAACCCGAGAAAGAAGCAACAAGTGAAGGTTTCGAAAGTTCCGATTTTTACGTTCCGATTTCGCTTCTTCGATTTTCGGGATGTTACAAACCTACCCCCTAACAATAAATCTCGTCCCCGAGATTTCTTACCGGCTGAGTAGGTGTGGGTATTCCGTCTTCAGGAACTCCTCGCTCTCCCAGGTAGCCTCTTTTTCCGTGTGATTGCTCCATTGTACTTTGTACATGCGCCATGACTTGGTTCGTGTCTTCTTTTCTGCCTCGTCCAGTATCTTGATGGGATGTTCCGGGTAGGTAAGATCACTGTGGACATGGATGGTTTCTAAGGGAGCTTGCTCTTCTGGCACCTGCAGACATTTCTTCAACTGCGACACGTGGAATACTGGGTGGACATCGGAGAGGTTCTCGGGCAGCTCCAGCTGGTAGGCCACTTCACCTCTCCTAGCGTTTATCAAGAATGGGCCCACGTATCTTGGTGCGAGTTTCTCTTTGACCTTGAACCTCTGAGTTCCCCGCAGTGGTGAGACCTTTAAATACACGTAGTCACCTTCTTTAAATTCTAATTCTCTTCGTCGGGTATCCGCGTAGCTCTTTTGTCGTCATTGAGCAGCTTGTAATCGGTCCGGATCGGGCGAACCTTTTCCTCGGCCTCTTTGATTATGTCGGCCCGAATACGGTTCGTTCACCGGTTTCGACCACATTAATGGGGTTCGGCATCGGCGACCAAATAGAGCTTCGTTTGGTGACATCTTCGACGGCTTGATAGCTATTGTTGTAGGAGAACTCGGCGTACGGCAAACATTTCTCCCAATCCTTGGTGAAATCCAACGCACAGGCTCTCAGCATATCTTCTAGTACTTGATTCGTCCTTTCAGTCTGTCCGTCGGTCTGTGGGTGGTAAGCGGTATTGAAGGCGAGGTGACTTCCGAGTGCCTCGTGGACTTTGCTCCAAAAATGAGACGTGAATTGGGTACCACGATCCGATATAATCCTCTTCGGTACACCATGGAGACATACAATCCTACTCATGTATAGTTCTGCTAGCTTGGCACTGTTGTAGTTAGTTTTTACGGGAATAAATCTGGCGGTCTTGGTGAGCCGATCTACTATTACCCAAATGGAATCGTAACCAGTCGCAGTTTTGGGAAGTCCCACTATGAAATCCATGCCTATCTCGTCCCATTTCCATTCAGGAATCTTGAGCGGCTGCAGTAAGCCTGTTGGTTGTTGATGCTCAGCTTTCACCCTTTGGCACACATCGCACACGGCTACGTATTCGGCTACATCTCTCTTCATATTGGGCCACCAGTATTCTCCCTTCAAATCCTGATACATTTTTGTGCTTCCTGGATGTAACGAATATGCCGATTCGTGTGCTTCTTTTAAGATCAACCCCCTCAAACCACCTTGTTCAGGCACGCAGATTCTTTTCTTGTACCACAGGATTTCCTTGTCGTCTACCGAAAATTCCTTAGCACGTCCAACGGCCATGCGTTCTTTGATTTCCTGGGTCTCCTCATTCCCCTTTTGGGCTTCTTCTATTTGAGTCCTCAGAAGGGGTTGGATTTCCAGTGAATTCACTTCTCCGTGAGGAATCAGGTGCAGATTAAGTCGAGCCATTTCTTCTTGGAGCTCATTGGCCATACTTCCCAATCCCATGTGGTTACATTGGGCCTTGCGGCTTAACGCGTCGGCCACTATATTTGCCTTGCCGGGGTGGTAATGGATTCCTAGATCGTAATCTTTGATCAATTCCAACCATCGTCTCTGTCGTAGGTTGGGATCAGGCTGAGTAAAGAAGTATTTCAAGCTCTTGTGATTAGTATACACATCATAGTGGTTTCCGATCAGGTAGTGTCTCCAGATCTTCAATGCGTGAACAACCGCGGCTAGTTCCAGGTCGTGTGTGGGATAATTCTCCTCGTGGGGTCGTAACTGTCGCGAGGCATATGCTACGACCTTCCCATCCTGCATTAACACGCCTCCTAGTCCTTGCCGAGACGCATCACAGTACATCACGAAATCCTTCCGGTTGTTAGGTAAAGTTAAGATTGGGGCGGTGGTTAACTTTTCTTTTAGTTGGTCGAAGGCTTTTTGACACTTCTCGTTCCATTCAAACTTCTTTTCCTTCTTCAGAAGTTGAGTCATAGGTCGGGCTACGGTGGAAAACCCTTCGATAAACCTTTGGTAATACCAGGCCAAGCCCAAGAAACTCCTAACTTCCGTCACTGACTTGGGTGCCTTCCACTCCGTGACAGCTTCGACCTTGGCGGGGTCTACCGCTACTCCTCCGGCTGAAACCACGTGGCCAAGAAAAGCGACTTCCTTGAGCCAGAACTCGCATTTGCTAAATTTTGCATACAGCTGGTGCTCTCGTAGCTTTTCCAGTACCAGCCGTAGATGCTCCGCATGTTCCTCATCGTTCTTAGAGTAGATAAGTATATCGTCGATAAATACCACTACGAATTTATCCAGGTATTCCATGAATACCTTGTTCATCAGGTTCATAAAATATGCCGGGGCATTGGTCAATCCAAAGGACATTACTGTGAACTCGTATAAACCGTAACGTGTAGAGAACGTCGTTTTAGGAATATCTCCAGCTCTAATCTTCAACTGATGATATCCCGACCGAAGATCAATCTTTGAGAACACTTGCGCACCCTTAAGTTGATCGAATAGGTCATCGATTCGAGGTAGTGGGTACTTGTTTTTGATAGTCACTTCATTCAACGATCGGTAGTCCACGCACACCCTCATACTCCCATCCTTCTTCTTGACGAAGAGTACTGGGGCTCCCGGGGAGAAGAATGGGGCGTACAAATCCCTTCTCTTGTAGTTCTCGGATTTGCTTCTTGAGTTCTTCCAACTCGTTGGCCGGCATTCGGTAAGGTCTCTTGGATATGGGGGCCGTACCAGGCATTAGGTCGATGATAAACTCTATGTCGTGATCCGGGGGCATTCCGAGCAATTCCTCGGGAAATACGTCCGGGTATTCTTGTACCACTGGCATCCCGCCTAGAGGTAGCATGGTGAATACTTCCGCAGCTTGCTCGCATAGCTTCGGGTTTTGGTCCATAGTTATGCTCATTGGTGATCCCCATGGGGTGGATACCGTGACTTCCCTTCGATCAGTCTATGATTCCATTATTCTTGGTCAACCAATCCATCCTGAGTATGACATCAATGGTTTGGGGTGATAGCACCATAAGGTTTGAAAGAAACACCACGTCCCTAATCCGTATGGGCACATTGATGCAAGCATGGGGTACGGTTATTTTCCCCCAGGTGAGTGTACCAACATAGGTCTCTTAAGTGCTACTTGGTGTAGTTGGTGTTGTTTGCTTACTTGGGAAGATATGAATGAATGCGAGGCTCCAGAATCAAATAAGACTTTAACTGGGGTAGAGTTGATAGAGAACATACCCATTAGTACGCTCTGGTCCTCCTGAGCTTCTTCAGCCCGCACATGATTCACCTGGCCACGTCGAAACCCGGTGGCAGCCTCGTTGGGTAGCGGGGTCCTGAACAGACCGCGTCCTGCAGCAGGGGTGGGGGTTCCTCGGACGGGCGTTGCATTGGCGCCGGTGCGCACATGAGTGTTGCGTGGTTTGGGGCAGCTGTTGGAGTAGTGCCCGAATTCTTCACAATTGAAGCAGCTCACATTCCTTCTTCCTGGAGTGGCTAAGGTTGGCGACGGTGTACGAAACTGAGGTGTAGCTGGCCTGCTGACATGGTCGGGAGCGGGGGAACGACCGGCTGCCGGAACGTTTGGCTTCCATCCAGACGGGGTGGCTCCCTTGGGATGTTGTGGTGCTCCCTGAAATGGGCGGGCCATAGCGAGCCTTCTTTTGCAGTTATTTTCTACCATCTTTTGGTCGTGTTCAAGCCGTACGACCTTGTTGATGAGGCTTTGGAAACTGGTGTGGTCTTGTCTGATCATCGGTCCTCTCAGCTCATCATTTAGTCCCTCGATAAATTTATCCATCTTCTCTTCCTCGTCTGCTAGGTCACTTGTGGCGTAACGGGCAAGCTGGGTAAACTTGTTCAGGTACTCTTGTACTGAGGTGTTTCCTTGACGCAGCCTGCGGAACTCATTTTTCTTCATCCTCATAACTGCAGCTGGTACGAAATTTTCACGAAAGCAGCCGTGAATTCTTCCCATGTCGGTTCTCCGGCATCTTCAGCTCGCGTTTCCTTGTAGGTGTCCCACCAGTCACTTGCGGGACCATCTAGCTGGTTAGTGGCGAAGATAACTCTATCTGCTTCTCGAACTCGGACGAGAGTTAGCTTTTTCTCGATCACCCTCAACCAGTCCTCAGCATCCATGGGTTCTTCGGCCGTGGAGAAGGTTGGTGGCTTAGCTCGCATGAACTCTCCTAAACTTGATCCTCCTCGACTTCCCTGGTTGTTGGCAATTGCTTGGACCAGTTGGGTTTGTAAAGCCATAACCTCCACCAGAGTGGAGGGGTTGGGCTCCGGCGGGTTCTCGTTGGTCGCTGCGGCTCTGTGGCGATGCGCCATCTGAAGAGGATAGATGAATTAAGAGATCGGACCTGTTAAGGTCATGGTTCCTAGGTGATTTTTCTTCAAGTTGCTTTTATATGATCTTTAACCAACAAGCATGGTAAAATAATAATAAGCTCATTAATTAGGATACCACAAAGCGATACTTAGGTCCATCATATTACATCAAAGGGGTACACGGACTGTACATGCACTGTCCCTCATGCCATGATACAACAACTACATCGTCTTACTGCATTAACTATTAAGGGGGATAGAGTGTGGTCCTTGCTGCCGAACCGTCCAGAGCGAGATCAGGCTGGGGTGGTCCTCCCGCCTAATCGTCCAACCATCCGCAGGAGCCAGGTGCAGGAAGGGGGTGATCCTCTGCTGAAGCAAATCGGAGTCCCCATGGCTCGGAGGTGGTGGCCTCGGAGTCATGCCGAATCTTCCTGCTCGGTGGCCGTGTACTCTTGCGAGCGGTCTGGCGGGTGAGGGGACCTCCAGTGTGAGTCAGGCGACGAGTGGGAGCTTCCTCCTCCATTGGATCGGTGTCGCTGGACTCCCATTTGATCTCCATAGGTTCCGCCTCAGACTCCAAGTCGGTGTGGATCTGGATGGGGTTCTCCTCTCCCGATCCAGGCTCGAATGGCACTGCTACGGAGCTTGAGGTGGGTCCCGCAGCAGTGGGGTCTATCAGGTACGGCGCAGGCTCTGTGCTCAACATAAAGCTTGCTCCATCATGGCTTGAAAGGTATCCAAGCATGCTGGAGTCATAAGGTAATAGTGGTCGGGCACGGGAGCGGGGAGGTGTTGGTACAATCTCGGTGGAAGTACCTGCAGCGTGGACAGGGCGGGTGCGCAGCTGCTCCTCCAGCTGGTTGACTTGCTGCTTGCTCTTCCTGAGCTGCTCCTCCAGCTCTACCAGGGCCTCCCCACGGGCCATGTAGCGGTCCGAGAGTTGCTCATATTGGACACCATTGGCTTGCAGCTGAGTCTGCAGCATGTTGATCTGATCCCCACAGCCCTGGTGGCTCTCGACAAGATCATTGAGGCGTTGCTGCTGGTCGTTGATCTCAAGCAAGGCCTCTTCGTAGCAGTCATCTGCCGTCTCCGCCCAGCATGATAGACGTGAGACCATAGGGTGGTAGCAGCAGGGGGTGGCTTCCACGATGCAAACTGGGTTGCCTTCCTCGCGATAGGGATGGTGCACGAACTCTGTCACGGTAAGTTCAGCACGATGTATCGCATTAAGGCGAAGAAATGCTTCGCGGGCCGCATCTTGGATGGCTGCTTCCGCTAAATCTCGGTAATAGCGGGTGTGAAAGCAGAAAGGTGTTTCACTTCCCATGCGGGCTTCCACGGAAACAGCCGCCTCCCATGCTGGATATCCTTCGGAGCCATGCCTCTTGATTTGGTAGGTGGGTGGTTCCGGATATCTTAAACACCACAGCAGGGACTGAAGCTGTGCCACAAATCCCTCGTCTTGTGGGATGGTGATCTCCCAGGCTCCGTCATGGTTCGACATCTTCTTTTGAGGAACCTTAGGATTAGAGGGAGAGAGCTATCGTTATAACTATTTGGTAAAGAAAAGGAAAAAGGTATATTGGTATTTTCAGAAATAATAGTTTGGAAATGATCCTACGTAGGGATACTTCCCTTTAGCCAACTAGTCAGGGGTAGGGCGCCATTTGGTCTTATCCTACGGTCGCCTGACTCTGATACCAGCTCTGTGGACCCCTGTTTTTGGAACGGGAATCTTTCGTGTTCTTAGTACCATTTCCCTGGATCAAGTAGTTGGTACCCACGAATACAATACTGAATAATCAGGTGCGCATGCACGAATAGTCTTACATCGACATTATTACAACAATAGGCCCGAAGGCAATGTTCAACACACAGGACCTCATGGTCCGAATACAACACAAAAGCAGAAATTGGATACGGCAGCGGAATAGAGGCAGCGGCATGTCATTTGCCACAGGCAACGACCGGAGCTAAGACCTAGTAAGCGCCATCAGTTCCTTCACCCTCCTGGTAGTACGCGTAAGGATCCTCCGGCTCTTCATTCCCATCAGCTGAAGGTTTGTGCGTATAGCAAGGGTGAGTACCAACCGTACTCAGCAAGCTAACACGGAATTGATGCATATGATAGGGTTATTCAAGGAATGGCTGGAGTTCTTTTGCATAAAGCCAATTTTCATAATTCTTTTCACAAGCCTATGAACTAGCCAAATCAAGTCTAGCCAAGCGAAAGTCTTGTCACGATGCTCGATATCTGCGAGCACGGCTATTCGAATAGATTGATTCACTCACACTGCAGTGGATGTACACTTTACCCGTACTCCGCGACAGCCCAACAAATGAGCCTACGTCTCAACACATGAGACGGTCACGGCAAAGCCTTTCGATAACCTCGCTTTGGCAGTACCCGCTCCATGAACTTAAGCCCTCATGCACTCTAGCCGTCATTTTCTAGCAGTGAGAGGAGTTCTGGCGCACCCGGGGTAAGAGAAAACTTCCTCAATCTTTAAGTTCAATTAATATCGATTTAATTCCACCATTCACAGCAAAGGCCGTAGCCTCATTCTCATCACATAAACCACATCATAGAGAACCATCTATGCAAGGATACTGCCTCCACTCGGCTATCTAGTCAGCTAGGTCTATACCCATTCGAGAAGTACGGTTGTACTGGCTCGTTTCCCGACTATCTCATGGCTCGGTCCTTAATTGACCAGGGTCGGCACTTGCCTTTTCCGGAATCCACCCAAATCATCCGGCTGCCCCAGTCTAAATCATTTGTATATCATTTTCAATTTTCATCATTCTCATGGCCATGTGGCGCTCATGTCTCCACAGGCCGTATTTCAACTACCTTCCCTAAGGTAGTTGCCCGAGCAGTAAGCTTCTTTGTAAAATCATGAGTATGCAGGGATCTAGTATAAGCAAGGCTTAGCATTTTTACGAAGTTAGCCTCCGGACATATCACATCGAAGGATACAAAGAATAACTCTAATGGTGATCAACATCAATACCGGGTATATCAAGCATAGGTACTCATTTGTTTATAGCATGCAATTTGTAATTTGAAATCAACATCATTTCACAAAGTAGGATCAATATGTTCAAACAGTATGATGACTTGCCTTGCTCGCACGATTGAGGGATGGTGTCTTCAACGGGGTCGTTGCCGGTCTCTTCAGGTGCTACCCGTACGTGCGAAAAATCAATTGATTCTGAATAGAATCCCAGATAACACCAAAAGGTCGAAAAGATTCGAAAAAGTCTAAGAAACGATTCCAAGCGCTAAGCCCAGATTCCTACTTAAATTTGTACTACGATCGCCCCGGAAAACTCCAAGTTTCGCCATTGGGTCGACGGCTTAGGGTTTTCGTAAAACGGCGATCGTGATCTGTTCGAGAAAACGGATTTGGAAATATCCGCGGAGGGATTTGTGCTAGAGGTTTTGAAGGTCCGAGCTCAAAATGGAAACATATTAAAATGGCGAGAAAGGTCTAAACGAAATTCGGAATTAAAAACGACGCAAACGGAGTTTCGGAAAAGTCCGGATTTGATTTCCAAATTTTTCACCGAGAAATCATGCAAGAAAATAATTTATTTTTGCCCAAAATTTTACTCAAGTCTTCACAAAATTTTTTTCCAAATTTTCCAAAATTTTTCCTAATTTTTCCCTATTTTTCTTTTTTTTCTTTTTTTCCCTGCCGCACTGTTCATTGCCCGCCATCTGTTCGTCCGGGGTTCGGCCGAAACGAGGCGGCGGCGGCGCGACAAAGGGGCGGAGCGGGGCTTACCGGTGGCGGCGGGCCTCGGGGAGTTGCGGTGGGGCATGGGGAGCTTTGCGCACGACGGCGACGGCGTTGGCGCTCGGGAACGGGGAGAGAGCGGCGGCGGTGCGGCAAAAGGGCGGGGCGCCGGCTTTATAGGCGCGGCCGGGAGGCGCGCGCGGCGCGGGTGGAGTGGGGAGGGGCCGGCGTGGCGCGGGCGGTGGCGACACGCGGCGAATCGCGGGGACGGGCCGGGTACGGCGGGCACGACGTGGCGGCGCGGCGCGCGGCGCGGCGGGGTCCGGCGCGGCGAGCGCGCGCGGTGTGTGGGGTCCGGGCGCGCACGGCCGCGTGGCGGCGAGGGACGCAGCGCGGGCGCGGGGCGTGGCCGCATGCGCGCGCGCGGCGCGCGGGCGCGGCGGCGTGGCGCGTGGCGCGCGCGGGGTAGGGGTCGTGCGCGCGCGGCGGGCGGCGGCAGGCGCGTACGGCGTCGAACACTGGCGCGATATGAATAGTGCATTTTTCGATTTTTCCCGATTTTCAATTTTAATTTCCCATTTCTATTTTCCTTTCTTCTAAAAATTCCAAAATAAATTCCTATAATTCAAAAATAATTTTTAATATAATATTTTCAAATTTTCTCCACTTTTATTTTCCCACATTATTTTTCATATTTATTTATTTAAAATTCCTCTTTTCTAATTTCAATATTGTCCCCTTTATTTTTCCAAAATTCTCCGGATTTCGAGTACGACTCCGAATATTTTATTATTTATTTTGTGTCCTAATTTATCTTCTCCCAACCACAATTGCTATTTTATATCTCCCAAATCGCGTTTTCATAAATCCGCGCTTCTCCGATTTCTTTTTAAAAATCCCTGATACGGACTTTCGCATCTTTCATTTCGACAACTCCAAATCATCCAAAAACACCGAAAGGGGAATTGATCACGACTAAATTTATGAAACTGAGCTGACAAATAAGAAGCAACAAACCCGAGAAAGAAGCAACAAGCGAAGGTTTTTGAAAGTTCTGATTTTTACGTTTCGATTTCAGTTTCTTCGATTTTCAGGGATGTTACAGTACCGCTGAATCATTGGATGTCTCAGGTATCTCCTCCACACTCGACCAGACATGTCATTTGCAGTTGGAGTTGCGAGCAGGTTTATGTAGAAACCAACTGTTATGCACTACAAGGCAGCCAAGCAGATATTGAGGTATTTGAAGGGCACAATGCACTGTTGGTTGGTATATGATAGAGAAGGCATAGCAGAAGTAATCACAGGCTACACAGATAGTGACCTAGCCGGAGATCTAGATGATTGCAAGAGCACCGGGGGCATGGTTTTCTACATCAACCATTCTCTCATTGCGTGGAATTCACAGAAGCAAAAGAAAATGGTGTTATCATCTTGTGAAGCCGAGTTCATGGTGGCAATGGCGGCAGCATGTCAGGCGCTCTGGCTCCGGAGTCTGTTAGCAGAGTTAATCAGAGAAGAACCAAGGCCAGTGAAGGTGTTTGTTGATAACAAATCAGCAATTGCTCTAATGAAGAACCCAGTGTTCCACGGTAGAAGCAAGCATATTGACACATGATTCCATTTCATTCGAGAGTGTGTCGAAGAAGGGTTGATCGCTGTTGAGTTAGCAAGCTGATCCTCTGATGAAGGCACTGCCGGCTGCGAAGCTGGCGACCATGTGACACCTCCTTGGTGTTCACGACCTCGGGTCACTCCAAGATTAGGGGGGAGAATGTTGATTGTATCTCCTGGGCGGCTCGCAGCTATCTGGATGTGACGACAGCTAGAGCGCAACAAAGAAGAGAGCCGCGATCAGCGTGCTCCTGCCATCATCTCTTTCCGTGCCACGAACGACACTTGTTTCCTTTCTTACTTTAATTCCGATAATTGAGTCCGGATTATGGGATGGCATAATCCAGTTAGCATGTATTAGCTCTATTTATTTCAGAGAGAATGAAGAAGAAAATTGTCCCAAAAAGTTTGAGCGTTGCAGCTTTGCACTGCTTTGTTTTCCTTCCTCTGTTTTCGGTTGCCGTGTTTTTGCCGGATCAGCGACAGTACACAGGCGTAGCGAGTGGAGAGAAAGGTAGCGATCCAGTACGTGGGCCAACAACAATTTCTAGCACAAGAAGAGACTGAAATCAAATTATAGGTTAAGCCTCTGGTTCAGATCATCAATCTGTTCAACCATGTAGAAGAATGCAAACTAGAAAAAAAACAAATTTGTCAGCCGTCGATGGCCGCGCGCACCGGGCTTGAACGTGTGATTTGCTGGCTTCCCGCGGCTCCAGGGAAGCACATATCCGTCTCTCTCTCCCTCCCCGGGCCCAGGCCACGCGCCGCATCGTCGCCTTCCGACGCTCCATGCTCGTGCGTCTTTTCTTCTCTAACAACGACATCAGATTGAATTTAGCGTTATGCGGGAATCGGACGTGGAAGTTGCGTACTTTGGCGTGCACCGGAAGCGGAATCGGAAAGCAGAACCGGAAGAGGCGATGCACCAAACGGACAAAAAAACATCTTAAATTTTAATTTTTATATAATAGTAGATAAAGATAAAAGATATATAAGCCTCACTTGTTTGTAGTGCCACGTATATTTGGTCTTTTAGGGTGTCTCTGACATAGTTTTCATGTTACACGTGTTTTAAAAACTACAACTCTTTTCATAACTTTTTAGTTATTGGACAAGATTAACATACACTGCTGGAAAAAATCACACTAGTCCTGCCAGAACCTTCGTAGTTCCGTTGTCAAACCGACTACGAATCCAAGACTAGAGGTGGCCTATCTCCCCTTAAATAACGGACTAGAGATGCACATTTAGTTCCTGCTGAAGCCATCAACCGACTAAAGGTGCAGAGCCACGTGGCCGGCTCCGCAATCTTCAGTCCCGGTTGGTGGCTTCAACGGGACTAAAGATTAATTTTTTTAGTTTGCCATTTCTACAAGCAGCATCTATATATATATTACACATAAATTATAATACACATAAATATATAATTTACACACATTTAAACGAACTTAAGAAAGGAAATATACATATATTACCAAAATATGTACAATATTCATACATGTTTCCTAGCTAGCTTATAAAAAATTCTCTAATCTACTTTGCTGTGGTTTAGCTACTAAAACTAATGAAGAACTCTCCCGCGGGATCAACGACCTGCTCGTTAATAAATCCCATCAAATCTTCCCGAGCGGCTTGTATGAAAGTCTCGTGGGGAGGTCGTCTCTTACTCGCATAAGCTGTCATTAATTACAATAAATGAGAAATAAATATATGAAGTTAATAAGAAATCGAGACGTAATGTATGAATTGGTGTTATACGCACATCTAGATCATCGACAGTTTTAACTTCGGTCACAAAGCGGTGAATGTAGTCGCAGACGTAATATCCACATAAGTTGGTGCCCTGTGACTGTTTTGCACACTAAAAGAGAAACGACGACATATTTAATATGCATATCATATTTTCGAACATAATAATGATTCAACTCAAATTAGGAGGAGGCATGTTACTCACAGGAAACTTCATCCGCACAGAGAGCTTATCTTTCCAATTTCCACGAACATTACCCTGGAATCGTTCCCATGCCCTACGTGCACTTGAAAGTTAGCACGTAATTATCCGAGAACCGCATATATACAATAGAAAGTAAGATGGCATTACCTGTTAAACAGTTCAAATATATGGGAGTACGTGGACTCTGGTTTATCCATTGAGTCAAAGACATGGATCATTGACTGACCCATGTCAAGTACTAATAGAATCTAGTGGAATCTGTAAATTGGTTTAGGAGGCCGAGCGTTAGCTCGTCCTTCTCTCTATCGGGCCTGAAGGAGCCCGAGGAACTGGCCTGCACCGCCTCCTCTAACCTCCGTCCGGCTTCTAGAATTTCATCACCAAAGATCACTGTGCCATCGATGGGATTTAGTGAGCCGCCGTGAGCATAGAACCAGTTCTTTGATCGTTCCGACCAGTTTGTTGTGCCTGGAACGATATCCCGTGCTTCTAGGTCAGCTTTCATTTTTTTCCATTTCTCCATTGCTTTTTTATAGCCGCCTGACCCAAGCCTGTGATGGTATTTCTTTTTTGCTGCGTTGGCCTTGTTCTTTTCTATGATTGATGCGCTTCTTCACTGGTCCTGTGCTCAACAAAAGCATCCCAATGATCTCTGAGCTTTGGGAACTTGTCGAAGTCTGGTGTATGGCCCTTCAGGATATATTTCTTGTGTAACTGTTTCTTGTAGTTCCTGAAGAGCTCTGCCATTTTCTTCAATGTCCATTCCTTGACCCTTGCCCGATCTCGAGTGCGGGATGGTGAACGTCTGCGGCATTGTCGTCCACAGGCATCTCTTTCTCTCGAGTGCGGGAGATAGCTCTGCTCCTCTCCTTCTTTGGTAGAACGCCTCCAGTTGGCAACACTTATGGGCACGTCATCCCTCACCACCCATCCGCTGTGCACCACAAACTTCCTTGCGGCGTCCTCTGGGGCAATTGGTCGACAGTCAGGTGCCACCTCCGTTATAACATGTCGACCCTCTATTTTCTTGCTGAGGTCGCATGGCCTCTTCTGTGCAGCGGAGGCGGAGGCGGAGCCCTCATTCCTCTCCTCGTTCCTTTGCTCGTATCCCCCTCATTCCCCTCCTCGTTGAGGTACTGATCTGGATCTTCGTGTCCCTCTTCGTTGTAAAACTCTGTTCCTCCTGCGATCTCATCAAGGAGAAACTGTTCCTCGTCACGATCCGCCATTTGATTGATGTGGGTTGAGGACTTAATCAAAGAATTCTGAAAAAAAATTATTGTCGGTTAATACATGTACCAATTATTTACGAATATCGTGTATGTCTACGTAAAAAAACATAGTCAGAAAAGAAGAAGATGAAAAAAATAGATGAAATCTGATAGACACCAGATCCAATTGTGCACATCCACAATGGTGATATTTTTTTAGAAGTCACTTCCTGGATTACATCTACACCGAACGACCGAACGAACGACCAAACGACCGACCGGACACTAACCTATCGTTCGTTCACGTCCATTCGTTCACGTCTGTGAGTACGATCATCTGGAGGAGAGGAGAGAAAGAGATGATCATGTATGTGAGGGAGATAAGGTCGAGAGGAGAGGAAGTGGAGAGGAGAGGACGGAGAGGACGTTGCATGCCTATGTACATTGTAACGACCGAACGACCGACCGACCGACCGACCGAACGAACGAACGACCGACCGACCGACCGAACGAACGCACAACCAACCGACCGACCGAACGAGTGTTCGTTAGTGCGTCTGTCCGTTCGTCCACGTCCGTACGGCTGTCCGTCCGTTCGTCCGTCCACATCCGTTTGTTGATTTTATCGTTCTCGTTCGTTGAAAAATAAAAACTTCACAAGTCACATACACATTCAAATTTAAATATATTCATGCATTTAAATTGAAATACACATTCAAAATTCTAAATTCACAATATTCATGCATTAAAATTTAAAAAAAACATTCCATTTACATATAAAGTCCATACAAATTTACACATACACATGCATCGAAATCAGATCCACAAATTTACACATACACATCGAAATCATATTCAAAACCTCCTCATTCATTCACATTCACAAAATTCAGAAAATTCACAAAATTCATTCACATTCATATAGCACCAGGCGGCGGCGGCGGCGGCGACGGCGACGGCGGAGACGACAATGGTGGCGATGGCATCGACGGCGGCGGCTAACCCTAGCGCGCATCACGGAGAAAAGGGGCGGCGGCTAACCTCCGGCAGCGGCGGCAACGGCGATGAAGACCTTGGCGCGGCAGTCCCTCGGCGACGACGGCGACGAAGACGGCGGAGACGGCGTGCTGCGGCGGCGTCCTTGTGCTCGGCGACGGCGAAGAAGACGATGGAGTTGTGCGAAAACGGCTAAGTGTTTGGATCCCAGTGAAGCCCTTGCTATATATAGGTACCTGCTCTATTGTCCCGGTTGAAGCCACCAACGGGACTAGAGATGATATAGTCCCGGTTGGTGGCTTCAACCGGGACAATAGAGCATACCTTTTGTCCCGGTTGAAGCCACGGACCGGGACTAGAGTGAAGGGTTACGCGGAAGCTACGCTAGCCGAAAACAAAAATTTTCTACCGCGCAAACCAGGAACACTTGCAAGTAAGGGCCGATAGATCGTTACCGATTGGAGTGTGCAATGAAATGACCAATCGTGGCTATCCGATCCGGAGGTAGCCGATTCTCGCAAGCCGACACCGATACCCGGACAGCAGATTCGCCAATCAGCCCGATTCGCAGATCCCATAGCCGATCCGAAGCCGATCAACAGCGCGCAACGTAGCAGCGCCTCTACCGGTATCCACACGTCCGGGGACAAAACGCCGTACACCCGTGTGCTAGCACGCGATGCAAGGCTAGGGTTTGGCTCGAAAGTGGGGAGGGTTTCCGTGGAGATTGATCTCGGCGACTTCGTTGCACACGATGCAATTGACGTGCCGCAGCTCTCCACCCTCCCTTCTTTATATAGAGTTGGCCGACGGGACTAGTGGCCGATCGGACTCTATTTTGAATCGGATCCTATCCGAATCTCACAGAGTTGGCTGCCCATACGTCGTAAGCCCATAGGACTCTATCCGATCGGATCCCTATCCGATCGAGCCGTATCCGAGTCCAACTCGAATGCCTGTTCTTATCCCCTTAAGCGTGCGACCCTGTAGGTTCAGGTATACTTGGTTTTGGCTATAGTCTAACTTAGCCGACCATCGGCTCGAGTCCAACTCAGCCGACCTGTCAACAGCGGCGCCTAGCAGCACATATTGACACCATAGTATACAAGAATATAATATCGGCTCTAAACCTGTAATGTGTACACAAATCCCTTTGCCTCACGATACCAGTTAAGCTATAGGCAAGATGTGTGCCATCCCTTCAATAGCTTAACCATTCACTCGAACCGTATTGGATTATCTGTCTGTTGATTGACTCCTCAATCAACTTAGCATGGTCATGCATTTCCATAATCCATTACCTCGAGGGGCCCAGAGATATCTCTCCAAAGGAGGGGCAAATTCCATCTTGATCACTCACATCCCACTCCATGTTTCATAGCAAACCCGAAAACTACCTTTATAACTACCCAGCTACGGAATAGCGTTTGGTAGTCACAAAGTAGGCTATACACATGTTGGAATCTATGGTGATCTCAGGTCTAAAGACTTTGTACCAACACTACCTGAGACCAACTAATAGCACATTAATTCCTGTAGTGTCTCATGGTGGGTCTATCCAACAATGTGTTCTCCAACACATATGTCCATGTTTATTGATTTGGTATCTTCATATCCATGATCTATGAGACATGATCATCAATCAATAAACATGCCGATCTTAGAATCATATTTGTTCCAACAATATGACATATGATCAGGGATCGTTTAGAAATAGATTTATACATAAAGAGTCTCATAAATAAGTCACATACTTATTGATCAATACAAGATGTCTATTTCATGGAACTGAATAACACTTTATTCATAAATACATAAACATTGACGTGATATCCAACATCTCCATGTTGCCTCTAGGGCATATCACTAACAATCTCCCACTTGCACTAGAGTCAATCATGTAAGTATCTAATACCCATTGCTCTTGTGTGCGCCTCATGCTTCAGCTGAGGGAGAGGTTTTGTCAGCGGATCGGCTATGTTGAGATCCGTGTGTACTTTGCATATCTTGACATCACCTCTGTCCACAATCTCGCGGATGAGATGATATCGCCGAAGTATGTGTTTGGACTTCTGATGTGACCTCGGCTCCTTGGCTTGCGCAATGGCTCCACTATTGTCACAATAGAGAGACATTGGACCAGTACTAGTCATCACACCAAGCTCGAAACGAATTTCTTGATCCAACAGCCTCCTTTGCAGCTTCCGAAGCAGCAATGTACTCGGCCTCCGTTGTAGAATCAGCAACGTATCCCGCTTGGAACTCTTCCACGACTACGCCTCCGTTCGGGCGAACACGAACCCGATTGCGATCTATAATCATCCTTGTCTGTTGGAAGCTAGCGTCGGTGTAACCACTTACAACGAGCTCTTCTTCACCTCCATAGACTAGGAATATATCCTTAGTTCTTCTCAAGTACTTAAGGATATTCTTTACGGCAGTCCAGTGACCTTCACCGGATCCGACGGTATCCGCTCGTAGCACTCAAAGCGTACGAGACATCCGGGCGTGTACAAAGCATGGCATACATGATGGATCCAATTGCCGAAGCATATGGAACCATACCCATCTTATTCCGCTCATCATGTGTCCGAGGACACCGATTCTTGCTAAGATTAATGCCATGTGACATGGGCAAGAAACCTTTGTTGGAATCATGCATGTTGAACCTTTTTAACACCTTGTCAATGTATGTACTTTGGCTTAATCCAATTAGCCTCTTGGATCTATCTCTATAGATCCGAATGCCCAATATATATGCTGCCTCCCCTAAGTCTTTCATGGAAAAACTATTTTTCAATGAAGACTTGACGGATTCAAGCATAGGGATATCATTTCCAATCAGTAATATGTCATCCACATATAAGATTAGAAATACAATTGCGCTCCCACTGACCTTTTTGTAAACACAGGCCTCTTCTTCATTTTTGATGAAACCAAACCCTTTGATTACTTCATCAAAACGAATATTCCAACTCCGAGATGCTTGCTTCAATCCATAAATGGATTTCTGTAGCTTGCATATCTTTCCAGGTGATTCTGGATCGACAAAACCCTGAGGTTGTATCATGTATACATCCTCGCTTAGGTTTCCATTTAGGAAAGCCGTTTTGACATCCATCTGCCATATCTCATAATCAAAATATGCAGCAATCGCTAGGATAATCCGAATAGATTTAAGCATTGCGACGGGCGAGAAGGTTTCATCATAATCAACTCCTTGAATCTGTTTAAAACCTTTCGCCACCAATCGCGCCTTATAGATGTGAACATTTCCATCCATATCGGCCTTTTTCTTAAAAACCCATTTACACTCAATGGTTTTGACACCATCAGGTGGATCAACCAAGTTCCAAACTTGATTGTCGTACATGGATTCTATTTCGGATTTCATGGCTCCAAGCCACTTGTTGGAATCGGGTCCCACCATCGCTTCCTCATAGGTCTTAGGTTCATCGTTGTCCAACAACAATATATCACGTTGTTCCGCACCTGTGTACCTGTCAGGCGCACGACGTGATCTTTCAGACCTCCGTGGGACTGGTGTATCTACAACCGGTGGCGCAACACTTTGTTCCTCTGTTGTGGTTCCGTAGTCGCGAAACGTTTTCGGTGTTTCTTGAACTTCTTCAAGATGCACCCTGCTCCCACTAACCCTTCTTGAAAGAAACTCTTTCTCCAAGAAGACACCATGTCGGGCGACAAACACTTTGCCTTGTTCCCGATTATAAAAGTAATATCCCTTAGTTTCCTTAGGATATCCCACAAAGAAGCACTTGTCAGATTTGGGTGTGAGCTTGTCAGATTGTAAACGTTTTACATAAGTCTCACATCCCCAAATTTTGAGAAAAGACAAACTAGGGGGTTGCCCTGTCCATATCTCATATGGTGTCTTTTCAACAGACTTAGATGAAACTCTATTTAGTGTGAGCGCAGCTGTTTCAAGAGCATATCCCCAGAAGGATAACGGAAGATCACTTTGGCTCATCATCGACCGCACCATGTCCAACAAGGTGCGATTTCTCCGTTCAGACACTCCGTTCCATTGTGGAGTTTCTAGCGGAGTCAACTGTGGAACAATTCCACAATCTTTCAGATGATTACCAAACTCTTGGCTCAAGTATTCCCCTCCACGATCTGATCGTAGAAACTTGATTGTTTTTCCTAAATGATTCTGTACTTCATTCTGGAATTCTTTGAACTTTTCAAAGGATTCAGACTTATGCCTCATTAAGTAGATATAGCCATATCTGCTAAAGTCATCGGTAAAGGTAATGAAGTACTGATAACCACCTCTGGTCGTTGAGCTCATTGGTCCACATACATCAGTATGTACGAGTGCCAACAAGTCACTTAGTTCTCTCACTGTGCCCCGTGAAAGGTGCCTTTGTCATCTTACCAAGTAAACAAGACTCACATGTCTCAAATGATTCAAAATCAAAAGAGTGAAGGAAAATCGGACTACTGTGCTTTTTGCCACTTCAACAAATGATGGTTTCTTCAGTAGTGATAGAGCAATTAAAACTTTAACTATCAATAGCTTTTAAAATATTTTGTTTGACAACAATATAAATTAGTCCTTAAAAATACCTTAATAAATAAAAATTTTACTTTATAATTAAAGACCAATGTTATTACATAAAACGTCAAGAGTTATATATATAAACATATGAATACTAAAGGTTTTGAAATTTGAGTTCTAAAATATGTAACAAATGCATTACATCATAGTAAGAATGGGATCAGAAAAGCTAATTAAAACATTTGTATTTTTTGGTAATCATGCGAGAAATTATGGACTTAATACTACTCATGCGCAGCTTTCCAGACGTACGTGCTTGGGGTAGTCTATATAGGATGTGTTAGTGATTTGTCACATAATTCATTCAAATTTAGTTAAAGCTTTTTATATATGCATTGTTTCAGTAAGTACATGATTTGAATCTAAATAAAAATATAATTTTCTTTTAGAAAAGTTCAAGTAGATACATGATTAAAATATTAATATTATTAATAAAGCACCGCATGACCACTTTGGTTTTTCCGTTGCAGGTGCATGCGTGTCACAACTCACACGTATAAGCGAGAGCGTTTCAGACTCACCCTATGCATAGCGAATAAAAATAGTTAATATATACAATATTAAAAATAATATATTAAAAGTTTGTATTAAGTAAAACACGCGGTTAGAAATGCCATCAACTCTTTAGTTTTAGTTTTCCAAAATTTGATAATAAATAGTTTACAAATAATATGAATTTACTACGTACGTATGACGTACGTCTGTATCATGGACTCTCCATTAAGTATTTTATTAGTTTTAATTCCGAAACTAAGAAAAAAAGAATCAGCAATTTATCATTAACATGCAAGGACACCTTTAATATAAGCCACTGCAATTTGGAAAAGAAGACCAATATATTTAACATATAACTTAAGTAATTTAATGTTTATAATATGTATCAATAAATAGCCTGTGTATCGCATGGGTTGATTTGATGGATCTACCATGGCAGTACATAGTGTTGAGAGTTCATGTTAAATAACTCACACAATTAGGAAATAACATGGACTCTAATTTAATAATTCTAAATTTCGTAAATGATAAATACAATGGCATATACATATTGGGCTTTGAGCAAAGTTTCTTATTAATTTAATTCCATTAGTACAGATTCTCTCCTCTATGACAGGTCATCACGTGTTTGAAATTTACGGGCCGTCACAAGGAAATAATCTCAAACAGGTCTAAAAACAGGTCGACGAAGATATACACGCATAGACATTTTTGCCGGGCTCCCATAGAAACCCGTCACCGATGTGTACCATCGTTGACGGGCCCAAAACTACAGCCCGATTGAGGTAACAAGTATAGCCCGACATTATGGCCCGTCACCGATGAGTGCGTCACTGATAGGCTCATACACTGACCCGACAAAGATAACTTTCACAGTCTATAAATACCCCCATCACCCATTGTACTCGTTATCCCATAGTGGGAGGAGGAGGGGGCGAAGTTTTGTCTTTTTTCTAAGAAAATTTAAAAAATAGTAGGTCAATGCCCTTATAGCTTCATGGCTTTCTCACCCTCCAGCTTCTGTCCCCATTCTCGCTGTCATCTTTGTCATCCTTGTGATAGGCTCCTTCTTCCATGTTACCCAAAATGCTCAGGATATCTCCGTCGAAGATGGTGTAAAGTTCGTCTGCATTGATAGGTAAAAAATATGTAAACATTCAAAGCTTTCTATCGCATACTTGCTTGAATACATGATGTTTCATTGTTACTCGGTACAAAGACTTGTATTACTTTGCAAGAAGCTGCTTTGAACGCTAGTATAGAAATGACGAGTGAAAAAAGGCTCATCCTCTCCAATTGGTAATCAAGATTTTATCGACCATGACTCGCTCGTGTAGCATTTGTTTTCTGTCTTTGAAGCTCGAGTTTACATGGTAAGCCTAGACATTGCACCATATCATTTTGAATAAGGCGAGACCAAGGTAGACGAAGAAGGCGTCGGGGTCCCTTCATGGACCAGCAGCGGGATGTCGTGCAGTTGCCAATGAGACGACCAAGGTGATCTACTCCATTGACCGTGACTTGCTGGAGTATGGGATTTGATTCATGCCTTTTGAAGCTCAAGTTTACATGGTACTCTTAGACATGGATCATTCTAACGCACGCGTCTACTACTCATCACAACCACCTCGATAACGAATGGATGCATTGTTGATGAGAAATCTTTTCCACGCGCTGGACTGGGAGATCTGCTTAACTCCAGTATAGGTCCGTCCTTGGCTACCTTTGATGAACTAGGCGTGCCAATTGGTTTGATCTGCTAACCAATAAGAAATAAACAGATACATGCGCTAAGGTTAAGGTTAGATCCTACCAGATCGGCTCAGGGAACCAACATACATATAATTGCTATCCCAAAGCACATTTAAACTAAGTAATTGGGATAGATCGGCTATGCCGAGACAGTATAAACCACTTAATATAAATATACATCAGGATAGTAAACATATGCATTTATAACCTAGCCGATGTTGTAGATCTAATGTGAATCAGCTAGTACTCCGATACATCTTATAAAAAGATATTAATCTAACCTAAATGCGTTAATCCTAGGCCAATCAGCTGTCGGCTGACACCAACAGATTGATACTGGCTTAAGGCATTTAACCAGATTAAGATCTTAACATAAGAGGCAACTTTAATATATCTAATAGTAAATAATGTTAAAAGATAATTAAACCAGATAAGGCCGGCTGAAACCCCGACATTGTCTCTAATCATAAACATCTAGCCGAATAGATCTTAATAATTCTAAGAGTGACTTTATAGGTCATCGTGATGCAACATTAAGTACAAAAAGAAGTACTAGATCTATATGAACCGATGTAAACTCCTCGAGACGGTGGATACAACATATAAACTAGTTCAACATCTAGATCTAGCTTTATCAGCTACTGTCTCCTGAGAGAAACGAGCCGATGGCAAGATAGATCTAGACATTGCTCCAGATTATATGTCGTATATGATAAATTACGTAGTCTATAACATCAGATCTAGAGTATCATGACGATGTAAGCACTAGATTCAACGATACAGACTACTAATGACAAGTGTTTACCTTATTCAGAAGTCGAGATCGATGCAGCCCGAAACGGGATCAAAAACTCATCTAAAAGAAAATAAAGAGGCGATGTGTCGAATTGATTATGTTATGATTATCTATTTTTACATGGGGTCTCGGGTCCTATTTATACCCAAGTACAACAAAGTCCGTGTAGAACACGGTTTTTGTCTATCTATTGTACACGGTAAGACAATATTCCAGGACGTAGTCCCATGCCGCGTTACAAAAGAAATATCTATATAAATCCCTATTTTACAGATACAATTGCCGTTACAGGACTCTATCCATAGATGGCAATATCTTAACGAACATTCGAGAACCGAATCTTCCTTTTATCTTCAAGCTTCTTCATCAGAAACGGTTCCACCTTCTTCTCTGAATCGAAATCGGCTATCGGCTATCCCTATCCAATTGGCCTCAACCGACTGGTCTCCCAGCCGATTTGATCGTGGCTGATGCGGCCTTTGTCTCTTCACAGATCACTTTCCTAATCTGATTCCGCTTCAATTTCGACCTTGAACTTAGGGTTTTAGTTACCAAATCTGGCCGATCATGTCGATTCCCCGACCTCTGAACGACCAAGGCTTGATAATTGGGTTCATAGCTGATGCTGGTTCCCTTTGTATAGCTCCAAACTTCTGACAATCCTGACAACCCTTGTAGTACTTGAAACAATCCTCCAGTATCGTCGGCCAAAAATACCCTGCTCTTCGAAGTAACCATTTCATCTTATGAGCCGATTGATGCGTACCACAGATTCCTTCATGCACCTCTCCGATAGCTACCTTGGCTTGATCAGCACTGAGACACTTGAGCAACACTCCTTCAATCGTCCGATAGTATAAATCTTCATCGAGCAAGACATATCTCAAAACCTTGTAGCACAATTTCCTTGAAGCCGACTGGGAGGGGTTTTGCAGATAGTTGTAGACCTCAAACCTCCAGTCGTCGGCTGTCACGGTGGTAATCTCTATCTCAACATCTTTTGTCATCGGCCTGTAGCCTGATGCCCCTTGAGCTAAATTATTAGCTTCTGTATTCTGCTCTCTAGGGATGTGTTTTAATGTTACTAGTCGAAAGTTGTCCATCAATTCTCGGCATCGTTGATAATAGACCATCAGCACATTATTTTTGCACTCGTATTCCCCTGACAACTGGCTGATGACCAACAGTGAATCTCTCATTATTTTGATGCCGTCGGCCTCAACTTTCTTGAGAAGATGTAGTCCCTTAAGCACTGCCTCGTATTCGGCTTGATTGTTTGTGGCATGGGGGTTGATTGAGAAGGCAAATTCGAAGCTTGCCCCCCTTGGTGATATGATGACCAAGCCGATACCGCATCCATTCGTGCAAACCGAGCCGTCAAACGTCAAAGTCCAAGGCATGATCTCCACCGAGCCGATTGAACCATCTCTGTGTTCTACGATGAAATCAGCTATGGCTTGTCCTTTAACTACCCTGGGTGCCTGATACCTTAAGTCAAATTCTGTTAAAGCAAAAATTCACTTCCCAACTCGCCCTTTGAGTACCGGAGCCGATAGCATATATTTGACTACATCCGCTTTGCATATCACCGTGCACTTGTTGGATAATAAATAATGCCTCAACTTTGTACATGAAAAATACAAGCAAAGACATAACTTTTCCACTGGTGAATATCTTGTCTCTGCGTCCAGCAACCGTCGGCTGAGATAAAAGATGGCTTTCTCTTTTGCTTCAATCTCTTGAATCAGGACTGAGCCGATGGACTTGTCGTCGGCTGATAGGTACATTTTGAATGGTACCCCTTTTTGTGGAGAAATTAGAACTGGAGGTGAGCTTAAGTAATCCTTGATATTGTCCAACGCTTTCTGCTGCTCTGCCCCCAAGTGAATGCTTGATCGGCCTTCAGCCGAAGCAATGGTGTGAATAGCTCCATCTTTTTTGAAAGATTGGCTATGAATCGCCTGATGAAGTTGATTTTGCCGATCAAAGATTGTAGTTACTTCTTGTCCTTCGGAGGCTGTATCGTCTTGATAGCATTAATGCTCCTTAGTGTAACCTCAATCCCTCTCTCATTAACACGAAACCCTAAAAATTGCCCGGCCGACACGCCGAACGCGCATTTCAGTGGATTCATCTTCAGGCTGTATTTCCTTGTCCGCTCCAAAACCTTTCTAAGATCGGCTATATGGTTTTCCATTTCCCTGGATTTGACAACGACATCATCAATGTAAATCTCGACCAGAGAGCCGATCATATCATGGAAAATGTAATTCATGGCCCTTTGATAAGTTGCTCCAACATTCTTTAAGCCAAACGTCATGATGACCCATTCATACAAACCGATTGCTCCTGGGCATCTGAAAGCAGTCTTGTGGATATCTTCTTCGGCCATAAAGATCTGATTATAACCTGCATTAACACCCATAAAACTTATGATCTTGTGGCCAAAAGCAGCATCTACGAGCAAATCGGCTATGGGCATTGGGTATTCGTCCTTAGGGGTAGCTTTGTTGAGGTCTCTGAAATCAATACACACCCTAAGTTTACCATTCTTCTTCATTACTGAAACAATATTTGAAACCCACTCCACATATCGGCAAGACTGAATGAACCCAGCATTGTATAGCCAAGTGATTTTGGCCTTTGATCGCATCATATATATCGGCCTTAAACCTCCTAGGAGGCTGTTTGTACGGTCGATACCCCGGCTTGATAGGAAGTCGATGCTCAACAATAGACGGGCTAAGACCAGGCACTCGAAATACTCCCAAGCAAAACAATCTTTATATTCCTTTAATAAATCGAGAAGCTGGGATCTACAACGAGAAGACAAATTTTTACTAATGTATGTCGGCCTTGTCCTATCTCCCGGACCTATGTCGATTTCTTCTAGCTCGTTGGCCGACATAAAACCTTGCCCAAGCTTGCTATCGTCGTCGTCCGCGGTGTCCTTGCCATAGACGTTTGAGCCCTCCACGACGCCCTCAAAGTAATAGTTGAGGCTCTTCGTCTCCAATAGGCTGTATGGTAGAATCGGACACCTTTAGAAAATCGGCTTGCTAGATTTTGCCGGACAGACAATCAATACCGTCAATTTCCCAAAGTGGCAAATCGGCGTTAGCAACATTCACTGACCTGTCAGCTGGCACGATTTTAATCTTGTCGCCTTGCCATTGGATCAGACTTTGATGCATTGCAGAAGGGACACAACAGTTCGCATGGATCCAGTCCTTCCCAAGTAGCAGGCTGTAAGATCCCTTCCCGTCAATGACAAAGAATGTTGTGGGCACGGTTTTGCTGCAGATAGTTAGCTCAACGTTCAGCACACCCTTGGCCTCTGATGGGTTGCCGCCAAAGTCTTTGAGCACCATGTTCGTCTTGATTAGATCTTCGGCTCCATTGCCCAGCTTCCAAAATGTGGCATAGGGCATGAGGTTGACTGCTGCCCCTCCATCGACTAGAATCTTTGACATCGGCTTCCCATTAACAAATTCTTTCACGTATAGTGGTTTGAGGTGCCGATTGTCAGTCCCCTTTGGTTTTTCAAAAACGGCTTGTTCCGGGGAGAATTCTAGTTTTGCCGAGGTGTCTTCGACACTATCTGCATCGGCCTCTGTGGTGCCGAATTTGGCTGGCAATATGAAAACCATGTTGACCGATGCAGTAGCTTTCCCTTTTCCTTTAGTCGCCCTTCTTGCTTGGTCGGCTGCGCTCTCGTCGGCTGGGGTGTTCTTCTTCTTGAGGCGCCACTGTTTCCTGCCCTGTCGACGTTGTTGATGCTGAATCATCTATTGGACCTCTTCTTTCTGCCCTTCACTTCTTAGCCTCTGAATTCTTCTTTTCTACATTTTAGTGAAGAGGTCAGAAGGGCACCATTGTGAGTTAGCTGATTGCTCATCTTCGGCTTCTTCTTCATAGTATTCATCTTCGTCTTCGTCTTCGAAGAAGTCTTGGTGGCGGCCCAAGCCAATCATGTACTAATTGCCGCCTCTGGTTAAGCTGCACGGCCCTAGGGACGAATTGGGTAGGGCTTTGCATCGGCGGATCCCTGTATTTGTCTTCATGATTGTCGAAACTTGGTTTCGGCAATAGAATTTCTGGGGTCGCAGTCAAGATCGCCAAGCACAATGGGTTAGAAGAAGAAGAAGATTTAGACAGGTTCAGGCCCTCTCGTGAGGTAATACCCTACTCCTGTTTCGGTGGATTCGATCCGCCGAGTGTCTTTATTAATCTCGTGTGTCTAAAGCTCTTGCTTATCAAATTGTATATCTCAGATATCCCTCAAGGGACGCCCCCTACCCCCCTTATATAGTCTTGGGCGGAAGGCTTACAGATCGGAAACCCTATCTTAATCTAAGTTGGTTTCCTTAATCTTACCAAACCGTGACTATAGGCCGATTGCCTTATCTTTATCGGCAATCGTAACACCCAAGTCAAGTTCGGCTTACAGATATGACAGGCGCAATCTATCCCTACCTTCAGTCGGATAAGCTTGCCATGTAGATACCCGATTGCCATAATCTCCACAGTAGCCCCCGAGTCCTTTTCAGTCGACGAGACAACTCAGCTTCAAACCAAAACAGCACACAACCAAAAAACTTCTTTGACCGAGTGCTTTTGGCGCCGAGTGATTCCATCATCTCTGCCTGAATCTTCCCGAGTGGCTCCAAAGACTGTGAAGGGCTGGAAAATATCTAAAAAATTCTTTAAAAATAAATATCTAGGTGCATCTCCTGATGCACCTAATTAGGTGTAGCCCCCGACTATGTGGTTAGTCAAAAACAGACTAAGCATATAGTCAAGAACTATAAAAAATCATTTTGATGTAGATGCCTAGCTCACGCTAAAACAATCATAGAAATCTCATTACTCGGAAAGTTCATACTTATCCGTGTGAATTTGCCTGAGTCATCTCAGAACAAATAATTCAATCTACCCTCATGGGTGAAAAGCACTCGGTAAACTCATGCTTATCCGAGTGGATCTGCCCGAGTAATCCCGGAACAAATATTTCAATCATCCCTCATGGGAAAACGAGCTCTTTCAATCATATAAAAAATATGACCAAGTTATTAAATAGCTTATGCCATAATACTGGTCTCAATCTATAAAGATCTTCACCAAGGTGGAAAAATAGCATTGATCTAATTAATTAGCCAAATGCTAAAAAACCAAACAGCCCTTGTCATCAAGACAGCTATAAAAACTTAGCCGTTGGTCACCTTCCAAGTTGCATCGTGCTAGCTTCTCATGAAGTCAAGCAAACTGCGGTATGGAAGGATTTTCAAAGGTATAGGGCACTCGGACACGCGCATATTGCCAGGGCAAATCTGCTTAAGCTCATCCACTTAAGTCCCTAAGGACACGCGTCAGGCCACACCTTAGCCGGGCCGTAGATTTTCTTATGGGCTTCGCCCAATCACCAGAAAACCTAGCGCAACCCTCAAATCTTTCTATAAAGGCGCGAGGTCGTCCCCGCCTCTTCATCTTCCAAAATTCCCTTTTCACAATACTGTTCACCGCTTCATTGCGGAGAACCCTAGACTCGCGCGCTCCCAAATCCATCCATCTAGGAACTCTCTCTCTGCAACAACCAGCTTCCGCAGCCAAATCTCCCACGTTCCTTTGTCAAAAGCCCAACCCTTTCCGACCAGATCCACTTCCTATCAACACCACTCTCATGGCGGAGGAAAAGAGGATTCCGTTCGACCAATGGGCCGCTTCGGATGTGAGGGAATCCACCCTCAAGGAAATGGTGAAGCACGGCGTGCTTCCGCCAGAGGAGATCGTGGGATGGCGCCCGGCGGCGGGGGAGGACTTCCCGACCCCGAACACCGGTGAGCTCGTCGTTTTTACTTCTTTTTTCTACTGCGGGTTCAGCCTTCCCACCTCCGTATTCTTCCGAGGGCTTCTGGAGTACTATGGGCTTCAACTCTACCATCTGAACCCCAACTCAATGCTCCACATCACCCTCTTTATTCATGTGTGCGAAGCATTCCTTGGCATCCTCCCCCACTTCCAACTCTTCCGGCGCATGTTCTATCTCAAACCACATCCAAACAAGGACCACCCATGCGTCGTCGGCGGGGCAGGTTTCCAACTCCGCGGATCTCTCCGCAAGGAGTATTTTTCTCTTCCTTTGAAGTCTTCCAATAAGGGATGGCATGCGGGCTGGTTCTACGTTAGCAACCTCGAACCTAGCCTGCCAGCCTTCGTCGGTCTTCCCCCTGTCCCCAGGCCATCTTGGAGCACTGTTTCAGTAGCCCAAGATTGGGACGAGGCCAACGAGCTGCTCGCGAAGATCCTGGCGATGAAACAAAGAGGTCTTCGCGGGGAACAGATCACTCGGCACTTCATCAGGTGCCGACTGGCGCCGATCAAGGAACGGTCGAAGCCGGCCTTCGAGTATGAAGGCGGAACGGACCCCAATCGGGAAGATCCAGATCCACTCAAGTACGAGATCCTGAAGATCTGTATGTACAAGCTCTTCTCGACTGGAATTGCAGTTGAGCGGGCCCTCATTCTGCCGGTTCTTCCCTTCAGCATCCACCGACCTCCTCCTCCGGTAAGCCGATTGGTTGCTTCATAGTATCTTTCAATCTTGACATCTTGTCTCTTAACATTGTACACTCTTTCTTCTGCAGGAAAACGCCTCTATCACCTCCAACCCATACAAGGTGTCCCACGACGACGCGCCGCGTCGCCTCGCCAAGAAGCCGGCTGGCGGGATCAAGATCCAAGGCGACCCGGTCGGGAAGCGAGCGGCGTCGAGTGAAGACTCGAACAAGCGTGCGAGCAAGAGGAGGCTGATTATCGAGGACTCGGATGACGACGTCCCGGCTCCTCCCACCGAGACCCCACCTTTAAGACGATCGCCGCGGACGGCGCCAAAGATCGCCGGTCATCCGGTATGCTCAAACCGAAGTCGAACTTTTCTTTATCTTCACCCCTGCCGTGTTCGCTTTCGCAGGAGGCCCCAGGACATAGATCCTGTCGGGGGGAGTGAAGGACCGACCCCAGCCGCTGCTCCCGAGGTGCCAAGGCCAGCAGAGCCAAAGCCCCGGAGCCCACAACCAAGTGCGAACGCTCCGGGGAAACAACCTTCGCCTCCGAAGGAGGATGCCCGAGGAAGGAGCTCGCCGCGCATGGGATATCCCGACCGGAAACCGCCGCCGCCGGAAACCCGAGGCCGCGGCTCAAGCGCCCGATCGGGTCCACTCGACGTGGAGTCGAAGAAGGAGGCCAGCCGGACCGCTCCACCTAAGCAGGCGGCCGCCAAAACCGGTGAGATTTGTTCCAAAGTACTCTTTTGCTCTTTCAGTTTGAATCTTTCATGTCTTCATTTGTCCTTCTCGTTTGCCAGCCACAGTGGAGGAGATTCCCAGGTTGCAGTCCTCTGAAACCTGGGTTCCCCGATTAGGATCGAGTGGCGGGACGCGGAAGGCGAGAGGCAGGGCATCATCCTGGACCGGCAAGCCGAGAAAGATGAAAGGGATGCCCTTGTCGAGAGCCTGAACGAAGCGACCCGGCTGCTCAACGTAAGCCTTCGTCTTTCTCTTTAATTGTATTTTCATTACTTTTCAGTCAGTCACTCTTCTGCTTTCGCGCACAGAAGGAGTATTGTCGCTCCATGGCAAAATCTGAGGTGCTGGAGAAGTTGGTTCCCCACCTGAACTCCTTAGAGGACGTTCAGCGACAGCTGAAGGCCACTCGGGAGGAGGCCGCGTCAAGGGAGGCGGCTTTAAGGAGGGAGATCGCAGAGCTTCGGGAGGCGAACCTCGACCTCCGAGGATCAATCGGAAGTAAGCCCGTTTCTCCAAATTTCTTCATGGTTCCCATGTTAATTTCGGTTGTTGACGATCTTCCTTTGTAGAAAATTCTTCGGAGGTCCATTCGCTTCAAGTCCAGCTGGAGGCAGTCAGCCTCGACAAAGCCGAGATAGAGGCCGAGTTCGAAGGTAAGCTTCTTTGGAGTAAAACTTCTTGCGCTGCTTCATTTCTGAGTACTTTGAATGATCCGGAACTTTTGGCAGCTTACAAGGTAAAGACCCGAGCCCAATACGACGTCTTGCTTGGGCGGGTCAAACGAAGCGACGAAATGCGGGAAGAGGTCGCCAATGCCGCCATGCCGATCTTGCTGTCCTTATTCGATCAAGGAGTTGGGACCGGTTCGCTGGAGCCGATCAAAATATTCGACAAGCCGCGGCGGCTCCCGACCGATCCGGCCAATATCACCGAAGCACCAACATGGGGCTGGTCGGCTCTTGCACGTACCAAGTCCCTTTACCCCGAGTGGATATCCACTCGGTCGGGAAGGCTTTGGCGACGGAACGAGACGAGCGAGCCTTGGACATGCTTGAGTGAGGCGCAGGAGGCGGCGAAGAAAATATCCCTTGATGTAGTAAACAATTTCAAGATTTGATTTGTCTTTCTGACTTTGTCTTGTAAATGTCGCATAACCATGACGCTCTGATGTAGAACTTGTGATATATTTAGTTTATTTATGTTAATGCCTTGATCCGAGTTTTTGTGTGAAATTTCTTAAGTAGTTTTCGTCTGACTGTTACCAAGCCTAGGCTCGATTAGGTCATCGGAAAACTCTCAGTCCTTAGACACAGAACTCGAATCGAGGACCATTAAATGATGATAAACCAAATCATGCACATAAGTTGATGAGGTAAACTTGAGCTTTATTGACATGTGTACAGCCCCCGACTGCTAACTCAAGAAGTCATCTTGCTTGAGGTTGGCAGTCAAGGAAAACATGAGGCCTTAGCCAAATTAGGCATAGAATCGTCGAAGATGCTCGATGTTCCAGGAGTTCTCCACCATAGACCCGTCTTCGCGCTTTAGCCGGTATGCACCGGGTCGAGTCACTTCAGCGATTATGTATGGTCCTTCCCATAAAGGAGACAACTTGTGTCGGTCTTTGGTGGTCTGGATCTTGCGTAGGACCAGGTTGCCAACAATGAAAGCTCGTGCTCGCACGTTGCGACTGTGGTATCTTCTGAGCCCTTGAAGGTATTTGGCCGACTGGATGAGGGCTGCCTCACGGGCCTCTTCCAATCGGGTGAGGTCATCCACTCGGTCAGGGTCGTAGTGTTCATCGTTGAAGCTGCGGACCCGGAGGGACTCATACTCCATCTCGTTTGGCAACATGGCTTCTGCGCCATAAACCAAAAAGAAAGGAGTTTGGCCGGTAGCCCGACTGGGTGTGGTTCGCAGCGACCATAAAACCGAGGGAAGTTCTTGGACCCACTTGCCAGCGTAAGGGTTTAGGCGGTCGAAAACGCGGGCCTTGATGCCTTGGAGGACCATGCCGTTGGCTCGCTCGACTTGACCGTTGCTTTTGGGGTGAGCTACTGATGCGTAGCAGATCTTGATTCCGAAGTCTTCGCAGAATTCCTTGAAGATGCCTCCCGTGAATTGAGTCCCATTGTCAGTTATGATTCTGTTTGGGATGCCGAAGCGGTGCACGATGTTGAGGAAAAAGTCACGTGCTTTGTCAGCAGTAATTGTGGCGACCGGTTTGGCCTCAATCCACTTGGAGAACTTGTCGATTGCGACGAAGAGGTGTGTGAATCCTCCTGGAGCTTTCTTGAAAGGGCCAACCATGTCCAGCCCCCATACCGCGAACGGCCAGGAGAGTGGAATTGTTTGAAGCTCCTGGGCCGGGACATGGCTTTGTCGGGCGAAAAACTGGCAGCCTTCGCAGGTTCGTACGACTTTATCCGCGTCGGAGACCGCGGTAAGCCAGAAGAAACCTTGCCTGTAAGCTTTGCCGACTAGAGTGCGTGCTGCCGCGTGGCTTCCGCATATGCCCGAGTGGATGTCTTGGAGTAGCTGTTTCCCTTCTTCGGGTGTGATGCACCTCATTAGAATTCCGGAGGGGCTTTTCTTGTATAGATCGGAGTTAACCATGACGTACGCTTGGCAACGACGCCGGACGCGTTCTGCTTCATCCCGGTCATCCGGAAGCTCTTGCTGGGTTAAGAATTTGATGAGCGGCGTCCTCCAGTCGGTTTCGGTCATGGCGACTTCGTTCGTGGTTTGCTCGGTGAGAGCTGTCTTTGCCGTGATGGTTGGTTCGTAGAGATGTTCGACAAAGACGTCTGTTGGGGCAGCTTCGCGCTTAGATCCGAACTGTGCCAGCTCATCGGCGGCTTCGTTGTTATGTCTCAGGACGTGTGAGAGTTCGAGCCCGTCAAACTTGTCCTCAAGCTTGCGGACCTCTTGCCGGTAGGCCTCCATTGTGTCGTTTAGGCAGGACCAGTCCTTCATCACTTGATTGACGACCAGCTGGGAGTCGCCTTTCACAATAAGCCGACGTATCCCGAGTGAAACTGCGAGGCGCAGTCCATGTAGAAGAGCTTCGTACTCGGCAACGTTGTGTGAGGCGGAGAAGTGGAGGTGAAGGACATATCTTAGCCTTTCCCCAGTCGGGGAGATCAGCACGACTCCTGCTCCCAAGCCGGTGATCCTCTTGGATCCGTCGAAGTGCATGGTCCAGTGTTGGAGGTCTTCCCGAGACACGTTTTCTTGCTGTTCAGTCCACTCGGCCAGGAAGTCCGCTAAGGCTTGTGACTTTATGGACGTCCTTGCCTTAAAAGTCAAGTCCAGCGGCATCAGCTCTAGGGCCCACTTGGCGATGCGTCCGGTTGCCTCCCGGTTGTGGATGACGTCGCCGAGTGGGAAAGAGGTGACGGCGGTGACCGAGTGACCCTGAAAATAGTGTGCCAATTTCCTCGCGGTTATTAGAACACCATAGAGCAATTTTTGTACCTGAGGGTAGCGGATTTTGGCTCCTGCCAATACTTCGCTAACAAAGTAGATTGGCCTTTGAATCTTCTGAGCCCGTCCTTCTTCCTCGCGTTCGACCACGAGGACCGTACTAACCACTTGGTGAGTGGCTGAGACGTACAGCAGCAGAGGTTCCGGGCCGAGGCGAGGCGACGGGTGGCGTGGTAAGGAACTCTTTGAAATCTTCAAAGGCTTGGTTGGCTTCCGCGGTCCACCGGAAGTCGTCTCGTCTTCTTTAGCGATCCAAGAAGGGCATGCCTCGTTCGCCGAGTCGGGATATGAAACGGCTTAGTGCCGCCATGCAGCCAGTGAGCTTCTGGATGTCCTTTTGGTTACTCGGGGGCTTCATGTTTAAGATGGCATTGATCTTCTCTGGATTTGCTTCAATGCCGCGATGTGACACCATGAAGCCGAGCAGTTTGCCTGATGGGACACCGAAGGTGCACTTCTCCGGGTTTAACTTCAATCTGAAGGCCCGGATGTTTGCAAAGGTTTCTTCTAAGTCGGCAATCAGGTCTTCTTTCTGCTTGGTCTTGATGACAACATCGTCGACATAAGCTTCAACGTTCTTGCCGATCTGCGTCTGGAAACATCTTTGTATCATACGTTGATATGTTGCTCCGGCGTTCTTCAGGCCAAAAGGCATGGTGATGTAGCAGTAGGCCCCAAACGGCGTGATGAACGAAGTCTTCAGGCAGTCGGATTCTTTTAGGCTGATCTGATGATAGCCCGAGTAACAGTCCAGGAAGCTCAAGAGTTGGCTGCCGGCTGTTGAGTCGACGACTTGGTCGATACGAGGTAGCCCGAACGGGTCTTTGGGGCAGGCTTTGTTGAGGTCGGTATAGTCAACGCACATGCGCCATTGCCCCGTCTTCTTGCGGACCAGGACTGGGTTGGCTAACCAGTCGGGATGAAGGACTTCTTTAATGAAGCCGGCAGCCAAGAGCTTTGCGAGTTCTTCTTTGATCGCGTCTTTTCGATCCTGTGCGAATCTGCGTAATCGTTGTTTTATCGGTTTGGCGTCATCTTTGACGTTCAAAGAGTGCTCGATCACCTCCCTAGGAATTCCAGGCATATCGGATGGTTTCCAAGCAAAAACATCTTTATTATTTTGGAGGAAGGTGACGCGCGCGCTTTCCTATTTGGGATCTAGATCAGCGCCGATTACAGCAGTTTTCGAGGGATCCGACGGATCAAGGAAGATCTTCTTGGTCTTGGCATCGCCGGATCCTGATTTGGCTATCTTCTTCGCGGGGACTTCGCCCTCTGCCGAAGTTGATGCAGCCAATCGGATTTCTTGTTGGCCACGTAATCTCTCGCGAGATTGGGCCATGTCGCAGCTCTCCTTATCGCAGGTGAAGGCTAGCTTCACGTCGCTGCGAAGAGTGATGACGCCGTTGGGACCCGGCATCTTCATGCAGAGGTAGGTGTAGTGAGGGATCGCCATGAACTTGGCAAGCGCAGGCCTTCCGATGATAGCGTGATACGCTGTTTCGAAGTCGGTCACCTCAAAGGTGACGTTCTCCGTTCGGAAGTTCTCTCGGGCTCCGAAGGTGACTGGGGGAGATATGCCCGAGTGGTGTAGAAGACAGCCCTAGGATGACTCCGTGGAAGGGGCTGAGCTTGCCTTTAGTTCGGCCCTCGGGATCTCGCATCTCATCCATGGTCTTGGCGAACAGGATGTTGAGGGCGCTGCCCCATCGATGAGGACGAGCTTAAGCTCGATGTTGCGGACCACGGGGTCCGGGACGAGTGGATAGCGCCCGGGTGAACCACTCGGTCGGGATGATCCGAGCGGTCAAAGGTGATGGCCACTTCCGACCATCGCAGACGAGGGACTTCGGGTTGAGCCGCGTTGACCTCCCGGCCGCTAGCTTCGTTTCCTCTTGGACTCATAGGCTAGCGGACCTCCGAAGATGTGGTTGAGCTCCCCACCGGGTCTTGAAAAGGTTCGGCATTTTCGGCCGCGTTGTTCTTTTTGGCGCTGACGGGCCGGCCTTGTCGCCTGGCTTCTTGTTGAGCGCGCCGCGTATTGTTCGGCGAACCGCTTGTAGATGAAGCGTCCTTCGCCGCGTGCTTATGATTTGGATGATGGGTGCATTGGGCGTTCATGATGGCATCGTAGGCGGCGACTGGGACGGCGTTGAATGTTGGAGGTTGCGGCCACTAGGTCTTCAGATCGGCGCTTGCGATCTTTCTAGCCTTGGTTGTCGTTGTTGCCACCATCCTTCTTAGGATTTCGGCTTCCTCCTGCTTGCTTGTCCTCCCTTCTGTCGGGCCGATCTTGACGGGCAGCTTTAATGGCGTCATTGGATTTGGTGTACGAATTCGTCGTCTCGAACATTTGCTTCACCGTCTTCGATGGCTTGCGTTCGAACTTCCCGATGAGCGGCTCATCACGGACTCCCTTTTGGAAGGCGGCGATGATGATGTCATCAGTGATGTTCGGGATCTTGTTGTGCTTCTCGGAGAAACGACGGATGTAATCCTTCAGGGGCTCGTCCGGCTTCTGGATGACGTTGTAAAGGTCGAAGTGTGTGCCGGGCCTTTCGAAGGTACCTTGGAAGTTGGCGATGAAATGATCCCTCAGCTCGCTCCACGAGCCGATTGAGCCTCTTGGCAGGCTCGTGAGCCAATTTCTGGCTGAGTTTGCGAGGGCCACGGGCAGGTAGTTGGCCATGGCTTTGTTGTCGCCACCTGCAGCTCGGATGGCTAGGGTGTATACGGTTAGCCAAGATTCAGGGTCGGTCTTGCCATCGTACCTTTCAATCCCTGTAGGCTTAAAGCCACTCGGCCAATGCACTCGGCGGAGCTCCCGAGTGAAGGCCGGTACTCCATCGTCGCCGCTGTCGGGTGATCCCCTCCGATCTTCCCGGGTGCGTCGGTCGCGCTCTTGGTAGCGGCGATCGAGGACTTCCCGCAGATCACTCGGCGGGGTCTTCGGTTGGCTGGTTGGGTAGCTGGAACTGTTGCGGCGGACTCGGTGATGGACGGGTGGACGTCCGTGTCGTTTGTCGCGGGAGTCGACCGTCTGCTCTTGGTATTTTAGCGTAGACTCGCGAGGTGGGCCTCTTGGCCTGGTTGTCGACCGAGCCGGCTCGGGCCTCCTATAGTCTCCTGACTTTAGAGGTGGAAGCCGGCTTTTGTCCGCGTTTCGGCCACGATTCGCCGGCCTTCGTGCCGAAGTGGTGGGATGGCCGTTCGCCGTGGCAGCGACGATGGTCTTGATCTTGTCGAGTATTGGAGTCACGTTGGCCGGAGCCATCTCTATGACGGTGTCCAAGAGCGTGAGTGCGGCGACAACGTTCTGCTGTGGCGTCTGGAAGATGTTGGTGTTGCGGACCCGTGTTTGGAGGATGGCCTCCTGGGCGGATCGTCCGGCTGCACGTACATCCTGCTTTCTTTTGTCAGCCTCGTCCTTGCGTTGTTTCTCCTCCTCGGCTGTCTTGCGCTCAAGCTCCACCCTGGCTCGCTCTTCTTCGGCAAGCCTTCTGGCCATGGCTGAGTCGGACTCGTCCGGCTCGGCCATAAGGACGTCGAAGCACTTCGGCTCGTAATCCATGCGGCAGTCAGAGTTGTCAGCTTCGTCAGAAGGGATGCCGTAGAGGTTGTCGAAGCCGGCGGAGCTGAGGTATCCATTGAGCTCCGAAGATGAGCAGGAGCCGAATGATGGGAGGATGACTGCAACCTCCCTTGATCCTGGGTAACCCGGATCTGGATCGTTCCAATCTGAGTCATAGCTTGGGGGAGTAGGCTCCTCCGAGTGGATCGCCGCCAACTCGGGGGAGAGAAGTTTGCTGACAATCTCGGCGACGTTTGGTAACCCAAACGGTATTGAGAGGTCTTCATCTGAGTAGATCGCTTCCGTTGGGGAGGCGAGAAGATTGGCGCAGATTTCGGCGGTATTCGGTAATCCGAATGGTGCCGAGTGAAGTCCGTCGTCGGAGAGAGTAGGTCGCATCTTGGTCTTCAAGATGTCTTTGTAGATCTCGGCGCTATTGGGGAGCCCGAATGGCGCCGAGTGGGTCTTTCCATCTGACTGGTTTGAGTCCGAGTCGAAGGAGGAGTCGTTGAAGAAGTTGGCGGCGAAGTCGCCGAATCCTGAGGGAGATCCCATCACGCTTGTCAGCGAGATTGTTGAAGAAGTCTCGACGCGCGAGCCCCTACCTGGCGCGCCAACTGTCGAAACTTGGTTTCGGCAATAGAATTTCTGGGGTCGTAGTCAAGATCGCCAAGCACAATGGGTTAGAAGAAGAAGAAGATTTAAACAGGTTCAGGCCCTCTCGTGAGGTAATACCCTACTCCTGTTTCGGTGGATTCGATCCGCCGAGTGTCTTTATTGATCTCGTGTGTCTAAAGCTCTTGCTTATCAAATTGTATATCTCAGATATCCCTCAAGGGACGCCCCCTACCCCCCTTATATAGTCTTGGGAGGAAGGCTTACAGATCGGAAACCCTATCTTAATCTAAGTTGGTTTCCTTAATCTTACCAAACCGTGACTATAGGCCGATTGCCTTATCTTTATCGGCAATCGTAACACCCAAGTCAAGTTCGGATTACAGATATGACAGGCGCAATCTATCCCTACCTTTAGTCGGATAAGCTTGCCATGTAGATACCCGATTGCCATAATCTCCACAATGATATTCACCGCAGGCCGGGCAGTTGTCGATCGTCGACATCTTCATCCCCGATTCCCAGCAGAATAGGAAAAACTCGCAGCGCCAGTGCGGGTCGCAACCGCTGTGGTTTCTGACGAATTGGAGTCCCCTAACCTCAAGTTCCCTGATGTAGGGCTTGCCGCGCCGGGCCTCCACTTCATCGCGAAAGCATTGTTGAAAATGGGGCATGGGTCCATGCGGCTGGGTCACCGATTGACCGATCGGCCGGTGGAATGCACCATGTTGACAGATGCGGCTTGATCTCCGGTCGGCCTCTTCTCAGCCTTAACCCGTTTGAGTGTTTCAGCTAAGCCGTACGCCATTCTGTTCTGCCGATCAGCTCGCTTGAGGCCGGCTTGGACCATGTTGACCGGGAAGGGGTTGCCATCAACTTTCATCGGTCGAGGTGACTCGGCAAACTTTAGCTTCCCAGCCTCGATGGTCGACTGGATCTGCTGCCTGAAAACCTTGCAGTTATTAGTGCTATGGGTGGTGGAGTTGTGCCATTTACAGTACTTCTTCTTCTTGATTTCATCAACCGACGGGATCACGTGATGGCCGGTAGTTTAATTTGTTTCTCCTTTAGCAACAAGTCAAAGATCCTATCGGCTTTAGTGATGTCAAAGTCGTACTTTTCCTCCTTGGCCGTTTTCAGCAGCCGCTGGCAAACGATGACCTTTTTATTCTTGGTCCATTCGGCCGCGGCAACTTCTGCGTCATTGTCGCTTGCATCTGAGTCAGTCTCAACGATGACGTGGGCAACCTTCTTGACGGCTTTCCTTGATTCTTGGAATCGCTGGTCGTGGGCTGTTACCCTTTGTGCCAGATGGGCCAAGCTGTCAAAGTCTTGAGCCGAAAACCTTTCACAGATTGGCACCAGAAGCCCATGAAAAGCCAAATCGGCTAGTTGGGAATCGGATAGCACCAGGCTATAGCAGCGGTTCATCATTTCTCTGAATCTCTGGATGTAGTCCTGAACCGATTCCTCATGCTTCTGCCTGATGCTTGTCAAGTCCAACAACTTCATCTCGTGGTTGCCGATGTAGAAATAGCTATGGAACTGTTTCTCGAGATCAACCTAGCTCTGGATGGAGTTGTAAGGCAATAAAGAAAACCATATAAAGGCCGATCCTGATAGTGAGAGCAAGAATAAATGAACCCTCAGGGCATCTCTAGCCGATGCCTCCCCACATTGAGCCAGGAATCGGCTGACGTGCTCGTACGTAGAGGTATTGTCCTGCCCTGAGAACTTGGAGAAGTCTGAAACCTTGTACCAGTTTGGGAGTGGCACTCTCTCAAAATGTTTCGGATATGGATACTGATACATGTTACCAGAATCTTTTGGCTTGAGGCTGAATTGATCGCGCATTACGTCGACAATCAAATTGGCCCAAGTCTTGTTATCTTGAGCTTGCTGTATCGGCTCATATTGATCGTATTGGATGAGTCCTTGCCGATATTGAGGTAGCGGTGTCTGTGGCTGGTAATGTTGGTCATGCTGGCCTCCCTGGTACTGATATTGAGTTGTGTCGACGGCGGGAGGCGGCCGATTCACCGGTGGTGGTGATTGGTCAGGGAAGAGCCGACGACCGCCGGCATTGTACTATGCCCCTTGAATGAGGTTGGCAACCGGTTCTTACTGCCGATTGAAGTCGAACATGCCGGCTAGTTGTTCCTCGGAAGGAGGTTGCTGGCGGTTCAGAACGACGGGCAGTGGCCTTGAAGCCGATGCAGATGCATTCGGTTGACTGAGGACTCCTCCTGGTGGCCCCGACTGTACCGGTGGTGGCATCGCCTGGTTCTGGGATGCCAAAACCCTATAGTTGGGAAACTGGCCATCAGTGAAATAGGTTGGCCCTCGTTGCCTAGCCTAGGAGATCTGCTTAACTCCAGTGCAGGTCCGTCCTTGGCTACCTCTGATGAACTAGGTGTGCTAGTTGGTTTGATTTGCTAAGCAACAAGAAATAAATAGATACATGCGCTAAGGTTAAGGTTAGATCCTACCGGATCGGCTCAGGGAACCAACTTACATATAATTGCTATCCCAAAACATATTTAAACTAAGTAATTGGAATAGATCGGCTATGCCGAGACAATATAAACCACTTAATCTAAATATACATCACGATAGTAAATATATACATTTATAACCTAGCCGATGTTGTAGATCTAATATGAATCAGCTAGTACTCCGATACATCTTATGAAAGATATTAATCTAACCTAAATACGTTAAACCTAGGCCAATTGGCTGTCGGCTGACTCCAACAGCTTGCTACTGGCTTAAGGTATTTAACCAGATTAAGATCTTAACATAAAAGGCAGCTTTAATATATCTAATAGTAAATAATGCTAAAAGATAATTAAACCAGATAAGGCCGGCTGAAACCTCGGCACTGTCTCTAATGATAAACATCTAGCCGAAAAGAACTTAATAATTCTAACAGCGACTTAATAGGTCATGGTGATGCAGCATTAAGTACAAAAAGAAGTACTAGATCTATATGAACCGATATAAACTCCTCGAGACGGTGGATACAACATATAAACTAGTTCAACATCTAGATCTAGCTCTATCAGCTACTGTCTCCCGAGAGAAACGAGCCGATGGCAAGATAGATCTAGACATTGCTCCAGATTATATGCCATATATGATAAATTGCGCAGCCTCTAACATCAGATTTAGAGTATCATGACGATGTAAGTACTAGATTCAACGATACATACTACTAATGACAAGTGTTTACCTTATTCGAAGGTCGAGATCGATGCAGCCCGAAACGGGATCAAAAACTCGTCTAAAAGAAAATAAAGAGGCGATGCGCCGAATTGATTATGTTATGATTATCTATTTTTACAGGGGGTCTCGGGTCCTATTTATACACTAGTACAACAAAGTCCGTGTAGAACACGGTTTCTATCTATCTACTATACACGGTACGACAATATTCTGGGACGTAGTCCCATGCCACGTTACAAAAGGAATATCTATACAAATCCCTATTTTACAGATACAATTTCCGTTACAGGACTCTATACATAGATGGCAATATCTTAACGAACATTCGGGAACCGATTCCTTTTATCTTCAAGCTTCTTCATCAGAAACGGTTCCATCTTCTTCTCTAAATTGAAATCGGATATCGGCTGTCCCTATCCAATTCGGCCTCAGCCGATTGGTCTCCCAGCTGATTTGATCGTCGCCGATGCGGCGTCTGTCTCTCTGTAGATCACTTTTCCAATCCGATTCCGCTTCAATTTCGACCTTGAACTTAGGGATTTGGTTACCAAATTTGATCGTTAACACATGCATGCATTGCAAAAAGACATGACTGAACTGACTTATGATTTTGGACCAAGACGTGGTCCCCCTGGCTTTGAGGGGAAACTCTTGAAAGCTTACAAACTCAAATCATGTCTCTGTGGCTCTAAGCAATGTTGAGGTTTGATAGACTTTCAAATTCAGTATTTTTACATCCGAGATGTTTCAAGTAGTATTTGAACATCTCGGATGTTCAAATACTGAACTGTAAAGTTCATTACTGCCTGATATATCTAAAATGCTCAGGTAGGCAGTAATGAACTTTTTAAAGCCCGTTCAGTATTGTACAGTTTAGTATTCTAAAGCCCATCACATATGTTCTTCAAATTCCTTGAAAAGAACGTGTTGATTCAGATCTACACATTATGGCGAAAAATTTCTAAGTCCTCGAAAAACCCTAGCGCCGCCGCCATCTCTTGCGTCCTCTCTCGCCACCACCGAGCGTCGTCGGCCGTCCCCGAGCCTGAAGCCATCCTTCCTCGCTGCCACGGAGCACTGCCGGCCATCCTCAAGCCTTGCGCCATCCTCCCTCGCTGCCACCGAGCACCGCCGGCCGTCCCTGAGCCCGGCGTTGTCCTCCCTCGCCGTCGCCACAGAGCGCCGCCGCCAGGTTAGTTCATATATAGCTTCGGATCCATGCTGAAATGTCATTTATTGCATAGCTTCGGATGTTGTATTACTATTCATGTATGCCATAACTTCGTATGTTGTAATGCTGTTCATGTTGCACCAATACGACAAACCCTCGCCGTGGATACGGGGATACGGGGATACATCAGAGGCTGCGCTGTTCCGGCCAGCCACTGCACGGCGCCAGCGAGTAGGGGCGTAGGGCGGTGAGGAGGCGCAGTGCACCTGTCTTTTTTTACCGATCAGTGAGTGGATTCAATTGTTCATTTTTTACTAGCAGTAAAAAAAATTTTAGATACCACAAATGAGAGAGAAATCGATAATTTTTCATGTAACTTGCTTTAGTATTATTTGAATGTTTTAAGTATTTTACAACATAGTAATATTTGTATGTCTTAAGCACTTACAACTTGATTGCTAACAAAATTTAGTAATTTGAGTTTGTTAGTAAAGTCAATGTGTCAATGACAATAATATTCACATGTTATTACAGTGGAAACTTACTACGCATTCTCTGAAATATGAACACTATTATTTCACTTAATGTTTGAATAATTAATGGATAGTAGTATCATCCAAAGCTCAAAATGAAAATGTTTAAGTCCCCTATCTCTTATGACTATGTCTCAAAATGAAAAAGTGAATCATTTTGATAGTTTATACGGAAAAAATGAGCCAAAAATCTTGGAAGGATGTGCACAATTGGATCGAGTATTTGCCGGATATATATTTTCTTCTGTTATATTATTTAGTGTTAAGCACGTGTAGAAATCCTACTGTTAATGACAACTCCTACTGTTAATTTTTTCATTTTGTGATTCAGTAAGCTATTTAGAGGATGTCTCAACACGACGAATCAATGTCAGCGATAACTAGTGGGTCCAGAAGGACACGGATCCTTAGAAGCCCTAACAAAATCCCAAAGGAACGTTACACCATAACAGAGATGGACCTTCTAGGAGTGTCGTCCGCTCCCCCGAATGTGCCCATGAATTTCAAGACGATCTGCGGGATAATAGGGAGACAGACCTCCAGTATTTTGCATGATCACATCAAGGAGGTGCTGGACATGGAGAAGGAAACTGTTTGGCTGAAGTTCAAGGAGAGCTTCAAATATCCTACAGCCGACGAGGACAAGCTAAAGCAGACGACTTTCCAGACGATGGGACATGCTTGGAAGAGCTTTAAGTCCAAGCTGGTCATCGACCACGTTCTCAAGCCTAGCACCCTGGATGCATTTGAGAAATACCTTCACGGCATCACCTCCTCACGTTAGCCATGTAGGAGGAGTTCTACTGAAGAAATCAACTGCCGAATCCCGAGCCAGAAAGCGATGCTTATAGGGCACTTCAGGCTCGATATGTGCACCCGCAGCGGCGGCAGCGGAGGATATACGGGGAAGCAGGAACAATGACAGAAGGAGGATGAGGCGGAAGAGGCATCAAACGCGCCACCTCCATTTGCCGATATCCCACACCCACATGCAAGGAGCTGGACAAGGGCAAGGGCCATGAAGAATAGCGATAGGACGTTCACTGTGCCAAATCCCCAGGATCAACAAGTTTACAAAAATATTGTGTCTCACCTTACTATGTTTAATGTCTCACCTTATGCAGAATGGGGACGCTTGAATGTAGAGCAACCTATAATAAAGTAGGATTCCTCGATCCAGGGATTGTCAATTCCAATCATATTGATGATGACCCAAGGTCTCAAATATGGGTGTTGGACTACCTCTACAACTCTTTTGTCAAGCTTAAGGACATGAATATGATCCTTTTGCCCTACAACTTTGAGTAAGTATGACATTCGTTGTTGTACATACCAGTTGTGCTTGAAGGTGTTAATTGCTTGCTCCCTTTGTATGCAGCCATCACTGAATCGTTCTTGCCATCCATATAAATGAATCTAGGATTGTCATCATGGATGGATTAAGGAAACCACAAGAAGCTTTTCAATCCGTCATTGACATCCTAAATAAGGCACTTGTGAAGTATAGTAAAAAGTATCATCGACATGCTCCATGTGCCGATATATTTCGGGTTTGCTGCCATCGTTGGTGCCAATGTCAGGAACCAGGCACGAGCGTATGTGGTTTCTACGTGATGAAATTTGTGTGGTTTTAACTAGAGGACCGTAACTGGCACATTTTAGATTCTGAGGTTTGCCATATTTGTTAAGACGTAAATACACGTGTCTAAACACATATTACGTTTTCACATATTCATTCATTTGTACAAATTAGATCTCCCTAAGAGTCAGTTATTGCCACATGTTTGCTTAGCTTTCGCTGAACAACTCTGCGGATTCATCTTTCGATATGTCATCTCGTCGGGTGACGCATATCATGTTTTGAAAGCTTCAGATGGGCTAATGGCTTTCCTTGAGGCTGGTATCCCTAGTTACACTTTAGACAATCGACCGATGCCAAAGAATAAGCATTAGAGTCGATCGACCACAAAGAACAATTTTGATAATCATTTGTAAATTACAATTTTGTTAAATGTGTTCATAAGAAATATGTGAATAATGGATGTGTTTGTGGATAGATGTGTGAATATCATATATATGTGAATGTATGCGAATTTCAGGTATATGTGAATGTATGTAAAAGTGGATGCAAAGTGGAAAGAGATCTTTATTTCTATAATTTTTGCAGCGAGCATGGCTAGCAAAGGCCATATGCTAACCAAAAAATAATATTTTTTTGAGAAAAACTCATTGGTGACGGGCTTTAAAGGAAGCCCAATGGAGATGACAGTCATCCATGATGGGTGTAAATTAAAGCCCGGTTAAGTTGTTAGTCACCCGTGACAGGCATAATTTAAAGCCCGATTGAGTAGTTCGTTATTCATGACGGGTTTTAGTTGTCGCTCGTTTGAGATTGTATAATTGGTAGCGGACCCTTGTTTGATTGGTCTTCTGAGTCAAACATATCGGTGACTGGCCTAAGTTTAGGCTCGACAAAGATAATTTAAAACGATGACAGGCTTTTGCCCGACAAAGATGACTACTCACATCAGTGATCTTTGTGTCGTGACGAGCGTCATACCCGACACAGATAAAGATTACCGTCCGATTTAGATGAGGATGACCGTCGTAGTGTTCTAAACTAATTAATTCTAAACTTCTATATTAACTTGCATGTCGTGACTTTTTTTTAATGTAAACTAGCCAACACAATTAACATAACATTGCAAAATTATTTTTCTGATATTGTATTGGTAATAGTAACCCGTACGTTATTGGCAGCTAGTATTAATATAGTATTAATAAGACGTTTTTGACATGACTAATGAGTATTGGGACTGTAAAATATAAATTATGGAACACCCCATATTCTTGTACGTACTACCACGTAAGGCATTAGACATTTATTATCCCACCTCCTCTTTTTGTAACTTATAAATTGTTATTTTGATTTTGCATACTGATTTAATCCCAGCATATTACGGCTTTGTTACCTGCCATGCATGGATGTACGACCTGCCATGGCCAACTCCCAGCCAGCATACGCTGCTCCCACAAGTGCCAACAAGTTGTCTTGCTTGAGTTGTTGATGGCACTACTACAAAAATGCACATAAAGATCGGCACTATAGGTATCGAAACACCTAAAACCGACACCAATAGTGCTTTTTCCACCTTGACAGACCAAAAATTAAAAAATCGACACCTTTAAACGTCTATAAGTGTCGGTTTTGGAGAAAAACCGACACCTATAGTATAGGTGTCAGTTTTTCTAAACAGACCGGCACCTATAATATAGTATAGGTATCGGTTAATAAAAAACCGACACCTATAAAATATTATAGGTATCGGTTTTTTAAAAAACCGACACAAAAAATGTGAGCCGAGCCGTTTTAGTCGAGCAGCGGTTTATATTCTCATCTTATCCATCTTATCTCTTCCCCTCTCCTTATCTGTTCCTCTCCATCTTATCTCTTCCTCTCTTCCAAACGGCGGGTGGGGCGGCTGCGCGGGCCGCGGGGCGCGCGCCGCCACGCATGGGAGGCGCGCGCGCACGCACGGGAAGATGGCGCTGCCGTGCGAGAGGGGTGTCGGCCGCGCGAGAGGGGGACGGCAGCGGGAAGCGGTGACGTGCGGGAAGCGGCGTGGCCGTACGGGAGGTGGCGCCGGCCGCATGGGAGGGGGCGCGGCCGCAGGAGGCGGCGTGGCCGTGCGGGAGGGGGCGCGGCCGCAGGAAGCGACGCCGGCTGTGCGGGAGGCAGCATGGCCGCGGGAGGCGCTCCCCTTCACCAGATCCGGTGGGAGGGGAGGCGGTGGCAGCGGCTGTGCGACGACGACTACGATGGATGTGCGACTACGACGACGACGAAGGTTTTTCTTGTGATATCTGGATCTTGATTTTTAGGTGATTTGTGGTGTATTGATCTGTGAAATGGTGTGGAATGGAGATGGATATGAGGATTTTTGTGAACTGTGGGTCTTGGATTTTTTGGTGATTTTTGTGGTGTATTGATATGTGGATTAGAGATGGATATATGGATGAACCGTTAGTTAATTTTGTGTTTCTCTCGAATGGATTATTGTGGGATGGATATGTGGACTATGTGTTGTTGTGGATTGAATCTGGATGAGCTGAGATTTGTGGATGAGCCGATCCGAGATTTGTGGACGAGCCATTGCAGAATTTTTTTTGATTTCTTACACTTAAAAGGTGCCGGTTCTTTAGACCGACACCTATTAAATTTTTTATAGGTGTCGACAAATAGGTGCCGGTTGGGAAAACTGGCACCTAATGGGGTTTCCCAACTGGCACCTTTAAGCGTTTTTGTACTAGTGTGGACTCACTGTCTAGTTTTCAATGTGGTCACCTATTTTTTGTCTAAAAATAATTTAAAAATAAATTATATTTTGGACCATCTTTTATTATCGATATTTTATTTTGGATCACTCATGTTTTCACTTTGGATTAGGTATTTTATCTTTGTGATACTTTGAACCATCATCGACTCTTTTATCCATTTACATTCAACTTATCATATGACAAAAATAGTCTTTACATATAACTGTAAGAGTTCATTGATGAGTATAAGCTAACGTATTCGATATCGTTTATATGATTGAGAAGAGAGTAGCGATGACCCAAAGTGAATTAAAAGGTTGTCTAAAGTAAAACATTGGCAATAAAATATGATCCAAATTAATATTTATTCTAATTCAAATCCTAGCATCCCAATAACATCTCAAGGAGAGGACAAAAGACCAAAATATCCTTAATTAATAGAAACGTTGTATCGGTGGATAGGTAGCACTATAATAAAAATTGTTTTTCTGGACGAGGCCCCACGTAGGTTCCAGGCGGGCCATAAGTGTCGCGCCTGGAAAAACTGGTCCCCAGGAGCCGGTTGATGGACCAAACGTGAAGATGTATTATCCCGTGCGGTCCACTTAAGAAACTGCACGCAATAATATATCGTGTGGTCCACTTAAGCGACCGCACACAATAATATTGTATTATCCCGTGTGGTCCACTTAAGCGACCACACGTGATAATGCCGCAACATCACGTGCGGTCGACCTAAGCGACCGCACGGGAGAATTCATTTTCCCGTGCAGTCCCTTAGGTGGGCTGCACGCGATGATGGGCCCATATATTCTACCCCAACACGACTATTGCCATTTTCAACTTGGCATTTCTCTCTAAAAAATCAAATAATAGGGGGGAAGGTTTTCAACTCGAATTCTTCGATTGCAATCAATATAAAAGATAACATGCTTGATCTTCTCTTTCATTTGCTTTCATTTTTGTAAAATTTCATTGGTTGAATGCAAAGATATTTAAAATTTTTCAACTCAGCGTTTCTTTCTCCAAAAAGAGCCAATTAGTAGGGGAAAGGTTTTGAACTCGAATTCTTCGATTGTAATCAACATAAAAGGTAATATGCTTGATCTTCTCTTTTATTTGCTTCTGTTTTTGTAAAATTTTATTGGTTGAATGCGAAGATATTTATTTTTTTTGAATAGGTCATTTTGAGCTATTTTTGTAATTTGTATATCAATGTATATTGTTTGAATGACCAAATTTTTGTTAGTAATTACTAGTGCATGATGGTCCAATGTATTGTAGGTTTAGTTTTTAAGTAGGATTTGATTTTTTTGTTTATGAAGAAAACACCTGTAATATAAAATTTTTTTGCTGTGAATTTTTTTAGATGGATCGAACATGGATGTATAAGACACTGAGACCTCATCTGGTGTTCATGAGAGAAACATCAAAATTTGTTGATAAGGCTAAGACACACGCTTTGCGGGAGAATAGGAAGAATATTTTTGTCCTTGCTTTGATTGTAAGAATTAGAAGATGTGAAATGATCCGAATGTAATTTTGGGACACATAATTCAGCGTGTATTTGTGAAGAAATACACAATTTGGACATAACACGGGGAAGTCGCCGCTCATGAAGAGATTCCTAAAATGTACTTTGATGAGGCAAAGAATTTTATAATTGAGGACATGTCTCATGAATTGATGGATGATTTTGGTGGCTCTGGTTTTGACGATGCAGAGGTTGATATTGATCTTGAGGATATATTACGATACGTTGAACCAGAGGTGCTAACAGAGAAAGCAAGAGAGTTAAACAATTGGGAGGCGTTGTAAAAATCAGCGGAAGATCTTTTGTACAATCAATCAAAGAGATGTGACATGGATTATACACTGTTGCTATTGGTGCTAGAACATCTTAAATTGAAGGCCAGACATGGATGGTCTGATACTAGTTTCAATGAATTGATGGGTCTCTTGAGATCTATGCTTCCTAAGCCTAACTTGTTGCCATCTAACACCTATCAAGCCAAGAACTGATATGTCCATTATCTCTTGACGTTGATCCATGCAAGTATTAATCACTATGTACTTTATCGCAAGGAATACGCTGACTCTGACAAGTATCCAACTTGTGGGGTGAGAAGGTACAAAATGGGTAATAGTGCCACCGATAGTGATGCTGCTGAACCAAAATCATTGGTCGAGCCAGAAAAAAATATTTCGGCCATGGTGATGTGGTACTTGCTAGTGAAAGATTGCATGAAGCGATTGTTCTTGAACCCCACTGACACCGAGTTGATGAGATGGCATCAAGAGGGTCGAAAGACAGATGGTACGATTCAACATCCTGCCGATGCTTGACAATGGAGAAACTTTGATTCAAAGCACCCAGAATTTGCTAAGGATCCGAGAAATGTCAGGTTTACGTTGAGCACAGATGGAATGAATCTGTTTGGTGACCTAAGCAGCTCGCACAGCACTTGGCCTGTTTTGCTCACCATGTACAACCTTCCTACATGGTTATGTTAAAAAGCGAAAGTACATTTCGTTGACTCTCCTTATACAAGAGCCAAAATAGCATGGCATCGACCTAGATGTGTTTCTTGAACCTTTGATGGAGCATATGCAAGAAATGTGGAAAGAGGGTCTATGATTGTTTGATGAGTGCCGCCGGGAGTATTTCACTTTGTGTGCTATCATATTCGTTATTATAAACGATCTACCAACAAATTTTTCTCTCTTAAGACAGATTAAAGGAAAGACCGGATGTCTTATATGTCTTGACAACACATCATACATATAACTGACCTCATCAAAAAAGTTAGTTTACATGTGTCATCATCGCTTCTTACCACAGAAGCATAGATATCGTGCGATGGCTACATTTTTTGACAAAACTGTGGAGGAAGGTACTGCCCCTGAAGCAAAGGATGGTTCCACGGTGTTCAAGCTCACAAAGAGCATAAAGGTCATTTTTGGTAAGGGAAAGACTATTGCAAGCAAGAGGCAGAAAGAAGTGGTAGAAAACATGTTGCCCTTCAAGAAACATTATATTTTTTTCAAGTACCAGACTTACTGGAAAGACATGAAGATTCGTCATGACATCGATGTCATGAACCTTGAGAAAAACATGTTCGACAACACCATCGGGACTTTACTTGACATCCCTAGTAAGACAAAGAATGGATTGAAGTCACGTAACGACTTGGTTAATTTGGGCATAAGGAAAGATCTCCACCCGAAAGAGCTAACGAATGGTAAGATTGAGATTCCACCGGCATGCTACTCAATGACACTAGAAGAGAAAAAAGTTTTCTATAAATGTCTTCTGGTTTGAAAGTGTCGACTGGATTCTCATCGAATATCAGGAAACTAGTATCAATCAAAGATTTGTCGATTTCTGGATACAACGCTCACGAATGTCATAAGATGCTTACGGTATTTCTCCCTATCACTATAAGGACGGTGAAGCCAGTGCACACTAAGGTAGTGGTAACAAAGTTCTGCTATTTTTTAATCAAGTTTCACAAAAAATTTTTGATGCAAAAGAATTAGGACCCCTTCAAAAATTCGTAGTCGAGACAGCTTGCCAGCTAGAGATGTTTTTTCCTCCATCATACTTCGATATGATGGAACATCTCATTGTTCACATTGTCACTCAAATTATTGAACTTGGTCCTCTATACCTACATCAAATATGGGCGTACGAGCGATACATGGTTGTTCTGAAAGGGTATGTCTGTAATTATGCTCATTCAGAGGGCTCGATGATAGAGGGTTACACAACTAAGGAGGTTGTCGAGTGTTGCCTAGATTATATTAAAGATGTCAACCCCATTGGGATACAATGCCTCGACATGATGAAAGGTTATCTGGGAAGGAGACTGTGGAAAGAAAATATTTCTACGATAACGATTACAAAGCGGTATCAGATGCACATAGCAGTGTGCTTCAATAATTCACCATCATTGAGCCCTACATTGAGTAACACATTTCCGAGATCAGAGCATGCTATCCTAGGTGATCCGCTGATTGGGTTTCGAAAGAACAGAAGCACAATTTTTCCCAATGACTAAAGGATCAAAAGCTACCGTCTGGTGAATCACTCGAGGAAAACACAATAGAAAGACTTGTAGCTAGCAACCTATGGAATTCTCCATCTAATTCTTGGATATGTGATGGAATCAAATATAGGAGCACATATATAATTTTTGTTTTTTAACATTAATTAAAAAATTAATATGTGCATTGATATTTTTTTAGTTTTATAGTTTAGCAAACCATATAAGGGTGGCGATTATCGTGTGCAGGCGACTTAAGGGCCCGCACGGAAAAACTATCTTTCCATGCGGGCGGTTTAAGCGGTCCGCATGGAAAGATAGTTTTTCCATGTGGGCCCTTAAGTCGCCCGCACGTGATAATCGCCGCATATAGGGTGCGCGCGGGCTCTAAAATTTTCTATGTCCCAATGAATCTAGATCGAGCGCCGTCAGGCTGCCAAAATTTGTACTGACCGCCGCTGCTGCCGCCTCCACTGCCATTGACTGCCGCTAGCCCCATCAACCGGCACCTCCACCGCCTCACCAACTGTTGCCTCCACCGCCACATCCCCGCCACCGCCGCCGCCCTACCACGCTAACCACTGCTGCCGCCGCCGCCCCAAACTCTCTAGCCGTCGCCGCCCCAAACTCTCTCTCTCTCTCTCTCGCCTCTGTTTCTCTCTCTCCCTCGTTCTCCACTGAGCCCAGCTGCCGCCTCATTCTCCAACGAGCCCCGCCGGGCACCGCCATCGCCCCCGCCGCAGCCGCCTTGACCTCCGCTGAGCCCTGCCGTGGCCTCGTTCTCCAGCGAGCCCCGCTGCAACATGCCTCTCCACTGAGCCTAGCCGCCATCCTTGCTGCCACCGCTTCGACCTCCTTCGAGCCCAGCTGCTACCCTCGCCGCATCAGGTATAGAGATAACTAACACCTAAGTAAATGGGACTGGTTCTGGTTCAGTATCACAGTTTTTTCAGACGAAAATTATGAGTGTCACACAAGTACAGAATTGACATTCTGAACATGAAGCTGCAGTGTTGATCAACTTGACCTCTGAACAAATCAGCAAATTTGTTTGGTTTAATTGCAAGCAGATAGAAGTCTATGTTTTGTACTGCGCATTGATCGCTTAGCTACAGCTAGAAAAATATATACATGTGGTATCATTATTTAATTGTTATTATTGTCCATGCAAGTTGAGAAATGGGAAGCCATATTCAACCTCTTTTTTGTTTTTAAAATAATGAGAAGCCATGCATTCAACTTGTGAATTTCTTATCCATTTTAGAGGGTGAAGAGTCAGTCTTCAGCATGTCATGATCTCTTTTTTTTTCCTTTTTGAAACATTGACTACTTACAATTAAATGAAGTTTAGCTTTTCAGAGCCGCATAAGTGGACGAATTTTTTGTTCTCTAGTCAGTTTGATAATGAATTAAACCGGGATTAATTAATAATATGAACACTATTTCAGTATTTCATATTTCACCTCTCAATCCAGCTGGGCCGTGCATGCATCATATTGCATCACTGCTGCTCGATTTGCAATTAATCTGTGCATATTGACGGTGAAATTGAGCCCGCACGCACCGGTGAATGGAAGATCTCGCTGATAATCTCGCTTAATTCCACGAAAGTGAGATATAGCCATTAATTGTAACTTGAATAGATCGATTTTTTCACACTGCTGGTCCCGATTTACAATCCGTTTAGTCTCGGGTTACAAACCGAGACTATGAAAGCGAGACTAAAGATAGGAATTTTTACTTACAGGTAAAATAACCGAGACTAAAAAAAATCTTTAGTCTAGGTTGGTATTATCAACCGGGTCAAGTTATATGTGCCAGCAAAAGTGGTCCCTTTTCTTCTTTTTCTTTTTTTTCATTATTTTTTTGTCACTAGATGATATCACCAAGTACCAAAGTTACCACAAATACCCATAACATCCCAAAATACCATCTCAAGATCAATTTAACATCACAAATTCACATATCACACATCATATAACAAATTCAAAGAGTTCTTAAGAAAAAAACATCAGATTCTCAAAAAAAAAAGAATAAAAACATCCGGCGCCACCGTCGAGCCGCCACTGGGCAGCCGAGATGCCGCTGAGCCGCCACCGGGCCACCGAGACGCCGCCGAGTGGCCGTCAGGCTACCGCCGAGCCGCCGTGACGCCGGATGCGATCGCGGGCGGGTGGATGGCAAGGAAGGAGGCACGGGAAGAGAGGGAGGGGCAACCGAGCCGCCGCCACCGGGATTCCACCGAGATGCGCTCAGATCTTGCCGCCGCTAAGCCATCGGGTGGGTGGATGGGGAGGAAGGAGGCCAGGAGGGATGCATGCGCTCGGATGGAGGAAGACAAACCCTAAGGAGCTAGGTGGGGGGATGGAGGAAGGACTGAAGGAGTATAGGCGGAGATCGAGGTGTGCCGCTCGGATGTGGAAGGAGCTAGGCCGCACCACGCATATATTAGTTTTTTTTTTGCGCAGAGACAGAAGCGTCCGATTTTTAGTCCCGGATGTTGTAAACAACTGGGACAAATGTTCATTTTTAGTCTCGGTTGGTAACGCCAACCGGGACTAAAAATAATAGGGGTCTAACACGGCCTACAGATTTTTGAACCGGGACTGAAAGTAATTCCTAGTCCCTGTTGGTAACACCAACCAAGACTAAAAAATCCTAAAGAATCGTTGTCTTTTTTAACCGGGATTAAAAATATTTTTTAGTCCCGGTTCCTATTACAATCGGGACTATTGTGATTTTTGGCAAGTGGACCAAAGATCATCTCCATTAGTGTCACCGTCTCAAATCTGAATGTCAATGTCTGGTCGAGTGACCTACGGACACATAAATTTTATTTTATTTTGGAAGAAGCTTTTGTTGAAACATCAGTGTTACTCATAGTCACATGATCACTCCCTCCCTCCTCTTAAACCGACTCCTAAATCTTTATAGACAATGAAATGGAAATGTTTTTACATTTCCAAGCCTCCACAAAACATATACTACTACGCAACCAAAAATAAAAAAGATAACGCATTTCCAACACTTAAGGCTTGTGATTTGCCCTCATTTTTCTTCAGCGTGTGTAGTCGACGCGCACACATATAAGTACACGAGTTAGGGGTGTCTAGTCTACAATGCATTTCCCCTTCACAGTGCACACAAACACGTTGAGAGAGCAAGAAAACATTGATTTTATGATGGTGAAATCCTACGTGCATGACTTAACATTGAATTTTTTGCCGTTTGAGGGGCTTCGCTGCTATATTTAATCCATGTAGGTTTCTATTTTTCTAAAGCTACAAGCTATATACCGAGGACTGCAAAACATGTTCCGCATGCTCACCAATTCGATTCGTGTCCATATGGATTTTACTATGTCCATGTACTAATTTATACTTGATTTTGTTCTATGTAAATTATATTTAACTTTTATCTCCACCAGAAGGCTTTTTTCTAAATTATTTTCATGTATGAAATGCTAAATTATTGCAGTTAAAATTAGATAAAAATAAGATAAATTGTGTTATGAACAACCGTAGATTAAAATCGAACGAGAAAGCTTCCTTTGAGGCACCCAATGTCGAACGAACGCAAGAGGCGTCTAGCGAAGGCACATGGCAGACACCAAGCAATCCTTTCGAGATAGAAATTACGCCAGCACCACGGGTTGAAGATGACCCCGACTACATCCATATCGAGCAAGCAATAAGTCGACCCGTAGTGTTATGAACTAATCCATCTCCCCCTCGGTCGCATTTAACGTTTTCTGATGTAATGTACCCCTCAGAGCCTACTGACATGTCCACAAGCGCTGGAGGACGTAAAAAAAGACGTGGTCAGAAAAGTAAGAACCAACCCTCCAAGGAGACGTACTACATAATCTCTCTGAACAAGATGCGAAGCCATGGGAGCCAAAGGTGGTGATGACTAAATTTAGCAGCATATGCGAGGTATTGGCCAGAACCCACGGCCTGTTAAATGTAGATTTCTAAGAGCAGGTGGATGCCAACCTGAAGACGTTTATGTGGAATGAGTTACAGAAAGGGCTTGTCTATTCGCCTGGTGTAGAGGTTTTGGGAACAGAGTTTACGTTGAAAACGATGACACATCGATGGAGGCAGAATATGGTGGTATTATGCCCGTCGAATGGGACAAGTTTGTCGCAAAGATTACAAGCACGAAAGCCTTAGCGCGGAGAAAAAAGATGTTTGATATAGCTAAAGAAACAAACATCCGCACCGATTAGGCTGTAGCAGCTATGATGGTCACGTAGAGAAGTGGCGAGCAACTGAAGAGAAGTTTGCAGCCCAAGGCAAACCATTGCTTGTCGAACCACTAAAGAAAAGGAGCAAAAACTAGGTTTGGGCACGTAGCACGGGTCAAGTCACCAACGAGGGAAAGATCCTTTTTGAGGACAATGATATCGAGCATGTGACCACTAGTCTCTAAGAGATTGCGGAGAAAGAGAAAGCAAGTGAGTTCATTGCCAAGAGGGAGAATGATAAACTGACAGCTGCATTAGGCACCCTAAACGTTCTGGACGAGTAAGAGGTGTATTGTCAAGAACAAGTTGGAAGGAAGGGTTTTTAGAAGAAGCTAGGAGTTACAAGAAACAGGACAGGTACAAATAAAAACTGAAAGAAAAAATAGCAGCACAAGTAGAACAACATTTCTACTCTCCTCTTGCTCAAAATCACCAAGCCTTCCCAAACTTATTTTGTCAGTCCGAAGAACCGACAGTTCAGTTGTCAAGCAGTGTCGGGTCAATAGACACATCACCTTATCCAGTGGATCATGTCACATCCTGATTTCCATTCGGGATTAAAAATCATTTTCTAGAAAATAAGTAAAATAAAAAGCAAAGTAAATCAAGTGAAACTATTAAGGAAATCAAATTTTACTTTAAAAATCATGGCTAGAAATTTTTTTGAAATATTCTCCATGCCCTAAAATACTCTCTAAAATTTTTCTTGAAATTTTAGAGCTCCAAAAATAATTTTAATAATATAGAGAATAATTCAATAATTATTTAGTTAAATAAATTAATCTTAAATAAGATGAAAACATTTTTATTAAACACTTTGTGTCTTCATATATTTTTAGAAATTTTTCTGGAATTATTTGAGTACGAGAAATATTTATAGAAAATCAAAGATCATTTAGGGATTAATTTAAATGAAAAATAAATTTAAATCCCTTCCGTTCTTGGGCCACCGTCGGCCCACTCCCTCCAGAAAGTCTACTTATACTCCCCAGTCCGGCCCAGCTAACTGGCCCGCTCCTTGCGTAAAGTATGTTTTTCATCCCTCGGCCGGTCTGTCTCTCCCCTCACTGACGTGTGGGTCCCCTCTGTCAGCCTCCCCCTCTCTCCCCAAGCCGCCGGCAGGTGGGCCCCACCTGTCGGGGCCGTCTCCAACCTCCTGTCGCGCCATTGCCATCGCCGATCTCGCGCCCGCGCTACCACATCCCGACTGAGCCCGCGCCCCTCGCCCACGCCGCATCTCCACACCGCCGTCGTTTTCCCGCTCACACCGCACCCGCGCAACGGCCAAGCTCGCAACCCGCCGCCGACCGAACCACCTCCGCCGCTTTTTTTGCCGCATCCCAGTCGCCTCTCGTGCCCCGAAGTTTCCCCCTCCACGCTTCTCCTCGCTTCGCCGCTCACCGCTGAGCTCCGGCCGCTCCAAGCTTCCCCGTCGTGTCCCGAGCCCATCACCGCCTTCACCGCACCGCTTCACACCCCGGTCGCCACCTCCCATCCTCGGGTCATCGCCGAAACACCCTACCTTCGTGCATCTCAAATCTCGCCGCACGGCGCCATCCTCCGGGAGCCAAATTCGTGCCGCCCGCCGCTTGCTTCTCCAATCCGCCGCCATCACCGCCTCTCTTAGACCCCCGGCCGCCACTTCCCATCCTCGGGCCGCCATCGGATCACCCTCGTCGCCGCTATCCCGAGCCGGCGCCGTCCATCCTCTCCTCCGGTCGCCGCTCTCCGCCGCCTCGTCGCTACCCATGCCAAGCCACCCCTCCCTCCGGCTTCCCAAGCCAAGCCGCTCCCCGGCCCCATCTCCGCGGCCTCCAATTGCCACCGGTGCCCAATGCCCGCGTCGGTCCCGAGCGTCGGTCGTCGCCCCGTTCGCCGCCGCTCGTCTGCGTCGTTGTCTCACCATCGGGCACTCGGTAAGCCTCCCTATCTCTTTCCTGCGCTCCTCCGTCGCTCTCCGCCGCTTGCCGCCGCGCTGATGGCGTCGCCGGCGACGATCGGGGTGCATGCGCCGCCACCGCGTTGCCCGGCCGGTCGACCGCCGGTGGCCACCGCCCGCAGGCCGCCCAAGCCGTCCGATTTGCCTCCCGACAGATCCGGGCCATCGGTCCCCATGGCCATCCGATCCCCTTTGGGGCGATCCGAACCATCCACATGGTGGACCCATCGACTGTTCCCTATGGACCGAGTCCATCGTGAGTCCCTCGGCTGCTGACGTTAGCCCGAGCTGCTGATGTCAGCCCTGCCTGCTGACGTCAGCATTCGGCTTGCGACGTCATCCCGCGCCGTGCCGCCGACGTTAGCCCTTGTTTTCCGACGTCATCCCGAGCCTTTTCCTTTGTAAAAATAATTAAATATTGCGTAATAAATCATTTTAATTTTTAGAATTCATTTAAATGGTCTAAAACTTCTAAAATTCACATCTAATTCATACGAACTCCAAATTGGGCCATTCAAATTACAAAATTTATCTAAAATTAAGCTCTACCTGTTTGTTTACATTTTATGAACTATTATTTAGTTTTTACTAGGGTTTTTTCTTATTTTGCGTGCTAGCGTGTAGATTCTGCCGTTTCTAGAGTTCGCGCTCGCGAGGAAAAGAGTCCAGAAGTCCGTTTGAAGACGCAAGGCAAGTCACACTTTCCTTGAAGCATATTGATCCTATTTTTATAAATGTTTTACGTTTAAAAATAAAATTGCATTGCATTGCTAATTACATGAAATGATGGAATACCTATCTGCTTATTTGTGCCTTATTTACTTGATATCCGTCCATTGTCAAACTCGGGTGATAACTTGACTAGCTCAGTCACGGATTTTGATTTTAGCTAGAATTATATGCTTAGTCATGCTTAATTACCACTAGCTCACTAAATGGGATAATTACACTATTTATTTAGTCTCTGATGAGCTGCAAGCTCGATACACCTGACCATGTCTTATTGGTAATAATTATCTCAACTAAAATATGACATAATGGTGGGCTGTATATGCATGGTTTTGGATTGTCGCACCCATGGCAATTAAGGACCAGTTCATGGGAAACCCTGAAAGAATTACAGCACTTACCACAAGCAAGAATGGGCAAATGCTTGACTCGTAGTATAGCTTTCTTCTGGCCAACGTACCCTAGTGAGGGTGGGCGTGATGGAGTTGGGTCGGCCCCGGTTTTACGGGTTGATCGGCTTTCGGATTCACCACGGAACGTGGGGGGCTGCCCATTATCCTTAGGGGAGTGGGGGCGAAACCTTGGTGTGGTATCGCTTGGTTAGGGAGAGTTATGCGAAAGGTCTTGTCACGATTTTCCCCTTTGCAGTATCATAGTGGTACTTCGGGGCATGGTAACATGTGTGGAATTGTGTCTTGTGGGTAAAGTTGTGCACCTCTGATCAGAGTAAAACTATTCGAATAGCTGTGCCCACAGTTATGGGCGATCGACCAGATTCACTATGATTAGTCCCACTACTGAATAATTTGATTTAATGAAACTGGTTTAGTTCAGGCGGAATGGTTGGGCCTGTTCAACGGGGGGATAACGTTGTTCAGTGGAAGATTAATATTGCCTTAATTACTCAACTGTTTTACTATTTTTGAACTATAAATGTTTGTAAATCGCATTTATGCAAAATAGCCCAAGCCAATCTTGTTTCCCCTTGCACGTCTGCATTTTCTCGATGTGGCTTGTTGAGTGCGGTGGTTATACTCAGTCTTGCGATTGTTCCCCCTTTCAGAAGTGTAGTGCTTCTGAGTTGAAGATGGAGTTAGAAGATCAAGGCTCAGACCCCAGTTGAGTTTGCCTGTGGAGTGGAGCTGAAGCCCCGCTAGTGTCGTCTTTTCCGCTGCTGTTTTTGGGTGTAAGGACTAAGTGCCTCTTCAGTAAGTATTTTTATTTTTATGCTTTGTTTTTACTTTTGGATCTGTGTATTAATTTGTCATTTTATGTACCCTGGTTGATTCCTGGACAGGGATTTAATACATAAAATAGTCAGGAAATTTGGGATGAATTTTCGGGCGTGATAGATCACATCACTGGTCCGACGCTATGCAACCTACTTGTGCCAATAGGAAGGGCTGGGAAGAGAAAGGAGGTGAGAAGAGGACTTGCGATACCAGGCCGTCAATTTCACAACACTCCAATCCCTGAAGAATATGCAAGGGTCTAAGTGGCCAAAGTGCATGCAGAGCATAACAGTTTGGAGCTAGATATTATAGCATCGGATGGGATAGAATTTCTTGGGGATGCGGTGAACCAGTTCATATTGTGGCATCAACGATATATCCTCCTGGTCATCCATTGCCTTCAACCCCAATCCCGTCGGTTCCTAAGATTGCTACTGCTCCTGCACCGTCTTATCCATCAGGGCCAGATTTGCCACCAAAGCGGCCTACTTCCCCCCTCCCATGTCCCCACAAAAACAGTTGCTTCCCCACCTCCCTCATCCCCATCAAAAAGGTCTAATTCGCCACATCCGTCACCCCCTAAAGTCCCAGAGAACAACCTCCAAAGAAAATAGAAGATATTCATCAATCTTCTCGGACACCACAGTCAGCTTTGGCACTACCTGCTTTGCCTCTTCAGAAAGACACAAGTCTCCCAAGTCCAACTAATCTTGAACCTCGTCGGCTTATCCCAAAAATGGTACGATCCACTTATGATCAGAAAAAACGGTCATATATGAACAAAAGTTAGTGTTCTAGGCTTTCAGGGGGAGGGTGTCGACTGACAAGAAGCAAGATGAACCTCCGAAGTTGTGGGATTCACAGAAATCAATGAAAAGTCACATGGAGGATATGCAAAACTAGACATCCGATGAAGTGCCAAAAAAGTACCAATACGGGAAGCCGTTCTTACCATGACACATCATGGAAGACCTACCCTAGGAGATGAGGTTGATGCATGAATGGTACTTAAAGGCAACAAAAAAAGGGCCTCGGCTTGATTACTGTGAAGGTCCCGGATCACGCTTTCATCAGTGGACCTAATGGGATGCTCGTCATCGATTCCAATGACCTTCATGCATTTTTCAAGCTCGACAAAATGGATATAAATCTAGTTGTCGTGTTTTGCCTGTAAGTCAATCATATTTGATGACATAAATGAATTCATTTGCAAACTAACTTCTGATAAATTACCCGCTGCATTACTTAGGATGCAATTCCATGACATCAAAAAGGCCAACAGAGCAGTAGGATACGTCAACCCAACAAGGGTTTGTTGGATGGAGCACACCATGGCAATTCATGAAGATTCTTCTGAGCTGAAAGATAAATCAAAGGCCAAAAAAGAAGTTGTCATTAAACAAATGCACAAAAAAAGATGGTCAATGTTGCAACGTACTTGGGGAAAGCGATGATCACGCACGAAGACAAAAATGTCATCATGGTCCCTTATGTTTTACGGTATGTAATATTTTTTCATAGTACTGTTATTTTACTACAATATCGCCTACAATTAACATATCTTCTTTGCAGCGATCACTATATACTATTTCTGGTATATCTGCGGGACCACTTGGTTGTAGTGCTGGATCCGGCACACTACGTCGATGTTACATTCAAAGAATTTCTCGTTTTGTTAAATTTGTAAGTACTGTTATGCATCATTGAATAATTATTGGTTGTTGTAATCTCAAAGACAAAATTGACTCAAACAAATATTTTGTCTACATAGAGCACACAGATATTACGTAGACCATAACGGACCAGTCAATAATCCACAAAAGACTAAGCTTCTCGTGAAGACACAATGGCCAGTAATTACATGTCCACTATACTGATATTTCTTATACTTGTTTAATTCAAAATGTTAATGTATACAATTTTGTCAACACAGTGTTTTAAGCAACCACCAGGCACTAACTTATGCGGATACTACGTGCGCGAGATGCTTATAATCAACAAGAGATACATTACAAAGTTTGAAAAAGTAAGTTCAGAAAATATCTTTTTACGCATTAAGATCTTGTATAATTTTTCTAATTATCAATGTGTATTCTTTCTTAAAGAGATCCCATCTATTCTAGTTGTAGCGAACCGGTTCGACAATCAAATCATACTCGACTTGTGTGCAGATATTTTTCGCTTCATCCACCACGATGTTTGTAACCATTTGGGTGAATTCTATGATCTGGAGAGCCAACTTGCAACGGAGGGTACTTTCAAACGACATAGAGAGTGGGAGAAAGAATATATGTGACCAAACATTTCGGAGACATATATTTTATGTGCTTTTGAATTATTGTAAAATGCGAGACGATAACATGATATGTATATATGTTTATGCATACATATGTCTATTATATCTTTTTATGAGAATATAATGTGATTTCTTAATACGTGTGACTAACAACAACCTCGATATGTAGTACGCGTATCATTCAATAATTCAATTTTAATATAGGATGAAATATTCCCAAACGGCTCGGCAAACATATAAAATGCCACACGGGAATATCTATCTTCCCGTGCGGTCGACTTAAAGAACCGTACAAAAAGATCTATTATCTCGTGTAATCATATTAAGTAGGCCGCACGAGATAATAAATTTTCTCGTGCGGTCGCTCTAAGTGGACCACATGGGATAATAGATCTTCTCGTGCAGTTAGGCCACCCGCACGCAAAAATTTAATTTTTCCATACATTCTTGGGCGTGCGGGCTGACCATCCGTACGAGAAGATGTCTTTCGGTCCGTAAAAAAAAATGATTCTACACTAGTGTAGATGAGAGATATTGAAAGAATAAATTTTTTTTATTTATGGATCGGTGATAAGTAAGAAGACAGAAGTTGATTTTATTTTAGGAAAAAATATAAAATTTAAAAGTTGATTTATTTTATGACGGAAAGAATAGTTTTAAGCTACCAGTCTTCATGTTTGGTGCTTGCAGTACCGGTAAGCCAATTATAGTTGACAGTTACTACGACAGTACCGCATTTTTGGGAATGCCACCAAGTCCACCAGCTGTGAACATATATCAGCTGACACATAAATAACCTTCTCAGCAAAATTCAGCATTGAAGAAATTAGGGGTGTCCATTTGCACGGTATCCGTTTTACAAGTGTCACTAAGCTATCCATGAAATTTGTTTTATCTACTGCTAGACAAACTAAAATATTAATTTCTCAACTACTAATATAAGGTGGCTTCCTATTCTTGTCAGCTGACCCACATTGCTCATATATGGAGTGAGTTTCGTGTTTCACTTAGCAATTAAGCAGATCTTTTTGCTGTACCCATCACAGGTAATCTTGTTGTTCATACATGCATAATTATGGGTTTTGCTGTCCTTCTTGCTGAGCATGGTATTCTCATGTGAAATGTCATCCTATTTACATGAATCGCTTGGCCAGATAACTTATCAAACTGTATTTTTTTTTCATTTTGCAGATTTTTGGTTTCATGATTGCTGTAATGTTTTTTTGGCCTAATGCGGCAGTCATCAGCATGTGAACATGATTTTTTGCGCCGTCTAGCTATTTTGTCAACTATAGAGTTTAATCTGAGGCTGCCAAGCATTTATGTTTCTTTGCTTCGTACCAGTGCCTTCCTATTTTTCACCGGAGAGTAAAATCCTCCATGTGGAACCTTTCCTCCTTATTGTTATGCAACATAGTTGCTAATGGTTTCACAGTACATATGATTCATACTAAGGCCATGTCCTGTTTAGTAGGAATTCTCCCTGATTCTCAACGAATCATTAGAATTTCTGTCAAATGAATTATTTTGCAATTGATTTTGAGAAAAATAACTTCAGACGATTCAACAATTTTACATAGAGAGTAAGAATCACCCAAAACCAATTTCTCATAAAAATCACCTGAAAATAATCCAAAATATTATTCTAATTATTACTTTATTGTATTAATTTTGATTCTCTTCAGAATCTAATTGATTCAGAAAAATCAGAATATAAAATCAAAGAAATCATATCAAACATGCCCTAAGTTCAAAATCTGCTATTCAAATGTCTTCCTGAAGACGCGGTTAGTACTAACCAATTACTGCTTTTATTCAGTGAGTAATATTTTTATGTGTAAGATGAAACCATTGACTTTTTCACTCTTACTGTGAAAGACCTAGGAATCTTTTATGATCAATTTACCACTTATGTGCTAAATTTATCTTTGTGATGGATACGTTCATTTGATCTCGGAGTTCCTTGCTTCTAGCGTTTAAGTACATAACCTTTATTTCGAGGATCGTTGTTGCGTAACAATATAGGAGTGCTCAGCATCATGTTTTGACAATTTTGTGCGACGTGCGAACTCGTACCCTGGATAAGTATTGCTATCTTATTGGTTTACTATCTTCCTTTTTAATTAAATACTTCCTAGTTTTCAAAAAAAAAATAAATACTTTCCATCTGAAAATAAGTGACCAATTTATCACTTAAAGCGAGTATAATAAGATGACGTAAGCGGGTTATACAAGTTATTACATCTATTTTATTTATGTTTATATGGAGAAGAGAGGAGGAGAGAAAGAAGAAAAATGAGTTATAGATTAATAGCCAAGTGTAGCACGAGCTTTAATAAATTATGTAAGAGATGTGTGAGTTAGATATTAATGATGTAGTATATATTTATAACTGATTATTGTATAAATAAGAAATTAGGTTAGCTATAGATAATGGTTTAAATTTTTATAGTTAATAGTTGACTATATTATTAAACTTGTTTTTTTGCTAAACTATGAGTGAGGGAGATAAATGACATAGATGTTTCTTATTAAATAAGGGATGTTTATAAATGAGAGGGTAGTTGGTGGTAAGATAAGAAAAATTTAAATGAGATTTGATTAGTAAAATAAGTATTACTTTATATTTCAAATAAATTTTGAATGTAAAGTGATCATTTATTTATTTTAGAACGGTGGAAGTACAACTGTGTTTTACTAGGTTAGGTTTGCTGGGGAAGTAGTTATTATAGAACGGGGGGAGTACAACTCTTTTCCTAGGTTTGCTGGGGAAGTACTTGTTACTATTAATTGTCCATTGCTGAAATCATGCGTGTACCCTTTTTCAATAATTTCTACTACCCTTAATTTAATGATATTGAAGTAAATGAACTGTAGTATATGCCTTTTTAATTAGCAGCAGTGTATGGTCCAATATCGTTTTCTTAGATCCAATGTATCTTAGTTTATGCGCATGTGGGACTTTACATTATCGTTTGGAAATGGTACATTATTTCAAGTACATTTTTAGTCTTCGGATTGGTTTATCATAGCCTATAAACAACTATAAAGATGGCATGTCTCTGTACAGTACAACGGTCATTCTCATCTCAATCGGACGGCAACCCTCATCTGTGTCGGGTATAACGTCCGTCACAACGGAAAGGTCATTGTTATGAGAAATCATCCCTATCGAGAAAACTTTCGTCACCAATGCACTTATCATTGTCGGGCCTAAACTACAGCCCGTCACCGATAGGTTTGACCCAGAAGACCAGTCAAACAAGGGCGCGTCACCGATGAAAACGATCTCAAACGAGGGCCTAATTAATGCCCGTCACGGATGACTAACATCTCAATCGGGTTTTAACTTAAGCTCGTCACGGATGACTAATATCTTCATCGGGCTTAAGTTAAAACCCGTCACCGATGAGTTTTTCCAAAAAAGATTTATTCTATTTTTTGACTAGCCTCAGGCCTTTGCTAGCCATGCCCATTGTAAAAATGAGAGAAACAGAGATATATTCTATTTCACATACATTTGATACTCACATACACATCCATTATTCACATATTTCACATTAACATTTTCAAAAGCTAAGCATCCAAACATGTAAAATCGAGTTATAAATTGAAACAAAATTTTATTTAGCATTGGAAATATATACATAAACACATTTGACAAAATTATAATTTAATAATATCATAAGTGTTACATATTTACATATCTTTGACATTAATTGTGAAATGTTCAAAAATGTTCATCATGTCATGGACTTTAACCCCGTACTCTAAACATTCCTTTGGTGTGCACTGTGTCATGGACAATAAAGTCCGCTATCTCCTTTCTAATCTCCTCAAAACTGGTAGGCGCAGACTTGGATATATTTTTCTACATGTACATAGTTTGAAATTAGTGAATCGATCTATATAATATAATTCGAACTAGTTAGTATATATCATAATTGAGATCATAAACCTCAAATTCGACCAAAGTCTTGAACTTTTTGTTGTACAAAATTCACATGTTATGGCACACATGGAATCCGCATTGGTCGTCAATTTGTTGTTTGACCGAAAAGTGTTAACGACCAAATTTGGTAAATCATGCATCGGATTTGGAGTTAAGGCCGAAGCCGGTTTGGAGGAAATTGGGATTCTCAGAAACAGAGTGCGCGTCACTTGCAGATCGAATCGGCTAACTGAATCAGCTATGGAGTTCGTCAGCTGATACTGAATCAGCTAAGGTCTTCATTAGTCGATACCGAATCGGACAAGGTAAGCCAGTGTAGCCGATTCCAGTAAGATGACATTGGGATCGTTATTGGATCAAGTTAATATGCTTCATGAGGATTTGTTAGTGATATGTCCTAGAGGCAACATGGAGATGTTGGATATCACGGTCAATGTTTATGTATAAATGAATAATGTGTTATTCAGTTCCATGAAATAGACATCTTGTATTGATCAATAAGTACGTGACTTATTTATGAGACTCTATATGTATAAATCTATTTCTAAATGATCCCTGATCATATATCATATTATTGAAACTAATATGATTCTAAGATCGGCATGTTTATTGATCGATGATCATGTCTCATAGATCATGGGTATGGAGATACCAAATCAATAAACATGGACATATGTGTTAGAGAACACATTGTTGGATAGACCCACCATGAGACACTACAGGAATTATTGTGCCATTAGTTGGTCTCGGGTAGTGTTGGTACAAAGTCCTTAGACCTGAGATCACCATGGATTCCAACATGTGTAGTAGCCTACTTTGGGACTACCAAACGCTATTCCGTAACTAGGTAGTTATAAAGGTAGTTTTCAGGTTTGCTATGAAACATGGAGTGAGATGTGAGTGATCAAGATGAAATTTGCCCCTCCTTTGGAGAGATATCTCTGGGCCCCTCGAGGTACTGGATTATGGAAATGCATGGCCATGCTAAGTTGATTGAGGAGTCGATCAACAGACAGATAATCCAATACGGTTCGAGTGAATGGTTAAGCTATTGAAGGGATGGCACGCATCTTGCCTATAGCTTAATTTGTATCGTGAGGCAAAGGGATTTGTGTACACATTACAGGTTCAGAGCCGATATTATATTCTTGTATGCTATGGTGTCAATATGTGCTAGTAGGCGCCGCTATTGACAGGTCGGCTGAGTTGGACTCGAGCCGACGATTAGCTAAGTTAGACTATAGCCAAAACCAAGTATACCTGAACCTACAGGGTCGCACGCTTAAGGGGATAAGAATAGGCATTCGAGTTGGACTTGGATACGGCTTGATCGGATAGGGATCCGATCGGATAGAGTCATGTGGGCTTACGACGTATGGGCAGCCGACTCTATGAGATTCGGATAGGATCCAATTTGAAATAGAGTCCTGATCGGCCACAAGTCCCAGTCGGCCAACTCTACATAAAGGAGGGAGGGGTGGAGAGCAGTTACACACGTCAATCAAGTCAGTTGAATTGCATTGCGCCGAGATCAATCTCCACCCTCCCCACCTTCGAGCCAAACCCTAGCCTTGCATCGCGTGCTAGCACACGGGTGTTCGCGTTCTGTTCCCAGACGTGTGGATACCGGTAGAGGCGTTGCTACGTTGCACGCTGTTGATCGGCTACGAATCGGCTGCAATCGGAGCGAGGCGACTGCGGCAGATCGGCAACGAGAACGCGATCGGCGACTCGGATCGGCTGTGGCATCGGCGAATCGGCTGATTGGTGAATCGGTTGTCCCTGAGAATCGGCTGTCGGCTTGCGGGAATCGGCTACACAGTTCCGGATCGGATAGCCCTGATTGGCTAATTCCGCTGCGTACTCCAATCGGTAACGTTCTATCGGCCCTTACTTGCAAGTGTTCCTGGTTTGCGCGGTTAAAATTTTTGTTTTTTGGCTAGCGTAACCTCCGTGTAACCCTTCAGTGGTATCAGAGCTAATCTTTCTTAGTTCGGGTTTTAGATTGGATCTGGAACAAGTTTTGCACACGGGTTGATTGGATCAATCGGTTTTACGGGATTTGTTGAGGAGAGTTGATGGTAATTACGTTCCTTGATAGTGTATCGGAACGGCGTAATGTGATTACGTCGAAGCAATATCCATAGAACTCGGTTTGAGTCGGCTTCGAGATAGCGTTTCTTGATAGTGTATCGGAATGGTATAATGTGATTATGCCGAAGCTATCTCGTAGTCCGATCTTGTTAGCAGCCTCGCGCCTATGCAAACCATCTTCCTTGATAGTGTACCGGGACGGCATAATATGATTATGCCGACATGGTTTACGTAAGCGATTTCATAGATTGGATCTATGAATTTCGTGTGGTACCCCTTATAGGTTGTCTCGATGTCGTTTCTCTGCGATATGTAGAAAACGTTTCTACGCCTAACTTGTTTTTGCAGAGAATGTTTTCAGATGGTATGGCCCTATTGTATGTATGAGATGCATGTGATGCATGTAATATTCTTTCATATGTGCAATCCCTGTAATATTCTTTCATACGTGCAATGCTTGTAATATTCTTTCACGACCTACGAGTCGATGTAATCTTCAATTATAGCTTCTATAGTAGTAGCTTAGTTTGAAGAAATCAAGCATCATGCACTCGGAAGAACGGTGATGAAGACGGAGATCCTCTACACCGACATGGAGATGGAGATCACCATGTGAAGGGGCCATACTATTTCATTATATGCTATTCTACCTGCTTTCATATATGTGATATGTTTGTTTAATAGGATAGCATCCCTCGCAAAATTAAGTAGTAATATGCCCTTCCAAATGTTGCACCCGTCACCGTTATGCTCGTCAATGTTGGGTCTGCCAAAGCAGAGTGTCATTCTCTATCATAATACGAGGGGGTATATGTCGAACATATACAGCAGGAGCATTTGGTTTACTTAACAAGGCTATCAAAACAGTTTTGGGCCTTGGAGCATAGGTTGGGGCGGGGCATGGAGATGCCACACCAACAACAAGAGTCACATAGAGATGTGATTAGCAAGGAGTTGCTTACCGATGTTATTAATCTTCTAGCAGTGATGCCAAAGCTCACTAGAAATTAACTAACATGTGGATCTTGACCCAATACGTAACCTAGAGGGAAGGTGTAAAATACGTAATGGGAGTCTAATGTTAAATTGTTTAACAATAGACATAACATAAACATTGTGCTAAACTTTGCTTTTTCTATTGTAGAATAAATGGCGGCTAATACTACACCCAGTTCTTTCAATTTGCGATCTATTCTCGAGAAAGAAAAATTAAACGGAACAAACTTTATGGATTGGTATCGCAACTTGAGAATTGTTCTTAAGAAAGAGCATAAGGAGTACGTTCTTGAAGTACCCTATCCCGAGGATTTGCCTAATAATGCCACGCAACGCACGGAGAGCTTACGAGAAGCACACTAATGATGCCCTAGATATAAGTTGTCTCATGCTTGCTACAATGTCCCCCGAGCTTCGAAGCAATATGAGAGCGATGCTCACACTATTATTCGGGGACTGCGTGGCATGTTTGAGAACCAAGCTCGGGCCGAGAGGTTCAACACCTCGAAGTCCTTGTTTGCGTGCGGCTTGTTGAGGGGAATCCCGTCGATCCGCATGTGATAAAGATGATTGGCTATATCGAGAGTCCGGAAAAACTAGGTTTTTCCCTTAGCCAAGAGTTGGCTACGATGTGATTCTCCGGTCGCTCCCTCCGAGCATCGAGCCATTCATATTAAATTATCACATGAACAATATGGATAGAACCTTGGCTGAATTGCATGGGATTCTAAAGACAGTGAGGAGAGTATCCAGAAAAACGGTCATCATGTGATGATGATGCGAAGGCTAAGCGCAAACCACTGTCAAGAAACTTTGCACCAAGACGAAGTTAACTCCCGATGAGATCGCGAGTGCCTCCAATGCAAAGAAGGGCAAGAAGGGGTCGGCGGCATCGGATGTCGTTTGCTTCTACTGCAAAGAGACAAGCCACTGGAAAAGGAACTGCAAGAAGTACATGGAGGATCTCAAAAAGAAGCAAAGTACGACTTCGCGGTATTAATGTTATAGACATTAATCTTGCTACTTCACCCTCTGACTCTTGGGTATTTGATACCGGATCGGTAGCTCATATTTGCAAATCGTATGAGATGAAGTAGAGGCTTGAGATGGGGCGAGGTGAACTGCGCGTCGGCAATGGAGCAAGCGTTGCTACGTTCTTGTCGGCACGAGTACCACTTCATCTACCTTCGGGATTAGTTTTGGAATTAAATAATTGTTATTGTGTTCCAACACTATGTCAAAACGTTATTTCCGCTTCATGTTTGCAAGCGGAAGGACATGATTTTAGATCAATGGACAATGGTTGTTCAATATATCTCGAGAGATATGTTCTATTTTCATGCTCCATTGGTGAATGGATTATACGTTTTGAATCTTGAAGCGTCTCCCATCTATAACATTAATGCAGAAATGCAACTCCCAAATGATACAAACCTCACGTTTATCCGGCATTTTCGCTTAGGCCATATAAATAAGAAACGCATGGAGAAGCTTCATAAGGATGGACTCCTTCACTCTTTTGATTTTGAATCATTTGAGACATGTGAGTCTTGTTTACTTGGTAAGATGACAAAGGCACCTTTCACGGGACATAGTGAAAGAGCAAGTGACTTGTTGGCACTCGTACATACGATGTATATGGACCAATGAGCTCAATGGCCGAGAGGTGGTTATCGTACTTCATTACCTTTACCGATGACTTTAGCAGATATGATTATATCTACTTAATGAGGCATAAGTCCGAATCTTTTGAAAATTTCAAAGAATTCCGAATGAAGTACGAATCATTTAGGGAAAACAATCAAGTTTCTACGATCGATCGTGGAGGGGAATACTTGAGCCAAGAGTTTGGTAATCATCGAAAGATTGTGGAATTGTTCCACGTTGACTCCGTCGAACTCCACAATGGAACGGAGTGTCCGAACGGAGAAATCGCACCTTGTTGGACATGGTGCGGTCGATGATGAGCCAAAGTGATCTTCCGTTATCCTTGTGGGGATATGCTCTTGAAACAGTTGCGCTCACACTAAATAGAGTTCCATCTAAGTCAGTTGAAAAGACACCATATGAGATATGGACAGGGCGAACCCCTAGTTTGTCTTTTCTCAAAATTTGGGGATGCGATGCTTATGTAAAACGTTTACTCGACAAGCTCACACCCAAATCGACAAGTGCTTCTTTGTGGGATATCCTAAGGAAACTAAGTGATATTACTTTTATAATCGGGAACAAGGCAAAGTGTTTGTCGCCCGACACGGTGTCTTCTTGGAGAAAGAGTTTCTTTCAAGAAGGGTTAGTGGGAGCAGGGTGCATCTTGAAGAAGTTCAAGAAACACCAGAAAATGTTTCAGCGACCACAGAACCACAACAGGAGGAGCAAAGTGTTGCGCCACCAGTTGTAGATACACCAGCCCCACGGAGGTCTGAAAGATCACGTCGTGCGCCTGACAGGTACACAGGTGCGGAACAACGTGATATATTGTTGTTGGACAACGATGAGCCTAAGACCTATGAGGAAGCGATGGTGGGACCCGATTCCAACAAGTGGCTTGGAGCCATGAAATCCGAAATAGAATCCATGTACGACAATCAAGTTTGGAACTTGGTTGATCCACTGATGGTGTCAAAACCATTGAGTGTAAATGGGTTTTTAAGAAAAGGCCGACATGGATGGAAATGTTCACATCTCGTAAGGCGCGATTGGTGGCGAAAGGTTTTAAACAGATTCAAGGAGTTGATTATGATGAAACCTTCTCGCCCGTCGCAATGCTTAAATCTATTCGGATTATCCTAGCGATTGCTGCATATTTTGATTATGAGATATGGCGGATAGATGTTAAAACGGCTTTCCTAAATGGAAACCTAAGCGAGGATGTATACATGATACAACCGAGGGTTTTGTCGATCCAAAATCGCCTCGAAAGATATGCAAGCTACGAAATCCATTTATGGATTGAAGCAAGCATCTCGAGTTGGAATATTCGTTTTGATGAAGTAATCAAAGGGTTTGGTTTCATCAAAAATGAAGAGGAGGCCTGTGTTTACAAAAAGGTCGTGGGAGCCAATTGTATTTCTAATCTTATATGTGGATGACATATTACTGATTGGAAATGATATCCCTATGCTAGAATCCGTCAAGTCTTCATTGAAAAATAGTTTTTCCATGAAATACTTAGGGAGGCAGCATACATATTGAGGCATTCGGATCTATAGAGATAGATCCAAGAGGCTAATTGGATTAAGCCAAAGTACATACATTGACAAGGTGTTGAAAAGGTTTAACATGCATGATTCCAAGAAAGGTTTCTTGCCCATGTCACATGGCATTAATCTTAGCAAGAATCAGTGTCCTCAGACACATGATGAGCGGAATAAGATGGATATGGTTCTATATGCTTCGGCAATTGAATCCATCATGTATGCCATGCTTTGTACACGTCCAGATGTCTCGTACGCTTTGAGTGCTACGAGCAGATACCAGTCAGATCCAGATGAAGGTCACTGGACTGCCGTAAAAAATATCCTTAAGTACTTGAGAAGATTGTTAGTGATATGCCCTAGAGGCAACATGGAGATGTTGGATATCACGTCAATGTTTATGTATTTATGAATAAAGTGTTATTCAGTTCCTTGAAATAGACATCTTGTATTGATCAATAAGTACGTGACTAATTTATGAGACTCTTTATGTATGAATCTATTTCTAAACGATCCCTGATCATATGTCATATTGTTGGAACAAATATGATTCTAAGATCGGCATGTTTATTGATTGATGATCATGTCTCATAGATCATGGGTATGAAGATACCAAATCAATAAACATGGACATATGTGTTGGAGAACACATTGTTGGATAGACCCACCATGAGACACTACAGGAATTAATGTGCCATTAGTTGGTCTCAGGTAGTGTTGGTACAAAGTCCTTAGACCTGAGATCACCATGGATTCCAACATGTGTAGTAGCCTACTTTGGGACTACCAAACGCTATTCCATAACTGGGTAGTTATAAAGGTAGTTTTTGGGTTTGCTATGAAACATGGAGTGGGATGTGAGTGATCAAGATGGAATTTGCCCCTCCTTTGGAGAGATATCTCTGGACCCCTCGAGGTAATGGATTATGGAAATGCATGGCCATGCTAAGTTGATTGAGGAGTCAATCAACAGACAGATAATCCAATACGGTTCGAGTGAATGGTTAAGCTATTGAAGGGATGGCACACATCTTGCCTATAGCTTAACTGGTATCGTGAGGCAAAGGGATTTGTGTACACATTACAGGTTCAGAGCCGATATTATTCTTGTATACTATGGTGTCAATATGTGCTGCTAGGCGCCGCTGTTGACGGGTCGGCTGAGTTGGACTCGAGCCGACGATCGGCTAAGTTAGACTATAGCCGAAACCGAGTATACCTGAACCTACAGGGTCGCACGCTTAAGGGGATAAGAACAGGCATTCGAGTTGGACTCGGATACGGCTCGATCGGATAGGGATCCGATCGGATAGAGTCCTATGGTCTTACGACGTATGGGCGGCCAACTCTATGAGATTCGGATGAGATCCGATTCAAAATAGAGTCCTGATCGGCCACTAGTCCAAGTTGGCCAACTCTATATAAAGGGGGCGAGGGGTGGAGAGTTGTTGTATCGCATTGAACCGAATCCGCAACAGAAGTCGCCGAGATCAATCTCCACGGAAACCCTCCCCACCTTCGAGCCAAACCCTAGCCTTGCATCGCGTGCTAGCACACGGGTGTTCGACGTTCTGTCCCCGGGTGTGTGGATACCGGTAGAGGCGCTGCTACGTTGCGCGCTGTTGATCGGCTATGAATCGGCTGCAATCGGAGCGAGGCGACTGCGGCAGATCGGCAACGAGAACGCGGTCGGCGACTCGGATCGGCTGCGGCATCGGCGAATCGGCTGATTGGTGAATCGGCTGTCCCCGGGAATCGGCTGTCGGCTTGCGGGAATTGGCTACACTGTTCCGAATCAGATAGCCCTGATTGGCTGTTTTCGCTGCATACTCCAATCGGTAACGATCTATCGGCCCTTACTTGCTAGTGTTCCTGGTGTGCGCGGTTAAAAGTTTTGTTTTTTGGCTAGCGTAGCCTCCGCGTAACCCTTCAACGTCTTTATGACACTCTATTCCTGTTTACGTAAATCATCGAGTTATCATATATCCTATATAATCTAGATCAATATTGTTGTCTAACCCTAATCGGCTAGCATCTGTTACCAGACAACAGCCGATAGGATTAGATATCAACGTCGACCTAGATTATATAGTGTATCCACCATCTTGAAAGGATTTCATCGACTTGTTTAGATCTTATGCTTTTCTTTATGCTTAGTGCTGCATCGGTTGAGTCTGACCTACTAAGTATTATCTAGAATCATAATATCTATATTGTCTCATGATTGCTATTAGAAATAGTATCGGGGTTTCAGCAGATCTTACCTGGTTTAGCTATCTTGTTTCCTACATGTTTACTTGATATGCTAAATCTGCCCTTTATATTAAGATCTGACTATGATGAAATATTTAAGCTTGTTATCGATCTTTAATGTATTTACTCTATATTGATATCTTAGTATAAGTGGTATCGGAGTATTAGCCGATACATGTTAGATTTATGACATCAGCTATGCTATAAATACGTATAATCTTTGTCCTAAAGTACTTTTAGACATAAGTGATTTATACTGTCTCGACATGCTGCCGATCTATCCCAATCACTTGGTCTTAACGTATTTCGAGACATAGATTATATATTATGGTTATCTACAGCCGATCAATTAGATCTAATTTTTTCCTTTGCTGATCCAGTTCATATTGTATCGGCTACATATTTAACGATACGTCATCAGCCACTAGCCGATCGGCTATGGTTTACGGATTTAACTCTGTTTTCTTTCTTTAGTTTCTTGTTGGTTGCAGGATCAAACCAACTGGCACGCCCTTGAACCCCAAAAGCAAGATTATAGACCTGCACTAGAGTTAAGCAGATCTCTTAGGCCAGTGTGTGTTTTTCGCATCGACATGCTTTTGGCAGCCTAGCGGGACACGACTTCTGATCAACATGTTTTTGACCGATAGAAGCCAGACATCATGGTGGATCTCAAGTCAACTGATATTGACCCAGAGAACATTATTCCCATGACAATGGACAAACTGACGTTAGAACAAAAGGCGAAGTATGAAGAGATGATGAATAAACTGCAGAGTCAGTTTTTGCATTCATTTGTTCAGACTCGCTCGAGCACGGTGGTTTAGAGGTATAAGGTAGCTTTGCCAGCCAATGATGAGCCCGAAGCAAGTTCTGGCAAGGAGGGTAAGATTCAGGATGTCAAGCAAGATGAAGGCCCTATAGAGTTTAACAATCTACAAGATCGGATTGATTACGCTGTGCATCATGCTTTGATCAACCAGTTAGGAATTCTTGTTAATACTCTAAACAACATGATTAATTCTATGGTTGATAGTAGGATTGCTGGCATCAAGCTAAGGGGCCAGTGTTTCTAACCGAGGGTAATTTTCCACAATACAGGACTCTGGTTACCGACAAACAGCAGCCTATTTTAGGTGTGGCCCCAGAACAGCCAATGGCATCACCATCGGCTCCTGGAAAGCCGATTGCATCATCATCGGCACATAAGCAACCAGGGTTCAATCCTCTGCTTTTGGTCAAACAGCAACCTCAACACATAGGACATAACATCCCTCAGGTTACTCAAGACCAAGTTGCGGCCATCTTCAAGACAAACCAGTCGGTCATTGAGCCGATTCTGCAGATACCGATGAGGCAGTAGACATCAATTTCACAGCAGCATCAGCCTATCGGGACTCAGTTTGTTCCTAATCATCAAGCCCATATGGTGCATCACTCTCCTCAACATCACATGGGAGGCAATGTTAATTTTCAATATCAGCCTCATTCACCTCAAGCGCAGTATCAGCCAGGGGCATCTCCTCAACCCAGTATTTGCCTCAGTTTAATCAATTTGATCCGATACAACAGCAAGTTCAAGGAGCACCTCAGCAAAAGCATTGGGCTGATATGATAGCCAATGTGATGAGGGAACAGTTTGGTCTTAAGCCCAAGGACACTAGTAACTTATATCGGCATCCATACCCGGAATACTTTCATAGGGTACCATTGCCAAACCGATACAAGGTCCTAGATTTCTCCAAATTCTCAGGGCAAGATAATGTATCAACCTATGAACATATCAGCCGATTTCTGGCTCAGTGTGGTGAGGCATCGGCTACTGATGCTCTGAGGGTTAGATTATTCCCTCTATCTTTATCTGGATAGGCTTTTACATGGTTTTCATCTTTGCCATATAATTATGTTCAAAGTTGGGCTGATCTGAAAAATCAGTTTCATAGGTACTTTTATCGTGAAGTCCACGAGATGAAGCTGTCTGATCTAACAACAATTAAATAGAAGCATGATGAATCTGTTCAAGACTATATTCAGAGGTTTAGGGATATAAGAAACCGATGTTATAGCCTAGCTTTGACAGATTCTCAGTTAGCCGATCTTGCTTTCCAAGGCTTGTTGACATCAATCGAGGAAAATTTTTTGGCTCAAGACTTTGAAAGCCTGGCTCATCTGGATCAGAAGGTGACAACGCATGAGCAATGATTCTAGGAAGCCAAGAGAGCATTTAAAAAGGTTAATCACACTATATATGCTTCTAAATCTGATGAAGAAGATGACTCTGAAGTAGCAGCAGCTGAGTGGGCAAAAAACAAGAAGGTTGGTACATTTCAATGGTTCAAAAATTCTACGAAGGAGGAAAATATGACTTTGACATTACCAAGGCTGATAAGATCTTTTATTTGCTACTTCGGGAGAAACAAATTCAACTTCCTGCTGGTTATGTTATTCCATCGGCTGATGAGCTGAGGAAGAGAAATTATTGCAAATGACATAATACTGGGTCTCATAGTAGTAATAACTGCAAGGTTTTCAAGCAGCAGATCCAGTCGGCTATTGAACAAGGGAAGATAAAATTTGAAGATTCAAAAAAGTTGATGAAAGTTGATGGCAATCTTTTTCCTGTCAACATGGTTCACACGAGTGAGAGATTAGCCGGTAGGAAAGATTATCGGTCCACACAACGTAACTCTGTCAGAATCATCGATAAATACCAGAGGAAGTATGACAAGCAGAAAGAAAGATGTTATGAGGAAGATGACAGTTTTGATCCCCATTGGAGCTGCGAATTCTTCAGGTTCTGCTGGAATGAAGGGATGAGACTGTTGTTGGTAGAAGACTGTCCAGCATGCAGTTATGATAAAGACTATGCTGGAGGTTCAAGCCGATCTCGTCCTGGGGAAAATCGGCTAACACAGAGGAAATTACCTGTTCATCAGAGATTGCATCTAGTTCATCAGGATTTTTCACAAAAGAATTTTGATGAGGATAAAGATGAGACCATGAACCCACAATGGTGCCCTTTTGGTATTTTCACTAAGAACCAGAAGAGGAGGGTTCAAAGGATGAGGAGCAGGGAGCGTTTCCAGGAGGTTCAAGAGGAAATCAATCATCGATTGAAGAAGAAAAAGCAAGAGCACTTAACGAAAGAGTAGTGTGTCAAGATCAAGGTGCTTTCAGCCGATGAGGTCAAAACCAATAAGGCAAAAAGGCTGGCTAAGGGGAAGGTTGATGCTTCTGCATCGGTTAATATGGTTTTTGTGCTACCAACAGAATATGAGGCTACCCAAGCCGATGCAGATGTTATCGAAGAATATTTGGCTAAATTGGTGTTATCTCCAGAACAAGCTATGTTTGAGAAGCCAGAAGGATCAGGGCATCGACATCTCAAGCCATTGTATGTCAAAGGATTTGTCAACGGCAAGCCGATATCTAAGATGTTGGTTGATGGTGGAGCTACTATGAACTTGATGTCATATGCTATATTCAAGAAGTTGGGTAGGAATTCAGATGATCTCAGCAAAACCAACATGGTTTTTAAAGATTTTGGTGGCAATCCATCAGAAACCAAAGGAGTGTTGAATGTGGAGTTGACAATCGGTAGCAAGACTATTCCTACCATATTTTTTGTCATCAATGGGAAGGGATCATATAGCCTGTTGCTTGGAAGGGATTGGATTCATGCAAATTGTTGTATTACTTTGACCATGCATCAGAGTTTAATCCAATGTCAAGGTGACAAGGTAGAAATCATTCCAGCCGACAGGTCAGTCAATGTTGCTAAAGCCGATTTAACTATTTGGGAGATGGATTGAATTGATTGCTTGTCTGGAAAAGTTTGGGAATGAGATTATATAAAAGTGTCTGATTGTGACATACATCTTGGAGATGAAGAGCCCCGATTATTGCTTTGAGGGCGTCGTGGATGGTTCAAATTTCTACACCAAGGAACTGTAGATGATCTCGATGGAAAATTAGAACAAGGTTTCATGTCGGCCGATGATTTGAAAGAAGTCGATATAGGTCCAGGTGATAGGCCTAGGCCGACTTTTATCAGTAAAAATTTGTCTTCTCATTTTAGAACCAAACTAATAGAACTTTTGAAAGAATATAAAGATTGCTTTGCTTGGGAATATTTTGAGATGCCAGGACTTAGCCGATCGATTGTGGAACATCGGCTTCCTATTAAACTAGGATATTGGCCATATAAACAACCACCTAGAAGATGTAAAGCCGATATGCATGATGCTATTAAAGCCAAAATTACTCGATTGTATGATGCTGGTTTTATTCGGCCATGCCGATATGCTGAGTGGGTTTCCAATATAGTTTTAGTTATCAAGAAGAATGGTAAACTTAGGTTTGCATTGATTTTCGAGATTTAAACAAGGCTACCCCTAAGGATGAGTACCCAATGCCGATTGCCAATCTATTGGTTGATGCTGCCTCAGGGCATATGATTATAAGTTTTATGGATGGCAATGCTAGATACAATTAGATTTTTATGGCAGAACAGGACATTCATAAGACTGCTTTTAGATGTCCTAGTGCAATCGACTTGTATGGTGCAATCGACTTTTGGTTTGAATAATGTTGGAGCTACATATCAAAGAGCCATGAATTACATATTTCATGATCTGATCGGCTTGTTGGTTGAGATCTATATCGATGATGTGGTAGTGAAGTCAAAGGAGATTGATGATCATATAACCGATTTGAGAAAAGTGCTCGAAAGAACAAGGAAATACGGCCTGAAGATGAATCCCACAAAGTGTGCTTTTGGTATATCGGCTGGACAATTTTTGGGTTTTTTTGTTCATGAGAGGGAGATTGAGGTAACACAGAGAAGCATTAATGCAATCAAGAATATCCAACCACCAGGAGGCAAGAAGCAATTGCAATCTTTGGTCTCCAAGGTGAATTTTATCAGGAGATTTATCTCTAATTTATCTAGAAAGATGGAGCCCTTTACACCTTTACTCAGATTGAAAGCCGATACGGAATTTACTTGGGGGATAGAGCAACAAAAGGTCTTGGATAATATCAAGGAATATTTAAGTTCCTTCCAGTTCTGATTCCTCCACAGAAAGGAGTACCTTTCAAGTTGTACTTGTCAGCCGATGAGAAGTCTATCGGCTCGGTCTTGATCCAAGAATTTGAAGGCAAGGAGAGAGCAATCTTTGATTTAAGCAGGAGGCTTCTGGATGCAGAGACAAGGTATTCTCCAGTAGAGAAGTTGAGGCATTATTTGTTATCCAATGAATGCACTATAGTTTGCAAGGCCGATGTCGTTAAGTACATACTATCGACTCTGGTGCTGAAAGGGAGAGTTGGAAAATGGATCTATGCTTTAACAGAATTTGATCTCAGATATGAATCGCCCAAAGCAGTCAAGGGACAAGCCATAGCCAATTTTATTGTTGAACATTGCGATGACTCAATCGGCTCGGTAGGCATAGTGTCTTGGACGTTATTTTTTGATGGATCGGTGGTTGTGGTATCGACTTGATCATAATATCACCTACGGGGGCAAGTTTTGAATTTGCTTGTACTATTAATCCTTATGCCACCAATAATCAAGCTGAGTACAAAGCAGTTCTCAAGGGATTACACCTCTTAAAGGAAGTTAAAGTCGATGCTGTCGAAATCATGGGTGATTCTTTGTTGGTCATCAACCAGTTAGCTAGGGAATATGAGTGCTAGAATGATACATTGATGATGTACAACGAGAAGTGCCGAGAATTGATGGATAGTTTACGCTTGGTGACTTTGAGGCATATTTCTTGAGAACAGAACATTGAAGCTAATGATTTGGCTCAGGGGGCATCGGGATACAAGCCGATGGTAAAAGATATCGAGGTAGAAATCGCTACAATCGCAGCTGATGATTGGAGGTATGATGTATTTAATTATTTGAAGAATCCTTCTCAATCGGCTTCAAGAAAATTGAGATATAAAGCTTTGAAATATGTCTTGTTGGATGATGAGCTATATTATTGGACGATTGATGGGGTGTTGCGAAAATGTTTGAGTGTCGATCAAGCAAAAGTTGTGATGGGAGAAGTACATGTTAGTGATATGCCCTAGAGGCAACATGGAGATGTTGGATATCACGTCAATGTTTATGTATTTATGAATAAAGTGTTATTCGGTTCCATGAAATAGACATCTTGTATTGATCAATAAGTACGTGACTTATTTATGAGACTCTTTATGTATGAATCTATTTCTAAACGATCCCTGATCATATGTCATATTGTTGGAACAAATATGATTCTAAGATCGGCATGTTTATTGATTGATGATCATGTCTCATAGATCATGGGTATGAAGATACCAAATCAATAAACATGGACATATGTGTTGGAGAACACATTGTTGGATAGACCCACCATGAGACACTACAGAATTAATGTGCCATTAGTTGGTCTCGAGTAGTGTTGGTACAAAGTCCTTAGACTGAGATCACCATGGATTCCAACATGTGTAGTAGCCTACTTTGGGACTACCAAACGCTATTCAGAATCGGGTAGTTATAAAGGTAGTTTTCGGGTTTGCTATGAAACATGGAGTGGGATGTGAGTGATCAAGATGGAATTTTCCCCTCCTTTGGAGAGATATCTCTGCCCTCGAGGCAATGGATTATGGAAATGCATGGCCATGCTAAGTTGATTGAGGAGTCAATCAACGACGATAATCCAATACGGTTCGAGTGAATGGTTAAGCTATTGAAGGGATGGCACACATCTTGCCTATAGCTTAATTGGTATCGTGAGGCAAAGGGATTTGTGTACACATTACAGGTTCGAGCCGATATTATATTCTTGTATACTATGGTGTCAATATGTGATGCTAGGCGCGCCGTTGTGGATCGGCTGAGTTGGACTCGAGTCGACGATCGGCTAAGTTAGACTATAGCCGAAACCGAGTATACCTGAACCTACGGGTCGCACGCTTAAGGGGATAAGAACAGGCATTCGAGTTGGACTCGAATACGGCTCGATCGGATAGGGATCCGATCGGATAGAGTCCTATGGGCTTACGACGTATGGGCAGCCAACTCGTGAGATTCGGATAGGATCCGATTCAAAATAGAGTCCCGATCGGCCACTAGTCCCGATCGGCCAACTCTATATAAAGGAGGGAGGGGTGGAGAGCTGCGGCACGTCAATTGCATCGCGTGCAACGAAGTCGCCGAGATCAATCTCCACGGAAACCCTCCCCACTTTCGAGCCAAACCCTAGCCTTGCATCGCGTGCTAGCACACGGGTGTACGACGTTTTGTCCCCGGACGTGTGGATACCGGTAGAGGCGCTGCTACGTTGCGCGCTGTTGATCGGCTTCGGATCGGCTGCGGTCGGGCGCATCGGAGCGAGGCGCGAGAACACGGTCGGACGGCTCGGATAGGCTACGGCATCTGCGAATCGGCTGATTGGCGAATCGGCTGTCCCCGGTATCGGCTGTCGGCTTGCGAGAATCGCTACACTGTTCCGGATCGGATAGCCCCGATTGGCTATTCCGCTGCACTCTACTCCAATCGGTAACGATCTATCGGCCCTTACTTGCAAGTGTTCCTGGTTTGTGCGGTAGAAAATTTTTGTTTTCGGCTAGCGTAGCTTCCGCGTAACCCTTCAGTACATGAAGGTATATGTGGTACTCATCAATCGGCCCACAAGATGAAGTGGTTGCTTCGGCGAGCTAGGTACTTTTGGCCGACAATGCTAGAGGATTGTTTCATATATTATAAAGGTTGTCAAGATTACCAGAAGTTTGGAGTAATTCAAAGAGCGCCAGCATCGGCTATTAACCCTATAATCAAGCCATGATCGTTCAGAGGTTGGGGGATCAATATGATCGGCCAGATTAATCCACCTTCAAGCAAAGGACATAAGTTTATTTTGGTGGCAACCGATTATTTCACAAAGTGGGTGGAGGCAATACCATTGAAGAAGGTTGATTCTAGGGATGCAATTCAGTTTGTTAAAGAGCATATTGTATACCGATTTGGTGTTCCTCAGACTATCACAACCGATCAGGGATCTATCTTTGTATCAGATGAGTTTGTCCAAATTGTAGAAAGCATGGGGATTAAGTTGTTGAATTCTTCACCATAGTATGCACAAGCTAATGGACAGGCATAAGCATCCAACAAAAGTTTGATTAAGTTGATTAAAAGAAAGATTTCTTAGTTTCCAAAGCAATGGCATAGCTGATTGGCTGAGGCATTCTGGTCTTATCGGATGGCTTGTCATGGATCGATCCATGTTCCTCCTTACAAGCTAGTTTATGGGCATGAAGTCGTGTTACCATGGGAAAGTGTCATCGGCTCAAGGAGAATTGATTTGCAAGATGAGTTGACAGTCGATGATTATCATAATTTCATGATAGATAAATCGGAAGAGTTGGTTCAATCCAAGATGCGTGCTTTGGAGAAAGTAACAAGAGATAAGGAGAGAATTTCTCGTCATTACAATAAGAAAGTTGTGTCAAAACCTTTTTTAGAAGGTGAGTTGGTTTGGAAATTGATCTTGCCGATTGGAACTCGTGATAATAAATTCGGCAAGTGGTCACCAAATTGGGAAGGGCCTTTTCAGATTTACATGTCCGTTTCTAAGAGAGCTTATATGTTGCAAGGGCTTGATGAAGAAGTTTTTGGAAGGGCTCTCACTGGGAAATACTTGAAGAAATATTATTCGAGTGTTTTGATTAATTCATGATTTGGCTGTGTTATGCCGATACATGGTAGCCGATGTGTTAACATTGCCTTTAGATGGCCGATATAAGTTATATCACCCTTAGTCTTTTAACTTATCATAATCGGTTGTGTTCCGCCGATGTGTGATGGCCGATATTTGTGATATCGCCCTTAGTCAAGTAATAATTTTGTCAATGTTTGGTTGGCATTGTAAAATTAGGGGGGCATGCATACAGAATATGTGGACTTTTAAAAAATTTCACGAAAGCTATGTTACGTGTTCACAAAGAGTTTACAAAAGTTTGAAGCGCCCTATTACAAGAATCGGCACAAGAGTTTACAACAGTTTCAAGTTCCTATTGTAGAGGAATCGGCTCATCCAGACACAAGCTTGTTTATAGCCGATATAGCCCTTTGCCTAATTTGCCCTATTTCATGATAGATAAATCGGAAGAGTTGGTTCAATCCAAACACAAGCTTGTTTATAGCGGGACCGCCGTGTGCGTACCCCCTTATAGGTCGTCTCGATGCCGTAGCTCTGCGATAAGTAGAAAACATTTCTACGCCTAACTTGTTTTTGCAGAGAATGCTTTGAGATGGTATGGCCCTATTGTATGTATGAGATGTATGAGATGCATGTGATGCATGTAATATTCTTTCATATGTGCAATCCCTGTAATATTCTTTCATACGTGCAATGCTTGTAATATTCTTTCACGACCTGCGAGTCGATGTAATCTTCAATTAGAGCTTCTATAGTAGTAGCTTAGTTTGAAGAAATCAAGCATTCGGCACTCGAAAGAACGGTGATGAAGATGGAGATCCTGTACACCGGCATGGAGATGGAGATCACCATGTGAAGGGGGCCATACTATTTCACTATATGCTATTCTTCTTGCTTTCATATGTGATATGTTTGTTTGATAGGATAGCATCCCTCGCAAAATTAAGTAGTAATGATGCCCTTCCAAATGTTGCACCCGTCACCGTTATGCTCGTCAATGGTGGGTCTGCCAAAGCAGAGTGTCATTCTCTATCATAACACGAGGGGGTATATGTCAGACATATACATGCAGGAGCATTTGGTTTACTTAACAAGGCTATCAAAATAGTTTTGGGCCTTGGGGCATAGGTTGGGGCCGGGGCATGGAGATGCCACACCAACAACAAGAGTCACATAGAGATGTGATTAGCAAGGAGTTGCTTACCGATGTTATTAATCTTCTAGCAGTGATGCCAAAGCTCACTAGAAATTAACTAACATGTGGATCTTGACCCAATACGTAACCTAGAGGGAAGGTGTAAAATACGTAATGGGAGTCTAATGTTAAATTGTTTAACAATAGACATAGCATAAACATTGTGCTAAACTTTGCTTTTTCTATTGTAGAATAAATGACGGCTAATACTACACCCAGTTCTTTCAATTTGCGATCTATTCTCGAGAAAGAAAAATTAAACGGAACAAACTTTATGGATTGGTATCGCAACTTGAGAATTGTTCTTAAGCAAGAGCATAAGGAGTACATTCTTGAAGTACCCTATCCTGAGGATTTGCCTAATAATGCCACTGCAACTGCACGGAGAGCTTACGAGAAGCACACTAATGATGCCCTAGATATAAGCTGTCTCATGCTTGCTACAATGTCCCCTGAGCTTCAGAAGCAATATGAGAGCAGCGATGCTCACACTATTATTCAGGGACTGCGTGGCATGTTTGAGAACCAAGCTCGGGCCGAGAGGTTCAACACCTCGAAGTCCTTGTTTGTGGGCAGGCTTGTTGAGGGGAATCCCGTCAGTCCGCATGTGATAAAGATGATTGGCTATATCGAGAGTCTGGAAAAACTAGGTTTTCCCCTTAGCCAAGAGTTGGCTACTGATGTGATTCTCCAGTCGCTCCCTCCGAGCTTCGAGCCATTCATATTAAACAATCACATGAACAATATGGATAGAACCTTGGCTGAATTGCATGGGATGCTAAAGTCAGCTGAGGAGAGTATCCAGAAAAACGGTCATCATGTGATGATGATGCAGAAGGCAAAGCGCAAACCACCTGTCAAGAAACTTTGCACCAAGAGGAAGTTAACTCCCGATGAGATCGTGAGTGCCTCCAATGCAAAGAAGGGCAAGAAGGGGTCGGCGGCATCAGATGTCGTTTGCTTCTATTGCAAGGAGACAGGCCATTGGAAGATGAACTGTAAGAAGTACATGGAGGATCTCAAAAAGAAGCAAAGTGCGACTTCTGCTTCAGGTATTAATGTTATAGATATTAATCTTGCTACTTCACCTACTGACTCTTGGGTATTTGATACCGGATCAGTAGCTCATATTTGCAAGTCGTTGCAGGGAATGAGAAGAAGTAGAGGATTGAGAAGGGGCGAGGTGAACTTGCGCGTCGGCAATGGACCAAGCGTTGCTACAGTTGTTGTCAGCACAGTACCACTTCATCTACCTTCAGGATTAGTTTTGGAATTAAATAATTGTTATTGTGTTCCAACACTATGTCAAAACGTTATTTCCGCTTCATGTTTGCAAGCGGAAGGATATGATTTTAGATCAATGGACAATGGTTGTTCAATATATCTCAGAGATATGTTCTATTTTCATGCTCCATTGGTGAATGGATTATACGTTTTGAATCTTGAAGCGTCTCCCATCTATAACATTAATACAGAAAGGCAACTCTCTAATGATATAAACCCCACGTTTATCTGGCATTGTCGCTTAGGCCATATAAATAAGAAACGCATGGAGAAGCTCCATAAGGATGGATTGCTTCACTCTTTTGATTTTGAATCATTTGAGACATGTGAGTCTTGTTTACTTGGTAAGATGACAAAGGCACCTTTCACGGGGCACAGTGAGAGAACAAGTGACTTGTTGGCACTCGTACATACTGATGTATGTGGACCAATGAGCTCAACGGCCAGAGGTGGTTATCAGTACTTCATTACCTTTACCGATGACTTTAGTAGATATGGCTATATCTACTTAATGAGGCATAAGTCCGAATCCTTTGAAAAGTTCAAAGAATTCCAGAATGAAGTACGAATCATTTAGGGAAAACAATCAAGTTTCTACGATCGATCGTGGAGGGGAATACTTGAGCCAAGAGTTTGGTAATCATCTAAAAGATTGTGGAATTGTTCCACGCTTGACTCCGCCAGAACTCCACAATGGAACGGAGTGTCCGAACGGAGAAATCGCACCTTGTTGGACATTGTGCGGTCGATGATGAGCCAAAGTGATCTTCCGTTATCCTTCCGGGGATATGCTCTTGAAACAAATGCGCTCACACTAAATAGAGTTCCATCTAAGTCGGTTGAAAAGACACCATATGAGATATGGACAGGGCAACCCCTAGTTTGTCTTTTCTCAAAATTTGGCGATGTGAGGCTTATGTAAAACGTTTACAATCGACAAGCTCACACCCAAATCTGACAAGTGCTTCTTTGTGGGATATCCTAAGGAAACTAAGGGATATTACTTTTATAATCGGGAACAAGGCAAAGTGTTTGTCGCCCGACATGGTGTCTTCTTGGAGAAAGAGTTTCTTTCAAGAAGGGTTAGTGGGAGCAGGGTGCATCTTGAAGAAGTTCAAGAAACACCAGAAAACGTTTCAGCGACCACAGAACCACAACAGGAGGAACAAAGTGTTGCGCCACCAGTTGTAGATACACCAGCCCCACGGAGGTCTGAAAGATCACGTCGTGCGCCTGACAGGTACACAGGTGCGGAACAACGTGATATATTGTTGTTGGACAATGATGAACCTAAGACCTATGAGGAAGCGATGGTGGGACCCGATTCCAACAAGTGGCTTGGAGCCATGAAATCCGAAATAGAATCCATGTACGACAATCAAGTTTGGAACTTGGTTGATCCACCTGATGGTGTCAAAACCATTGAGTGTAAATGGGTTTTTAAGAAAAAGGCCGATATGGATGGAAATGTTCACATCTATAAGGCGCGATTGGTGGCGAAAGGTTTTAAACAGATTCAAGGAGTTGATTATGATGAAACTTTCTCGCCCGTCGCAATGCTTAAATCTATTCGGATTATCCTAGCGATTGCTGCATATTTCGATTATGAGATATGGCAGATGGATGTCAAAACGGCTTTCCTGAATGGAAACCTAAGCGAGGATTATACATGATACAACCTCGGGTTTTGTCGATCCGAATCACACGGAAAGATATGCAAGCTACGAAATCCATTTATGGATTGAAGCAAGCATCTCGGAGTTGGAATATTCGTTTTGATGAAGTAATCAAAGGGTTTGGTTTCATCAAAAATGAAGAAGAGGCCTGTGTTTACAAAAAGGTCAGTGGGAGCGCAATTGTATTTCTAATCTTATATGTGGATGACAAATTACGATTGGAAATGATATCCCTATGCTTGAATCGTCAAGTCTTCATTGAAAAATAGTTTTTCCATGAAAGACTTAGGGAGGCAACATATATATTGGGCATTTGGATCTATAGAGATAGATCCAAGAGGCTAATTGGATTAAGCCAAAGTACATACATTGACAAGGTGTTGAAAAGGTTCAACATGCATGATTCCAAGAAAGGTTTCTCGCCCATGTCACATGGCATTAATCTTAGCAAGAATCAGTGTCCTCAGACACATGATGAGCGGAATAAGATGGGTATGGTTCCATATGCCTCGGTAATTGGATCCATCATGTATGCCATGCTTTGTACACGCCCGGATGTCTCGTACGCTTTGAGTGCTACGAGCGAGATACCGTCGAGATCCGGTGAAGGTCACTGGACTACAGTAAAGAATATCCTTAAGTACTTGATAAGAACTAAGGATATGTTCCTAGTCTATGGAGGTGAAGAAGAGCTCGTTGTAAGTGGTTACACCGATGCTAGCTTCCAAACAGACAAGGATGATTATAGATCGCAATCTGGGTTCGTGTTCTCGCCCGAACGGAGGCGATCACTGGAAGAGTTCCAAGCAGGATACTGTTGCTAATTCTACAACGGAGGCCGAGTACATTGCTGCTTCGGAAGCTGCAAAGGAGGCTGTTTGGATCAAGAAATTCGTTTCTGAGCTTGGTATGATGACTAGTACGACTGGTCCAATGTCTCTCTATTGTGACAATAGTGGAGCCATTGCGCAAGCCAAGGAGCCGAGGTCACATCAGAAGTCCAAACACATACTTCGGCGATATCATCTCATCCGTGAGATTGTGGACAGAGGTGATGTCCAGATATGCAAAGTGCACACGGATCTCAACATAGCCGATCCGCCGACAAAACCTCTCCTCGGCCAAAGCATGAGGCGCACACAAGAGCAATGGGTATTAGATACTTACATGATTGACTCTAGTGCAAGTGGGAGATTGTTAGTGATATGCCCTAGAGGCAACATGGAGATGTTGGATATCACGTCAATGTTTATGTATTTATGAATAAAGTGTTATTCAGTTCCTTGAAATAGACATCTTGTATTGATCAATAAGTACGTGACTTATTTATGAGACTCTTTATGTATGAATCTATTTCTAAACGATCCCTGATCATATGTCATATTGTTGGAAAATATATGATTCTAAGATCGGCATGTTTATTGATTGATGATCATGTCTCATAGATCATGGGTATGAAGATACCAAATCAATAAACATGGACATATGTGTTGGAGAACACATTGTTGGATAGACCTACCATGAGACACTACAGGAATTAATGTGCCATTAGTTGGTCTCGTGTAGTGTTGGTACAAAGTCCTTAGACCTGAGATCACCATGGATTCCAACATGTGTAGTAGCCTACTTTGGGACTACCAAACGCTATTCCGTAATGGGGTAGTTATAAAGGTAGTTTTCGGGTTTGCTATGAAACATGGAGTGGGATGTGAGTGATCAAGATGGAATTTGCCCCTCCTTTGGAGAGATATCTCTGGGCCCCTCGAGGTAATGGATTATGGAAATGCATGGCCATGCTAAGTTGATTGAGGAGTCAATCAACGACGGATAATCCAATACGGTTCGAGTGAATGGTTAAGCTATTGAAGGGATGGCACACATCTTGCCTATAGCTTAACCGGTATCGTGAGGCAAAGGGATTTATGTACACATTACAGGTTCAGAGTCGATATTATATTCTTGTATACTATGGTGAGGGATTTGTGTACACATTACGGAGTTCGAGCCGATATTATATTCTTGTATACTATGGTGTCAATATGTGCTTGCTAGGCGCCGCCGTTGACGTCGGCTGAGTTGGACTCGAGTCGACGATCGGCTAAGTTAGACTATAGCCGAAACCAAGTATACCCGAACCTACGGGTCGCACGCTTAAGGGGATAAGAACAGGCATTCGAGTTGGACTCGAACGGCTCGATCGGATAGGGATCCGATCGGATAGAGTCCTATGGGCTTACGACATATGGGCAGCCAACTCGTGAGATTCGGATAGGATCCGATTCAAAATAGAGTCCCGATTGGCCACTAGTCCCGCCGGCCAACTCTATATAAAGGAGGGAGGGGTGGAGAGCTGCGGCACGTCAATTGCATCGCGTGCAACAGAAGTCGCCGAGATCAATCTCCACGGAAACCCTCCCCACTTTCGAGCCAAACCCTAGCCTTGCATCGCGTGCTAGCACACGGGTGTACGGCGTTTTGTCCCCGGACGTGTGGATACCGGTAGAGGCGCTGCTACGTTGCGCGCTGTTGATCGGCTTCGGATCGGCTACGGTCGGGCGCATCGGAGCGAGGCGCGAGAACACGGTCGGACGACTCGGATAGGCTACGGCATCTGCGAATCGGCTGATTGGCGAATCGGCTGTCCCCGGGTATCGGCTGTCGGCTTGCGAGAATTGGCTACACTGTTCCGGATCGGATAGCCCTGATTGGCTATTCCGCTGCACTCTACTCCAATCGGTAACGATCCATCGGCCCTTACTTGCAAGTGTTCCTGGTTTGCGCGGTAGAAAATTTTTGTTTTCGGCTAGCGTAGCTTCCGCGTAACCCTTCAGTACATGAAGGTATATGTGGTACTCATCAATCGGCCCACAAGATGAAGTGGTTGCTTCGGCGAGCTAGGTATTTTTGGCCGACAATGCTAGAGGATTGTTTCATATATTATAAAGGTTGTCAAGATTACCAGAAGTTTGGAGTAATTCAAAGAGCGCCAGCATCGGCTATTAACCCTATAATCAAGTCATGATCGTTCAGAGGTTGGGGGATCAATATGATCGGCCAGATTAATCCACCTTCAAGCAAAGGACATAAGTTTATTTTGGTGGCAACCGATTATTTCACAAAGTGGGTGGAGGCAATACCATTGAAGAAGGTTGATTCTAGGGATGCAATTCAGTTTGTTAAAGAGCATATTGTATACCGATTTGGTGTTCCTCAGACTATCACAACCGATCAGGGATCTATCTTTGTATCGATGAGTTTGTCCAAATTGTAGAAAGCATGGGGATTAAGTTGTTGAATTCTTCACCATAGTATGCACAAGCTAATGGACAGGCATAAGCATCCAACAAAAGTTTGATTAAGTTGATTAAAAGAAAGATTTCTTAGTTTCCAAAGCAATGGCATAGCTGATTGGCGAGGCATTATGGTCTTATCGGATGGCTTGTCATGGATCGATCCATGTTCCTCCTTACAAGCTAGTTTATGGGCGTGAAGTCGTGTTACCATGGGAAAGTGTCATCGGCTCAAGGAGAATTGATTTGCAAGATGAGTTGACAGTCGATGATTATCATAATTTCATGATAGATAAATCGGAAGAGTTGGTTCAATCCAGGATGCGTGCTTTGGAGAAAGTAACAAGAGATAAGGAGAGAATTTCTCGTCATTACAATAAGAAAGTTGTGTCAAAACCTTTTTTAGAAGGCGAGTTGGTTTGGAAATTGATCTTGCCGATTGGAACTCGTGATAATAAATTCGGCAAGTGGTCACCAAATTGGGAAGGGCCTTTTCAGATTTACATGTCCGTTTCTAAGAGAGCTTATATGTTGCAAGGGCTTGATGAAGAAGTTTTTGGAAGGGCTCTCACTGGGAAATACTTGAAGAAATATTATTCGAGTGTTTTGATTAATTCATGATTTGGCTGTGTTATGCCGATACATGGTAGCCGATGTGTTAACATTGCCTTTAGATGGCCGATATAAGTTATATCACCCTTAGTCTTTTAACTTATCATAATCGGTTGTGTTCCGCCGATGTGTGATGGCCGATATTTGTGATATCGCCCTTAGTCAAGTAATAATTTTGTCAATGTTTGGTTGGCATTGTAAAATTAGGGGGGCATGCATACAGAATATGTGGACTTTTAAAAAAATTTCACGAAAGCTATGTTACAGAAGTTCACAAAGAGTTTACAAAAGTTTGAAGCGCCCCTATTACAAGAATCGGCACAAGAGTTTACAACAGTTTCAAGTTCCTATTGTAGAGGAATCGGCTCATCCAGACACAAGCTTGTTTATAGCCGATATAGCCCTTTGCCTAATTTGCCCTATTTCTTCAATGGCTTGGGCGTCGGTAGCATCGGTTCCTGGGATCACCTTCAGAGCCTTAGTCAGATCTGACAAGTGTTTCACAGATGTTTTCAACTTAGATTTTTGCTCTTCGATCGCCCTGGAAAAATCGGCAAGCTTTTGTTCCTCTGATGCTATTTCGGCATTGCATTTTTCCAATTCGGCTAGCAGCTCTGCCTTGCGATTCTTAAGCCGATCAATATTGGACTAGGTAGAGTTTGGCCTGGCAATCATCTCATCGAGTTTGGCTTTCTCTGTGTTGATTGACAGCCGATTCCCTTGAATGGTGGCTTCAAGATCCTTCCTCTCTCGCCGATCAGCAATCCTCTGCCTAGCCTTCTCTAGCTTGAATCAATATTGTTCAAGAAAGACTGCTGGAGAAATGATATCGGCTAAGTCTTCTCGAATCTGGTCTTGGATTTCTTCTAACCTCGCTCTAATCGGCCCGCAATCAGCAACCAAAGTGTCCAGAGAGCTTTCCAAGCCGATGTGCAATGTCTAGCAGTTTAGCCTTTAAGTCATCGGCAAGCGGAGCCAAAGCTTTACTTGTGGTATCTTCTTCTTCATCCATGAACTACCTTATATCAAAGGAGAACATATCGGCTAGAACCTGAAAAGGGAATGTTGGATTGTTAAGTGTTGAAAGATTCAAAAACAGCCAATATGGGAGTTTAGAGGAGATACTTACAAGGATGATAAGAGCTGCTTCTTCTGGTACATGATGGCTGCCCACAGCCGGTGGAGTATGCTCACTAGAGTCATGTCGGACAGGTGCTGTAGAGCGAGGAGGCTTCACAAAAATAAAAGAGACAGGTTTAGTTAAGCATCGATTGATTAAAAAAGTTAAAAGAAACTTTGAGTTCAGTGTTACCGATGGAGCTGGAGTTGGTTTCTTCTTGGTGGCTATCTTCTTTTTCTGCAAGTAAAAGAGTTTAGTCAGGATTGGAATATGAATATTTGAAGTTCAGGATTGGAATATAAATATTTGAAGTAAGTAAACTCTAGAGAAATGCATACTGGAGGAGGACGAGTCTGGCATTTTGGAGGAGTCCTTTGAGGGGCTGGCGAGTCGGCTGGAGGTGTCTGTGTAGTTCTTCTGGTTTCACTCACGTTGGCAGCAGCATCATCGACAGCTTCCTTCATTTCTTCTTGATCTAAGAACTCCTCTAAAACTGGATCCAGAGTGGGCAAATCATCGGCTGTAGTAATCTTTAGTTTCTTTGAGGCCTTCTTCTTTGCAGCTGATGGTTCGACAGCCAATTGCTTGATTCTCTTTCTTTTGCCAGGATCAGAAGGAATCGGCTGGCGAATCTGGCTATGGAGTAGGGAAGTCGTCTTGGGGCATTGTAGCCAATTGTTGAAGGGGCTAATCCACCACCATTCGGATGGATTCTTGCAGCATAGCAGATAGCTGCTCTGCTTGGACCGACATAAGGAGGTGAGGAGTCTGTGGTATGCAAACAAGGAAAAAGAAACAATCAAATGTTAAAAGATGTTAGCAGGCAATGAAGAATTTGATAGGACGAAGAATACTTACTTGTGGAACCGATTCTGGATAGATGGTAGTCAAGTACATAGAAGCCGATTGATGAAAAATATGTTTCTTCCACACTATCCACCATTGGTTGAAAGTTGCACTCCTCATTAAAGCCAATTCAATGTTGTCAATGCTACCAAGTGGAGGGCCTTGAATTTTTAGTAGTCTGTCCATCATGAGGCTTGAAGTGATTTCCCCCTGGCTTCGATCTTGTCCACAAAGTACAAGTCGATCGACAGCTGACCCATGCCCAATTGTCTGGCAGCACTCATCGGATGGTAGAATTCATATGAAACTTGGACATTGCTGCCCTGATGGATGCCGACGGGGAGGATGCAGGGAGATATGGCGGCTGTGAAGATTTCTCTTGATTTTTCAAACTTCTTAGAGTTGATCTCATCGAATCTGAAGTCGCTTGGGAGGTCAAAATCTTCAGAGTGTTGATATGCAAACCAAATTCTTGAGCCCCTTGGGAATCCTTCATAGAAGTTGCCGAACCAGTCTCTGAAGAGGTCAGCCGATAGCTTGGATTCGACATATGAAGATGTCGCCTATCCAAAGGACATGCATCGGCGAGTTGTAATCTCATTACCATCCTCATCTGTGGTCGGCTGCACTCATGAGAAATCGGCTTTCACTAATTCTGGCCTCTGAGCAGCCTTGAGAGTGTACAAATTGAGCCAAATCTGCAGTAGCCACCAAGGGCCACCAGTGCCGATGGCAGAGTCTATGGCAATCTTAGCCGATGCAGAATTCAAAGTCTGATAGAGATATCCTAGTAGATACTTGCCCAAGGAAAGTTGCTTCTTATCAACTAGGGCTTCAGTCACATGCTACCAGTCGGTGGTAGGACTGCAGCTTGGACCGCAAAATAAAATTTTTTCTAGCCACATCAACAGGAACGCTTCATATTCCTTGGGGGTCACTGGGTCAGTTCCCATGTCTGACTGATGAAGTCGTTCCAGCCACCGATAGCCCGGGTTTTGAAAGAAAATTGATTCTTGGCATTCAAGCTAATCAAATTAGCCGACGAAGTGATGTCCAAACTCGTGATCATGACCATGCCCAAGAGAGTTGGTGTCATTGTTCCTTGGTTGAATAAGAAAGCATTCAGGGTGTTGGACCAGAAATAAGTTGCCGCCGATAGCATGGGCTCGTCTTTGGTCATATCGGCTATGGTCAAGGCTAAGCATTGCGCTATTCCAAGTTCATCCCAATAGGTCTGCTTGCTAGCCGATACTCTGTTGTACAAGCCGGCTAGGTTTTGTCGGTGGATATCCAAGACTTGAAAGTTCCAGCCCAATGAGCCAAACTGGGGTTTGTCAATCTAAAAGGAACCCTATTGGTCTCGGCATTTATGAACTCAGTAGGGTCTATATTTCCAATTGGGCCCAAGAAAAATCGGTTGGGATGAGCCAGACTAGGAATGGCAATTTGGTTAGAGATATGCTACAATGGAGAAAGACGAATCACAAAGAGAAAAACAAATCTGCAGCAAGAAAAGGAGTTATAGCCGACAGGGCTTACCTCAGGGAACTCAGCCGATGGTGCACCGGAGGGAATGGCAGAGGTCGACATCGTCGGAGATGGAGTCGCCGCCACAAGGGAGTTGTCTGCGGGTTCGCCGAGGGCTCTGAGGAGATCGCCGGTGAAGATTGGGGACGACTGTTGCTAAAGCGGTGAAAGCGAAAGTGACGGCGTGAAAAACTTCAAGGTGGTGGTTATTATTTAAAAAGGCTTGGTAACCATCCGATGGAAAGCCCTAGATTTTCTTGGAGATAAGATTAGGCAAATCCGCAACATTATCAATATAGCGGACTTGGGGGGCATGTGTTAACGACCAAATTAGATAAATCATGCATCGAATATGGAGTTAAGGCCGAAGCCGATTTGGAGGAAATTGGGATTCTCAGAAACAGAGTGTGTGCCAGTTACAGATTGAATCAGCTAACCGAATCGGCTAGGGAGTTCGTCGGCTGATACCGAATTGGCTAAGGTGTTCATCGGCCGATACCGAATCGGCCAAGGTAAGCCGATGTAGCCGATTCCGAAAAGATGACATTGGGATCATTATCGGATTAGGTTAATGTGCATCATGAGGATTGCCATACATGGATAGAGTCCGAAAAGGACAATTGTATCTATTAATTAGGTTATTGTAAGTAATTTCCTTATAGATTGTACCGGTAAGAGTCCACTTAAGGGACTTATTCGTATTTTGAGTTGTAACAGATATAAGAGTCATGTCTGACAAGGACATATTTTGTATTTGGTACAAATATAACCCAAGACCATGTAATCAAACAAAAATAAGTTCAATACACCTTCGGCACATCGCCACCATTTTACTTTCGTTTGTTTCGACGAGTTCTTGCTTTCGAGTTGGGCTGCATCGGGTTCGATCTCCGACGAGAGGTGAAGCTAGTTATGACGGCTTGCTCTCTCAGGATTAGTGCTTACATCTTTATGATACTCTAATCTTGTTTACGTAAATCGTCGAGTTGTCATATATGCTATATAATCTAGTCAATATTGTTGTCTAACCCTAATCGGCTAGCATCTGTTACCAGACAACAACCAATAGGGTTAGATATCAATGTCGACCTAGATTATATGTATCCACCATCTTAAAATGCTTTCGTCGACTCGTTTTGATCTTATGCTTCTCTTTATGCTTAGTGCTGCATCAGTTGAGTCTGACCTATTAAGTATTATCTAGAATCATATTATCTATCTTCTCTCATAATTGCTATTAGAGATAGTATCAGGGTTTCAGCCGATCTTACCTGGTTTAATTATCTTGTTTTCTACATGTTTACTTGATATGCTAAATTTTCCCTTTATATTAAGATCTCACTATGATGAAATATATTAAGCTTGTTATCGATCTGTTAGGTTATCTTAATACTTGATTGGTTCCTGTTTAATATATTTAATCTATATTGATATCTTAGTATAAAGTGGTATCAGAGTATTAGCCGATACATGTTAGATTTATGATATTGGCTACGCTATAAATATATATAATCTTTGTCCTAAAGTACTTTTAGACATAAGTGACTTATACTGTCTCGACACGCTGTCGATCTATCTCAATTACTTGGTCTAAACATATTTCGAGACATAGATTATATCTTATGGATATCTATAGCCGATCAATTAGATCTAATTTTTCCCTTCGCCGATCCAGTGCATATTGTATCGACTCAATATTGAACGATACGTCATCGGCCACTAGTTGATCAGCTATCATTTACGGATTTAACTCTATTTTTCTTTCTTTAGTTTCTTGTTGGTTGCAGGATCAAATCAACTGGCACGCCCTTGAAACCCAAAAGCAAGATTATGAACATGTACTAGAATTAAGCATATCTCTCAGGCCAGTGTGTGTTTTTCGCATTGACAGAAAGTCAATTTTGTGGATGAGGCTTTTTGTCCTTTGTTATGCAGGCATCCTTTCTCCACATATGGTCCTCACGTTTTATTGATCGCTTCTTGGATCACGGTCCAGTCATACGATTGACTTACTGACTTTGGAGTTCATGTAGTGACATGTACTCCACTTTGGCGTAATGACCAGAAGGATCCAATGGACACTGTGACATTAATATATAAATACTAAAGCAATACATGTGATGCAATTAGATATATTTAAGGTATACACTTACTACTGATTATAGGCGCACATAATGTACTCCTTGTTTTGGCGGACCCACAAGGTGTCAAAAATGTAGTCTATCATGGCCTTCCGATCGGTTTGAAGATTGGTGACCGCGATTATTTGTGAATCCAGGAAGGCCACTTAAAGGCAAGGCCACTTATTTGTGAATCCGTGCACTCTCATAGCTGGGGTCAGCTTAAAGGCAAGTCCCTCGGCTACCAGAACCGTGAAGGTCAACATCACCCCAACTGTTAGCACGCAGTTAGTCGGTTCCTACGATAGATTCATCCATAATTTTAGAATATTCTATAATCTAAGGATTTGTTAAGACTGTTACGCATTATGGCTGAGAGTTTTACCGTTATATGGTCGACGACGGCTGGGACTGGTGGTGGCCGCCTCAGTTGACGTGCAACTGCTCCGCCTTTGTGTTGGGCTGCAGCTCTCGGTGCGGAGCGGCGGTGGCCTCGCGGTTCTTGCTCGGCTTGGATCTGTTCCACGGTCCATGCCTCCACTGGCCTAGCTTCTCATCAAATTCTGAGCTCAGTTCGGCTTTGACCTGCTCCCGAATCCTCTCAGCCAGGCATGCATCTTTCTCTGCTTTCGTGAGGCTCCACTTCTTGTACTGCCCCGCGTATTCTGGAAATCCATATTTCTAGGGGACGGTAGCACCAACACCCCTAGTTCGTCCACGATGTTTGTCAGTGCCCAACGCTTCAGTGAGGATGTCATCCTCGCGTCTAGAAGAGCAGGCCTCTTGGGAGGACTGTCTCATGGCAACCAACTCTTTCTGCAGTACAAGTGAGTTCGGTATAAATCGAGAGAATGATAGATGTAAAGAAAATAAACATATTATGGTGAGACACTTACAATATTTTCATAAACTTCTTGATCTTGGGCATTTGGCAAGGTGATTGTTCCATCACTATTCTTCACAGCTCTTGCCCTTGCCCAGCTCCTTGCCCTTAGGTGCGGGATATCGGCAAATGGTGGCGACCTGTTCGATGCCTCTGCTCCTTCATCCTCTTTTTGCCATTGCTCGATCTTTCCGGCATATCCTCTGGTTCTCAGTCGGTTTGGGTGCAAGTTCCGAGCCTAGAGTGCCCGATAAGCCTCGCTTCTGGCTCGAGATTCGACAGTTGATTTATTTTCAAAAAACTCCTCCAACACGGCTTTCATAATGTAGGGGTAGTTCCCAAAAGACTCTAGGGTGCTGGGGTTGAGGACGTGCTCGGTGACCAGGTTGGACTTAAAGTTCTTCCAAGCATGTCCCATCGTCATGAAAGCCATCTGCTTTAGCCTGTCCTCGTCGGCTGCAGGATATTCGAAGCTATCATTGAACTTCAGCCAAGCAGTTTCCTTCTCCACATCCAACACCTTCTTGATGTAATCATGCAAAATACTGAAGGTTTGTCTCCCTATTATCCCGCAGATCGACCTGAACTTCTTGCACACATTATTGGGAGCGGATGGCACTCCTAGGAGATCCACCTCTATTATGGTGTACTATTCCTTTGGGATTTTATTTCCGCTCCTAGGGGCCCGTGTCCTTGTGGACCCATTAGTTGTCGCCAACATTGGTTTGTCGTGCAGAGACGTTGTCTAAATAGCTTACAAAATCAAAAATTAATTAAATCAGGAAGATGGATTGGAAAGAAAGAAAGAAAGAAAGAGGAAGAGGAGGAGAGGAAGAAAGAGGAAGAGGAGGAGAGGAGAATGAATCTTATAATTTATTTCTGAAAGGGAAGAGAAATAGAGAATGAATCTTTAAGTTTATTTTTGAACCTTTGAACCTTTGAATTTTTGAATCTTTGAATCTTTGAACACACAAGCTTTTTTTTATACACAAATCGACATATTCAAAAGTAATAGGCATTATACTTTATAACAACACAAAAATATATAAAAACAAAGAAAGATTCTTTTTACTGTATAGCATACTAAATAACAGTCCCAATATAACAGTCCCATTATACAATTATACACACATAACATTCCCATTATACAACCAATTACAAATAATAGTCCCACACATAATAGTACAACATTATATTGGTGCCAACATAAAAATATAATCTGCATCTCATATTCAACCTGATTATATAACTTGATTCATCTCAGATTCAACCTGATTATATAACCCGATTCATCTCAGATTCACTACATGGCATGGCATTCAAAAGACTGCATACATGACATGGCATTCAACACCATTCAATACATGGCACATGAGAGAGATGCGTGGAGACTAACCTGGAGAAGCGAGGAAGAAAGACGACGTCGGGCTGGGTGGTGGCGAGTGTGGAAGACGATGATGGGTTCGGGGATGAAGACGCTTAGTGGCGGCGAGGGAAGAAGACGACGATGGGCTCAAGGACGGCGGCGCGCTTGGTGGCAGCGAGGGAAGAAGACCTCGCCAGGCTCGGGGACGGCGGCACTCGGTGGCGGCAAGGTAGGACGACAGCGCCGAGCTCGAGAGGGCGCGAGGGACGGTGGCGACGGGCTCGAGAGACGGCAAGGTTCTGAGTGAGTGAGGACTTAGAAATTTTTCGCACTAATGTATAGATCTTAATCGGCACGCTCTGTTAAAAGATTTGGAAGCACATCCGTGATGGGCTTTAGATTAAGCCCGATGGAGATGAATCATCTCAATCGGGCTTAATATAATGCCCATCACAAATGAGATCTATTTCAGCGATGGAAAAATTATATCAATGACGGGCTTAATCTAAGACCCGTCACGGATGATGTCATCAGTGATAGGCTTAAAGCTTAAGCCCGATTGGATAAGATCATCGATGACAGGCTTGAAGTTCAAGTTCGATTGGTACTGACATCATCTCTATTGGGATGCAATTAAGACCCATCACTAATGAGATCATCCGTGATGGGCTTAAAGTTTAAGCCCGATTGATATTGACATCATCTCTATTGGTCTATAATTAAGGCTCGTCACCGATGATCTTATCTGTTATGGGCTTGACTTAAGGCCCGTCACCGATATAATTTTTCCATTTTTACATATAAACAAATTAATTTTTATATATGTTTGCTCTTTCCTATTTTTCCATTGTTGAGTTGTAGTAAAAATAATTTAGTACAATACAATAAATCAGTAAATAATTCAATAAAGTTCAAGAATTCACTAACTTTATTTAATGCACTAAATAATTTATTTAATTCTTTAAATAATTCTCCAAATTAACTAAATAAATTTACACAAAAGGCTTGTTAATATAAAATAGTTCATTCATTACAAGAAATAGTAAAACAAATAAGTACAAAGGCATCAGTCACAAGGTTATGCCTTCCGTATGATCTAAACGAGTGTATGTCATATCCTCTTAGGGATCATTGTAAAGGTCGATGTGAGATCTTACATGAAGATTTTGGTTGTATTCTTCTTTGTCGACGATGTTGTCAACCCCGACAATTCAGCGCTTGTCATCCCTGACGATGTGCATCTTCTTGTTTTCAGGGTCTTTTATGTAGAAAATATGTTCGACCTATTTCGCAAGCATGAATGTTTCATCGGCATATTCAACCTTGGATAGATCTATTAAAGAGAAACCTTCCTTGTAGACTTTGACATCAGTACGTATATTCACCCAACGACATCGAAACAAAGGGATTTTGAATCTCACGTAGTTCAGCTCCCAGATTTTTTCAATGTGGCCGTAGTATGTATTCGACCCAACCTGATCCTGGAATGCATCTATACGGACTCCGCTGTTTTGCACTGTGCTTTTGTCATCTTGTTTTACGGTGTAAAACGTGTATCCATTAATATCTTATCCTTGTCATGTGTCTATCTCCCAACACGGTCCCATCCCAACAACCGTACTGTCTCATTTGAAACATCCATCGACATTGTCATATGATTCTTGAACCATTCGTTGAACTAGGAGTTATGTTCTCTGTTAATCCACATATCCAATCGCCCATTTTCGCTAAATGCTCCTCAAAGTATGGGGCAACTTCTGCCATATGTTGGAGCACAGTGAAATGAGCCTGCGAATAAGAGGCTCGATCGGGCATAATTCTTTTCCTGCCTATTGTGCCAATGACTAACAACCTTTTTCTTTATGACGAGACACTGGTACTCCGATAGGATCGGCCTCGAACATATAATAGACGCAAAACTCAATAACCTCCCTTGATCATGTAACCTTCAATGATTCTCCCCGCCGGTTTTGCTCTGTTTCTTACGTAAGACTTTAGAACTCCCATGTACCTTTTGAACACATACATTTCTCTTATAAAAGCTAGGCCACATAGTTTTGTTTGCTTCACAAGATGAATAAGGAGATGAATCATGATATCAAAGAAAGACAGAGGAAGAAATATCTCCATGTGACAGAGGGTATTGATAATATCGGTCTGCAATCATCCAGATTTTCAGGATCTATAACCTTCTTACTGATTGCATTGAAGAAAGCACACAAACGTTGGATCGTATGACGGACTTTGGATGGTAGAATGCCTTTGATAGCAATTGGCAAGATTTGTGTGATGAGCACGTGGCAATCATGAGACTTCATTCCAACCAGTTTTAGGTTGTCCAATTTTAGGTTGTCCAATCCTTGCTGAATAGCCCGATGGAACTTTGATATCTTTTAGGCATGATAACATTGTGATCTTCGCATCCTTCGACAAGGTGTGGCAAGCTGGAGGGAGGTAAACTCTCCCTGTCTCTGCATCTGTTACAGGCAGGAGTTCACTACGAATATTCATCTCTTGTGGATCAAGGCGCACGTCAACCTATCCTTTGTCTTCCCGAGAATATTCAACAATAGCCCTACACACAGATTCTTTTCTACATGCATCAGATCAATGCAATGACAGACCTCAATATCTTTCCAGTAAGGTAGTTGCCAAAATATGATTTTTTTCTTCCACATACCCTTGTCCATTGTCTTACTATATTTTTTTTCTTTCCAAACTCATTAGTTATGTCCTTGACCATGTTGTGGACCTCATCTCCGGACAAATCCTTGGGTGCAATCTGAAGTTCCCTCTTACCGTTGAAAAGTTTCTTTTTTCTTCTAAATGTGTGATGGAGCGGGAGCCATCTCCTATGACCCATGTAAACCATCTTTCTTGATTTCTTCAGCCACCTACTGCGTGTATGTTCCATACAGTCGGAGCATGCCTTCTTTCCTTTCACAGTTTGTCCAGAAAGATTGCCAAGTGCGGGATAGTCATTAATGGTGCAGAACAATAGAACGCATAGTTTGAAGTTCTCCTGGCCGTACACATCCCATGTTTCCACACCTTTCTAGAGAATCTCAAGATCATCGATAACAGGCTCCAAGAACACATCAATATCATTGCCGGATTGTTTCGGTCCTTGGATTAACAAGCACAACATAATGCATTTTCTTTTGAAGCATAACAATGGCGGTAGGTTATAGTTTGCAATCAAAATTGGCCAAGTGCTATGAGCTACTCATGTCTCCAAAGGATTCATGTCATCCGTACACAACATATTCTCATGTTTCTAGGGTCGGCTGTGAATTATGGGTGTCTTCGATTGATGGTCCTCCATTGAATTGAATCTGCATGATGTCTTAGCATACCATTGTTCCTTCTTTCCGTGTCATGCCAACGTACTAACTCTGCTTTCTTGGGGTTGGCAAAGATTTTGTTGAAACGATCAATGATAGGTAGATACCACACAACCTTCGCCAGACCACTCCGCTTTGACTTCTTTTCTTTGTCAGCACTTTTTGTTCGCTTGTATTGAGAAGCCTTGCAGATAGGACAAACATCTAAGTCATAATATTGCTTGTGATACAGTATGTAGTCATTTGGACAAGTGTGAATTCTATGGACCTCTAACCCCAGGGGACACAAAACCTGCTTTGCTTTATATGTCGTCTCGGGCAATGTGTTATCGTCAGGAAGCATGGCCTTCAAAATTCCCAAAAACTCTGTGAAACTCTTGTCTGTCCATCCATTACTTGTCTTCAACTTCATTAGCTCCAAGGTAGCTGACAATTTGGTATGTTTTGTCTTGCATCCGACGTATAGAGGCTTCTCCAAGTCACTGACCAACCTGCTGAACTTCATGAAATCTCTCTCGTTGTAGGCTTGGTCCTCAACGTCACGTAACATGTCTTGCAGCCGATCGTGATCCATATCACCCATTTCACCACCTAATAGAGAAGGTACAAACATTTCATGTTTATCTTCATCTTGATTTTGTGCACCACTTTTGTCTGCAGCTACACCGTTGTCTGATTCATGCTCTCCATGTTTCACCCAACATGTGTAGGCCTCCATGAATCCTCGTTGTATGAGATGAGCTTGTACGTTCACTTTGCTACCAAACTATCAACGGATGGGTTGGCAGTCCTCAAAGGGGGTGCCCAAAAAGGTGAAAGAGAACGGTAGAGAAGCTGTCCTCCGGCGGATCCGATGGTCGACTCGAGTCCTGAGACGAGCCAAAAAGTACAGACACAGAGAGTTATACTGGTTCAGCTCTCCCGAAGGATAATAGGGCTACGTCCAGTGTTCTTTGTTGGGGTATATGATGAACAAAAATACAAGGAAGAGTTCTTGGGGCTTAGAACAAGCTGGCCAAGAACTAAGAATGAGAGTGCTAGAGTTCGATCGGAATGTCTCGATCTCTCCTTCCCCTGGCCCCCTCGCCCTGCCCTCCCTTTTATAGCTCAAGGGGGCAGTTACAGGAGAGCTTGGAGGCCAAGGAAGTTATGTCTAACGTGCTAAAATGTGAGTACAAACACTATCTGAAAAGGTACAAAATGGTCTGCTAGGTCCTATACACCATGGGCATCTTGTGATCTATTTCTCTTGCCGTGGGATCCCTCTTCCACCTGAGACGCATGTACTGTGTTGTCGGGTGACGTTAGTCTCTGCCGGCTGTCCCCTATCCCTTCCTTCTTGTGCACTAAGTCTCGTCCCGAGGATGGTCGAGGTTGGGCCGCAGTTGTCGGGGTCGAGAGAGGAAAACCGAGGTTGGACTCGGGGAAAGGTCGGGACGTCCGACCCCACAAAAGGGGGTCGGGCCAACGACCACGTCCCGAGGACTCTCGGTTTTGACTTCAGTTGGACATAGATTCCAGTCCATAGGGTTCCCCTGGGTGACACCCCTTATACAAACATATTCTTATTTTTGCAATTTGCACATGGACAACACATGTAATCGCCCTTTCTTCTTTTCCTATTCTCCTCCGTGACATTTATAAAATTTAACATGCAATTTTGATACTCTTCGCTATAACGTCGTACAGTTTTCTGATACATCCAACTTTGATCCATCGTTGAGCTGCAAAAAGTGGGAAAATATTAGAAAAATATTTTGTCGGTAAATATTTACTAGATTTATGAGAAATGACTACTATTTTTCATTACTTTTGCACTTTCTGATTTTCTTGGAAAAAGAGAAAAATTTGTCCCCTCCTCCTCCCACCAAAATAGTGAATAGTGGGAATAACCAATCTACTAGGTGGTTGGGGTATTTATCGCGTGCAATAAATATCTGTAACAGTCAACGAACTAGCAACTATAATGAGTATTATAGTTGTCTTTGTCGGGCCTAAGAACAAGCCCGTTACCGATGGCTCTCATCGGTGATGGGCCTAATTGTTATCTTAATTGGGCCATAAAGTCGAGCCCGTCACCGATGATTGACATCGGTGACGGGCTGGGGCCCGACAAAGGTAACATTGGTTATCTTTGTCGGGCCTTAAATATTGCCCGTCACCGATAGGTACCATCTGTGACAGGCTTTATGTGGACCCCCGATTTTGAGTCGGGAATCTTTCGTATTCATAGTACCATTCCCTGGATCAAGTAGTTGGTACCCACGAATGCAGTACTGGATAATCAAGTGCACATGCACGAATAGTCTTACAATACCATTATTACATAAATAGGCCCGAAGGCATTGTTCATCCCAGGACCTTATGGTCCGAATACAACATAAAAACGAGTTTAGATAAGGCGGCGGAAAGAGGCGGCGGCTTGTCCATTGCCACGAGCAACGACCGGGACTAAGGTCTAATATGCGCCGTCGGTTCCTTCGCCCTCCGCGTAGTACGCGTAGGGGTCTTCTGGCTCTTCATTTCCATCAGCTGGAGGTTTGTGCGTATAGCAAGGGTGAGTACCAACCGTACTCAGCAAGTCAACACAGAATTGATGCATATGATAGAGATATTCAAAGAACACGGCTAGGGTTATTTTTGCGTAAAGCCGTTTTTCAATTCTTTTCACAAGCCTACCGACTAGCCAAAATCAAGTTTTAATTTCATGGTTCATTAATCCGGCGACGGTTCTGTCTACCATCCATCGTGATTCCAAGGATGGCTTCCCGTCTCCGGTTCGTCATGATTTTCTCAGGGAGTCCACCCTTCTCGCATTCTCGAGAAGTTGATCCACCAACAAAATCATCATGCAAACCCATCCCAGCAGTTTTAAGTTTAAAATCTAGCCAAGCGAAAGTCTTGTCACGATGCTCAATATCCGCGAGCACGGCTATTCGAATAGATTGATTCATTCACACTGCAGTGGATGTACACTTTACCCGTACTCCGCGACAGCCCAACAAATGAGCCTACGCCTCAACACATGAGACGGTCACGGCAAAGCCTTTCGATAACCTTGCTTTGGCGTACCCGCTCCATGAACTTTAGCCCTCATGCACTCTAGCCGTCCTTTTCTAGCGGTGAGAGGAGTTCGCGCACCGGGTAAGGGAAGTCTTTCCAATCTTTAAGTTTACTTAACATTAGTTTATTCCCACCATTCATAACAAAGGCCGCAGCCTCATCCTCATCCCATAACCACATCATAGAGAACCATCTATGCAAGGATACGCCTCCGCTCGGCTATCTAGTCGGCTAGGTCTATACCCATTCGAGAAGTACGGTTGTGCGGCTCGTTTCCGGCTATCTCATGGCTCGGTCCTTAATTGACCAGGGTCGGCACTTGCCTTTTCCGGAATCCACCCAAATCATCCAGCGCCCGAGTCTAAAACATTTGTATAGTACTTTCAATTTTCATCAAACTTAGTTCATCGGGCCATGTGGCGCTCATGTCTCCACATGCCGAAGCTCAACTACCTCCCTAAGGTAGTTGCCCAAGCACAAAGCTTTTTCATAAAGTCATGAGTATGCATGGTCTAAGTTTAGCAGGGCTAAGCGGTTTACCGAAGTTATGCTTCGGTTATTTGTATCACATCGCGAGTTACAAGGAGTAATTCTAAAGGTAAACAATAGCAAGGTATGGCATAACAAGTATAGGCAATCCGGTAAAGCATGCATGTTTAGAGTTTAAAATAACATCATTTCGCAAAGGGGATCAATATGTTCAAAGGGTGTGAAGACTTGCCTTGCTCGCACACTTGAGGTGTGGGATCTTCGCGGTGTCGATGCCGGTTTCTTCGGACGCTACCCGTACGTGCGAGAGATCAATTGAATTCAGTTAGAATTCAACTAAACACCGAGAGATCGAAAAGAACCACAAAAGCCATGAAAACCACTTCAAAGAGTTTTGCCGAAAATTCTACTCGAGTTAGAACAAGGGTTGCGAGGAAAAATCCGGGTTTTGGAATCGAGTTGATGACCTAGGGTTTTCGCAAAGTCGGCGATCGTAATAAATTTGGAAATTACGTTTGAAAATATCAGCGAAGAAAATTCATGCTCGAAATTTGAGGGTTTGGGCACAAAGGCGAAACCTATTTCGATGGCGGGAAAGAATTAAACGGAATCCGGATCGAAAAACGATGCGATTGGAAATTTCGGAAACGCCCGATTCCGATTTTCAAACATTGCACCGAGAAAACATGCGAGAAAATAATTTATTTTTGCCCAAAATTTTACTCAAGACTTCCCAAAATATTTTCCAAATTTTCCAAAATTTTTTCCAAAATTTTTCCCTATTTTTCTTTTTCTTTTTTTTTTTCCTTTTTCTCTCGGCGCACTTGTTCATTTGCCCGAAAGGTGTTCGGCCGGGCTCGGCCAAAAACGAGGCGGCGGCGGCGCTAGCGCACAAGGGAAAAGGGGGGCGGCGGGGCTTACTGGCGATGGCGGCCCTCGGGAGGCACGGTGGGGCACGGACTTTGGCGCACGGCGGCGACGGCGTTGGCGCTCGGGGAAAAGAGGGAGAGGCGGCGGCGGTGCGGGAAAGGGGCGGGGACGCCGGCCTTTTATAGGCACGGCCGGGGAGAGGCAATGGAGAGAAGGGGGCCGGTGCAAGCTCGGATGCCACGCGGCGGCGCAAGGGGTCGGCCGGCTCGGGCGCTTGCGACGTGGCGGAAGGACGCGGCGCGGGCGCGGGTCCGGCGGGTCGGCGACGCGCGCGGCGCGAGGCGGGGTCCGCGCGGGTCGGCGGCGCGGGCGCGATGGCGCAAGGCGCGGGCAGGGCGTGCGGGCGCACGGCTGCGGAGTGCGGGCGCGCGGCGGGCGCGTGGCGCAGCGCGCGGGCGCGCGGCGGGCGGCGCGCGCGGCGGCGCGGGCGGGTCCGGCGGCGGCGGCGCGCGCGCGCGCGTGGCACGCGCGGTGTAGGGCCGTCGCGCGCGCGCGCGCGGCGCGCGGTGGCGTCGGCGCGCGCGGCCGGTACGGCGTCGAACACTTGGCGGCTAATGAACAGTGAACTTTCACTTTTTCCCGATTTTCCATTTTCTTTTCTCATTTTCTATTTTCTTTCCTTCTAAAAATTCCAAAATAAATCCTAATATCCCAAAAATAATTTTTAGCATTATATTTTAAACTTTTTCTTGACTTTTATTTTCCATAATTATTTTTCATATTTATTTAAATTTCTTTTCCCAAATTTTCATAATTCACCCATTTTATTTTCAAAAATTTCCCAAATTTCGAGTACGCCTCCCGAGAATTTTATTATTTATTTTGTGTTTTAATTTATCTTCTCCAACCAAAATTTTTATTTTATATTACTCGAAATGCGTTTTCACAAATCCACACTTTTCCCGATTCCTTTTTAAAATCGTGATGCGGCTTTCGCATCACCGTTTTGACAACTCCGAAACCTCCAAAAACTCCGAAAAGGGAATTGATCACGTAACAATTTATGCAACCGAGCGGCAAATAAGAAGCGACAAACCCGAGAAGAAGCAATAGGCCACGGTTTTGAAAGTTCCGATTTTTACGTTCCGATTTTGATTCTCCGATTTTTAGGATGTCACAAACCTACCCCTAACAATAAATCTCGTCCCCGAGATTTCTTACCGGCTGAGTAGGTGTGGGTATTCTGTCCTCGGGAACTCTTCGCTTTCCCAGTAGCCTCTTCTTCCGTGTGATTGCTCCATTGTACCTTGTACATGCGCCATGACTTGGTCCGTGTCTTCTTTTCCGCCTCGTCTAGTATCTTGATTGGATGTTCCGGGTAGGTAAGATCACTGTGGACATGGATGGCTTCTAAAGGAGCTTGCTCTTCTGGTACCCGCAAACATTTCTTCAGCTGCGATACGTGGAACACTGGGTGGACATCGGAGAGATTCTCGGGCAGTTCCAATTGGTAAGCCACTTCTCCTCTCCTAGCGCTTATCAAGAATGGGCCCACGTATCGTGGTGCGAGTTTCCCCTTGACTTTGAATCTCTGAGTTCCCCGTAGTGGTGAGACTTTTAGATACACGTAGTCACCTTCTTTAAATTCCAATTCTCTTCGACGGGTGTCCGCGTAGCTCTTTTGTCGTGATTGAGCCGCTTGTAGTCGGTCCCGATCGCGAACCTTTTCCTCCGCCTCCTTGATTATGTCGGGCCCGAATACGGTTCGTTCACCGGTTTCGACCACATTAGTGGGGTTCGACATCGGCGACCAAATAAAGCTTCGTTTGGCGACATCTTCAAACTGGCTTGGTAGCTATTGTTGTAGGAGAACTCGGCGTACGGCAAACATTTCTCCCAATTCTTGGTGAAATCCAACGCACAGGCTCTCAGCATGTCTTCTAGCACTTGATTTGTCCTCTCAGTCTGCCCGTCAGTCTGCGGGTGGTAAGCGGTACTAAAGGCAAGGTGACTGCCGAGTGCTTCGTGAACCTTGCTCCAGAAATGAGATGTAAATTGGGTACCACGATCCGATATAATCCTTTTTGGTACACCGTGGAGACACACAATCCTACTCATATATAATTCCGCTAGCTTGGCACTTGTTGTAGTTAGTTTTCACAGAATAAATCGCGCAGTCTTGGTGAGCCGATCTACTATTACCCAAATGGAATCGTAACCGTCGCAGCTTGGGTAATCCTACTATGAAATCCATGCCTATCTCGTCCCATTTCCATTCGGAATCTTGAGTGGCTGCAGCAAGCCGTGGCGTTGATGTTCGGCTTTCACCCTTTGGCACACATCGCACACGGCTACGTATTCGGCTACATCCCTCTTCATATTAGGCCACCAGTATTCTCCTTTTAAATCCTGGTACATTTTCGTGCTTCCGGGATGTAACGAATATGCCGATTCGTGGGCTTCCTTTAAGATCAATCCCCTCAAACCGCCTCGTTCGGGCACACGATTCTCTTCTTGTACCACAAGATTCCCTTGTCATCTACCGAAAACTCCCGAGCGCGTCCGGGCCATACGTTCCTTAATTTCCGGATTTCCTCATTCCCTCTTTGGGCTTCCTCTATTTGAGTTCTCGTAGGGGCTGGATTTCCAGTGAGTTCACTTCTCCGTGAGGAATCGGGTGCGATTGAGCCGAGCCATTTCTTCCTGGAGCTCATTAGCCACACCTCCCAATTCCATGTGGTTGCATTGGGCTTTGCGGCTCGCGCATCGGCCACTACATTTGCCTTGCCAGATGGTAATGGATTCCTAGATCGTAATCCTTGATCAACTCCAACCATCGCCCGTCGTAGGTTGAGATCGAGCGAGTAAAGAAATATTTCAAGCTCTTGTGATCGGTATACACATCACGGTGGTTTCCGATCGATAGTGTCTCCGGATCTTCAATGCGTGTACCACTGCGCTAATTCCAGGTCATGTGTGGGGTAATTCTCTTCGTGGGGTCGTAGAATCGTCGTGAGGCATACGCTACGACCTTTCCATCCTGCATCAACACTCCTCCCAATCCTTGCCGGATGCATCACAAGACATCACGAAGTCCTTCCGGTTGTCGGGTAAGATCAAGATTGGAGCGGTGGTTAACTTTTCTTTTAATTGGTCGAAGGCTTTTTGGCACTTTTCATTCCATTCAAACTTCTTTTCCTTCTTCAGGAGTTGAGTCATAGGTCGGGCTACGGTGGAAAACCCTTCGATAAACCGTCGGTAATAACCGGCCAAGCCCAAGAAACTCCGAACTTCCGTTACCGACTTGGGTGCCTTCCATTCCATAACGGCTTCGACCTTGGCGGGGTCTCTGCTACTCCTCGCTGAAACCACGTGGCCAAGAAAAGCGACTTCCTTGAGCCGAACTCGCATTTGCTGAACTTTGCATACAGCCGGTGCTCTCGTAGCTTTTCCAAGTACCAATCGTAGATGCTCCGCGTGTTCCTCATCGTTCTTGGAGTAGATAAGTATATCGTCGATGAACACCACTACGAATTTGTCCAGTACTCCATGAATACCTTGTTCATCGGGTTCATAAAGTACGCAGGGGCATTGGTCAATCCAAAGGACATCACCGTGAACTCGTATAAGCCGTATCGTGTAGAGAATGCCGTCTTAGGAATATCTCCGGCTCTAATTCTCAATTGATGATATCCCGACCGTAGATCAATCTTGGAGAACACCGCGCACCCTTAAGTTGATCGAATAGGTCATCGATCCGGGCAATGGTACTTGTTCTTGATAGTGACTTCGTTCGGCGATCGGTAGTCCACACACATTCTCATGCTCCCATCCTTCTTCTTGACGAAGAGTACCGGAGCTCCCGGGGAGAAGAGCGGGCGAACGAATCCCTTCTCTTGTAGTTCCTTTATTTGTTTCTTGAGTTCCTCCAACTCGTTGGCGGCATTCGATAGGGCCTCTTGGATATGGGGGCGTACCGGGCATTAAGTCGATGATGAACTCTACGTCGCGATCCGGGGCATTCCGGGTAATTCCTCGGGAAACACATCCGGGTATTCTTGTACTACGGCATTCCACCTAGAGGTAGCATGGTGAACACTCCCGCAGCTTGTTCACACACCTTGGGTTTTGATCCATAGTTATGCTCATCGGTGATCCCCACGGGGTGGATACCGTGACTTCCCTTCATTGCAGTCTATAATTCCATTATTTTTGGTCAACCAATCCATTCCGAGTATGACATCTATGGTTTGGGGCGATAACACCATAAGGTTTGAGAGAAACACCACGTCTCTAATCCGTATGGGCACGTTAATGCGAGGCATGGGGTACGGTTATGTCTCCCCGGCGAGTGTACCAACATAGGCCTCTTAAGTGCTACTTGGTGTAGGTGGTGTTGTTTGCTTACTTGGGAAGATATGAATGAATGCGAGGCTCCGAATCGAATAAAACTTTAACGGTGTAGAGTTGATAGAGAACATACCCATCAATACGCTCGGTCCTCCCGTGCTTCTTCCCCGCACATGATTCACCCGGCCACGTCGAAACCCGGTGGCGGCCTCGTTGGGTAGCGGGGTCCCGAAGACCTCGTCCCGCCGCAGGGTGGGGGTTCCTCGGACGGGTGTGGCATTGGCGCCGTGCGCACGGGGTGTTGCGTGGTTTTGGGCAGCTATTGGAGTAATGCCCGAATTCTCCGCAGCTTGAAATTACTCACATTCCTTCTTCCCGGAGCGGCTAGGGTTGGTGTGGGTGTACGAAGCCGTGGTGTAGCCGACCGGTTGACATGGTCGGAAGCGAGAGGACGTCCGCTGCCGGGACGTTTGGCTTCCATCCGACGGGGTGGCTCCCTTGGGGCGTTGTGGCGTTCCACGAAATGGGCGAGCCATAGCGAGCCTCCTTTTGCGGTTATTGTCCACCACCTTTTGGTCATGCTCAAGTCGGACGACCTTGTTGATGAGGCTTTGGAAACCGGTGTGATCCCGCCCGATCATTGGTCCCCTCGTTCGTCATTTAGTCCCTCAATGAATTTGTCTATCTTTTCTTCTTCGTCGCAGTGTCGCCGTGGCGTAACGGCAAGCTGGGTAAATCTTCGATACTCCTGTCGAGGTGTTCCCTTGACGCATCTGCGGAACTCGTTCTTCTTCATCCTCATTACTGCAGCTGGCACGAAATTCTCACGGAACGCAGCCGTGAATTCCTCCCATGTTGGCTCGCCGCGCCTTCAGCTCGTGTCTCCTTGTAGGTGTCCCACCGTCACCACTCGCGGGACCCTCCAACCGGTTAGTAGCGAAGACCACTCTATCGGCTTCTCGGACTCGACGAGGGTTAGCTTCTTTTCTATCACTCTTAGCCAATCTTCGGCGTCCATAGGTTCTTCGGCCGTGGAAAAAGTGGGCGGCTTAGCTCTCATGAATTCCCCGACTCGATCCTCCTCGACCTCCTTGATTATTGGCGATCGCTTGGAGTAGCCGGGTCCGCATAGCCATGACCTCCGCCGGGGTGGAGGGGTTGGGTTCCGGCGGGTTTTCGTTGGTTGCCGCGGCTCGCGACGATGTGCCATCGAAGAAGAGAGATGAATTAAGAGAGCGATCTAGTTTAGGTTATGGTTCACGGAAATTTTTCTTCAAGTTCCTTCGAATGATCTTCACTCAACAGCAAGGTGAAACAATAAATAGCATACGAATTAAGACATCGCAAGGCGATGCCCGGTTCATCATATTACATAAGGGGTACATGGACTGTATACACACAGTCCTCCATGCCAGATAGCCATAATAATTATATCGTTCAGCTAGATCAACTAATTAAGGGTAAATAGGAAGTGCTTGCCGGTCGGGAAGGTCCTTCCGCCTAGTCATCCAACCACCCGCAAGAGCCAGGCGCCGGAAGCGGGTGGTCCGCGCGAAGCAAACCGAAGTCCCCACGGCTCGGAGGTGGCGGCCTCGAGTCACGCCGAATCTTTCGACTCGGTGGCCGCGTACTCTTGCGAGCGATGCCCGGGTGAGGGGCCTCCGTGTGAGTCAAGCGACGAGGGGGAACTTCCTCCTCCATTGAGTCGGTGTCGCTAGACTCCCATTTGATCTCCATGGGCTCCGCCTCGGACTCCGTGTCGGTGTGGATCGGATGGGGTTACCCTCTCCGATCCGGCTCGGAGGGTACGGTGACGAGCTCGGGGTGGCGCAGTGGGGTCGACCGGGTATGGTGCGGGCTCGTGCTCAACATGAAAGCTTGCTCCATCATAGCTTGAAAAGTATCAAAGCTTGCTGGAGTTATATGGTAATAGTGGTCGGGCACAGGGGCAGGATGTGATGGTACAGGCTCAGTGGAAGTACCTGCAGCGTAGACAGGATGAGTGTGCAGCTGTTCCTCTAGCTGGTTGATCTGCTGCTTGCTTTTCCTGAGCTGCTCTTCCAGCTCTACTAGAGCCTCCCCTCGGGCCATGTAGCGGTCCGAGAGTTGCTCATACCGAGCACCATTGGCTGCAGCTGTGTCACGGCATGCTTATCTGGTCTCCACGGCCTTGGTGGTGGCGACCGATCATTGAGGCGTGACTGCTGATCGTTGATCTCGAGCAGGGCCTCCTCGTAACAGTCGTCTGCTGTCTCCGCCCAACGCGATAAACGCGTGACCATCGGGTTGTAGCAGCAGGGGGTAGCCTCCACGGTGCAGACTGGGTTGCCCTCTTCGCGATAAGGGTGATGCACGAACTCTGTCATTGTGAGTTCGGCACGGTGTTCCGCATTAAGGCGAAGGAAGGCCTCGCGAGCGGCATCCCGAATAGCCGCTTCGCTAGGTCCCGGGGTAGCGAGTGTGGAAGCGTAGGATGTCTCACTCCCCATGCGGGCTTCTATGGACACGGCTGCCTCCCGAGTGGATACATCTCGGAGCCATGTCTCTTGGTGTGATAAGTGGGCGGTTCCGGTATCTCAAGCACCATAGTAGAGACGAAGTTGTACCACGAACCCCTCGTCTCGCGGGTTAGTGACTTCCCAGGTTCCGTCGTGGTTTGACATCTGCTTTTACAGGCAATTTAGGGTTAGCGAGAGGGAGCTATCATAATCATTTGGTATAAAGAAATACGGATGTAGAAAGGATATATTTGCATTTTCGGAAATAATAGTTTAAAACTGTTCCTACGTAGGGATATTTCCCTTTAGCCATCTAGTTAGGGGTAGGGCGCCATTTGGTCTTAGCCTACGGTCGCATGGCTCGATACCAGCTCTGTGGACCCCGATTTTGAGTCGGGAATCTTTCGTGTTCATAGTACCATTCCTGGATCAAGTAGTTGGTACCCACGAATGCAGATCTTGGATAATCAAGTGCACATGCACGAATAGTCTTACAATACCATTATTACATAAATAGGCCCGAAGGCATTGTTCATCCCACAGGACCTTATGGTCCGAATACAACATAAAAACGAGTTTAGATAAGGCGGAAAGAGGCGGGCTTGTCCATTGCCACGGCAACGACCGGGACTAAGGTCTAATATGCGCCGTCGGTTCCTTCGCCCTCCGCGTAGTACGCGTAGGGGTCTTCGCTCTTCATTTCCATCACGGAGGTTTGTGCGTATAGCAAGGGTGAGTACCAACCGTACTCGGCAAGTCAACACGAATTGATGCATATGATAGAGATATTCAAAGAACACGGCTAGGGTTATTTTTGCGTAAAGCCGCTTTTCAATTCTTTTCACAAGCCTACCGACTAGCCAAAATCAAGTTTTAATTTCATGGTTCATTAATCCGGCGACGGTTCGTCTACCATCCATCGTGATTCCAAGGATGGCTTCCCGTCTCCGGTTCGTCATGATTTTCTCGGGTCCACCCCTTCTCGCATTCTCGAGAAGTTGATCCACCAGCGAACAAAATCATCATGCAAACCCATCCCAAAGTTTTAAGTTTAAAATCTAGCCAAGCGAAAGTCTTGTCACGATGCTCAATATCCGCGAGCACGGCTATTCGAATAGATTGATTCATTCACACCGCAGGATGTACACTTTACCCGTACTCCGCGACAGCCCAACAAATGAGCCTACGCCTCAACACATGAGACGGTCACGGCAAAGCCTTTCGATAACCTTGCTTTGGCACACTCGCTCCATGAACTTTAGCCCTCATGCACTCTAGCCGTCCTTTTCTAGCGGTGAGAGGAGTTCGCGCACCGGGGTAAGGGAAGTCTTTCCAGATCTTTAAGTTTACTTAACATTAGTTTATTCCCACCATTCATAACAAAGGCCGCAGCCTCATCCTCATCCCATAACCACATCATAGAGAACCATCTAAGCAAGGATACTGCCTCCGCTCAGCTATCTAGTCAGCTAGGTCTATACCCATTCGAGAAGTACGGTTGTACTGGCTCGTTTCCCGGCTATCTCATGGCTCGGTCCTTAATTGACCAGGGTCGGCACTTGCCTTTTCCGGAATCCACCCAAATCATCCAGCCGCCCCAGTCTAAAACATTTGTATAGTACTTTCAATTTTCATCAAACTTAGTTCATCAGGGCCATGTGGCGCTCATGTCTCCACATGCCGAAGCTCAACTACCTCCCCTAAGGTAGTTGCCCAAGCACAAAGCTTTTTCATAAAGTCATGAGTATGCATGGTCTAAGTTTAGCAGGGCTAAGCAGTTTACCGAAGTTATGCTTCGGTTATTTGTATCACATCGCGAGTTACAAGGAGTAATTCTAAAGGTAAACAATAGCAAGGTATGGCATAACAAGTATAGGCAATCCGGTAAAGCATGCATGTTTAGAGTTTAAAATAACATCATTTCGCAAAGGGGATCAATATGTTCAAAGGGTGTGAAGACTTGCCTTGCTCGCACACTTGAGGGGTGGGATCTTCGCGGTGTCGATGCCGGTTTCTTCGACGCTACCCGTACGTGCGAGAGATCAATTGAATTCGGTTAGAATTCAACTAAACACCGAGAGATCGAAAAGAACCACAAAAGCCATGAAAACCACTTCAAAGAGTTTTGCCGAAAATTCTACTCGAGTTAGAACAAGGGTTGCGAGGAAAAATCCGGGTTTTGGAATCGAGTTGATGACCTAGGGTTTTCGCAAAGTCGGCGATCGTAATAAATTTGGAAATTACGTTTGAAAATATCAGCGAAGAAAATTCATGCTCGAAATTTGAGGGTTTGGGCACAAAGGCGAAACCTATTTCGATGGCGGGAAAGAATTAAACGGAATCCGGATCGAAAAACGATGCGATTGGAAATTTCAAAACGCCCGATTCCGATTTTCAAACATTGCACCGAGAAAACATGCGAGAAAATAATTTATTTTTGCCCAAAATTTTACTCAAGACTTCCCAAAATATTTTCCAAATTTTCCAAAATTTTTCCAAAATTTTTCCCTATTTTTCTTTTTCTTTTTTTTTTTTTTTCCTTTTCTCTCGCGCACTTGTTCATTTGCCCGAAAGGTGTTCGACGGGGCTCGGCCAAAAACAGAGGCGGCGGCGGCGCTAGCGCACAAGGGAAAAGGGGCGGCGGCGGGGCTTACGGCGATGGCGGCCCTCGGGGAGGCACGGTGGGGCACGGCTGACTTTGGCGCACGGCGGCGGCGGCGTTGGCGCTCGGGAAAAAGAGGAGAGCGGCGGCGGTGCGGGAAAGGGCGGGGACACCGGCCTTTTATAGGCACGGCCGGGAGAGGCAATGGAGAGAAGGGGGGCCGGTGCAAGCTCGGATGCCACGCGGCGGCGCAAGGGGTCAGGCCGGCTCGGGCGCTTGCGACGTGGCGGAAGGGACGCGGCGCGGCGCGGGTCCGGCTGGTCGGCGACGCGCGGCGCGGCGCGGCGGGGTCCGGCGCGGGTCGACGACGCGCGGCGACGATGGCGCAAGGCGCGCGGCAGGGCCGTACGGGCGCACGGCTGCGGAGTGCGAGGCGCGGCGGCGGGCCGCGTGGCGCAGCGCGCGCGGCGGGCGGCCGGCGCGCGCGGCGGCGCGAGCGTGCGGGGTCCGGCGCGGCGGGCGCGCGCGCGGCGCGTGGCACGCGCGGTGTAGGGGCCGTCGCGCGCCGGCGCGGCGCGGCGCGGCGTGCGCGCGCGCGCGGCCGTGCGGCGTCGAACACTTGGCGGCTAATGAACAGTGAACTTTCACTTTTTTCCCGATTTTCCATTTTCTTTTCTCATTTTCTATTTTCTTTCCTTCTAAAAATTCCAAAATAAATCCTAATATCCCAAAAATAATTTTTAGCATTATATTTTAAACTTTTTCTTGACTTTTATTTTCCATAATTATTTTTCATATTTATTTAAATTTCTTTTCCCAAATTTTCATAATTCACCCATTTTATTTTCAAAAATTTCCCAAATTTCGAGTACGCCTCCCGAGAATTTTATTATTTATTTTGTGTTTTAATTTATCTTCTCCAACCAAAATTTTTATTTTATATTACTCGAAATGCGTTTTCACAAATCCACACTTTTCCCTGATTCCTTTTAAAATCGTGATGCGGCTTTCGCATCACCGTTTTGACAACTCCGAAACCTCCAAAAACTCCGAAAAGGGAATTGATCACGTAACAATTTATGCAACTGAGCTGGCAAATAAGAAGCGACAAACCCGAGAAGAAGCAATAGGCCACGGTTTTTGAAAGTTCCGATTTTTACGTTCCGATTTTGATTCTCCGATTTTTAGGATGTCACACTTTAGATTTATGCATATCTAACATGTCTATGCGAGTATATCTTTGTCGGCCTCATTTTAGGCCTGTTTTAGATAACTTCATTGTGACGACCTGCAAATCTCAGTTATGTGATGGGTCGTCATAGAGGAGAGGATCTGTACTAGTGATGCTTAAACCTATGCAACTGTATCATCCAGATCTACAAACTCTTAATATACAGATTTAGATCATAGATAGAACTTATTAAAATGTATTATTCCGATCTCATATTGTCATGACCCCCTAAGATCCTATGTGATGTTACATGGGCACCAATGTGACATCATCACTAACTCTACAGTCTACATTGACAAATAGAACGTCGGTGCCCAAAGGAAGAAGAGAAAAAAATGGAAAAGAAACAAGAGAAAAAAATTTCCGAGTGAGTTTCACTTGTCAGTCAGTGTAGGATTGATAAATATGTCACAACAGTATCCGTGTAGCATGCCATGTCACTACGTAGGATCTCAGAGGAGTTGTGATAATTTAGGACCGAAATGAGATACATGGATAACTTTTGAGATCACACAGTCGCAAAGTTTAGAGACGGGTCATACGTTGACCTTTCTTGTTTCAGTATGTATGTCCTTTTTCCCTTGTAAAGCGTTGTTTTAAAAGGTTTGTGAGTTGAGGGAATTGAGAATATAGTTTATTGGCAGGGTTTCCAGACTGCCCCAACTTTAACGATGTATATATAAGATGTTAACTGGTTGTTGTATATCATTTACTAGGGGTATGTATGGTAATTTGTGTCAAAACTTGGTTTCGTCAATAGAAATTGGGGTGCAGTTAAGTCGCCAAACACGATGGGTTAAGTGGAAAAAGAGGGTTTAGACAGGTTCAGGCCCTCTCGTGAGGTAATACCCTACTCCTGTTTCGGGGATTCGATCCTCCGAGTGTCTTTATTGATCTCTTGATCTCGTATCTCGCATATCGCCTCCCCCTCAAGGGACGCCCCTTACCCCCTTATATAGTCTTGGAGGGTGGGCTTACAAGTCAGAGACCCTATCATATTCTATGTCAGACTCCTCAATCTTACCAAGTTATGACTATGAGTCGTTACCTTATCTCATCGGCAACGTAACACCCAAGTCATAGCCTGTTTACATAATCATTAGGCGTAACCTATCCTTATTGGCAATCGGACAAGCTAGCCATGAGGGTATCCGATTCCCATAATCTCTACAGTAGCCCCCGAGTCCTTTGCAGTTGACGAGATAACTTTGCCTCGAACCAAAATAACACATAGCCAAATGATTCCTTGGCCGAGTGCTTCTGTTGCCGAGTGGTTCCATCATCTCTGCCTGAATCTCTCGAGTGCTTTATCATCCAATAAAAAGACTGTGAAGGGCTGAAAAACATCTCAAAAATTCTCAAAAATAGATACCTAGGTGCATCTCCTGATGCACCTAATTAGGTGTAGCCCCCGACTATGTGGTTAGTTAAAAAATAAACTAAGCATATAGTCAAGAACTAACATAAACGCCTAGCTCAAACTAAAAACGTTTATAGAAAATCATATAACACATAACCTGATAATTAAGGCATAGTGTGTAATGAATCTAAGAACTCGGCAAGCTCATGCTTATCCGAGTCAATTTACTCGAGTCATCTCGGAACAAATAGCTCAATCAACCCTCATAGGTGAATAAACTGAGTTATTAAAATCAACACAAATTTTTCAGTTATCTAAAAAATATGACCAAAATATTAAATAGCTCCTACCATAATATCGGTCTTAATAAAAAAACCCACCAAGGTGGCAAAATAGCATTGACCTAATCATTTAGTCAAACGCTTTAAGAAACCAAACAGTCCCTGTCATCAGGACAGCCATGAAAAGCTTAACTGTTAGTCACCTTCCAAATTTCATCGTGCCAACTTCTCATGAAGTTGCGCATACCGCGGTATGAAAGGATTTTAAAGGTATTGGGCAATGAGACACGTGCATATTGCCAGGGCAAATCTGCTTAAGTCCATCCACTTAAGTCCCTAAGGACACGCGTCAAGCCACACCTTAGTTGGGTCGTAAGTCTCTCATGGGCTCAGCCCACTCACAGGAGAACTTAACAAAACCCTAAGTTTTTATCGAAGTATCGAGGTCATCCCCGCCACTTCAACTTCCCAAATTTCCCCTTTCGCGCTCCTGTTCACAGGTTCTTCACAGAAACCCTAAACTCGCACTCACTCAAATCCATCCATCCAAGGATACAAGCTTCCACCGCAGCTCATCACCCGCATCCAGCTCCCCACATTTCATCAAAAGAGCCCCACTTTCCGCCCTAGATCCACTCTCTCTCTGACTGCATCCATGGCGGGAAAGAAAGAAATCCCCTTTGAGCAGTGGGCGACCTCGGATGTGAAGGAATCGACTCTCCAAGAGATGGTGAAGAATGGAGTTCTTCCACCCAAGGAAATCATTGGCTGGCGTCCTGCGGCCGATGAAGAATTCCCCACCCCAAACACCGGTGAGATTGTCGTCTTCACCTCTTTCTTCTATTGCGGTTTTGGGCTTCCCACTCCTGAGTTCTTTCGTGGTATTCTCGAATACTACAGCCTCCAAATCTATCACTTGAACCCCAACTCTATCCTTCACATTGCAATCTTCATCCATGTCTATGAAGCTTTCCTTGGCATCTTTCCTCATTTCAACCTTTTTCGTCGCATGTTCTGTGTCAAGCCCCACCCAAATAAAGATGACCCTTGCGTCGTCGGTGGGGCCGGTTTCCAGCTCCACGGGACTCTCCGCAAAGATAACTTCTCCCTTCCCTTGAAATCTTCCAACAAAGGCTGGCACACAAACTGGTTCTATATTTCGAACCCTCAACCCAGTTTGCCCGATTTTGTCGGCCATCCACCAATCCAAAGGGCTAACTGGAGCGCAATGCCGGAAAATTAGGATTGGGTAGAAGTGAATAAACTCCTGGCCAACATTCTTGAACTGAAAAAGAAAGGCCTCCAAGGAGAACTAATTACCCATCATTTCATCAAGAACAGACTGGCGCCCATCAAAGAGAGATCCAAACCAGCGTTCGAGTACGAGGGCGAACAGGACCCCAATCGGGAGGACCGTGATCCCTTGAGCTACGAGATCTTGTGCACTCGTATGTACAAGATCTTCTCCTCTGGGATCGTGGTCGAGCGCAGCCACAAGATGCCAGTTCTCCCTTATAGTCTGTACCGTCCTCCTCCTTCGATAAACCAACTCAGCTTCTTCAATTTCTGCAGCTTTTATATCTCTCAATGTATCTCAAAAATCTCCCTTGCAGGAAAATGCCCTTATCATATCTCGGCCATACAAAGTGAACCACGACGATGTGCCGGCTCAGCCTGCCAAAAAGCCATCCGGCGGCCCCAAGATCCAAACCGATCCTGACAACCAAAGGGCTGCTAGCAGTGAAGACACCAGCAGGTGAGCGACCAAGAGGAAATTGGTGATTGATGATTCGGATGATGAGACGCAGACTCCTCAAGCTGACACAAACCCTCCGAAGTCGTCCGCCAGATCCTCTCCAAAAATTCGTCGATCAAACAGGTATATCTTATAATCAAAGTTGTCTTCTTAAAAATCTTTCCATCTTTATTCCAATTGTCTTTGTCTTCTTTCTCGTAGGAAACCCCAGGACTTAGATCCTGCTAAAGAAAATGAGGCCTCGATGCCAGCTGTAGCAACCGGAGAGTCAAAACCTACAGAACAAGGGTCTCAAAGCCCTTTCCCGAGTGAGAAGACTCCCGTAGAAGAGCCCCCGACTGCCAGCCAGGAAACCCCTGCTGAAAACCAGTCAGTCGAGGGAGAGCTCCCAATAGGCGATCAAGATGTCCCGACTGGAAACCAGTCAGACATGAACCGAGCGGGAACGAGCAGTCGAAGTGCCCCGGCTGAGGACTCGGCCGCCAACACCGGTAAGCCTGAAAGTGGCCTTTTGTCTCTCGTTCTCAGCATGTCTTTTCTTCTATCTTTATTCGCCTTCCTTAAATCAATCAGCCAAAGAGGCGGAGATCCCAGTTACAAGCGTCGAGAATTGGATTCCTCCTATCAAAATTGAGTGGCGCGACTCAAGGTTTGAAGCAAGGCATCATCTTGAACAGGCAAAAAGAGAATGAGGAACGGGATATGCTTGTGGACAGCCTTAATGAAGCAACCCGGCTATTAAACGTGAGTATCAAACTTCTCTATCATGATCTTATAGTTTTTTTCTAATTAAGTTATTCTGAACTCGTGTGCAGAGAATATATTGCCGGTCAATGGCCAAGACGGACGCCCTTGAGAAGTTGGTTCCTCATGTGAATTCCTTAGAAAACATTCAACAAGACCTCAAGGCCGCTAGGGAAGAAGCCATGGCTAAGGAAGCCGCCTTGCGAAAAGAAATTGCCATGCTCCGAGATGAAAACCTCGACCTCCAGGGTTCAATCGGAAGTAGGTTTAATCAACTTAATCTTCCTATGCTTCTGTGTGTGATCTGTCTCAATCTTGATGTTAGCAAATCTTTTTGTTGCAGAAAACTTGTTAGAAATTGACGCTCTCAAGACCCAGCTGAGGAAATCAAGAGCTGAAAAAGCTAAGCTGGAGTCTGACAATGAGTGAAATCATGAAGAATTCGAAGGTGAGTCTTCTAAGATAGCACTCTGCATATCGCTCAATCTTGGAAATTTATGTGATTACATGACTTTTGTAGCTTGTAAAATCAAGTCCCAAGCACAGTTTGACGTCTTTGCTGAGCGAGTCCGAAGGGCTGAAAGTGTAAGGGACGATATTGCCAATGCAGCCACGCCAATCCTGTTAACGCTGTACAAGCGTGGGCTTGGCACAAGCTCACTGGATGCTGTTGAAGTCTTTGGCAAGCTCAGGACAGCCCCAGAAAAATACATTGCAAATATCTCTGAAGCAGCCGTCATGAGTGCGGGCTTTGCTCTTGCACAAGCTAAGTCACTCTATCCTCGGATAGATGTTGACTCTGTTGGAGAGGGCTTCGTGGACGGCACCACAGATGAGCGAGACCTAGAACTCGTGAGTGAAGCGCAGGAATCGGCGAAGAAAGTGGCTACTGATGTCGTTGAAAACTTCCAATCTTGATTATTTTGCAGATTTTGTATGTAACTTCTGATGTGAACTTGTAAATATTTAGCTTATTTATGTTAATGCCTCGATCCGAGTCTTTATATCAACTTTCTTAAGTAATTTTGTCCGACTATCACTAAGCAGCTCGATTAGGTCATCAAAAAATTCTCAGTCCTTATCTATTGAACTCGAATCAAAACACTAGACAATGATAAACTAAACATGAGCAAATTATCGAAGAAAGCCATGCTTTATTTATGTATGTATAGCCCCCCGACTAACAACCCAAGAAGCCATCTTGCTTGGGGTTGGCAGTCGAAAAGAACATGAAGCTCAAAAAGTTTCATGTATAATATCGTCGAAGATGCTCAATATTCCAGGAATTCTCCACCATGGTCCCGTCTTCACGCTTTAGTCGGTATGCTCCTGGCTGAGTCACCTCAGCAATTATGTAAGGTCCTTCCCATAATGGAGATAATTTGTGACGATCCTTGGTGGTCTGAACTTTGCGCAAAACCATATCACCGACGATGAAAGCACGCGCCCGAACATTGCGATTATGGTAACGTCGAAGTCCTTGAAGATACCTTGCCGACTGGATCAGGGCTGCTTCACGGGCCTCCTCCAGTCGGGTCAAGTCATCAACTCTGTCTTGATCATAATGTTCGTCGTTAAAGCTGCGAACTCGAAGAGATTCATACTCCATCTCATTTGGCAGCATCGCCTCTGCTCCGTAAACCAAGAAGAAAGGAGATTGACCAGTGGCCCGACTGGGTCTAGTCCATAATGACCATAAAACCAAAGGCAACTCTTGAACCCATCTGCCGGTGTAAGGATTTAGCCTGTCAAACACTCAGGTCTTGATGCCTTGAAGAACCATGCCATTGGCACGCTTGACTTGCCCATTACTTTTTGGGTGCGCGACCGATGCGTAGCATATTTTGATGCCAAAATCATCACAGAATTCCTTGAAAATGCCTCCAGTGAATTGAGTCCCATTGTCAGTTATAATTCTGTTTGGGACACTAAACCGGTGCACGATGTTGAGGATAAAGTCTCGTGCTTTGTCAGCGGTGATCGTAGCAACCGGCTTAGCCTCAATCCACTTGGAAAACTTGTCGATTGTGACGAACAGATGTGTGAATCCTCCTGGAGCCTTCTTGAAAGGGCCGACCATATCCAAGCCCCATACCGCGAACGGGCACGATAATGGAATTGTTTGTAGCTCTTGGGCTGGAACATGGCTTTGGCGAGCAAAGAACTGGCAGCCTTCACACGTGCGAACCACCTTGTCGGCATCGGAGACCACCGTGAGCCAGAAGAAGCCTTGTCTATAAGCTTTGCCCACTAAGGTACGTGCTTGCAGCGTGACTGCTGCATACACCCGAGTGGATGTCTTGTAATAGTTGTCGTCCTTCTTTTGGCATGACGCATCTCATCAGAACTCCAAAAGGGCTTCTCTTGTATAGTGTAGAATCAACCATGACATAGCCCTGACAGCGATGTCGGATTCGTTCCGCCTCATCCCGGTCTTCTCGCAGCTCTTGCTGAGTTAGAAACTTGATGAGTGGAGTCCTCCAGTCGGCATCGAGCAACGCAACCTGGTTTGTAGCTTCCTCATTTGGAGTTGATTTGGCGACAACAGTCGGCTTGTAAAGGTGTTCTACGAAGACGTCCGTCGGGGTTGCTTCTCGCTTGGACCCGAACTGTGCCAACTCGTCTGCTGCCAACGGGTCTAGTACCAGGGGATACCGCCCCGGGTGAACCACTCGGTCATGGTGATCCGAGCGGTTGAACATGATGGCCACCTCCGACCATCATAGATATTGTGGGACTTCAGGTTGTGCCGCGTTGACCTCGCTGTCAGTCAGCTTTTGCTTCCTCTTGGACTCATAAGCCTGCGGCCCCCCGAAAATATGATTTAGCTCGCCCATGGGGTCTTGAAAGGGCTCTGAGTTGCCAGTCAGGTTGTTCTTCTTGGTTCCCGATGGGCCGGCTTCATCAGTCGACTTCTGGTGTAGTTGTGCCACGTATTGTTCGGTGAACTGCTTGTAGATGAAGCAATCCTTTGTCGCATGCTTGTGATGTGGATGATGTGTGCACTGAGCGTTCATGATCAAGTCGTAGGCTGCAACCCGGGGATGGCGTTGGGAGTTTGACGTTGTGGCGACCAGATCCTCGGGCTTGCGCTTATGATCTTTCTGGCCGTGATTGTTATTGTCGTTGTCTTTCTTAGGATGTCGGCTGCCTCCCGACTGCTTGTCGTCACTTTTGTTGTGCCGATCTTGTCGTGAGGCCTTGATCGCGTCATTGGATTTCGGGTAGGAGTTTGTTGTCTCGAACATTTGTTTTACCGTCTTCGATGGCTTACGCCCAAATTTTTCGATCAGCAACTCATCACGGACACCCTTCTGGAATGCGACTATTATTATGTCATCAGTGATGTTGGGGATCTTGTTCCGCTTCTCCAAGAAGCGCCGGATGTAGTCCTTCAGCGGCTCGTCTGGTTTATGGATGACGTTGTAGAGATCGAAGTGGGTCCTAGGTCTTTCGAAAGTGCCCTGGAAATTGGCGATGAAGTGGTCCCGAAGCTCACTCCACGAGCTAATTGAGCCTCTTGGTAAACTCATGAGCCAGTTCCTAGCTGAGTCGGCGAGGGCAACAGGCAAGTAGTTAGCCATGGCCTTGCTGTCTCCTCCTGCTGCGTGGATGGCGAGAGTGTACACGATCAGCCACGACTCAGGGTCGGTCTTTTCGTCGTACTTCTCGATTCCTGCGGGCTTGAAGCCACTCGGCCAATCCAATCGACGCAGGTCCCGAGTGAACACAGGCACTCCGTCATTGTTGTAGTCGGGCGATCTCGTTCGGTCTTCATAGGAACGCTGCTCATGCTCCCGGTGGCACTGGTCAAGGACTTCCCGCAGATCACTCGGCGGGGTTCTTTGCAGGCTGCTACGGTAGTTAGAGTCATAGCTCCGCCGGGTCCGGTCGTGGACGGGTGGTCGACCGTGTCCTCTTTCACGAGAGTCGGCATATTGTTCTTGATGTCTCCGTATTGTCTCGTGGTGAGAGTCTCTTGACCCCACGAGAGTCTCTTGACCTAGCGGCCATCCTAGTTTGTTCGGGCCTCCTGTAGTCCTTCGACCGTAGCGGCGGAAGTCGGCTTCCGTCAAGTGTTTCAGTGACGGACTCAGTCGGTCTGCGTGCTGAGGTGGAGGGAGAGCAGTTGGCTGTAGCCGCGACGATGGTCTTGATCTTGTCCAGGATTGGTGTTACCGTAGCGGGCACCGCTTCGATAACAGTGTCAAGGAGGGTGAGAGCGGCAACGGCGTTCTGTTGAGGCGTCTGGAAGATGTTGTTGTTGTCGACTCGTGTCTGAAGTATAGCCTCTCGGGCGGATCGCCCAGTCGTCCTCAAGTCTCGTTTCCTCCTGTCGGCTTCTTCTCTACGCCTATTCTCTTCCTTCGCAGGCTTGCGCTCTTGCTCAAGCGTGGTTTGTTCTTCTTCTGCAACTCTGCGGGCCATGGCCGAGTCGGTCTCGGCCACCTTAGCCATGAGAATGTTGAAGAACTTTGGCTCGTAGTCCATGTCGAAATCGGAGCCGTTGGCCTCATCCGTGGAGATGTCGTAGAGGTCATCGAAATCTAAAGAGCTGAGGTACTCATTGAGCTCCGTGGATGAGCATGACCCAAGCGGTTGGAGGATGACGGCGACTTTCCTTGAACCCGGATTACTTGAGTCTGGATCGTTCCAGTCCGGGTCGCGGCTTGATGACGATGGTTCTTCCGAGTAGATCGGTTCCAACTTGGAAGACAGAAGACTGCAATAGATCTTAGCGGCATTTGGTAACCCGAACGACGCCGAGAGATTTTTCCCTCCCAAGCGGATAGGTTCCGACTCAGAGGTCAAAAGGTTGTTGTAGGTCTCAGCGGCGTTTGGTAACCCGAACGGCGCCGAGAGGTTTCTTTCTCCCGACTGGTCCGAGTCCGAGTCGTGGAGGGAGAGCTTGCCGAATCTATCGGCGACGAAGTCGTCGATGCCTGATGAAGATCCCATCGCGCTTGTCGGCGAGATGAAGAAGAAGCCTTAACGCGCTTCCCCTACCTGGCACGCCAACTTCGAAACCTGGTTTCGTCAATAGAAATTGAGGGTGCAGTCAAGTCGCCAAACACGATGGGTTACGTGAAAAAAGAGGGTTTAGACAGGTTCAGACCCTCTCGTGAGGTAATACCCTACTCCTGTTTCGGGGATTCGATCCTCCGAGTGTCTTTATTGATCTCTTGATCTCGTATCTCACATATCACCTCCCCTCAAGGGACACCCCTTACCGCATATCAATCTTTCCTCAATCTTACCAAGTTATGACTATGAGCCGTTACCTTATCTTATCGGCAACGTAACACCCAAGTCATAACCTGTTTACATAATCATTAGGCGTAACCTATCCTTATTGGTAATCGGACAAGCTAGCCATGAGGGTATCCGATTTCCATAATTTTCACAATTTGTCATCAAACATTTGCTATAGATTAGTGCTCCCTTGTTCAACGTTCATCACTAAATTTAGGACCACGTTTTCTTCCTTGCCATGTTTAGGCTGAGTTCGAATGTAAAGGTTGGGAAATTTTTCTCAATACAAGTAAAACGGAGCAACGTTTTATTACATGATCAATTAAATTTCAGCTAAAATACTTGAAAAAGAATTAATATGATTTTTAAAGCAATTTTCTTATATAACTTTTAAAAACATATAATTTAGTAGTTCGGAAAATATACGCGCGAAAAAGGAGAGGATAGATTTGGAAACTTGTCTTACTAAATATACCCTTATGCTAATCTTAATGAAAAATTTCATATTGATGTTTTTAAGATAGCCACATAAGCATTAATGAAATAAAATGATGTTTGAAACAATCATTCCTAACGCATAATTTTATGGTGTGGTTGCTTAATATCAAAATCACATTTAATTTCATTTGGTATTTGTATACACAGGGTTTCATCCATATAAAATTGATTTTCTCTCTTTTTTTAATTTCAATCCATGTTATGCATGAAACATCATAAACCTCCTCACAGAATAGCCTCTACGACAAAGATAGAGTCGTGTATATATCTACTAATCTTAATACAGTAGGTTTGCGGCTGCTGATTGGGCCACTTATTGTTTGTAACGTCACAGGTAAATTCAGAATTTTATATGAGAAGAAAAATAAAAATCTGTAGTTTAATTATGTGAGACACCACGTCGATACAAACGGAGAGTCATATTGGTGCAGGAGGAGGTGGTTTGGTTGCCCGCACAGCCGTCGGGGCCTGGATCCACGTGTGCAAAACGGCCTCCGCAGCCAGGCCCGTGAGAAACGCTTGAGTTGAGCTTCGCTTCCCATCCAGGCTCGACTCGTGTAGGCGCGGGTGCAAGCGCGGTATGCGCGGATGCACAATTAAAAGGGTATGAGGTTGAATCATATTATTTTGAAGGAGGGTGATAGGGGTCATGCTCTCGTCACCTCCCTCTTCCTCATTTACTTGCTCGGCCGCTGCTCAATTCGTCGCCATCTTCATCGCCACACAGCGACTCCCATCTTCCTCCCCCTCTTCTCGTTATAGTAGCCATCTTTCCCATCAGCTATTATAAAATAAACGAATAATAAAGACATGATTTTTACATGAAAAATTTTTACAGGGAAAAACCACGAATATCGACTAACTATCGAAGAATTGATTACAAATATAGAAAAATAACAATGAGAACATCTTTCTTCTGTTACGACTTACAAGAGTATATATAGGAGATAAAAAAACTCCTAATAAAAAAATACATAGAGTCCTATTAGAAAACTAATCCGAACTCAGATCACATATTTAACAATCTTCATCTTTAGACGAATTTTTTCTTGTAGCATAAAAACATCAATCACCAAAAACACCTCATGTAGGAAAGTTGACCGCGCCCAAAAACATCAAATAGTCTCTTGTAGCATAAAAACATCAAACACCAAAATCTATGTGTAACACCCACCAAGCTTGAGGAAAGCTCGACTTAGTAGCAGGAATTGACTTTGTCATCATATCAACTGGATTATCATGAGTACTTATCTTGCATACCTTTACATCACTTTCACCAATCACACATCGAATAAAGTGATATCTTACATCAATATGCTTTGTTTTCTCATAAAATATTTAATTCTTTGTAAGACATATTGCACTTTGACTATCACAAAATATATTAATGCAATAGTAACTCCACAAAGCTCAATGTACAAACCTTTTAGCCAAATAGCTTCTTTACAAGCTTCAAAAAATAGTCATATACTCTAGTTTAGAAATAGTCATATACTCTTCATCTCAAACTCACTACTCAATTGTGCCTTCAGCTTTGCTATCTTTGATTTATCTTTTGCAGCAATCAACATATCATCAACATAAAAAATAAATATATTGCTAAACCATCAATAACTTTGAGATAAACACAGCTATCAAATTTGGATCTTCTAAACTTTTGAGAAAGCATGAAAGAGTCAAATCTCTTATACCACTGTCTAGGCGACTGTTTTAACCCATAAAAGATTTCTTTAACCTACAACATAGGTTCTCTTTTTTAGGAACAACAAAACCTTAAGGTTGCTCCATATAAATGTACTCTTCTAACTCCCCATGTACAAATACAGTTTTAACATCTATTTGCTCTAGTTTATAATTATGCATTGCAACAATACTGAGTAAAGTGTGAATTAAATTATGCTTTACAACAGGGAAAAAGACATCAGTGAAATCAATACCTAGAATCTGGTTATAACCTTTAGCAACTAACCTTGCTTTGTATCTTGTCTCATCACTTGGAGATATATTTTCCTTTCTTTTGAAGATCCACTTGCAACGGATAGGTTTTTTCCTCTTTTGGCAATTTCACCAATTTCCAAGTACAATTCTTTTCAAGCGACTCCATCTCATCATGCATAGCATTTATCCATCTATTGCAATCATCAGAAACAATAGCCTCAGGGTATGAAGAAGGTTCTGCAATATCTTCAATTTCTTCTGCCACACTCAAAGCATAAGCAACTATATTTTCTTTTTCAATATATCTTTGAGGTTGTTTAATATTTTTTTGGGCCTATCTTCTGCAATAGAATATTTTGGCGACTGCTTAATAGTAGAAGAATCAGAATCTTCAGTAATAGATGCATCTTGGTTAATAGCAACATCTTCTTTTTCTAGTGCGTGTCCTGAACTGATCAAGTGCGTCACCTACACACTTTTTCTGGTGACTCTCAACAGGAACATTAGAAAAGGTTTGTCATGTAACATAATTGGTTCATAAAAGACAACGTTTTTACTAATCACAACCTTTTTAGTTTTAGGACACCATAACTTTTAGCCTTTCACACCAGACAGATAACAAAAAAGATGCACTTAATGGCTCTAGGCTTCAATTTACCATTATCAACATAAGCATAAGCAGTACAACCAAATACTCTTACGTCTGAATAACTTGCTAGGAAACCATACCATATCTCAATTGGGGTCTTCTTGTCAATGGCATAACTAGGTGATCGATTAATAAAATAATAAGTTGTGGAAGCAGCTTCTGCCAAAAATTGTTTAGACAAACCTATATTAGACAACATACAATAAACCTTTCATATAATTGTCCTGTTCATACGCTCAGCTACACTGTTTTGTTGAGGTGTTTTTGGAACTGTGTAGTGACGCACAATACATTCAAACTTGCAATATGATTTGAATATCTTAGAACAAAACTCCATCCCATTGTTAGTACTAAGTATTTTCACCTTTATTTCAGTTTGTCTTTCAACCATAGTCTTTCATTCTTTAAACACACCAAAAACTTGATATTTGTGCTTCAACAAATAAGCCCAAACTTTTCGTGAATAATCATCAATGATAGTCATCATATAATGAACACCTCCAAAAGATGTCTTACGAGCATGCCCCCATAAATCAGAATGCATATAATCAAGAATACCTTCTATAGTATGTGTAGATGTGTTGAATTTCGTCCTATGCTTGCCAAAGATGCAATGCTCACAAAACTTCAACTTCCTGATGCCTTGGCCATCTAGCAATCCTCGCTTGATCAATTCTGCCAAACCAATTTCACTCATATGCCGAAGGCGCATATGCCAAAGATTAGTAGCATTGGAATTAGATAATGAATCTGAAACTACAGCAACATTACCTAATATAGTTGTACCTCACAGATTATACAGGTCGATAATTTTAATGTCAGTTTTCATCAGAAGAAGAAAACCTTTGGTTATCTTCAAAATTCCGTCTTCACCAGAATATTTGTACCCTTTGTGCTCAAGAATACATAAAGAGATGAGGTTTCTCTTTAAATTTAAAATATGCCGCACATCTGATAATATTCTGATACAACTATCAAATATCTTGATCTGAATTGTTCCAATACCTTCAACCTTGCATGGCGTATGATCACCCATCAAAACAGTACCACCTTGCATAGCTTCATAGGTGAAAAACCAATCCCTATTCGAGCACATGTGATAGGTGCAAACAGTATGAAGAATCCACTGGTCACTAGTTTCTGCACAACCAGCATAAGCAGCAAGTAATTCTGCACTAGACTTATCATCAGTGGCAACTATGGCTTTACCTTCTTCTTCTTTGTTACCTTTTGGTCTATAATTTATGGTTTTCTTGTCTTTGCTTTGTAGCTTCCAACACTCAGAGATATCATGTCCATCTCTCTTGCAATATTTGCATGAATTATACCTGCCTTTGGACTTTGATCTCCAATGGGTAGCTACTTGAATTTCTATCTCTTGATTGGTTCTTTGTGTTTTTCTCTTATTGCTTGCCCCGAACAACCAAGCCTTCTGTTTGTGAATTTGAACCTTCACAGGGTACCATCTTCTACATCTTTTCTTTGGCATGCAAAGCATCATAAACTTCTTTCAAAGTTAGAGTATCACGAGTATAAAGAATAATATCTCTGAAATTTACATATAAGCTAAGCAACGAACACAATAGAATAAGGAATAAATCATCTTCATTATACTTTACCTCCATAGACTCAAGGTTAGTGACAGTTTCCTTGAAAGTGGAGAGATGATCCATCACAGACTCATCTTGCAACTTGTGCAAAAATAATTTTTGCTTTAGATGCATTTTACTGGTCATATCCTATGTCTTGCATATCTGCTCCAGCTTTAACCATAACTCAGTGACTGTCTTCTACTTAAGCACCTCCTGCAAAATATTATTAGCTAATGCCTTACGATCTTTTTTCTTTTTATTGTCGGACCAATCCGTAGTCCTTTTGTAAAATTCAGATAGCGCATTATCTAGATCTTGCTGAATAAGAATGGCTCATATCTTCACTTGCTATAGGGAGAATCTTGTATCTTGGTCCTTCAATTTGGCCATGAAAATAAATCTTGAATCTGTTAGTAAAAAATTGGTGTAAACCAGGCAGAAATGCAAACCTCTGTGTACACTTTCTGAGTGCATGTAGGTAGATTTGAAAATTTTCTGGTACACGTGGATGAAGCAAAATTTGCCGGAAAAATCACCGTTGTACAGGAGCAGCGTAGATTTGGATGCACCTAGCAATTTCGGCCTTAGAAATCCTGTTTTGGACAGAGTGCTCTCGGCTGATTTTTTTTGGGAACCGTGTGCAAAAGTAGATGCACTCTGTTGCTTCTGAGGGTGTTCGGCTGGTCTATAAGCCGGCTGATAAGACAAGTCGACTGGTTTGCTGTGGGAAAAAAATACTGTTTGAACGGCTGATAAGCCCGGCTGATACGAACAAGCGAACAAGCTCTTTTTCTTCGAGACATATACTGCTGCTGTCCTTATGGTAGATGGATCCTTTTCCTCCTATGAGCAGGTAGGAAACACCGACTTGAAGTTAACCTTGTGGGCTTGGTTTCGGACCGAGAATCGATGAGACAACGTGAGCCGTCACCGTCGCCACCGATTAGATCGAATTGGTGATCGGGATTGTGAGACAACGTGACATAGATCAAATCTCTAATGCTATACCATTTTTATTATACAATAGATGCACAACGAAGACATAATTTTTACATAAAAACTTCTTATAAAAAAATCAATCGACAATGATCAGTATTGAAGAGTACAAACATAAGAGAATAACAATAATAATGTTTTCCTTTCCATATGACATAATATATATAAGATATAAAAAGCTTTTAATAGAAAAACACATATATTACTATTAAAAAACTAATTCAAATTCGAATAACATATTTAACATCAGCAACTCCTATCCTCCCACCAGACCGGCCAGATCCAGCGGCCACAAGCTCATAGGCGATATATCTGTCAGCCTAGAGCTCATGACTGCTAGACCCAGCGATGACACCATGGCTGAGAGACGAGGTCGCCAGGGACAAGCAGCAAACAAATCCAAATCTGACGAGCAGCCACCAGATCTGAAGGATAGGACGGCAGGGACTGCGAGCGAGCGACGAGCTGCAGGAGGATGGCGTTGCAGGCGGAGAAACCCGTCAAAGCTACAATATTTTTTTCACCGATTCAAGAGATATATAATAAAGTACACCGATCGATATGCTGTGTATGTCTTGAACATTTATAACTGAGGATTGTTTTTCTTTTTCTTTTTTCGTTTTCACCGGTTCATCATGCTTCAGGGTTTTTAAAAACCAATATTATTCCTTGCATATAATAAATTGTTTTAGGATTTTTTTCATATGATACTATAAAGATAACCTCACCTAATCAAAGAGGTAACCACATTCACATCCATACAACCAATCAAACAAAATCAACAAAATCAGACACAAGAGTCATATTTAGAAATGTTTTTGTTCGTATGTTTCAGGTGGTAACTTCATCGTTTCCCCTAGCCACGCTGAGGACACCCTTGATAAGGGATACAAACCAGGTAGGGGATATACGAGCAACCGTACATACCCACAACGATCAAGAAAACTCCACCCTCTAGTCCATATAATAGATAAGTCATGGGCTCATGGCCTGACTCAATTGATGTTAATTGGGCCAAATAGATCTGTTGAGTAATTGACCACGAGGCTGACTTTTAACCAAACAAAACTAGAAGTTCTATCAATGCTATAATCTATTTAGAAATATCATGTGAATCTATTATATATTAAAAGTCTATTAAACTTTGTACAAACACTCACTCTATAAACGCTCATTACTTTCACGTGATACTTTTTATTAAAACCGATAGACCCAATATTTTCAACCATCAAATTATTAATTTTCCCCATTAAATTTATCTCAATAAAACAAATCTGTTACGCTTCCCTCATCCTATGTACGGGCTCCCTCCCCATCCGACTCTCCTTCTGTCTCTCTCCTATTTTCTAGCTAATAATCAAATATAGAAAAAATAATTAGATAGGTAAATAATTATTTACTCTATGTACATATCCAATTTTAAATGCATAATTTAAAACTATGTTGCAATATTTTCCTATATAAAAATTATAATACATCACCGTACCTTATATTTTTAGTGGCAAACCCATGAAAATATTATCGAGGGTCCTGTAGTAATTATATATATTAATTAGTATGATAATATGACATAAATGAGATAGAATCGAATAATCTATCCATGAAGGCGAACCTAATTACGCCACTGTATCTTTGCATAGCAACCAAATAGCAATTAAATATTTAAAATTGAACATATACTATGTCATCTTAAACCATTCAACTAACATGGATACCTAAATTAGATTGAAATAATAAAGTCGACCCTGAATAAAATTTCATATAAAAGAATACTTTTATCTAGCAACCACAATGAAAATAAAATGAACATGTATTATGTGATATTAAATCATTCCACAAAATTGCATAGCTAAATAAGGTCGATGGTTTTAAAATAAAAATTTTATAAATTCAAACCTGAAAAAAATTATCTTGAAGGCATGCATAGAAGAAAACTTAGAAATACAATATATAAGTAAAAAATTAAAAATATTTAACTATGAATAAGATAACAATTATAAAAAAGATTGTACCTTATGTGGATGCAACAATATTCAATTAATTAAGTATGTCTTTTGAAATGTCCGTAACTAACGACAGTGGCACTGCGTGACACAAAGTAGAGGAGGGGGCAACTACGGACCAACAAAGTAGCACTTGTTATCAATATTTGACGCCGCATATATACGTCCCAAAACTACTTTATTTCCTGCTCATTATGATAAAAAATATTGTTCATAGTTTGGACAACATACACTCTAATATTAGATTAAAAAAATTGAAAAAAAAAATAAAAGTTTGATTTTTAATACTAGAGGGTGATTCGTAGAATAAAATGAGGGAAATATATATGTAAATCAAGCAAATGTTATCTTATTTCTTTCTTAATATATAAGTATATATCCATGAAAGCATAAAATAGATATTATGCATAGTACATATAACATATGCGCTAATATTAGTTAAGCAAATTGGATGTGTGAAAATGAATCTGAAGAAAACATTAAATAGTATTTCATATAGGACATATAATATATGCACTAATATTAGTAAAACAAACTGAAAGTGTGAAAAGAAACCTGTAGAAAAAATAAAAAAAAGAAGGGCATCAGGAGGAGTAGAACTCAACATCAACTGAAAGAAAGAAATCTGCTAGTAGTATTAGTGATCACTGCAATAGACAGTAATTAAATACTTAATGACTTGTGGTCTATATGACTAAGCTCTGTCACCGCTAACGAGACAAATTAAATCGGTTGATCCTACGTATAATATAGTAGTCCACATTATTATTAAATGAACTTAGAAGACGTTTTAACAAATTTTTACTATATTATAGATGGATCACTACGGAAACCGCGGCTTTGCCGAGTGCCCCAGCACTTGGCAAAGGCCCAAATGCACTCGGCAAAAGGTGTTCCAAGTGTAACACTCGGGAAAGAGAACACAACAAATCTTTTATCGGCAAAGGTGACTTTGCCGAGTGTTTTCCATCGGACACTCGGCAAAGACTTTGCCGAATGCCCGGAAGGCACTCGGCAAAGTTTATAATCCGAATTTTTTAAAGAATAAAGAAAAAAAATTGGATGCAATCCAAGCAAGCAACTAGGCCTAGGCCCAACATTACTGGCCCAAACCAACCGCACAAAAATTTATGTAGAAAACTGTCCTTCATGGGAGCCGAACTCGCGACCTCTCATGTGTGCACCCCTCCACCTCACACCCTTAGCCAATCCGCCCAACATGTTCTTGTGAAAGAGAAGGGTTGTATCTCTATTTATCATATGGCGGATCCACCCTTTGTCGAGTGCCGATCTCGGGCACTCGGCAAAGAGGCTCTTTGCGAGTGCCGAGATCTAGGACGCACGGTAAAGTATTTTTTTATTTTTTAGTTTTGCAATTAAAAAATTTAAAATGTAGCTCTGTAAATTTTGTCGAGTGTTTTTGCTGAGTATGAACACTCGGCTAACATGATATTTTGCCGAGTGTTTTTTTTGCCGAGTGTCCACTCGACAAAAAAGAGTTTGCCGAGTGCCCGATAAAATACACTCGACAAACACTCGGGCACTCGGCAAAATTGCTCTTTCCCGTAGTGGATACAGATGAATGTTACTATGGCTTCCATAGCTTTCATATATAAATATAAATTTATTTCTCTATTTATATGCGTAGACCATTAAAAATGTGAATAGTCCTATATGAGTTCATATATAGGATACGAGCATGTTCATTTCTCCTACACATATACCAAATGAATATTACAAAGAGTGATCAAATTGACATATATAAAACATGTTTGCAATCATTAGAAAATACCACGTTCCAAAAATAATAATGCTTGCATAATTATGCTTACCTATCAATCGCTAGGCTACATATACTCTCGCACACACTGTAAGTAACATTTTAGATGGAATGTCTTCCATACTATGAAATCATGAATGTTTTCCATTTAGAGTAAGTATAGTATCACAATCACACAAGCCAATTATTAATAAACAATAAAAAATCCAATACTTCAAAAAAAAAGCCAGGTGCATCCCCGCTAATATCCAGCTAGTTCACAGCAGGAGAGACCCACATTTGTTCCGGTTTATAACCCTTTTGTCTCGGATATCAAACCGGGACAACGAAAACGGGGCTAAAGATCGGAATCTTTAGTCCCGGTTGAAATAACTGGGACTAAAGATGGCGGCGTCACGTCGCTGGCTCCGTCATCTTTAGTCTAAAGTTTTTTTTATTTTTTTTTAAATTTTGTTCATGTTACTAGTTTGCTGTTTGTTTACATTTATATATTTATACATATATATGCATGTATATATATGTATAAATACATAACGCACATATACATAACACACATATACATAACACACAACATCAAAATTATTTTTTTCAACGCCACAGATCGAATACAACAAAATCGTCCATAAATTCACAAAAAAACATCTAAAAAACTATAACAAAATCGTCAAATTCCTCCTCGTGCACCACCGGCCCCGCCCGTCACTCCCGCTCCCGCTCGCCACCGTCGGTGAGGAGATGGCTCTCTGCCGCCGCCGGTGAGGAAATGGCGCCCCACCGTTGCCGATGAGGAAATGACGCTCCGCTGCCGCCATCTCCTTCCCCTGCTGGCGCGAGAGCTGAGGGGAGAGGGAGAGAGAAAGAGAGGGAGAGGGAGAGAGAGCTGAGGGGAGAGGGAAAGAGATATAAAAAAATAGCTAAGTGTTGGATCGATGGAGAAGACGATGTACGCCAGGGATATATATACCCCTGGATCTTTAGTCCCAATTGGTGACACCAACTGGGACTAAAGATATATTAGTCGTGGTTAGTGGCATCAACCGGGACTAAAGATTCAATTTTTAGTCTCGTTGATAGCAACAACCAGGACTAAAGATAATTTTTTGCTATTTTTAATTCATCTTTATTCCCGGTTGATGGCACCAACCGGGACTAAATATAATTTCTCGCTATTTTCAATTATCTTTAGTCCTGGTTGTAGCCACTGACTGGGATTAAATATAATTTCCTGTTATTTCCAAATTTTTTTGTCCTGTCCGGGGTTAACAACCAAAAAATATATAATTCATTAAATAAATATAGGTTTAAAATAATAACAAGTAATGCATTAAAATTTAATCAAATAGAGGTAATCCTAGACATTCCACCTCTCTATGTGCTCCTCTAGATATTGTTCCACTTTTACCCCTCTTTATTTTTCCTTTTCATCTACTCTTGACCAAGACAGAAAAATTTGACTTTTTCTTTTTATTTTTAAATATTTTTTTTGATTTAGGAGCACATGAGAGGTAACCACAGAAAATTTCAGCCTAAACAAATGAAAGAAGTGGCCGGTGGAAAAATGAAAAGACACGCTCCGAAATGAAAAAAAAGCTTCCAGGCTCGAAAAGACAATCTTCTGAGCGATTTTCATATATGAAACGTCTCGATTGGAGTCCATATATGAAAATTATGGCCGTTTTAAAACCGACTCCGTGTTAGAGGACGAAACGGAAACAATGCACGCAAAAACTTGTTACATGCGCACAAACTAGACGTGACGGATAGGGTTTGATGGAAACAAAGGGAAAACACACGAATTGGACTCTAACACGATCTAACCAATAACAAGACCTCGACCAGGACACAAACTCAACACGACGGACTGAAATTGAAATATGCGAAGGCTACGGCATAGAAGGTTCTAATGACAATACAACGAAAGATATCCGAAGAAGTAATGTTCTTATCAATATTATAGATCCCTCATTTGTATATTATCACTAAAACAATATATTGAGAATCATTGATTAATAACAATATGATAATTTGTAATTACAATGTAATAACAATATATTGAGAATCACCAAAGCTTCCTTCTATCTTCAATCAACCACCCCCACACAACACCACCCTTTTCTCAAATTAATTTCAGGCCATTTGAACAAGCAACAAATTAATTTTATTCCTTTACAAAAACCATATTTTTAACTAGCGTAGTTAAAAAAAGCACCTTCCTTCACTTAGATATGATCTTTAGTTTCGGTTTATAACACCAACCGGGACAAAAGATATGATCTTTACTCTGGATTGATGTTACAAACCGGGAATAAAGATGGCCGTCGGCCTGACAGATTCTGATAAGAATCTAACCAGGACTAAAGATAATCCAGGTTGGTAACACCGACCGAGACTAAAAATTGTATAAAACCGTTGTCTTTTTTAACCGAGACAAAAAAATGTTTTCTAGTCTCGACTTTTATTGGAACCAGGACTATTGTGAATTTTGGCCAGTGGACCAAAGATCATCTCTCCAATAGTAGTTTTACTATGTAAAAAAACTACCAAGGTTTATCAAATATTATCGAACAATGATATACATATATTCATGTGTATTGTCGTTCAGGTTCAGTGGAAAACGAGGATTTAGACAGGTTCATGCCCTCTCGTGACGTAATACCCTACTCCTGTTTTGGGGATTCGATCCGCCGAGTATATATTGATCTCAAGATCTAAGGCTGAAAGCTAATAGCTCATGAAGCATATGATCTAAAGCCGATATCCCTCAAGGGACGTCCCTTACCCCCCCTTATATTGTCTGGGAGGCGGGCTTACTGATCGGAAACCCTATCTTACTCTAAGTCAGTTTCCTCAATCTTACCAAACCGTGACTATATGCCGTTGCCTTATCTCAATCGGCAACGTAACACCTAAGTCATATTTGGTTTACATATTTGATAGGCGCAATCTATCCCTACCTCCAGTCGGATAAACTTGCCATGTGGATAACCGATTGCCATAATCTCTACAGTAGCCCCCGAGTCCTTTTCAGTCGACGAGACAACTCAGCATCAAATCAAGATAGTATATAGCCAAACAACTTTTTTGGCCAAGTGCTTCTGGTGCCGAGTGATTCTATCATCTCTGCCTGAACTTCTCGAGTGGCTCCAAAGACTCTGAAGGGCTAAAAAATATCCAAAAAATAAATACTCAGATGCATCTCTCGATGCACCTAATTAGGCGTAGCCCCCGACCATGTGTTTAGCCAAAAATAGACAAAACACACAATCAAGAACTATAAAAAATCATCCTCATGTAGACGCTTAGCTCAAGCTAAAGCATCCTCATCACTCGGCAAACTCATGCTTATCCGAGTGAATTTGCCCGAGTCATCTCAGAACAAATAACTCAATCAACCCTCGTGGGTAAAAAGCACTCGGTAAACTCATGTTTATCCGAGTGGATCTGCCCAAGTTATTTCGGAACAAATATTTTAATCATCCCTCATGGGTAAGAAATCAATTCGCTCGGTAAGCTCATGCTTACCCGAGCTGATCTTCCCGAGTCATCCCAGAAATTTGCCCGAGTCATCTCGGAACAAATAATTCTCATACAAATGCTTAGCTCAAGCTAAAGCAATCATAAAAATCACATTACTCGGCAAGCTCGTGCTTATCCGAGTAAGTTCGCCCGAGTTGTCTCAGAACAAACAATTTAATCAACCCTTATAGGTAAGAAATTAATTCACTCGGCAAACTCATGCTTATCCGAGTTGATTTGCCCGAGTCATCTCGGAAAAAATAGCTCAATCGACCCTCGTGGGCAAAAAATGCTCGGCAAGCTCATGCTTATCCAAGTTAACTTGCCCGAGTCATCTCGGAACAAATAATTTAATTGACCCTCGTGGGTAAAAACACTCGGCAAGCTCATGCTTATCGAAGTTAACTTGCCCGAGTCATCTCGGAACAAATAATTTAATTGGCCTTCGTGGGTAAAAAACACTCGGCAAGCTCATGCTTATCCGAGTTAACCGCCCGAGTCATCTCGGAACAAATAATTTAATTGGCCCTCATGGGTAAACAAAATTTTCATCATCGAAAAATATGACCAAAATATTAAATAGCTCCCGCCATAATATTGGTCTTAATCTAAAAAGATCTTCACCAAGGTGAAAAATAGCATTGATATAATCACTCAATCAAATGCTAAAGAACCAAACAACCCTTGTTATCAGGGCAGCCATAAAAAGCTTAGCTGTTGGTCACCTTTCAAATTGCATCGTGCTAGCTCCTCATGAAGTCCAGCAAACCGCAGTATGAAAGGATTTCCAAAGGTATAGGGCACTCTGACACGTGCATATTGCCAAGGAAAATCTGCTTAAGCTCATCCACTTAAGTCCCTAAGGACACGCGTCGGGCCACACCTTAGCTGGGCGGCAGGTCTCTCATGGGCTCGGCCCAATCACGAAAAAACCTAGCGCAACCCTCAAATCTCTCTACAAAGCCTCAAGGTCATCCCCGCCACTTCGTCTTCCCAAAAAATTTCCTCTTTCGCAGCATTGTTCACCAGCTCTCCGTGGAGAACCCTAAACTCGCGCGTGCCCAAATCCATCCATCCAGGAATTCTCGTTCCACCATGGACTCGGGACAAGCTCACTGGATGCCATCGAAGTCTTCAAGATTCCCTTGACAAATCCCCATCTTCTGTGCCAGATCTTAATAACTTTGTGAATGTTGCTTGTAACATCTGATGTGAACTTGTAGGTATCTAGCTTATTTATGTTAGTGCCTTGACCAAAGTATTCATAGAAAATTTCGTTCGACTGTCACCAAGCCTAAGCTTGATTAGGTCATCAAAAAATTCTCAATCCTTATCTATTGAACTTGAATCAAAACACTAAACAATGATAAACAAAATATAAACAAGTTGTCGAAGAAAACCATGCTTTATTGACACGTATGTAGCCCCCGACTGTCAACTCAAGAAGTCATCTTGCTTGAGGTTGGCAGTCAAGAATAACATAAAACTTACGGCAATTTAAGCATAGTGTCGTCGAAGATGTTTAATATTCCAGGAGTTCTCCACCATAGATCCATCTTCGCGCTTTAGCGAAATGCTCCTTGTCGAGTCACCTCAGCGATTACGTATGGTCCTTCCCATAGTGGAGATAATTTGTGACGGTCCTTGGTGGTCTGGATCTTGCGTAGAACCAAATCGCCGACAATGAAAGCTCGCGCCCGAACATTGCGGCTATGGTATCGTCTAAGTCCTTGAAGTTATCTTGCTGTCTGGATCAAGGAAGATTTTCTTTGTTTTGGCGTCGCCTTGTCCCGACTTGGCTATCTTCTTTGTACGAATTTTACCCTCTTCAGATGTTGATGCTGCCAGTCGGATTTCTTTTTGGCCACATGATATCTCACAAGATTGGGCCACATCGCAGCTTTCTTTGTCGCAGGTGAAGGCTTGTTTGACGTCACTGCGTAGGGTGATGACGCCGTTGGGCCGGGCATCTTCATGCAGAGGTAAGTGTAGTGTGGTATCGCCATGAACTAGGCGAGCGCAGGCCTTCCAATGATTGTGTGGTAAGTCGTCTCAAAGTCGGCCACCTCGAACGTGATGTTCTCCGTCCGGAAGTTCTCCCAAACTCTGAAGGTGACTGGAAGGGCGATGTGCCCGAGTGGCGTAGATGACAGCCCTGGGATAACTCCGTGGAAGAGGGCTGAGCTTGCCTTCAACTCGGATCTTGGAATATGCATCTCGTCCAAGGTCTTGGCGAACAGGATATTGAGGACGCTGCCCCCATCAATAAGGGCGCGCTTCAGCTTGATATTCCGAACCACCGGGTCGAGTACCAAGGGATACCGCCCCGGGTGAACCACTCGTTCAGGATGATCCGAGCAATTAAACGTGATGGCCACCTCCGACCATCGTAGATGTTGTGGGACTTCGGTTTGTGCCGTGTTGACCTCGCGGTCCATCAACTTTTGCTTCCTCTTGGACTGATAAGCCTGTGGCCCCCGAAGATGTGATTCAACTCACCCACGGGGTCTTGAAAAGGCTCTTAATTTCCAGTCGGGTTGTTCTTCTTGGTTCCCGATGGACCGGCTTCATCAGTCAGCTTCTTGTTTAACCGTGCCGCATATTGCTCGGTGAATTGCTTGTAGATGATGCATGCACTGAGCGTTCATGATCGTTCATGATTGCGTCGTAGGCCGCAACTCGAGGACGGCATTGAGAGTTGAACGTTGTGGCAACCAGGTCTTCGTGCCGGCGCTTGCGGTCTTTCTGGGCCTGATTGTTGTTGCCGTTATCCTTCTTAGGATGTCGGCTTCCTCCCGATTGCTTGTCGTCCCTCCTGTCGGGCCGGTCTTGGCGCGCCGCTTTGATTGCGTCGCTGGACTTGGCATACGAGTTCGCCGTCTCGAACATCTGCTTCACCGTCTTCGGTGGCTTGCGCCCAAACTTTTCGATTAACAGCTCATCACGGACTCCCTTCTGGAAGGCGGCGATGATGATGTCATCGGTGATGTTGGAATCTTGTTGCGCTTTTCGGAGAAGCGCCGAATGTAGTCCTTCAGAGGTTCGTCCGGCTTCTGGATGACATTGTAGAGATCGAAGTAGGTTCCAGGCCTCTCGAAGGTGCCTTGGAAGTTGGCGATGAAGTGGTCCCGTAGCTCACTCCACAAGCCGATTGATCCTCTTGGCAAGCTCGTGAGACAGTTCCTGGCTGAGTTGGCGAGGGCCACGGGCAGGTAATTGGCCATGGCCTTGTTGTCACCTCCCGCTGCACGGATGGCAAGAGTGTGAAGGGTTACGCGGAAGCTACGCTAGCTGAAAACAAAAATTTTCTACCGCGCAAACCAGGAACACTTGCAAGTAAGGGCCGATAGATCGTTACCGATTGGAGTGCGCGGAAGCGACCAATCGGGCTATCCGATCCGGAACAGTGTAGCCGATTCTCGCAAGCCGACAGCCGATACGCGGGGACAGCCGATTCGCCAATCAGCCGATTCGTAGATGCCGTAGCCGATCCGAGTCGTCCGACCGTGTTCTCGCACCTCGCTCCGATGCGCCCGACCGCAGCCGATTCGAAGCCGATCAACAGCGCGCAACGTAGCAGCGCCTCTACCGGTATCCACACGTCCGGGGACAAAACGCCGTACACCCGTGTGCTAGCACGCGATGCAAGGCTAGGGTTTGGCTCCAAAGTGGGGAGGGTTCTGTTGCACGCGATGCAATTGACGTACCGCAGCTCTCCACCCCTCCCTCCTTTATATAGAGTTGGCCGACGGGACTAGTGGCCGATCGGGACTCTATTTTGAATCGGATCCTATCCGAATCTCACGAGTTGGTGACCATACGTCGTAAGCCCATAGGACTCTATCCGATCGGATCCTATCCGATCGGGCCGTATCCGAGTCCAACTCGAATGCCTGTTCTTATCCCCTTAAGCGTGCGACCACGCAGGTTCGGGTATACTCGGTTTCGGCTATAGTCTAACTTAGCCGACCGTCGGCTCGAGTCCAACTCAGCCGACACATCACATGCGCACCTAGCAGCACATATTGACACCATAGTATACAAGAATATAATATCGGCTCGAACCTGTAATGTGTACACAAATCCCTTTGCCTCACGATACCGTTAAGCTATAGACAAGATGTGTGCCATCCCTTCAATAGCTTAACCATTCGCTCGAACCGTATTGGATTATCATGTCATTGATTGACTCCTCAATCAACTTAGCATGGCCATGCATTTCCATAATCCATTACCTCGAGGGGCCGAGATATCTCTCCAAAGGAGGGGCAAATTCCATCTTGATCACTCACATCCCACTCCATGTTTCATAGCAAACCCGAAAACTACCTTTATAACTACCCGATTACGGAATAGCGTTTGGTAGTCCCAAGTAGGCTACTACACATGTTGGAATCCATGGTGATCTCGGGTCTAAGGACTTTGTACCAACACTACCTGAGACCAACTAATGGCACATTAATTCCTGTAGTGTCTCATGGTGGGTCTATCCAACAATGTGTTCTCCAACACATATGTCCATGTTTATTGATTTGGTATCTTCATACCCATGATCTATGAGACATGATCATCAATCAATAAACATGCCGATCTTAGAATCATATTTGTTCCAACAATATGACATATGATTAGGGATCGTTTAGAAATAGATTCATACATAAAGAGTCTCATAAATAAGTCACGTACTTATTGATCAATACAAGATGTCTATTTCATGGAACTGAATAACACTTTATTCATAAATACATAAACATTGACGTGATATCCAACATCTCCATGTTGCCTCTAGGGCATATCACTAACAGAGTGTACATTGTCAGCCATGACTTGGGGTCAATCTTGCCATCGTACTTCTCGATTCCAGTCGGCTTGAACCCATTCGGCCAATGCACTTGGCGAAGCTCCCGAGTGAAAGTTGGTACTCCGTCGTCATTACTGTCGGGTGATCCCCTTCGATCTTCCCGGGTGCGTTGATCCCGTTCTTCATAGCGACGATCGAGGACTTCCCGCAGATCACTCGGTGGGGTCCTCGGCAGGCTGTTTCGGTAACCGGAGCTGTTGTTGCGGCGAACGCGGTGGTGGACGGGTGGACGTCCATGTCGCTTCTCGCGGGAGTCGGCCGTTTGCTCTTGATGCTTGTGCGTGGAACCGTGGCGTGGGCCTCTTGACCTGGTTGCCGACCGGTCTGGCTCAGGCCTCTTGTAATCCCTTGACCTCAGCGGCGGGAGCCGGCTTCTGTCGGGTGTTTCAGCCATAGACTCAGTCGGCCTTCGTGCTGAGGTGGAGGGATGACCGTTGGCTGTAGTTGCAACGATGGTCTTGATCTTGTCTAGTATTGGAGTCACGTCGGGGGGAGCCGTCTCAATAACGGTGTCCAGAAGAGTAAGGGCAGCGACGGCGTTCTGCTGTGGCGTCTGGAAGATATTGGTGTTGCGGACCCGCGTTTGAAGTATAGCCTCTTGAGCGGATCGTCCGGCCCTTAGATCCTGCTTCCTTCGTCGGATTCCTCTTTGCGTTTCTTCTCCTCTTCGGCCAGCTTGCGCTCTTGCTCAGTCCGCTCGTTCTTCTTCTGCAAGCCTGCGGGCCATGGCTGAGTCGGTCTCGGCCACCTCAGCCATGAGGACGTCAAAGCACTTCTGCTCGTAGTCCTTGTCGCAGTCAAAGTCGTCATTTTCGTCCGAGGGGATGCCATAAAGGTCGTCAAAGCCTGAAGAGCTGAGATACTCGTTGAGCTCCGAGGATGAGCATGAGCCGAAGGGCTGGAGGATGACGGCGATCTCCCTTGAGCCCGGGTAGTTCGAATCTGGATCGTTCCAGTCCGAGTCGGAGCTTGATGATGTGGACTCCTCCGAGTGGGTCGTCCTTGACTCGGGGTAGAGGAGCTTGCAGTAGATCTCGACGGCGTTTGGTAATCCAAACGGTGCCGAGATGTCTTCTTCCGAGTAAGTTGGCTCCGATGGGGAGATGAGAAGATCGCTGCAGATCTCAGCGGCGTTCGGTAGTCCGAACGGCGTCGAGTGAGTTCTTCCGTCAGAGTGGATGGACTGCATCTTGGAATCCAAGATTTCGTCGTAGATCTTGGCGTTGTTCGGGAGCCCAAACGGCGCCGAGTGGGTTTCCCCTTCCGACTGGTTCGAATCTGAGTCGAAGGAGGAGAGCTCGTCGAAGTTGTTGGTGGCGAAGTCGCCGAAGCTTGAAGAAGATCCCATCGCGCTTGTCGGCGAGGTTGTCGAAGAAGTCTTGACGCGCGAGCCCCTACCTGGCGCGCCAATTGTCGAAACTTGGTTTCGGCAATAGAAAATTGGGGGTGCAGTCAAGATTGCCAAGCACAATGGGTTAAGTGGAAAACGAGGATTTAGACAGGTTCAGACCCTCTCGTGAGGTAATACCCTACTCCTGTTTCGGGGATTCAATCCGCCGAGTATATATTGATCTCAAGATCTAAGGCTGAAAGCTAATAGCTCATGAAGCATATGATCTAAAGCCGATATCCCTCAAGGGACGTCCCTTACCCCCGTTATATAGTCTTGGGAGGCGAGCTTACTGATCGAAAACCGTATCTTACTCTAAGTCAGTTTCCTCAATTTTACCAAACCATAACTATAGGCCGTTGCCTTATCTCAATCGGCAACATAACACCTAAGTCATATTTGGTTTACATATTTGATAGGCGCAATCTATCCCTACCTCCAATCGGATAAACTTGCCATGTGGATACCCGATTGCCATAATCTCCACATGTATTATTTCACATATAGGTCCTATCGATAATATATAATAATCTATGTACAATGATCATTCGAAGCCACTTATCCATCATTTTTAATTGTTTAAAGCAATTATGTTCATTGCACTACTATAAATAGCATCTTTTTTAATTGTTTGAACAATTAAGTTCATTGCACTGCTCTATAAATGATTTTCTCAAGCTTCAGATATTATTTTCCACATACAAATCAAATATGCAGCCGTTTGTGGCAAAGCCGAGGCTGCCTCAACCTCATTAGCCACTTTTAGAAATAGCTTTTACAAACTATTTACTATTTAATGGAGCCTTAACCCACGAGCTAACATTAAATCAATTTACTCTCTTAGCTATAGAAAAGCTCATTTGATGTCCTAATTATACTTTTCTTATTTTCTTTATTTTTACGTTTCTCTTCATACTAGTTGTATTTTTCTTTGACAAATTTCAAGAGACCAAAGCCAATGATAAATCCATAATGTCATTGAACTTCTATTTTTTGTAGTAGCTTTATGAGTTTCTCCACATCTTGTATGTACACGCCACTCAAACACTAGTATAGATCTTTTTCTCTGTGACGGGTCATCACGTGCCTAAGATATGCGGGCCATCACAACGAAGTTATCTCAAATGGACCTAAAAAGAGAGCGACAAAGACTTACTTGCACAGATATATTAGATGTGCATAAAACTTGAGCCCGTCACGAATGATACCTATCGGTGACGGGCTCAATTAAGGGCCCGACAAAGATAACCAAAGTTATCTTTGTCGGGCCCCAATAGAAGCCCGATCTTTACCATCGGTGACGAGCCCAAAACTACAGCCCAATTGAGATAACAAGTATAGCCCGACATTATGTCTCGTCACCAACGAGTGCCATCGGTGACGGGCTTATACTTAGGCCCGACAAAGATAACTTTCACAGCCTATAAATACCTCGATCACCCATTATATTGGTTATCGCACTGTGCCACTGTTTTGGTGGGAGGAGGAGGGGGCGAATTTTTTCTCTTTTTCCAAGAAAATTTGAAAAAAAGTAGGTCCATGCCCTTGTAGCTACATGGCCTTCTCACCCCTAGCTTCTTTTTCTTCTCGCCCGCCATCTTTTCTCGCTCTTGTGATAGGCGTCTTCTTCCATGTCACCCAAATGCTCAGTATATCTCCGTCAAAGAGGGTGTAAAGCTCGTCTACAATGACAGGTAAAAAATATGTAAACTTTCAGAGCTTTCTATCGCATACTTGCTTGAGTACATGATGCTCCAATTCTCCTCGGTACAAAGACTTGTACTACCTTGCAAGAAGATGCTCTGAACACTAGTATAGAAATGACGAGTGAAAAAGGGCTCATCCTCTCCTAGCGGGTAGTCAAGATTCCATCGACTGCGACTCGTTCGAGTGTGGCATTTGCTTCCTGCCTTTTGAAGCCATAGTTTACATGGTAATCCTAGACATTGAACCGCATCATTTTGAAGAAAGCAAGACCGAGGTCGGCGAAGAAGGCGTCAGGGCCTTTTCATGGACCAGCAGTGGGATGAGGTGCGGATGCGGACGAGACGACCAAGGTGACTTACTCCATCGACTGCGACTCGCTCGAGTGTGGCATTTGCTTTCTGCCTTTTGAAGCTCAAGTTTACATGGTACTCCCAGACATTGCAACACATCATTTTGAAGAAGGCGTCAGGGCCTCTCCACGGACCAGCAGCGAGATGCGGTGCGGTTGTCGACAAGACGACCAACGTGACCTACTACATCGACCGCGACTCGCTTGAGTGTGGCATTACCATCGAGCAAGGATTACCATGTAAACTTGAGCTTCAAAAGGCAAGACGATGGTCTAACTGTTAATTCAAAAGGCAGGAAGATGGTATAACTGCTGATTAATCCTTTGAGGGGTAACCAACGGTATGGTTAAACACTTAAGCCTTCCCCTTTTCTCATCACTGTTTTGATATTAATATGATGGCTTTATAAATTATTTGCTATTGTGTTTTAGTGAGGAGGAATACAAGGTGACCATAAAGCAAGAGCCTCCACAGATCTGTACAGCCTTCAATTGTTTTTGTCTGGAAGGCAGAGGGAGTTGCCGTGAGACAATATTCAAGCTCTCGACATTGCTCTTAGGGAATATCATGTTTTCTGCAATGGAACATATTCCTCCCATGATTGAACTAACTTATGATTATGGTACAAGAGGTGGCCCCCTGGCTTTGAGGGGAGCCCGTCGTCGCCGTCCCTTGTGTCCTCCCTCGCCACCACCAAGCACCGCCAGCCGTCCTCGAGCCCGGCGCTGTCGTCCTCTCTCGCTTCCACCGAGCGCCGCCAGTCATCCCCAAGCCCGACGCCATCGTCCTCCCTCGTTGCCACCACCGAGTGCCGCCGCTGATCTGCACTAGGGTGTCCCGATCTTTCAAAAGAGTTGATACTCTCGATTTGATAGAGCGACGTTCACGGCCTGACTACAAAACTCCATGGGGGAATTACGCCTTAGCAACCGATACACTGACTCCACTGGTTGACGCGATCTTGCGAAAACCCGATCAACCGAACCACTAGGGTTATCCCTGCAAGCAATTGAAGAACTCACAAGAACAAGATGAACAACACTTTGCAAATAAGAATTTCAGATCTGAATCACGCGAGAAAGGTGAGGTTCTGAAAAAAATAGAACGAATGGTCTAGTCGACACACGCGTCTATCAGGAAGTAGCGATAGCTAAACTTACATAAACAAAACTCGAATTATTCTATGGCTGCTATGGGGTATTTATACAGGTGGGAGGACGAGTTGGGGTTGTTCTCCAACCCTAAGATGCGTCCATAATGGACTCAACTGAATACAAGGCCCATCGGCCCAATTTGGCGGCGTAGCACCTCGGACAGAAAAAATTAGGTGCACTAATTTGATAATTACGGACGATTCTGGATAGATATGGCAGTGGGGCCGGATCCGTTGGAAAGTATACTTTATAAGCTTTACATAAAGTACTTGAACGTCCAAATCGGAGTCCGAACGAAGCCGTGGTGACCATCACAAGTTAGTGCTGTCCTGCAGTCCGAATTTAGCCCGCGCGAATCCTTCTCCCTTTTGATCCTCTCCATCGTTCCTAAGCAAAACAAGAGTGCACACATCTTCATTGTCTAAATATTATGAACATGAGCTTAAAAAACTTACTTGATGTTTGAGTTGATGGGCACGAGCGCGAGTAACAGGACCAAGCGGTATAAGCGGTGTTGGTGTAGGAGTAGATATATCGACGGTGTTGATGTCCTCATCATCCTCCCCTTCTTGCATTTGAGTCATCCTCGACACAAACTCATCCTCTTCTCCCAAATATGGCTTCACATCTGCAATGTTAAATGTGGGACTAACCCCAAAGTCTGTAGGCAAATCAAGCTTATATGCATTGTCATTAATTTTCTGTAGAACTTTGAAAGGTCCATCAGCTTTAGGCATCAACTTAAACTTTCTCAATGTAGGAAATATGTCTTTTCTCAAATGCAAGCAAACTAAATCTCCAAGTTCAAAAGTCAAATGCATTCTTCCTTTATCACCAGCAAGATTATACTTAGCATTCATGCGCTTTATGTTTTGTTTAGTGGTTTCATGCAGTTTTAACATCAACTTGGTACGTTGCGTAGCATCAAAATTCAATCTTTCAGAAGATGGTAAAGGCATTAAATCAATAGGAGCACGAGGCAAAATTCCATAAACAATCTCAAATGGACACATCTTGGTAGTAGAATGTAGTGAACGATTGTAAGCAAGCTCAATATGAGGCAAACATTCTTCCCACATCCTAATGTTTTTCCTCAAAACAACACTAAGCATGGTAGACAAAGTTCTATTCACTACCTCAATTTGATCATCAGTTTGTGGATGACATGTAGTAGAAAATAAAAGCTTAGTTCCCAATTTAGCCCATAAAGTTCTCCAAAAATGGCTAAGAAATTTAACATCATGATCAGAAACAATTGTATTTGGCACACCATGCAAACAAACAACTTCACGAAAGAACAAATCAGCAATATGTGTAGCATCATCAGTTTTATGAGAAGGTATGAAATGCGCCATCTTAGAAAATCTATCCACAACCACAAAAACACTATCACATCCCTTCCAAGTACGAGGCAAGCCTAACACAAAATCCATTGAAATATCCTCCCAAGACGCACTAGGAACGGGTAAAGGAGTATACAAACCATGTGGATTTAGTCGTGACTTAGCTTTTTGACATGTAGTATAACGAGCAACAAATCTCTGCACGTCTCTCCTCATCTTTGGCCAAAAGAAATGTCCAGCAAGTGTCCTCTATTTTTTTGCCCCAAAATGTCCCATCAAGCCACCTCCATGCGCTTCCTACAACAACAACAAATGAACGGAGCTAGCTGGAATGCATAGCTTGTTAGCCCTAAACACAAACCCATCACGAATACTAAATTTGTTCCATCCTTTGCCATCTTTACAATACAATAATACATCTTGAAAATCAGGATCATGAACATATTGATCTTTAATCGTTTCTAAACCAAAGATTTTGTAGTCAAGTTGATTCAACAGGGTATATCTCCTAGATAAAGCATCAGCAATGACATTCTCTTTCCCTTTCTTATGCTGAATAATATAAGGAAACGATTCAATAAATTCAATCCACTTAGGATGCCTACAGTTCATTTTTCCTTGACTATGAATATTCTTTAAAGATTCATGATCATAATGAATAACAAACTCTTTGGGCCACAAATAATATTGCCACGTTTCTAAAGTTCGCACAAGAGCATATAATTATTTATCATAAGTGGAATAATTCAAAACAGGCCCACTCAACTTCTCACTAAAATATGCAACAGGTTTGCCTTCTTGTAATAAAACACCACCCAATCCAAGCCCACTAGCATCACATTCAAGCTCAAAAGTCTCATTAAAATCAGGAAGTTGGAGGAGAGGTGCATGTGTCAACTTAACTTTTAACGTGTTGATGGCAAGGTCTTGTGACGTATCCCAAACAAAAGGCACCCCCTTCTTTGTAAGCTCATGCAACGGTGCAACAATGATGCTGAAATCCTTCACAAAACGATGATAGAATCTCGCAAGGCCCAAAAAGCTTCGAACCTGTGAGATGGTCCTCGAAGCTGGCCATCCTTGTATGGCATCAACCTTGGCTTGATCAACTTCAATTCCTTGCGGAGTCACAACATAGCCAAGAAAAGAAACTCGATCCGTGCAAAAGGTGCACTTCTCAAGGTTACCAAATAAACGTGCATCACGTAGAGCAGTAAAAATATCACGTAAGTGGTCTAAATGTTCATGCATAGACTTGCTATAAATCAATATAGCATCTAAATAGACCACCACAAATTTTCCAATAAAAGCTCTCAAAACCTAATTCATTAATCGCATGAAAGTGCTAGGTGCATTAGTTAAACCAAAAGGCATGACTAACCACTCATATAAACCAAATTTAGTTTTAAAAGCAGTCTTCCATTCATCTCCAAATTTCATGCGAATTTGGTGGTAACCACTATGCAAATCAACCTTTGAAAACACAACAGCACCACTCAATTCATCAAGCATATCATCTAAGCATGGAATAGGATGACGATATCAAATAGTGATGTTGTTAATAGCTCTACAGTCCACACACATATGCCATGAACCATCTTTTTTTGGTACTAAAATAACTGGGACAACACGAGGACTAAGAGACTCACATACATAACCTTTGACGAGTAAATCTTGCACTTGCCATTGAATCTCCTTAGTTTCCTTCGGAATAGTCCTGTATGGTGCATGGTTGGGCAATGAGGCACCAGGAATAAGGTCAATTTGATGTTCAATCACGTGAATTGGAGGCAAACCCGATGACATCTCACTTGGAAAAACATGAGCATACTCCTGTAAAACGTAAGCAACAGCAGGAGGCAAAGAGTGTTGCATATCGTGAAGTGAAATCAAAACATCTTTGCATACCAAAGCATATGAAGTTGAACTGGAAGCAATAAAGTCATTTATTTTAGATTTGGTAGCAATCAAACAAGTCGCTTTCAACTTAATCTTATTTTTCTTATCACTTTTAATATGCTCCTGAGATTGAACTTTTCTAGCTCTAGTGATGTGAACTAGTGTGTCCCGATCTTTCGGTGAGTTGATGATAACTACGATTTGGAAGAAACGTTGACGATCCGACTACAACCGTACGAGACGTTGTGTTGCGACTTAGCGATCGATACACCTCTCCGTGGGTTGTTGATCTTGCCGATGCAGATCAACCTTATTCCTACAAGCAAATCGAAGAAACAAGCAAGAACAAGATAAAAGCAATCTGAATTGCAAATAGGAATTGAATACAAATGATAAGATGGGGTTCCGAATTAAACTTACATAAACAAAACCCGAGTTGTTCTATGGCCGCTAGGGGGGCATATATAGGTGGGAGGATGACCTAGGGCTCCCCAGAGTCGTGCTCCACTTGGTTGGGGCGCACCCCACTTGGGCCCCACTTGGGCCGGGGTCCCAGATGAAGTTACAAGCCCATAGGCCCATTATAGGTGATGCAACACCTTCTTTCTGTGATTACGGCTGATTGGGATGGAATTTGGAAATGAGGAAGGATCCATTGGAAAGAGGGCTCCGAGAGCTTTCCATCAAGTACTCATAGACCCAAATTGGAGCACGTATGCATATTTGGCGGCCGTTTGAATTCAGCGCTGTCCTGGATTTGCCCCCCAATCAATTTCCTTTGTTCTCCATGCCTTTCATGTGTGTTTAACACTCTTTTTAATCCACTTATATATTTCTAAAAATGTAAATGAACACACATCATGGTGCAGCATCACTTCATCAAAAACATCAAATACAATCTGGATAAAGAATTCATTCACCTTTAAATCAAAAGCTTCCAATGTGGTTGTATCCGAGTAGGTGATGTCCTCATTATTCTCCCCTTCTTGGCTGCAAGTCGTCCCTGACTTGCTCCAATGGCATTCAGAGGTGGTTGGTTTGATGTTGCAACACGGAGTGATGGCTATGCTGCACGGCCAAGACCAACAATGCTCCCCTTCTTTGGGCTTACCCTGTTGCATATGGGAAAAACTAGGAAAACTTTGCATGGCATTGTTAGTGTTAATGTAGCCCCCTATTTGATCATAGTATTGTTGCCCAAAAGAGTATTTCAGATTAGAACAAATATAAGCTTTATGCACCAAATATGTTTCTCTGTCATTATATTCGCCAAAGATATGAAAACTAACATTAGCTGGACATAGTAAATCAGGCTTAGCAAATAATTTTTCCTTCAAATTATTGAGCTCACAACGGTCATCAAACGAACATAACCCAAAGTATTTAAAGAAAATAACAATTCACGCTCCTCAACTTCATTACAAACGTGAACAACATGCTTAAAATCAATGTCTAAAGAACTAGCACTAGAAATAGCATGTTCATTCACTAGTTGTGGCATTGATATAAGTGAAGCATTATCACACAACTCTTCTTTATCACAAGGAACATCAACTAAATTAACTAGTTGTGGCATTGATATAAGTGAAACATTATCACACAACTCTTCTTTATCATAAAGAACATCAACTAAATCAACTTGTGACAAAGGAATCTCAGCAGTTGGTTCCACTAATGGTTGCTCTACTATAGCATGTAAAGTGGACATGTATAGCTCAGCTTGAGAATACTCACCTTCATTTATCTCAGCACCATTTATTTTACCTTGTAAACTTTCTATAGATATTTTAGGTGCTTCATGCTTCTCACCTTTCTTCTCAAGAACATTGTCCTCCTCCTCTTTGTGAATATGTTGAACTTCCTGCAAAGCGTTAGTAATAGGAGACACAAAAGATTTCTCCTTCCAAGTTTGTACGTCATTATTACATGGAAAAATAGGAGGTATAAGCACAACTTGTTGCTTCTTCATGTCCTCTATTTTACATTCAGCATTACAAGCAAGTTCTAACAAATGAGAGAGAGATCTATAATTTTGGTAAGCAAGCATATCCTGAATTTCTTTGTTAGGCCCACATAAAAATCTCAAATCTGTAGCTTCTTCGCATTCATCTAAACCACAACGTAATAAACAATCACGCATATCATGATAGTACGAAGTAACTGTTCTGGTATCTTATTTTAAACATTGCAGTTTGTTGAATAGAATATCAGCATAATACATGGGAACATAAACATCTCTCAAATATCATTTTAGGTCTTTCCAAGATTGAGGTATTTTGTTATGCCTACAAAGATGTTTCCATTCATTAGAAGCATATTTAATTAATACATTAGAGGCACACACAACCTTTTGTTTTTCAGACAAATCATGCTTTTTAAATTCTTTATCAACCTCTAGCTCCCACTTAATATGAGCATGAGGATCATAATTTCCTTCAAAATACGGTAGTGTAGATTTGATCTTAGCAATAACAATGTCACTTACCTCATATGCATCATGTTGATCACTCCTCATGTCTCGACGAAGATGTCGATGTTGAGCATAGTTATTCCCATTTGTTTTGTGTATTCCTATCATTGTTAGTAGAAAACAAGAAACATACACAGAAATATATGTACGCTCCTATCAACTACTAGGTAGTGGAGGCTCAAATATCACACACTCTCAAGCTTTTAGCCAAGCTCTTACAAGTTCTTACTATAGCAAGCGGAATGGTGACATATACCGACTTAACCAAACACCCCAATGGAGGTTGAATGTATCGATGCCTCGACGAACACCTGCTATATGGCTGCAATCAAATCTGTGGAGCTCTGGGTAGGCTTAAAATGTAGCAAAGGAATATCAAATGCTCAAATCAGAAAATGCAAAGTTGAATAACCATTCAAAGTCAAGTACCATGCTGGTCCTAGGACAGAACGTACTAGAGACGCGAGCCTAGACACAAACGGTACCACAAGATAGCACTAGAAACAACTATGCATAGCTCTGATAAATGAAAGCAACAACTGACTTTCTTTTTTTCTCTTTCTTTTTTTCTTCTCTTTTCTTTTTTTGTTTTCGCTTTTTTTTCTTCTTCTTTCTTTGGTGTGGCTTTTTTCCTCTCTTTTTAAAGCACCTTTCTGCCTTTTTTGATTTTTTTTCCAGCAAAAACCAACTGATGGACCTCGATGTAAAATTACAGGGACTCAAACGTAAATAAAAAATTACAGGGACTCAAATGTAAAAGTCCAAACCCTAAAATTAGAACTATATAAAAATGGAATGCTGATGTTATGCCAGTTCCGTTTTTCCAAACAGATCTCGAATCCGACACAAAACAAAATTTTACCAAGGTGTTTGACACGACTCAAAAATTAGATGTACGTGATTAGGGGGTAGTGGGAGTCGGACTTGTGGGGGTGGACAGCTAGGAGTTCGGTTGGAGCAGGAGATAAAAACAAAACCTGATTTTTAACCAATCCAACCTACTATTTCTTTCCTAAAATAAACCAATCTAATCTAATCTAATATCTAATCGCTATTTCTCACGTGCAACACGATGATGGCGGCGAAGAGTGTGGTACTAGACGTGACAAGAACTCGAAACTCTAAATGAACTAGACACTAAGACCAGCAACACGACGTGACGATGCAACGTAAAACTCAACAAAGCAAAAACTAAAAAGAACAATGCAATGGCACAAATATGGCTAGGTAATGGATGCAATTTTTTTTGGCTTTTCTGGTTATAGGTGGATAAAACTCACCGATCAACTTGGCGCTCTGATACCAACTGATGTGAACTAGGGTGTCCCGACCAACGATTTGGAAGAAACGTTGACGATCCGACTACAACTGTACGAAACGTTGTGTTGCACCTTAACGATCGATACACCTCTCCGTGGGTTGTTGATCTTGCCGGTGCAGATCAACCTTATTCCTGTAAGCAAATCGAAGAAACAAGCAAGAACAAGATAAAAGCAATCTGAATTGCAAATAGAAATTGAATACAAATGATAAGATGGGGTTCCGAATTAAATAGAACGGATGGTCTAGCCGACACACGCGTCTATCACGAAGTAGCGATAGCTAAACTTACATAAACAAAACCCGAGTTGTTCTATGGCCGCTAGGGGTATATATAGGTGGCAGGACGACCTAGGGCTCCCCAGAGTCGTGCTCCACCTGGTTGGGGCGCACCCCACTTGGGCCCCACTTGGGCCGGGGTCCTAGATGAAGTTACAAGCCCATAGGCCCATTATAGGTGATGCAACACCTTCTTTTTGTGATTGCGGCTGATTGGGATGGAATTTGGAAATGATGAAGGATCCAATGGAAAGAGGACTCCGAGAGCTTTTCATCAAGTACTCATGGACCCAAATCGGAGCACGTATGCATATTTGGCGGCCGTTTGAATTCAGCGCTGTCCTGGATTTGCCCCCCAATCAATTTCCTTTGTTCTCCATGCCTTCCATGTGTGTTTAACACTATTTTTAATCCACTTATATATTTCTGAAAATGTAAATGAACACACATCATGGTGCAACATCACTTCATCAAAAACATCAAATACAATCTGGATAAAGAATTCATTCACCTTTAAATCAAAAGCTTCCAATGTGGTTTTATTTGAGTAGGTGATGTCCTCATCATCTAGCAACATCATCTTGAATTATAGCTTCAGAAGACATAGGATGCAACATAAATTTCTTATCATGGTCAAGAAAAGAGTACTAATTTGACCTACCATGATGCATAGATTCTCTATCAAATTGCCACGGTCAGCCTAGCAAAATGCTACATGCTTGCATAGGTACAACATCACACTCAACAACATCTTTGTACGATCCAATGGCATAATTGATACGCACAAGTTTAGTTACCTTTGCCTTACCATTGTTGTTTAGCCACTGAATATAATATGGATGTGGGTGTGGTTTGGTGGTGAGTGCGAGCTTCTCCACCATGTCACTACTAGCCAAATTGTTGCAACTACCTTCATCAATGATCACATGGCAAGATCGCTCTTTAACAACACACTTTGTTTGAAACAACGTGTGTCATTGATTTTGCTTCACTTGCTCAATCTGTGCACTAAGTATCTGTTGCACAATGAGGCTCTCATATTGTGCCATGTCATCCGCATCAATATGTTTCTCGTTCTCATCCTTATCTGCATGGTCAACCACAAGAAAAATGCATGTATCATCTTCAAATTCACTAGCAGAGGAGTACTCACTGTCATCTTTGACAACCATGACTCGCTTGTTAGGACAGTCATGCTGCACATGCCCATAGCCCTTGCATCTATGACACTGAATATCCCTAGTTCTCCCTGTATAAGCAACAGAAGAAGCTCCATCGATAGTGGTAGGCTTTTGGGAAACCTTTGGATCTGAATTTGTTGGAGGAGCACATAGCTTGCTGTTGGAGGTGGAAGGAACAACTCAACTTGGTGATGCAAAGGGTGGTGGAGCACGTCCTGTTGGCATAGTAGTTGTGCGTGACAGCCAAGTGTTAGTTTTTCCTGCAGAAACGTTAGTCTTGGAAGCAGCATGTCGTCCCTGCACTTCTCATTCAGCTTTGCTAGCAAGATAAAACAAATGAGTAACATTGTTGTAATCTTTATAAGCAAGGATATCCTGAATCTCACGATTCAAACCACCCAAAAATCGTTCCTCATCCTCCTCTAAGTTACAACGCAACATACTCATTTGTCATTACTGATAGTACTCTTCTACACTTTTAGTACCCTGTCTCAATTGTTGCAACTTATGTAATAGATCACGTGCATAATAAGAAGGAACAAATCTAGCCCGCATGACCCGTTTCAAAGCATCCCAAGTTTGAGGCATGTTATCTCGATTTTTCATACCATGTTTGATCCACCAAACAGAAGCAAAATCAGTAAAGTCACTAGTGGCAGCTCGAACACGTGCATTTTTAGGAAACTCATGACATGCAATTTTTTTATCAACAATAATTTCCCAAGTAACGTATGCATCAGGGTCCTATTTTCCATCAAAAGGAGGTATCTTAAATTTAATCTTATGAAAAGCATCATCATTATTGCGTACCTCACGTCGGCGATGTCCTCCATCCATACGTGGTCGATTACGATTAAAGCGCCGGTAGTTACTCCCATGTTCTGTATCAGCTGAATAGTTATCCAAATTATCTTTGGCTGATCCATCATCTTCATGAAGTGGTGGGTCATTGACGTCACGAAAGTTGTCAAAACGCCTGAGAAGATTGTTAAGATTGTTGTTGATGGTTGTGACAGTTGCCTCCAAACCAGCCAGCCGGACATTGGTTGCAATATGCGTAGCCTCCAATTGTCTCATCCTTTCATTCGTCACCTGCAAGTCATTATCAACACCTTCCACGTGAGCCCTCACCTGCCTTTCAAAGTGTTGCATAACGCCCTTCGTATGAGGAGAAAGCGTCATATCCCTGCCGTCCTCTGATCCTGCCATGACCAAAACAAAGGACAACAAGGAAAGCAAGTGAAGGAAATAAAGCCCTACAACCAATAGGATGTGGCTACTGCAAGACACTCCCTCATAACCTGTCCACACAAGCTCTTACTAGTTCCTACCTTGCCTGACAGGAGGTGATGACAGGAGGTGATACCTTGGGAGAGGTGTATCAGTGCAGCAGCAGCAAGATCAACCTATGAAATTGTAGCCAGGAAGGTGGAGCTGTAGGTGGGCTATCTCTCTCTCCAATGGAAAAACTAGAAACCACGTTTGTCAAGCGAGTTGAATAATCGTTCAACGGCGGTACTGTGCTGTTCCTAGACTAGACCGTGCTAGAGACGTGAGCCTATATACAAAGGAAGTCACAACGCACACCACCTAGAACCAAAGGAAGGAATAAAAAAATATCAGCCCCTTTTCTTTTTTTTCTTTTTTGCCCCTTTTTTTATTTTTTTACTTTTTTTTCAGGGGATCCTCAAAACTGAATATATGAACCAAAAGATGACTAATGAACAAATTTCCACACACAATTTTCTGGAAAGAGTAGGGGTATTTCGGTAACAAGAAGAGTAGGGGTATCTCTCTCTTGAAGATACTCTCTCTTAACAAAGTCGAACCAACAATGTGTATTCCTTGGAATCGGCCAACAATGTTCTCTCTCTCGGATTGGGACTCCAAGTGGTACACTTCAGAATCGACACAACACAGCACAAAACAACTCTAGGTTAGCCGAATTCCAGTTGGCTCAGGTCTCCAACTTACACTTCTGACTCGGCCAATAGAGACCAACAGAGACCTTTAGCTAGACTTTAAATTCGGCCAACAGATAGATCAAGTAGTGCATGGCTGTGACAAATTGTGATAAGAACTCGTAACTCTAAAGGACTAAAACTTAGACCAGCAACTTGAATCAACCGAAGCAACCGAAAACTCAACAAGCTACGACCAACTAGTAATAAGTAAAAAGACTCAAGGGTTTATGGGATCACGAAAACTAAAATAATCTAATCTATATTTTTTTGGCTTTTTCTGGATGATAGGAATATAACAGATGCAAAGTAAAAATCTCTCACCGAGCAATCTGGCGCTCTGATACCACGTGATGTGCAGTAGGGTGTCCCGATCTTTCAGTGAGTTCATACTCTCGATTTGATAGAGCGACATTCACGGCCCGACTACAAAACTCCACGGGGGAATTGCGCCTTAGCAACCGATACACCAACTCCACTGGTTGACGCGATCTTGCGGAAGCCCGATAAGCCGAACCACTAGGGTTATCCCTGCAAGCAATCGAAGAACTCGCAAAGATGAACAACACTCAAATTGCAAATAAGAATTTCAGATCTGAATCACATGAGAAAGGTGGGGTTCTGAAACAAATAGAACGGATAGTCTAGCCGACACACGCGTCTATCAGGAAGTAGCGATAGGTAAACTTACATAAACAAAACCCGAATTGTTCTATGGAGGCTACGGGGTATTTATACAGATGGGAGGACGAGTTGGGGTCGTTCTCCAACCCTAAGACACGTTCGTAATGGACTCAACTGGATACAAGGCCCATCGGCCACATTTGGCGGCGCAGTACCTCAGACAGAAAAAGTTAGGTACACTAATTTGACAATTGCGGATGATTCTGGATAGATATGGTAGTGAGGCCGGATCCTCAAAAAGTAGACTTTATAAGCTTTTCATGAAGTACTTGAACGTCCAAATCGGAGTCCGAACGAAGCCATGGTGATCATCACAAGTTGGTGTTGTCCTGCAGTCCGAATTTAGCCCGCGCAAATCCTTCTCCCTTTTGATGCTCTCCATTGTTCCTAAGCAAAACAAGAGTGCATGTATCTCAATTGTCTAAATACGATTAACAAGAGCATAAAAAATAACTTACTTGATGTTTGAGTTGACGGGCACGAGTGCGAGTAATAGGACCAAGCGGTGTAAGATGTGTTGGGGTAGGAGTGGATATATCGACGGTGTTGATGTCCTTATCAGCCGCCCTCTCCCTGTGCTCTAGGTTAGTCCATATCTTTGGATGTTTTAGTTGATTCATCTTGATGTTTTACTGTTGTTCGCGTAGATTTATATTCATGTTTATACTGAATTTGTTTCTTAGCACAATAGACCTATAATTTAGGCTCGTGTATGGATAGAGTATGTGGATGTGTAGAATGTACATTGTTGTCTACTTGTTCATAAATGTTAGGTGTGCATGCGAGCAAAGAAGTATTTTTGAGCAAGCACAGGAGAAATATTTTACTGATTGGTCAGCTATTTGATGGTCTTGGTAGTACGTTTAGAACGAAAAAGTAACTAAAATTATGATAAGCGGCAAAAATAAAAACTTCGCCACTAGGATTTCTGCACATCCTTGACACTAAATAATATAACAGGAAAATGTAAATGAAATCCGGCAAATACTCGATCCAATTGTGCACATCCATAATGGTGACATTCTTCAGAAGTCTCTTCCAGGATTCAGAGTCACAACTAATTCTCTCAATCCTGGAAGAGACTTTTGAAGAATGACACCATTATGGATGTGCACAATTGGATCGAGTATTTGTTGAATTTCATCTATATTTTCTCTTTTATATATTTAGCGTTAAGTATGTCCAGAAATCCTACTGTTAATGATGACTCCTATGAATTGGGAATCAAAACAAAATTTTGTTTTGACTCCTACGCATAGTAATAAAGACGAAATTTATTTTGGAGTTATTTTCACCCAATATCGTGATTCACTATCTTTCTTTCCTTCCAATCCATCTTCTTCTTGATTTAACTAATTTTTTCATTTTGTGATTTTGTAAGCTATTTAGAGGATGTCTCAGCATGACGAACCAATGTCAACGACAACTAGTGGGTCCACAAGGACACGGACCCTTACGAGCCCTAATAAAATATCAAAGGAACGGTATATCATAATAGAGGTGGACCTCCTAGGAGTGTCGTCTACTCCCCTGAATGTGCCCACGAAGTTCAGGAACGATCTGCGGGATAATAGGGAGGCAGACCTTCAGTATTTTGCCTGATCACATCAAGGAGGTGCCAGACGTGAAGAAGGAAACTGCTTGGCTGAAGTTTAAGTAGAGCTTTGAATATCCTGTAGCCGACTAGGACAGGCTAAAGCGGACGGCTTTCTAGACGATGGGACATGCTTGGAAGAGCTGTAAGTCCAAGCTAGTCACCGATCACGTCCTCAAGCCCAGCACCCCGAAGCCATTCGAGAACTACCCCTTCATCACACCAGCCGTGTGGGAGGAGTTCTACACGAAAAAAACAACTGCTGAATCCCGAGCTAGAAGCGAGGCTTATAGGGCACTCCAGGCTTCGTACGTGCACCCGCACCGGCTTGGCAATGGAGGATATGCGGAGAAGCAGGAGCAATGGCAGAAAGAGGATGAGGCGGCAGAGGCATCGAACACGCCGCATCCATTTGCCAATATCCCACACCCACGTGCAAGGAGCTGGGCAAGGGCAAGGCCGTGAAGAACAGCGATGGAACATTCACTCTACCAAAATCCCCAAGATCAATAAGTTTACAAAAATATTGTAAGTGTCTCACCTTAATATGTTTAGTTTCTTTACACATATCGTACACTTGATTTATACCGATGTCACGTGTAATGAGAAAGAGTTGGTTGTCGTGAGACAGTCCTCCCAAGAGGCCTTCATCGATTGTCGGGGACGACCCATACCTCTCATTATGTTTGCGAGATGAAGTGAATCGCTTCAAATCATCTAACAGACATAATGGAACGTCCGACGTCCCGAGAGAAGGATATTGGAGATATTGCTGGGCCTTTAGCCTGCCAGTCAACTTCAGCCTGAGATGTGCCCGTCAAACCACTCGAAGGCGGTGATCAGATGTGTTACACATTCAGGAGACTTGACAAAAATGGCTAAAGATGTACAACATCTCAAATATTCTTAGCTCATGCTCATGTGAATCTAGTTCCCAGGATGTGCACTAGATTCACACTTTCATCTCAATCATGGATTCATAGCTAATACACTTAAGATGAAAGGAATTTAAAGACTTACATTGATAATAATAATTACATAGACCAATCGGCCAAATAAATAAATAAATATATATATATATATATATATATATATCAATCGAGAGAACCACGGAAGCTTGGCTACCCATTCACAAGCACACTGACTAGGGGTTTACCCCATTAAGTTCAAGTCCTAGAAAATGCAATCGATCACCTGCATCTCTCAAAAGCTAAGTCTAAGTCCTGCAACAAATGGATATTCCAATCGCAAGAGTCAGTACATTATTTGGAATAATATACTGGCAAGAGCACAATCAAACCTAAGTACATGAAAGCTCTAAATTAAAAGGAAGGCTATTTGTAGTTACAATTTTAGTTCACAAACATTTTTTAGCTCTAATTCTATTTGGCATAAGGCGAATTTTAGTTCACAAACATTTTTACAACGTAGTTTAAGTAAGGCAATTTTCAGCAACCCATAAATATTCACTAGACACGGTATGTTTCATCATATAAATAGTTAAATATTGATCCCTTACACACGTCGGGGAGTAAGGCATACACATCGCATAAATCAATCTCATTTTCAACACAATTCATTTAGATTCGAAAACATTTAGAAAACACAAATTTATACCCATAGCACATCATCATGTCGCTCATGACCATGAGCACGGCTAATCGATTAGTTTTTAGAACTCTGCAGAGTTTGTATATCTTTACCCACATGATGTGAATCGCTCTAGTTTGTCCGGTACCCGTCGGTACCACCATACTCTACACATTGAGTATAGTCTAGAGGTCACAACAAAGCCTTTACACTACTTAACCCCTAGCTTTGCACCAGCATGATATGTGTTCCCCATTCTACGCATACTGAAAATAATACCTAGAAGTGTTAAGTGGCGGGCTCACGCCTTAAACTTAATGCCGTGGTGGCGGACGTGACAGGAACCCACCGCACGTGGCACAATATCGTTGTATTGGACAGACTTAGTTGCCTAAACTATCACGTCGTGGTAAATAGGAAGTTCCTCTGGATTATCCAAACCCATACACACCGGGCTACCATAGTGCAAGGCTAGCTAAGTAGATTAATCATCTTAGGTCATCCCATACTAACACATGTGGATGTACGGTAAACATAATGAAGGACATGAAGTTCGGTCCTTAATAAACTCAGGTGAACACTCCCCCTATCGGTATACAAATACATCAATTCCACACCACTTGCCGCCCAAGTCTAAAATCACATTTTATTTTATTTTATTTCAGAAATAATCAGAGGTTCACCTCTATCCAAAATGTCCAAAAAGGTTTTCATAAAATATAGTAAGTGATCCATTACCATGTTTTTATTTATCACTAAGCAGGGCTAAGCATTTGCAAATCTTATAAAAACATAACATGGTATAGTCATATGAGCACAATTAAAGTACTCTAATTATTCCTAAGGCTCAAAAAAAATAAGAGAGTGATTTAAAAAAGGAATTCATGCATTTTCAGGACATAACTACAAATCATAATTAAAAATGTTGATAGGGTGAAGTACGTATGCAACTTTTCAAACAAAACATTGAGCCCGAAAACATGGTTTCAATGTGCTCAAATGAAGGGCATGAACTTGACTTGGTTGATATAAGACCTCCCTGGGATGAATTAGGATACCAATCTCCTCACCGTCGCAAAATCGTCCACTAAAAAAATATCGGTAACGAATAAATACTAAAATATGTAAAAATCTAAAATGCTCTAAAATGCATGAGTTCTCTAGTGTGGTTAGGTGCTGTGCGGATAAGATTTGTGGTGAAGGAATTTCTATTTTACCTTGTTCCATTTGGGAGTTATATATTTTTGAAGTTTACTTGGGATGTAGCGGTATAGGGTTAGGTGATGTTTGGACAATGTTCCTATAAGTTTATTTTTATTAATTTGACTTCACAGGGGTGAAGAGTTATATTTTCTAATTCTAATACAATTGGTTTCACAATGTTTAGAGTTACCAAAAATTTCTTATGCATTTTACAAGTTATAACGTGTTCTAGGTTTATAACATTCTATATGCGCATGACATAAGAGTGTTTGGTTCAGAACATTGTTACTTCTATATTTAGGTGAATAAAGGATTAATTTTGGTTAGCTAAACCATTTTTAGTTCATAAGCTTAGGGTCTTTACTTAAAAATGACTATTATTAACCTAGAGCTTATTTTCATAACTAAGCGCATTAAGTTCTTAGTGAACAGGATGAACCTAAGGCTTCTCTGGTCTAATTGGTTTTAATTTGATTAATTTGGAGCTGAAGTGCTTATATATGTTTATATATATGTAGTACTTAATTACTATTGATAGCATCTAGACTATCTTTGTGGTGTTTACTGATTTGTTTGACATATAGATGACCATGTTTTATTTTACCTAATGGAAGTCCATAGTTTATTGTTTTATTGGAACTGGTTCACTCAAAAGGATTAAAATTTAATTTTCTACAATTTTTTCAATTTAAAGGGTGCATTAGGTTGTTTATTTTTTAAATAAATGTTTAAGAGATTTTACTATACAGAAAGCATATATTTTTATTTTATACCTTGATAATTCAGGTGTGTTTGTGATTCTACAGAACTTGAGTTTACTCAAAAGGAGTTGGAATGGATTTTAGATAAATTCTTCAATTTCAGTTTGCCTATAGTTCATCATTTTTCTCAATAATAGTTTTAAAAGTATTTGGCTCAAACTAATTATGTATTATTATTTTCCCTAATTGGAGAGGGTGAGTTGAGGAATCTATAGGATTTAATTTTTCCCAAAAATATGTTAATTTGAATTTTATATGGGTTTTATAAATTTTTACAAGTGTTATATGTGATTTCCTTATTTGAATTTTTAGAGATAAAATTTGTACAGTGAGGGTCAAATTTTATAATTCTAAATTAAAGTTCATTATCTAATGAGTTCATAGAAATTTGTTTCACTCCAAAATGAGTTAAACTGGATTTTACAAGTTGTGCTAACTTTTCAGCAAATTTGAAAATGTTTTGAGTCCTTCTGCACGTGCTGAAACAGATTTTATTAAGAGTTCTCGAATTTTCACATAATTATAAACAGGTCTCAGGTCTAATTACAGCCTCTGGGAAATTTACAAATTAATACTTGGAAGTTTGATTCTTCTCAAGATGGGGTCCCTGCGCCATGGACAGGAGTGAACAGGCATGACCGACAGACTTCACGGCGTCAGCGGCGACAAACGGTGGCTCGGCTGGGGAAATGACCAAAAAAAAGTATAGAAGCAGGTGACGGAAGTAGTGGTGGTTCTCCTCGCTGGCTGTGGTGGCCGGATTTGAAGACGGTGATGACACAAGCGGCGGCCGGATTTGGGGTGACGAACCACATGGAGTTACGGCTCGTTCCTTGCTAAACTAGTGTATGCTTACGCGTCTTTAGGGCTCTTGGGTGCTTACCCGATGTTGCACGTGAGCTGTCGGAGCTTGGTCATCAGCGGCGACATGAGGAACGGCCCAGCGGTGGTGAGGAACGATGGGTCGATGTCGACAGCCCCACCCGGCCTTCAATCAGCCAAGAAAAGAAGAGGAACGGCTCAATGATGCCTCAAGGACGCAACTAGTGCACAGAATTTGACTCTACCTCACCGGTTGCATAAGAATCGACGATGAAGTTGGGTGCCAGAGTTCAGGAAGATGACGGCGATCTTCTTCCGTGGTGCATGGTTCTTGGGGGCTCTTGAGGGGAAATGATGAGGGGGTCGAGGCGAAAATGATGACGCAGTGGCTCAGCCTTGATATGGTCCCAATGGCCAGAACACCGACGGTGATGCAGCGGCGGCGCTCGGTTCGCGCTCAGAGCGACGATGGTGAGGGGTGTGTTCCCGTTGCTGTGACGGTGTCAAAATGAAATTTGCTCGGCATGATGGGAAGAGTATGGAATGGGAAAGAGTTGATGGCGAGCGCGGCTTGACGACAATCGGCAATGCATCCTTCCCGGCGGCCGACGATGGAGTGGAAGCGAGGAGGACAAGATGGAGCTTTCCCCTCTCGGTTTCTTTGGCTCAGAGGTGGGGAGTGATGAGTGGCGATGCAGCTGGGAGAGTTTGCGAGCGAGAGGGAAGGTTTTGGCGCATCGACACCTCACGACCACGTGTCGATGGCGTCCTGAGGCTGTCTCCTCGCTCTCTCTTGCGTTCCCTGCTGGTGAAGGGTGATGGACATAGGAAAAACAAGTCAAGGGGGCTGCCATGTGGGTCCACTTCGTGGTAAGCTAGGCTAAGGAGAGGGGTATGGGTAGATGACTGGGTAAACTTGATTTTTAGGTGTATTTTTGATTTATTTCTTTACCCTAAACTTTGCAGCTTCATAACATGTTGTGTGGGCTTGATAAATTGATGTAAAATTTTCTGGGAGTAGGGGAGCAAACATAGAGTCCATTTACCTTGGTTGCACTCAAAAACTATTTGTGGTTTGTTCACAGAAATTAAACAAATATGGCCTATTTAGAAACTAGTTTGAATTTTTAGGAGGCCTAAAAAAATAAAAATTCTAGGAAAATTATATTTATTCATATTGATTAAACTAGTATTTGAATAAATTATTTCCTATATGTATTTATGTGCATTATAATTAACTTTTGGATAGGAAGTTATTTTAGCCGATAAGAATATTAATTAGCCTAATATTGGACTGTTTTGTTTAATTTGTTTGGGGCATCAACCCTAGCTATTAAATTGCACTAAAATTATGTTGAGTTGTACATAATGTTTGGCACCAACATGAATTTTTCTATGATTTTATTTAGTGTGGATTTATTTTAGAAAATTAGGGTAACCTCCCTAGGTTTAGGTGTTCACTCTATGTGCATGCATCTAGTTTTGGTTATAGGGTTCTTAATAAATTTTCTGGAGCTGAGGAGATGAAACTATGATGAAACGAGGATTCAAAAATCTAGATGCACAAAAAAAATCTTTTGTCAAAATATGTTTTATGCATATGCATGCTCACATGTATGCTTGTAGCTACATTCCAAGTTAGAAATGAAAAAGGTCTTTTTTCTCAAATTTTTTATCTTTCATTAGGTTGAAATACTTCACCTAAGTTAGAAATGAAAAATTTTGGTTCACAAAATTCAAAATCTTCAATGTCATTTGGTTTTGACAAAAATTACATGACCCTAGAATTGGGTATGTAACAACGATAGACGCGAGGATGACATCCTCATGCAAGCGTTGGGCACCGACGAACACCATGGACGGACAAGAAGAGTTGTCTCAAATGTCCCCTGGAAATATGGACTTCCAGCATACGTTGGGCAGTATAAGAAGCGGATCCTCACAAAGAAGGCGGAAAGAGATGCACGCCTAGCTGAGAGGAGCCGGGAGCAGGTTAGAGCCGAGCTGAGCTTAGAATTTGACAAGAAGCTAATCCAAGTGGAGGCACGGATTAGGCAATAGATCCGAGCCGAGCAGCAGACCGTGGCGCCCACTGCCGCTCTACAACAAGAAAGTCCAACACAAAGGCAAAGCAGTTGTGCATCAACTGAGGCGACAGAAAATCCACCATCGGTCCTAGTTGTCGTCGACCATATAACAATAAAACTCTTGGCCAAAATGCGTAACACTCTTAACAAAATCCATTTTCTACAAATTATTTAAAAATTATGTTTGGATCTATCATATGAACCGACTAACTACGTGCTAAGAGTTAGGGTGATGCCCTCCTTCACGGTTTCGACGATCGAGGGACTAGCTTTCAAGCGGAACACCGATACAAGAGTGCATGGGGCGCAACTTATGGCCGGACATGCAAAAGTGCAAGTGGACATAATGAAGGCTGAATAAGCCCATCTGCCGCTAGAGCATCCACCAAACGATGAGATCCTAACCCTAGAAGCTGCACGTGGAAGCTTTATCCAATGGCCCAAGGAGCTCATTGGCATAAAGTTAACTCCGAGGTCACGCCCTCCATCTCCCTTAGGTGTTCAACAAGATGACGAGATCAAGCTGTAGTATGACATCGACTTTGGCGGGTCTAGCCCTGAATATCCTGCTCGCTCTGAACCATCATCTTTGGAGAAGGGAAAGAAAGCAGCGTCGGAGCCATCTCTAAAAGTGCCAGTTGAAGTATGAGACCACTTCATTCACATGTTAAGGCCACCAGCATCGAAGAAACCAATTTTGGACTACCGACGCATGGTCAAGAAAAGGAAATTGCAAAAATTTTCCAGGGAAGAGTTCGTGAAAGACACGGCACAGAAGTATGAGCAAGAACTTTTGGAAAGTTCAGGGCTGAAGAGTTATACTGATGTGCACAATATTACGAAGGCCCCTCAGGCAGCTAATTTCAAGTTCGGTGCTCCTTTCACCACCAACGAATATTGCGATGCTATTAGGAATTACACTCAGATGAGAAGGATAGAAGAGTGATACCTACAAATGGCAAAGGAGGGTAAGGAAACGTTCGCTGTCTTTTATAGGAACGAGGACTTCCATCACGAGGATGGTATAATTTGGGTCCCATTTGATGAACTATTTCAGCTATACAATCCGAGGTACCTAGACATATCACTACTTCAGTTATGGGCATTGTAAGCATACTCGAACCCCTCGCTATTATTTCTAAGTTGATATCCTCGCAGAGTGTCTAACTTGTTTTTATGCAGAATGAGGACGCTTTAATGTAGAGCAACATATAACAAAGTAGGATGTCTCGATCTAGCGGTTGTCAATTCCAATCAGATTGATGACGGCCCAAGGTCCCAAAAATGGGTGCTGGACTACCTCTACTACTCTTTGTCAAGCTTAAGGACATGAATACGATCCTTTTGCCCTACAACTTTAAGTAAGTGTGGCATTTGTTGTTGTACATATCATTTGTGCTTGAAGGTGTTAATTGCTCTCTCTTTTTTGTATGCAGCCATCACTAGATCCTTCTTGCCATCCATTTAAATGAATGCAAGATTGTCGTCATGGATGGATTGAGGAAACCGCAAGAAGATTTCCAATCCGTCATTGACATCCTAAATATGGCAATTGTGAAGTATAAAAAGAAGTGTATTCAACATGCTCCATGTGCCGATACATTCCGGGTTTGCTGCTACCGTTGGTGCCAACATCAGGATCAAGGCACGATCACATGTGGTTTCTACGTAATGAAATTTATGTGTTTTTTCCTAGAGGACCGCAACTAGCACATTTTTTATTCTAAGATTTGCCAATTTTGTTAAGACGTAAATACACGTTTCTAAACACTTATTACGTATTCATATATTCAATCCTTACATTTGCAGAAAATAGATCTCCCGACAAGTACGTTGCTGCCACATGTTTGCTTCGCCCATGCTGAACAACTATGTGGATTCATCTTCCGATATGTCATCTCGTCTGGCAGCGCATATCACGTTTTGAGAGCTCCAGATGAGCTAATGGCTTTCCCTGAGGCTAGTGGCCCTAGTGACACTTTAGACAGTCGATCGACGACAAAGGACTATGACTGGACCCCGATCCAATGAACAATAAATGATATTATGATATTATTGTAAATTATAATTTTGTTAAATGTGTTTATGTGAATAATGGATATGTATGCCAATAGATGTGTGAATGTCAGATGTATTTCAATTTTTGTGAATGTCAGATATATGTGAATGTATGTGAAAGGTGATACAAAGGGGAAAGAGAATATATCTTTGTTTCTCTAATTTTTGCAACGGGCATGGCTAGCAAAGGCCTGAGGATAACCAAAAAATAGAATATATTTTTTGGGTGACGGGCTTTAACTTAAGCCTGATGGAGATGCTAGTCATCCGTGATGGGCGTAAGTTAAAGCCCGATTGAGTTGTTAGTCACCTGTGATGGGCTTAATTTAAAGCCCGATTGAGTAGTTCGTTATGTGTGACAGACTTTAATTGGGGCCTGTTTGAAATTGTATGATCGATGTTGGGCCCTTGTTTGACTGTTCTTTCGGGTCAAATCCATCGGTGACGGGCATAAGTTTAGGCCCGACAAAGATAATTCAAAACGGTGATGAGCCTTTGCTCGATAGAGATGACTTCTCACATCAATGACCTTTTGTCATGACGGACGCTATACCTAACACAAATGAAGGTTGCCATCCGACTGAGATGAGGATGACCGTGATAGTGAAAATAGTTTAAAGTTACGTTTGTTCCTATTAAATTTAAATTTTAAAACACACATTGACTATATTTTTTCTTAAAAATACTATATGAGTTTCTTCAATCTTTACTAATTCACATGCAAGCATATAACAAATTAAATACATATGAACCAATTAAAGCGAGAACTCAATGCAACAAATAAAGTTTCACGAGGTTTCTTACTAAAAGAAAGAAAGAGACATTGAACATTCAATTAAAAAGAAGAACATCATCCTTCTAATTTGAACATGGTTAGACTTTTTTGAATAAACTAATATATATACCCACGTAAATACGTTATCTTTCTAGTTAAACTAAATTGTGCATTCTCTCCATGCACTTAAGTTTTTTACACGGTTTAAGAAGATGGGTGAAATTTTTTTTAGCTGGGTGAAATTAAATAGAGAATGTTTGTGATCAATTGAGATGAGAATTATATGAATAAATTAATTAAGAGATAGTTGTGATTAGTAATGGGAATAATATTATGCACATATTAACTAAAGAACACCAACTGTACGCTTATTTTCTAGTACATAGGAGAGCTTGTCAGTGCGTTAAAGTTGATGTGTTAAAAGAAGTGGTTTGGCCGGGGTGATTCAGAGTGCACGAACTCTAACATGGACTGTTTACGGCTAAAACGTACCCACGATGCAGAAGACGAACGAATGGTTGCAACGAACAACGTGAAGAAATAGAAGAGCTCCAAACTGGCAGGCAAGGCTGGCTCTAGCTAGCATCTGTGGGCGTAATAATAATATATGTTCTTCACCGGCCACTATTAGCTTTTCTCTGGAATCCAAATTTTCCTTTTGCTCAAGCGGCCCAAAGTAGGGGATTGGATATTATCCTTTCTCTTTTCAATCACTGGTCAAAATTTGGGCTATCCATCGAATGGATTCGATTCCAAAAGTAATATTCTCCTTTAAAATCACCTTCTATATCATTAGTTGTTAGTTCACGGGCCACAGGGTAAAAGAGCGGTCCATGAAACTAATTAATATCAAAGTACGAAAACGGCCTAAAAAATATATATCAAAGTACGAAAATATCTGAAAAGATATTGTTTGCCTGATATTTTTTATAGTGCAGCTTTGAAGGTTCGTCAACTTTAACTTTTCATCCGGATGTGTCGTACGTATATGATCAGTCAGAAAGCCTTCCGTGAATTTAAAATTATGTTTCAGTGCAGCTTTAATTTAATTTTAAAATCTTGCTCAATCACAATATATGCAACTTTAATTTGACAGTAGAACCAGTTGCTTTCTGCGCCGTTTGTGGTGGTACGATCAAATAACTCTCGTCACATGCCGGAGACGCGAGGCGCGGGAAAGTGTTCATGCAAATGATCCGAATAAAAATACTTTCAGATTTGCACCCACAAACACGAATATCCTCCGATAATTAATAAGAGGGGCTGCATTCATATTTACCCTGCAAAAAAATAGTTTTATGAAACAAACCGGCACCTTAGCCTCGTCTGTGTATTGAAGAAGTGTACAGGAATTTTAAACTATTCAGTCTACAATAGATTTTGAGATATATGGAGTAGATTTTGTAAACAGATATGTCTTTCACAGTTCGAACCTTTATTACACTCTTAATTCGATTTGAATTGCATAGAGCAATAAATTAAGGGGCATATCTACGATGTTAGTGCTGACGTCAATTCTCACGTCATCCTTACCATTAACATCTGGGTCCCATAATTTATACTATTACATTATCTTTCAACAATCTTTCAACAAGCACTTAACATTTCACTATTGGTTTTCCTAAATTTTAAAATCATCTACTTGTTTAATAAGAAAAATCATAGTATTACTAGGGCTAAATAAGTGTTCATTAATTAATTTAATAAACTAGAAAATCAATTTATTTTATGTTGCAACGCATGGGCTCCAGGCTAGTTTACGTAAAGACGCACGCAACATCCCACTATCACTATAAAAGACGATTTTTATGGTGTCATCCTTTTATTTTTAATGATGGACTAATAAAACAAACGCTTGTAAAAATGTATTGACGGATTCTAGGTCACGAGCCGCTAGTGTAAACCAATTTTCACTGGCGGGGCGCTTAGGAGGTCTGCCTCACAAAACAGAGCTATTTTTTGAGGCGGACCTTCTAAGCACTCGCTAGCGAAAATCCGTTTTCACTAATGGTAGTTGGAGAATACCACCCAGAAAAAAGTTTTTGGTATTAAAAGGTTTTGCGTCCACCTACCACCACCCACCAAACCCTCACCCCATCGCCTCTTTCGGCTCCCTCGCCTCACCCTTTGCCTCTCTCACTCCCTTCGGCCCTCCCGCCACCCTGTTAGTGATACGCCCTAGAGATAACATGAAGATGTTGGATATCATGGTCAATGTTTATGTATCAATAAATAAAGTGTTATTCGGTTTCATAAAATAGACAACTCATATTGATGAAAAAGTATGTGACTTATTTATGAGACTCTTTATGTATGAATCTATTTTTAAATGATCTCTGATCATATACCATATCAATGGAACAGATATGATTTTAAGATCAACATGTTTATTGATTGATGATCATGTCTCATACATCATGGTATAGAGATAACAAATTAATAAACGTGAACATGTGTTAGAGAACACACTGTTGGATAGACCCACTCTGAGACACTACAAGAAATTAATGTCATTAGTTGGTCTCAAGTAGTGTTGGTGCAAAGTCCTTTGACCCGAGACCATCATGGATTTCAACATATGTCATGGCTCACTTAGGGACTACCAAACACTACTTCGTAACTACGTAGTTATAAAAGTAGTTTTCGGGTTTGCCATAAAACATGTAGTGGGATGTAAATGATCAAGATGAAATTTGCCCCTCCTCTGGGAGAGATATCTCTGGGCCCCTCGAAGTAAATGATTATGGAAGTGCATGGTCATGCCGAGTTGATTGAGGAGTCAATCAATAGATAGATAATCCAATACGAGATCGAGTGAATGATTAAGCTATTGATAGGATGACACGAGTCTTGTCTATAGCTTAATTGATATCGTCAGGCAAAGAGATTTGTGCACACATTACAGGTTCAGCCGAAATAATCCTCTTGTATACTTGGTGTCAATACGTTTTGCTAGGGGCCGCTGTTGATGGTCGACCGAGGTGGACTCTAGTCGAAACCATGTATACCTGAGCCTACAGGGTCGCACACTTAATGAGAAAGAACAGGCATTTGAGTTTGACTCGGATATGGCTCAATTGGATAGAGATCCAATCGGACAAGGAGTCCTGATGGGCCGTTAGGCCCAATCAACAACCCTATATAAGGAGGCAAGGGGTGGAGGGTTTGTATGCGCAATTGACAGCCGGACAAGCTCCTCCATGGAAACCCTCCCATGTCCGAGCCAAAACCCTAGCTGTGCATCACATGCTAGCTCACAGGTTTTCGAAGTTTTCTCCCTGGATGTGTGGATAACGGTAGAGACATCGCTACATTGCGGAGTTCTTCGGCGGCATTGAATCTTGTCAAGATCCAATTAGCCGAATTCAATTCGGCGATTTGGGTCGGGGTCGGTAGGTCTGAGGGCCAGGCGAAGCGGCTCGACGCCGTCGGCATCGGGGAAGCCATTTCATGGTCCGACTTTGGTTTATGCTATCGTAGCCTCCGCCTTCTCGTTCAGTGGTATCAGAGCTAGACTTGCATAGTTTGGGTTTTAGATTGGATCTGGAACAAGTTTGAGCACACGGGTTGATTAGATCAATCGGTTTTACGGGATGGATAGAGGAGAGTTGATGGGAATTGTGTTCCTTGATAGTGTATCGGAACCACATAATGTGATTACGTCGAAGCAATTTCAGTAGGACTCAGTTTGAGTTGGGTTCGGGATGGTGTTCCTTGATATTGTATTGGAACGGTATAATGTGATTATGCTGAAGCTATCTAGTAATCCGATCATAATTGCCACCTTGCGCCTATGCAAACCATGTCCTTGATAGTGTATCAGGACGGCATAATTTGACTATGCCGATATGGTTTCCATTAGCGATTACATAGATTGAATCTATGAAATTCGTGTGGTGTTCCGGGCGCTGCCCGGAAACCTGCAAGGGGGCGGCTTCCCCCTCGACCCCCCGCCCACTAACCGGGACCGCCGTGTGCGTACCGCCTTTTTGTCATCTCGATATCGTATCTTTGTGATAGGTAGAAAGTGTTCTATATCTAACTTGTTTTTGCAGAGAATGCTATGAGATGGTATGACCCAATTGTATGTATGAGATGCATGTGATGCGTATAATATTCTTTCATACGTGCAATCCGTGTAATATTCTTCCACGACCTGCGTGTCAATGTATTCTTCAATTCATAGCTTCTATAGTAGTAGCTTAGTTTGAAGAAATCAAGCATCCGACATTCGGTAGAACAGTGATGAAGATGGGGATCCTCAACACCGACATGAAGATGGAGATCACCATGTGAAAACGGCCATACTATTTCATTATTAATTGCTATTCTACATGTTTTCATATATGAGAATGTTTGTTTGATAGGATAGTATCCCTCACAAAATTAATTAGTGATGATGCCCTTCCAAATGTTGCACCTATCACCGTTGTAATTGTCAATTGGTGGGTCTGCCAAAGCAAAGTGTCATTGTCTATCATAACACTATAGGATATATGTCAGACATATACATGCAGGAGCATTTGGTTTACTTGACAAGGCTATCAAAACAGTTTTGGGCTTTGGGGCATGGGTTGGGGCCGGCATGGTGATGCCTCCAAACAAACAAGAGTCACATAGGGATGTGATTAGCAAGGTGTTGCTTAACCATGTTACTAATCTTCTAGCAGTGATGCCAAAGCTCACTAGAAATTAATTAACATGAGGATCTTGACCCAATACGTAACCTTGAGGGAAGGTTAAGAAACGTAGTGAGAATCTTTTGTTAAATTGTTTAATAAAAGACAAAGCATAAACATTGTGCTAAACTTTGCATGTTTTCTGTTGGAGATTATGGCAGCTAATATTGCACCCAGTTCTTTTAATTTGCGATCTATACTTGAGAAAGAAAAATAGAATAGAACAAATTTTATGGATTGGTATCAAAACTTGAGATTGTTCTCAAGCAAGAGCGAAAGGAGTATGTTTTTGAAGTTCCTTATCCTGATGATTTGCCTGATAATGCTAATGCGGCTGCACGGAGGGCTTATGAGAAGCACACTAATGATTCCCTAGATATAAGTTGTCTCATGCTAGCCACAATGTCCTCGGAGCTTCAGAAGCAATACGAGAGCAGTGATGCTCACAGTATTATTGAGGGTCTACGTGGCATGTTTGAGAACCAAGCCAAGGCCGAGAGGTTCAACACCTCAAAGTCCTTGTTTGCATGCATGCTTATAGAAGGGAATCCCGTCAGTCCGCATGTGATAAAGATGATTGGCTACATTGAGAGTCTTAAAAAACTAGGTTTTCCTCTTAGCCAAGAGTTGGCTACAAATGTGATTCTCAAGTCGCTCCCTCCGAGCTTTGAGCCATTTATACTAAATTATCACATGAATAGCATGGATAAACCCTTGGCAGAATTGCATGGAATGCTAAAGACTGCCGAGGACAGTATCCAGAAAAACGGTCATCATGTGATAATGATGTAGAAAGCTAAGCGCAAACATCCTGTCAAGAAACTTTGCACAAAAAGGAAGTTAACTCCCAATGAGATCGTGAGTGCTTCCAAAGCAAAGAAAGGCAAGAAGGGGTCGGCGACATCAGATGCCGTTTGCTTCTATTGCAAGGAGACAGGTCACTGGAAAAGGAACTGTAAGAAGTACATGAAGGATCTAAAAAAGAAGCAAAGTGCGACTTCTGCTTCAGGTATTAATGTTATAGAGATCAATCTTGCTACTTCATCTACTAACTCTTGGGTATTTGATACCGGATCAGTAGCTCATATTTGCAAGTCGTTACAGGGAATGAGAAGAAGTAGAAGTTTGAGAAGGGGCGAGGTGAACCTGCGTGTCGGCAATGGAGCAAGGGTTGCTACAGTTGCTGTCGGCACTATGCCACTTCATTTACCTTCAGGATTAGTTTTGAACTAAATAATTGTTATTGTGTTCCAACTCTATGTCAAAATGTTATTTTTGGTTCATGCTTGCAAGCGGAAGGATATGATTTTAGATTAGTGGACAATGGTTGTTCAATTTATCTTAGAGATATATTCTATTTTTATACTCCATTGGTGAATGGATTATACATTTTGGATCTTGAAGCGTCTCCTATCTATAACATCAATACAGAGAGGCAACTCCCAAATGATACAAACCCCACATTTATTTGGCATTGTCGCCTAGGCCATATAAATGAGAAACGCATGGAGAAGCTCCATAGAGATGGTTTGCTTCACTCTTTTGATTTTGAATCATTTGAGACATGTGAGTCTTGTTTACTTGAAAAGATGATAAAGGCACCTTTCACAGGTCACAGTGAGAGAGCAAGTGACTTGTTGGCACCCGTACATACTGATGTATGTGGACCAATAAGCTCAACGACCAGAGGTGGTTTTCAATACTTCATTACCTTTACCGATGACTTTAGTAGATATGGCTATATCTACTTAATGAGGCATAAGTCCGAATCCATTGAAAAGTTCAAAGAATTCCATAATGAAGTACAGAATCATTTGGGAAAAACAATTAAGTTTCTACAATCAGATCGTGGAGGCGAGTACTTAAGCCAGGAATTTGGTAATCATCTAAAGGATTGTGGAATTGTTCCATAGTTGACTCTACGAGGAACTCCTCAATGGAACAGGGTGTCCGAACAGAGAAATCACACCTTGTTAGACATAGTGCGGTCCATGATGAGCCAATGTGATCTTCCATTATCCTTCTGGGGATATGCTCTTGAAATAGTTGCGTTCACACTAAATAGAGTTCAATCTAAGTCAGTGAAAACGACGCCATATGAGATATGAACAGGGCAGCCCCCTAAATTGTCTTTTCTCAAAATTTGGGGATGTGAAGCTTATGTAAAGCGTTTACAATTTGACAAACTTACACCCAAATCTGACAAGTGCTTCTTTGTGGGGTATCCTAAGGAAACGAAAGGATATTATTTTTTATAATCGGAAAAAAAGCAAAGTGTTTGTTGCCCAACATGGTGTTTTCTTGGAGAAAGAGTTTCTTTTAAGAAAGGTTAGTGGGAGCAGGGTGCATCTTAAAGAAGTTCAAGAAACACCAGAAAGTGTTTCAGCTATCACAGAACCACAACAGAAGGAACAAGGTGTTGCACCACCTGTTGCAGATACACCAGCCCCACGGAGGTCCGAAAGATCACGTCGTGTGCCTGAAAGGTACACAGGTGCGGAACAACGTGATATATTTTTGTTAGACAACGATGAACCTAAGACCTAAGCGAAAGCGATGGTGGGACCAGATTCCAACAAATTGCTTGGAGACATGAAATCCGAAATAGAATCCATGTATAACAATCAAGTTTGGAACTTGGTTGATCCACCGAATGGTGTCAAAACCATTGAGTGCAAATGAGTTTTTAAGTAAAAGGTAGATATGGATGGAAATGTTCACATCTATAAGGCGCGATTTATGACAAAAGGTTTGAAACAAATTCACGGAGTTGATTATGATGAAACCTTCTCGCCCATCGCAATGCCAAAGTCTATTAGGATTATCCTAGCGATTGCTGCATATTTCGATTATGAGATATGGCAGATGGATGTCAAAATGGTTTTCCTAAATAAAAACCTAAGTGAGTATGTGTATATGATACAGCCTGAAGGTTTTGTCGATCCACAATCACCTGGAAAGATATGTAAGCTACAAAAATCCATTTATGGATTAAAGCAAGCATCTTGGAGTTGAAATATTCATTTTGATGAGGTAATCAAAGGGTTTGGTTTCATTAAAAATGAAGAGGAGTCCTGTGTTTACAAGAAGGTCAGTGGGAGCGCAATTGTGTTTCTAATCTTATATGTGGATGATATATTATTGATTAGAAATGATATCCCTATGCTAGAATCCGTCAAGTCTTCATTGAAAAATAGTTTCTCCATGAAAGACTTAGGGGATACAGCATACATATTGGGCATTTGGATCTATAGAGATAGATCTAAGAGGCTAATTAGATTAAGCCAGAGTACATACGTTGACAAGGTGTTGAAGAGGTTCAACATGCATGATTTTAAGAAGGGTTTCTTGCCAATGTCGCATGACATTAATCTGAGCAAGAATCAGTGTCCTAGGACACTTGATGAGCGCAGTAAGATGAGTATGGTTCCATATGTTTCGGCAATTAGATCCGTCATGTATGCTATGCTTTGTACATGCCCAGATGTCTCGTACGCTTTGAGGGCCACGAGCAGGTACCAGTCGAATCCAAGTGAATGTCACTAGATAGCCGAAAAGAATATCCTTAAGTACTTGAGAAAAACTAAGCATATGTTCCTAGTCTATGGAGGTGAAGAAGAGCTCGTTGTAAGTGGTTACATCGATGCTAGCTTCCAAACAGATAAAGATGACTATAGATCACAATCTAGGTTCGTATTCTGTCTGAATGGAGGCGCGGTCAGGTGGAAGAGTTCCAAGCAGGACACTGTTGTTGATTCTATAACGGAGGTCGAATACATCGTTGCTTCTGAAGCTACAAAGGAGGCTGTTTGGATCACGAAATTTGTTTCTGAGCTGGGTGTGATGACCAGTGTGACTGGTCCAATATCCTCTATTGTGATAATAGTAGTGCCATTGCATAGGCTAAGTAACCTAGGTCGCATCAGAGCTCGTTGTAAGTTTGACGTTCTTCTTGTTGTGGGAGGCTTGAGGGTTATTCTTCTACACTAAATTAGCGTTAGAACCTCCCTCAACCCTTTTGCCGCAGTTGTCCTTTGCACTCGCCTTCTCTTCAACCCCCAAAGAGCCAATAAGATCACTAACACTGAACCCATGCCTCTTATGTTTTAGAGAAGAGACAAAGTCCAACCAAGAAGGTGGCAACTTGGCAATAACGCCACCCACCACAAATTTGTCCGGTAACTTGCAGTTGTTGTTCTCCAGTTCCTTTGCCAGTGCCTAAATCTCTTGAGCTTGCTCTACTACAGAACGGTCATTAACCATCTTGTAGTCATATAAATGCTCCATGACATACAACTCCGTGCCAGCATCGGAAACTCCAAATTTGGCCTCAAATGCATCCCACATATCCTTGCCCAAAGGCATGTGCATACACACGTCCACTATGTCGTCAGCCCAGTATCAATAAAGGAATTGGGTAAAGCCTGACTGCACAAGACTAACAATTAAATGCATAGTGCATTGTTCAGTTGTGGTCAGGTGTAGCCTCCTTTCTAGGTGAAAGTTTAACTTTACAATCTCCACCGAAGCACCGGTATAACAAACAAAAACAAAACTCAGAACATTTTTTGTGTGCCTTGAAATTTGTGTTAACACCAAAATTTGGTATGATTCTTTGGTGGATTCGGTTAAGGAAAGAAGTTGATTGGTAGATGAAAATTTATCCAGATCAAGCTGAGTTCAAAGAGGAATCGTAAAGACTATGGAAATGCAGTTTCATATTTTAAGTATATATCTTAAATAGGCAGGATTAGTTATTTTTCTTTTTTATTAGGAAAATCTTATCTCGTGTCCGATCAGGACTTCCATCAACCTGAGGGTATAAACATATACACCTGGGGTTTTTTAAGACATCTCTATAGATCAATACAATTACTTTCAGCACATCGCCACCATTTACTCTCTGCGAGTTCTTAGTTTTGAGCACAGCTACATCATTTTCGATCTCCGATAAGGAAGTAAGTTCCGTCAACTTTGCTTCTATCGGTGTGGTTAGAACTTTCTCGGTTAAGTTCGATATTCTATCCAGGTTGACACAAGCATTGCCTATCTGATATATTAATTCTATCTTTAACTACATCGTTGTTTAGAGTCATATCAGCTTCGTTAAGAGTTTCTCGGTTAGGTCCGATATTCTAACTAAGTTGATGCTTCTCTAATCACAGTGTTGTTTTAGATTGATCGATATATCTATCATGTTTGTATAGATCTATCGGCTAAATATATTTTTTATTATCTCCAATCTTATACTATCTCGGTTAGGTTCGATCTATCATATTGCTATCAATAAGTTTATTTCTACTAAGCTGGTAGATTTCTATGCAATGTTTCATCGGAGTTCTAGCCGATGAGTTATCTTGCTACAATCTCTAAGTTACATCCGCTCATACTCAAACTTGTATACTCATTAGTTAAATCTCTCTTTATCAACTTCAATCTTATCTATCTCGGTTCGGTCCGATCTATCAAGATTGTCTTTGATAAAGAATAGTTTATTGATGATTATACATAATTTTGTTCTAGCTTAGCATGAATCTTATTGTTTATCTGATTATTTGAATTTACATCGAACCTATAGCCGATTGATCAAAAGTGGTTGGCCTCGCTACATCACATCGTCTTATTGGCCGATCGGCTCCTTGATCATCGATCTATTTCCATCTTGCTAGTTGTAGGATCAAACTAACTAGCACACCTTGAAACCGATTGATAGGACCTGCACTGGAGCTAAGCAGATCACTCAGGCCTTTGTGTGTCACGACATAATTTCACGTCAACAATTTGGTGGGATTGTAAGTGTTGGAGAAACGGGAACCGGGATCCCCGTCCCTCCAGGGACGTTGTGTCTAGGCCTGTAAGATTGTCCACGCATACACAGAATTCATTGCCGGTCGAAAACCACCGAAGCGGTAGGTGACCCACGGTGTCAGGTAGGAACCGAGGCCTGGTTCCTCTTGGGCCCCAGGGCCTCGGTGCTTGTTTCAACGCAAGGTTAACATCTTCAACATACCAAGTGGAGTGTGGAGATTTACAAAACTATATCTTCAAGGTATTGAAATAAGTGTATCTTGATGATGGTGTTCCATCTAAGACCGATCCATCACGAACTCCTTTGTCTTCGACATCTTCAAAGCTCATCCAAATTAACGAGGCATTATGTAAAGAATGAGAGGGAGCGCGCACGGGGCCCCGGGTGTGGAACAGGCCTAGGGTAGGCAGTTGCGCCGAGGAGCGGGGACTGTCCCGGGGCACATGACAGGTGGCTAGGGGCCCAAGGCTGGTGCCCGCGCACATCTCATTGCCTTGGGCTCACGCATGGATTCTCTCCATCTTGCTAGGTGGGTCCAGGGGCTTAAATCCATCCAAACATAATGGTTTCTGTTATAGGAGGAAGACAATTGGAGAACAGCTCACATGCCATCATCTCAGGGACGTGGCGCTGCATGCAGCCTCTTGCATACCCACGTCTGCCGAAGGAGTAGGAGGAGCACGATGTGCCACGCCCATAGTGCCCCAGCGCATTTCATCTTGCCATGCTATGAGAACTGACAGGTGGGCCCCATGGTGACCGGGCGCATATCGCTTGGCTCATGCGTCATGTGTCAACTGGAGAGCAAGGCTGTCACATCCAACTAGTTTGCCATGGGAGACAACGACAAGACTAGGCATGGACATGTTCCCATGCGAAATGTAATTGTAAGCTCCCCTTCTAGGTACAAAAGGAGGAGTTGTGCAACTTATGGGAGGGACGGATAACATTGGGAGCTCACACGAGTCCCATATCTGATTGTAATGCAAGTTTCTCATAGATAACCCACACACAGAAGTAGGGTGTTACGCATCCATGCGGCCCAAACCTGTATACTTGCTTTGTGTTCCTTGTGCTTGTCATCGCCCCGTGCGAGCTCGACTTGTCCCTGGCCAAATCTTCAAAATGTTGGTCCTCACTTCCCCGTTGTTGGGGATCTTGTCTCCGACAACTTGTGCATCAGGTAGGGGGCGTTCTTGAGTTTGCGTGTAGTGAAATCTTGTTACCTTTACTTTCTTGTTTTCTATTTCCTTGTTTCATGGTGGGAGGACATCGTCATCGGGACTCAGATAGCGAGGGAGTAGCAGAGGCGGATGAGGTCATGTCTATAGCTCTGGGAGCTTTTGTGGCTAGGCGGCCGCAGCAATGTTTGAGGTGGCTGACGTGGCTCATTGTTTGCGGCTGGTAATGATGGTCATGTTGGCCTCCCTGGTACTGATATTGGGGTGGGTCGACAGCGGGAGGCAGCCGATTCACCGGCGGTGGTGATTGATCAGGGAAGAGCGGACAGCTGCCGGCATTGTATTGTGCCCCTTGAATGGGGTTGGCGACCGGTTCTTGTCGCCGGTTGACGTCAAACATGTCGACTAGTCGTTCCTGAGAGGGAGGTTGCTGCCGGTTCAGAACGATGGGCGGTGGCCCTGAAGCCGATGCAGATGCATTCGGCTGACTGAGGATTCTTCCTGGTGGCCCTGGCTGCGTTGGTGGCGGGATCGCCCGATTCTGTGTTGCCAAGACCCTGTAGTTGGGGAACTGGCCATCAGTGAAATAAGTCGGCCCCCACTGAAGCTGATCGGCAATCTTCGAGTCAACCATAGTGGCAATCATGTTGTTGAGAGTGTTGACTAGGATGCCACTCTGATTGATGAGAGCGTGGTGCACAGCCGAGTCGATTCGGTCTTGCAAAGTGTGCAGTTCCGAATCATCTTGTTCTTGCTTCGGCTCCTCCACCTTGCGCTTTCCTTTTATATCATCTGAGGAGGAAGCCTTGAAGTCGTCCATGCTGAGTTTGTATTTCTGGTGGACGGCCCCAGACCTGGTCTGGGCGAAAGATTGCAGATAGTTGGCCTGCAGTTCCTCCACCATCTTCTTGTAGTCGGCCAATTGTTCAGCCGATAGTTGTTCCATCTTGACAGGAACCGTGTTTTCCTCACTGATTTCGGAGCTCTTGACGTTAACCATCACGTCGACTTTGTTGCTGCTTTCTAACCGAGTTGATGGTCTCACCAGGCGTGCCAAGAAGTGTGTTGATGAGAAATCTTTCCCACGTGCTGGCCTGGGAGATCTGCTTAACTCCATTGCAGGTCCGTCCTTGGCTACTGTTGATGAGAAATTTCTCTCACACGCTGGCCTGGGAGATCTCCTTAGCTCCAGTGCAGGTCCGTCCTTGGCTACCTGTGATGATCTAGACGTGCCAATTGGTTTGATCTGCTAACCAATAAGAAATAATAAACAGATACATGCGTTAAGGTTAAAGTTAGATCCTACCGGATCGGCTCAGGAATCACTTGACATATATTGGCTATCCCGAAGCACATTTAAACTAAGTGACTAAGATAGATCGGCTATGCCGAGACAGTATAAATCACTTAATCTAAATATACAGCAGGGTAGCTAATATATGTATTTATAACCTAGCCGATGCTGCAGACCTAATGTGTATCGGCTATTACTCCGATGTATCTTATGAAAAGATATCAAGCTAACCTAAAAGCGTTAAACCTAGACCAATCGGCTATCGGCTGATGCCAACAGACTGATACTGGCTTAAGGCATTTAACTAGATTGAGATCTTAATATAAGAGGCAGCTTTAATATATCTAATAGTAAATAATGCTAAAAGATTACTAAAATAGGTAAGGTTGGTTGAAACTCCAACACTGTCTCTACAAGTAGGCATCTAATCGAATAGTTCTAAATACTTCTAAAAGCGACTTAACATATCATAGATGATGCAGCATTAAGTACAAAAAGATAGTATTAGATCTATATAGACCGATGTAAACCCTTCAAGACGGTAAATACAACATATAACCTAGTCAAACATCTAGATCTAGCACTGTCAGATGCTGTCTCCCGAGAGAAACGAGCCGACGGCGAGATAGATCTAGACCTTGTTCTAGATTATATGTCATATATGATAACTTGCATAGTTTATAACATTAAACCTAGAGTGTCATGACGATGTAAGCACTAGATTCGACAGAATAAACCACTGATGATGAGAATTTACCTTATTCAGAGTTCGAAACGATGCAGCCCAAAGCCGGATCAAGAACTCGTCTAAAAGAAAATAGGAGGCAATGCACCGAAGTTGTATTAATGTGTGATGATGATGATGATATTTTACAAGAGGTCTCGGGTCCTATTTATACCCAAGTACAACAAAGTCCGTGTAGAACACGGTTTCTATCTAATCTATTATTCAAAATACGACAAAATCTTGGGATACAGTCCCATGTCGCATTACAAAAGGAAATATCTAAACAAAACCCTATTTTATGGATACAATTGCCATTACAGGACTTTATCCATAGATGGCAATATCTTAACAAACATTTGAGAACCGAATCTTCCTTTTATCTTCAAGCTTCTTTATCGGAAACGGTTCCATCTTCCTCTCTGAATCAGAATCGGCTATCGGCTATCCCTGTCCGATTCGGCCTCAGCCGACTGGTCTTCCAGTCGATTTGATCATGGCCGATGCAGCCTCTATTTTCTCCGCAGATCATTTTTCAATCCAATTCCACTTCAGTTTCAGCCTTGAACTCAGGGATTTGGTTACCAAATTTGGTCGTTAACACATGCCCCCAAGTCCGTGATAAGACAATATCACGGATTTGCCGTTTTTTGAATTCCCGCGCAACTCTCGTCCGATTCTGTCTCGGCTGTCAAGAAATCTCTTTAAAAGCACCTACCTTGCGCCGAAACAAGCCACACTGTTATTTCCATCTCTCAAGCCCTAGCCAAAAAAAACTCTTCGTCTCCTCGGCGACCTCGTCGGACCCGAAGTGCGACATCACCAACAAACCCTTCCGCGGCAACGATCCTGCTCATCAATGGCTTCCTCAAGCACTCATTCCAACGCGGCCCAAGCGGAATACCCTAGGTAAGTTTCATCGGCTATAGCCCTTTTCTCCTTGCACTTTGGCTTTTATCTTTTGTAATCTTGTTTTTTCATCCTTTAAATCCGCAGCATCTCGCCCACCAAATTGCCATTCCAGACCTCGCTAGCCCTAATCAGTTTTTGTTAGGGCCGATCGGCAACGTAGACCCTAGCGAGTTTATTAATGCTGAAACGAATTGAATCCCCTTCAGATTTTCCACTCCTGACCTAGCCCACTGGTCTGGTGCCTTCAAGTCTTGGCCCTCAACAGATAAATCTTGGCCAGCTTGGTATTCACGGATGTCGGCTAGGCAACAAACCCACTAGACTGAAATAGGCATAAGCCAATGCCTAGCCCTGACAATAGCCGATATATCAAAGGATGAACCCCTCGTATCGGCTGCCACCTACTTCTGGTCGGACACGCTAAATGCGTTCCTTTTCAGGCAAGGGCCGATGACACCAACCCTTTTGGGTATAGTGATGATCACAGGACTGGATATAACATCCACAGTTGACCCAATCGGCCTCAACATCAAGTGCTCCCACAATTTTAAGACCAAAAGCATAGGGGGCTGGAGCGGCTTCATATCAATGAACATGAAAGATGGCCCAATTTCTGAGAGAGAATACACTACTTTCCTTTTAATGTGGCTGGAAAAATATGTTTTCTGCGGATCGAGCTGCGGGCCGACTAGCAACTGACAGCACATAGCCGAAGCCTTAGTGAGCAAAAAACAAGTCCCTTTGGGAAAATACTTGCTTGGTTATCTTACCAAATGTTAAGTAATGCATCGGCTCGGCTAGCTTCTAAACAAGCCATCAACACAGGAGGGCCCTAGTGGCTGCTACAGTTGTGGCTAAACCTTCACCTCTATCAGGTTGCAGAAAGGCCACCCCCATTGGAGGCTGATTTCCCTTTAATCGAGCCAAGATTCAAAGATGATGAAGAAGTGACCACCCGCCGATGCCTGTCATTTGGGGAAGCAGCAGCAACCTATCCTGGATCCAAGCTAATAGCTGAACACTTCAAAAACTGGTTCAGCAACCTGTACAGCGGCTTCCCAAGCAGCTCAAGGATATGGTTTGCTTACGAAGATTTTGATAGATTCAAACTCCCAGATGATCTTCGGCTGGATGAGCTCAACTCCGAGGGATATGAAAAACCAAGGGAAATCTACACGTCGGCTATCACACCTTGCATCCTCCCTGCCGGCATCCACCAAGGGTGCAACATTCAAAAATCTTATGAGTTCTATCATTCGATGGTGGTCGCATGACAACTTGGCATGGGTCAGCTGCTGATCGGCCTCTACTACTCAGACAAGATCCAATCCAGAGGCAAGATTGAGCGAGATATCATGATGAATCGACAGCTGAGCATTCCTAGCCCCCCTCTAGGCAGCATCGACAACATTGATCTGGCAGTGACAAGGATAACAATCTTCAGTCGATGATGGAATGAATGGAAGCGACATTTGTTCCATCAATCGGCCTCGATGTACTTGACCATCATCGACCCGGAGATGACCCCATCGGTAAGTATCTCTTTTTTGTCTTAGCTTTCTTCGGCCACTTCTTGTATTATTGACTAATCATGCCTTATTCCTTTGCAGACGGCCGATACCTCCCTTCCACACAGAAGTAATACGGGGGTGGCAATCCTTTATGCCCCTGGCGTGCTATCCGGCGGCTGCGGGCTGGCCCCGTCCATCATCGGCTGCCATGCGCCGAAGGTGGCCACTCTGCTTCATGGCCAAACCCGTGAGCCATTACATCGGCTGAAAAGGGCAACACCGTCGGCTGCTGCTACTCCGGCTGCAGAGAAAAGAAAACGAGCTTCAAAGAAACCAAAAACAACCCCAGCCGATGACTTGCCCCAAATTGACCCGGATGTCGACACAATCCTTGAAGAGGACGTTAGGGACGAGGAAATGGAGCAAGCCGTCAACGCCGCCGTAGCCGAAGCGAGCTCTTCGGACAAGTATGCTCAGACTCCATCGGCCGAGCAGACCATCGAGCAGACTCCAAGCCCTCTGAAACGCGTCCCTCGTCCCCAGCTGATAAGCATTTTTCATTGCTTAGTCTCGTCATTCACCTTTTTTATTACGATTCATAGACTTTCTGTGTCTGCAGGCAAACAAATTGGTCACCGAGAAGAAAACAGCTCCTCCTCCTTCGGTAGGCTCTATCACCCTTAATTTCCTTCTTACTAGGACAGCCAAATTTCTGACTTGCATCTTTTCCAGCCTCCCCGTGCTCCAACACCTGCCCCCCATGCATCAAGGGATCCGACGTCGACAGCCGCAGGTGATGGTGATGCTGAGGATGTGGCTACCTCAGTTTCAGCTATCCGAGTAAGTCCTGTTCGGTTTTATAAATTGGCTTTTCAGCTTTGTCAACTCTCCTAACCATTTCTGCAGTCTGTAGCCGATCTCCTGGATTTCGACCTCTCCAAATTTCTTGATCCTGACGAAGGCGCCGATAAGGCCATGGTGGTATCAGACGAGGAGCTACGGGCAACTTTGTCAGACATAGCCAAACGGCTAGAGTGCTCCCTCGATTTCTTGGTCATCGACTACGGTTCCATCCATAGTCGGTTTGAGGACATCCAAGATCGGCTGCCGGACCAACTGGCTGATATTATTGCACCGGCCACATTTATGGAGGCGCATCGGCACAAACTCGAACGAGCTAAACAGAGAATAGCTGATCGCCACGAAAACCAAGCGTTGGAGGCCACCATCAAAGCTAGTCAACAAGAAATTACTGCCAAGAAAGCTAAGTTCGATGCTTTAAAGACCGAGCCGATTGTTGAACTTAATCGACTTCGCAAGCGTCGGGAGGGGCTGGTAGCCAAACTTGCCAAGATTGAAGCCAATATCATAGCCAAGGAACAACGCATGGCTGGCCTGCCGAAGGAAATCGAGGACCAGCGAGCAAAGATTAAGGTGGCCGTGTCAAATCTGTCCGACATGGCCAAGGCGATGAAGCCGATCACGGGGAACGACGCAGCCGATGCGAAGACCATTGAAGAGATAGACGAGATCCGTCGTAAGGCAATATCGGCTATTGCTGAATTCCTTGGGCACTGAGTCGGCTGTAATAGTTGTATGGGGTACGAACTCGCACATCTTGTAATCCAACTGTTTTTGTAATCTGCTTTCGTCGACTCCTGTAAATGATTCGAACTGACTTATGTAATCGGCTTGCCTTACTTGATCGCCAATTAATGCATGCTTGCCGATCACCCCCAGCTTTCTTGAAGGCATCAAAATTTTTTGAAAAATTCGTTCTGTCTCCTCTGCCTTCTTGATATTCGTGTTGTGTCGTATATGCCCCCTAATTTTGTTGATGGTGTTCCCAGCGTTAACAAAATTATCAAGTCAAATATCCTGTTGCTGTCGGCTAGGCTGAGCCAATGTATGAAGATTAGGGGAAAAACTTGGCGTGAAAACACCCTAAAGGTGATGCGTACGTTACAAAGCATCGACTAACATGAATCGGCACAACCATAGCCAAATCACGAGTTGACCCATACACTTGAGTAATATTTCTTTAAATATTTACCGTTCAGAGCCCTCCCAAACTTCTCCATCTAAACCTTGTAGCATATAAGCTCCTTTAGAGACGCATTTGTGGATCTTGAACGGCCCTTCCCAATTTGGTGACCATTTGTCGTACTTATTGTCTCTTGATCCGATCAGCAATATCAATTTCCAAACGAGTTCGCGCTCTTCGAATGACTTAGGGACAACCTTCTTGTTATAATGGCTGCTTCATGCCCATAGACTAGTTTATATGGAGGAACTTGGATATATCCATGGCAAGCCATCCGATAGGCCCAAAGTGATTTGGCTAATCGGCTATGCCATTGCTTGGGATATTCAGAAATCTTCTTCTTTATCAGCTTAATCAAGCTCTTGTTCGAAGCTTCTGCTTGCCCGTTAGCCTGAGCATAATACGGTCAACAATTGAGTAACTTGATTCCCATGTTGTCGGCAAACTGAACAAACTCATCCGATACAAAGATAGATCCCTGATCTGTTGTTATTGTCCGAGGGACGCCGAATCGGTACACGATGTGTTCTTTAACAAACTCGATTGCGTCCTTTGAATCAACCTTGTTTAAAGGAATTGCTTCCACCCACTTTGTGAAATAATCTGTTGCTACCAGTATGAATTTGTGTCCCTTGCTCGAGGGTGGGTTGATCTGGCCGATCATGTTGATTCCCCAACCTCTTAACGACCAAGGCTTTATTATTAGGTTCATAGCCGATGCCGGTGCCGTTTGTATAGCTCCGAATTTCTGACAATCCTGGCAGCCCTTGTAATACTTGAAACAATCCTCCAGCATCGTCGACAAAAAATACCCTGCTCTCCGTAGTAGCCACTTCATCTTATGAGCCGATTGGTGCGTGCCATAGATCCCTTCATGCACTTCTCCGATAGCCACCTTAGCTTGGTCGGCACTGAGACACTTGAGTAGCATGCCATCAATCGTCCAATAGTATAAATCTCCATCTAGCAATACATACCTTAAAGCCTTGTAGTGCAATTTCCTTGAAGCCGACTGGGAAGGGTTCTGTAAATAACTGTAGACTTCAAACCTCCAGTCGTCGGCTGTTATGCTGGCAATCTCTATCTCAATATCTTTTGTCATCGGCTTGTAACCCGATGCCCATTGAGCTAAATCATTGGCTTCTGCATTCTGCTCCCTGGGGATATGCTTCAATGTAACTAGCCGAAAGCTGCCCATCAATTCTCGGCATCGTTGATAGTAGACTATCAGCGCATCATTTTTGCACTCATATTCTCCCGACAACTGGCTGATGACCAACAGTGAATCTTCTATGATCTCGACGGCGTCAGCTTCAACTTCCTTGAGAAGATGCAATCCTTTGAGCATTGCTTCGTATTCGGCTTGGTTGTGTGTGGCGTGGGGGTTGATTGAGAATGCAAATTCAAAACTTTCCCCCTTGGGGATATAATTACCAAGCCGATACCGCATCCACTCGTGCAAACTGAGCCATCAAACGTCAAATTCCAAGGCATAATTTCCACTCAGCCGATTGAATCGTTCTGTGTTCCACTATAAAATTGGTTATAGCTTGTCCTTTAACTGCCCTAGTGCCTGGTATCTTAAATCAAACTCTGTTAAGGCAAAAATCTATTTTCCAACTCATCCTTTTAACACTGGAGCCGATAGCATATGCTTGACTACATCGGCTTTGCATATTATAGTGCACTCATTGGATAACAAATAATGCCTTAACTTGGTACATGAAAAATACAGGCAGAGACATAATTTCTCCACTGGTGAATACCTTGTTTCTGTGTCCAATAGTCGTCGGCTGAGATAAAAGATGGCCTTTTCCTTCCCTTCGACCTCTTGGATCAAGACTGAGCCGATTAACCTATCATCGGCTGATAGATATAGCTTGAACGGTATCCCTTTTTGTGGAGAAATAAGAACTGGAGGTGAGCTTAAATAATTCTTGATGTTATCCAATGCTTTCTGCTGCTCTGCCCCCCAAGTGAATGCTTGATCGGCCTTCAGCCGAAGCAATGGTGTGAACGGCTCCATCTTTTCTGAAAGATTGGCTATGAATCGCCTGATGAAGTTGATTTTGCCAATCAGAGATTGCAGTTGCTTCTTGTCCTTTGGAGGTTGTATTGTCTTGATAGCATTAATATTCCTATCACACATTGTGGCAATTATAGGTCCACCGAGCCATGTAAAAAGATATGTTCTCCAAAACATGGTCCCACTGGGCATGCCAAAAATGTGTTGACGAGAAAAATCAACACGCCGCCCTGGGAGATCTGCTTAGCTCCAGTGCAGGTCCTAGAATCGATGAAGCACGGGCGTGCCCGTCAATTTGATCTTGCCACTGACAAGATATGCAAAATAGTATAGCATAAATCATATCGACCGATAGACCAATAATCAAAATAATCGATCTGTTGACAGCCGATTGTGTGATTCCAGCCGATGTCGAAGTCCAGATAACTCGTCAGCTGAAACCCTAACGAAACCCTTGATGGTAGCCATCAGACAGGCGAGAGACTATGGTTCTAATCACGACTTAGTAGGTCAAACTGAATTGATGCAACACTAAGTATGAAAAGAAACACAATATCTAGACAATCAAGCCTTTGACTAATTTTCAGGGTGGTAGATGACTAAGCTAATCTAATCTAATATAACGATTTAGCCGATATCGGCAGAAACCCTAAAACGAGAGACAGCCGATAGAGCTAAATCGATATACTAGGACTAGATTAACAGAGGCATATAATAAGACCGGCTAACCCTCCGGTGAAACATTAGCATGAACCTATCAGCTTAACAAGACTTAGATTACTGATGATAATCCAGTAGGTCAGACCTAACCGATGCAGCACAAGATTGTATATGATAACCTAATACTCGATGAGCCAATAGATCTGTCTAATGTGATGGATATAACAAATCTACCTAAAGCAACATTACTTTTACAGAAACATCAACTTAATCAGAATATCGGACCTAACCGAGAAAGTCCTTACTAAGTCGATGTATCTATGAATGGTAATGAAACTAAAAATCGATACGATACATCTGGGCCGGCAGGACCTTGGACTTACCCCTTAGCCGAAGATCGAAGACGATGCAGCCTCACGTCGGGTGCTAAGTCTCGCCGGATGATGAACAAAGTAGAAGAGAAAAAGGTGGCGATGCGTCGAGGTTTTATTGATCAAGAGATATGAGTTACATGAACCCCGGGCTTACATATTTATACCCATGGGCTAACAGAGAAATAGAGATCCTAACAGATTACAAATCTAAATTTTCCTAAAGATAAAAGGAAACAAACCGAATCGTTATCAGATACTAACACACTTTTCTAAAGATAAAATAGGAAACTAACAAACTCTTCCTAATTAATAGATACAATTGCATTTTTAGGACTCTATCCTTATATGGCAATCCTCATGAAGCACATCATCTTGATCCGACGGTGTCTCCAATGTTCATACCGAAATCGGCTATGTCAGCTTGCCTTATCAGATTCGGTATCAGCCGATGGACACCTTAGCCGATTTAGGTTCTGGGGCTTACCAAATTCTGCTGTATTTGGTATCAGCCGATGGACACCTTAGCCAATTCGGGTTCCGGGGCTTACCAAATTTTGCTGTTAACACATGCCCCCAGTTTTGGAGTATGAGAAGTCATGCTTCAAAATTATCTTTGCCTTGATCGTCCCAAAACTAGTTCTTTTCTTCTTCTGGACATCGCTTGAGAGATTGCTCTTCCTCGGCCTTGACTTCTTTATCAGACATTGTGGCAATTATAAGTCCGCCGAGCCGTGTAAAAAGATATGTTCTCCAAAACACGGTCACACTGGGCATGCCAAAAATGTGTTGACGAGAAAAATCAACACGCCGCCCTGGGAGATCTGCTTAGCTCCAGTGCAAGTCCTAGAATCGATGAAGCGCGGGTGTGCCACTCAGTTTAATCCTGCCACTGACAAGATATGCAAAATAGCATAGCATAAATCATATCAGTCGATAGTCCGATAATCAAAACAGTCGATCTGTTGACAGTCGATTGTGTGATTCCAGCCGATGTCAAAGTCCAGATAACTCGTCAACTGAAACCCTGACGAAACCCTTGTTGGTAGCCATCAGGCAGGCTAGAGACTATGGTTCTAATCATGACTTAATAGGTCAAACTGAATTGATGCAACACTAAGTATGAAAAGAAACGCAATATCTAGACAATCAAGCCTTTGACTAATATTCAGGGTGGTAGATGACTAAGCTAATCTAATCTAATATAACGATTTAGCCGATATCGACAGAAACCCTAAAACGAGAGACAACCGATAGAGCTAAATCGTTATACTAGGACTAGATTAACAGAGGCATATAATAAGACTGGCTAACCCTTCGGTGAACCATTAGCATGAACCTATCGGCTTAACAAGACTTAGATTACCGATGACGATCCAGTAGGTCAGACCTAACCGATGCAGCACGAGATTGTATATGATAACCTAATACTTGATGAGCCGATAGATCTGTATAATGTGATGGATATAACAAATCTACCTAAAGCAACATTACGTTTATAGAAACATCGACTTAATCAGAATATCAAACCTAACCGAGAAAGTCCTAACTAAGTCGATGTATCTATGAACGGTAATGAAACTAAAGATAGATACGATATACCTGGGCCGGCAGGACCTTGGACTTACCCCTTCGCCGGAGATCAAAGTCGATGCAGTCTCGCGTCGGGTGCCAAGTCTCGCCGGATGATGAACAAAGTAGAAGAGTAAAAGGTGACGATGTACCGAGGTTGTATTGATCGAGAGATATGAGTTACATAAACCCCGGGCTTACCTATTTATACCCATGGGCTAACAGAAAAACAGAGATCCTAACAGATTACAAATCCAAATTTTCCTAAAGATAAAAGGAAACAAATCGAATCCTTACCGGATACTAACACACTTTCCTAAAGATAAAATAGGAAACTAACAAACTCTCCTAATTAATACGTACAATTGCCTTTTTAGGACTCTATCCTTATATGGCAATCCTCATGAAGCACATCATCTTGATCCGACGGTATCTCCAATGTTGTCATACCGGAATCGGCTGCATCGGCTTGCCTTATCCGATTCGGAATCAGCCGATGGACACCTTAGCCGATTCGGGTTCTGGGCTTACCAAATTATACTGTATTCGGTATCAGCCGATGGACACCTTAGCCGATTCGGGTTTCGAGGCTTACCAAATTCTGCTATTAACAAATGCCCCCCAGTTTTGGAGTATGAGAAGTCATGCTTCAAAATTATCTTTGCCTTGATCGCCCCAAAACTAGTTCTTTTCTTCTCCTGGACATCGCTTGAGAGAGTGCTCTTCCTCGGCCTTGACTTCTTTATCAGACATTGTGGCAATTATAAGTCCGCCAAGCTGTGTAAAAAGATATGTTCTCCAAATCACGGTCCCACTAGGCGTGCCCAAAATGTGTTGACGAGAAAAATCAACACGCCGTCCTGGGAGATATGCTTAGCTCCAGTGCAGGTCCTAGAATCGATGAAGCGCGGACGTGCCAGTCAGTTTGATCCTGCCACTAACAAGATATGCAAAATAGCATAGCATAAATCATATCGGTCGATAGACCGAGAATCAAAACAGTCGATCTGTTGACAGTCGATTGTGTGATTCCAGCCGATGTTGAAGTCCAGATAACTCGTCAGCTGAAACCCTGACAAAACCCTTGTTTGCAATCCTCATGAAGCAATCCGTATATGGCAATCCTCATGAAGCACATCATCTTGATCCGACGGTGTCCCCAATGTTGTCATACCGGAATCAGCTACATCGGCTTGCCTTATCCAATTCGGTATCAGCCGATGGACACCTTAGCCGATTCGGGTTCTAGGGCTTACCAAATTCTGCTGTATTCGGTATCAGCCGATTGACACCTTAGACGATTCGGGTTCCGGGGCTTACCAAATTATGCTGTTAACAGCTACCTGTGATGAACTAGGCGTGCCAATTGGTTTGATCTGCTAACCAATAAGAAATAAACGTATACTTGCATTAAGATTAAAGTTAGATCCTACCGAATCGGCTCAGGGAACCAACTTACATATAATTGCCATCCCGAAGCATATTTAAACTAAGTGACCGGGATAGATATGTTGTGCCGAGACAGTATAAATCACTTAATCTACATATACATCAAGATAATAAATATATGCATTTATAACCTAGCCGATGCTACAGGTCTAACGTGAATCAGCTAATACTCTAATACACCTTATGAAAAGATATTGATCTAACCTAAACGTATTAAACCTAGATCAATCGGCAGTCGGCTGATGCCAACAAATTGATATCAGTTTAAGGCATTCAACCAGATCGAGATCTTAATATAAGAGGTAGCTTTAATATATCTAATAATAAATAATGCTAAAAGATAATTAAAACAGATAAGGCCGGCTGAAACCCCGGCACTGTCTCTAACGATAAACATCTAGCCGAATAGATCTTAATAATTCTAAGAGCAACTTAATAGATCATGATGATGCAGCATTAAGTACAAAAAGAAATATCAGATCTAAATCAACGGATGTAAACCCCTCGAGACAGTGGATACAACATATAGCCTGGTTCAACATCTAGATCTAGCTCTATCGGCTACTGCTTCCTGAGAGAAACCAGCCGACGTTGAGATAGATCTAGATATTAATCTAGGTTATATACCGTGTATGATAAATTGCATAGTTTATAACATCAAACCTAGAGTGTCATGACGATGTAAGCACTAGATTCAATGATACAGACTATTAATGATAAGTATTTACCTTATTCGGAGCTCGAGATCGATGCAACCCGAAGCGGGATCAAGAACTCATCTAAAAGAAAAAGTTTGGCAATGCATCGAGATTGTATTGATGTGTGTTGTTACTTACAAAGAACCCTCGGGTCTTATTTATACCCAGGAATAACATTATCCGTGTAAGACACGATTTCTATCTAATCTACTATTTAAAATACGACAATATCTCGAGATACAGCCCCAATGTCGTATCACAAAAGGAATATCTAAACAAAACCCTATTTTACAGATATAATTGCCGTTACAGGACCATATCCATAGATGGCAATAATATTAACGAACATTTTAGGAACCGAATCTTCCTTTTATCTTTAAGCTTCTTTATCAGAAACGGTTCCATCTTCTTCTCTGAATCGGAATCGGCTATCGGCTGTCCTATCCGAATCGGCTCACCCGACCGGCCTCCCACCGATTTAATCGTGGCTGATGCGACCTCTATTTCTCCGCAGATGACTTTCCTGATCCGATTCCACTTCAATTTCAACCTTGAACTTAGGGATTTGGTTACCAAATTTGGTCGTTAACACTAATGTGCCTACTCCTCCTTCATCTCCAACGCTAGCGACCACGTTGAGGCGGGCGGCCCGTGTACATTGGCTTGGTCATGGGGTCTCCGCTCCATCCTTTGCTGAGGGGACCGGAAGGGGCTTCGTCAGGTTGGTGGTGGCATAACCCATACAATCTTATCGTGTGCATCATCATCATAGGTGGGGCCAACCCGACCTTGACGATGTAACTCCCAACGGAGCGCTCATGACGGTGGAGGCCCTCCTATGCTACCCACCAAGGCTGGGAGAAGGCAGTGACCACGAGCACCACTGGTTGGACGATGTGGCCGGATTGGTCAGGGCAGCCCACCAGCAGATTGTGGCAGCACAAGCTCTGTCCAGCTCCAAAGCTGGTACTGGGGTCACTTCAAGCATGCCCCGGACTCCGGCCCATTGACAATCCCCCTCTTGTGACGTTCCTTATGTGGCATGGTCCCTGCTAGGAGGGAACAGGAGGATATTCGTGCCCATCTTGATGAGCTACGGATCAACGAAGATGCCCGTGTTGCTCACAAGCGGTGACCCCGAGAGGTGACAGAAGGAGGCAGGCCGCCCGATCACCCAAGCATCGTCTATCACAGGACGACCCGGTGGTGATCGAGTGGCCCTCGTGACTTCCCACTCTACAGAGGCGTTGTATGGCTCCGGCTACATGGTGCTATCTATGGAGCTCCGACAGGTACATTAGCCATCAAAGTTCCGGCCTAGCCTATCGAAGAAGTACAGCGGATCCATTGACCCGATGGAGTATTTGCAGATCTACACCACGGTCATCCAGGCTATGGGCGGTGATGAGTGATGGCGAACTACTTCCTCGTCACCCTCACTGCTCAAGCACGGTCCTGGCTGATGAATCTCCCCGAGGGCTCCATGTACTCGTGGGAAGATTTGTGTCGCCAATTTGTTATGGACCTTCACGCTGTTCATAAGCGCAAGTGAGAGACATTGCATCAGTTCTTGCAGCGATTGAGCCAGGTCCATACCACCATTCCGCACATCGCCCGCCACACGGTCATTCACGCGTTTAGATCGGGTGTGGGCGCATGTTGGAGAAGATGGGCACACGGGTGATACACATCATGACCAAACTCTTCAACCTTGTCGACTGTTGCACCCAGAAGAAGGATGAACGGGTGTGGAACAAGCCACTTCCGGAGCAGTTTCCCCAAGGGAATGATTATGCCGGCGAGGGTTCATCCCATTCTACTTCACGATGGTATCGGAGGAAGCTCAAGAACGAGAAGGAGGCTGCCGAGAATTTTGCCTTGGCGGCTGACAACACCCGAGCAACAGGAATGGCAGGAAGCGGCAGAAAGCCATGCCTGCTGCGCCACCCTTGGCCCCAAGTGGTGCTCTGTCCATAACACAGGCAAGCACGACTTGACAGTGCCGCGTCATCCACAATCTGGTAGAGCGTGTGCAAAAGTATAACCAGGAGCAGCGTCAAGCCAAGGCTAGTCCTGAACAAGAGGAATAGGAGGATCTTGGATTCGAGGAACCCAAGAACGTCGTTGTCACCCTCAATGGCGGCGCATGTGCCCATAGCTCGCATTGTAGCTTCAAGGCTATGAAACAAGAGCTCTTGGCAACAGTCCTAGGAACCGAGGTGTCTTGGAGGCTAAAGTGGTCAGAGGTTCCGATCGCCTTTGACCCCGAGAATCACCCAACACAGGTTCCTGGGGAAGGCCAACTCGCTCTGGTCGTGTCCCCCACCATCTACAATGTCAAGGTGGGTCGGGCCCTCATCGATGAGGGCATCGTCCTCACAATGCTATCCCCGGTGGTCTTGAAGAAGATCAAGGCCCTAGGAATGAAGCTCAATCCCTCACTTCCCATTATTGGGATCACAGAAGGGTTTACTTGACCGCTTGACCAGGTAGAGTTACCGTAACCTTTGGAGATCAGGGCAACTTCCACAGTGAGCGCATTGTTTTCGATGTAGCCAAGTGCAACCTCCCATACAACGTCATACTCAGGCATCCAATGCTCATGAAATTCATGGCAAACACGCATTACACGTACCTGTCCATGAAAATCCTGGGCCCGTCGAGCTCGATCATGGTGGTGGGGGACGTGAAGACTACTTTGGCGTGCGCGGAGCAGCGGGCGGCGAACATAGTCCTAGTCAACCCAGGGGCTATGTATGCCACATGATTGTCCGCTCCGCCCGTCTCTAGGTAGCGCATCGTTACAAGTGACTCTAAGGTCGTCAAGGAGTACGCCCTCGGTGAAGACGCATCCAAGACCGTCAACTTGGCGGTTCCTTGGATGCCAAATAGGAAAGCACGCTCGTTACCTTCCTCGAGCTAATGCAAATGTGTTTGCTTGGCATTCGTCAGATATGCCCGGGCCCTAGGGAGGTGATTGAGCATCGCTTGTCCATTCGCCTAGGATCACTCCCCATGCGACAGAAGGTGCGACAACAAGCCCGGAGCACCAAGCCTTCGTTCGAGAGGAGATTGACAAGCTCCTCATGGTAGGCTTCATCCATGAGGTCGTTCACCCAGAGTGGCTCACCAATCTAGTCGTCGTCCCCAAGTCGAACAGGAAATTACACATGTGCATCGACTACGCTGACCTTAACAAGGCTTGCCCCAAGGATCCTTTCCCTTTGCCACATATAGATCAGATAGTTGACTCCACTACGGGTAGGACCTTTTGTGTTTTGTAGATGCTTATTCATGATATCATCAAATATGCAAGGCAATTGAGGATCAGGAAAAAACAGCCTTTATTACCTCTCTGGGGGCTTACTATTATATTTGCATGCCTTTTGGGTTGAAAAACATCATCCCCACTTTCCAGTGTTCTGTGTGAATAACTTTTAAATCACAGCTTGGGCGCAACATAAAGGCCAACATCAATGACTTGGCGGTGAAGACGCAGGATCGATCCACCTTGCTCAATGACTTGGACAAAACGTTCAGCAACCTCCAAACAACAAGGATGAAGCTAAACCCTCGTAAGTGCGTGTTAGGGGTCCCAGCCAGTAAGCTCCTTGGGTTGCTCGTGTTCAATCATGGCATTGATGTGAATCTAGAGAAGATCAGAGCCGTTGAGCAGATGTGGCCCCTGACGCGTCTCAAAGAAGCACAAAAGCTAACCGGGTGCATTGCAGCACTCGATCACTTCATTTCAAGACCCGAGGAGCAGGCCTTGCCCCTCTTCAAACTCCTCAAGAAGGCTGGAAGCTTCACCTGGTCGGATGAGACAGAAGCAGCGTTACGCGAGTTGAAAAAGTACTTGTCTTCACCACCCGTTCTAGTGGCTCTGGCCCCTCGAAGAGCCACTGTTGCTTTACATTGCGGCAACCTCTCAAGTGGTGAGCTTGGCTCTTTTCATTGAGGGAGCACTCCCTGAGGACTCGTAGCCTAGAAAAGATGGCCTACAATCAGCATTTCCCAGCGCATGGACTCCAAGGCTCCTAGGGCATGGGGCCAAGGCGAAGCGACACAGCCGATACCCAGGGTGCGGGGACCCGAGGAACAATGCCCCAGAAAGGAGGTGATTGTGGGGCCCCAAGAAAATGACTCGGGTGTGAGCAGGCTTCCGGGCCCGCCCACGGAACCAACCAAGACATCCGAGTGGTGGTCGAGCAATCACGCATGTGCACATAGCAGCGCCTTGTATACTTCATCAGTGAGGTACTCAAGGCCATGAAATCAAGATTCCACACCCGTAAAAGATGCTTTATGCGGTCTTGATTGCGTCAAGGAAGCTCTGACATTAATTTCAATCTCATAAGGTGTCGGTGGTGACATCCTATCCCCTCGATCAAATACTGCACAACCGAGAGGGCATGGGATGCCTAGCAAAGTGGGCAGTCAAACTAGAAGAATTCGATCTTCACTTACAAGCGTGAGACACAATCAAGAGTCAAGCCCTGGCAGACTACGTTGCTGAGTGGACACTGGTGCCCGATGTGGATGACGCGTCACCCTTGGGGCCAATGTTACCGGACGACACACCATCCTGGTGCTGCATGAACTTCAACGGCTCCCTCACTTACAATGGGGCTAGGGCCAGAGTTGTTCTCACCTCACCCACTAGAGATGAGCTAAGGTGTATGGTCTAGTTAAACTTCAGGGCCACCAACAACATGGCGGAATACGAGGGCCTGCTCGTCGGGCTCCAGGCAGCAAGTGCTCTTGGAGTCTGTCGGTTGTTGGTGCGAGGAGATTTCCAGCTCGTTGTCAACCAAGTTTCCAAGGATTATCAGTGCTCAGATCCGCAGATGGCAACTTAGTAGATGAGGTGTGTCGGCTCGAACATTGTTCTGAATTGGCCTTGCACATACCTCACCACGACAATGGGCTCGCCGATGAGCTTTCTAGGTTGGCATCCTCTCGGGCACTTGTGCCCCCGGGAGTCTTTTATGAAGCATTGACAAGCCCGTCCGTGAGCATGCCCGAGGCGCCTGATGTGGTGATGTTAGCTCGATAGGCAGGCGAGCCCAGCACAGAGCAAGTAACAAGGTCAGCCCATCTTTGTGGATGGATGAGATTCGAGCTTACTTGCTTCGATCCCATCTTCCCGAGGATGACACAGAAGCGGAAAGAGTGGCGCACATCGCCAAGCGCTATGTTTTGGTAGAAGGGGACCTCTATTGACGTGGTGCTAACAGTGTTCTTCTCAAGTCCATCCATCGTGAGACAAGCCTTGAAATCCTCTCCAATGTGCACGAGGGATAGCATGGAAGCCATTCGCATCCTGCGCCCTGGTTGGAAAAGCATTCCAGTAGGGATTCTATTGGCCCTTAGCACTTCAAGATGTAGCGGACTTGGTGCGGCGGGGCCAGGCATGCCAATTCAACTCCAAACAGACGCATCAACCTGTGTAGGCACTTTAGGTCATCCCCTTGTTGTGGCCTTTTGTGGTCTAAGGGCTAGACATACTCGGGCCCTTTCCCTGAGCTGTTGGTGACTACGAGTACCTCTACGTTGCCATCGACAAATTCAACAAGTGGCCGAAAGCCTTCCCGGTCACCAAAATCAACAAACATTCTATACTCAAATTCATCAGGGGGATCACGAGCCACTTTAGGACCCCCATTTGCATCATAACCAAGAACGGCACGTAGTTCACGAGTGATTTGTTTGGGACTACTATGAATATGTTAGGATCAAGCTGTGTTTTGCCTCCCCCACCCATCCCAAGAGCTATGGGTAGGCTGAGAGGGAAAACACTGAGATCTTGAAGGGCCTCAAAACAAGATCATATAATGCCCTCAAGAAATGAGGGACAGGGCGGATTGAAGAGCTCCTAATAGTCCTGTGGGCAAATCAAAGTACCCCAAGTAAAGCCATAGGGGAAACCCCTTTCTTCCTTGTGTATGGGGCTGAAGTCGTCCTCCCATCTAAAGCTCACATTCGGCTCTCCCCGGGTCAAGCTACACGGTGAAGGCCCCAACAATGAACATCTTTTACGGGATGACTTGGATTATCCTGAAGAACAAAGAAGATGTGCCTCGTTGCGGGCAGCAAGGTAGAACCAGAAGCACTATCATCAGCGCAAGGTTCAGGCCCGAACACTCCAAGTTGGGGACTTGGTTCTTCATCGTGTCCTGACATGTGCGGGAAAGAATAAGTTATCCTATCATCGGAAGAACCATTATTGGTGGTCGGTGTCCCCAGGTTCATTAAGACTGGCTACTGAAGACGGAATACCGCTTCTAAATCCATGGAATATTGAACACTTGAGGAATTTTTATCCATAAAGATGTAGTAAGATTGAGTGCGCTCGGGCCAAAGATGAATTCCTCCCGAATACAACTTTGGTCGAGGGATGCCACCATGTGCATTACCTATAAAATTTCAATTTTTATCTCCCAAGTTTATGTTATTTCTTTGTGGTTCAATTTTTGAGCCACTTTATTCCCGTGCCCCTTATTCTTTTTGCATTTTTCCAGCTCCATCGTCACCCTGATCACAAAGTACAATTCTTGTTCTTGTTACGGGAAAAGATGCGCTCACAATAGTGGGAGCCGAGTCCCAAACCAAGCCATTTCCACGAACTAAACCCCAGGTACTATCGAAGCCACGGGACCTCGGGCACGCTCCTCCATGGGGCAGCCTAGGTCTTGTTGGCAGGCAGTAGGCCCAGACTGGTTAGTTTTGGCACAAGGTTATGTCGTGGGTTCGGTCCTTGCACGTTGTTATGCACATCTCCCCTCTTGATAAACCCATGGGTTGTAAGAGGCCATTGGAGGAAATAGGATTAGCAAGGATTGGTCGTGAAAGGAGCAAGGGCGTGGGGATATACTTATCAGATGTTATAGAACATAGGCTACAAGTTCTAAGCATTTCATGTGTCTCGGCAAGTAGGACCCAGGGAGTGTTGAGAGCTATCGCGGCTCTCGGTTCTTGGGACCTGGACCTAGGGCTGACGATTTACATGGGGCATTTCTAAGGGCTTTGGGCTTCCATTGAATATCAAGATTGCATCAACATAAAAAAAAGAGAGGGTTCAAGATTGAGCAAGCAGACAATTCCCAGATTGGAGTTCGAGACATATGAAATCCACAGTTAAGCAAAATTATTCATAGCAAATTTACAAGATAAGTGAGACGGCAGGGCAGGCGTTGTAGATATTCGTGGGGAGGTAGGATGTTGCCCTCTTCATCTCCTTCTTCTTTGTTGTCTGGGTGTTCTCTTTAGCCTCTGGGTCAACATATGCCCCGCGGTCAAAGAAGGTGGGATGGTTGCAGTGTCCTTCCTCACGACTTTCCTCGCCACCTCTTTGGTCCCGGGAGGTAACCCCCTCAGAGCCGAAGCAGGAGAGAAGTTGGCGTCGCGAGCCCAGAAGAAACCCAGAATGTGCTCTCCCATCGTCGTCGCAAGTTCATGCCGCTCCTTTGCTGTCAGATTATGGATGTGCTTAGGGAGGCGCTCCAGCATGTCTGCAATGCGGTTGACCTCGCCAATGCATTGGGTGATGGGCCTGCCCAGCAAGCCTCGGACGTTGGCTTCTAGATGGTAGTGGTGGAGGATGCCGTGGAGTCTGGCCATGTACCCCAAAAGTTCAACCCCAAGCATGGCCTCGATGCAAATCTTGGAGTCCAGGGTGCTGCGAGTTCAAGCTACCTGGTGCTTCAACTTCTCGATCTTGGCAACTTGGGCTGGGCAGTTTAATACCGAAAATCAAACAAAACCAAACCGTACCGAACTGAACCGAAGTCTCCAACTTTTCAGTTTTGGTCTCCTTTTCGGTTCATGGTGTAGCATAAACCGAATAATTCGGTGCGGCTTCGATTTTTGCTATATGAAACCGATCCCCAAAAAAATAGATCCCTAGTCAAGCCGGCCATATCAGCGCAGTGCCTCCCTTCTCAGCGTGCCGCCCCAGCCCCCTCCGTGCCGCGCTGCACCGCCGATGACCCTCTCCACGCCACGTCGCCTCGGGCCCCTCCGTGCCGCGCCGCCACCATCCTCGCTCCTTCCACGCCGCCGATGTAGCCCCCTATGCGCCTTCCCCCTTCCTCCGCATCTTTCCCTATCCGTGGCATAGGTGGAACAGTGGGGTCATGGCGAATCTTGGGGCAACAACCGACGGGGCCCCCTCCGTCGGTGCCGCCGCCGTCCCGCCCGTGGCCTGTCGGCCCGACGCGGGGACACCAGCACTAATTTTGGATTGGTTGTGCATGATTCGAGTCGATACGCTTTTACCGAGAAACCAAACTAAAAACCAAAACCGAACCCCGCGGTTTCGATCTTGAACAGAACCGATTGGTTTTTGTTCCTCAAAACCGAACTACGCGTAACCGAGCCAAACCAAATAGAACCCTCGGTTTAAACCAAATGCCCAGCCCTATCGAGAACGAGGTTGTTGCCGCTTGCCGTTTCATTGGGTTTGGGGTGGTATTTGCACCTTGAGCGACAGCGGTTGGTTAAGAGGGCCCGAAGAGCAATGCCCCGGGACAAGGCTTCAAAATCTGCGGCCCACTTCTGAGAGACTTTGCCTCGTGTTCAATTTCAGCCACGCTCAATTCGCGAGCTGTGAACTTCACCTCCTGGTCCTCCACCAAGGACACCCGGGACAGGAGCCAATCAGGGGTGGTGGTTTCCTCGCCGACAACACCTGCTCAGGACGGGTCCTGGGTGAGAAAAATAATCTTAAGTGGGAAGGGACCCGATTCAGCGAAATCAGGCCCTATCTCCGTAGCATCATCTTTGTTGCTATCGTCTGATTCGATGATCATCCATCACGTTCTCTTCCTGTAGGGGGCCGGGGCTGGTGAAGAAGCTAGGGGTCTTTTCCCCACCTTCCATGGGACGGCTCTAGTGGGGGCAGCAGGAGTCCCCGAATCCGACTCCATGTCTCCCACGGCAGTGGTGGTGGCCACATGTTGATGAGAAATTTCTCTCACGCGCTGGCCTGAGAGATCTGCTTAACTCCAGTGCAGGTCCTTCTCAGCTACCTATGTTGTACAAGGCGTGCTAGTTGGTTTGATCTGTTAACCAACAAGAAAAATAAAGAAATATATGTTAAGTGTTAAGTTAGATCCTACTAGATCGGCTGTAAGAGTCAATTTACATATATATGCTATCCCGAAGTGTATTTAAACTAAGTGACTAGAATAGATCGGCTGCACCGAGACAGTATTAATCACTTAATCCAAATATACCATGGGATAATAAATATATGCTTTGACGCCCTAGCCAATATCGTAAGTCCAACTGTGAATCGGCTAGTACACCGATACATCTTATGAAAAGATATTGATCTAAGCTAAATGCGCTAAACCTAGATCAATCGGCTGTCGGCTAAGGCTAACAGACTGATTCTGGCTTAGGGCATTTAACTAGAGCAAGATCTTAATATAAGAGGCGGTTTTAATAAACCTATAGCAAATATACCAAAAGGAACATTAAAACAGATAGAGTCGGCTGAAACCCTGGTGCTGTCTCTAAACATATACATCTAGCCGAATAGATAAATAAAAGCTCTAAAAACGACTTAATAGATCAATCTTGATGCAGCATTAAGTATAAAAATAACAATCAGATCTACTGTAGATGTAAATACCTCAAGACGGTGGATATCGCATATAATCTAGGTCAACCTTTAGATCTACCTCTATCGGCTGCTGATTCTTGACAGAAACGAGCCGATGTGGAGACAGATCTAAACATTGTTCTAGATTATATGTGATATATGATAACTAGCGCAACATAAATCATTGAATTTAGAGTATCAAAGCGATGGAAGCACTAAATTCGACGAGATACACCACTAATGACAAACATTTACCTTAATTCGGGGATCGAAACAATGCAGCCCAAAGCCGGATCAATTGTTCATCTGAAGAAAAAAGAGGCGATGCACCGAAGGTTGTATTGATTGTGTGAATGTTTAATTACAGGGACCTCGGGTCCTATTTATACCCAAAAATAACATTATCCGTGCGAACCACGGTCTCTATCTAATCTACTATTTAAAATACGACAATATCCCGGGATAAAGACCCATGCCGCATTACAACAGACAGTCTAAACAAATTCCTAATTTACAGATACAATTGTCGTTACAGGACTCTATCCGTAGATGGCAATATCTTTTAATGCGTAATTTGGGAACCGAATCTTCTATTCATCTCCACGCTTTCCGTCGGGACTGGTCCCACTTCACCTTGACCTAGAATTGGCTATCGGTTGTCTTAGTCCGACTCGCTCTCAGCCAACGGGCTCTGTAGCCAATTCGGACTTAGCCGATTCTGCTTCCATCTCTTCTCAGATCGCGTTTCTTCTTCAATTCCGCTTCAATCTTTGTTTCAAACTCGGGAGTTAGGTTACCAAATTTGGTCATTAACACCACATCAACATCGGCATCTTCAAGGTGGGTGGCCTCGACATCAAGCACCTCGGGGCCGTCCTTAACCACAGCGATTCCCATTGCATTGAAGTCTAGGAAGGAGCCTTGAATCTGAAACCGGTTGTGGTCCATGCATAGCTTGAGGCCCCTGGGGAAGCCTATGGGTTGCAGTGGTGCCTCCTTTCAACGATGCAGCCACCAGAACATCCAGACCGGCTTCATCCAGGTCATCCGAATGTGTCCTGGTGGCGTCCTTGAGGCCGGTGTAGAGCCAGCTTGCTCGACTCCGGTGATTAAGTGGTGCCAATCTTCGGCGGTGATAGTCGTCGACCACCATGTACGCTGTGAGCCTGGCCTTGACTAATTCAGTGATTGGAGCAAAGACGGGTTCCAGGCATGGGTCTGGTTGTGGAGCGTCCTTCCACGATGGCAAACTTTTGGTGGGAGCGGTGGGAAGAAGGAGGTGGTCATGGGCTTCTACGCCGATGTAGACCCACTTTTGGCGCCACTCATCCCACTTGTCCTTCATGGGGATCGGCATGAACCTCTGGCCAGGGCGGGCGCCAAAATAAATGCACCCCTCTCAATCCAGCTGGCTTGTAGTTTTGTTGATCGGGGAGTGCCGGACTATGAAAAAATGGCAGAATAATTCCACCGATGGTAGCACCCCCACGAACATCTCACAAAAGTGCACGAAGATGCCCAACACCATCACGGCGTTGGGCATCAGGTGTAGCATCTGCAACCCAAATACTTCTAGAATCTATAGAAAGAATTTAGAGAAGGACGGGACTAGGCCGCCAGCGACGTAGGCAGTGCAATACACCACCTCATGTGACTCGCAGGGCTTGGTCATTTTCCCCTTCCCACATGGCATTCGTGGCCCTTCGCGCGCTGGAGGCCAGCATTAGTCTCACCGCCCTCTTCTTCTCATCCTGGTCATGCAAGAGAGAGGGAGTGCGCTCCTTTCGAGGGGCTTGGCAGTGCGGTTGGCGCGTGGCATGGTCTCAGGGTCGTAGAGAAGAAGGATAACGGCGATGAAGACTCAAGGGTTAGGGGTGAATAGGAGTGGCAGTGAGTTCCGAACAGATGGGAGGTTATGGTGAGAAAGAGGAAGTGCGGGAGCAGAAGGCGAAACAATAACAGGAAGAGGGCTTTTAAGGCCCTCGCCCGCTGTTTCGCCTCCACGCCCATGACGCCTTGAAACACGGAGCGGTAATGTGAAATAATGGCTGCATGTGAATGTGATTAAACACCTTGGGAACTACTCCTGGCAGGAATTGAGACCACAAGACCCTGGCTCGTCGCCTCCATGCAAGCGACAGGGGCCCACGGGTTTGACTCGACGAAGGCTTCGAAGAGAAGCTCCGCATACGGTCGCAACAGTATTCCAGCCCGGCCCATGGCTAGAGGCTACTGTTGGAGAAACAGGAACCGGGGTCCTCGTCCCTCCGGGGACGTTGTGCACTTTAGGCCTGTAAGATTGTCCATGCATACACAGAATTCATTGCCGATCAAAAACCACCGAAGCAGTAAGTGACCCACGGTGTCAGGTAGGAACCAAGGCCTGGTTCCTCGTGGGCCCCGGGGCCCGACGCGCGATGCAACACAAGGTTAACATCTTCAAGATACCAAGAGGAGTGTGGAGACGTACAAAATCTATATTTTCAAGGTATTCAAATAAGTGTATCTTGACAATGGTGTTCCATCTAAGACCTATCCATCATGAACTCCTTTGTCTTCGACATCTTCGAGAAGCTCGTCCAAATTAACGAGACATTTTATAAAGAAGCAGAGGGAGCACGCGCAGGGCCTCGGGTGCACCTTAGGGTCCCGGGTGTGGAACAAGTCTAAGATAGGCAGCTACCATGAGGAGGAGGGACTGCCCCAAGGCACATATGGAGTCATTACTCTGGTCGAGCGAGGCCATAAACTGCCATCGAGTGCGGTTAAGTCTGTAACGCTCCTCTCTCTCTCTGGCGACGTTATCTCCCACCTCCTGCCGAGACAGCAGAGTTCTCTCTTTTCAGCTCTGTGTTCTTTTTGTTCTCTTTGGTAGACACCTTTATTCCTTTGTTTCCTGCACCGCTTATGTTCTTCCCTGATCCTGAGTAACTACGCGCATGGGTATTTAGGACGAACAAGCCTCCGGAACTCTGTCCACCTGAGTACCTGCATGGGTAGCCAGGCGATCATGTTTTTGGGAAGAGTGTTCTTCGCATGACTGCTCTCGACACTACTTCATCAACATCAACTTATGCTTCCTCTCCGTCAACAAGTCTCCAGATCATGTCGACAAGCACTGGCAATGGCGGGAACAACGACAATGGAGGAGGAGGAAATGGAGGAGGACGGGAACAGCGACGATAACACCAACATTGTTGCCTCTGGATTTGGAGCGTTCTCCAGGTATGTTATCGTCTCATTGTTAAACATGTTGTTATATGTTATTATTTGTATTAGCATATTCATGTTTATCATCATGTTAGAATCACTCACCTTTCAACATGTCATGCTTATTATACTATATGTCTAGATTAAAATATGTCAAATTATGACTAGATTTCCAGCAAATTTCCCATATCTTATTTGGGTTCCCCGAGTCCTATTTGGGCAAGGGGTTATATTCCCAAATAAACATAGTGCTTCCCAAGAGGAGAGTGCATCAAATCATAAGCCTTACACAACACCACATCGAGTTTATGCCAGGAGGAAGCCATTCCGCTAGCTATTGACTATAACCTGCCGCTTTGCCCGTCGAGATTAGTTGGTACGCTAGATTAGGTTGCTTGCTCTCCTTTTGAACTTGGTATGATACTCCCTAATAGATCTATATATATATATAGTAGGGGATTGAGAGGAAAAAGAGGGCGGTTGGAGGCCCACAGTGGGTCCATCATTAGGTTAAGGGTATACGTGTACTTATTTTGGTTTACTCCAAAATATAGATGTTCCATTTGATTAGATAATTAGAAATGTCACAAAAACTGAGACATAAATAATTAGGAGGTGTTGACGGAATGGGTCGGCAGTCCTCCAAGGGGGATCCCCAAGGAGCTAGAAGAGAGGGTGGTAGAGAAGCTGCCCTCCGATAGATCCGATGGTCGACTCGAAACTAACGATGAGCCAAGAAACAGACACAGAGAGTTATACTAGTTCAGCTTTCCCGAAGGATAATAGGCCTACGTCCAGTGTGTGGTGTTCTTTCTTGGGGTGGATGATGAACAAGAGTTACAAAGGAGTGTGCTAGAGTTCTCCTCTTCCTTTCTCTCCCTGGCTCCGTCGCCCTGCTCTCCCTTTTATAGTTCAAGAGGGGCTAGAACAAATGAGCTTGGGGGCCAAGAAAGCTAGGACTAACAGAGACAAAAAGTGGGATACAAGGAATATCACAAAAAGTACATGTTGGTCTACTAGGTCCTGTACACCATGGGTATCTTGTACTCTTGTCATCCCTAGGACCCTGCTTCTGTGCCGCCAGGTGGTGTCAGGTGCTACCGGGCTGTCTCCTCCCTCTTCCTTCGTGCCTGCCAAGTTTCTTCCCGAGGATGCTCGAGGTCGGGCGACGAGTCGGGGTCGAGAGAAGGGGCCGAGGTCAGACTCCGGGGAAGGCCGTAATGCCCGAACCCCAGGGGGGTCGAGCTCTCGTTCACATCCCGAGGACACTCGGTTTGACTTCTGTTGGGGTTCAATCCGGGTTTTTGAGGCACCCCAGGGTGACACCTCCCACAAGAGGTGAAACAAAAAAATATTTGGAGTGGTCTGTATTGTGGGAGGTGTGTCCTATGGTTTGAACCGATATTACACGTTGAGACCACTCGAAAGAGTAGCATCCATTTTTTTCCAAATAAGAGAAAGGGTAGCATCCATTATTGCTCATGCCAACCTTTAATTTTCATATGCATATTATACAGTGAAGAAAACACTGCAGGTCACACTACAATGGTCATCTTCATCTCAATCGGGCGGCAACCCTCATCTGTGTTGGGTATGATGTCCATCACGATGCAAAGGTCACTGATGTGAGAAGTCATCTCTCTCGGGCAAATGCCCGTCACCGATGCACTTAACTTTGTCAGGCCTAAACTACAGGTCATCACTGATAGTTTTGACCCAGAAGGCCAGTCAAACAAGGGCCCATCACCGATGAAACAATCTCAAACGAGCTCTAATTACAGCCCATCACGAATGACTAACATCTCAATCCGGCTTTAACTTAAGCCCGTCACCAATGACTTACATCTCCATCGGGCTTAAGTTAAAGCCCATCACCGATGAGTTTTTCCCAAAAAAAATTATTCTGCTTTTTGGCTAGCCTCAGGCCTTTGCTAGCCATGCCCACTGCAAAAATGAGAGAAATAAAGATTCACATACATATGACATTCACATACATCTATTCATATACGCATCCATTATTCACATATTTCACATTGACATCTTGAAATCCTAAGCATCGAAACCTACAAAACCGAGTTATAAATTGGAACAAAATTTTATTAGCATTGCAAGTATATACATAAACACATTGGAAAAAATTGTAATTTAATAATATCATAAGTGTTACATATTTACATGTCTTTGATATTAATTTTGAAATGTTCGAAAATGTTCATCATGTCGCGGACTTTAACACCGTATTCTAAACATTCCTTTGGGGTGCACTATGTCGTGGACAATAAAGTCCACTATCTCCTCTCTAATCCCCTCAAAGCTGATAGACGCAGACTTGGATATATTTTCCTACATGTACATACTTCGAAATTAGTCGATATATATATAATATAATATAATATAATATAATATAATTCAAAGTAGTATATATCACAATTGAGATCACAAACCTCAAATTCAACCAAAGTCTTGAACTTTTTGTTGTACAGAATTCACATACTGTGGCACACATGGAATTCACATTGGTCGCCAATTTGTTGTTTAACCGAGAAGTCAATTTTGTGGATGAGGTTTTTTTGTCCTTTGCTATGCAGGCCTCCTTTCTCCACATATTGCCGCCACGCTTCAGTGATTGCTTCTTGGATCGGGGTCCAGTCATAGGCCTTACTGACTTTGGAATTCATGTAGTGACATATACTCCACTGTGGTGTAATGATCAGAAGGATCCAATGGGCACTACGAAAATTAATATAGTGAAAGTTAAATACTAAGCAATACGTGTCATGCAATTACATATATTTAGGGTACACACTTACTATTGATTATAGGTGAACATAATGTATTCCTTGTCTTGGCGGGCCCATAAGGTGTCAAAAATATAGTCTATCATGGCCTTTCGGTCGGTTTGAAGATTGGCGACCGTGACTATTTGTGGATCCAGGAAGGCCTCTTCCGATGCATTTCTCTGACACCACTTCCAAATATAACTACAAACAAGAGAAACGATGTTATAAGCATGTTATAAGGATTGTTGTTACCAAAAGTGAAAACGCAAGAATACTTACTGTAAGAAGCACTTAAGTATATTTGTGCCCACCGCTCATAGTCTGAAGAGGTAGAACAGATCCTTGAAGTCTATGACAATATAATTTTCTAGCCCAATAAATGGTTGTCGATCGTGATGGCCTATGATGTCACTCACCCTGTTCGTCCTCCTGGCATTTGATTTCTCCATGTAGTAGCGGTGGAGCTCCTTGCAAGCGTCGCCCATCATTCCTAGGGCGTCGTCTCTATGAAACTCTTGTTTGTCCATCCACTACTTGCCTTCAGCTTTATTAGCTCAAAGGTAGCTGACAATTTGGTATGTTTTTCCATGCATTCGACGTATAGAGTCTTCTCCGAGTCACAAACCAACCTGCTAAACTTCATGGAATTTCTCTCGTTGTAGGTTGGGTCCTCGACGTCACGTAACATGTCTTGCAGAAGATCATGATCCACATCAACCATTTCGACGCCCAATGGAGAAGGTACAAACATTTCATGTTCACCTTTATCTTCTTGATTTTGTGCATCACTTCTATCTACAGCTGCAGCACTGTCCGATTCTTGCTCTTCATGTTTCACCCAACATGTGTGGCCCTTCATGAATCCTCGTTGTATCAGATGAGTGTGTACGTCCACTCTACTACCAAACATATTATTATTTTTGCAATTTGCACATGGACAACACATGTAATCGCTCTTTCTTCTTTTTCTATCCTCCTCCGTGATGTTTATAAAATTTAACACGTCATTTCGATACTCTTCGCTATAACGTCGCACAGTTTTTCCGTACATCCAACTTCTATCCATCGCTGAGCTGCAAAAAGAGTGAAAAAATATTAGATAAATATTTTATAGGTAAGTATTTACTAGATTTATGAGAATGACTATTATTTTTAATTACTTTTGCACTTTCTGATTTTCTTGGAAAAATATACAAAAATTTTCCGCCTTCCTCCTCCCACCAAAACAGTGAACAGTGGGATAGCCAATACAATAGGTGATGAGGATATTTATAGCCTGTAATAAATATCTGTAACGGCCAACGAACTAGCAACTGTGATGAACATTTCAGTTATCTTTGTCGGGCCTAAGTAATAGCCCGTCATAGATGACCCTCATCAGTGACGGGCCTAAATGTTATCTTAATCGGGTCATCATTTCGAGCCCGTCACCGATAACAAACATCAGTGACAAGCTTCCATTAGAGTTTGACAAAGATAACATTGGTTATCTTTGTCGGGCCTTGAATTGAGCTCGTCACTAATAGATATCATCTGTGACAGGCTCGAGTTTTATGCACATCTAACAAGTCTGTAAGAGTATATCTTTGTCGGCCTCTTTTTGACCCATTTAAGATGACTTCGTTGTAACACCCACAAATCTTAAGCATATGATGGCCGTCACAGAAGAAATAAACTAGTGTCACACACTACCTGAGCTAACCAATCAAGTCAAAAAACACCAACAAACCCGTAATGCTCAGCTCTTGTCCGTTTCGTGATCATATTTTCTGAACACGCATGACGTAAAATGCTCGAGACAAGAGGAATAGAGCAGATCAAACCATACATATATCACCAAATGCATGCAAGGTATAAAAGCAAAGCAATTGATGGAAAAAAATTCCAGATTCCATTGATTGATCGACAGCACAAGCTTGGATACAGCTTGTAAGCCCAATCAGGGAGCATATCGTTTCTCACTGTCTGAAGCAAGTTCCACTATATCTCTTACGCATCGTACACAAAAGCTTTCTGCAGGTGTCCCAAAAGACAGCGACAAACATGTACTGCATATGGGCCTCCAAAGTGCACAACCACACAGCAAATGGCTTCAGAAAAAGCTGGGTGAAAAAAAAGATTAGGTACATTAATTGTTGATTTAACCTATGCATTTGCACAGGAATATTTCTTGTGTGCCCTAGACCTCTGGCCCGTTCCCGGTGCAAAATAAAACATTTTTTCCCACAGAATTATTCTTTTTTGTGTCTCTTTGTGTCATGATCATGTGTGATATATGAATCGGCTTTAGGTCACAATGGAAGATGGTTTCACAATGAAAGATAAGAGATGAATCGACCATAGTTCTATTATCCAAATAGCCTCATGTCTTTACCCGCCTCGTAGCGTCGCACACGTGTTTGGGGATGGCTTTTGCAAGTCTTTAAAGAGATGAGACCTCATGTCCTGCTTCTAGCAGCTGTTTTGTGTTGGTCGTTATGCAGGAACGTTATGGTTTTTAACAAGAAAAAGATTCCTCTTCTTTGTTTATTATTCATTGGCTTTGTTTTTTTGGCTATTCTTCAGAAGCCGAGGTTATGGGATTTTATTGCTATAGCATGTCAGTAGTGTTTATAAGTATTATTGGGTGACGATCTAGTCTATGGTTGGTGACTCTGAACTTTTTTCTTTTAGTATGATTGTATCTTCTTGATGTAATTGGTTGAGTTTGATAAAGATTTCATTATCTAAAAAAAGATTGGAGCATAGCAGTTCAATTCAGAGGAGAGAACTTCTCCACATCATACATGTTAGAAAAATACTTATACATATGTTTAGTGAGGAAAATGTCTAAAAGAACTACATATATTTCACTATATAATATTTTTTTACAGACACAAAGTTAGAACTGAATCAAGAATTTCTAATATAAGAAAAAATAAAATAATGCATCGATGAAACACCTTAATTCATGTCCTTTCTGAAGAAAAAGAAAAATAATTCTTGCTAAACATAAGAGGACATCTTCATTCTTCCTTCTTTACCATGAGGCATGACTTTGTCACCGCACCTTTCTGACAAAAGTAAACGTAAGAAATGCACTGTCAAATCCAATTACCTGCAGCATCAGCATAGTACTATCATGCTTCTTTCTGCGAGTTTGTTCATCTGGCTGGTGAAAACGTAGTTGACAACCTGAACATTTATCAGTTCCCACATGGCAAAAGTATACCCTCAAGTTGTGATCAGATGCAGCAGTCTGCGTGGAAATTCACCACTTACATCTTTGACAAATTCTGCAGCCTTATACTTTGGGTCATCACCTTCAAGTTTTACATATGTATTCCTACATTGAAATCTAAAGCTAGTCACCTATCACAAGCTTTTGTTATTTTCTCAAGGTCAAAACTAATCTGATCACCAGCTTATATTACCCATCATCAATGCATCATGACCTACATTGGTCTAAGTCCAACCCTAGAACCCAAAAAATCCCTTTTCAACCTAGGACAAGATATCCGCAACGACCATTGGAGCCTCCTTTCCGGCTACACATCAAGTGTATGCAGAAGTGAGGGAATGAGAGAGTGGAGGTAAAGGAAAGGGCTGGCTACCTAGCTAGCAAAGGGGGGACAACATCAAACAAGAGGAATCCACAATGCCATATCGTTGTCGCCCGTTGTTTGGCCTGCGCCTCCTGGTGTCGCCGACAGCGCGATCGGGGAGCTAGACGAGAGCCTCCTGGGGATGTGGAAGGTGACATGGAATATCCCTGCCCATTTGGTGCTGCAGAAGTAGTGGTAGTGGTGTTGGTGGTGGAGCTGATCAGCTGATGGGGTGGGGCAGTGATGTCTCCCACCATAGCTGTGAAAGGTCAGCACTAGTACCACTGCAGATGAATCTGCAGCTTGCATGATCTGCTGGCTTGAATTAAGCTTCTTCCCTTCCCTTGCATGGGACAGTTCCTGGTATAGGGAATCAATCATAGCCACTATTATTTTTGGACATGGTTCCGTGGTGATAGGATGCCCTGTCCATGCATGCCTTCTTGATCCTTGGAACTGCATACTAGCTGGTTGCAGAAGGCACATTTGCAACTTTTGTGAGAGGTGCTGGTGTATGATATGGTCACTTTCCTAGTTTCCTATGAGAGGGGAGCTTCTTTGGCAACTTAACATCACTGCTACAAAACCCCTAATAGAAGACACCCTCATATGTGCCCATATGAGGCTTTTCCTGTCCTCTCAACCCTTCACATGGGTCTAAAAGTTAAAAAAAAACACCTATAACATCTTATAGGTACGGTTTTATTAAAAAAACCAACACTAATAGTATAAGTGCCTGTTTTCCAATAAATCGGCACTTATATGTGGCATATAAGTGTCATTTTTAAACTAATCGGCATGGACGCGACAGATCCGATACAACCACACAAGCACTCTAGAAATGTTGGAAAAGTCTTCTCTCTCACGCTTCTATCGCTTTTTCCGCCCATCTCTCTCGCTCTCGCTTTATCTCCAACACCTCCCTCTCTGGCATCGCCCCTCCGGCCACCACTCCCTCTCCGACGGCCCTCCGGCCTCCACTCCTCTCTGGCACCCCTCCCTCTTTGGCGCCTCCCTAGCTCTCTGGCTCCGTCCATCGGATCCGCCCTCCTCCCCCTCCCCCTCCCCCCTGTGTCACCTCTCCCATCGCACTGGAGAGGAGAGGGAGAGGGAGCGGGAGGAAGTAGTGCAAGTGGCGTTGCATGTGGATGGATCTTCCTTCTCGACACGGTATAGCGGCGGCCACCTCTTCCTCTCCCTGGCATGGCAGGGGGGCGGCCGCCGCATCCTCTCCCCAGCGTGGTGTGGTGGCGGCCTCCTCTTCCTCTCCCCGGCATGGCATGGCGTGTGGACGGACTTTTTCATGATGGTGATCACAAGTTACTCCATGGCGTGCAGACGGACTTCGTTTCTTTCTGATCCATTTGTTTTTTCCTTGTTCATTTTGTTTTCTTTCCCTTCGATGCATGCAAGTGATCCGTGTAATGTATTCTAATTGGAGTAATGGAATTCTTCATTTGTGCCAAAATTTGTGACCATTTTCTGTGATTTGTGCTATGTGATTTGTGCGGCGGGATATTGTTGTTGGATGGATGGTGATACGTGGATGTTGATGAATCTTGGATGTGGGATGCTCTAGGGGTGATGAAGGGCTGCTCAATGCATTGGCTCGATTTCGAGCCGATGCATCGAGCCGGCTGTTTTTACATTCGTAGAATCTCAAAACGATGTCTGTAAGATGTCGGTTGGGGAATCCGGCGTCCATGTAGGATCCCCAACCAGCACATGTAAGATGTCGGTTGGGGAATCCGGCGTCCATGTAGGATCCCCAACCACCACATATTAGTGTTTTTTAGCAGTGTGTCCTTGACACTTGGAATAGAACTTGCCTTCTTGGATGGTTGTTTCATTAGCCGGAAGTGTGTGTACCAGTATATATATGACATAAATACCTAACTTTGATCAGGCACATTGTCACCTGAACACATGGTCTACATTAGGGCCACCTATTAAGGTGGTGGATTGGGTTGGGTGAGCTGGGCCTGGGCCAGTTGAAATGTCTACGGAAATATTCTACTCCCTCCATCCTAAAAAATATAAAAGAACTATCACTAATGCAAAAAATTAATTATTATAACATCCCCTTTTGATCACTCCAACAAATAAAATACATGCATCCAATGGGATTTGAGATCTTGAGAATGGAGGATTTTTAAAAAAGAAAATAATTAGGGGAGGACGAGGTGCTATTTAATTTCATACATGCATGCACGTCCGTGTTGTATTATGAAACATCAAAAAATAATAATAGTTATGTCTATTTTGAAATAGAGGAAGTGTAACTTTAGACTAATGCGGTATTGTTTTTTATCTCCAATTGTGCAAACTTAATATTGAGAGCCTTAGCCTTATGCTCAATTTGGGTGGCGTGTTGCTGTGTGTTTTGCTTATTTATAAATTGCTATATTTAGAGTTGTAATTGTTATATTTTGTTTTAAAAATTAAATTAATGTTAGATAAAATATTCTATCTTATTATGATGTCTATCTCTATCCACATTTTTCAGAATACGATAATATTATCATTAATTATGACTTATAGGTTAACATGATTGTTATATATATATATTAGTAAATATGCTCGTGCGTTGTAACGGGCGTCATTTTATTTTATCATAATTATTTCAAAGTTGATGTCTCATGTAATTTCAATTTATATTGTTTTCTTTATGTCTTCATCTGAGGTCTATTTCAGCATTGTAACTGCGGGTTAATTTTATAACATTCAAGAGGTTTTCTGCAAAATAGTCAGGCGGACTACGTGTTAATTTTATAAACACTTAAGGGATTTTTTGCAAAATAGTCAGGCGGACAAAAATTTTCGGTAAAAACACTCTATTTTAGCATTGGGACCATGGGTTAATTTTATAAACACTCATGGGATTTTTTGCAAAATAGCCAAACGGATTTGTGGGTTAATTTTATAAACACTCAAAGAGTTTTCTACAAAATAGTTAGGCGGATGAAAATTTTAAGTAAAAATACTACTTACTTTATAGATAGTTATATATATATAAAGTACTTGCATAAAATGATATTATTATAATCCACCTCAATACCAAATAGAGCCTTAGGCTGCGACAATCAGTAATGATGCAATGGAAAACAGTAAGAAAACTAATTTTCCAATCGATAACCCATTTAGACATTCGTTTATTGGTTCACTTGTAACATCACATAAGGCATGTAGAAATCAACGATTTTCATAGGCGGTTCCACTCCTTGACTAGAGGCTATCCTATTAACATCACATCTCCGAAATTTGTAATACCTATTTGATACTCTAAATGCTTTCATATAAAAATACCATTAACTGTGTACAAAGTTATAAAGTTATAGATATTGCCGAGCTCTATAATTTTTCTGTAGAGCATATATTCATCCGAGGTGGTTTGGAAAATTCAAAAAATTGTTTTTAATAGTGAGAACTTATAACAAATATTTAAGCCACTAAATGACCTCGAATAAAGAGAACATTCAACTACAAACTTGTACTTGATCTTGCTTGTGATGGGTATAATTTTAATATAAAATTTATCATCATCCGACTTGAAAAATGATTTTTTTTAAAAATGAAATGGGGTTGTTTTCATTTTTAGAAGCAGTCTTTTTTAAGAGAACTCCCTGTAAAAATTGCACTTACACATGTGTTCTCTTAAGAATCCGCTTTAAAATCGTATTTTTCACAAGCGGTTTTAAACTGTACCTCTCGGTGGTATCACAAGCGGATTTTCTTATAATCTGCATGTACGGTACAATGGGGGTGCCAGGTGAAAATAGTTTTATATAGTGAAAACTAATCGCTACTGGCATGGCAAACTTGTCGTTATTAGATACACAAATGTGCTAAGAGCAAGTATCCTTCTATGTTTCCCTAGCAGGGGTACTTCATATCAAACGTGCTATTTGAGGATGGGTGTATCAGATACCGACGCAAGATGGATAGAGCTGACATGTGATCCATAAAAGTGTCACTACACCAGCTGAATTTTTCTAACTACAAATAATTTATCGATAAAGGTCTCATATACTGTCATATACTGACATATTATGTGTTGGGAAAAGTTTTACCGACAGATAAAATTTGTCAGGACGACTTCCTACTAACAAAGATCTTTGCAGACTGATAAATTGACTATAAACTATACAACATGTCTAACATGTCTATCTGAGTAAGATTTATCTAACATATAAACTCAAGTGATAAATATAGTCCAACCTCCAAATTAACCCTTCTACATATAGGCCAGATCGAGACTATGAGTGTAAGTGAAGCAACCATAAAAAGTAAATGAATAATAATAATAAGAATTAAATAGATGTACTGAGGTCATCCTTTTTGCGTTGATTGTGAAATTGCCATGTAGTAAAAAAATGTGATTGAAACAAATTAAACCAGTCAACCTCAGTCGATGTTGAAGTTGAAACTTGAACTCTCACCAGTACTACTAGCCCACATGGTTGAGTCATAACCCCGTGACTGGACATGCAGACCATAGTAAGATCTCATTGGCCTGCATCTGAACGTGCATCTCCTACTAGCCCGTGATGAAAGAGAACCATTTTCAAATCAAGGTTGTAATTGTCAACGAATAGAACGTTTCTTTATGATGAATCAATGCCCATCATGGTTACTAGTGACATTAAGAAGATGTATTGATCATTTCAGTTTTCGCAATTCTTGTCTCGGATGCAGCAAGTTCACATGATCTTAATTAGCAAGAATATATGCTTGTTCATGTGGGTTATTTTGCCATTCCTCTCGTCCAAATCGAAGAACCTGAATATATAGATGCAACTTGCATTCATGTTCACTAGCTTCTCTGTAAGTGTTTAAGTTGTCCAAATGTAACTATAGTATAATTATAGGTAATTACATTTTAACTGAATTGTATATTGTAACTTTACAAAATTAAGTCATTGGAACCCATTAAGGTTTCACAAAATAATTATCAAAATAATAGTTTCTTCACAAATGGTAAGTCAATTCTATAGATTGAATTTTCGGCATGACAATGGGCAAATAATTAATTACAGATTAATTAGTTTGTCCCCCCCAATTTTTAGAAAAATCACAATTAACTGTAGTACGTAGCCCACTAGCCTATTTAGGGTTTTGTTGTAACAAAGAAGATCTAGTGCTCTATCTAAGCTTTTTGTGGAGTTCTCAATCTTTGATAGGCCATCTCCGGTGCACATCGTCCAGAGCAACTAAAACCGATGGCAAACATGCATCGCCTTGTTTTGGTACAAACTGATCAATGGGAATAAAAAATATTGCCTAAAATTATTGAAGGCATCCCAACCTCAGTGCCTATCCCTTTACTACGCCAACAACGAGAGGAGTCATATCTAGTGAAGAGGCCAACCCACTGGTGACATATATGTAAGATAAGAACGTAGAGTAGCAATATATGAGCCAGTCAGACCATCAGCCATCGAGAATCAATACTGATGTGGAGGAGAGAGAGAGTGAGGAGTGAGAAACATTGACTCTTCAATGACTCTTCTTGAAGAGTCAATGTTAGGCATAAGATTTGATACAGAATTTAATATGAAGGTATATATATGAGAAAGATAGGTAAAGAAGAAAAATAAATAAAAAATAATATGTGCACCATTATTTTTCTATAAAGTTGTCTCTTCTAACTATATTTGTTGAACCGGTGGTTGACTCTCTTGATGATGTGAAAACAATATAGTCCAAATCATGCTCAAATTGTCCTTAAATCTTGCCCACAATGAGAGAAGACACTACTGGAGAAATGATCTTTACTTCACAACCAAAATCCATAATAGTCTCAGTTTCCATATGAACCGAGATTAGAAAAAGTTTTAGTCCTAGTTAAAAAGGGCAACGGCTCTCTAGGATCTTTAGTCCCGGTTGGTGATCGCTTTAGTCCGATTAGATTTCGCGAACCTGCGAGCATAACGGATCTTTAGTCCTGATTGATAACACCAACCGGGACTAAAGATCCTCACTTTTGTCCCGGCTGGTGTTACCAGCCGGGACTAAAGATCTAAATGATCTTTAGTGTCGATTGGTAACACCAACCGGGACTAAAGTGAAGGTGTTTTTTATACTTCTTCTTTCCTCCTCCAACTCGAGCCAATGTCCTCAAAGGTTCAAGGGCAGAAGAAGGGAGGTGCTGCCAAAATTTTTTGTGAAATTGTTTCGGTGATAATACACAAATCTAAGGAATCTACAAGTTAGCAACTTCATCCTCTTATGATCTATGCTTAGCATATTATTTTTTAGGTATATTTATATACTTTTTATTTCTAAATAGGTTCATGGAAAATGAAGAGAGAGAAAATTTGTTTGTAGAAAATTATTTTACTTCTTAAAATTCACAACTCAATCCTCCAAGCATGCTTAGCATATTACATTTGTTGATATGTTTACATGCACTTTTATCTCTAAAAATGTTTATGGAAAATGATGAGAGAGAAACTTGTGGAAAAAAAAATGTTATAAAATAGATGAAAAAAGGAAAAAATACAGAAAATTTGATAGTAGATTAGAAAACTAAGGTAATTTAAAAATCATTAAAAAAGTTAGAAATAAAAACACTACGTAGAACTTTAAAAGAACTTCTAAAAATAATTCTACAATATATTATAAGTACAACATATTACATATGTTGGATTATTATATAATTATCGTTTGATTATATATATAATTATTGTCATAGTATTTAAATGGTTTGACTTTCGTGGATTCTTCTTACGATTTTTGTGCATTTCATGTAGATGGATTGGTATTGGATGTACACTGTGGACCGACAGTCGACAGAGTTTATTCAAGGCATGCATTATTTTTTGACTGTGGCCAATGCCAACAAGCATAAGGGCTTTATACGTTGTCCATGCAAAAAGTGCAAAAACGAGGAGTATTCTACATCAAGAATTATTCATGCCCACTTGTTTCCGTCGGGATTCATGCCTCACTATAATTGCTGGACATCGCATGGAGTGATAGGGGTTGCAATGGAAGAAGATGAAGAAGAAGACGGTCAATACAGGGGGTTTGGAGAGAATACAGCAGGCGAGGCGGACGGGATGTTAAAGAAAACGATGGTGCCAATGACCTTGGTCAGATATTGCGTGACGTACGGGAGGACTGCAAAGGTGAAAAGGGGGTGCAGAGATTGGAGCGTATCTTGGAGGACCACAAAACGTCCTTGTACCCAGGTTGCGAATAGGGGGGAAAAAGTTGGGTATCATGCTAAAATTCTTGCAATGGAAGGCTAAAATGGTATCAGTGACAAGGAATTTGGCGAGTTACTAAAACTCATGAAGAACATTCTTTCAGAGGGAAACGAATTTCTAGAATCAACGTATGAAGATAAGAAGTTAGTTTTCCCTCTAGGACTGAAGGTACAGAAGATACATGCATGTCCTAACGATTGTATCCTCTATCACGGTGAAGAGTACGAGAACCTAGAAGCATGTATGGTTTTTAAAGCACTTCGATACAAGATCAGACGAGATGATCCAGGCGAAGTTGACGGACAGCCTTCGAAGAAGAGAGTCCCTGCTAAGGTGATGTGGTATTTTCCTATAATACCAAGGCTCAAGCATCTGTTTAGGAACAAAGAGAATGCAAGAATGATGTGTTGGTACGTAGAAGAACGTCAACAAGACGGCATGCTGAGACACCCCGTCGATGGGTCGCAGTGGCAAAATATCGACAGAACATTTAAAGACTTCAGTGAGGATGCACGAAACATAAGGTTCGGTTTAAGTACGGACGGCATGAATCCTTTTGGAGAGATGAGCAGCAACCGCAGCACTTGCCTGTAACAATGTGTATCTACAACCCCCCTTGGCTATGCATGAAGCATAAGTACATTCATATGTCAATTATTATTCAAGGCCCAAAGCAACTTGGTAACGACATTGATGTGTATCTGAGACCATTGGTCAAAGATCTAAAAATGTTGTAGAAGAAAGAAGGTGTCCCCGTGTGGGATGAGGACAAACAGGAGCAGTTTAACCTACGAGCGTTGCTGTTCGTTACCATCAACGATTGACCTGCACTTGGCAACCTATCCGGACAGTCAAACAATGGGTACAAGGCTTGCACCCACTATATGGATGACACCAAAAGTATGAACCTGAAACACTATAAGAAGGTAGTGTACATGGGTCATCATCGTTTTCTTGTTGCGAGCCACCCTGTCCAGAGGAAAGGCAAACATTTTGAACAGAAGACAGACACCATACTAAGCCAAAGCATCGCAGTGGAAAGGCCGTGTTTGCCATGGTGAAAAACCTCAAAGTAGTATTTGGAAAGGCACCTAGCAGCCAACCTATAGTAAGTGAAGATGGTCACGTGGCGATGTGGAAGAAGTCTATTTTTGGGGAGTTACCGTATTGGGAAGTCTTGGACGTCCGCTAAATAATCGACGTGATGCACCTCACTAAGAACCTTTGCATCAACCTGCTAGGCTTTCTAGCTGTATATGGAAAATCAAAAGATACACTTGAGGCACATAATGATCTGAAGCATATGGCACAATGCGATGGCCTTCACCTGGAATCAAAGGAGAAAGAAAGCCACTACTTGAGTCCAGCCAGCTACACTCTGAGCAAGGCAGAGAAGAAAAGCATGTTTGAATGCCTGGAGAGCATCAAGGTATCGTCTGGATACTCCTCGAATATAAAGGAAATAATAAGCACGAAGGAGAAGAAGTTCATCAACCTAAAGTCTCATGACTGCCACGTGTTGATGACACAGCTACTTTCCGTTATAATTCAGGGTATCCTTTCCGATAATGTCTGGGCAAAAAAACAAAGCTATGTGCTTTCCTAAATGCAATTTCGTAGAAGATCATCGATCCTGACAGACTAGAAACCTTTCAAAATGATGTGGTGCAATGTCTTGTCAGCTTTGAGATAATCTTTCATCCTTCTTTCTTCAATATCATGACACATCTCCTATGCCACCTTGTCAAAGAGATCCATATCTTCGGTCTTGTATTCCTACACAACATATTCCCTTTCGAGAGGTATATGGGCGTTCTAAATAAGTACGTCCGTACCCGTACTCGTCCAAAGGCCAGCATCGCCAAAGGATATGGAATAGAGAAGGTCATTGAGTTCTACGTCGAATTTATTGAAGACCTTCATCCCATCGGGGTGCCCGAATCAAGCCATGAAGGGAGACTATGGAGGAAGGGGACTCTTGGAAGGAAGACAATAATGACCATAGACAATTACTTGTTCTAAAAAGCACATTGGACTATTTTTCAACAATCTTCCTTGGTGACTCCTTACATCGAGGAGCACTTGACGATTGTTCGCTCCAAAAACATCGGTAAGACGGATGCTTGGATTACACGTCATCACATTGATGTTTTCCCTGCTTGGTTGTGACAACATCTCATGAGCAACGGGACCATTAACCGACAACTAGCTTTGTTGGCAAGGGGACCATCTTGCTCGATCACCACATTCTAGGCATATGAAATCAATGGATATACATTTTACACACTGGCCCAAGACAGCAAGAGCACGAAACAGAACAGCGTTGTCCACATCGATGTCATGGGATACGATGATACGACTAACACGTATTACGGTAGCATCGAGGACATATGGGAACTTGACTATGAACCTCTGAAGGCCCCTCTATTTTGGTGCCAGTGGGTTAGGCTGAGTGGTGGAGGCATAATGATTGATGCAAGTGGGATGACAACAGTCGACCTTAGCAAGGTTGGGTACTCAGACGAACCTTTCGTCCTTGCCAATGATGTAAGGCAAGTTTTCTATGTGAATAACATGGCTAGCAAAGCAAATAAGGGAAAAGGATCCACGAGCCAAAGCGACATGGTGTTCTCCCAGGCAAAAGGAAATCGTGGGAGTCGAGGATAGGACTGACGAAGATTACGATCAGTTTGATGGCAACCTTCGTTCGCGGTGGTGGTTGACCCGAGCATCCTCCTATCAAATAACAACACCCCTTACTCACACAACGATCATAGCGAAGGAAAATTAGTGCGGAGAAAGTACTTGAGGACAACCATCACTTAGCTAAATTTTTCTATGGATGACGTAAATTATTTTGAATTTTTTGAATGTATAGTACTTATTGAATTTATTGAATTTATTATATTTATTATATTTATATTACATTATTGAATTTTATTGAATTTACTGTAAATTATTGTAAATTAGTTTTCAATAGGGCATATGTTAATTATATATCATTATTTGAATTTAAAATACTTTTCAATAGGGCATATCTTAATTATATATCATTATTAGAATTTAAAAATACTTTTCAATAGGGCATATGTTAATTCTATATCATTATTACAATTTAAAATACTTTTCAATAGGGCATATGTTACCAACATTAAACTATTTTAAATGTTTTCACATTAAAATTAATTTTTCCGTGTTTAAATGTTTACTCTCGGCTTTTAACACCAACCGGGACAAAAAATATTTGAAAATAGCGGGAAAATATCTTTAATCCCGGTTGTTGGATTCAACCGGACTAAAGATGCTCACCTACTAGGGCTATGGGGATCTTTTGTCCAAAGTTATCTCCCAGACACGGAGAAGGAGATGTTGTGGTCCACAATGTTGGAGACGTTGACCATCCCTAAGACAGAACAAGCCAGGGTGAAGGAATGGATGCTGAAAAAGATGACCGAGCTTTTCAGGAACTTCAAGAAGAAACTACACAAGAAGTACATCCTGAAGGGCCAGAACCCAGACTTTGAAAAATTTCCAAAGCTGCGAGATCACTGGGAGGCCTTTGTGCAATATAAGACAGGAGAGCAAGCGCAAGCATTCATTGAGAAGAACAAGGCCAATGCAGCTAAGAAACAGTACCATCACAAGCTAGGGTCAGGCGGCTATCAGAAGGCAGTGCCAAGATGGGAGCAGATGGAAGCCGACCTCCTAGCCGGAGACATCGTTCTGGCCATAGCCAACTGGCCGAAACAATCAAAGCACTGGTTCTATGCTCACGGCGGATTGCTCAATCCTATCGATGGCTCCATAATCTTCGGTGATGCAATCCAAGAAGCCGCCAAAACATTAGAAGATGCAGTGGAGGCCTCTGCCTCGGGCTCATTCCAACCCGACAGAGAGAAAGACGAGCTTACGCTCGCACTACAAAACCATGGAGCATCCGGGACAAACACGAGAAAAGGTGTCGTTCCCTGGAAATACGGATTCCATGAGCACATCCAAAGCTATAGGTGCCGCATGAGGAGGAAGCGAGATACGGATGCAAAGTTAGCTGATATGGAGCTCCGACTTGCACAGATCGATGACATAGTGGCAAGAAAGGTGGCCGAACAGATGACCAAGCTGCAGAGCCAGCATGTGAGCCAACCAGATCCACCGCAACTACAGCATCAGCGTAGCAGCTGCGCTTCTACAGGCCATGTGGCTGAATAGGCCCTAGAAGCTCCAACAGTACCGCCATGCCCTATTGACGAGATCACGAAACATACACCTTGTGAGCTGCATGTTCTATTCAAGAACTTGTCAATCAAGGTATTCTCGTAGTTTTATGATATATATTCGGACAAGAACTTGTCAATCAAAGATTGATTACTAATTAATAAAATCTCTTCCCGTGAAGGTGGCGTCGGGCATGGCGATGCCAGTTGAACGAAACGGGACCTATCACTGCATGCCAGTTCCACCTCGGTACTCTAAAGTCAAAATTGAACAGGTGAAACAAGGCTTTGAAGACCTCGAGCTGGATATCCCCGGAGGAGACGGGGAGACGACACTAGGAGACACAGCCCACGAGATCATTCTATGAAGCAAGCCATTCATCGTCTTTCCCGGACAAAGCGGCTTCCGTTCCTTTGTCTCCGCCATGTGGATCGTCTCCTCCGCGTGGACCACTTCCTCCGCCTCCTCCATCGCCTCCATGAGCACTGACTCCCAGATGGTCTCCCACTCCCTAGCCTCCTCCGCCTCCTTCGTCATCTCCACGAGCACTGACTCCTAAACGGTCTGCCACTCAGCCTCCTTCGTCGCCTCCTCTCGAGCCGTGCGGTCAATGTCAACTAGTTCACCAAGAAGCAAGATGCCAAAACTTGACCGGCTCCGCTAGCCCCAAAGAAAACATCGTATGACATGACTCCCGATGAGTTGCACAGAGGCCGTCCAAGCGAAAGTGGATGCACATTTCAAGCGTAAGTCTGCTGAGAAGCCTATTCCAATTGACGCAGCGACCAAGGCATTTTTCAAGAAGATATACTTTACGCCACCAGCTAAACCGGAACTGCAGTCGGACTATGACAAGACAATCAGGAAGGCACATAGGAAGGTGACAGCAAAATGCCAAAGGTGTCCCGCAGCTCGGGATGCAACCCCAAAAATCCATTGAGCTGGTGGTGCAACCACAAAGAGCTGATTTAAAAAAATTTATGGAAGATGCTGGAATAACGATGGACCAATTATCCAGACGTGCAACTATCGTGAAGGCTGAGCTGAAATATAAGTATACATTCGAACGACCTCTTGTCAAGCCTGATGAGTTCAAGATTCTCCCCACACAGATGTACCTCTTCCACCAGTGGTACATGGAAGCTTTAAGCAAAGGTACAGAGATGATCACGGTGTGGATCAGAAACGACACATTCTTCAAAGCAGAAGATGATCTAATGTTTATCCGTTTTGAGGACATCTTCGACCTGTACCAGCTGGACGCCCTCGACGTCTCTCTTATAACCACGTGGGTTTTGTAAGTATCGTTCAGTTAAATTTATTTTGTTTCTTAGCTCCTTGTATGTACCTAACTAAAATTCTTTTATCCATTGTAGAATGGTGATCCACGAGTGCAAGGAGCGGGGATGGATGAAAATAGGATTCATGGACCCCCCCCCTCCCCCCGAAAAATTAACACTGTGATGCTAGAACATATCCGGTGCAAACAGAGAACAATATCCTTCATATGCTGGTGCAGCAGCATTACAAGTCCTGGATACTTCTGTCGTACAACACAGCATGAGTTTTTACTACCTTTCGTACCAATTTTCATCTCGTACATATATAGTTTCATATATATCATCTCACGCAATTTACAGATTCCACTGGAACCTTTTCCTAATTGACCTTGGCCACTCGCGGATCCATGTCTACGATTCAATGGATAAACCAGAGTCTACCTTCCCAAAGATTTTTGTATTGTTAGACAGGTCATGTCATCTTAGTTGCTACTGCTAGTATACGGTTCTCGAATAATTACTAGCTTGCAACAATACTTAGGGCATGGGCATGGCTCCGTGAGAAGGTCCGCGGGCTTTGGAATGAAAAGCGTGAAGTGAAAATAAAATTTCAGTGAGTACATGCTTCAAAATTATGTTTAATCATTAATTTGTTCTAAAATATAAATGTATATTAAATTTGTCACCGTTTCTCCTTTAGTGTACAAAACAGGGCGCAGAGGACGAACTTGTGCGGCTACTACGCCTACAACTACATTCAACGCCTAACTCATCAAGTCACATGTCCCCAGAATCTGGATATACGTATAACAGTCATTCATACATTACATCTTTATTTCTTATAGATTTCATATATTTATTTTTTTCAAATAACAAATTATTTACAAGAGGGACAAACTCCCCCACCATGATGGTTTCATACAGGCTTCTCGAGAATCACTAATGGAATTTATCAATAAGCAAATTATTGATCTTGCGGGAGCATTCTACTAGGATTGGAGTGGTCGTGGATCCACATCGTAGAGAAATTTTTGTAATATATAATATAGAATAGTAAAAATTAATTAGAAATATAATATATGTGTATATTTATATGTGTATACATATTTTGGTAATACATGTATATATTTATAAGTGCATTTATATACGTGTAAAATATATATTTAGACATATATATACATATTGCATATATATATATATGTGTGTTATGTATTTATACATATATATATGCATATTTCATATATATGTATAAATATATATGTGTGTGTAATACATATGTATAATATATAAACAAACAGTAAATTAGCAAAAAAAACCTTTAGTTCCGGTTAATAACACCAACCGAGACTAAAGATGTATCTTTAGTCCTGTTATTTCAACCGGGACTAAATATAAGCATTTTTAGTCTCGCTTTCGTTGTCTCAATTTGAAACCCAAAACTAAAAGGGGTTACAAACTGGGACTAAAGAGAATTTCCCCAGTAGTGAGAGTAGTGGCAAAGGAGATGACGGCTGGTGTATGACATGATTCCCACCGGCTAGATCGGTAGAACATTACTTGTTAGTTAAATAGAACAATAGAATGGAGTTAAAAAACAAAAAGATAATGAAAAAGAGACTATTGCAATTTTTCCCTTCATTATAGGTCCCAATCTATAACTATCTATAAAGCAAGTAGTGTTTCTATCCAAAATTTTTGTCCGCCTAGTAATTTTGCAGAAAAATCCTTAAGTATTTATAAAATTAATCTATAATCCCAATGCTGAAAAGAAAGGAAGGGCTTGGATAAAAATCTCCTGCGCCCTCCCTCCCATCCCCATCCGCGCCGCGCCCGGGCCGCGCCCGCGCCGCGTGCGCCCCCTCCCTTCCGTCGCTGCTCGGAGCTCCGTGCCGCGCCCGCGCCCTCCTCTTGTCTCCATCCGCGTCGTGCCCTGACTTCATTCGTTACAACGTACGAACATAGTTGCTAGTTAAATAAAAAGTCAATAATTACGTGGAAAGTTTGACGTTAAATATGACTGTACAACCGAGAGGACACATGGTTTGACCTTAGGCCCAAAGTTGTTATTGCAGGTTGCCGGCTGGGTTCCCTTGATTCATTCACTATTCATATTCGTGGTTTCGAGATCCAGATATTTGTTTGTTTAGCAGGTGCAATATGTGATCTCGACCAATGTTAGGTTGGGGAGTTTAAAAGAAATGGTTACCTAGAAACATTGACAGTGAACTTTCAGGACTTGTATTTTGTTTTGATGCCTTTGTGACCTAGTTTAAATGTCAAGAAAGCGCATAAACTTTTTTTCTTCTGAAAAAGGATTGTTCTAGAGTGCTGCCGTGAAGAAAGGGAAATGATGTGGTATGCATGATTTGATGAGTTAGGAGGTAGTGCATCCCTATCTGTCCAAGCTAAACGCTCAGCAAGCAGCCAAATGATGTGTTTGTGACCTCTTGAAAAGTTTGTGGATGCAGTGGCACAGGAAAAGTGGAGGCTACGAGTGCTCTACTTGCTAGTTAGCACGGTCCATCAAAATAAACTAATTATAATTTTGGCTCCTATAATGCGCATAATGGAATGTTAGTAATTACGTCGTGATTGTCGTGTGTGGTATAGCTAGCGGCCCGTGATAGGATAATAGGTATGTTTGATTACCAAATTTAATTCCGTGGTAAACTAAGGTATCTTACATTACGATTCTTTTGAAAAGATGTTTTTCTGTACATTACAATAATGTATAAATTTTACAACACCTGTATCTCTAGCAAACCCTATATTCCAGCAACTGCAGCTCATATAATCTTTTTAAGTAAATTACATTGCTGATAAGCTAGATGTAATTTACTACATAAATCACAAACTTATCTGATGCATACAAATCAAAGAAAAAACAATAAGTTGAATGTTGATTAGGATGTTCGTAGGTTCACATGTCAATATGATGTTATGCATATGCTCAATAAGTAAAATGGCTATGTAAATCAGTAAAATGAACGCAGGGTCATGCTTTCGCTGTTGCCTCCCAGCCCTTTATTTCTTTCTTGTCTGCCTTGGCGCATGGTAATGCTGCGTACTTTTGAATTTTCTCTTCTTCTAGAATATAGAAGGAATATGAGATGGATACAAAATAATATAAGAATAAAAAAAATACAAAGTGGATATAAAGGTTATTTTGCACATAAGTCTCATGTCCTCGTTTATGCGCACGACATCCTAATAAAAACTCCGTATGATTAGTCACAATATATTTTATACGAGAAAGTTTGTGTACTCGGTATTTCAGACACACTAGACTAGTTCGTGTATCATAGTAAACATTTTACAAGTTTGTATAATAAATTATACATGTCTAACAAATTCGTATACCATCCGTACAATTTACTTTTTTTTTCTAAGTAGAGACGCCCAGCTTGAAGAGGCTGGAGTCCTATAAGTCATAATGTAGATGTATAAAGCTAGCTAGAATTAAGCCGGCATGAAAACATATTAAAAAATAGTGTTTACATTCAAAATTGACATCTAAGAATCAAAATAGGAAAGATTGCTAATATTTGGAAATTTGCCGGTTTCTTCGGAGAGGCCGGTCTGACCGCCGTGTATAGGCCGGTCAGACTGGGCAGTGGGGCCGGTCAGACCGAAGGCATATGGCCGGTCTGACCAGCAGAGTCCGAAACCTAGACGACTTTGTCGGTATTCAGGTCTTCTTCCATACGGTATATCTCGGGTTTCCAAACATGTTTATCTCGAATTGGACGTGGAGAAGAGCTTGTGGAGGGCAAGACCAACCCCTATATAAGGGCCAAGGCCAGTTCAATTGTAATATCGAAACACACAACATACAATCAATCTATTTAAATCGTTTTCTTTACTTTCAGCCATATTTTTCTACTTTGCCCTAGTTTAGTCCATCTTTGTTGGTTTGCGCTAAAAACAGTTCGCCGCCGCTGCGAGAGTGCGACACTTCTTTGTAAGTTTGTCTTGAAAACTTTCCATTTGTTCACGAGACGAGTAGTTATCAATCTATCCGTCTAAATCGGTTCTGCTAGCCGATTTGATCTACAAAACCCACTTTGTTCTAGTTTTTGCTAGATTGAAGTGGTTGGCGATTTTGTACCAAGAACCACCGCAAGGCTTTAGGTGATTCGATCGTGCTCGTACCTTTTGCCAAAAAAGGTGCCAACACGATTTTTGGCGACTCCGCTGGGGAGTGTGATACTTCTTTGTAAGTTTGTCTTGAAAACTTTCTGTTTGCTCACGAGACGAGTAGTTATCAATCTATCCATCTAAATCGGTTTCGCTAGCCGATTTGATCTACAAAACCCACTTTGCTCTAGTTTTTGCTAGATTGAAGTGGTTGACGACTCTGTACCAAGAACCACCGCAAGGCTTTAGGTGATTCGATCGTGCTTGTACCTTTTGCCAAAAAAGGTGCCAACACGATTTTTGACGACTCCGCTGGGGAAGACACGACGCCAACTCGGATTCGACGCCGCCATGTCCAAGCAAGCGGCGCAGGACGTGGATCCATCCAACGTTCTGCACATCTCGTTGGACGACTTGGATGGGGAGGCTCGCCAAAGAATAGAGGAGCGCATTCGAGCGATCACTCAGGAGGTGCTAGATCAATCTTGCACCAAAACGCAACAAGGCGTCATCATCAAGCCTGGGAGCCCGCTCAAGGTAACTTTGATCACATCTCTATGCCTATTCAAAAACTTGTTGCTAGTACGATGGATGAGTCCGTTACCGCCGCCGTGAACAATAAGATTGAATTCGCTATGGAGGCTTGTTTTAATAGGTTGTTTAAAGCGCATGTGAGCGGTAAATCCGGTCCCCTTGCGACCGATTCGCCGCCTACCTCGATGCAGGGGGAGGCCAGCCCCCTGTGAACCACATATTCAGTAAGACCGACGGGGCAACCGCCCAAGGCCTCGGCGAAAGTAGTTCTGCCGCCTCTGTCGGTCTGACCGGCCCTACAGCCGGTCTGACCGGCCCTCACTACGTTGGTCTGACCGGCCCTACGACCGGTCCGACCGACCCATCGTATCTCGGTCTGATCGGCCCGACGGCCGGTCTGACCGGAACACAATATGGCCGGTCTGATCGGTTCACCTTACGTCGGTATGACCGGCTCGCCATACATCGGTCAGGCCAGCCGTTAGGCCGGCCCGCACTCATACTACACCGGTCTGACCGGCGGCTATATGGCCGGTCAGACAGCGCCTTACTTAGCCGGTCAGACCGGGCCCATGGCCGGTCAGACCGACGCTCTAGTGCCAGTGCAGGAGGTAGATCCCATCACGGTCAACTCGGTTCTATACCACGTTCCTGCTCACGACTCCCCTGTGGTCACTGTTCATGCACCAATTCCCCCGTATGTCCCCAAACAATACAATGATCCTAATAGGGGATATCCGCGCGACACGAGGGATGGCCAATATGACAATATTGCGCCACAACAACCACGCTTTAGGCCGCCGGTCGTGCCCGACCCGCCTAGGCCTGAAAATATGGAGGAACAAATCAGGAATATCATTAGAGAGTCGTTTGGAATTGAGCCCAGGAATCGTGCTAAGGTTTACCAAAAGCCGTATCCTGACTACTTCAATAATATCTCATATCCTCGTGGTTATAGAGTCCCTGAATTCACCAAATTCAGTGGAGATGGTAATAGGACCACATGGGAGCATATCGGCCAATTTTTAGTGCAATGTGGGGAGGCTAGTACTTTGGATGCTTTTAAATTGCGCCTATTCTCTTTGTCTTTATCCGGTACTGCTTTTACTTGGTTTACATCTTTACCAGCTAAATCTATTCATACTTGGGCTCAGTTAGAACAGAAGTTTCATGATTACTCTTATACTAGTGAGACTGAGCTTAGACTCTGTGACTTGACATCGGTTAGGCAAAAATATAATGAGTCTGTTGCCGATTATATTAAAAGATTTAGAGATGCTAGAAACCAATGTTTTAGCTTGAGTATAACCGAGAGAGACTTGGCCGACCTCGCTTTCAATGGGTTGCTTACTACCATTAAAGAAAGGTTAGATGGCCAACAATTTCTTGATGTTAGTCAAGTAATGCAGAAGGCTCTGGCTCAGGAAAGCTGAGTCAGAGATGCTAAAAAGTTTGTTAGGCCTAGCGATAAGAAACCTCATGTTAGCATGATCGACTGTCCTACTAGTGATTCTGAGTCTGATGAGGACGATCATGACATATATGTCGCTGAGTGGTCTTGGACAAATAAGAACAAACCCTTCGTTTGTTCTAACTTGACGCCGACTCCTCGCAAGGATCGGCAGAGTGAGATTAAGTACAGTTTCGATGTGGCCAAATATGATAGGATTTTTGACTATCTTCTGCAGGAAAAACAGATCAAATTACCTAAAGGCCACATCATACCCTATTTTTGACTATCTTCTGCAGGAAAAACAGATCAAATTACCTAAAGGCCACATCATACCCTCATTAGAAGAATTGAAGCGCCGTTCTTATTGTAAATGGCACGATTCTTTTTCGCATTCTACTAATGAGTGTAATATTTTTTGTCAACAGGTTCAATCGGCCGTAGAGAAAGGACGGTTGAAATTCACCGAGGGCCCGAAGATGAAGTTGGACAGCGATCCTTTCCCGGTGAATACCATCGATCTTGATGGCAAGAAGGTGTTGATTCGGCCGGAGCAAGCCGAATCGGCTAAGGGAAAGGAAGTTGTCATTGGGGAGCCTAGGCCCAAGATGTTTGTGCTAAAGAGCCCAGAGGTTGGGACATGGAAGGAGAATAAGGCCAAGGCGTCTATGTCGAGGAAGCCCCACAAGCCCAAGGTGACCTTCGCCATGCTCCTTGACAAGTACAAGAGGAAGAGCGCCGAGAAGGAGCATGCCAAGGGAAAGAGACCAAGATCGCCCCCTAAGGAGCGATTTGGTTCTTCGTCAAAGGTTTTGGAGCCGCCATTCCCGTATTGTCCTCAAGTCATGCCATGGGGACCGTGCCCGATGCCGCCTCCAGGTTATCCATTCCCTTACTTTATGCCTTGGGGGGCACCCCCGCCTATGTACAACATACCTCCAATGCAGGGTCACCAAGGATGGAGAGGGGAGAGGAGATCGCCGCGAGGGCATGCGTCCACTGCTAGTGGAAGCTGGTTCCTCACAAAGGACCGGTTTGATGACGAAAAGAGGGCATACAAGCGCGCCAAGCCCGAGGAGAGGACTTCAGAGGCGATCACTATCAAGATAGGATTGTACGATGTGCCGGTACCATCTGGCATGGAGGCTAAGTTGATATTTGGCCCCCGAACCGAAGCCGCGAAGGATGCCGCGTAGAGAACAGCCGACCGACGACCGGCCGGTCGACCGCAGCTCGAGCCGGTCCGACCGAGCCTTCCTCGGTCGGTCCGACCGCCAGCCGTCAGAGCGGTCGACCGCACCATCTCGGTCGGCCCCGACTGCGGTGCTGGGCGGTCGACCGTGCCATCTCGGCCTGGCTCCGATACTCGCTCCTGGCCTCGACTGTGCCAGCTCGCCGGTCTGACCGAAGATAAAGTACCGGTCTGACCGTCGTTCCAGTAAGAAGGGTACCAGGGCAGTTTCCTCCTCGGGTAAAGGTAACGGGGGACATTATTTGCCTCCTAGAACAGAGCCGAATCTAAGATGGATGCCTAAGATTTGACGGCTACCCAGAAGAGGAGGTTGCAGCGCCTTCGCGCTTCTGAGTTGAAAGAGAAGGAAGCCGAAGAGAGGAGAGACAGGGAGTTTGATGAGTTACGACCACCGCCTGCGAAGGAGTGGAAGCGTAAGTCATCAATTGCTGAGAAGTCGGTAGTTGTTCAAAAGGATGAACAACCGGCTGTGGAGGCATCGTCCGGCGAGAACATGGATATCAACATGGTTTGCATGTTGCCCATGGAGTTTTGCACCATGGATGAGGCCGAGGTTGCTCAAATGTCACTAGATCCGAAGGATGCGGTCTTCGAGAAGCCCGACGAGTCCAACCGTCATATGAAGCCTCTCTATTTGAAGGGCCACATTGATGGGAAGCCGTTCTCGAGGATGCTAGTGGATGCAGGCGCGGCGGTGAACCTGATGCCTTACTCCCTCTTCAAGAAGTTGGGTCGCGAAAAGGCGGAGCTGAAGAAGACCAACATGCTTCTCAACGGCTTCAACGGCGAGTCAACAGAGGCAAAGGGGATCTTGTCCGTGGAGCTTATGGTGGGGAGCAAGACGTTGCCTACCGCCTTCTTCATCGTCGATGTACAAGGTAACTATAGTGTCATCTTGGGGCGGTGTTGGATTCATGCCAACTGTTGTGTCCCATCTACTTTACATCAGTGCCTAGTACAATGGGATATTGATGAGGTTGAGGTAGTTCAGGCAGATACATCGGCTGAGGTTGCCATGGCCGATGTTTCTGTGGGATGGAAACATGGAGACATGCAGTGCTTATCAGGGCTAGATCTTTCTAGTTTTGATTTTATTAGTGTTTCCAAAGATGGCTTTGTACCCATTTCTGTAAAGCCGGCTAGTTTAGCACGGCTTGGTGACATTACTTTGTATGATGAATAAAACAACCAATTTGGAATGGTTACAAAAAAGAGTTCAAGAATATCGGTCAACAAAGAACGATATTGGAGAAACTATAGAGGATTTTGACGAGGTAGAGAAGCTCGGTCAAGGGTTCACATCAGCCGACCCATTAGAAGAAATAGACATAGGAGATGGGAGCATACCAAGACCGACCTTCATAAATAAAATATGCGAGCCGGTCATAGAGTTAAGATGATCGCGCTGCTTAGAGAATATAGTGATTGCTTTGCATGGGAGTACCATGAAATGCCTGGACTTAGCCGTGATCTTGTTGAGCATCGGCTTCCGATAAAGCCAGGATTTAGGCCTTATAAACAACCTCCTCGTCGGTTTAACCCACTTATATATGATCGTGTCAAAGAAGAGATAGACCGATTATTGAGAGCAGGGTTTACTAGGCCGTGCCGGTATGCGGAATGGGTGTCTAACATAGTACCGGTAGAAAAGAAGGGGAGCGGCAAAATTAGGGTTTGCATAGATTTTAGAGACTTAAATAAAGCCACTCCTAAAGATGAATATCCTATGCCTATAGCCGACATGCTAATAAATGATGCCTCAGGTCATAGAGTGATTAGTTTTTTAGATGGCAATGCCGGCTACAACCAAATTTTCATGGCAGAGGAGGATATCTATAAGACAGCCTTTAGATGTCCAGGATTTTGTCGGGCTTTGAGTGGGTAGTCATGACATTCGGGTTAAAGAATGCTGGCGCCACATATCAAAGAGCGATGAACCTAATTTTCCATGATTTGTTAGGTTTTATTCTAGAAATCTACATTGATGATATTGTGGTCAAATCGGATGATATGGATGGACATATGGCCAATTTGATGTTAGCCTTTGAGAGGATGCGTCGGTATGGTTTGAAGATGAACCCACTCAAGTGTGCCTTCGGTGTGTCGACGGGAAAATTTTTAGGGTTCATGGTGCATGAGAGAGGAATTGAAATCGATCCTAAGAAAGTTGAGAAGATTCAAGACTTCAAAGCGCCAGCATGCAAGAGAGAAGTTCAGAGGTTGCTAGGTAAAGTAAACTATTTGAGAAGATTCATATCTAACCTAGCAGGTAAAATCGATGCTTTTGTGCCTATTGTACGCTTGAAGAAAGAAGCCGATTTTACTTGGGGGTAGCACAACAGGAGGCATTTGAAGGTTTGAAAAAATATTTATCTACTCCGCCCGTGGTGCGAGCTCCTAAAGCCGGAATTGTTTGTACGTATATTCTAAGACAAAGTTATTGGAGCCGTTTTGACACAAGAGGAAGGTGGCAAGGAGTACATAATTACTTATTTAAGTCGTCGTCTTCTGGATGCCAAAACGAGGTATGTATTTGTAGAGAGGCTTTGTCTTTGCTTGTACTATGCTTGTACCAAGTTGCGTCATTATTTATTATCAGGTACATGCATAGTTACTTGTCAGACCGATGTTGTTAAGCACATGTTGCAAAGGCCAATTCTAAGTGGTAGAATTGGCAAATGGGCGTATACATTGATTGAATATGATTTGGCCTATGAATCATTGAAATCTATGAAGGGCCAGATTGTAGCGGACTTTATAGTAGATCATCATGTAGACGTTGAGTATGGAGATGAAGTCTGTTTAGTCAGTGTTACACCTTGGAAAGTTTATTTTGATGGCTCTTCGTGTAAGGAGGGTCAAGGCATAGGTGTAGTTTTGGTTTCGCCCAATGGTCAATGCTTTGAAGCATCGGTGCGTTTAGAATATTATTGTACAAATAATCAAGCCGAATACAATGCTTTGTTATTCGGTTTACAAGTAATGGAGATCGTTGGAGCTACACACGTAGAAGCGTTCAGTGATTCAGAATTGGTGATGCAACAAGTTGTCGGGATCTACAAGTGCTTCGACGTATCATTGAACAGGTATTTAGATCAATGCCTAGATATTATTACCAGTTTCGATGAATTTACTATTAAGCATATTGCTAGGAATGAAAATTCTAGGGCAAATGACTTAGCTCAACAAGCATCTGGTTATAGCATCAAAAGAGGTTTATTTTGCATATTAGATCAACTGGTGCTTGATTATAATTTTTTGGGTGAAATTGGCAAAGAGGAAGACCGTAGGCGGTCTGACCGGCGCACTGTCGCCGGTCTGACCGTGGATGGCATCCGGTCTGACCGGCGCTCTGTTGTCGGTCTGACCGCGGTTGGTTTCTGGTCTGACCGGCGTTGCCTGGCCGGTCAGACCGACTTCACAAAAGATGTTGGGGGCACAATCTTTTTTATACAAAGGCCGAATTAGGTGGAAATTCGGATGTGTGTGCCCTGGAAACAGTAAATGATTGGTGAGTTCCTTTGATGAGCTATTTGAAAGATCCTAGTCTTAGGGTTGATTGGAAAATTCGGCGGCAAGCGTATAAATATACTTTGCTTGATGAAAAGCTATACCGCCAAAATATAGATGGTGTGTTATTAAAATGTTTAGATACCGATCAATCTAAGGTTGCTATGGGTGAAGTTCACGAGGGAATTTGCGGGACTCATCAACCGGCCCATAAAATGAACTGGTTGCTTAGAAGGGCAGGGTTCTATTGGCCGAGAATGATTGAGGATTGCTTCAAATACTATAAAGGTTGTGAAGCTTGTCAACAGTTCGGCAATGTCCAATTGGCACCGGCTTCGGTGTTAAATCCTATAATTAAGCCATGGCCGTTCCGGGGGTGGGCTTTAGATTTTGTTGGTCAGATTTATCCTCCGTCTTCAAAGGGGCATCGGTTCATGCTAGTTGCGACGGATTACTTCACTAAATGGGCCGAAGCCGTGCTCAGGAATATGACGCATAAGGAGGTAATTGATTTTATTCTGAAGCATATTATCCATAGGTTCGGCATTCCTCAAACATTAACTACAGATCAAGGAGCTTCTTTTATGTCTAAAGAAGTGAAGAATATGGTCGAATCTTATGAAATTAAGTTGTTGAGTTCGTCTCCTTACTACGCTCAGGCTAATGGACAAGTCGAGTCTAGTAATAAGATATTGTTGAAGCTAATCAAAAAGAAGGTCAAGGAACATCCGAGAAGGTGGCATGAGGTGCTCTCTGAAGCTTTATGGGCACACAGGATATCTAAGCATGGTGCCACCAAGGTGACCTCTTTTGAGCTTGTTTATGGACAAGAAGTCGTTTTACCGGTTGAGGTAAATCTTGGCTCTCTTCGATATTTAAAGCAAGACGATTTGTCAGCTGAAGACTACAGGTTTTTGATGGGTGATAACCTTGATGAAGTGGTCGACAAACTTTTGAAGGCTTTGGAAGAAATAGAAAAAGAAAAGAAGAGAGTGGCTAAAGCATACAACAGAAGGGTGAAGACAAAGACGTTCCAAGTAGGAGACCTAGTATGGAATACTATTTTGTCTTTAGGTTCCCGATCTAAAAAATTCGGTAAGTGGTCGCCTAGTTGGGAGGGACCTTATCGGATATATGGAATCGTTCGAGGTAATGCGTATTTCTTGGAGACGCTTCAAGGAGAACGGTTTCAGCGGGCTATCAGCGGTAAATATCTGAAGAAATACTTCCCGAGTATTTGGCAAGATGCTTAGAGAGTTTTGTGGCCGATAATTGAATTATTGTCCCAAGTTTAAAACATGTCTTATGCTTTTAGATTCACGATGTTCATCATAAAAGGCGGGGGCATGTGTTTACACCCAAAATTGGCACATAAGAATCAAAATAGGAAAGATTGCCAATATTTGGAAATTTGCGGTTTCTTCGGAGAGGCGGTCGACCGCCGTGTATAGGCCGGTCGCCGGGCGTGGGGCCGGTCGACCGAAGGCATATGGCCGGTCGGACCGGCAGAGTTCGAAACCTAGACGACTTTGTTGGTATTCGGGTTTCCTTCTTCCATACGGTATATCTCGGGTTTCCAAACATGTTTATCTCGAATTGGACGTGGAGAAGGGCCTGTGGAGGGCAAGACCAACCCCTATATAAGGGCCAAGGCCGGTTCAATTGTAATATCGAAACACACAACATACAATCAATCTATTTGAATCGTTTTCTTTACTTTCAGCCATATTTTTCTACTTTGCCCTAGTTTAGTCTATCTTTGTCGGTTTGCGCTGAAAACCGTCCCCCGCCGCTGCGAGAGTGCGACACTTTTTTGTAAGTTTGTCTTGAAAACTTTTCGTTTGCTCACGAGACGAGTAGTTATCGATCTATCCATCTAAATCGGTTCCGCTAGCCGATTTGATCTACAAAACTCACTTTGTTCTAGTTTTTGCTAGATTGAAGTGGTTGGTGACTCTGTACCAAGAACCACCGCAAGGCTTTAGGTAATTCGATCGTGCTCGTACCTTTTGCCAAAAAAGATGCCAACAAATAGCTATAGTGTTTTCATGTAACACGTATCTTAAATAATGCATGTTTCCATAATTCTTATGTGTTACTTGATTGTGTTACAAGATAATGTTCTGTAGCAGTGTGGTCTCTAAAGTGGACCTGCCCCCTGAAAGTAATAACATGCATTTATTAATTGCTTTTCAAGATTGAAAACTTTCTTATGGCTCCTTTGAAACAATGGATTTTTAAGAAATTTAATCCTATATATTTTTATATGGTTATTTTGATTATAGGAATATCTTTCAAAAAAATCCTATGAAATTCCTTTTGGATTGGCTTAAAATGTAGGAATTTAATTTGAAGGAACTCTAACATGAGCTTCAACTTGTTGAAAAAATCCTTTGTATCTATCTCACATGATTCCTGTGTTTTTCCTATGCTCTATCTAAACAACTATTTTACTATTTTGTTGTTCTCTATATTTTTTCAATCCATAAAATTTGAGGTGTTAGAGCGATTTAATCATGTATTTTTTATCTTCCTATGTTTGAAAATCCCGAGTTCAAGAAAACCATGAGTGTGCCGATATGTAGCGCATAACTTTGTTACCATGGTTTATAACATCAATGCAATGTTATCAAGTACTAAAGATATCAATAAATTACCATAAAAATTAAGTTGCTTTTATATTTAGTTGTTATATTTTCTATCTACTTCATTAAAGAAAAACCTCTTACCTCTAATAAAAATCCCAACATTTGTAGGCGACGGGCAATACCTTTTCTAGAGTTTGAGCAAAACTTACCATGATCGGCCACTGGTATACTCACCCTTCTGTTGCGCGTATATGGATGGTTTAAGTAGCGTAGAAGTTGAGTTTGGGGTCAAACTTATACTCTTAAAAGATCATTTAATTTTTAGTTGAATTTTGGCTATCTAGTTTTATCCAAATGGGCTACCGTAGTTAAGCCATATGTACGAACATTTATACAGATACAGAGTAGTATAATTATGTTCTCTTTAACTACAACAGGGAATAGATGGACCACCAAAGTTAACCGTTTCACTACATGATAACACAACATAAAGTGCAGTTAATTTTATATGAGATCAATATCCTACATTAACCAATTAATTTCTATCTTAAAGTAAATCAGCCAACCATTCTGACCAACACTACCCTCAACACCACCTTTTTTCCTGCAGTTTTCTTACAAACTCATCATGCTGCTTTTTTCAGCTATAGGGAGAGGTGAGGTCCTTCCTAGTGATGGCAATAATACATAATCCTCCGCCGAGTTGTGGGGGCAACAAGATCCTGCTGCCCTCTCTCTCTCTCTCTCTCTCTCTCTCTCTCTCTCTCTCTCTCATGGTCTGTGCAGCAGCTACATTGCCACCATTCCTTAACAATACAGAGCTCATGATTTGAGCCAATAAGTAGAGAATCTTTTGTTGTATAGAACATCTGGGAGCTGGAGAGGCATTTGAGGGAGGGAGGAGGATATCTCTTGATTGTCATCTTCCCCTTCTTACAACCTTCCTCAACTTATGGAGGCCTAACCCATCCACACACTGCAACACCTCTCTCATACTTCTTCAACAACACCCTCCTTCCTTCTACTCTCTCTCTCTCCCCCTCTCTCTCTATCTATCTATCTATCTATCTATCTCTTGACAAAGGAAGAGTTTCCCAAGATCCCTGAATCGATCATCTGGAGAAAGATTGCTGTACTCTCAGATAGCTGCATGCATGAGAGCTTCCTGATCAAGGTGATTTCTCTCTCTCTCTCCCTCTTGAGCCTCTGATTACTCACTCTGATCATCATTTGCAAGGATCCATGCATGGCGATTTCTTCAGAAATTCATTAAATTGTATGAGAGCATCAAGCTTTATTCTTGCAGTTCATTCTTTCGATCCCTTGTGTCACAAGGGAGTTTCTCAGTTCTTCCATCCTAATTTCTAGTGAATCATATATGCTTTTCTTTAATTTTCTGGTGGTTTGTTTTTATTGCAGAGAGGCCTTTATTGTGCATGGGCACAATCCAAGGCACATGCTGCTTTCTTTTGGTCATTTTGAGATATATAAAAAAATGATCAAAGGGATTTGTACTTCACACACATACTGCAAAAAGTGCAATCATGTTTACTTATCACTCACATCTAGTAACTACCTCCTTTCTTGTGTCTTTTTTTTCATACATTTATTTTTCATTCATGAAAAACGTTTTTTTCTTAGCACTTGTTTGCTCAACAATTAGCTATAAATACATTGAATACCAGTTGTACTAATTTTGCAAGGCACCAGCTGCAAACATTAAATCCCTGTGTTGCATGGTCCTTTTCCATCATGCAATTCTCTTGCAGGGCACCAACCCCCACTCTTCATTGAATCTGGCACATGCTGTGCATTTCATGCTAGCTGCACTTGATGCTTCAGTCCACATCCCACTTAGCTAGCGAGTTTCATTCAGAATTATGGGAAACTGAATAAGGCGTCGCAGTCCGAAAACTCAGAACTACTATTCACATATGGATTTTTTTAAAAAAAAAACAAAGCCAGAGAAGAATTTTGTCCATCAATATCATGTGCTCAATTATATATCAAACTCAATACATATATATAGGTACTACTGATCATGGCAAGCCTGCATTTGAACACTGAGGCCGGCCTACATAAATGGACAGAGGGATGAGGCCAAGTTGGCAACATCTTGTGCAGAAAAAGGAGAACAGCAAAAGGAGAGGAAGAGCAAGTAACAAGTCATGCCTATATGATGGGGCCTTGTCCTGCTGCTGCTGCTTGAGGTGAGCACTGTTCCATCTGAAAGCAGCACAGAGCATTAGTGCAATTACCACTGTTTGTTATCCTACCTTACCTTTTATTTTTTGGAGGTACACACACACATCTCTCTCTCTCTATGATTCTCTCTCTCTATGTGAAGAGTATGTCTATGCTACAAGCTGGAGTTTGGTGCATGATGAGAATACAAGGGACATGAGTTGCATGGAGGCCCCATATGTCTTCCTTAATGCCTTGATGCTTTGGGCATTGAACAAAAAAATGCTATGCACACAAGCACAAAACTAACAGGGAAACCCCAACTCCCAGAAAAATCCACTTCTTTTGGATTATTCCCATACTAAAAAAGTTATAGAAGTTATCTTGGATTTACTTATTTATTCTCTTCTCTTCCTTAGGAAAATCTTGATTACCTTATCCTGGATTTCTTCATTGCTTCCTTAAAAAAGATGCTGTTAATGAGGCGAGATCCAACTCTACTACATTTTTTGTCACTAATGTGGCCAGCACCCTGTCTTTGTATTGGATGACGAGTGTGTGTGTGGTTTGGGCACAAGTCACATCAACATACACCATCAACAAAAAGGACCTAGTTAAGCTAAGCTAGAGTTATCCTAATCAAATCAACAGGACCCCTAAAAATCCACCCAAGTGCTTGTTCTATGTGTGACCCTAACTGTGAAGTCATGCTTGCATAAAACACCAAGGAAATGCATACAAAAAACACACCAATAATATGTACACTTTTTCTTATCAGGGATACTCTCTGAAGGTGAAAATCATGGGGCTCACAGAAAGTTAGTAGCTGTGAACAGTGAACAAACACACACACACAATTGAAGGTGTGGTCCTGAAAGCTCCTCTCTTCCCTTGGAGGTATATATATTAGCAAGGCTGATTGTGCCTTTTCTCTAAAGAGAGGAGAAGGGCCACATCTTATTTAGTCCCCCTCACATTTGCCATGAGCTTAAGCTTCAGCTTTTTAGCTGGCAGATCTTAAGGCTTCAGAGTTTCTCTTTAATTCATCAAGGTATGGATCCACTTGAGCATCATACATTGCATCTGTTTTGCCTCGATGGAGCTTTTCTTGAGTTTTAAATGTTTTGACCAATTTATTATTGTTCTAATGATATGCTTTTGCCCCTGTTTTTGATGTTTCTTGGAATCAAGCTGTGTGATTTCGTCGACAATTTCTAGTTTTTTTTGTCGAATACCTGCTTGTTCTGTTCGAGAAATAGTTCTCAAAAATAACAGTCAAACAGCATGCTAGCAGCTTGCTGTTGGAAATACTAGATAAGTAGACAGAAGATAAGAACAGTTTATCTAGTTCTGTTCTGGGATTATTTGTCGACCAAGTTATGGGAAATTTATGCCATGTTATGAAATTCTTGAGGAAATACCCAACTTGGTGATTTTGCTTTTTTTTTGCTGGAAATTAGACGGACCAGAAAGGTTTTTGTCAGTTGAGTAAAGAATAATGTTACTGTTTATGTTCACCCAGATGTAGTTCATTGCAATTGTTTACTGGCAATATTTAGTTATATTGTTTCTTAAGATAATGATGAGTTCAGTCAATTAACCAGAGCATACTTAGCAGGACATCAAGAAGTTCTTCACCATGAAGTACATGAAGCTTGGGACAAAACCTGACACATTCTACACCGAAGAAGCTGTCAGGTAAAAATGTCGTGCATTCGTATTTCCGCTTGTCGTTTCAATGAATATTTGTAATTATTTTGACTTTGTTGCACTACAGGTCTGTACTGTCAGACGTACCTGCCGATCTCATCATACATGTCAACAACACAAAGTATCAGCTACACAAGGTGCTGGTTTTGCTCATTGGTGCAAAATTATCTTTATTACCACTTTTGAACCATTTCCTACATTCCTCAGTGTTGATGAAATTGCATGTCTTTTATTTTTAATGATTTAAGATATACATATTGATCATAGACTTATGTACTAAAAGTAGTATAAGAATTCAATAGTCAAATCAAAATACCTTGGCCACCTAGTCCAATGTGAGGAACATCTCCCCTGAAAAGATTTTGTTCCATACTGAAAGCCAAAGTTGATTGAAAAGATACTCTTGGCCATCAACTCCAGTTGCACCGTTATCTAGGTATTCAAATCTGATAGCCACACTACCTTGCAAATCACTGATTTATTAAGACATTGGACATACATATGAAATATAGAATATGATAGGAGACGCTGAATCAGATCCATCTTTCTCTGATAGTTTATCATGTCACATGTTCCCCTATGCTACATTACATTGTTTAAGCAATATCACAGGCCTAATGATGATGTGAAGTTGTGAACAAAGGCACCTTTGCTAAGTCGCGGCTAGCAATGATTAGCACACATCAAAGCCTAAATGATGCCCTCATACCAACTCTATCTTTGCTTAGTCATCCTTTCTGAAATGACGAACCGACATTGGTTTAGGTTCATAGGCCCGAAGATCTGCTTTGCCAAGATTGTCATGGTACAAGCATCAAAAGAGGCATTAAAAATTGCTTGCAATGCCCTTTTCTGATCCACGCCTCAAAAGCTTCTTCTGAACTTCACAAAAACCCTGTTAGGAAAGTTGTGGGAATAGAATGCAAAGTTCTCTTTTAGTTCAGTCTCGTGAATGCCACTGATGGAAGTAGTTAAATGGAAAAGATCTAAAGTGATCAAGTGGTAAAATTTTGATGTTTTTTAAATAAAACTGAAGGTTAAGCTGTTTTTTGAAATGGCTATGTTCTTGCTTCAGATCTTCTCATGATTCATGTTTTTGAAACATTATAGGACAAATGTACAAACACTGGCTTACTGTTTTATGCTTCCATGACCAAGCTTCTGATTCAATTATGTGCATTTTGCATGGACATTAAGAAGATAAAGCTGAGAAGAGAAACTATTTTTGCATGGACAGAAGTGTTTCAGCATTTATGCTTTCATAAAAAGGATTTTGCTCTGAATGCAGAGTCCCTAAATTCTGTTCCCACTGAAAATGTTGCTACAGAAGGCACCGGTTGCAATCTCGCATTATCAAGTATGCAAGCAATTATCTAGACCGCTTGGCCTTCTATAAAAATGAATAGAGAACGATGAAAAGTGGAAGTGCTCTTGCTAATTTCAGTTTCCTATTTGCATCTATTTCCGGTTAAAAACTAGAACAATTTCCTGTAGGCAATTTCAGTACCAACACAGAAGCCCAGAGCAAAATAAGAGTGATGTGAAACAAAATAAGAATTCTGATATCACATCCCTCTTTTAGATAAATTAAAGTTAAAAGAAAATAAACATAGTTTAAGGACATAAATCTGGTAGTAACAATTAGGTTGGCAGGTGTAAGTTTTGCCATGTCATAGCAAAACTGCATCTGCGCTGCCTACAGTTCTTCAGATTGGAATTGGATACTTGTTTTGCTGCCAATCCAAAGTCCACATCTCCAGCAAAGGTGAAAATTTATCACGCATTAAAAACAGAGATATGCTGATTTTGGCACATAACTAGAGGGTTTCAATTGAGGGAAATGAAGAACAGAAATGCAAAATTAGGAAGAAACAAATAGGCCAGAAAAATGAAAATTTGGTGAGTTTTTCTGTTTTCCAATGGCCAACCTGTTGATTGATTTCAGGTGTTTTTACCCTGTAGTTCCCCCTCCTCCTCAAGTGCGGCCTCCTGCAGCGCCTCTGCTCCGACACCGACGACGACGAGGCGATCCCCGTGCCGGTGGCGCTGCACGACATCCCCGGCGGCGAGGAGGCGTTCGAGCTGTGCGCTAAGTTCTGCTACGGGATCTCCATCAACATCGGCGCCGGCAACTTCGTGCCGGCGGCGCTGGCGGCGAGGTTCCTCCGGATGACGGAAGCCGTCGCCAAGGGGAACCTCGTCGCCAAGCTTGACTCCTTCTTCGACTCGTGCATCCTCCAAGGGTGGAAGGACCCCATCGCCGCCCTCATGGCCGCGTGGAGGATCTCCGGCTGGTCGGAGAGCCGCATCGTCCAGCCCTGCATCGACGCCATCGTCGAGAAGATCCTCATGCCCCCATCAAAGGTAAGAGACTCCGCTGTCCTCTCTTTCTTTTTTTTGGGGGGGTAGTCGACTGCTTTTTCCTTTCGCGCCAAATTTTTGAAAGCCAACCGGCGTTTCTTTCTTCTTTTTTCTTTAATATTTTTTTTATTTTAGACGTACATACATCACTACGCAGGTAACATCCTGCTCACACACATCCATGAATATGTTCCTTAGCATATGAGACAGAATCCAGCGAAACATTCCTAATCTTATTAAAAAAATTTAAAAGTTTATCTTTAAATTTAAATCTTAGTGAGTGAACTGAAGTCGTGCGTCTACTAGTGCTTCCTTATTTTCTTTCTTGATTTTGGCACGACAGCAGTTGATAAACCGCAGATACAGCATCCTTACCGATGAAAACCAGTGAAATTTACACAAATTTTGCCAAAAGATTTAGAACAAATATGATTTTATCGAGTGGTTTTAAATGCGAATCGGTTTAATAAAAGCCGATAACCGAGCTGTTATCATCGCATTTTGAAACCCCAAGTATGACCTGATTCACAACAGCCGAACCTGGTTTGATTTCTTTTGAGTTGAGATATGAACCGAATTTAGCTCGTATTTTGACGAAATTTCTGTAAAAAACATATGTGTTGTGCAGGTGACGTGGTCGTACACATACACGAGGCCGGGGTACGCGAAGAAGGCCCACCAGTCAGTGCCAAAGGACTGGTGGACGGAGGACGTGTCGGAGCTGGACATCGACGTGTTCCGCTCCGTCATCTCCACCGTCCGCGCCGCCCGCCTCCTCCCGCCGCCGCTCATCGGCGAGGCGCTCCACGTCTACGCCTGCAAGCACCTACCGGACCCGCTCAAGCACGCCGCGACCACCGCCAACGGCGGCCTGCACGGGCAGAGCTCGGCGGCGGCGGAGGAGACTGTGGCGGCGAAGCAGCGGCGCGTGCTGGAGACCATCGTCACCATGATCCCCGGCGACGCGGGCGCGGTCACCGGACGGTTCCTGCTCCGGCTGCTCCGTGTGGCGAACTACGTCGGCGCGTCGTCGTCGACGCGTGCGCAGCTGATCCGGCAGGCCGGGGCGCAGCTCGACGAGGCGAAGGCGACGGACCTGCTCGTCCCGATGCCGTCGGACCTGCAGGCCTACGACATCGGCGCCGCGGAGGCCGTGCTCGAGAACTTCCTGACGCAGTTCCAGCGGCCGGCGGCGCCCGAAGAGCGCCGGCGGATGAGCGCCGCCATGGAGAAGGTGGCCAGGACGTTCGACGAGTACCTCCGGACCATCGCGCTCGACGGCAACTTCCCCGTCGGCAAGTTCGTCGACCTCGCCGAGTGCTTGCCGGACATTGCCCGGAGCGACCACGACGGCCTCTATCACGCCATTGACACCTATCTGAAGGTCAGAAAATTAATCACATCATCAAAATACCAATGAATTATTTGATCATTCGAGCTGATCAACATCAACAATGGCGTGCGCGCGCGCGTGCAGGAGCACCCGGAGCTGAGCAAGGCAGACAAGAAGCGGCTATGCCGGATGATCGACTGCCGGAAGCTGTCGCCGGACGTGCGGGCGCAGGCGATATCCAACGACCGGATGCCGCTGCGCACCATCGTGCAGCTGCTCTTCGTCGAGCAGGAGAGGGCCATGGGCGGCGGCGGCGCAAGCGGCAGCAACAGCGCCGTCGCGCCCGACGCCATCGCCATGCTCGCCGCAAGAAACAAGGAGAAGGAGGACGAGCCGCCGGCGCCGGCCGCCGACCACAAGTCGGACGTGCACCGGCCGCGCGGGGACCACGGCGAGCGCACCAGGGCGGACGGCGCGGCGATGACGAGGTCGCTCTCGGCGTCCACCACCAAGACGGCCGGCGCCGCGGCGGCGCCGAAGCCGGCGGAGAGTAGGGGGAGCAGGATGAGGAACAAGTAATCAACGGTGGTTGCCCATGATTGCTGAAGGATGAGATTCTTGTTTCTTCTGATCCCTTGCTTGAAATTTGTTGATACTTGCGATTCTTGATTTTTTTTTTGTTATTTTTATTTTCTTCTTCATTTTTTATTTCAGTGCATCCCATTTTTGGTGGGAGATGTGAGGGGCATCATTGTTGAAAGAGGGAAGAGAGAGAGGGGTAGATTTTGTAATTAAATGGGTGGGGGATAATAAGTGGCTATAATCATACGATCTAGCATAGCTCATGAATCAAGAAAATGTTCATCTTCATCATTCATTCCACATATGTATCGCTGTTACCTTCATCCAAATATTTCCTTGTGCTCTTTGGACTTAGAGGATAATATATATCTTAATATGTTCTCTAACAAATTTAAAGATTACTATGATATAATTATTCAACAACTGAACTTAAGATTATCATATTTATATCCATAACAACTTTAGTTTTACTGAGGAGTGGATAATATTCTATTTCATCCGTTATAAATATAACAACTTCTAGCATTTAAAATTTGTTCTAAGTTCTTTATCTACATTTTTTCTCAACAAATCACAATCTTTCATCGTTCAAATTCTTCACCTACTTTCTACTCTCAACTAATCACAATCTTCATACATTTAATTTTACATAAGTGCTACTTGTGATATCCTCCCAAGTCACAATAGTTCCTATAGCTTTCATTGATCACCATGAAGGTGTGAAAAATTGAAGATTCAATACCTTGGTTCATCTTAATTTTATTGAGTAAATTTTATATTGGGTCTGACCAAGATTTCATATTGAACTAGGTTAAACCGGTGTTTTCACTTAGCACCGCACATCTTTATATAAGTTTTCGGTTGGGGCTAGGGATGAGCATACCAAGGGATTATGTGAGAGAATTTCGTATCATTTACACAGTATATACAAAACATGGTATGTTTTCTTCGTTCTTTTTAGTGTGAGCGGTATCTAATTAACTAGTTCTATTTTCTAATTAATTTTTATTCATTTGCTCCTCTGCATAGATCAATGCGTGCCCCTTAAAAACATGTTCACATCACTTGCGTTGTCTCCAGAAACTTCCTTTGTTATGCTCAATCCTAACCCAAAGTGCCAACTAGTGCAAACATACATGGTATTAAGTGAAAAATGTTGATTTGACCATTGTCTATTGTGAAATTTACATTTCCCCACAAAAAACAGGGGGGAAAACCGGTTGGTTAAAAAACCACAAGCTTTAGGCAACTAGTATGGGTCTGTTGGAATACACGGGTATACTAGTCTCCTTAAGAACAAATTTCTCCTTAAGATCAAAGATTTTTCCGTAATCTTTGGTTGAGTAAATCATGTCACAATTTTCTTGGCAAATTGTAAGCCACGTAGCGGTGGACGACAAATAGAGAACCACAAGTTCGGCAAAAAAAAATGTGTATATGAGAAGTGGGGCAGGGAGCTCAGCCAAAGAAAGTATAGCAAAATGTATAGCACTTGAAAATGCCATATACATTTGATTTATCACACTTTTTTCCCCTTAAAGGAACCCATTCTCATTAATGAAAAAAAAACACTATATCATGTCGGCATTCAACAATATACAGTTACTGGTTCCATCTTTCATGGCAAAACCGGTACAAGCGAAAACAATGGGCTTAAAATTCCCCCAAATCAACCCCGCCTATGATACAATATATCCAGATCATCAGAGTGACTCATCAAAACTCCTTCACAACAGTGAAAAGAACAACATACCCTCATTTCCCTCGCAAAACTGGCCTCAGTGTCAAAAGCAATGCTTTGCCGTTCCCAACCATAAACCGAAAAACACGAGCTGCTATTATACGCTAATGTATCCAACTTCATATCTAAAATACACTTCTCATTTGTTAGTCCCTATGAATGCTTCCGATGTTTTCTAGAAATAACATCACCTCTTACCGTACTTCTTGTTTCAATAATTCTGGACGCAAAGCAGATGAAACCGATGATTGCCAATGCATAGAGCGCCCTATAAGGAGCCAGTGCCATTGAGCTAACAAATGAATGATATCCAGCTACAAGGTAGAGAAAGCTTAGTCCAACATCGCGCCCTCTCCTTCCAGGTAGCTTGAAAGATATACAGCTCAAGTTTGGTGGTGATCCAAAAAGTCCATGCAGAATAGTGCCAACACAAAGTACTGAATCCACAAACCATGGAAAATTTTGACCCATTCCGATTCTCTGCAGAAAAATAATATGATGTGATTTAAATCACATTCAATAAGCAGCACAGCATAATTTGCTGAGCTGCGCGCATCCTATGAATGATTTAATAGAATGTAGGAAGAACCAAAGGACAGATCAACAAAAAATATACTAGTTCACAGATCAACAATTGGCAAGGTTTGATGCAGCGATGTTAAGAGTGCATTGATTTCATTGGGGATATCCTGTAGCAGCTGTAATCTGGAAAACTCTACACTACTCAATTTAGGGTGTGTTTGAATGGAAGGAGAAGATACACAAAACGAGGTGAGCTATTAGCGTATAATTAATTATTACATATAATTAATTAAGTATTAGTTGTTTTAAACTTGGAAATGGATTAATATGATTTTTAAGCAACTTTCATATTAAGTATTAGCAGTTCAAGAAGTGTGCATGTGAAAAACGAGGGAAATTTTCTCTCTTTCAGTCTCACTCAATCGCAGCCTTAGAGCCCATAAATCCAATCAAAGCCTGATCTTAACTACAGGTGGCAAATTGCAATCAGTTAACGAGCTCTACCAATCAACATCATATTTCTAACCACAAAGATCTTATTTTTAGGACATTTATGCCATATCAAGGCCTTCCAGTTCCTGACAAAATGAATTGATTCTAAATGCATTGCATTTCTATTCCAAACAAGTCAAAAACACATTATTCTAAAATATTCTTAAATAGATGAGACAAATTTCACCCTAAGTACTTTGTTAAATTTTGGTCGCATGGCTGAAGTGCCATGGGAGCAGCGTAGTTGCTTTTTGCTATAGTAATGAGTCAAAAAATCACTGGCTCATCAATAATGTTAGTCCTGGAAATGGTAAACCATACTGTCTACAGTCTATCTTGCATATCTTGCCAAAACACATGTATGCAATAAGATTGCTATTTTCAATCTAGATAGCCTACTCATGCATATAGGCAAACTGATTTGAGAAAGACTGGATAATGGCTTTAGCTCCATTGAGATGACCGACAAAATCAGTATGAGGAGCATATTTTACATACATCAGTCCACATTGGCAGGGCAAAAATTAATAAAAACTAGAATAACTAGGAATTTACCAAATGATATTCAGGTGTGTAAGAACAACAAACCTGTAGCCAAGCAACAAGAGAAGGTGCAAACATTAGAGTGGCAAGAAGGTGCAAGATCATGATCCCATGCCGACAGTCGAACACTTCCAGTTGGCAGTCAGTAAAACTTTTAACGGATGTTGGGCTATCATCCATCGGCAGAAGTTGCTCCAGGCCATCTTGTTTATTTTCGGGCAGAATAATATTATCACCCATGGATTTATACAAATCCTTTTTCTGAGTGATACTGCGAAATGAAGCTGCTAAGAAACTGTCACAAGACAAAACATTAGTGTAGTAGTTGAATGATTGCACTTATGTACGAAAAAGATGTACATGAGCATCCGTTTGTATATTCAAGATACTACTGAGAAATGTGAGAAATTCCTATATTCTTATAAACATGCAATTGCAAAAGGCACAGGGAAAAAATATCTATAGAGGATTTTAGTAACAATAACATGTGAAATATCAGTAGAATAAAATTGTACCTGCAAAGGGTTGAGTGTGCATGGAAGGCATGTGAGAGAAGTAATACACCAAGACCAATTGCTGGATGAACTAAGCAGACAAGTGGTATTGTAGCAAATGCTACAATTATACTTGGATTGTTTTTAATCATCTGCACAATCTTTTCCGAGGGGCACGTCAGCTACTGTCTGAATATGGTACAAGAAAACTAAACCATGTATGAAGGTCTTGATATAATCTTTACTTTCAGAAGCAATTTACCTTTAGTGACTGAAATGGTAATGAGAGAGTGAGGAAGTGGCGAACAATCATTGATTGAGTACTATCTTCCCATGATTGCCAGCTGTAGATCATACAAAATAACAACAGAAAAATAATATTTGGTCAGTTTAACCACAGATTAGTTTCACAAACTATATACATGTATTTTTAATTTGATACTAGCGTATCACTTATGAAGAATTAATAAAGCAAAACATGGGTTCCACAAAATGTTTCTAAAGTTCATTTCATGAAAAACATCTTTTTAAAAGATTACCACCATGGAAAAGAAGAATGAATTGGTTCTAAATAGGCATGTATTCCCTCAATTTCACTACGAGTAGTATTTATTGACACCGCACACATTGACCAAGTTAGCACTAATCTAGGCAACTGTTGATGACAAATTACCATATATACCCCTAATAATAAATGATATACCAACAAGTTAACATCTCACATATTATTGAAGGAGCAGTCTGTAAAGTGCCAATAACTACATGCAAAAGTCTAGTTTTTGTCCCTTGACTACTGCCTTAGTCTAACTTTCATCCCTCGACTACAATACCGGACAACTCACATCCCTCATCTCTCAAAACCAGTTATTTCCCGTCCCTTGCCACCTACCCTGGTTTTGGCCACGTGGAAATATTACTCACCAATTACTGGGGTGGAATGATGCTGAATCAGCCAGGTCTGTTAAGCTCTGCACCATGCCCCCCTTTCTCTCTCTCCCTTCTCTATCATGCTCTGTCCCTCTCCTGTTCTAGTTATCCAAATTCCCCATTTTCCATCCCGCATCTAGTGAGCTCCCACCATCCATGGCAAGCTCCTTGAGCTCAAGGTCCCCTCGTTTTAAGGCTGCGGGCTTCTAGTGTCCCTCACCTTCGGGCTTTTGCTTACTAGTTGCTGATTCCATACACACAGGGATTTGGTGCTCTTTGGATTGATTATGATTTCCCTTTTCACCCCTGAAATTGAAGCCTGGTGGTTGCAAGGAAAATGTTGGTATCTGCATTGCTTGTGTTCTGCTGTTTCTTGCTGATTTGTTGATTGTGTTCCTCCCGAGCATTAAAAAAAAAGCTGAAGCACTAAGCTTTTGTTCTGCCTCCACATCCCTCACTTGGTCGTGGGCATCAGCCACACATCATTTGGGCAAGATATGGACACCGTAGTATTGGGGATTTGAGCTAGGGATTTGGAGATCTGACCAATGGTTACTAGGTTAGGGCTGGGGGCAGGAGCAAGAACGGGAGGCATACAGAAGTAGAGAAAGAGTAAGAGAGTGGTCAGTACTGATTGAGCATGATTTAATCCCAATCATTTCTGATTAACGTGTCCATGTGGCCAAAACCAGGTTCAAAGGAGATGAAGGATGGACATGGACCGGTTTTGAGAGATGAGGGACGTAAGTCATCCAGTTTTGTAGTTGAGGGAAGAAAGTTAGACCATGGCAATCGTTGAGGGATCAAAACTAGACCTTTTCCTAACTACATCTCAATTTCCTCACCTAGTCAACTCACAAACAATTTGAAACGGCACTTCACAAGAAACAAAAAAGACAAGCATAGCGAAATAGGGAACTTTAAACAAGCAATGATGATAGGCCCATCAGAAGACTAAAATCTACTTGAAATAATGCACATTTCCCAATTGGACCATACAATGCCCCTAGTTATAAGGCAGACTACAATCCATTTACTTTAACAGCATTAAAGGGCATGTACTGGAAATATTGCAATAGTTGCACACATGATTTCAGCAATGGACTTAATAGTGTCAAAACAAGCATCCTGCGACAATTGACTTTTAGGAAATTATTGTGGGATGGAGAAGTAGAACCTACTCCTTTGCCCAACAATCCTAGGAAATTAAAATGTTCATCTTTGTGTTGTTCATAAATGTTCTTGAAGTTAATTGAAAACACCAATAAGACAATAAAACCAACAGCAATACTAATTCAGGACACATGAATCAGCACACTGCACAACAGAAGTGTCAAAAGGATGATGCGGAGGACTGCTATATTGTTACCCGACAACAATCATCAAAATAAAGGTAATGTATTTAAGTTAGAAGGAACTCCAATGATCATCAAATGGACCATCTCCATCACAAAGATAAATAGCATTTTAAGATTCCTAGGTATTTCACAGTACCAGTCAAATCGTCAGTGACTGCATCCTACACATAAAAAACATTTTTCAATAAAAAAAGGGTACATAGTGTACTAACCGCCTCTTGATGAAGACATGAAGAATGGCAGCGACATAAAGAATCAATTTTGAACTTAGTATCAATAAAATTGCGCAGCCATTAGCAACTATGTAGCACATCATGGTAACTAGCAGGAAGGTTCCAAATGGAGGATTTTGCTCTCTGGTGAAAACAAGAAAGGCAAGAAAAAGAAGAACTGGTATGAAGCAAAGGATGAATGCTCTAGGCAGCCTCAGATTAGACTCTATAGCTGACAAAATAGACGGCACAGAAGAATCATGTTCCCATGCTGATGATTGCCGCATCAGGCCAAAAAAAATTACAGCAATCATGAAACCAAGAATCTGCAAAATGTAAAATGAAACAGTTTGATAAGTTATCTGGCCAAACAATTCATGTAAATAAGCAGACATTCACGTGAACATGACATCCTCTGGATATGAATCAAATTCAGCAATAGGGACAGTGCCATAATTGCGCAAAAAGATTACCTGTGATGAGTACAGCAAAAAGAATCTGCTTGCTGCAGCACTAAGTGAAACACGGAGACTCACTTCATACGAGCAATGTGGATCAGCCTACAATAATAGGAAGCCACCTAATGTAGTAAGTACACAAATTGAGAAAGTATATCTTTAGCTAAAAGTAGATAAAAATAATTGATGGATAACTCAGTGACACTTAGAAAATGGATAATGTGCAAATGGATACCCCAACTTTTCGAATTCCAAATTTTGGAGATAAGATTTTGTATGTCAGTAGTATGTTCACGGCTGGTGGACTTAGTGGCATTGCCAAAAATACAGGCCTATTAGCTGTTAACACTCAAAGGTTCAGACGTGCAGTACTGCAAGCATGAAACATGAAGGCTGGTAGCTTAGTAACTAGGGGACTAGACAGTAGTGATTGATAACCAGAGTGCTCAGCAACTCAAGCATAAAAACTTGTTAGCACATGTAGGAGCAGGAGCAGCATATGCTTCTGGGAGGTGGCAATGGCAGGTGGTACATCCATGCATGGCAGGTAATAAAGTCACAATATGCTGGGATTAAAGCAGTATGCAAAAATCAAAATGACAATTTATAAGTTACGAAAAATATAAGCTGGCATAATAAATGGCTGATCCCTTGCATGCTACAAAACTTTAAGGTGTTCCATGATTTATGTTTTGCAGTCTCCCTGATCACTACTGAGCTTTACATTCATGTCAAAAACTCAATATCGCAGCAGATAAACTTACCAGGACAAGCACAGTAGATCTTTCAGTCCCTTGATGTGACTCCCAAAGGGCAGGTGAAGAATCAACCACTAGAGTCTCAGAATAAATATTTGGAATAATGTGCAGACCTGATACAGGGTCCCAAGCCAAAGCAACAGGTGGGAAGCACCGCAGTTTACAAAGTTCTACAATGGATACCAACATACCAAAAATTATAATGTATTAACAGCGCTGCATGGTTCCTCAAACTGTACGAATTACTGGTAGTCTGGTACAACAAGTATACAAACGGATGTACAGTAAAGACCTTCTATCAGGAGTAGAATGTACACTGTTATTAGTTGTTACTACCACCACCAAATTTCCATCAAAAGGAAAATAGTACAGGCAGTGTTGCCATCAAGAATCTCAGTATATATGCAGAGTTAAAGAGAAGAAACAGCTCACTATTTTTCTCAGCTTCCAATTGGTCACCAGTAGCTTTTACTCCACATCCAGCAGTTTTCAGAGATAATATAACTGGTAGAAGACCAAGGCTCACAGAAAACGACAAGTTTAAAGCCAGTGGGTGGTCCTCCTTCAAAAATATTTCCTAAGATAGAAATTTAAGTTTCAACACATTCCATATCATACAGTTGAGAAACATCATTATCCATATTTTGGCAAGCAAGAATTACTTACTTCAGGAATATAGCTGGATCCAATAATTCGGGCAGCAGAAAGTGCATTCGTCCCTTCCTCTGGATTAAAGAACTGTCCTACTGCCATAGATGCCGCTGGAGGTGGTCTACCTGAAATTGTCTGGATACAGAAGATCAGAATAACATTGACTTTTAACAATTCAGCAGGGAGGGTAAACATTTAGAATATATTTCTGTTGATAAAAGTTTATATCCACGAAACATGACGAAATACTTAACATCCACAAGATGGATATCAATAGAGTTCGCAACCGAATTGTAGAAATGGGCATTAATGCATTGATGTGACAGTGTCCCAATGTACTGGTCACGTGCACAGACAGACAGACTAGTCAAGACAATTGTATATCAAAGTTAGAGAAGATGGTGAATCGATAACTTTCCAAAGAATCCCCTTTGATTTTATTTTTTTATGGCAGTATGGTTTGTCATCACAGCAAACCTTCAATATGAATGAGAACAAGCACGTGGCCAATTCCCATGCAAACACAAAATCCTATATCCTCTTTAAACATTAAAGACCATTTTTTTGCATTACATTGCACATTTCTTCTTGGTACTTCCATAGCCAACAGATGAAAGGGACAATGTAGATGACTGAACAAAAAGATTAATAACCAAAATAATGTTATGAATAGCACTTGTATTCATCTGAGGGCACTAGGCCAAATATATATAGGTACAGTACAGGTACATACACAAATATATAGGTACGTGGCCAACATTACATAAATAGGCCCCTCTAATTTCAAAATTTGTTAATAACTTCTATTCGCCTTATTCTGTTACAATGGATGGATCAACAACATGCAATACACATACATGTTGCTTATCACACAGAAGAACTTTCACCCTTCTGTTATTGAAAGTACATACATGAATATCGATAGTTTTGACAAAACAATTGTAGTTTTTTGAAATTTACCCTAATAAGATTGAATTCTATTTGCATGTGTAGAGAAGTAGAAATGAATATGTTACACAGGAAACATGGAAAAAGATGTCTTATAGGTGAAAGTTGCATATCCAGTTAGAAAGATGTTACATAGGGGACCTTTCAAAAATCATATCGTGCTAGACTAAATGATGCCACTAAAAGGTAGAGAGGGAGTCAACGACTGATATGCACCATGAAAATTAATCCTAATAAAAAAAGAAAATATTATGGCGTTTCCAAAAGCTTGTCTAAGTCATGCCCAAGAATTGCTCACCAATAAAGCAACATACCAATTTGTCATATCCAGGGTGAACATGAAACAGGAGTTCCTGATATTGTTATCATTTAAAGTGGACTATTGTATAAATAAGGCTTGACTGCAACTGATTTCACCAGACACATTTCTGAGAAATTAATTGATGCTGGGCAGGGTGGGTTTAGTATCACAATAGTACAGCAATAGCCTATTTTTGTTCACACTTTTATGTAGCACTGAACTTTATGTTATTATTATTATCAAAAGCAACTAGTTTTCTTATAATAGATTATAATGGAAGGAACTCAAGACACTGTCACCAAAAGGTTGATGTGCATAAAGAAGCACAAGAACACAATTGTTTGCGCAAAAAAATTATAAGAAAACAGGAATGGTACAAGGGAATACCGGTCGAGGTGCCACTGAGATAGTCATGAAGCAGAAACCACTCATTTCTTCTGGACTAAGCAGAAGAAATGCAGTAGGAGGTGGTTGCTCAGTTTGACTCCCAGGTTCAACCTGCTCAAAAGCATAGCATGTAATTATCACAACTATGATGGCAATGTGTAAGACATCAGCACAAATCAACTGTAGTAATGGAGTTAAGTTATGTTATAACTCGTGTTATACTAGCATCATTGAAATCTAAAGAACAAGAAAATTAAAAAAGTTACTCATGCAACAGTTTCTGGATTAAATCTACATAAACATACAAGCAACACTGTGAGCACAGATAAGACGAAGGGAAGGAGGAACTGTACAGTGTGAACAACACAAGATATAAGCACAAACTATAGAAATTTGACTATTAGATCATCTGTGGTCTGTGAATTGAATTACTGCCATTTGCTTTCACAATGTCCTAACATAATTTAGTGAAATAAGATAGAAAATGCCGTTAATAGTTTAAGAAGACAATGGTGTTGGGTCATCAATAGTTTACGCAGAAGACACAGAGAAACTAGTGAACATGAATCAGAGAGTAAGAATGCCAGCAAGCAGGAACACAAGTGGTTCGAAATTATAAATACCTGTTTTGGTGCAGGTCCTGCAGGTATTTGGACCATCTTTGATGTAACTTCCACTATCTTTTTGCTGGCAGGTACTCCATTTTGTTCAGATGAATGATCCTTTTCTGGCCACAAATGAATCCTCACTCCAGAACATGGAGAAAGATTAGTTACAAAAACAAAGTGCCCTCTGCCATTTGATCCCTTCAACAAGAAAAAATAAAGCAGTCAGGCAGCTGCTCCATCCATACTTCTGATGGGATCAATATAAACAGAACTTTATATAAGCTTCCCTAATTAACTTACAACAACATGCAGAAAAACAAGCCACAGGTTATACACCAGTAAGCCAGTTTCACCTACCAGTTTTTTAATATCTAACCATCTTCTCTTGCCATCCATTGCTAAAACAGTAACTGAATTTGACTGAATATGCAGGTCCTTTTCAAGGCCATCACTTGTCCATTGAACAGATGGAGGGCAAGAAAGTGAATCCTTTCGCTGCAAGTCTATGATGAACATACTATGTTACAATGAGATAACAAGAAACACAAGAGATTTCGATGCCATTAAATTTGATAATGCCCTACAACTACCTACATGGGCTAATGTTCTATTAGGTTGAATCATGTATAAAGATTAAAGAAACATACTATTCTAATCATCAAAAGTTGTTGAAGGATATAGAAACTATTAGAAATGAGTCACAATCAAAATTGGACCTTGGCTATTTAGCATGCATTATACTATGTACTAAGATATCTTTGATTATGGTTCTAATCCAGTGCTTCCATTGATTTTTTGAAAAAAAAATCGTTTCATTTAGCATGTCTATACTGCTTTGATCTGAGGGGCATGCAATCACTCATTTGTTAAGTTGTGAAGAGAAGATTAGTTTACTAAATTGTAAGAGAACATGGAGAATTGCTAATTCAATATGCCATGTTTATAAATTTGAATTATCTCAACAGCAGAGCAGAATTTTGCAGGTAGAAAAATTATTTCATGAGAAATGAAATATATGCTCTTTCAATATATTCAAAAGGTGACAAGGATATTTTCAAAAAAATATATCATATTCTATTACTTGGAAACAAAATAATTTTACCTAGGTTTCCCATACACAGGTAAGCCTGATACCAACCACAAAAAAGGTGACACATCTAGCATAATATATCATTTTCTAAGCAATCAATTTGCAATTGTGCAAAGGATGTAAGAAACTAAGAATGAAAGAACGAGCTGTACCACTAGCTTCCTTGTTACCACTTGCAATCAAATTTGAAGGCTTAACACCTGAAACAGGAGCCACCCAACTCAAAGACTGCGGAACTGCACTTTGGAGCATTTTTGCAAATACAAAAACTCTTTTTTGTGAACTCAAAAATGGCTGTCCATTCAAAGGATCTACCATACTAAGAAGTGTGTGTGCAACCTGAACAAAGTTAAAATCAACATAAGTAAACTATTGAAACATACTGCACAACACAAAGATAATTTGACATGAATACACAGTTTTGACCTGTACAACTAACTGATTGCACCAGAGGATAGATTGATGTTCCATGGATAACCAAACATTCTTCATGCTTGAGCTCCCTACCATAAAACCATGAGTAGAAGGTACAATTCCATCCAGCGAAGCTAACTTTGACCTAACCTGAATCAAAATAAATGGAAACTCGAGATTCAATCAGCCTTTAAGGAACGACCATACCTAATGTCACGAAGTACTCACTCAATATTGAAACTCAAGCACTGAAAACATGCAAATATCAACAATTCAAGTATCCAAAAACTCATGCAACAATCATTGCGATATTGAATCAACCATCATAAATCATATGAAATTCCATTAACTCTAAGTGCTGTAGGAAATTCCAAAATAGAAAAATGAATGGAACTTCGTCTGGAATACAATCATTTTAAAATGGAATGAAATAACTTTATACCTCCAGAGTGGTAGCTAATTGAAAAAAATTAAGAGATATATGTCATTTGTTCTTTTAGAGATGTAGCAGCTACATCAAAAGTTACAGGGGACTGAATAAGTTCTATAATCTTGATCCAGTATATGACACATGGTCTACTTTTTTTCTAATGGTCTAGTATTTTTTCCCTCTAGCTCCGTTGGGAATTTCCATTCCTTTGTGTGGATGGCATATTGGCAAACAAACAGTCATAGATGCAAATTTACGGAGCATGCACATGACCAGATCTGCATAGAATTTGTTATGTGAAATGAAAATTTATTATCAACAGAAAAGATACCTGATAATCATGGATGCCTCCAGCTACAGAGACCACAACAACATTTGAGAGTTTTGCCTTGCTTGTGCGTGATAACCCTGTCTTGTATCCATTTCTCCATTCTTCATTAACATGGGAAAAAAACTGACCCAGAGATGGCTGCAGAGCAATTGGAGGGTACCTGGACAGGCAATCATTCTATAAGGTGAACAACATGCCAAACATGTAATCAATTGCAAGAAAAGAATGATGCAGCTACCCAAATACCCAACTCATGCATGCGTGCACCCACCCACCCACACATGCACCCACCTGCGCATGTGCTCGCACGCACGACAAGCACACACATACACACAACCACGCACGCCCACCCACCCACCCAAGCACGCGCGCCACACACACATAGAGAGAGAGAGGAGAGACAGACAGAGAAAGAGAGATAGTACTGATGTGGACTGGAGAGTGTCAGTATGGTTTCCACAGACGATTTCCTTAAGCCTGGATGAACAAGAGCTGCTCGAGCCACAAAACCACCCATGGAATGTCCAACTAAAATTACACTGGATGGCAAGTTGTCAGAGGATTGAGCACGACCCTTAGATCGTGCTAAATGAGATTCTTTGTATTGATCAAGGATCTACAAAGGATAAACAAGATACAGATTAAACCGATTCAAACAAATCATGTTCAAGTGTATTCAGTGAACCTATATGAATACATTAAGCATTTGTATGTATGGGAAATTGGGAACTAAACAGGCTTTTGATAGCAGCTTTTATATCCAACTGAGCAGAAAACTTTCCTTCTTGGTGGGATGATAACAGAAGTTCAAATAAACACAGTTATGAACAGAGAGTCAGTTACAGCCTATGTAAGATGTAATCTTTAAAGTTAGGATTGGTTACCCTGTGAATGGCGTAAACAACATATTCAGTATGCTCCTCAAGTATGCGTCCATCCATTGCAGAGTGTTCTCCTTCAAGGTCAACAGCAAACCAATCCAACATGCGGCCATATCTTGATGGGATTGAAAAACCTTCCAGTTCATTTACTGAAAATGCAGTACATGCTTCCCGATAAAAGGTAGGCTCAAGTGGACCATTTTGGTATGCTCGAAAGGATTCAGCAGCCAGAGATCGGACCTAGATGCACAACATTATGATACTCAAGCAATCATCATGTCATCAGTAACACTAGTACTATTCATTCACAACAAAATAAGCAAAACCATAATCCATGAATGTGTAACTTGTTAATGGCAGGCATCACTAAGCATTTGCTAAGCATCCGACTGCCTTATCCTATCAATATATCGTTATGGCCAGAACATGCATGATTATGTAACGCTAATATGGGATTAATCATTAGCCTAGGATCGACAAGTTGCGCACCGGTGCTACAATCAGCTGAAATCTGATCGTGTTATTTATTTTTCCAGGTTAATGGAATTCTGGGACATGCGGAGAATTGTTTGGATACTTTTTGCAAAATGATGAATACTTTTTGCTAGAATATTTTTGAACATTTTGAAAACTGAACGTGTGTCCTATTATTTTACTAGAATATGTGAATACTTTTTTGCAAAATGATGAATCCCTGTAGCAGTGTCATGTCATGTGCATGCAAGTGCAACATAAGGCTTACCTAACTAATCCATGTTATTCACACTAAAATGTGCAGCATTACCTATCCAGGGATGAGGTCAGAAACTAAGGATAAACAAGGTGTAAAACAAATAAGAATATGCAGCTTCCTTTCTATCCTCTAATCTATCAGCAGCATGTGTGCTAATGCAGTACAACAGCACACGCTGGCGGCTCTTTTGTATAATTCCAGTACAGCAGTGCATGCATCAGCACACATGATCCAATCAGTAGTGTGTTCCATCAAAATAGTGTGAGGTCCAGAACCTTACTACTACAAGCATCCCTTCCTTTTGTGCAAGTATTCACATGCTTTATTTCGAAATGAATTTCAAGAATGAAGAAATCCGTACACACATGGCCACAGCAAATGGACAAACAAAAGCGCTCACACCTGCTTGTAGCTGCCGCCATTGCCTGGGATGAAGAGAACCGGGACGCCGTTGAGGTTCCTGACGTGCTCGTCGAAGTCGATCTGCTTCCAGCCCTCGTGGTAGAGGAAGAGGCCGTACCTGTCGGAGGAGACGTTCTTGGGGGTGGAGACGGGGATGTAGGTCGGGTACATGTAGGTCATCACGCAGCCGTTGGGGACGGGGCGGACCAGCCGGTTGAGCGCCGTGAGCGCGATCCAGGCGGTGAAGACGAGCACCGCCGCCACCCTGCAGGTGCCTCCGAATCCAGCCATGGGGGAAGATCAGATTGCTCGACGGCGGCTACTGCACTCTCGCGTCAATCTCCGCATGCGGCGGCGGAGTCGGAGACCGCTCCGAGATTTGAGAGGGAGAGGCGTGGATCGAACAGCTCGGGATCTGGGGAAGCCGCCTTGGGAGAGAGACGGTCCGCGGGCGCGGGGGTTGAGGAGGAGGAATGGAGGGGAATGGCGGAGGAGCCGAGGAGGAGGCGGCGGCGGCGAGATGGTGTGGGGAGGAGGCGGCGACGAGGGGGGAGGGGACAAGTGGGGTGTCTAGCGGTTGCCGGGGGAGGGTCCGGCTCGCCGGCTGGTAGGGCCTACATGCAGTGGCCTGTCGGATCTTGAGACTAGGGCTGGGAACTTCTATACCGAAAACCGAAAAAAAAAACTAACTGCATCAAGCCGAAGTATGTGTTTTTCGATTTTTGTCTTGGTTTTGATACCTGTTGCATAAATCGAGTAATTCGATGCAGCCCCCGAAAAACCGAACCCAACACAGCTGCACCGCACACCACCTATTCCGTCGATGTCGCCCATGCGCGCCGCCGCCCCAGCCCTCTTCCGTGTCGCCGCCAGCCTCGCCTCGCCTTCTCCGCCATGCAACCGCGCGTCTTTCTCCTCCGCGCCTTTCCCTCCCTCCGCGTCGCGCCGCACCGGCACGCCCTTCCACGCCGCGCCCCCCGCCTCGTCGCGCCGCCTTCGCTCCTCCCTCCGCGCCATGCCGCCGCCTTCCTCGCCGCCACGCCTCGCCGCGCTCCTCCTCGCCTCCTACATCCTCGTCGCCCCACCTCACGTCTCCTCCTTGCGTCGCCTTCCTCGCCGCTCTCTCGCTGGGGTAGCGGTGCCTTTCTTCGGTTTACTCGGTAAAAACCGAAAACCGAACCAGAAAAACCAAACCCGAATTTTACGGTTTCGTATTTACGAGAACTGATCGGTTGTTCATTCATGCGAAACTGAACTTTGCGTAAAAAAACTGAACTAAACCTTCGGTTTTAACCGAATGCACACCCCTACTTGAGACGGATGGACCAGCAGGGTTGGCAATTGTCACACCCGGAAATTCATCCCAAATTTCCAGACTATTTTGCATAATGCAGTTATAAATATTTAATGTTTAAAAACAATAAAACAGTTGATTAAGTTGAGTCATGTTTTATCCTCCACTGAACAACGTTGTGTCATGTTGAACAGGCTCATCCATTCCATCTGAACTAACCAGTTCCATTAATTCTAATTATTAAGTAGTGTGGGACTAATCATAGTGATCTGGTTGATCGCCCAATACTACAGGCACGGCTATTCAAATAGTTTTACTTTGATCAGAGGTGCACAACTTTACCCACAAGACACGATTCCACACATATTACCATGCCCCGAAGTACCACCATGATACTACAAAGGGAAAAATCATGACAAGACCTTTCGCGTAATTCCCCCTAACCAAACGATACAACACCAAGGTTTCACCCCCATCCTTCGAAAGGAAGTGGGCAGACCCCCGCGTGCCGCGGTGAATTCGGAAGCCGATCAACCGGTTAAACCCCAGCCGACCAAACTCCATCATGGCCACTCTCAATAAGGTACGTCGGCTAGAGGAAAGTTATACTACAAGTCAAGTAGTTGCCCTTTTTGCTTGTGATAAGCGCTGTAATTCTTCCAAGGTTTCCCATGAATCGGTCCTTAATTGTCATGGGTGCTACTATCCAAAACCATGCACCCATAGCCCACCATTAAATCATATTTTAGTTGAGATAATTATGATCAATGAGACATGGTCAGGTTTATCGAGCTTACAACTCATCAGAGACTAAAGTAAATAGTGTAATTATCCCATTTAGTGAGCTAGTGATAATTAAGCATGGCTAAGCATATGATTCTAGCTAGAATCAACATTAGTGACTAAAGCTAGTCAAATTAACACCCAAGGTTAACAAAGGACGAATAACAAGTAAATAAGGCTCAAACAAGCAGATAGGTAATCCATCATTTCATGTAATTAGCAAAGCAATGTAATTTTATTTGCAAACGTAAAACAATTGTAAAAATAGGATTAATATTCTTCAAGGGAAGTGTAACTTACCTTGCTTCTTCAAATAGACTTCTGGACTCTTTTCCTCTCGAGCGCAAACTCCGAAAACGGCAGAATCTACATGTTGGCATGCAAATCGAGGAAAACCCTAATAAAAACCAAATAAAAGTACATAAAAAGTAAACAAACGTATAGAGCTTAATTTTAGATAAATTTTGCAATTTGAATGACTCAATTTGGAGTTCATATGGATTAGATATGAAGTTTAGAAGTTTTGAACCATTTAAATAAATTCGAAAATTAAAATGATTTATTGCACAATTTTTAATTATTTTTACAAAGAAAAAGGTTGATGCTGACGTCAGCAGCCGAGGGCTGACGTCAGCGGGCTTGGGCTCGGGGTGACATCAAGCAAACCGAATGTTGACGTCGCGGCTCAAGGGTTGACGTCAGCCGCAGCGACGGCGCACGGGGTCCACGGTGGACCCAGTCCACGGGTCCACCATGTGGGCGGCCCAGATCACCCCGAAAGAGATCGGGCGGCCATGGGAACCGTGGCCCGGAGAAGGGGCGAGAAGGAGGGGCGATGCGAAATAGGTCCTGGATTGGCAGCTGCCCTGAGAAGCGAAGGCTGCCCCAGGGACACAATACAGGTGGCTAAGGGTCCTTGGTGGGATCTGTTAGTGATATGTCCTAGAGGCAACATGGAGATGTTGGATATCATGGTCAATGTTTATGTATAAATGAACAAAAGTGTTATTCAGTTTCATGAAATAGATAATTTGTATTGATCAATAAGTACATGACTTATTTATGACTCTTTATGTATGAATCTATTTCTAAACGATCCCTGATCATATGTCATATTGTTGGAACAAATATGATTCTAAGATCGGCATGTTTATTGATTGATGATCATGTCTCATAGATCATGGTATAGAGATACCAAATCAATATACGTGGACATGTGTTAGAGAACACATTGTTGGATAGGCCACCATGAGACACTACAGGAATTAATATGCCATTAGTTGGTCTCAAGTAGTGTTGGTGCAAAGTCCTTAGACTTGAGATCATCATGGATACTGACATGTGTAGTAGCCTACTTTGGGACTACCAAACGTTATTCCGTAACTGGGTAGTTATAAAAGTAGTCTTCGGGTTTTCTATGAAACATGGAATGGGATGTGAGTGATCAAAATAGAATTTGCCCCTCCTTTGGAGAGATATCTCTGGGTCCCTCGAGGTAATGGATTATGGAATTGCATGGCCATGCTGAGTTGATTGAGGAGTCAATCAACAGACAGATAATACAATACGATTCGAGTGAATGATTAAGCTATTGATAGGATGACACACATCTTGCCTATAGCTTAATTGGTATCGTGAGGCAAAGGGATTTGTGTATACTATGGTGTTAATATGTGCTGCTAGGTATTGACGGTCGACCGAGTTGGACTCAGGTCGAAACCGAGTATACCTGAACCTACAGGGTCGCACGCTTAAGGGGATAAGAATAGACATTCGAGTTGGACTCGGATACGGCTCGATCGGATAGTGATCCGATTGGATAGAGTCCCGATGGGCCTATAGGCCCAGTCGGCAATTCTATATAAAGGGGCGAAGGGTGGAGAGCTGTGGCATCGTATTGAACCGAATCAATCTGATTTGGCGCAACAGACTAAAACACGCGTGGCTTCAAAAGTCAGCGAGTTCAAGATCTCCACGAAAACCCTCCCCACCTTCGAGCCAAACCCTAGCCTTGCATCTTGTGCTAGCACACGGGCGTTAGGCGTTCTATCCCTGGACGTGTGGATATTGGTAGAGACATTGCTACATTGCGGTGCTATTCGGCGGCTGCGAATCAGCTGCGGTCAGGCGCATTGGAGCGAGGCAGGCGCAGTTGGGCGACTCGGCGAATCGGCTGTGGTCGGATCGGCTGCGGCATCGGTAAATCGGCTGTAGTTGGATCGGCTGCGATCAGGCGACTCTGGAATCGGCTGTGGTCAGCAAATCGGCTATTATCGGTCAGTATTGTTCTGGATCGAATAGCTCCTGATTGGCTATATCCACTGCACTCCACTCCAATCGGTAACGATCTATCGACCCTTACTTGCAAGGTTCCTGGTTTGCACGGTAGAAATTTTTGTTATTAGCTTTCGTAGCCTCTGCGTAACCCTTCAGGATCCCGAGCGTAGCCCATTGCCCCGGGTTCACGTTGGGGTTTTCTCCACCTTGCTTGGTGGGCCAGGGGGCTTAACTCAATCCAAATATAATGGCTTCTGTTGCAGGAGGGAGACGGTTGAAGAACATCTCACCTACCTTCATTTCATGGATGTGACGCTGCATGCAACCTCTTGCATATCCACGTCTGCCAGAGGAATATGAGGGTGAGACGTGCCACGCCACAATGCCCCAACGCATTTCATATTGCCACCTCGCAAGAACTAGCTGGTGGACCCCATGATGACTAGGTAGATATCACCTGGCTCTCATGTCATGTGTCAACTAGAGAGCAAGGCTGTCACATCGGGCAGGTTTGCCATAGGGGACATCGTCAAAACTAAAGCATACCCAACTTTTTGGAGTGGAGCCCGCTCCTGCATTCATATGTTGGCATTGTGAACTCCCCTTGGCCTATAAAGGAGGATCATGCCAATGAGTAAGGGGGTTGGATTGATAACATTTAGAGCTCACTAAAGTCTCATATCTCATTGTAACTCAAGTTCCTCATAAATGACCCAGAACACATAGGAGTAGGGTGTAACGTATCCGTGCGACCCGAACCTGTATAATCCTTTGTGTCTATTAGCTCCCTAAGGATGACTTAGGCTCGACTCGTCCCTCGGGCGAATCTTGCCGTGCTCCAACATACGCCTTACACCTCCTAACTCCACTAGGCCATGGTCCCGCCATGAGAAACAGCTTGGGGTCCCCAAACTGGAGCTCATCAAAATTGAGCATGCACCATATCATAGTACTCCTAGGTAGTTGTCTACCCTTAGTTTTAGAGACCAAAAACCTCATGTGTATTTCGTACTAATTCCCTAAATCAATAGTTTGGTATACACATAATAGTGCTGATACATTGTCTTCATCGTCATAGTCTTACACCATGAAGGTTGTGTCCACCTCGCCAAGCTCCACTTGGTTTGGTTTATCTTCATGGTCTAATTCACATATCTCATACCTCACTCTCCTACCTTTTGAGAGAGTTTACCCAACTCTCCACTCCATCCTAATCAATTTGATATTTAAGAGTTAGTCAAGAGTAGTACAAGTCCTGGTGCTCCATTAACCGTGAGCATGACTATTCAAATAGATTAGTTTTATTCACACTGCAGTGGATGTACGCTTTACCCGTAGTCCATGACATGCCCAACACATGAGTCTCGTCCCAACACATGAGACGAATCATGGCCCAACTTTTTAGATATTCTAGCATTAGAACACCCGCTCCAAAGACTATGAAACCCTATGCACCCCTTGGCCCTTCATCCCACCGCGCCAGTTGTGAGGGGAGTCTTGGACCTGAGGTATCAAAGGAAAGGAAAACAAGCAAGGGTTCATTTTACTTGACATGTCATTAATTTTCCACACTATCCTCTTTCTTCATTCTCAACATAATGCATGATGTTCAGAACCAGCCATGAGGGATGCCGCCTCACCAGAATCACCTAGTTTACTAGGTCTAAGCCCATATGAGAAAAGTGGTCGTAACTCTGTTCGTTTCCTTCATGTTTTCTTGACTTGGTCCTTACTTGGCTAGGGTCAGCGCTAACCTTTTTCAGGAACCACCCAATTCAATTCTTGCCACCTCGGTTGAAAATAGTTTTGTTCATTAACCTTTGTTTTTCTCAAACATTTCACAAGTGTATCGCAAGTGGCAGTTCATATCTCCACTTACATAAACGTAACCACTCCCTACCCAAAGTGATTCCTCCCATTCCAATTATCACAATATAAGGTATGAATTGTAACATCCTGGTCCAATTAGGATTAGGCCTATGTGATCCATGAGAGCTGTGTGCGCATGTTTAGTACCACCTTGCTAGTTTAGCAAGGGTGGAACCAACTTATAAGGCCTTATCCCTCCAACCATGTCACTCCCGGGTTAACCCTTTTACACGAAGTGATGACGAAAGTGTAAGTGAGGCGATATGTGTAAGTGGGCCCGCCCGTCTGATGGGCTGGACTGTGCGGTTCTGGAGGGCAGGTTGTTACAAATGGTATCAGAGCCGACCTTCGCGGTTGCGCGTCAAAATATTGTGCGGGCATATGGCGCATGACGCATGTGGGCTCTGTATGAGGCACATGGCATGGCATATGGCGTCGGCAATGGACGTACGGATGTGCGCTAAGAGAGGTGTGTTCCTGGACATTTGCCTATATACCTGTGTGGCTACATGGGTAAGTTGGACCGACGGGGACGTCGGGTCCTTTGAGGGGGGTGTATGTAACATCTTGGCCCAATTAGGATTAGCCCTATGTGGCCCATGAGAGCTGTGTGCGCATGTCTACTACCACCTTGCTAGTTTAGCAAGAGTGGTGGCGTCGGCAATGGACGTATGGATGTGCGTTAAGAGAGGTGTGTTCCTGGACATTTGCCTATATGCCTGTGTGGCTACATGGGTAAGTTGGACCGACGGGGACGTCGGGTCCTTTGAGGGGGGTGTATGTAACATCTTGGCCCAATTAGGATTAGGCCTATGTGGCCCATGAGAGCTGTGTGCGCATGTCTACTACCACCTTGCTAGTTTAGCAAGAGTGGAACCAACTTATAAGGCCTTGTCCCTCCAACCATGTCACTCTCGGGTTAACCCTTTTACACGAGACGAGGACGAAAGTGTAAGTGGGGTGGTATGTGTAAGTGGGCTTGCCCGTCTGATAGGCTGGGGTGTGTGGTTCTGGAGGACAGTTTGTTACATGAATCATCTATTAAGAATGACTAAGCATTTGTCAATAATTGACTAGGGACATAGAGTAGTGTCAACAATATCAAAGGAGAGGCATACGCAACAATATAGGAACACAGTTCAAATAGCATGCAATTTTAGTTGCAAAGAAAACATTTCACAATAGGATAAACATGTTCAAAGGAGGGGGACATGGTGACTTGCCTTGCTCAGCTACAACAACTTCTTCCTCGGCGTCAAAAGGTTCTTCCTTGCAAATGTAACCTAAGTGTCAACAATATCAAAGGAGAGGCATACGCAACAATATAGGAATGCAGTTCAAATAACATGCAATTTTAGTTGCAAAGAAAACATTTCACAATAGGATAAACATGTTCAAAGGAGGGGGACATGGTGACTTGCCTTGCTCAGCTACAACAACTTCTTCCTCGGCGTCAAAAGGTTCTTCCTCGCAAATGTAACCTAAGCGGTGAATCGACTACTTCAAACTTGGTCCCATGACTCACTTAATAGAGAATAAATACCAAATAAATTGGGAAAAAAAATACCAAACCAGTGCCAATGGATAGATCTTGATTTTAGATAAATTTAGATGTAAGTTTCTCTGGATTTAGACTTATGATGAAAGAGTTATGAGTGTTTAAAGATTCAAATTTGAATTAATTCAACTAATTGCAAAAAGTTATTGTGCACTATTTTGTCTTCTACCGACCGAGACAATAACTCACTGACAGGTTGGTTCCATGCATTTTTAATTATTTCCCTAAATATTTTTCTAAAGAAAAAGACCCTAGTCACGGATAGGTGGGGCCGGGGTCAAGTGGACTTGGTCAAATTGACCTGTCAATGGCCTAGGGCCCACATGTCGGTGACACATGCACTTAAACAAATTTAAATTAGAATTTCTTAATGAGTGGGTCCCACATGTCGGTCTAAGATTTAAGGAGCATCATTAACTTAATCAACTCATTAGTGACGAATTAAACGGTTTACAGGTGGGGCCCACATGTTAGTCGGATAGAGGGGAGGGATTTATCCCCCTCCTCCTGTGCTTCGCCCGGCCTGGTGAAGCTGGGCGCGGGAGCGGGAGTCGCTTTGGCGGTCGAGTAGGGAGGGGGTTGGGGAGGTGTGGTGCAGAGGTGAAGAGGCGAGATGGCTTGGTGGGTGCAGGTGTGTCGCACCCCGAGTTTTGCCCCTAAATCATTAAATAATTTACCATGAAATAATCGGAATTCCTAGAATTAATCTGGAGCCAACAATTAATTTTAAAATGCAATTAATAAATGGAAGTGGCATGGTAGGATTTTTCTAAAATTCTACGTGTCAAAATACACTAAAAGGATTTTTACGAGAATTTTCAGAGCACTGCAACTATTTTTAATCAATTAAATAAGAAATCTGCAGTTTAATTAAGTCCCAATTTTTTTTTCCCTTTTCCTGTTGGGCCGTGACGGATTCCCGATTTTCCCACCGCCCCTCCCTTTCGCCCCGCCTCGCCACCTCCCATCCTCGGCCGTGAGCCAAAGCCCACAAGCCGCCGCGCCGTGCAAAAGTCCACGGTCCCTCCCCCTTGCTCGCGGGCCACCGACAGGGCCCCACCTGTCGGGCCGCCTTCCCCGTGCCCGACGGCTCGACCACCGCCACCACCATGCGTGCCGCCGCCCCCGCATCCTCCGTGCACGCCCGTGCCACGCCGGGCCCACGTCGGGCCCGAGCACGCGTCGTCGCCCTTCTCGCGCGCTGCAACGGCCACCGCTGCTTTTCTCTCTCAACCCAAGTCCAAAACCAACGGCGAGCGATTCGCGTGCATCCCGTGCCCGTTTCGGCCTCCTCTAGCCCCTATAAAATCCCCTCGCCACCACCGCGTGTTTCTCCTTTGTTCCCGTGCCTTTTAGCCCTAAAACCGTCGCCGCCGCCGTCGTCTTTCCCATCTCCGGTGAGTCTGCCGCCACCCTTTCCTTTTGGTTCCCGCAGTGCACCGTCGTCCCGCGTCACCCCGAGCCATCCCGAGCCGCGGAACCCTCTCCGCCGCCGTCTCCCGTGCTTCGCGCCGCCCGCCGCCGCCGTTTCCCATGTCACCGGCCCGGCCGGCCGCCGCGCGCCATGGCCGGCGGCCAAGCTCAGCGCGCCACGCTGCGCAAACCCTAACCGAGCCGCCTCCCGACCGTCCGATCTTCCGTGCGGTAGATCGGGACCGTCCAATCTCGCCACCGATGCCACCGTTGCGATGGCGCCACGTGTCGTCGTCGTAGCCGCCCCGTGAAACCCTAGCCGCGTGTTCGCCCCGCCGTCCGATCGCTTGGATCGGGCGGATCTGGACCGCTTGCCCGCGCGCAAGCCGCTGCCGTCCCTCGCCGATGCGTGCCACGCGTCCCCGCCGCCCCTTCGCCTCCCGCCGTGGACTCGGTCCACCATGGACCGAGCCGGCCGCACCGCTTACGTCAGCGTTGACCGCGCCGTCGTCGTCGACGTCAGCATGACGTCAGCCCTAGCCCGATGTCACATCCTGAGTTTTTCCCTAATTCATTTAAATAATTTACCGGAAATAATCGGAATTTCAAATTAACACTGGAGTCAACCTATAATTTTAAAATGCAATTAATAAATGGAAATGACATGGTAGGATTTTTCTTGAATTCTTCATGTCAAAATACGCTAACAGGATTTTTCTTGGAATTTTTAGAGCACTCTAAGTATTTTTAAACAATTCAATAAGAAATCGGGAATTAATTAAGCCCCAAAAATCCTTTTTCCCTTTTTCTTTTTCTTTTCCGTACGGGCTCCACAGACTCCGCTCTTTCCTTGGGCCGTCGGCCGGTCCCCCCCCGCGCGCCTCGTGGGCCGAGGCCCGCAACCCCGCCGCCGCCGCACGCAAGTCCGCGGGCGTCCCTCGCCGCGAGTCGCGACGGTGGGCCCCTGCCCGGGCTTCCGTCCCCGCGCCGGCCGGTCCGGCCGCGTCCGCCATGCGCGCCGCCTTTCCGCTCCTTTCCGTTTGAATCCGAGCCACGTCGGCCCGTGCCGGCTCGATCTCGCGCGCCCGTTTCCATCCCCGCGACCCGCGCCCGTTGGAAACCCTATCCACGCGAAATCCGTCGCCGTTTGTTTCCCTCTCTCTCCGAGTCCGTGAACAACGGCGAGGAATCCGCGCCGTTTCCGTGTTTGTTTCGGCCCCGTTGTACCCCTATAAAACTCCCTCTCGCCGCCGCGCTTTCCCTTTGGTTCCCGTGCGCTAGCCCCCAAAACCCGCCGTCGCCATCGTCGTCGTCTCCGTCGCCGGTGAGTGCACCGCCACCCTTCTCCTTTTCGGTTTTTCGGGCCTCCTCCCGAACCGCTCCCGCGCGCATCGTTCCGCCCTCCCCATGGTTCCCGCGCCCGCAACACCCTTCGCCGCCGTCGCGGTGCCGCCGGAGTCCGGCCGGCCGCGCGCGCCATGGCCGGCGGCGAGCTCGAGCCGCCGCCGCCCAAACCCTAACCCTAGCGCCGCTCCGCATGCGCCGTCCGATCCTTCGGATCGGGCGGATCCGCACCGTCCGATCGCGATCGATCCGTCGTCGTTCGATCCGGGCCGCCGCACGCCGGATGGCTGCCGCGTGTCCGCCCTCGGTCGCCGCCTCGAACCCTAACCCTAGCCGTGATCCGCACCGTTCGATCCTTCGGATCGGGCGGATCCGGACCGTCCCTCGCGCGCAAGGCCGTCGTCATCCGATCGCCGCCACCCTCCCCGATGCGCGCCACGTGCCCGCCTCTCTCGCGCCGCCGTGGACTCGGTCCACCGTGGACCGCGCCGCGTCGCTCGCTTGCGCGCCGCTTGCCGCCGGGCGTCGGCCCTACCGCTTGCGCCATGCTTGCGTCACCGGGGCTTAATTGCGCAAAATAATTTAATCTTTTCGTTTTAGTCTAAAAAATCGCAATTAAACTTCTAAAATTCATATCTTTTGAATCCGAACTCCGTTTTAGTCCATTCAAATTTCATTAAATCCAGAAAAATGTCAAGAATCCATTAAAAATACTTTTCAGTGCTGTTTTAGTAGACTTTTTAGGGTGTTTGTTGAGTGCTTTGTTTGTCGTGTAGATTCCGAGTTTTCCGGCGAGCCCGTTCTCTTCGAAGTAGTCGCCGAGGTTCCTCAGTCTCCAGAGCAAGGCAAGTAGTGGCATCGACCTTATCACCCAGGGAATTTCCAAACTGGCAGTAGTGGCAGCGGTCAACAACAGCGTACTCTAGCCCCGCGCCCTCCAACGGCGCCATCCCAGCAACAGTCACAGCCACCACCTCCAAGGAAGGACTCGGGAGGAAAGCCAGGAGTCTGTTTCAACTGTGGTGACCCAGGGCATTTTGCAGACAAGTGTCCGAAGCCAAGACGCGCGGCCAAGGTTCATCCAGCTCGAGTCAACCATGCGTCCGCCGAGGAAGCACAGCCGCTCCGAAGTTATACGGGTATGTTTCCTGTAAACTATACTCCGCCACAGTATTATTTGATTCTGGCGCTACACATTCTTTTATCTCAAAGCAATTTGTTGGGGCACATGGGTTGTCAGTAGTGGGACTTAAGATACCTATGCGGGTTCAAACCCCTGGAAATCACTTGGAGACCACTCAGTATTGTCCGTCAGTGACCATAGAAATCCAAGGCTCTATGTTTCTAGCCAACCTTATCCTCCTTCAGTCCAAAGGCATAGATGTTATTCTTGGGATGGATTGGTTGTCCAGACATAAGGGAGTAATTGACTGCGCTGGTCGCACCATTACTTTAATTAATACGAAAGGAGAAAGAGTTGTTTTTCGCTCTCCCATGCAAGTCAAGACTATAGTAAGTTTGAATCATGTTTCCACCGGAGAATCGTCCGAAATGGCGGCCAAGACCCTGTGAAGTTAGAGGATATCCCCATCGTCGAGAAATATCCTAAGTTTTCCCAGAGGACTTAACTCGGATGCCGCCAAAAGGGAAATTGAATTCGGATTGACCTAGTACCGGGACCGCCCGATACACAAGAGGCCATATAGGATGGGAGCCAACGAGTTGGCAAGTAAAGAAGCAAGTGGATGAACAGTTGCAAAAGGGTATATTCGCGAGCACATCGCCTTGGGGTGCTCCGGTGATTTTTGTGGAAAAGAAAGACAAGACCAAGAGAATGTGTGTGGATTATCGAGCCCTCAATGAGGTTACTATCAAGAACAAGTATCCCCTACCACGGATTGATGACTTATTCGATCAACTCAAAGGGGCAAAGGTATTTTCCAAGATAGACTGCGATCGGGCTATCATCGGTTGAGGATTCGGAAGAGGACATTCCCAAGACCGCCTTCACCACCAGGTATGGACTGTACGAGTGTACGGTCATGTCTTTTGGGTTAACCAATGCACCGGCCTTCTTTATGAATCTGATGAACAAGGTGTTTATGGAGTTCTTGGATAAATTCGTGGTGGTGTTCATTGACGACATTTTGGTCTACTCTAAGTCGAGGAGGATCATCGGCAACATCTTCGGACGGTGCTCGAGAAGTTGAGAGACCATCAACTCTACGCCAAGTTTAGCAAGTGTGCTTTCTGGTTAAAGGAGGTACGGTTCTCGGCCACATTGTGAATGCCCAAGGAGTAGCCGTGGATCCGAAAATGTGGAATCGGTTACTAAGTGGACCCCGCCTAAAACGGTTACGCAGATCCGAAGTTTCCTTGGACTTGCGGGTTACTACCGCCGCTTCATTGAGAACTTCTCCAAAATCGCCAAGCCAATGACTCAACTGTTGAAGAAAGATGAGAAGTTTAAGTGGTCGGCAGAATGCAATAGGAGTTTTGAAGAGCTCAAGAGGAAGTTGGTGTACGCACCGGTATTGATCTTGCCCGACCCAACAAAGGACTTCCAAGTTTATTGTGATGCATCTCGCCAAGGGTTGGGATGTGTGTTGATGCAAGAAGGCAAAGTGGTCGCATATGCATCTCGTCAATTGCGCCCACACGAAAACAACTACCCTACTCATGATCCGGAGTTATCCGCAGATGGTTCATGCACCGAAGATCCGCGACACTACCTAATTGGTAATCGTTGTGAAGTGTATACGGATCATAAAAGTCTTAAGTACATTTTCACCCAACCGGATTTAAACCTCCGACAGAGAAGATGGTTGGAACTGATCAAAGATTATGACTTAGGGATACATTACCATCCCGCAAAGCTAATGTGGTTGCGGATGCACTAAGCCGAAAGAGTTCTTGCACCACCCTCGGTGTCGAAAGAATGTGTGACCGTTGCGGCGGGAATTCGAGAATCTAAATCTACGAGTGGTGGATTTTGGTTTTGTGGCTGCTCTGGAAGCCCAACCCACTCTCATTGATCAAATTCGGGCTGCTCAGGCGTTAGATCCCGAGATGGCCGAACTCAAGAAGAACATGAGAGTCGGAAAAGCTCGTGGTTTTACGGAAGACGAACATGGCACAATCTGGATGGGAAAGAGATTGTGTGTGCCAGAAGACAAGGATTTGAAGAAGACGATCCTTACGGAAGTTCACCAAACCCAATACTCAATTCACCCGGGCAGTACAAAGATGTATCAAGATCTTAAAGAAAAGTTTTGGTGGGTCAGCATGAGGAGGGAGATAGCTGAGTTTGTTGCACTTTGTGATGTTTGTCAGCGAGTGAAGGCAGAACATCAATGGCCCGCCGGACTATTGCAACCACTTCAGATTCCAGAGTGGAAATGGGAAGAAATTGGAATGGATTTCATCATGGGTTTACCCCGCACAACGTCAGGTTATGACTCAATTTGGGTCGTGGTGGACCGACTCACCAAGGTAGCCCACTTCATACCAGTACATACTACCTACTCAGGGAAGAAGTTAGCAGAGCTTTATCTCGCAAGGATCATGTGTTTTCATGGCGTGCCTAAGAAGATCGTGTCCGATAGGGGAAGTCAGTTTACTTCCAAGTTCTGGAAGAAGTTGCAAGAAGAACTCGGTACCGTTTGAATTTTAGCACGGCCTATCATCCGCAAACAGACGGTCAAGGCGAGAGAGTGAATCGATTTTGGAAGACATGCCGAGAGCATGCGCGCTCGATTTTGGAAAAGCATGGGACAAAAGCTTGCCCTACGCAGAATTCTCTTACAACAACAGTTATCAGGCCAGCATTCAAATGACACCGTATGAAGCACTGTATGGACGGAAATGCCGCACACCCCTATTCAGGGATCGACGGGTGAGCGCCGCTTGTTTGGCACGAAGTAATAAGCGAAGCGAGGAAAAGGTCCGACGATTCGGGAAAGGTTGAAGATTGCGCAGTCCCGACAGAAGAGTTATGCGGATAATCGTCGAAGAGATCTCGCTTTTGAAGCAGGGGATTTCGTGTATCTTCGCGTTACACCACTCCGGGGAGTACACCGTTTCCAAACCAAAGGTAAGTTGGCACCACGTTTCGTGGGACCATACAGGATTCGGGAACGTCGAGGAGAAGTGGCCTATCAGCTGGAGCTTCCCTCCAACATGACTGGTATTCACGACGTGTTTCATGTGTCCCAGTTAAAGAAGTGTTTAAGGGTGCCAGAAGAGCAGGCGAGTCCAGACCAGATTGAAATCCAAGAGGACTTAACCTATGTAGAGAGACCAGCAAGTATTCTTGAGGTCAGTGAAAGAGGGACGCGGAACAAGGTTATCAGATTTTGCAAGGTTCAATGGACTCATCACTCCAGGAAGAAGCTACTTGGGAACGAGAAGATGAGCTAAAGGCCGCGCACCCGCACCTCTTCGCGGTACCTCCGAATCTCGGGGTCGAGATTCCGTTTAAGGGGGTAGGTTGTCACATCCCGAGTTTTTCCCTAATTCATTTAAATAATTTACCAAATAATCGAATTTACGAAATTAACCTAGAGTCAACCTATAATTTTAAAATGCAATTAATAAATGGAAATGACATGGTAGGATTTTTTTGAATTCTTCATGTCAAAATACGCTAACGGATTTTTACTTGGAATTTTTAGAGCACTCTAAGTATTTTTAAACAATTCAATAAGAAATCGGAATTAATTAAGCCCCAAAATCCTTTTTCCCTTTTTCTTTTTCTTTTCCGTACGGGCTGCACAGTACTCCCGCTCTTTCCTTGGGCCGTCGGCCCGGTCCCCTCCCGCGCGTGCCCGGTCGTGGGCCGAGGCCCGCAACCCCGCGCCGCCGCACGCAAGTCCGCGGGCGTCCCTCGCTCGCGAGTCGCGACGGGTGGGCCCCGCCGTCGGGCTTCCGTCCCCGCGCCGGTTGGTCCGGCCGCCGTCCGCCATGCGCGCCGCCTTTCCGCTCCTTTCCGTTTGAATCCGAGCCACGTCGGCCCGTGCGGCTCGATCTCGCGTGCCGTTTCCATCCCCGCGACTCCGCGCCCGTTGGAAACCCTATCCACGCGAAATCCGTCGCCGTTTGTTTCCCTCTCTCTCGAGTCCGTGAACAACGGCGAGGAATCCGCGCCGTTTCCGTGTTTGTTTCGGCCCGTTGTACCCCTATAAAACTCCCCTTTCGCCGTCGCGCGTTTTCCCTTTGGTTCCCGTGCGCTAGCCCCCAAAACCCGCCGTCGCCATCGTCGTCGTCTCCGTCGCCGGTGAGTGCACCGCCGCCCTTCTCCTTTTCGGTTTTTCGGGCCTCCTCCCGAACCGGTCCCGCGCGCATCGTTCCGCCCTCCCCGTGGTTCCCGCGCCCGCAACACCCTTCGCCGCCGTCGCCGTGCCGCCGGGATCCGGCCGGCGCCGCCCGGCCATGGCCGGCGGCGAGCTCGAGCCGCCGCCGCCCAAACCCTAACCCTAGCGCCGCTCCCGCTGCGCCGTCCCGATCCTTCGGATCGGGCGGATCCGCACCGTCCGATCGCGATCGATCCGTCGCCGCTCGATCCGGTCGCGCACGCCGGATGGCTGCCGCGTGTCCGCCTCGGCCGCCGCCCGAACCCTAACCCTAGCCGTGATCCGCACCGTTCGATCCTTCGGATCGGGCGGATCCGAACCGTCCCCTCGCGCGCAAGGCCGCGTCATCCGATCGCCGCCACCCTCCCCGATGCGCGCCACGTGCCCGCCTCTCCGCCGCCGCCGTGGACTCGGTCCCACCGTGGACCGCGCCGCGCGCTTGCGTCGGCCGCTTGCGCCGCCGACGCGTCGCCCTACCGCTTGCGCCATGCTTGCGTCACCGGAGGCTTAATTGCGCAGTAAATAATTTAATCTTTTCTGTTTAGTCTAAAAAATCGCAATTAAACTTCTAAAATTCATATCTTTTGAATCCGAACTCCGTTTTAGTCCATTCAAATTTCATTAAATCCAGAAAAATGGCAAGAATCCATTAAAAATACTTTTCAGTGCTGTTTCAGTAGACTTTTTAGGGTGTTTGTTGAGTGCTTTGTTTGTCGTGTAGATTCCGAGTTTTCCGGCGAGCCCGTTCTCTTCGAAGTAGTCGCCGAGGTTCCTCAGTCTCCAGAGCAAGGCAAGTCATACCTTACATTGACCATATTGTACCTATTTTATGTAAATACCTCTATTTCATTCAAATACTGCATATGTTTTAGAATGTTATTTCATGGGATGTTTTATACCTATTGTACTCAACCATAGGATTGTTTACCTTATACCCTTGATAACTTGGGGTTCAATGTGACTAGATGATAGTTTAAGGTTGCTTAGTTATGCTTAGCGCAACTAGCTCACTTAAGGGAATCACACTAATCGAGAGTATTACTAAAGTTGACCTTCCGATGGTATTAAGATATGACCTTGTTTTTAATAATATTAAAGTATGAAAAAGGTGGGTCGTGAGCACATGGTTGGACTTTGGTTAGCGTGCTCATGACGATTAAGGACCGGTTCTCGGGAAACCCTGGAAAAATGCCGTGCATACCACAAGCCAGCATGGGTAATGGCTGGGTCTGTAGCGTAGCTGTCTCTAGTCGACGTATCCCAGAGAGGGTGGGCGTGATGGAGTTGGGTCGGCCCGGTTTTAAGGGTTGATCGCTTCCGGATTCACCGCGGCACTAGAGGGGGCTGCCCATTGCCCGATGGGAATGGGGCGAAACCTTGGTGTGGTACGATTGATTAGAGGGGTTATGTGAAGGGTCCCGTCACAATTCCTTTCCGGGCACCGTGGTGGTGCACCGGCGCACGTAACGTGTTGTGGGATTGTGTCTTGTGGGTACGATTGTACACCTCGATCGAGTAAAAACTATTCGAATAGCCGTGCCCACGGTTACGAGCGATCGACCAGATTCACCTTGATTAGTCTCATTTATTTTATTCGATTGAAATGTGGAAGCATGACTAGCGCAGGTGGATGGATGGGCCTGTCGCAACGTGGTTTGAGCGTTGGACAGTGTTTATTTAATATTGCTTAAATTTACTACTATTTTACTTGTCTTCAAATATTGTTATTATATTCGTAAATGCTGTTTCGCAAAAGTGAGCCATTAACCTTTCCTTGTTATTTATCTTGCATCATGTCCCCTTTTCCGGTGTGACTTGTTGAGTACTCGTGGTTGTACTCGGCCTTGCTTCTTTTTCCCCTTCGGTGCGAGGTTGAGGTCGAGGTCTCCGAGGAGGTGTAGGCTTGTTCTCGTCAAGGTTTAGCTGTGGAGTTGGTGTTCCACTTCGCTCGTGTCAAGTTTAGCTTAGGTCAGTTTTGTTTTCCTTTCCGCTGCATTTGTGTAACTCTTTTATATTGTTTCTAAGACGAGGATTCTGTATTATCAATAATGTCGATTTGTGTACCTCGGCTGATGCCTGGACGAGGATGTAATGCACAAATTAGCGCAGAAATTCTGGTGTGAATTTCGGGCGTGACACCCGACCCCGCGCAAGCGACGTCATCTCGGGACTTAATTGCGCATTAATTAAGTTAGTCTTTTCTGTTTAGTTTAAACATCACAATTAAACTTCTAAAATTCATATCTTTTTAATCCGGGCTCTGTTTTAGTCCATTCAAATTTTATTAAATCTAGAAAAATGTCAAGAATCTATTAAAAATACTTTTCAGTGCTGTTTCAGTAGACTTTTAGGGTGTATTGTTGAGTGGTTTGTTTGTCGTGTAGATTCTGACCTTTCCGGCGAGCCTGTTTTGCTCGAAGTAGTCGCCGAGGTTCCCAGTCTCCAGAGCAAGGCAAGTCATACTTTACATTGATCATATTGTACCTATTTTATTAAATATCTCTTTTCTCTCAAATACTGCATATGTTTTAGAATGTCATTTGATGGGATTATTATACCTATTGTACTCAACCATAGGGATTGTATACCTTAAACCGTTGATAACTTGGGTTGAATATGACTAGATGTTAGTGTAGGACATGCTTAGCCATGCTTAGCTCAACTAGCTCACCTAAGGAAATCACACTAATCAATCATTACAATGGAGACTAATACCTAGTTGATGTCATGTATGTGACTCTATTCTAATAATACTGAATTATGACAATGGTGGGTTGTGAGCACATGGTTGGATTTTGGTTAGTGTGCTCATGACAATTAAGGACCGGTTCTCGAAAACCCTGGAAGAATTACCGTGCATACCACAAGCCAAGCATGGGTAATGGCCGGGTCTCGTACCGTAGCCGTCTCTAACCGACGTACCCTAGTGAGGGTGGGCGTGATGGAGTTGGGTCAGCCCCGGTTTTAAGGGTTGATCGGCTTCCGGATTCACTGTGGCACGAGAGGGGGCTGCCCATTACCCCGATGGGAGTGGGGGCAAAACCTTGGTGTGGTACGATTGGTTAGAGGGGGTTATGTGAAGGGTCCTATCACAGTTCCTTTCCGGGGTATCGTGGTGGTACACCGATACACGGTAACATGTCGTGGAATTGTGTCTTGTGGGTACAGTTGTACACCTCTGATCAGAGTAAAACTATTCGAATAGCCGTGCCCACGGTTACGGGTGATCGACCAGATTCACCTTGATTAGTCTCACTTATTTACATAAATGAACTATTGGGACTTGACTAGTACATATGGATGGATGGGCCTGTTGCAACGTGGTTTTAACGTTGGACAGTGTTTATTTAATATTGCTTAATTATCACTATTGTTTTACTGCTTTCAACTACTATTACTGTTTCTGCAATGCTATTTATGCAATTGAGCCTTTTATCCCTCCCTTGATATTTATCCTGCATCATACCTTCTCTTCCGGTATGACTTGTTGAGTACGGTGGTTGTACTCAGTCTTGATTTATTTTCCCCCTTCAGTGCCAGAGGTTGAGGTTGAGGAAGTCTCCGAGGAAGTGTAGGTTTGTTCGTCGTCAAGGGTTAGCTGTGGTGTGGTGTTTCGCTTCGCTCAAGTCAAGATTAGCTTAAGTCAGTTTTTTTTCTTTTCCGCTGCATTTATGTAACTCTTTTATATTGTTTCTAAGACGTGAATTCTGTAATATCAATAATTGTCGATTTGTGTACCTCGGCTGATGCCTGGACGAGGATTTAATGCACAAATTAGCTGCGAAAATTCTGAAGTGAATTTCTGGGCGTGACAAGGTATGGCAATGGCGTCCATATTCGCCCCTTTTATAGGCGCGGACAAGGACGGTGAGTACGACATGGCGTCGCCCGGCGGTAGGGTTAGGGTTGTTGGGTCAAGGACGAAGGTCACGTACGGTTGGGGAAGGGAATAGATTTCCTGGAGGTTCATCGCCATGCCCGCGTACTTGCACGGTCCGTTGGGTGCAGTAGCGTCGCTTGGCCCATCAGTCCAAAGGGGCAACGACGTGGGTGCATGACGTGATGATGGCAGAGTGGGTGGTGGTACGAGCATCCTTGCTTGAGGCGGCTGACGCGATGAGACTCCCGATAGGTTCCAGGCGGGCCATAAGTGGCCGCGCCTGGAAAAACCGGTCCCCAGGGTCGGTTGCATTATCGCATGCGGTCACTTAAGTGGACCACACGCGATAATGTGCATTATCCCGAGCGGTCCACTTAAGCGACCGTATGAGATAATCCATTTTCACGTGCAGTCGCTTAAGTGGGCCGCACGGGATGATGCCCATATATTTTTGTAAACCAATTTAGAGATGTAAGGTTTTAATTATCTATAAACCTATTGAATTCTCCATCTAATTCTAGGATATGGGATAGATCAATCAAATAGAAAAAAATATTTTTTTCGCAACACAATAACTTCTTAACTTCTTATAAGGTATATGAGTGAAATTTAGAGTTAATGTTAAGGTTATGCATAAATTTGAGATGAATACAAGTTCATAACTTCTTATAAGGTATATGAGCTTGAAACTGAGAGTTCATTTAGATAAAACTATAACAGAGTGGCTCCACTGCACATATAATGCAGTTTGTGCGCGTGTAACAAGTTTTTGCGCGCAATGTTCCCGTTTCGTCCTCTAACTTGAAGTCGGTTTTTAAAACGGCCATAACTTTCACATACAGACTCCGATTGAGACATTCCATGTATGAAAATCGATCAAAAATTTTTGGATGCGTTCGTCCGCATCTTTGCCACGTTGGAGATTTTATTTTCCCCAAAAATGGCTCGAAAGATTGTCTTTTCGAGCCCGAAAGCTTTTCTTCATTTCTGAGCGTGTCTTCTGATTTTTCCACCGGCCATGTCTTTCACTTGTTTAGGCTCAAATTTTCTGTGGTTACCTCTCGTGTGCTTTTAAGTCAATAAAAAAATATATATAAAAAGAAAAGTCAAATTTTTTCTGTCTTGGTCAATAGAGATCAAAAGAGAAAATAGAGAGGGGCAAAAGAGGAAAATATCTAGAGGAGCACATAGAGAGGTGCAATGTTAATTATACAGTGTTATGGACCACAATTAAGTTGTGATGTCGATTTATAGAATTTTATGACCAAAATTTTAGATATTATTACAAGTATTGTAGTCCAATTTAGAGATGTATGGTTTATAGATTATCGCATGCGGGCGGCTTAAGAGCCCGCACAGAAAGATAGTTTTTCCGTGCGGGCCGGTTAAGCCGCCCGCACGGAATGATAATCTTTCCGTGCGGGCCCTTAAGCCACCCGCGAAAGATAATATTTCCGTGCGGGCCGCTTAAGTAGTCCGCACACGATGATCATCACCGCCTATATAGGTGCGCGCGGGCTCCGAAATTTTGTAACTCCTAACAAAATTTTCTAGCGCCGCGGCTTTCTCACTGACCCACCACCGAGGGCCTCCACCACCGCCTCCACTGCGGCCGCCTCCTCCTGCGCTAGCCTCCTCCTTCGCTGACCTCCACTGCCGCCTTCATCGACCGCGTCAGCTTCCTCCACCACCGCCACCACTGACCGCGGCTGCCTCCTCCACCGTCGGCCTCCACCGCCACCTCCTCCGACCGCGGCTAGCCTCGTCCACCTCCACCGACCGCGGCTGCCTCCTCCGACCGCGGCCGCCTCCTCCGACCGCGGCCGCCTCCTCCGACCGCGGCCGGCCTCATCCACCTCCACCAACCGCGCCGCCACCTCCGACCGTGGTCGCCTCCTCCGACCGTGACCGCCTCGTCCATCGCGGCCGCCTCTACCGCCGGCGTCATCCATTGTAAAATTTGTTGTAAAATTATACATGTGAAATTTTTGGTAAAATTGTGATGATGTGAAATTATTTTTGTGCAATTTGTGATGTTATATTAGTTGTTGATTTAATTATATAATTCAATAATTCAATATGTAAAATAGGACGGATGTATCTTCCCGTTCGGGCCACTTAATTAGTCCGCATAGGAAGATCTATTATCCCGTGCGGGCGGCTTAAGTGACCCGCATGGGATAATCGATCTTCCCGTGTAGTCTGCTTAAGTCGACCACATAGGATAATAGATCTTTCCGTGCGGTTAGGCCGCCTGCACGCGAAAAGGTTCTTTTCCCAGACCTTCTCGGGCATGCGGGCATGCCTTCCACATGGGAAGATGACTTTCGGCCCGCACGGAAAAATCAATTCTGCACTAGTGCCGGCGGAGGAGCGACGGCATGGCGAGGATGGAAGGACAGCTGAGATGGTGGGTTGACATTAGAGGCATGGGAAAAAGGAGGTACAAGCGCGGCGCAGGCTGGTTCACGATGTGCAGGGGTGCCCGACATATCGAGCGCAAGGACGAGGAAGGCAGCACATTGTTTGGCATGCTGGGCGGATGGGTGGCATGAGGAAGGGGATGGTCGTGCGAGGCAGGAGCGAGTGGATGTCCGTCACGTCGTGCACTGCTGATGGGTGAGCCTTGCCCAACGCCAATCTAGCAAGCACACGCGCTGAGGGCAAAGCTACAGGCAGGCGTAGGGAAAGGGAAGGAGGGAGGTAAAATAGAATGTTGGGGCGTGGGGTGACATGGGCCGAGCTAGCTAGGCTAAGAGAGAGAGGGCGGAGAGAGAGAGCTGAGGAAGAGTGAATTGGGCAGGGCTGATGGAAGGAAAAAGAGATGGGGAGGGGGATTGAGCCCAGGGAGGAAGTTCAGACTTATATTAGGGCTTTCCTTTTTCCAAAATTTCTTGAGGGTTTTTGGGAATGTAAGAGCTTGCAAAAGTAACAATTTTTTTAAAAATTGGCACATGTGAAATATAAATGTGACTTTGTTGACGAGAAAAATCAACACGCCTGCCTGGGAGATGTGCTTAGCTCTAGTGCATGTCCTAAAATCGATGAAGCGCGGGTGTGCCAATCAGTTTGATCCTGCCACTGACAAGATATGCAAAATAGCAGAGCATAAATCATATCGGCTGATAGATCGATAATCAAAACAACCGATCTGTTGACAGCCGATTGTGTGATTCCAACCGATGCCAAAGTCCAGATAACTCATCAGCTGAAACCCTGACGAAACCCTTATTGGTAGCCATTAGGCAGGCTAGAGACTACGGTTCTAATCACGACTTAGTAGGTCAAACTAAATTGATGCAGCACTAAGTATGAAAAGAAACGCAATATCTAGACAATCAAGCCTTTGACTAATTTTCAGGGTGGTAGATGACTAAGATAATCTAATCTAATATAACGATTTAGCCGATATCGACAGAAACCCTAAAACGAGAGACAACCGATAGAGCTAAATCGAGATACTAGGACTAGAATAATAGAGACATATAATAAGACCGGCTAACCCTCCGGTGAAACATTAGAATGAACCTATCGGCTTAACAAGACTTAGATTATCGATGACAATCTAGTAGGTCGGACCTAACCGATGCAGCACGAGATTGTATATGATAATCTAATACTCAATGAGCTGACATATCTGTCTAATGTGATGGATATAACAAATCTACCTAAAGCGACATTACATTTATAGAAACATCGACTTAATCAGAATATCGAACCTAACCGAGAAAGTCCTAACTAAGCTGATGTATCTATGAACGGTAATGAAACTAAAGATAGATACAATATACCTGGGCCGGCGGGACCTTGGACTTACCCCTTCGCTGGAGATCGAAGCCGATGCAGCCTCGCGTCGGGTGCCAAGTCTCGTCGGATGATGAACAAAGTAGAAAAGTAAAAGGTGGCGATGCGCCGAGGTTGTATTGATCGTGAGATGATTACATGAACCCCGAGCTTACATATTTATACCCATGGGCTAACAGAGATCCTAACAGATTACAAATCCAAACATTCCTAAAGATAAAAGGAAACAAACCGAATCCTTACGGGATACTAACGCACTTTCCTAAAGATAAAATAGGAAACTAACAAACTCTTCCTAATTAATAGATACAATTGCCTTTTTAGGACTCTATCCTTATATGGCTATCCTCATGAAGCATATCATCTTGATCCGATGGTGTCTCCAGTGTTGTCGTACTGGAATCAGCTACATCGGCTTGCTTTGTCTGATTCGGTATAGCCGATGGACACCTTAGCCGATTCGGGCTCTGGGGCTTATCAAATTCTGTTGTTAACAGACCTCCAGGAAGATCATGCATGATATAATTTTGGAAAATTTTTGTTGACTCCAAAATTTAATTTCTTGATTTTATTTCAAGATTTTCAGGGTGTTACAGTAGCCTGTGTTGGTATTTGATACGATCACATATAACTCTGCAAGCGCACGGATACCGCTCGAGCTTTTTACCCATGAGTATTCCCAAGGGTATCTATTGACAAGTTACACGCTTACCATGGTATTTGTAGAGTATGTGGATATTTGGAACCAAGGTATATGCGAGATTAAGGTAAAAGAGACAGGAGACAGGGATTTTTATCCAAGTTCGGGCCCCTTAACTAAGAGGTAATAGCGATGCTCCTGGGTGCCGAAGCCGGTGTTGTCTTTATATATTAGTATCACACGAGCATAATATTTGGGATGATCTAATCTAGTCGACGTCGGCTTGGTGGCATGGAGCTCGAACACGTAATCGACAACTAGCGTAGTCTTCTTTCTCGAATATAAACTCGGTGAGATTGGAAGTAGTTCTAGATCCCTCATGTCGGCCTTTGTGGCTCTAGATTGGGTTTGTCTAGGTCTATCTTGGTCTCTGTTTTCCCTGTCCCCTCTCCTCTTAGGGGGTCTTATATTTGTATCCTCGGATGTCTCTTTATCCAAGTAGAACTAGCAAGATAAGATCCGAGTAGTCCTTGCAGTGTTTGAGTAGGACTTCGCTTCTCCTTCCTTTTCTGAAACACCTTCTATTCCAGAAAAATAATTTCCTTCTTTATTTGCTATATTTCCTTAACCAAAGAGTACCTTCCCGTATACTATTAGGTATATGGTATTTTCGTATACCACAATTTCATGTATAGGAAGTATGCCTTATCCTTGAACTGATAGTAGCCCCCGACTTCAATGCAAACGAACCAATCGATGTTCTCGACCGAAGACCTTAGAACAATAGTCGTTGAACTCGCTTAACCGTTCTTGGACGATCGAGAAGGTGTGGAGTATGCGACTAAGTTCCCTGCCCAGCCTTGACCAAGAACATGACCATAAATTAAATTTGGATTGAAGTCAAAAACTCAAATTGCCATAAACAAATCTGAAAAAATTCCCTCGGCTATTTCTCTTTCTCTTTATGTAGGTTCTTGAATCCATACAAGATATGTGGCCATGCTATAGTATTATTCTGAGTTTCTTGCCATCGGCACAAACTGTGACCACAAGATCACTTTTTGACTGTGCTTTGTCATGGGACCTTTTCTTGTATGTACTAAAATATGAAGTCACTAATCCAACGTCCATCTAGTCAGAATAAATTCCTGACTACCATGCCTTAGGACAAGTATATGTTTTTGCTTTTTTATCTGACCTTCCTAAAATCAGTTACTCAGAACAAATTGTTAGATAAAAAGCCCCCAAGCGAATGCTCAGAGTAATAGATATGAACTGAAAATATATGACATAAACTAAAAATATTGCAAATAGATTATATATGTGTAACAATAAACGAGTACTCTCAACCAACAGAGCTGCCCTCAGCTGAACGGAGTTGTGTACCCTTCCTAGCCCCTAATTGGTTTTATGGAAAGATTTCCAAAAAAGTAGCTTGAATCTCATAACAAACTATGCTGAAGCTGCGAGTTCCTAGCCCAGCCGTGAAGTTGGGAAAACCAATTCTCGGTTACACAACTAGTTAACACATTACAGTGGATACTCTGACATGACCAAATCTAACATGGTCGTTGACCCTTAGAATCTGACTAATCCAGTAGTACTAGGCGTCCCTGGACAAGGTCTATGAGACCCGACGATTAGTCAGGCTTAACGTAAGAGGACGATAAGAATAGCGATATGAGAAAAGGGGATCAACACATAAATATTGCACATTTGATATGTATAAATACTTACAGAGATTAATGCATGGCGATAGTGGGATCTCTACCACGTTGGTCGAGTATCAGGTGTGCAGTCGTATTTCGACCACTCGTAGAGGTAGTGGGAGGATCGCTACCACGCTGATCGAGAACCAGACGTGTAGTCATACTCGACCACTCGTAGAGGTGGTGAGAGGATTGTTACAACCGCTTGGTCGAGGGCTATGTGTAGTCATACCTCGACCACTCGTGGAGGTGATGAGAGAATCGCTACAATGCTGGTTGAGGACCAGGTGTGTAGTCGTACTCGACCACTCGTGGGGGTGGTGGAAGAATCGCTACAACACTGGTCAAGGATCAAGAGTGTAGTCCTACTCGATCACTCATAGAAAATTCATAGAGGTGGTGAGATTGCTACCAAGCTGGTCAAGGATCAGGTGTATAGTCGTACTTGACCACTCGTAGATGTGGCTAGAGGATTGCTACAACCACTGGTTGAGGAACAGGTGTAGTCATACATTGACCACTCGTAGAAGTGGTGAGAGAATCGCTACAACGCTGGTCAAGGACCAAGTGTATAGTCGTACTCAACCACTTGTATAAAACTCGAAGAGGTGGCGAGATTGCTACCACGCTGGATGATGACCAGATGTGTAGTCATACCTCGATCACTCGTAGAAATGGTGAGAGGATCGCTACAACACTGGTCGGGGACTAGGTGTAGTTATATCTCGACCACTTTTAGGGGTGCTTGAGTTGATTGTTACATGTACATCTCAGGTAGCCAACATGACTCACATACCCAACTTATAAGCATATCGAACGTCCGTTCGCAACCATGTCGGGTGATCAAGCCGACGATGTTCACGAGGAGATTATACGTAGCAACCTTTTCACAAATACATTGAAGCATGACCGGTACTAGACGTGAGATAGGCCACCAGTCTTTGTTGGTAGATTTGGTCCGACAACTTTTTGTTTGTTCGAGAACATTCTAGACAATGGAGGCACGTGACTTCTACCTACTAGGGTACTTGGTGTCCAAGCGGACACTGGGTCACTTCCAAAAATAGTTTTCTAGAAGACAAGATATATACTAGACAATATCGAGTACGTACTCGGAAAATTGTACAATTGTCATAATAAAATAAATAGATTTGAATCAAATATCGGATACTACATTTACCGTAAACAAGCATAGTTTATACGGAAGAAATAGAAAGAGTCCAAGTATTAGACCGTAGTCGGTCTAACATAGGAAACGCTTGCATCTATATCTATAATCTATAATCTATAATCTATATCTATAACTATCTGTAAAGCAAGTAGTGTTTCCACTCAAATTTTGTTTTGCCTGGCTATTTTGCAGAAAACCCCTTAAGTTTTTTCGAAATTAACCCATAGTCCACGACTATTTTTAAAAAAACCAGTTAAAGAAGAAAAAGGGGTTATTTTACGAATAAAATTAACTGCGGTTTCAATGCTAAAAAGAAAGGGAGGGCTTGGATGAAAAAAAAGACCTCCTGCGTCCCTCTCTTCCGTCTCTATCCGCGTCGTGCCCCGCGCCACGTCCGTGCTCCTCCCTTCCGTCGCCGCTCGGAGCTAGCGCGCCGCCGCCTGGACCTTCGCCCTCCGCCTGCTTCCCTCCTGCGTCGTCGTTGTCCCGTTACAACGCACGGACATTTTGCTAGTAATAGATAATGTATAAAAACATGCTTTAGACAAATATAGTAAATTATAAATTTAAAAATAAAATATATCCTGAATATATCTACAAAATTAATAGGTTAATTTAACAAACCAATCTACTAAATACCTCACATATGTTGCACTGTATGCCGCGTAATACAGATAACTGGTGTACGTGGCAATTGAGTGCCAATTTTTATTGCATGCACTTGATTAGTTTTGCACTTGTTGTATGGTTGCCCGATGTCCCACCGGTACATCGTACGTTGTCGGAAGCACCGGCCTGGAGGAGTCCGGTCAAACGGCCAGATATTCAATCATGCAAATACACGTGGATCTGTTTGGTCAGTACCAATCCGTATTGGACACATGTGAAGCCTACTATCGGAAAACTCTCCTAAGGGCATATACAACCCTGAGAGAACCTCCTATTTATAACCATCATATAGACGGATAAAAAGACAGATCATACAACCCACATATAAAGTGTTGTCTCTAAACCGTTTAATATTTTGCATGTAACCAAGATCAACTATAAATAAATTTATATAATTCATGTATCTGTTTGATACTCCATTTGATATTCCAGAAATATTCTAGTGAAATCTAGATGTGTCAAATGGGTCAAAAGAGAAAAAGATTGAGGAGACAGAGTGTGGGTCCTCACGGGTCCCACCTTTTTTTCTTTTACTTCTCTCCCTTGTCCCTTCTCTCCTTCCTCCTTTCTTTTCACTCTCTTTCTTGCCTCTGTGCACAGCACCGCTACTTCTCTTCTTCCTCTTTTCTTTTCTCTCCTTCTTTCTTGCCTCTGTGCACAACGCCGGCTACTTCTCTCCTTCCTCTTTCTTTTCTCTCCTTCTTTCTTGCCTCTCTTTCTCCTGCTCTCTTGTGCACACGTTGGTGACTCTCTTTGTCCCGCTCTCCCGTGCACAACATCGACGAGACGGTTGGCGGCGGCCATGGGGAGGAGGCGGGGGAGGGGCAAGGGATGGGGCGGCTCGAGGAGGGCGCCAAGGCGCGAGCAGACGGCAGGGCGCCGGGGCGGCAGCGCGTGGCAAGGCGCCGTGGTGGAGATGGCTCAGCGCGCGACAAGAGGCTGGTTGGCGTGGCCGGCCAGCGACGGGTAGGGAAGCACGTTAGCATCTCGCGCACCAGTCGGTTTTTTGCCGCCAACCGTGCAGCGGATCAGCCGAGGAGGTCGTTGGCTGGAGACGATCTGTACAACGCGTGTCTAGCCGACGATTGATTCTGGGAGAACGGGCCAAGCCCGTCGTCTCGTGAGACGACGACGAGGCCGTCTCCTGGCGTTGGCGGGGGGGATTTTGCAAAATTACCATCATATAGACAGCTCAAATCGACCTGTTGTACATGCCCTAATCGGGTTCGCTGTCCCTCTGGCATGTGCGTCGAATCCGAGACCAAAAAGGTAACAGGAAATTGCACAGTTAGACAGAGGTCAACGTTCCCTCTTAGTTAGTGAACGGACAAACACACGAGGCAAGCAATGTGGCTGAATTTGGTTGCGGATCATTGAAATCATCGATGCGTAGCCTAGTGGCTTATCAACTTGATTCGGTCAAATTTTCGCGGGGATGGGAGTAGTCGATCTAGGTCGAAACCTCATGGACGATCATATTGAACCGTTGTTCTTTGCAGCGACGATGTCTTGAAGCTTGAGCGATCTCGATAAATCAAATTGTTAGCAGGAACATACTCTGATCAAGTCATATATTTCAAAGTGAAAGCTGTTGAGGTATCCCTCATCAAAAAATTCACAGTGATGATGTCTTTACAAAAAAATAAGATGGTGAGGGTCCCTCTCTAGAAAAGAATATATTCCGGCCAGGTCATATCTCCTAGGTCTAAAGTTGTCGAAAAGTTTCTGTAGATTGGACACCATGTGTTGAAGTCTTTTTTGGCAAATTTCCTTAATTGCATTTGGTTCTTGGCTGGAGCCAAGAGATTAGCTGTTTTAGGAAGCCGTCAGTAGATTTGGTTGTTGGCACCTCGTTCTCGGCATGCGCTAGAGAGATGGCCATTGTAGGAATCTTGTTTGCATGTTTCGTCGTCATGGTCTCATTCTTGGCGTAAGTCAAGGGGGGCGAGATCGGGACAGCAACGAAGAAGACGATGGTTCTGACTTGGACATAAATGAATGTCGGTTTGGGTTGGATCTCCCAGGCCAGGACGGTCGTAGAAGGCCTCGTCGAAAAATCCATCTTTTGAACCCATCTCGTCGAAACCTTTTAGCACCAAGTCTCCTACCTGACGTGTCACTGTCCACGGGCTATATGCCAACCACGATATTTGTAGAGTATGAGGATTGTTGGAACCAGTGTATATACGAGATTAAGGTAAAAGAGACTGAAGACAAGGATTTTTATACAGGTTCGGGCCCCTTAACTGATAGGTAATAGCCCTACTCATGCTGGCCGAAGCAGGTGTTGTATTTATATATCAGTATCACATGAGTACAATATTTGGGATGATCTAATCTATTCGACTTCGGCACGACGACATGGAGCTCAAAACATAGTCGACGGCTAGCATAGTCTTCTAGATCCCTCATGTCGGCGTTAGTGGCTCTAGATTGGGTTTGTCTAGACTTATCTTGGTCTCTGTTTGCCATGTCCCCTCTCCTTCTAGGGGGTCTTATATTTGTACCCTCATATGTCCTCTTATCTAGGTAAACTAGGAAGACAAGTGTGGATACGATCCGAGTAGTTCTTGTATTGTTTGAGTAGGACTCCGCTTCTCCTTCCTTATCTGGAACACCTTCTATTTCGAGAAGATACTTTTCTTCTTTATCCTTCGTATTTCCTTAACCAAAGAATATCTTCTCATATACTATTAGGTATATGGTATTTTCATATATAAAAACTCCTGTATAGAAGGTATGTCTTATCCTTGATACTGACAGTATCGTATTTATATTTCCACAGGGAAGGCGGCGGTATAAAAATAGAGTTTATACATCATTAATCAACCTATAATTAACTTACCACTGTCTAAATAAGTGTTAGGATAAATATGATAATAAGGTAGTGTGACACACAGGAGATTCATCTCTATATTAATGTATAGTGGAAAGGACATAAGAGAACTACGATACAAATGTGCTTCTATATTGCTAATGTCTAATATACACTTAATACATACATGCTTACAATGCTAGGATTTAGTTCAAGGCACATGTACCACCGAGAGACCACTCCCTGTTGATCTGCTAAAGTGGTTATGGCATTTACACACTCTTATGTCATACGCGGATGTGGAGGATACAAAGGACAAACAGAACTATCACCACCTATCGCCTACCTCATTTTCCATGGGCATACCCATACCAACGACATTTATCTAACCCAAGCACCATGCTTATGCTAGTAAATAATATCACTAATTTCTCTGGGACTCTCACCCTACGGATGGACAAGTAAGAACTAGTGCAACCCATTAAGGTCATTGGACTGTTACCATAGCATAGATCGACTAGCCTAATCAAGTGAAGCATATATATGAAGTATATCCTAATCATAAAGCATATAATTACGAAAGCAATATATGAATTATGAACACAAGAATATAAATAAGATAATTCTATTAATTCAACTATAGTCTTATAAGAAGAGTAAAGTAGTAGAGACATACCGAAATCTTCAAGAATACTACAGGACCAAAGATACTCTAAGCCTATTTCCACTAATACTATAGATAATACAATGTATAGAAGAGAGAATAGCTCCTTGAGATGTGTGTTGTAAGTGAGGAAGTGATCTCCTTAAATAGGTGCTTATGATGGTTGGGAAGGTCGGTAACTCCCACAACCGTCATTGAGGAGCCACCAGGAAGCAACACATGGAGGGTGGAGATGAGAGCCGCCGATGAAGGTGGTTCGGCCAAACCCCTTGCCCCATCTCTCACAACCGCCTTTTTCAAGTGGCTGATATGTGAGCCCCTAAGGCAGTTTCCGGGTGTTTGGCCCCACTTTAGGTTTGTTTAATCTGACTTATGGGACCATCAATCCGTGTGCTCGCATGTGATTCGCCAGAAATGTGTTTCTTTGCATGCTGGCTCATTTCTCCTTCACTTTGGGGTTTATTCTTTGCATACATATTAGTTCTCCAAGTAGAGTGGAACTACATTATTTATTATTGATATACATACAAGAAATGCTAGTTCTTCCTTTATTTATTATGGTAGTTGGCGGTCGAAATTGGTACTTAAGGACCGTCAATAGCTTGCTCCTTGTGTAGTGAAGTATACTTGATCAACACTTGCAGTAGTGCTGCATTGCCTTTGCACCTATCTAGAATGGCTTCAGGCAACACTACACTATCCGAAACCACAGGATCGGGTAGATCAGTGTACACAAGAGTATGATCTAGCACAAATGGCTTCAGTTGGGACACATGGAACACATGAGGAATGACAATGTGTTCATGCAACCGTAGCTTGTAAGCTGCCAACCCTACCTTCTCCACAATTTTGTATGGGCCAAATTACTTGTAAGCTAGATTAGGAGAAGGCCTATTCACCACAGGGGAATGACATAGGGTTGTAATTTGAGAAATACCTGATCTCCAACAGCAAATTGGCTGTCACTCTTGTGATTATCAGCCATGTTCTTCATCCTCAGCTGAGCTCGAGATGTTTGCTCTTTCAGGAACTTAGAGAGTCTCTCCCTTTCTAGAAACATATTAGCTACCTCTGGTTGAATAGATAAGGTAAGATCATGAATGAGACCATAATGTGGTTCAGTGCCAAACAAAGTTTTTTGAGGAGAACATCCGAAAGTTGATGATGGCTTGTTGTCGAAGACCTATACCCGATAACAATATTTGTAGAGTATGGGGATTGTTGGCACTAAGGTATATGCGATATTTTAGTAAACAAACAGGGGACAAGGATTTTTATACTAGTTCAGGCCCTCAGGATGAGTAATAACCCTACTCTAGTTATATGTATTATCTCGGGGATGCACTACAGTGATTACAATAGAACAAGTTAGCTAATCTATTCCATTGACTAAGATCTATCGAGAACTACTCGACAACTTGGGATTGATGGCTAGGGATTGTCTTCCTCCTGGCTATATCTCAATGTGGCTTGTGGCTATGGCTTGTGATTCAATGCCTTCCTCTCTCGAGGGGCTTTGTATTTATATGGCCAAGCAACTTATTCTCCAAGTATAACTCGGAGAGCCCCTGTAGGATATGATCAGATAAGACATTGCCTTCCCCACATTGGACTTTAGTGTCTTCTATTCCCGTGAAAGGAGTTCCCTTTATTATCCATCATATTCATGTATTTGAATATACCTTTCCGTATAATATTAGGTATGTGAGATTTTAGGGTGTTATCAAATCCAAATATAGGAGGTATACCTTATCCGTAACACTAACACTTGTGTATACCAAAACTGTGCCAAATGAAGCCAGCTTAACCATTGGTTTGGGATTGCTTGTACTGAACTTCTCAATTACATTTCTAAGCACTCATTCATGCGCTCAGTCTGCCAATATATCTGGGGTGGTAAGCCAAGCTCATTTGTAACTTGGTTCCTCACTTAGCAAAGAGTTGCTGCAAGAAACTACTAAGGAAGATCTTGTCTCTGTCTGAGACAATTGATCGTGGGACCCCATGTGTTTTGACCACTTGCCTTTCAAATATGTTAGCTAACTTCATAGATATGAATGGATGCTTTAAAGAAATGAAATGGCCATACTTTGTCAATCGATCACCACTACTATGATTCACTTGCAGCCTTCTGACGTTGACAGTCCTTCTATAAAATCCATTGAGATATCTTGCCATGCACCTTCTAGGATAGAAAGAAGAACCAACAATCCAAACAACTTGCAATTTTTTCATGCTTTGCTTGTTGGCAAACTTGACATTTCTTTACAAACTCCTCCACTATCTCATTTAATCTAAGGCAGTGGAACAACTTTCTCAACCCTATGAAAGGTGGCAAGAATTTTAGAATGACCTCCCACTTGGGAAGCACAAAATGCTTCAATTAATTTAGTCCACAGCCCAAAATATTTGCTTCAATCCAGATCTTTCCATTGTATCTAAGGAGATCTTCTAACAAAGTGTAGCCTTGATCATTTTGCTTTATCACTTCTAACTCTTGAAGTAACAGTTAGGCTTGTGGATCAACCTCATAAGAGTGCAAAACCTCTTGTATAATGAATGCAGAATATGAAGATCAAGTTGATGATTTCCTCTACAATATCCTTGGCATGATGCAAGACCAGTATCAAAAATATGATCAAGGTGTCTTGAGCAAGATATCAAAGGGGAACATTAAGTTCGAGAAAAGGGAGTAGATTATCTGTGTTCTATAAGCATAACAATCATAGATTAGTTGGGTTCCATTAATAGATCGCATCATGAACTATTGCCATGCAATGTTGTGTATTGCATAAATTGGCTATCAATTGTCATTTGAGCTGAGCGTTCTTTTATTTTCCTTTGCCTTAAAATTTTCAACTACTACATTGCATTTCTTCCGTTATTCAAGAGGCTCATTTTTTTAATAATTTTATATGCTTGCTTGCCAAAACATATATCATCCTTTGATTGTTTGATTTTGTTGCTACTAAATGGGCTGATTTTGTTGCTACTATAAGTTAAAATTTTGTAGCAAGGATAAGCATACAAGGCTCCACCTTCTTCAGTGTACCTTTGTATGAGATAGTTCCACATCTCCTTAGCAATTGGGTGAGCCTTAGAAAGTGGCTTGGAAAATGACTTGGTGCGTGGAGCCATCATCTCCATAGAGCCGCATTGTGGAAAATAATAGGGTTTACCTTTTCGTTTTGGAATTAAAACCGCTCCTCATCGGTTTGCCAAAAACCAACCAAAACCCGTTAAAACCAATTATTTTTAGTCAACACCGTAAAGACCAACTAAAATAGATCGATGTCCCCAAATTGACTGTTCGCGCAATCAGTTTTTGTTAACCCTAGTGGGAAGTACCTTTATTGTGGTTGTTTTTTGGCCCATTTGAGCTCATTCAAGTTATTATGTAGGAAGAAAGAAGTGTCGTCGATGGTTGCTTAAATTTATGTGGCACTCTCTCTTGAGATCACATCACTAGGCTAATTCTCAATGTAAATGCCTTATGAGGAATAACGTCCTTGAAAGTTGCAGTAAAAGCTGGTATATACATATTCCTTAGCTAAAAAATGACTTATTTTGATTGCCAATAAGAGAGCCGACGCCGGTAGCCATACGAGGAAGTTGATGATGCCACTCGATTCGCGTGCCTTTAGTTTTTTTCTACTCAATCCGTACGCCTTTCATAATATGTCACCTAGATTATGAAGTGTTTGATTTTATGCCTTTCTCTCCCTTTTTATCAATTTTCTCTTTCTACTTGACTTCTTGGACATTTTTGCCCTTGGGCCCACATGTCATATCCATAAAAGACAGGGTGTGGCCATTTTGACATTTTTGCTCCCCTAGCGATCTCAATTTCGTTTTCTTCTCCTTCACCTTCGCCTCTCTCAACCATCTCCATGTTTTTTCATATTTTACTTGTTATAAGAACTTCTCTCCCCAATCCAACAACCAGCCGTCTATTATCTAGGAAATAGGGATGACAATAAGACTGGATAATCAAATGTAAACCAACCCGATTATATGTCATATTTCATTGCCGGAGCCAATTGTTCGGCAGATGTAGAGGCCGGCCTGTAGTATGATCGATCCCTTTTGACCCCCGAATCCGATCCCGTCGCCAAATCCCACTCCGCTCACGCAGCCTTGTCCCGTTCCATATGGTCTCCTCCCACTGTATGACCTCTTGGCCTCCCGCCCTTCCCCATTTGTTCCACTGCATCGCCAATCTACTGTGTCGTCCTCTTGTGATCCAACTCGAATATCACATATCAACAACAAGCACAGTCGTAGGGAACTCCAATTCCAGCACAAGATACAAGTATTTGATGACACAAATTGAGGAAGAAATGGAATCTTAGACAGGGGCTTAGCAATAGGATGGGAAGAAGCAAAAGATTAGGAGTAGAGAAATCAGAGTTTGAGGTAGGGGAGCATTGGGGAAGAAAGGAGACAAGGCATAATAAGCCTGTATTGTAAGCCTGTTCATCCCTGTCTTCATCTGTTGGCTGGGCTGTGCTCCTTTTGTAGTGGCTGGAGACTGGAGTGGTCATCTTGTTGCGACGTATTGGGCCTAGCAAGCCCATGGCTCAATATGCACAAAGAATAAGTCCACTTGTCGTCCCTTAACTTTACGTCGAGTTTGTTTGACATCCTTATCGCTAATACAAGAAATCTTCACCCCTAAACTATACAAAACTGTGCGATTTGGGTCCCATAGCAGTATGGACGTCTGGTCTCATTGACATGGCATCCAAGTCAGAAAAAAATATGTGGGACCCACATGTAAGTGAGAAAAAAAAATATATGTGGACCCCACATGTCAGCGCCCTTTTATTTCTTCTCTTTTCTTCCCAAGCTTGGGAGGGATGGGGAGGCAGCTAGCAAGGGAGGGAGGGAGAGGTGGCTGGCGACTGAGGAGGGAGAGGGAGGGGAAGGCGACCGACGAGTGTGTCTGGGCTCGAGCTCGCTTGGCCTCTAGGGAGGCGGAGGTGGAAGAGGAAGTAAGAGGCGACTGTCGAGCCCATTCGAGCTCGCCCGACCTCTATGTGAGGGAGGCAGAGGCAGGTGAGGAAGAGGGAGGTCACCAGTGAACCCGTCCTAGCTCGCTCGGCCTTCATGCGAGGAAGGCGAGGCGGGAGAGGAAGGGGAGGCGGCGATGTGAGCTGTCCGAGCTCACTCGGCCTATGCGAGGAGGCGGCCGATGAGCTCGTCCAAGCTCGAGCTCACTTGGCCTTCGTCAAAGAGGAGGCCGAGCTCTCCATTGCCCTCAGTTCCCTTGGCTCCCCCTTGACATGCAGGAGGAAGTCACAGATGAAGCCTCAGTCCCCTCCATCGCGGGAAAGCCATGAGCCCTGCTGCCGCTGTAGGCGTTGACACTGATGAGCGCCCCGCTATAAGCCATGGAGGCCATCATTGAGCAGGGCGTCACGGTCTCTAAGACCCTCGTCCTTGGCGGCCGCATCGTCATCGGCCATGCCATGGGGAACGCTGCGGCGCACCAAGAACCTTCTCCTTCTCTGCCTCCTCTTCTTCTCCCAGTAATGGTGCCGCTCTTGGCATCACCGGCCATCCGTGGGACGTCGCCGTCGCTGCCGCATCCTCTCTACCAGCCTACTTGCTGATCTAAGGCCGTCGCCTCCACCCAGAGTCGCCGAAGTTGGGCGAGCTCGAGCTTAGATGCGCTCGTCAGCTGCTTTCCTCGCCGCTATGTGGTTTGGAAGAAAAGAAAAGAAAGAAGAGGGCGTTGACACGCGGGCCACATATATTTTTTCTTCTCAGTTACATGCGGGCCTCACATATTTTTTATTATTATTTTGCTTATTAGGATGTCGAGTGAGCAAAACCAGACATCCATACTGCTACGGGACTTAAATTGCATGGTTTTATATAGTTTATGGGTAAAGATTTCTATTATCGAAGATAACATATATAAAAAAACACGAATTAAAGTTGAGGTATGGCTAATGAACTTATTCCATATGCACACCGGTCCTGTCCGGCCCAGTTACATGACATGTCCATCGACGCCCGGATCCGACGCTGCGCCTTCACGACACCGAAAGATGCACACGTCCCTAGATCATCGTCGAGCTGAAGAACAAGCCTTGACCGCCGCCACCGACGGCGACTATGTTCCGCTGATTACATTGGTATTGCCTCAACCTCCTCTTCTTCGTTTGAGTTTGTTCTCAATGTTGGAACCCCTCCTTCGATTTCAGTCCCAGCGGCAGCAATGCACGGTGGAGAGTGCGTAAATGCGACTTCTCTCTCGCTCGACACTGCTTTGTGTTGACTCACGCAGGTTCCTGCATGCTCCACTGCACTCAACCTCGCTGCTGGACTCCACCGGTTGAGCGGCGACATGCTCCACTCTAACTCTAGGCGGAATCTGAATCATCTTTCTCGGTGAGTTCTTTTGTTTTTCCCCTTCTCTTATTATGCCCGCACATCCCTACATTGTGGTGAAAATTTCTAGATCTTGCACGAACTTCGAGTTTCTGGGCTTTCAATCTTAATAGGAGATGTCTTTTGTGGATTTCTGAAGCCAAATGTTACTTCCAATTCCGTATGACTTGTGAACCAGAATATTGAAACTGACATTAGCTGGATTTATTTTTTCTAGTATATATACTATAGTCAGAATTGGAAACGAAATTTTGGCCCTAGTTTTAGAAAATACTAGTACGATTGCAGTTTCAACTGTAACAAACTATATTATGTATTTTATTAAATAAATTTCTCAAGAACTATAGATGATCTGACAAAACTATCACATAATTACAGGATTACGCTACAATATCGTAATACGACAGCTAACAAACTACAGATCAGGATAATAGGGATAGGGATGGATCATGGAACCTCAGCAATCTATAGTTTTGTGATGAATTCAATGCTAAATCAATAATTTTCTAGCACTGTGAATTAACATATATTCCAAAATATAAGACACAACAATCACTAACTAAAAACCTTGAAAAAAACTATTATTAACTTTTCGTTTAAATCAGCCTAATAAATACTATGCATTCAATAGGATTAGATATCTTGAGGGTAGAGAATTTTTAAAAACGAAGTTAGAAGAGGGGAAGGTGCTAGCTAATTACATATGCCTACATGTATTATGGGATATTAAAAAAATGGTTATGTCCTATATTTTGGGATGGTATTTTGGATGAAGGAAGTAGTTTTGTAATCTATTTAACGCCAAATCTGTAGTTGTTGCTGAAATATATAATTTTGTCAAAAAATCTATAGTTTTGCAAAATTTATCGTAGCTTCTAATTTGAGGGCTAAGGATGGGCTTTAACGCTCTTTGGTGATAGATTTGCCTACAGGTGCAAGATCATGGCAAGCAGCATTGGAATGAAAAAGCGAGAAGAATAAGGTAAGTTTGACTGGCGCAGCCACTTCCCTTATGCCGATGACTCTTTCTGCAACTCCAACTATCCCCTGGGGAAACAATTTTCCACTACCGAAGGTATGTGTAGATCACATATGGTGGTTTACCGAAGGTGTCAGCGATAACTGTTCCACTGTTGACGTACATCATGTACTAATATTAAAAGGCAGCAGTCACCGTGATGGTTCTAAATATAAGTTTTGCCCTGGTTTTATCGAAGTATTTCATATTGCTGACCGTGATGAGAGTAAGTTAAATTCATATTCTTTGGTGTTGAAATATAAATGTGCCATGAATATTTTAGAGAAATTATGAATTAGCTTAATTACGATATTCTATCAAAAAGATGATAGTATTATTCCCTTCGTCTCAAAATATAACAACTTTTAGCATTCAAAATTTATTCTAAAATATAATAACTTCTTCACCTATATTCTTTTCTCAACCAATCACAATCTTCCACCATTCAAATTTTCCACCTATTTCTTTCTTTTAACCAATCAAAACCTTTCCACATGTCATATTTCCGCCTACTTTCTTAATACCATTGTGCCCTAGAAATCCTTATATATTGGACGGAGGTAGTATATTTTATCTAAAATATTCTATACAGAAACATGCTAACAAATGATAAATAGCTAGGATCTTGACGCTAGTGCTTTATTCCTATAATTAGGGGTGCCTTAAAACACATAGTGCAAGCTTTGTACATGATTAGGATGATATTATTTACAGCCACTAGGAGAGTGTAAATTATACAGAAAATATTTTCTAAATAAATGTGTTCTCTTGTACAAGTAAGGTCGCTTCTGACATGCCATGTACTAGTATTTGGTTTGCATGTCGTTATTTAACATGAGTATCTCAACTACGAGATATCACAACAGTTTTTTTGTGTATTCAACTCTCAACCAAAGCTGAAAATTTGGCTCTCCATGTAAATATACATGATAGCATTGCCATCTTCCTTGTATTAAACAGTAAGTGACATGAAGAAAATGCTAGCTAACTTAGAATGATTTATTAGGATATAAGCGCTAATTAGTCCATGTTCTTGACATTTTGGACAAAATCTAAGTTAAACTTTTGAAACATTCGATCGATGCATTTTGAAATACTTTATCTAAAAACATAAAAATGATCTGTGTGCATTTATATTAAAAACTATTTTTATAATCATCTATACTCATCATTATAAAAGAGAGTAGTGATGGTGGTTCTGCCACCACCCCACCAGCCACCACCAACTCCCACTTTTTTAAGAGAAAAGAACGGAGCCCTACTTGTCAACTACTCCAACCAAAAATGATAGCATGAGGCCAAATGGTCGACGTTTTAGTAACAAATATATAACAATTCATAGATGATAATAATGTGTTAATGATAATTTTATTTAGTTAAAATTTTGTTGCAATGTAAGAAAAAAATGTACTCAAAATCACATCTAGAAGACCATAAAAGTCAAACATTAAGTATTTTTTTCTTAATTTTTTTACCATCTGGGAGTAGTGTTGCTATTATGGTCGCAATTTTTCCAACAACTGCTAGTAGAGTTGATGTAGTGTCGTTCTTATATTTTTTATGGATAAAATACAGTTTTCCCTAGCAATTACTGCTCAAAGGTGTTGAAACCACCTTAATAAAGAAAGTATTTAAATCATGTTTTATCTCAAAAGGCTTTAACAAAACCTGGTAAGATATCTTGAGGTGTGGGCGGTTAAGAAGTGAAGTAACTCTGACCAAAACAAATCATTTCAAGTTTTGTTGAACATATTGCAATGCACCAGATGTAACTTTTTATCAGACAATGATTTTCTGTAATTTTGTGTAAATACGCAGGGAAAAAAAGCATAATTGCATTTTTATAACCAACACTTGCCAAATGTATTAATTTAGTTGTCTTTGGTTCAGCCTGCTTGGAGCCGATGATGCTATCACAGCCTACAGACTGTCGACCTAATTGGAATACATGCACTGTGCATTTTCCAAGTCGCATGATGCAAATTTTCTCAATAAAGTTGGCTAAAATACATATGGATAGTGGCCCAATACAGCTATATGGATACATAGCAGTGAGGGATCATTTTGATTCAATGCTTAATTATGTTGTGAATTACGGCAGGGATGATCCCATCATCGTGCAGCAGGTGCACATCCTACACTTATATGCAATTATTTAGTTACTTTGTTATTCTACACATAAGTCCAATTTCATCTCATGCATAAACCAAATTGGAAACATGTGCTGGCATACTACAATCACTCAATCTCCTTTAAATCATAAGAGTCGGAATGAAGGGTGGAATACTACAACTGCTTAATCTCTTTTATATGATGCAAATTTGGACTTTGCTTTATTTTTAAATGGTATTATATGTTAATAAATAAACACGGGCTTTTATTGCTTTGTCGTACATATTTATATTGCATGAATATTCACCTACTTTAGCCCTAGTTATTTTGGTGTTATGGCAACCAAACTGAACTTAAAACACAATGCTACCAAACCATGTCTTTTGCTGAAGAATGAATATTATTATGGTATTGACTATTGACTGATGTATTAAGTAAAAAAATAGGTTTTCTAGATAAAAGAGCATGATAGATTAAGAGTACAACAGTGAGTATGTACAATAAAATTATGTTCCTTTTCTCAAAAGCATATGAGGATACAAATACTTGAGTTACAATATCCTTTTATTTCCTCTCTCCAATGCATAGATCTTATGTGGATGGATTCTTAAAATATCCTTTTATTTCCTCTCTCCAAAGCAAAGATCTTATGTGGATGGATTCTTCAGATACATGTTATTGGAGGATCTTATACAAGAAGTTTGTCTCTGCGAATGAGCATCTTTCAGGTGCTCCCATCCCCTTAAAAATGTAAATAATTATGGCAAGTAATCAAACAAATCACAGTAACCTAGAGTGTGGTGGTTTGTCTATCATAGCACAAAAGTTCAAAACTATGTTCGATTAAGCTAAAAATTTCTGAATAACAATTTTTGTTTCTCCTTATACAAGTTGTGTTTACATTTCAAATTTTGTGAAGAGTTAGATGCCACCGTACTCTATATTACTAAATATTTTTGACATCTTTTTTATAAAAAATGTATTTCTGGGACACCCTGACTTTTATTTAGTTTGTCCTAGGAGCACCTGAAATGTCCAATGCTACGCACAAATTTATGACCAATTAACTTTGCATGATGAATTTCGCAAGGCTGATTTAATATGTTGGCTGTAAGGCATATATGCCACAGGGGTTTTGCCTACTTATCATTTTGGCACCACTTTTTTCCTAATTGTTGTGATGCCACTGGTTCCACCGGGAAATTGTTGTGATGCCACTGGTTCCACCGGGGAGACCAATATGCCACTCCGCCGTTAACTTGCATTCACAGTATCATATCAATAGGGGTTAAGCGTTTCTTTGACAAAATGCCCATGGAGAAGAGAAAAAAAATGCCTTCTCTCTCCACACGGTTATCAGCTCTCCCCACTCCATGCCTGTGGCCACAGGCACTACGAAAACAGCACATTCGCGAATGAGTGCTCGAGTGCTTACCGAGTGTATTTTATCGGGCACTCGACAAACAAAAATACTCGGAAAAATAGCATGTTCGTCGAGTGCCTACACTTCACCGAATGTTTTTCGGCCTTTGCTGAGTGCCCCAAGCACTCGGCAAACAAGGGGTCTCCCGTAGTGAGGTGATTGCTGATTGTCACATGCGAGGAAGGCCTCGCCCTGGGCACAGCTCCACCTGCCTTCACCACCTCTGCACCTGGTTTGGTGCCATTGCCCGAAGCATTCCTCGGCCTCCTTCACATGGGCTCTATGTCATCACTCTCCATTGATGCTAGTTACTTGTGCAGTGTGGTCTGTCTTTCCTAATATTCAGGTTTCGACGGTCAGTTGTGTGTATGTTTGGTGGGTGCCGTTGTATAAGGCTTCGATATGTCGCCTGCGTGGTGTGAGTTGGTTTAGATAGAGTTGTTGTGGAGGCTCGAGTTGACACGTGCTACCTTGCGTGTTTCGTTTAAAAAAAAGTTACTTGTGCCCATGCCCAATGCTGTGGCCCACCATTGCCTCTGGTGTACGTCCCCCTAGGTCTAGTTTCCACGCTATGATGATGTTGAAGATGTGGTTGCCAACGTGCGGTAGATGGCGATGTTGGTGGTTGCGTAACATGGGGAGGAGCTCGTCGTCCTAGTTGTGGAGCTTGGCATGGTGGCAGAGAAGTCCGGCTGCCTCCAAACTCTGCCGTTTCATGAGCTCTAGCTTGTCGTCTTGTGACAGGGGAGGTGGCCACCCCACACTTGCAGCTCTCAGCTGCCCTGCACTGCATACACCCACGGTGGAGAAGAGAAAAACCGAGGGACAGGAGGGACAAGGCAGTATATGGGAGAGGGGGAAAGGCCATTTTGCACAATTTCTAGGTGGCACGGACAGTCAAAGGCCTGGACCAGCTGCCAGCTGGACCGTTTCGGACAATCTCTTGTTAGTGGCGGCATGGCCGAAGTCAAGCTCAACTGGAATTGGGCCCAGCACAGTGCCACCATCCTGGCAAGGCGGCAAAGGATTTGTAACCAGGGTTTGCAATTTCGCGAATTTCGACACGAAAGCCGCGAAATTCGGTGGTTTCGCGGGGATACGGCACAGCATTCCCACGGTTTCGTTCAAATAATTTCGTGAAAATTCAAAAAATTTGAAAAAATTCATTTTAACATATATATATATATTATAAAAAAATATAAATTTCGCGATGTTGTCGTGAAAATCGTGGTATATGGCGCGGTTTTCGTGAAATCCGCGGCACGACGCGGATTTCGATTTAGTTCAAATTTAAATTACGGTTTTCATGATTTTCGTGGTTTTTCGTGGCTTTCGCGGTTTTCGCGCGGTTTTCTTGGTTTTTGCGCGGTTTTGACGCGGTTTTCATGGTTTTTCGCGCGGTTTTCGCGGTACGTACGAAATCGTTCAAATTCAAATTTGTTACTGTTCATTGCCGCCGGCTTTCGCGAATTTCGACGAAATTCGCCGTGCCGCCGAGGGGCGGCACAGCATATGCCGCCGGCATTAGTAACCCTGTTTGTAACTGCTAGGAGTTGCGTGCTGACGACTCTAAACTAGTAGGCACTGCATATGCATAGCCATAGGAAACCTGCAATACATTTTGCTATGTTCTGTTTATGGAAACCTGCAATACATGTGCCTATGTTAACCATGGTAGCAGCATAAGAAGTTCCATTTGGCTAATTTTATTCTCCATTTCATTCAGGTTGTCCAGAATCATCTTGTTCACATCTGTACTAGAGCCAACAGAACCAAACTTGTTCACATCTTATTCATTACTAGTTTCATCCTTCTCTAGCATGTCTAACCAAGCCTAGAAACATGCACCATTCAAGAAAAAAATAGAAAAAATAAATCTAATGTGAGAACCATGAGAAAATAACACACAAAACATACTAAAATTAACACTTCAAATTTCATGTATAACCAACTTATGTGTCATAGCAAAACACCAAATTGCCAATTTTTAGAGTCCGTAGTTTACGCCATCATTTATGTGATATCCTTTGCACTCTTACAAAAACCAAACTATTGGTCTAAAATATTGTAACTTTAATATGAAAATATAGGAAATGATAATTTATAATAATTTCACAGGGTTCTTGCATTGAAATGATTGGCTCTAAGCGAGGCATTTCAATGTCTTGTTCTGTTGTTCTTGAGTTTGACATGAGGATAAAAAAAGGAGAGCGAGAAGAAGATGATCTAGAACTGATTGAAGGAGCATTAGAGTACAGCGAGATAACAACACTAGCGATGAGACCTGCAATGACGAACATCACTTTAGCGTACCTTTACCAGGCAGTGGAGGCAACAATAGAAGTTGCCATATGAAAAGTGCATAGGGGTTTCAATTTATCTCTGATCTGAGTGCGTTTGTTCTTATTGATAAGGTACAACAAGAAATTCAACTCTGTGATGGCATGGTTGGCGAGCCTTTTGGCTTAAGGTATGTGGTCGCAGTAGCATCGGATACCTGGATGCATTTCAAGTTCAAGGTATGTGAAGAAGGCTCTAAAAATGATGTTGGTCGCTACTGTTCTTCAAAGCAAATTAACCGCCATGGATTTGCCAGTCAGCAAATAGTTATTGAGCCTGGAGCTATCACAGTGAAGGTGAATTGGTCTGTTTTCCCTTTATATCTGTATTTGACGCACTTGGTGAATATGACTTAACTAGTTGTTACTTTCTATGCTGAAAGGGAGTACTGTTAGATCTAGATGTGTATTATCTAGTAGTATTATTCAATTTGATTTTTTTGACCGTAAAAACTGGGGGAGGTCCCCACAGATACGAGCAAATTTTATAAAAAGGGAAGAAAAGAGTTTAGAGTTTAGAATACAACCTTTTAAACATAGACGAAGATGCCTAGACAACAATCAAAACACAAAAGGAAAGACACGCATCTAACTGAAAGCATCTAGCCATGCACAGAAGGAGGATTTGTCTTCATTTTTGCTTCTAAGGATCTGAAGGGTGCACTGATGCTTGAACTTTCTCTTCCAGAGCGCTAGGCTCGAGGTCGCTCTATGAAAAACCTTGTCATTTCTCAACTTTCAAAGTTCCCATGCCGTCAGAAGTGCTATCTCATATATACATGGCGTTGGGGTTGTGAAAACCATCTGGACCATTCTATTCATGATGCTTAGAGAGTTGTCCCACTGGATTTGCAAGGTTGTCCAACATTGCCCGGCGAAGGGACACAAGAAAAAGAGATGATCTGTAGTTTCTTCCTCCCTCGCCTCGCACATGATGCAGAGGCTGTCATCTTGGATGTTTATGTGTCTTCTTTGAAGCATCGATTTTGTGTTCAGTCTATCCATCAGCAATAACCATGCAAAGAATTTGATTCTCGGCATACATTTGGATTTCCACAGAAGTTGATAGCTCTTATGACTTTTGAAGGTACTGAAGATGTGATTGTAAAAACACCTTGAGGTGTATTTGTTTCCCTAGATCGGGAACCAATTGTCAGGTGATTCTTCTTCATAGGGCAGATCCTCTAGTAGCAGTTGCAGCGAGTCTAGTTCCTGGTAAGCTTGATCAGAGAGAGGTAAGTGAAAGATTGTGTCCATGTCCTCTGCCTGCATAATCTCGGCTACCGAAGCATTTCTTTTCTTAGCAAAGGATGCGAGATGAGGATAATTTACTGAGATATTCAGATTAGTCCAGTTATCCAACCAAAAGCTCACCGAGTTCCCTCTTCCAATCTGACAGGAGGCAATCATTCTAAAAAGATCATTTAGCCGGATGATGTCTTTCCACCAGAAGGATCCTTTTCCCTATAGTGATGTGGAACCTTGGTCGAATAGTATTTGAACCAAAATTAGATTGATCCATGGGATGTCATCTTGATTATAGAATTTTGAGAGCTGCTTGATGAGAAGAGCATCATTCTGCAGCCTCAAATTGATCACCCCTAAACCACCTTTGAGTTTTGGTCTTGTTACCAAATTCCAAGCTGCCAGGTTACCCCCTTCTTTTCCACACCATTGCCCCTCCAAAGGCATTGTTTTCTTGCTCTGTCGATAGCTTCAATGATTCCTTTTGGGAGTTTGATGGTGCACATAGCATAGGTTGTTATCAGGTTTATTGCTAAATTGACCATCTCCAATCTTCCCGAGTAAGATAGCCAAGTCGTGCACGCTGAGAGCTTCCTTTCTACTTTGTCCAGCATAGGCACAAGATCCTCTATCTTCGGTTTTGTCGTACCCATAGGTAAGCCTAGATAAGTGAAAGGCAAAGATCCCACATCGCAGCCAAATGTATGTGCCAGGTGGCTTAATTTATCGGCACTGATGTTAATTGGGTACATGCTGGATTTCCTGTAGTTAACCTTTAAGCCAGTTGTTGTTTGAATACTACTCAGAAGATTTTTGAGAAAGAAGATCTACCGAGCATCAGCTTGAAGGATGATTATAGTGTCATCCGCATACTGCACCACTGGGAAATTCTCGGTTGGTTGCGCAATTGGCAGGTGAAGAAAACCTTCCTGTCTATCCTTGTTGATCAGAACTTGGATCATCTCAGCCGCTAACACAAAAAGGAGAGGAGAAAGGGGATCCCCTTGCCTCACACCTCTTTTACATCTGAAAGTCTTCCCAGGGACTCCATTTTAGAAGCATCAAAGAGGACCCTGAGGAGAGGATCTCCTTAATCCACTCCATCCATCTATCCAGGAAACCAAGGCTCTGCATCATCAGAAGGATACACGAGTGCTCGATGATATCAAAGGCTTTTTCAAAATCTAGCTTCAGAATGACCACCTCTCTTCGAGAGTGATGACATTGATGGATATATTCATAGCCCCAAGCAAGACAGTCTTGGATTGCTCTAGACCGAATGAAGCCATATTGATTTGAATGTATCACTGTGCGAATGACTCCTTGTAACCTATCTGCCAAAACTTTGGTTACGATTTTCAGCGAAGAATTTAACAGAGAGATGGGCCTGAAGTCGTTAACTGTTTCGGGGCTATCTTTCTTGGGAATTAGGGTAATGAAAGAAGTATTGATTGGCTATAAGCTGGCTTGCCCTTGTTGGAAAGAGTCACAGAGGCGGTAGAAATCTTCCTTGATGCTCGACCAGCATTTTTTAATGAAGAATCCATTGAAACCATCCGGCCCAGGGGCCTTGTCACTGGGCATCCGCTTAACTACTGAATCAATTTCTTCATGCGTGATTGGCTGAGCCAAGGAGTCCAAGACCTCCCTAGGATGGATCATGCTTGATAGGTCAAAGACCATATCAGGATTCGATGATGTGCCCATCCTATCCCTAAAGGAGGACCATAAAATTGCAGCCTTCCTCGCATGACCTTGAATCCAAATCCCCTCATCATCTTTAATTTGTGAAATTGTATTTCTTTGATATGCAATTGTAGCCATGCTATGAAAGAATTTTGTGCATTCATCCCCAAGCTTTACCCTGTTTACCGTGTATCTGTTCTTCCAGTAGATGTTTTTATAATGAAGCCAGTTTTAAAGCTTCTTCTTAACGATTTTCCTCAGATTGGCTTCAGTATTGAAAAGGCATCTCCTTTCTTCTAAGGAATCAAGAAAGCCAATCACGGTGTTGCAATTCTGTATAAGAACTCTGAGATTAGAAATGTTTTTGCTCCAGCCTTTTAGCCCTGCCCTTAAAGTTTTAAACTTCCTTGCAATATTTTTTGTTGCATTACCCTGTATTGTAGTGGCAGACTAGCATCCTGTCACTATGTCCATGAAATCGGGTTGCTCTGCCCAATAATTTTCAAAACGAAAGATGTTTGCCTTGGGAATTTTTGTGCCAATTAGGATCTTACATGGGACATGATCTGAGGTGGTCCTGGCCAGAGGCACCACTCTGGTATCCGGGAAATCTGCAGTCAATTGGTGGAAGAAAAAAACCAATCAGGTTGTTCTAAGAGAGGATCTGCTTGCATGTTACTCCAAGTGAAGGCTCAACCCTTGATTGGCAATTCAATTAGGCTCAAGTGCCCAATGGCTTCATTGAAAGTGAATGTATCAAGAATGTTCTCCCCTGGCTTGTTTATGTTAGAAAGAGATCGATAGACATTGAAATCCCCCCAAAATAGCCAATCATCAAGCTCATCAATCTCGTGATTCTTAAACCAAGTCATAAACTCTGAGCGAAGGGGTTCCTCACAGGGCCCATAAACTACTGTTAATTTCCACGTTATCGGTGCCTGAATTGAGGTGGGGGCGATGAGAAAAAAATTGCAGATTTGACACTCCAAAGATTGACTCTTTGATTATGCTGACATTTATGTGGATGACAAGTGGGACCATCTGTGTCTATGAATGTGGGTCCAGTGTCAAATCTACAAATGGCCAATGTTTTGAGTGTCAAATCTGCAAAAGGCTCACGACTGAGATACCAAAGCTTTGCTTGTCAAAGACCATACCCGAAAAGATACTGCTCTTCCAGAGAATCAAGATGCCACCTGAGGTCCCCACTGAAGGGATAAAATCAAAGTAATCAAAACTCTTGGGTGCTAACTTTCTTATATAACCCTGTCAAAGATTTTCCTTTTAGTTTCCTGAATGCAAACCACCGAGAAAGCACTTTCATCAATTTTATTTCTGATTGTCTCCCATTTCTCTGGAGCATTAATTCCTTTGATGTTCCAACAAAGAATTATCCAGCCATGAGCAATCATCATAAGAGAAGTAAAGAAAAGCGATAAAGGCCTGAGTGACATAGCAACACAGGCTGCCGGTATCTCCCTCCCTAGAAGATAAAACATTGATCACCGAAAACATCCAGATAAAAGGGGCAAGGATATAGAGCACAGATAACATCCAAATCAAGTCAGGCCCACAGCAGGAGCGATAGATAGGGCCCATCATGCCAAATAAGCAACCAGTGTCATTACAAAGGGTAGCGATAGAGTTTGAACCAACAACAGATAACAGGATGGAGCAGATAAGATAAAACAAGAGATTAGATTTGGCCGGCTACCAGGGAGGAATGCAAATCATGATTGTTATCATTGTTATCATCCGGGTTCTGCATCACTACATCTTCAGAGATCTTACTATGAGCTGCTCCACAATGAATGCCCCATCCTTGCAGCACAGAAAGTTGTGAAGGGTTACGCGGAGGCTACGCTAGCCGAAAACCAAACTTTTTACCGCGCAAACCAGGAACACTTGCAAGTAAGGGCTGATAGGTCGTTACCGATTGGAGTATGCAGCGGAAATAGCCAATCAGGGCTATCCGATCTGGAACAGTGCTGGCCGATGACAGCCGATTTGCCGACAGCCGATTCCCGGGGACAGCCGATTCACCAATCAGCCGATTCACCGATGCCGCAGCCGATTCGAGTCGTCTGACCGTGTTCTCGCGCCTCGCTCCGATGTGCTCGACCTCAGCCGATTCCACCAAAGCCGATCGATCCGTCGTAGCCGCGCTTGCGTCGTCGATCTGCCGCAGTTGCCTTGCTCCGATTGCAGCCGATTTGTAGCCGATCAACAGCACCGCAACGTAGCAGCGCCTCTACCGGTATCCACACGTACGGGGACAGAACTGAAGGGTTACGCGAAGGCTACGCTAGCTGAAAACAAAAACTTTTCTACCACGTAAACCAGGAACACTTGCAAGTAAGGGCCGATAGATCGTTACCGATTGGAGTATGCAGCGGAAATAGCCAATCAGGGCTACCGATCTGGAACAGTGCTGGCCGATGACAGCCGATTTGCCGACAGCCGATTCCCGGGGACAGCCGATTCACCAATCAGCTGATTCGCCGATGCCGTAGCCGATCCGAGTCGTCCGACCGCGTTCTCGTGCCTCGCTCCGATGCGCTCGACCTCAGCCGATTCCACCAAAGCCTATCGATCCGCCGCAGCCACGCTTGCGTCGTCGATCTGCTGCAGTCGCCTCGCTCTGATTGCAGCCGATTCGTAGCCGATCAACAGCGCCGCAACGTAGCAGCGCCTCTACCAGTATCAACACGTCCGGGAACAGAACGCCAAACACCCATGTGCTAGCACGCGATGCAAGGCTAGGGTTTGGCTCGAAAGTGGGGAGGGTTTCCGTGGAGATTGATCTTGGCACAATGCAATTCAATTGACGACTTCGCAGCTCTCCACCCCTCGCCCCTTTATATAGAGTTGGCCGACTGGGACTAGTGGTCGATCAGGACTCTATTTTGAATCGGATCCTATCCGAATCTCATAGAGTTGGCCGCCCATACGTCGTAAGCCCATAGGACTCTATCCAATCGGATCCCTATCCGATCGAGCCGTATCTGAGTTCAACTCGAATATCTATTCTATCCCCTTAAGCGTGCGACCCTGTAGGTTCAGGTATACTTGGTTTCGGCTCGAGTCTAACTCAGCCGATTTGTCAACAGCGGCGCCTAACAGCACATATTGAAACCATAGTATACAAGAATATAATATCGGCTCTGAACCTGTAATGTATACACAAATCCCTTTGCCTCACGATATCAATTAAGCTATAGGCAAGATGTGTGCCATCCTTTCAATAGCTTAACCATTCACTTGAACCATATTGGATTATCTGTCTGTTGATTGACTCCTCAATCAACTTAGCATGGCCATGCATTTTCATAATCCATTAACTCGAGAGGCCCAGAGATATCTCTCCAAAGAGGGGCAAATTCCATCTTGATCACTCACATCCCACTCCATGTTTCATAGCAAACCCGAAACTACTTTTATAACTACCCTGTTACGGAATAGTGTTTGGTAGTCCCAAAGTAGGCTACTACACATGTTGGAATCCATGATGATCTTAGGTCTAAGGACTTTGTACCAACACTACCTGAGACCAACTAATGACACATTAATTACTGTAGTGTCTCATGGTGGGTCTATCCAACACATGTTCTCTAACATGTGTCCATGTTTATTGATTTCGTATCTCCATACCCATGATCTATGAGACATGATCATCAATAAAAAAACATGTCGATCTTAGAGATGGGCTACTGTGTGGCGCGCCGCACAGCCCCATCCCGTGTGGCATGGCCGAATCTCTAATTTTAAAACTCAAATTGAAAATCTGAACCGTTCAAATTGTTCTACATATTAATATCACCTATTATACCAAATTTTACATTTTTTAAATTTTTTTACTATTTTATCAGATAGGTCAAAGATGCATTAATCCAACGATTTCTGGAGTATCTATTTTATTGCATCTTTGACCTATCTGATAAAATAGTAAAAAAATTCAAAAAAATGTAAAATTTGGTATACAAGGCGATATTAATATGTAGAACAATTTGAACGGTTCAGATTTTCAATTTGAGTTTTCAAATTAGAGATTCGGCCATGCCACACGGATGGGGCCGTGCGCGCGCACACAAGAGCCCATCTCATATGATATATGATCAGAGATCATTTAGAAATAGATTCATACATATAGAGTCTCATAAATAAGTCACATACTTATTGATCAATACAAGATGTCTATTTCATGGAACTGAATAACACTTTATTCATAAATACATAAAAATTGACCATGATATCCAACATCTCCATGTTGCCTCTAGGGCATATCACTAACAGTCACCCACTTGCACTAGAGTCAATCATGTAAGTATCTAATACCCATTGCTCTTGTGTGCGCCTAATGTATCGGCTGAGGCAGAGGTTTTGTCAGCGGATCGGCTATGTTGAGATCCGTGTGCACTTTGCATATCTTGACATCACCTCTGTCCACAATCTCGCGGATGAGATGATATCATCAAAGTATGTGTTTGGACTTCTGATGTGACCTCGGCTCCTTGGCTTGCGCAATGGCTCCACTATTATCACAATAGCGAGACATTGGACCAGTTGCACTGGTCATCACACCTAGCTCAGAAACAAATTTATTTATCCAAACAGCCTCCTTTGCAGCTTCCGAAGCAGCAATGTACTCGGCCTCCGTTGTAGAATCAACAACAGTATCCTGCTTGGAACTCTTCTAGGCCGATCGCGCCTCCATTCAGGCGAACACGAACCCATTGCGATCTATAATCATCCTTGTCTGTTTGGAAGCTAGCATCGGTGTAACCACTTACAACGAGCTCTTCTTCTCCGTAGACTAGGAACATATCCTTAGTTCTTCTCAAGTACTTAAGGATATTCTTTACTGCAATCCGAGTGACCTTCACTGATCTCGACGGTATTTGCTCGTAGCACTCAAAGCGTACGATACATATTGGGAATGTTGAACCTTTTCAACACCTTGTCAATATATGTACTTTAGCTTAATCCAATTAGCCTCTTGGATTTATCTCTATAGATCCGAATGCCCAATATGTATGCTGCCTCCCCTAAGTCTTTCATGGAAAAACTATTTTTCAATAAAGACTTGACGGATTCTAGCATAGGGATATCATTTCCAATCAGTAATATGTCATCCACATATAAGATTAGAAATACAATTGCGCTCCCACTGACCTTTTTGTAAACACAGGCCTCCTCTTCATTTTTGATGAAACCAAACCCTTTGATTACTTCATCAAAACGAATATTCTAACTCCGAGATGCTTGCTTCAATCCATAAATGAATTTCTGTAGCTTGCATATCTTTCTAGGCGACTGTGGATCGATAAAACCCTCAGGTTGTATCATGTATATATCCTCGCTTAGGTTTCTATTTAGGAAAGCCGTTTTGACATCCATCTGCCATATCTTATAATCGAAATATGCAGCAATTGCTAGAATAATCCAAATAGACTTAAGCATTGCGACGGGTGAGAAGGTTTCATCATAATCAACACCTTGAATCTATTTAAAACCTTTCGCCACCTATCGCGCCTTATAGATGTGAACATTTCCATCCATGTCGGCCTTTTTCTTAAAAACCCATTTGCACTCAATGGTTTTGACACCATCAGTGGATCAACCAAGTTCCAAACTTGATTATCATACATGGATTCTATTTCGATTTCATGGCTCCAAGCCACTTGTTGGAATCAGGTCCCACCATCGCTTCCTCATAGGTCTTAGGTTCATCGTTGTCTAACAATAATATATCACGTTGTTTCGCACCTGTGTACCTGTCAGGTGCACGACGTGATCTTTCAGACCTCCGTGGGGCTGGTGTATCTACAACAGGTGGTGCAATATCTTGTTCCTCCTGTTGTGGTTCCGTGGTAGCTGAAACATTTCTGGTGTTTCTTGAACTTCTTCAAGATGCACCCTGCTCCCACTAACCCTTCTTGAAAGAAACTCTTTCTCCAAGAAGACACCGTGTCGGGCGACAAACACTTTGCCTTGTTCTCGATTATAAAAGTAATATCCCTTAGTTTCCTTAGGATATCCCACAAAGAAGCACTTGTCAGATTTGGGTGTGAGCTTGTTGGACTGTAAACGTTTTACATAAGCCTCACATCCCCAAATTTTGAGAAAAGACAAACTAGGGGGTTGCTCTGTCCATATCTCATATGGTGTCTTTTCAACTGACTTAGATGGAACTCTATTTAGTGTGAACGCAATATTTTCAAGAGCATATCCCTAGAAGGATAACGGAAGATCACTTTGGCTCATCATGGATCGCACCATGTCCAACAAGGTGCGATTTCTCCGTTCGGACACTCCGTTCCATTGTGGAGTTCCTGGCAGAGTCAACTGTGGAACAATTCCACAATCTTCAGATGATTACCAAACTCTTGGCTCAAGTATTCCCCTCCACGATCTGATTGTAGAAACTTGATTGTTTTCCCTAAATGATTCTGTACTTCATTCTGGAATTCTTTGAACTTTTCAAAGGATTTGGACTTATACCTCATTAAGTAGATATAACCATATCTATTAAAGTCATTGGTAAAAGTAATGCAGTACTGATAACCACCTCTGGCCGTTGAGCTCATTGGTCCACATACATCAGTATGTACGAGTGCCAACAAGTCACTTGCTCTCTCATTGTTTCCGATGAAAGGTGCCTTTGTCATCTTACTAAGTAAACAAGACTCACATGTCTCAAATGATTCAAAATCAAAAGAGTGAAGCAATCCATCCTTATGGAGCTTCTCCATGCATTTCTTATTTATATGGCCTAAGCAACAATGCCAGATAAACGTGGGTTTTGTATCATTAGAGAGTTGCCTTTCTGTATTAATGTTATAGATGGGAGACGCTTCAAGATTCAAAACGTATAATCCTTTCATCAATGGAGCATGAAAATAGAAACATATCTCTGAGATAAACTGAACAACCATTGTCCATTGATCTAAAATCATATCCTTCCGCTTGCAAACATGAAGCAGAAATAACGTTTTGACATAGTGTTGGAACACAATAACAATTATTTAATTTCAAAACTAATCCTGAAGGTAGATGAAGTGGTACTGTGCCAACAGCAACTGTAGCAACGCTTGCTCTATTGCCGACGCGCAGGTTCACCTCGCTCCTCTATAAGCCTCTACTTCTTCTCATTCCCTGCAACGATTTGCAAATATGAGCTACTGATCCGGTTGAAGGGTTACGCGGAAGCTACGCTAGCCGAAAACAAAAATTTTCTACCGCGCAAACCAGGAACACTTGCAAGTAAGAGCCGATAGATCGTTACCGATTGGAGTGTGCAAATGAAATGCAACCAATCGTGGCTATCCGATCCGAATGTGTAGCCGATTCTCGCAAGCCGACACCGATACCCGGACATGCCGATTCGCCAATCAGCCGATTCGCATGCCGTAGCCGATCCGAAGCCGATCAACAGCCGCGCAACGTAGCAGCGCCTCTACCGGTATCCACACGTCCGAGGACAAAACGCCGTACACCCGTGTGCTAGCACGCGATGCAAGGCTAGGGTTCGGCTCGAAAGTGGGGAGGGTTTCCATGGAGATTGATCTCGGCGACTTCTGTTGCACGTGATGCAATTGACGTGCCGTAGCTCTCCACCCCTCCCTCCTTTATATAGAGTTGGCCGACGGGACTAGTGGCCGATCGGACTCTATTTTGAATTGGATCCTATCCGAATCTCACGAGTTGGCTGCCCATACGTCGTAAGCCCATAGGACTCTATCCGATCGGATCCCTATCCGATCGAGCCGTATCCGAGTCCAACTCGAATGCCCGTTCTTATCCCCTTAAGCGTGCGACCACGTAGGTTCGGGTATACTCGGTTTCGGCTATAGTCTAACTTAGCCGACCGTCGGCTCGAGTCCAACTCACCGACTCACAACGCGCGCCTAGCAGGCATATTGACACCATAGTATACAAGAATATAATATCGGCTCGAACCTGTAATGTGTACACAAATCCCTTTGCCTCACGATACCGCTTAAGCTATAGGCAAGATGTGTGCCATCCCTTCAATAGCTTAACCATTCACTCGAACCGTATTGGATTATCTGTCTGTTGATTGACTCCTCAATCAACTTAGCATGGCCATGCATTTCCATAATCCATTACCTTGAGGGGCCCAGAGATATCTCTCCAAAGGAGGGGCAAATTCCATCTTGATCACTCACATCCCACTCCATGTTTCATAGCAAACCCGAAAACTACCTTTATAACTACCCGGTTACGAATAGCGTTTGGTAGTCCCAAAGTAGGCTACTACACATGTTGGAATCCATGGTGATCTCAGGTCTAAGGACTTTGTACCAACACTACCTGAGACCAACTAATGGCACATTAATTCCTGTAGTGTCTCATGGTGGGTCTATCCAACAATGTGTTCTCCAACACATATGTCCATGTTTATTGATTTGGTATCTTCATACCCATGATCTATGAGACATGATCATCAATCAATAAACATGCCGATCTTAGAATCATATTTGTTCCAATAATATGACATATGATCAGGGATCGTTTAGAAATAGATTCATACATAAAGAGTCTCATAAATAAGTCACGTACTTATTGATCAATACAAGATGTCTATTTCATGGAACTGAATAACACTTTATTCATAAATAAATAAACATTGACGTGATATCCAACATCTCCATGTTGCCTCTAGGGCATATCACTAACACCGGTATCAAATACCCAAGAGTCAGTAGGTGAAGTAGCAAGATTAATGTCTATAACATTAATACCTGAAGCAGAAGTCGTACTTTGCTTCTTTTTGAGATCCTCCATGTACTTCTTGTAGTTCCTTTTCCAGTGGCCTGTCTCCTTGCAATATAAGCAAATGGCATCTGATGCCGCCGACCCCTTCTTGCCCTTCTTTGCATTAGAGGTACTCGCGATCTCTTCGGGAGTTAATTTTCTCTTGGTGCAAAGTTTCTTGACAGGTGGTTTGCGCTTAGCCTTCTGCATCATCAGCACATGATGACCGTTTTTCTGCATACTCTCCTCAGCTGTCTTTAGTATCCCATGCAATTCAGCCAAGGTCTTATCCATACTGTTCATGTGATAATTAATTATGAATGGCTCGAAGCTTGGAGGGAGCGACTGGAGAATCACATCAGTAGCCAACTCTTGGCTAAGGGGAAAACCTAGTTTTTCCAGACTCTCAATGTAGCCAATCATTTGTATCACATGCGGACTGACGGGATTCCCCTCAACAAGCCTGCACGCAAACAAGGACTTCAAGGTGTTGAACCTCTCGGCTCGAGCTTGGTTCTCAAACATGCCACGCAGTCCCTGAATAATAGTGTGAGCATCGCTGCTCTCATATTGCTTCTGAAGCTCAGGGGACATTGTAGCAAGCATGAGACAGCTTATATCTAGGGCATCATTAGTATGCTTCTCGTAAGCCCTCCGTGCAGTTGCAGTAGCATTGTTAGGCAAATAATCCGAATATGGTACTTCAAGAACGTACTCCTTACGCTCTTGCTTGAGAACAATTCTCAAGTTGTGATACGAATCCATAAAGTTTGTTCCGTTTAATTTTTCTTTCTCGAGAATAGATCGCAAATTAAAAGCATTGGGTGTAGTATTAGCTGCCATTTATTTTACAATAGAAAAAGCAAAGTTTAGCACAATGGTTATGCTATGTCTATTATTAAACAATTTAACAACAGACTCCTATTACGTAGTTTGCATCTTCCCTCTAGGTTACGTACTGGGTCAAGATCCATATGTTAATTAATTTTCTAGTGAGCTTTGGCATCACTGCTAGAAGATTAATAACATCGGTAAGCAACACCTTGCTAATCACATCTCTATGTGACTCTTGTTGTTGGTGTGGCATCTCCATGCCCCGGCGCCAACCTATGCCCCAAGGCCCAAAACTGTTTTGATAGCCTTGTTAAGTAAACCAAATGCTCCTGCTGTATATGTCCGAAATATATCCCCTCATGTTATGATAGAGAATGGCACTCTGCTTTGGTAGACCCACCATTTACGAGCATAACGGTGATGGGTGCAACATTTGGAAGGGCATCATTACCACTTAATTTTGTGAGGGATTCTATCCTATCAAACAAACATATCACATATATGAAAGCAGGTAGAATAGCATATAATGAAATAGTATGGCCCCCTTCACATGGTGATCTCCATCTCCATGCCGGTGTAGAGGATCTCCATCTTCATCACCGTTCTTCCAAGTGCCGAATGCTTGATTTCTTCAAACTAAGCTACTAGTATATAAGCTCTAATTGAAGATTACATCGACTCGTAGGTCGTGAAAGAATATTACAAGCATTGCACGTATGAAAGAATATTACTGGGATTGCACATATGAAAGAATATTACACACATCACATGCATCTCATACATACAATAGGGCCATACCATCTCAAAGCATTCTCTGCAAAAACAAGTTAGGCGTAGAACGTTTTCTACCTATCGCAGAGAAATGGCATCAAGACAACCTAAAAAGGGGGCGCACACGGCGGTCCCGATACACTATCAAGGGAGATGGTTTGCGTAGGCGCGAGGCAACAAACAAGATTGGACTACGAGGTAGCTTCGGTATAATCTCATTATACTGTTCCGATACACTATCAAGGAACGCTATCCCGAAACCAACTCAAACCGAGTTCTATGGATATTGCTTCGACGTAATCACATTACGCCGTTCCGATACACTATCAAGGAACGCAATTACCATCTACTCTCCTCAACAGATAAAACCGATTGATCTAATCAACCCGTCTGCAAAACTTGTTCTAGATCCAATCTAAAACCCGAACTAAGCAAGATTAGCTCTGATACCACTGAAGTGTTACGCGGAGGCTACGCTAGCCGAAAACAAAACTTTTTACTGCGCAAACCAGTAACCCTTGCAAGTAAAGGTCGATAGATCGTTACTGATTGGAGTATGCAGTGGAAATAGCCAGGGCCATCCGATCTGGAACAGTGCTGGCTGATGACAGCTGATTTGCCGATAGCCGATTCTCGGGGACAGCCGATTCACCAATCAGCCGATTTGCCTATGCTGCAGCCAATCCGAGGCGTCCGACCGCGTTCTCGCGCCTCGCTCCGATGCGCTCGACCTCAATCGATTCCACCAAAGCCGATCGATCTGCCGTAGCCGCGCTTGCGTCGTCGATCTGCTGCAGTCGCCTTGCTCCGATTGCAGCCGATTCGTAGCCGATCAACAACACCGTAACATAGCAGCAGCGCCTCTACCGGTATCCACACGTCCGGGGACAGAACGCTGAACACCGGTGTGCTAGCACGCGATGCAAGGCTAGGGTTTGGCTCAAAAGTGGGGAGGGTTTCCGTGGAGATTGATCTCGGCGCAATGCAATTCGATACCGCAACTCTCCACCCCTCGCCCCTTTATATAGAGTTGGCCGACTGGGACTAGTGGCCGATCAGGACTCTATTTTGAATCGAATCCCATCCGAATCTCATAGAGTTGGCCGCCCATATGTCGTAAGCCCATAGGACTCTATCCGATCGGATCCCTATCCGATCGAGCCGCATCCGAGTCCAACTCGAATGCCTGTTCTTATCCCCTTAAGTGTGCGACCCTGTAGGTTCAGGTATACTTGGTTTTGGCTATAGTCCAACTCAGCCGATCGTCGGCTCGAGTCCAACTCAGCTGACCGTCAACAGCTGCGCCTAGCAGCACATATTGACACCATAGCATACAAGAATATAATATTGGCTCTGAACCTGTAATGTGTACACAAATCCCTTTGCCTCACGATACCAATTAAGCTATAGGCAAGATGTGTGTCATCCTTTTAATAGCTTAACCATTCACTCGAACCATATTGGATTATCTGTCTGTTGATTGACTCCTTAATCAACTTAGCATGGCCATGCATTTCCATAATCCATTACCTCGAGGGGCCCAGATATATCTCTCCAAAGAAGGGGCAAGTTCCATCTTGATCATTCACATCCCACTCCATGTTTCATAGCATACCCGAAAACTACTTTTATAACTACCCAGTTACGGAATAACGTTTTGTAGTCCTAAAGTAGGCTACTACACATGTTGGAATCCATGATGATCTCAGGTCTAAGGACTTTGTACCAACATTACCTGAGACCAACTAATGACACATTAATTCTTGTAGTGTCTCATGGTGGGTCTATCCAACAACATGTTCTCTAACATGTGTCAATATTCATTGATTTGGTATCTCCATACCATGATCAATGAGACATGATCATCAATCAATAAACATGTTGATCTTAGAATCATATTAGTTCTAATAATATGATATATGATCAGGGATCATTTAGAAATAGATTCATACATATAGAGTCTCATAAATAAGTCACATACTTATTGATCAATACAAGATGTCTATTTCATAGAACTGAATAACACTTTATTCATAAATACATAAACATTGACCATGATATTCGACATCTTCATGTTGCCTCTAGGGCATATCACTAACAAGTTGCACTAGCCCTCCTTCCCTGTGTTCTCATCTATTTGTACCATAGCTATCTTGCGCTTCTTGGAGGGATTTGCATCTAGTTTGACTGTTGGACAGAAAAAACCATTGGAATTAACATGTTTCCTCGAGCTACGTCTCACACAGTTTTGCATCAACGGAGTTTGATTGTTACTAATTGAAACTTTGGAGGGCAGGGCAAGAGAATTTTTACCCGGTGGGAGTTTATTCTTCTGGACCGATTGGGAGGTGGTGCAAGCCGAATCATCAGTGAGTTGAGTCTGGGTTGCAATCGTGTGCACGGTGGCTGCCTCCTTGGCCATGCGTCCTTCTCTGATGGCCTTGTCCACCATGGGCCAAAGTCTGAGGGCAATGTATCTTTCATCGGGCGCCAAGGAACAATCTCCAGCCCATGTGTTTGCGTTGCCGGCAAGCTATCCCTCCAATTAAGCAGCTGGACGTTTAGGTGCACTGGGTTCCTAGAAGATTCCCCGATTTCAAAGGTGGTGTTAGGAATGTCCCTCCTTCCATAAAAACCCAAGTTTGCGCACCTTGCCCGAACAGCTTCAAAGCGAGCCTGGCTCTCATTCAAAGCTGGGGAGGTTGCCTCATTGGAGGAGGAGTTGTCCTCTTCCCCCTTCAAGGCTTTGATGAGGTCTTCTAGCGGTATGTCAGGACGCTGGGCACAGAGGTAGCGCATTGAGGAGGAGGAGTGATCAATGTCCAAGTAGTGCTGGGGAATGTGGGGTGTTTTGGAATTTGGGGATCCCAAGCCGGCCAATCGTTGTCATTCTGGCCATCTACTTCCATGTCCTGTTCAGCCTGCTACTCATTAACTCCAGGGTGGTGATGTTGTTCAAAATGTTGTTGATGCCATTGCTGCTGCTCCTGCTGGTTCCCTGCTTAATGGGGATCGCCCCTAATAAAACCCGGGTGATCTCCCGCACCTTGCTGTTCGTGCTGCCACTTAGGACCCGGCGGCACAAGATCGGGTAGGACAGGATCCGGAGGGAGATGAGGCTGACCACCATGGGGGACCGGATCTTCATCTGCAGGAAACTGATCAGGGAACTGTCTGTTGAGGATATTGTTAACGACCAAATTTGGTAACCAAATCCTCGAGTTTGAAGCGGAATTAAAGCAGAGATTGGAGCGGAATTGGAGAAAATGCGCGATCTGCGGGAAGTAGAGGCCGCATCGACTAAGTCCGAATTGGCTGTGGAGCCAGTCAGCTGAATTCGAGTCGGACCAAGATAGCCGATAGCCGATTTCGAGTGAAGACAGAAGTGGAACCAATCTCGGAAGGAAAGGTTAAAGATAAAGTATTGGATTCAGTTTCCAAAAGTGCATTAAAGATATTGCCATCTACGGATAAGTCCTAGAACGGCAATTGTATCTTTAAGTTAGAACATTTTGTATAGTTTCCTTTATAGATAATGTCGGTTTGTTTAGAGATTCAATCTGTAATATCTATCTCGCGATCGGCTAATATCTCTTTGAAGATAACAGCCGATAGAGTTAGATCCAGAGGTTGATTTAGGTTATATGGCGTATCTACCATCTCAAGGAGTTCTCATTAGCCTAAATAGATCTCATACCTCTTTTTGTACTTAATGCTGCATCAATTTGATCTATTAAGTCACTCCTAGAGCTATACAGATCTATTCGGTTCAATGTTTACTATTAGAGATAGTGCCGGGGTTTCAGCCAGTCTTACCTGTCCTAATCATTTTTATGTATTATTTCTGATAAATGTATTAGATCCGCATTTTATATTGAGATCTTAATCTATGTAAATGTGTTAAGCTCGGTATCAATCTGTTAGGTTACATTAACAGTCGATTGATCTTAGTTTAGCGCATTCAATCTAGATTAATATCTTTTTATAAAACATATCGAAGTACTAGCCGATTTACATTAGATCTGCGATATCGGCTAGGTTATGAATATATATAATTATGGTCCTAATGTACTTTTGAATCTATGTGATTTATAATGTCTCAGTATGCTACCGATTTATCCTAATCACTTAATCTAAATGTACTTTGGGATAACAATTGTATATTTATTAATATCCATAGCCGATCGAGTAAGATCTAACCCTAACCAAACGCCTATTTCATTGTTTCTTGTTGGTTGCAAGATCAAACCAACTGACACGCCCGTTCAATCACCAAAGGCGACCAATTTTGGACCTGCACTCGAGTTAAGCAGATCTCCCAGGCCAGTGCGTGTAAAAAATTCACACCAGCACGCTTTTGGCACGCCCGGTGGGACCACATCTTCCGGATCCAATGCAATGGTGAACGTCATATCGGCTGATCTCGACCAGAAAAACGTCATCCCGGTGACTATGGACAAGCTTTCGGCTGAACAAAAGGCCGAATATCAGCAGATGGTTGAGCGACTGCAATCAAATTATCTGCAATCTTTCGTCCATACCAGATTTGGGACAATCCTTTAGAAATTCAAGTTTAGCATTGATTACTTCGATACTTCCTCCAGCAAGGACAAGAAAGGGAGGAAAAAGATGGAGGAAGTAAAGCAGGAACAGGACGATTCAGGGCTCCACACGCTGCAAGACCAGATCGACTCGGTTGTCCACCACGAGCTTGTTAACCAGTCAGGGATACTGGTGAACACATTGAACAATATGATAAGCACCGTGGTTGATTCAAAGATAGCCGAGACTCTGCCAAGAGGGCCGACATATTTCACTGATGGCCAGTTTCCACCGTATAGGATACTGTCAACCCACGGTTTGCGAGTCCCTCCGCTCGGGCAGCCGATTCCTCCAGAGGGAGCCCCGATCCAGCCGAATGCACAGTCGACGGCTGCGCGGCCACATCCCAAGGTTCTGGTTCGGCAGCAGTCTCAACACCAGGGCCTCGGCATTCCAGTGACAACTCAGGAGCAGGCGGAAGACATGTTTAACACCAATCGGTGATCCGTCATGCATAACATGCCAATTGGTAACTATCTGTCAGACCCACCTCACAACTCCGGTGGCAATCGGCCTCTCCCCGAGCAAACACCACCATTTGCCTCTTGGTCGCCTCCCGCTATGAACCGCCAGCATCGGTTCCGGAGGCAACTACGAGCAGCACTATCGGCCTCAGACACCACCAATCCAGTATCGGCAAGGGCCCATCCACCACGAGCAATACGAGCCGATACCAAAAATGAAAGAAAACAAGCCTTGAGCCGATTTAATCGCAGATGTTATGCATGATCAATTCGGCCTCAAGCCAAAGGACTGTGGCAACATGTAACAGTACCCATATCCAGAATATTTCGAGAGGGTGCCCCTACCAAACTGGTACAAGGTGCCAAACTTTTCAAAGTTCTCTAGGCAAGACAACGTATCAACCTACGAACACGTCAGCCTATTCCCGGCGCAATGCGGAGAAGCATTGGCTACTGACGCGCTCAGAGTGCGCTTATTTCCATTGTCACTCTCGGGATCGGCCTTTACATGGTTTTCATCCTTGCCTTACAACTCGGTCCAGAGCTGGGCCGATCTCGAGAAGCAATTCCACAGCTACTTCTACTCCGACATGCACGAATGAAGTTGTCAGATTTAACCAGTGTCTGGTAGAAGCACGAGGAGTCGGTGCAAGACTACATCCAGCGGTTTAGGGACATGAGGAACCGCTGCTACAGCCTGGTTCTATCAGACTCACAGCTAGCCGATTTAGCCTTTCATGGCCTTTTGGCCCCGTTCCATGAGAGGTTTTCGACTCAAGTTTTCGAGAGCTTAGCCCATTTGGCTCAGAAGGTGACAGCCCACGAACAAAGGTTTCAAGAATCAAAGATGGCCTTCAAGAAAATCACCCACGTCGCCTACGCAACAGATTCTGATTCAAGCGACAGCGACGCAGAAGTTGCGGCCGAATGGACTAAGAACAAAAAGGCCATAACTTGTCAATGGCTGAAAAAATCGGCTAAGGAAGAAAAGTATGATTTTGACATAACTAAAGCCGATAGGATCTTTGATCTACTGCTGAGGGAGAAACAAATACAGCTTTCGGCCAACCACGTCATTCCATCGGCCGAAGAGCTCAAGAAGAAAAAGTACTGCAAATGGCACAACACCACCTCCCACAGCACCAACGATTGCAAGGTCTTCCGCCAGCAAATTCAGTCAGCCATCGAGGCAGGGAAGAACAAGTTCGAAGAATCGGCTAAGCTGATGAAGGTCGATGGCAATCCCTTCCATGTCAACACAGTCCAAGCCGGCCTTGGGCGAGCTGATTGACAGAGAAGAATGGCGTACAGCTTAGCTAAGGACCAACAAACAACCATGGCCGACTCAAACCAACAAGAGCCACTTGCGGTGAGGGCTGCGCCAATCAACATGGTATACACCAGCGGCCGATCGGCCGATCGTCGGCCCAGACAGGCGAACAACCGACTGTGATTCCAGCTCAGAGTTCAAGAAGAAGAAGAGGGCCGACGTGACAAGCCGTACCAGAGGACGTCGGATCGACTTGGAGTGGCATACTTTTGCCACCATGACGGTTGTGATCCACATTGGCGTTGCGAGTTCTTCTGATTCTGTTGGGAATCAGGAATGAGGCTGCCCACTCTCAAAAACTGCCCAGCCTACAGCGAATATAGGGCGAACGAATACAGGGATCCACCAATGGAAAGCTCAAGCTGATTTGTCCCCCGAGCCGTTCAACTCAACCAACGAAAGCTTTCCGTCGACGATCGGCTTGGCCCAATTCACCAGGACTTCTTCCAAGAAGAACACGAGGAGGATGACGAAGAGGAAGCTGATGAAGAACAAGCAGCAAACCCCCAATGGTGCCCTTCGGACCTGTTCACTAAAACGCAGAAAAGTAGAATTCAGAGGTTGAAAAGCAAAGGACAGGAGGAAGAAGTCCAGCAGATGATTCAGCATCAACAACGTCGGCAGGGCAGGAAATAGTGGCGCATCAAGAAACAGGCAATCCCAGCCGACGAGAGCACAGCCGACAAGGCCAGGAGGGCAGTGAAAGGGAAAGGAGTAGCTTCTGCATTGATTAATATGGTGTTCATATTGCCGGCCAAGTTCGAGGCTGTCGAGGCCGATGCAGACAATGTTGAGGATACCTTGGCCAAACTAGTATTGTCCCCGGAACAGGCTATCTTCAAGAAACCCGAGGGGACAGAAAATAGACACTTGAAGCCCTTGTATGTCAAAGAATTTATCAATTGGAAGCCGATGTCAAAAATGCTAGTCGATGGAGGGGATGCCGTCAATCTTATGCCTTATGCAACCTTCAGGAAGCTGGGCAAGGGAGCCGACAACTTGATCAAGACCAATATGGTGCTCAAGGACTTCGGCGACAACCCATCAGAGGCCAAGGGAGTGTTGAATGTCGAGCTAACCGTCGGCAGCAAAACCATGCCCACAACGTTTTTTGTCATCGACGGGAAGGGATCATACAACCTACTGCTCGGAAGGAATTGGATCCACGCCAACTGCTGCATCCATTGCACAATGCATCAAAGCTTAATCCAATGGCAAGGTAACAAGATAGAAATCGTGCCAGCCGATAGGTCAGTCAACGTCGCTAATGCTGATTTAACTTTATGGGAAGTCGACGATATTGATTGCCTGTTTGGCAAAGTTTGGCAGGCCGATTTTCGGAAGGTGTTTGATTCTGACATGCAGCAAGTTAGAGACAAAGAGCCCCAACTATTACTTTGAGGGCGTCGTGGAGGACTCGAGCGTCTACAACACGGACACCGTGGATGACATCGACGGTAAACTGGGGCAAGATTTTATGTCGGCGATGATTTGGAAGAAGTAGATATAGGTCCAGAAGATAGGCCTAGGCCGACATACATTAGAAAAATTTGTCTTCTCATTTTAGGACCAAGCTTATTGATTTATTGAAGGAATATAAAGATTGCTTTCCTTGGGAGTATTTTGAGATGCCTGGTCTTAGCCGATCTATTGTTGAACATCGGCTCCCTATTAAGCCTGGATATCGGCAGTACAAACAACCTCCTAGGAGGTTTAAAGCCGATATGTATGATGCGATTAAGGCCTAGATCACTCGGCTATACGATGCTGGTTTCATTCGGCCCTGCCGATATGTAGAGTGGGTTTCAAACATAGTTCCAGTAATGAAGAAAAATGGAAAACTTAGGGTATGCATCGAATTCAGAGATTTGAAGAAGGTCACCCTAAAGATGAGTACCCTATGCCCATAGCCGATTTGCTGGTAGATGCCGCCTCTTGCCACAAAATCATAAGTTTTATGGATGGCAATGTCGGTTATAACCAGATCTTTATGGCCGAGGAGAACATTCATAAGACAGCTTTCAGGTGCCCAGGAGCAATCGGCTTATACGAGTGGGTCGTCATGACTTTCGGCTTGAAGAACGCTGGAGCTATGTATCAGAGGGCCATGAATTACATCTTTCATGATTTGATCGGCTTCCTAGTGGAGATCTACATTGACGATGTCGTCATTAAATCCAAGGAAGGGGAAGACCACATAGCCGATTTAAGGAAGGTTTTGGAGAGGACAAGAAAATATGGCATGAAGATGAACCCTACGAAGTGCGCGTTTGGCATATCAGCTGGCCAGTTTTTGGGATTTCTTGTTCATGAGAGGGGAATCGAGGTCACCCAGAGAAGCATAAATGCGATTAAGACTATTCAACCTCCGAAGGACAAGAAGAAATTGTAGTCTTTGATCGGCAAAATCAACTTCATCAGGCGCTTTATAGCCAATTTGTTAGAGAAGATGGAGCCATTCACACCTCTGCTTCGGCTGAAAGCCGATCAAGCATTCGCCTGGGGGGCAGAGCAACAGAAGGCCTTGGACAATATTAAGAATTACCTGAGCTCCCCTTCAGTATTGATTTCTCCATAAAAGGGGGTGTCGTTCAAGCTATCCTTATCAGCCGACGAGAAGTCTATGGGCTCGGTTCTGATTCAGGAGATCGAAGGGAAGGAGAAGGCAATTTTCTATCTTAGCCGAATGCTTCTGGATGCAGAGACAAGGTATTCTCCCTTTGAGAAATTATGTTTGTGCCTATATTTTTCATGCACGAAGTTAAGACATTATTTGTTACCCAACGAGTGCACCATAGTATGCAAAGCCGATGTAGTAAATTATATGCTATCGGCTCCAGTTCTGAAGGGGTGAGTTGGGAAATGGATATTTGCTTTGATGGAGTTTGATTTGAGGTATCAGGCACCCAAGGCAGTGAAAGGACAAGTCATAGCCAATTTTATAGTGTAACACAGAGATGACTCAATCGGCTCGGTGGACATCATGCCTTGGACTCTGACTTTTGATGGCTCGGTTTGCACAAATGAATGCGGCATCGGCTTGGTGATAATCTCTCTCGGGGGCAAGCTTCGAGTTTGCTTTTTCCATTACACCTCATGCAACAAAATATCAAGCCAAATATGAAGCCGTTCACAAAGGATTACAACTGCTCAAGGAGGTTGAAGCCGACGCCATCGAGATAATGGGCGATTTCACTACTGGTCATCAGCCAATTATCAGGAGAATATGAATGCAAGAACGACGCGCTGATGATCTACTATCAAAAATGCCAAGATTTGATGGACAGTTTTTGGCTAGTAACCTTAAAGTATATCCCCAGATAGCAAAATTCAGAAGCAAATGATTTGGCTCAGGGGGAATCGGGCTACAGGCCGATGACAAAAGATGTCGAAGTGGAGATTGCAACCATCTCAGCCCACGACTGGAGGTTTAATTTTTACAATTCTCTACAAAACCCTTCTCAGTCGACCTCAAGAAAATTACGCTACAAAGCTTTACGATATGTTTTGCTCGATGAAGATTTATATTATCGGACGATTGATGGCGTGCTACTTAAGTGCCTAGGTGTCGATCAAGCAAAGGTTGCCATAGGAGAGGTGCACGAGGGGATCTGTGGCACTCATCAGTCGGCTCATAAGATGAAGTGGTTGCTTCGGAGAGCAGGATACTTTTGGCCGACTATGCTGGAAGATTGCTTCAAGTATTACAAGGGATGTCAAGATTGCTAGAAATTTAGAGCCATCCAGAGAGCACCAGCATCGGCTATGAACCCCATCATAAAGCCTTGGTCGTTCAGAGGTTGAGGAATTGATATGATCAGCCAGATAAATCCACCCTTGAGCAAAGGCCATAAGTTTATATTGGTGGCAGCCGATTATTTTATCAAGTGGGTGGCAGCAATTCCCTTGAAAAAGGTTGACTCCAGGGATGCGATCGAATTTGTTAAGGAGCATATTATATACAGATTCGGCGTCCCTCAGACTATCACTACAGATCAGGGATCTATCTTTGTCTCCGACGAGTTTGTCCAATTTGCCGAAGCATGGGGATCAAGTTGTTGAATTCTTCATCATATTATGCTCAGGCTAACGGACAGGCTGAAGCTTCAAATAAGAGTTTGATCAAGTTGATAAAGAGGGAGATCTCTGACTACCCAAAACAATGGCATAGCCGATTAGCCGAGTCATTGTGGGCTTATCGGATGGCTTGCCATGGAGCAATCCAGATGCCTCCATATAAATTTGTATACGGACATGAAGCAGTCTTATCATGGGAAAACATCATCGGCTCAAGAAGAATTCGATTACAGGATGAATTGACAGCTGATGATTATTATAATCTGATGGTGGATGAGTCCGAGGACTTAGTGTTGTCAAGGATGCGCCCTTTGGAAAAGGTGACTAGAGATAAAGAACGAGTGGCTTGTCATTACAACAAGAAGGTTGTGCCTAGGTCTTTCGAAGAAGGCGAGCTTGTTTGGAAACTGATACTGCCGATCGGCTCAAGAGATAGTAAATTCGACAAGTGGTCACCTAACTGGAAAGAGCCTTTCAAGATCCACAAATGTGTACCCCCAGTGTTTGGATCAATTCATGATTCAGCTAAGGTTTTGCCAATCCATGCTAGCCAATGTGTTGTGAGAATACACACATCGCCTTTAGGATGTTTTTGCACTACGTTTTTCCCCTCTGATTTTTCCAAATCGGCTCAATGTAGCCGACAAGTGTTGGATGGTTTTGTTTTATAATTTTATCAATGTTGAAGACATCAGTGAGAAAATTAGGAGGGCATATACAGTACAGAGTCAGAAAGAGTTAGAGGACCTCAAAGTTTAAGGGATTTTGAAATTTTTCAAGACATGGGAACGAATAAATCGGCAGAAGGCATCTTATCGACACTATGGGCACAACAAGCCGATTACAAAGTTATATGTACAAGAGTTGAAATACAAGTTGAAGACATCAAGAGTTCTGAAGACTAAGTCCTATTACACCCCCAGGAATCTATCTATGGCCGATATCGCTTCGTCCTTGATGGCGTTACTTCACGACAACGACCATGTCCTCTTCCTCGGTGCCAGGGACCGCCTTGGCCGTCTTGTTCAGCTCTCCCAAGTGCTTGATGGTGGCAGTCGCCTTGCCCCTTTGATCGTCTGTAGCTTTGGGGAGATCGGCCAACACTTGCTTCTTGGCGACGATCTTTGCCCTACACTGCTCCAACTGCAACAGCAGGCCGACTTCTTCAAGCTCGAGCTCGTTGATCTCAGCCTATGTATCCACGGCCCGGCTATTAGTTTGTCCAATTTGGCCTTCTTGGCCATCACGTTCTTCACTGTGACGTCGATCCTGGCCGCCGAATTGGCTTGAGCCTGTCGATCAATCATTCTGTGCCTTGCCCGCTCCAGCATGGACCGGTGTTGGTCGATGTAGACGACCTCTGAAATCTTCTTGGCCAAATCATCGGGAAGCTCGCCTTCGACTTCATAGTAGCGTGACAGGATCAATCTACATTCCATCAGCAGCCAGTTCACGTCAATATCTAGCCGACGGCGGATGTCTTGAAGCTTTTCTTTAACTTTGTCGGTTATGGCGGCCTGGTCCTGGCTGGTGGTTTCTATTTCTTCCTCGCCAACAAACTCTTTTATGTCAAAAGGGAGCAAATCGGCTAGAGTCTGCAAGAGAGATCAGAGCGGTTAAAAAAGGGAATAAGACCCCCGATTCTTAAACTTCTCCAAAAAAGGGGAGAATGAACTTACGCATATGATGGGAGCTGGAGCGGCTACCTCTTCGACATCTTGGCTGGCTGGGGCAGCTACCTCTTTGGTATCTTGGCTGGTTGGAGCGGCTACCTCCTCGGCATAATGACTGCCCGTAGCCGACAGAGTCGATCGCTGCAAGCGTAAGTAAAAAATGAGTTCATAAATTGCTGGTAAAGCTGGACGAGGAGGTTGGCTGGCTAATCTCTTGAACTACAGAGAGGATTTGGTCAGGGTTTGAATGATTATAATTTAAAGGCCAAATTAGAGAAAACAAGATGCTTACCAATCGCTTCGGAGCAGGAGGGCTCGATGGAATTGGATCATCGGCCGGCGGGCTGACAGAGTTATGGCTGGAGCTACTTGATTCGGCCGCTTCCTTCACAGCTTCTGAGATTTCTTCATCCATGACTTCTTTGTGAAGGGCTTCATCGATACTGGGGTCTAGTGAAGGCAGGCTATCGGGTGGTGCAGTCGGCTTTGGTTTCCTTTGCTTCTTCACGGGGGCAGCCGACGGTCCCGCAATCGATGGGGTAGCCCTCTTCTTCCTTGACACAGCCTGGCGGGCTTGGCCGTGCATTATGGTTTTTAGTTTCGGCGCATCCCAGCTGATGGCCGATGGAGCGTATCCACATCTGTTTGCAAGAACGCCCAAGCAGTACTCAATGGCCCTGCCAGAGTTACTCAATTTGGGGGGATCCGAGTCTGTCGTCTGCAAAAGAAAAGAGTTTAAGTGTTAGCAAGGGACGACAGCCGATCAATCAGAGGAAAAAGTACTTATGGGTGAAAAAGCTTACCGAAGGGATTTCGTCAGGTAGCAAGGTGGTGATGTACATTGAGGACCGTTGCTGGAAGTTTTGCCTTTTGATCTCTACCCACCACCTGTCATAGGCCGTGCTTCTCCTGTGGGCTAGTTCCATAACTCCGATGCTGCCGAGAGGTGGACCCTTTATCTCCATCAATTTATTCATTGTCAGCTTGGAGTCCACCATCCCTCGAGTTTCTATCTTATCAGCGTAATAGCAGCTGATGGGCAGTTTCCCAAGTCCAAATTGCCTGCTAGCCGACACTGGGTAATAGAACTCATAGGTCTTTACAACATTACGCCCTTGGTGAATCCCAGTCGACAGTATGCATGGGGTAAGCGCTCTGGTGAATATTTCCCTGCACTTGGGATAACAGTCTGAGTTAATCTTGTCCAGATCCTGCTCAATCGGCAGTTCGTATGATGCCCTATCCTCATAAAAGAACCAGACCCGATTGTCCCTTGCAAAGCCGTCATAGAGGGAGATAAACCACTCGGCTAGCAGTTCGGTTGATTGCTTAGATCCTTCATGTGTAGCTGTGGCTTCCCCAAAAGACTGACACCTCCTGGTTGTCTCCTCATTCCCTTCATCGTCCTTTATAGATAATGTCAGTTTGTTTAGAGATTTAATCTGTAATAGGATTCTTGTCCGTTATGGACATTGTTTGTACGGGTATAAATATGACCCGAGACCTTGTAAAAAACAACACACATCAATATAACTTCAGCGCATCGCCAACCTTTTTGTTTTATGTTTTCTTGACGAGTTCTTGCTTTGCTCTCGGGCTGCATCGATTTTGATCTCCAGGGAAGGTAATTTCTTGTTACAAGTGGCTTGTATCGTCGGGGTTAGTGCTTCCATCATCATGATACTCTAATTCTGATGTTATAAACTGCTTAATTTATCATATGCGACATATAATCTAGATCAATGTCTAGATCTATCTCACGATCGGCCAGGATATACATTGGGACTGTCCAGGATCTACCAGTCCCATCAAAGAGAGAGCCCGCAGAAACCACAATGCTGCGAGGGACTCTATCTGTACTCAATATCAGCATTCTTGCTAAGGTCCTGGATTTGTTGGCATCCCTATGCCAATCCAGCAGCCGACCAAAGGAAGCAATCGCAGCCTGAATGAAGGTGTCATTCAGGTAATCTAGGGGAAAGCAAGCATCATGATCCAACAAAGCCTCGTGTAGCTGTAAGACCTCGTGTTTATTCCTTCATCATGGCGCACCACAAGGATGATGTGATCTTGGCCCGGGAGGAAAGGAGAGTTACGCACCAACATTTCTCGTTGAACCATAGACCTAAGCTTGATCAGCCCCAGACCTAGAGGCGAGAGATGCGCGTCCACAATGCGGACTTGTTGGTCCTCCTCCAAGAAGTTGCAGACGTTGGTGAGGGCCTGTCGCAAGAGATTATGGTCTTGCGGCATTGGCTCTAGAGATACAATGGCGTACTCCTCATGGCCTCGCGGCGGTTCGCCTCCCAGGGCTACCCTGGCTCTTGCCGATCGCTCCCAACCTTGCTCGACATGAAGTCTCTGATGAGAAAGGGAGTGGGGTTCACCGGGAAGTTGGCCATGGCGGTGGAAGGATTGGAGGAACTGGTGCAAAGAAGCAACGAACTGGGAGAGCAAGATTGAGATTTTGGGGATGCAAGAATCGACTGAGTACAAGCAACTTGAAGAGTAGATTGGAACGACAAAGGAGGGGCATCCGGTGGTTGCTGGACCTGATCGTGGTCGTGGTGGGGGAGAAGCGAGGGGGGCGACCGATGGTTTCCAAAAACCCAATTTGGGGCTCCAGGCTAGACGAGGGGAGGTACGGGTCAGCCCACCACACAGAGAGAGTCCGTTTCGCGCGTCACAAAATTTTGGCTGCCGCGTTAGGCGCGAAACTTTGGTCTTACGTGACATACAACGCGAAACAGTGTGCCCAACAAAGTTGCACCGGGTGCACCGAGTTCGTCCCGAGCAATTAAAGCTTATGTGACCCTGCTGCACGGTTTTGAAACTAGGGGAACATTGGTTGGAGAATGTGCGGTCTGAGATTTGGAAATCTTTTGCGTGCAGCCCATACTGTTGACAATTAATACAGTACTAGACAGAGAAACATCCGACCGTTTCAAGCAAGGCCGAAGAACACGTTCAGAAGCTTGCAAGCCTGGTTTTGAGCGGGAAGAAGAACTTCCAAACACGAGTTTACCAGGGAACAGGCAAGAAGAAGAATCAAGGCGAACCTTAAAAGAGCTGAAAGAGATAGAATTTTTCATCACAGCTGCCTTGATCGGGGATCCGACGATCGGCTTAGCAAAAGAAACCTTCTTAGAGTTCTTAAGAGCAAGCTTTTTGGAACGCTTGGAAACAACCTTGATCCACTCTTTTTCCTGTTCAATTTCCCAAAGACGTTTCTCCCTCTCCCAGTTGGGGGTACCATTGCTCCAAAGATGGAAATAACAATCAAAGCAATTCATGATAACCCGGCGAAGTTTATAAACATGAAGGTCCACTTGCTTGGAGAAAACCGAGAAACGAAAATGGTTGTTGCTTAAGAAACATACATGAAAGTTCTCAACCTTGCCACCCAAACAAGCTTGAAGGGCTAGTGCGACAGAATCCTCGGACAGACGAAAGAGATGGCGACGAAAAGTGACCAGCAGAAAGAAAGAACCCGAAACGGAAGCAGAAGGATGATGCACGGGTGACCTGAAAAGATGACGAACTTCCTCCTAAAAAGCCAAGCCCTTGTCGAAATCCATCTTGTTGGAGAGATCAAAGGCGGATCCCATGACCGCAGGCTTAGCCAACCACACTCAGAGGTAAAGCTCATCGCGAACTAGGGTGGCAGGAATCCGGGAAAAGTCGAAGCAGAAAGATTTCGGTGGTGGGGCGAGGGGAGGCAACATGGTGCCTTGCTTGTTCACATGCTTGTAGCTTCTTCGACAACTCTTCCATTTGTGATTTGAGCTCATCCTTTTTTCCGTGGTCTATGGCATTGCTTCGTTTGTGATATTGGTCTATGTTCTGCTTAATTTGTTGCCTGCCACTGTAATCCTGAACTTATTGATTTTATCGTATGTTCTGCAATGACCCAGATTATTACTTTTCCTACTTATTGATATTTAAGATATAAATGATGACAGGCAATTTTGCGATTTTCAGAAAATATCAAGATGAAGCAAGTTGTGATATTTTAGATATTGAACAAATATTCAAGAAATACCAAAATATATATTGTGTATTTACGTGTGTGGAGGAGAGAAAGAGGGATCAACGTACAACCTGATGTATTCTTGATGCAGAGGGATAGAACTAATTACGTATACATGATAGAGAAAACTGAAGCTAATGAAAAAAAATGTTCTGGAGTTCTTGATCTTTCTCTTCTACATTTTTTAAGACCAGACACTTGGGGACATTTTGTGATTTGTCGAAGCTGCGCTGTGTTCTCGTCTTCGCGCATATTGATGTTCTGTTATTTGTTGTGCTGACAGAGTGTATTCTACAAATGTGCTAACAGAGGGTGTGTTCTCTTGTCTACTGCAATTCGATTGATGCTTGGAGCTGACGAATTCCCAATTTGATAACATTGCTCCTCTGACATTTTGCTTGTATTTTGTAAGGATATTTTGCTGAATTAGACGAGAGGAATGGTGTTTGTGTCTTCTCAGGACACTGGGCTTTTCAGAGATCTTTTTGTTTCCTCCAATGGCGTTGCAAAGCAAATTGTAGTCGATATATAGTGCAGTGGCTAATTAGAACTAGCTGAAAGAACATGTGAGCAATACAAGCTAATTAGCTGAACAACCCGGAATGAAGATGTATAATCATTTAGGTTGTGTTCCTTGAACACGCAGTAACATAATGACTATCTGAAGGGAATAGGTCGAAAATTTTCACCTAGCTCAGAGTGCTCAACTTTGTTAGATTTACAATTGAGCCAATTGTTCACCAAATTCTTCCAATATTTTTTATAAACTAAAGTACAGTGTACATAACGAGAAACTAAAATAGTTACGACACAAAATTAAAGGCTAGTTGAGCATGTTGGCAAGGCCTGGAAAGCGTTCGAGGATCCAAGTGACTGCCCTGATGATGAGCAGCGCAGCCTCCCCTGGCTTGGCTGCTGGCTCCACGCAGTCCCGCCCATACACGATCTTCAGCTGCTGCTGCTCCTCGTCGAGTTGGAGCCTGTAGAAGCTGCATCCTCTACTGAACGGGAACGGCCGCCCCTTCCACTCTGCACGCAATCGCAAATTCACTATGCATATCCATCGATCAGCTTAATTCTAGCCATTATCAATGGGAAAACTATTTTAAACCTTCCACTTTCAGGATCCTCTCGTTTGTCTAAACACCATCCAAATAGTTATAAAAATTTTTTTTAAAAAAATTAACAACATTCATACAAACGTACTCCATTAAATCATTTTAATTCTTTTTCTAGTCAAATTTATTTAGATTTGAGAAAGTTATAAAAAACTAACAATATTTGTTGCTATATTTTTTATAAATTTCGTCAAAGTAAAAAAGACTTATAATAAATATAAAACGGAGGGAGTATGTATATAATTTTACAAAATCTTTAAGTCAAAACTTAACACATTAAAATATAAAAATAAATAAGTTCAACAGATGAACCGTAGTGAAAGTGATACTATTCTTTGTTTCTCAATGTGCATCTCGAATTTGAAATTAATTTTTGGTGAAGCGTTAGATGGCACTATCTCTCTACACTGTTAACTTTTTTAAAAAATATTTTATAACTAGAATTTGGAAGAAAAACTCGAGAGATGAATCCATTAATTTCCTCAGTCTTATCAATGGCTCAATTCGACGTAGATACGTGTGTACGTACGTACCGAGGTGCCAGGTGACGCCGACGGCGCGGGAGTCGTCGCCGGCGGAGATGTCGTCGATGACGAAGAGGAGGTCGGAGCTGATGGAACCCATGAAGCCGCCGAAGAATCTGAGTATCTCGCCGCGGCCGACGAAGGGGCGGGGGAAGACCAGGTCCTCGTAGACGCAGCCCTCCGCTATGAGCGGCTCCACCGCCGCAAGGTCCCGCCGGTTCACGCCCTCGTAGAACCCCCTCACCACGTCCGCCGCCGTCGCCGCCGCCTCCGTCCCCCTTGCAGGCTCCGCTGCCATCGAGGCTGTCCTGCTGATGCTGCCGCCGCGCGCGCCATTGCTATGGTGGCTCCGCGACCGGGCGACGGAGGCCAGGCCAACACCCGGAGGCGGCCGGGCAGGAGCAGGAGCCACTCGAACGGCGAGCTGGTGGTGGATTAGCGCCATGCGTGGCCATCGTCCGCAGTAAGCGCGCGTGTACGCGTGCTGGCCAAGCTTGTATTCGATTTCTCACCGCAAGAACCAGCCTTATCCCTTCGCACCTCTCCGGTAGGGAATGAATTATAATCTCTTCCTCTCGTTTATCTTTTTCTCGCAAATATAGGAAAAATATTTATTAGTCTAACAAAAATTAATCAAGTTTAAATTTGATCTACATATTAAAAAAATAAATTCGGATATGCTACTATTTATATTTGTTTTTTTATATCTCAATGTATCAGAATACGAGACTCCAACAACGAAGAAGTCAGCACTCTTCCTTTGAAGATTCGGCCACAGACGAGGTATGTAAAAACGAGATGGAGAAAAGAGGGAGGCAAGCTTTTTTTGATAGGTTTGAGTCGTTCGGAGGCATATTTCCCTATTTTTGTGCCTCTTGTGTTTCTTTGGAGGATGCTGATGGTGAAAATTATAGTGAAATCTTGAAGGATATTCTAAGTGGGATAGGATGAACCCTTCTTCCATATCATCTGAATTGAATCCCTTCTCCCTCGAGTGACCATGGTCCTTCTTTTATAGTTGAAGGGGATGCTACAATTGCTTGTCTCTTACAAATAGGCCTTAGTACAAGAGTTAGGTGTGTTTAGACTTGTTGTAAGCCAACTGTCAAGGCGTAGAGCGGTGTCTCTGTCTCTCCTTGCTTCGTCCTTTAACGTGTGGCTTAGGGTAGATGACAAGGACAGTCTGTTGGTTGTTGGGCCTAATAGCTATCTTTAAATAGGGCACAGTCCTGCGAGGAGAGCTCGGGACAGAAGGAGTGCTCGGTCACCCCGTGCTCCCGGGCACCTTGGAGCACTCGGGGTTGTTCCCATTGCTGAATGTAGAATTCTTATTGGATTGAACGAGCTTCTCAAAGATGTAGATGATGAAGAAGTTCATAATGGACATTGCTTGGAGGAGAATTTCGACGTCGCGAGCTGCATCTCATGAAAATGTAGATCTTGTATGTTGTGCTTCTATTCCTCATGTCCCTCGAGTACTCCAGGGTCAAGCATGGGGGAGATGTGCCCCGAGCGCATCCCGCGAGGGGCCGTGTCCGAGAAGAGAGGTGCTTCGAGCACCGCCAATAGAGGGCCATTCCCAGAGGCTAGATGCGCCTCGAGCACCGTCCGTGAGGGGTCATGCCTTGGGCACAACTTGCAGGGTGTCGCGCTTGGGAGCTGATATGCCTCGAGCATAACTCATGGGGGGTTGTGCTTAGGGATTGGTGGTAGGAATATCCTTATGAGCCGGTGATGGAAACCTGGTTCTCACTTCTCCGACAGTAGCTCTCGGCCTCGATCCAGGCATGGAGACAAACAAGGGCCGAGGTTGAGGCCTTTCTTGGCGATGTACATCTTTAAAGTCTTATGTGTTGGCTGGGTTGGTTCAACATTCGTTTGGGCCTAAGATCGGGTATCTTGTGTGATTAGGAGTAGAGGGAAGCCCCCGAACGTGTGGATATGCAGTGGTTGACCATGGCTCCCGAATTTTGGTAGTGCCTGGAGTGGAACTGACCGGACCGAGCACCGTAGCCTGTCATCGGGGTCTAAGATAGCCCGACAGAGGGGTTTTGCATGAGACCTCGGGACTTTGGTAGCGCTCGGGGCACTATCCTCGTTCCAAACGCCTATCATTCGAACATAGGACCAGGTCATCCCGAATTCGTGTGTCACCTTTTGCAGCTCCATCTTATCGTACACATAGTTAAGAATAGATTCTTGCCTGCAAGGGTTATTCATGGTGAAGCTACTTAGTTCACCCATCTTTGTCTCTTGGTGGCCCATTGGGAAGCTAATCTTTGGCACGCGCGAGGGTAAATAACTAACCACTGGCGCCCGAACATTGGTAGTGCCTGGAGTGGAACTGGCCAGACTGAGCGCCACTACTCGTCGCCAAGGTCTAAGTTGGTAGACAGATGGGTTTTGCTCGAGACCTCAGGACTTCGACAGTACTCGAGGCGTGGTCCATGTTTTGACCTATTCTCTGTGCACGGGATCAAGTTAACCTGATTACCCAAGCATGCGCTGTGACTAGCTCCCACTCGCAACCGAGGGAGAGAGTAACACTTCACTTGAAAACATGTGAGCTTGCAAACAGTAAAAGGGAAAGGATTCTCCAAGCAAGAGATGGGCAAAAGACTTATTGAAAAAGAGGATTTGAACATGTTGTGAATACTTATTTGATGTAACGTGTGTGGTGGGAGCCCCTGAACATCCTAGAAAGGAAGACGAACATGGCACTCACTGAGGCAGAGAAGTCAATGTCGAAGTAGCGACGAGTTGACACGAGCCACATGTACACCCGTAGTATGGGGAGAAGGCTAGCTCTGCACTGGCCAGGCCCTTCCCTGCTACCTCGGTCTCCGAAGCATCTTGCCTCATGTAGGGGCTATGATGTGGCGCCGGCCAGGCCTAGTTGTCGACTAGTGCCTGTCGGCCAAAAATGAGAGCGGTGGTGTGCAACGAGCAGCCTCAAGCATGCCGAAACTGTCCTCTGAGTCCAAGAACATGGCGACAGTGAGCCCACTTGGCACGAAAACCCGAATCTGTACACACACCCCCTACCTAGTGTGCCAGCTGTTGGAGTATGGGACTTCAACAATGGAGAAGCAAGCACTCCCCCTTTCAAGATTCGACCAGTGAATAGGTGTGCGGAAATGAGATGATGGAAAAACAAGGGAGGGAAGCTTTTTTAGACAGGTTCGGGCCGCTCAGAGGCATAATACCCTACTCTTGTGTTTTTTTGGAGGATGGTGATGATGGAAATTACGGTGAGTTTTTAAAGGATGTTCTAAGTGGGAGAGGACGAGCGCTCTTTACATATCTTCTGGACCGAATCACCCTCTTCCTTGAGTGCCCATGGCCCTCCTTTTATAGTTGAAGGGGATACCACAATAGCTTGTCTCTTACAAATGGACCATAGTACAGGTGTTAGGTGTGCTTGGACCTGTTGTACGCCAACTATCAGGATGTAAAATGGTGTCTATGTGCCCCCTTGCTTCTTGCTTAGGGAAGATGATGAAGAGAATATATTGGTTGTTGGGCCTGAAGACTGCCTTTAAATGGGGCAGAGTCCTCCAAGAAGAGCTTGGGATAGAAGAAGTGCTCGGGTCACCCTGTGCGTCCAGGGCATACTTTGTGCCCCGAGCACCCAGGTCTCTGGGCACCTTGGAGCACTCGGGGTCGCTTTCGTTGCTGAATTAGATTTCTTGTTGGATTGGACGAGCTTCTCGAAGATGTCAATGACGAAGGAGTTCATGATGGACATTGCTTGAAGGAGAATTTTGACGTCACGAGTTGCATCTTCAACACTGTCACAGCCCGATTTTCGTTCGGGAATAAAAATCATTTAATAAATTATTTTCTAGAAATTAAATAAAAAGAAAAACAAAGTAAATCAAGTGAAACTATTAAGGAAATTAAATTTTCCTTCAAAAATCATGGCTGGAAATATTTTTTAAATATTCTCCATGCCCTAAAGTACTCTCTGAATTTTTCGCGAAATTTTGGAGCTCGAGAAATAATTTTAATAAAACAAAGAACAATTCAATAATTATTTAATAAATAAATTAATAATTAAATAAGCTGGAGATATTTTTATTAAATACTTTGGGTGTTCATATATTTTCATGATTTTTCTTGGAATTATTTGGGCATTGAAAGTATTTATAAGAATTAAAGAATGTTTGGACAGAAAAGTCTGTTTTACATCCCTGCTACAGTAGCGTCTTCAACCTCCATCCGTGCTACAGTGCCGAACAGTGCCCGAAAACTGTGGCTTTGTTTCCTCCACCAAATCCGGCCTAATCCTTTGCCCAAATCAAAAATTAGTTGCGGGAACGGATTCCTCTCGATCTCCTCTACGTTTCCCCCATGAAATCCCCCTCAATCCCGTGCTAAATCGCGCGAATTTCGGCCCCGTTCTTATCCCGACGAACTCGGGATAAACCCTAAAAATCCGGCGCCAAATCCTCTCTTCCCGGTGCGGGACTCTCCCTTCAAAGCCTATAAAAAGAACCCCATGATCTCCTCCTCGGTTTCCCCATTTTTCCCGAGTTTTTCCCATGCTCTAGCCACCTTCCCCGAGATCAATCTCTATCCTTCGCCGGCCATCTTTTCAGCCGCCCCTAGCCGCCGTCTCGGCCGTCCCCGGACAGCGCCGTCGCCTCCCTCGGCACCGCAAGGACTCAAGGAAGCCCGGCATCCATCTCCCTTGCGCCCAACACCGCCGGAAGGCCCCCATCGCCGTGGACCCGTGCGTCGCCGCCTCCGTTCGCACTTCGGCCGTGCCTCGTCGCCGTTCCCGTCGCTGTTTATCGTTGACGTCTTCACCGTCGGCATCATAGCAGCAAGCCGGCCCGTCCTCCACCTCTCCTCCACCGAAAGCCACCGAAAGCCGTTGTCGCCGTCAACCCGAGCTCTGTCGCCGCTCATCTCGTCGCCGGCCGTCTCCCGCCGCGCTCGTCGTTGGGTAAGTAGAGTGGTAAGAGTCGCCTCACCGTCCTCTCTCCATTAGTGAACTCCGTTTTCACCAGAGTGTCGTGGTTCGTCGTTGCCGCGTCGCACTTCGCCGTCGCCGCTACCCATTAAGAGCCGCTGGCCGTCGTGCCTGTGTGGCTGCTTTCGTGGCCGCCACCTCAGCGCCGTGTGAGCTCCTTTGTGCCATGTCTCTTTTGATGTATATCACATCCTGTAACATCCTGAAAATCAGAGAACCGAAATCGGAACGTAAAAATCGGAACTTTCAAAAACCTTGGCTTATTGCTTCTTCTCGGGTTTGTTGTTTCTTATTTGCCAGCTCAGTTGCATAAATTTAGTCGTGGTCAATTCCCTTTTCGGTGTATTTGGAGGTTTCGGAGTTGTCAAAACGGTGGAGCGAAAGCCGCATCAGGGTTTAACAGGGGAAACCGAGAAGAGCGCGGATTTGCAAAAGCGCGTTTTGGGAAATATAAAATAAAAATTTTGGTGGGGATAAGATAAATTAAGACACAAAATGAACAATAAAATTCTCGGGAGGCGTACTCGAAATTTGGGAAATTTTTTTAAATAGAATGGGTGAATTATGAAAATTAGGAAAAAAAAGAATTTAAATAAATATGAAAAATAATTATGGAAAAATAAAAGTCAAGAAAAAGTTTAAAATATAATGTTAAAAATTATTTTTGGAATAGGATTTATTTTGGAATTTTTAGAAGGAAAGAAAATAGAAAATGGGAAAAGAAAATAGAAAATCGGGAAAAATCAAAAAGGTCACTATTCATCTTGCGCCAGTGTTCGACGCCGTACCGCCCGCGCGCGATGGCCCCTACACCCGCGCGCGCCACGCGCCGCGGCCGCCGCCGCGCCGACCCCGCACCGCCCGCCCGCCCGCCCCGCCCGCGCCGCGCGCTTGCGCCACGCGCTCGCCGCCGTACGGCCCGCACCCGCGCGCGCGCGCTGCGCCACGCGCCGCCGCCGCGCCGGCCCCCGCCCGCTCGCTCGCACCCCGCGCGCGCGCCGTCCGACCCCGCTCGCATCCCGCTCGCCGCGCCACGCCGCGTGGACCGTCGTACCGGCCCGGCCTTCGCGCCGCCGCGCGTGGAGACCGCCGTACTCGGCCCCGAGCTGCGCCGCGTGTCGCGCCGCGCCGCGCACGCCCGAGCCGCCCGCCCGCTCACTCGCGCCCGCGCGCGCCGCGCTATAAAAGGGCCGCGCCCGCGCCACCTTTCGCCGCACCGCTGCCGCTCCTTCCCTCTCGACTGCGCCGCCGCCGCTAGCCGTCACCGTCGTGCGGAAGTCCCTCTCCGTGCCCCACTTCTTCTCCCGAGCCCGCCGTCGCCGGTAAGCCCTCCTTGCGCCGCCCTTGTTCCTCACCGCCGCCTCTGTTTTGAAGCCCGGTCGAGCACCTTAGCGGTGAATAGTGCGCGGGGAAAAAGAAAGAAAAAAAGACAAATAGGGAAAAATTTGGGAAAAATTTTGGAAAATTTGGAAAATATTTTGGGATGACTTGAGTAAAATTTTGGGCAAAAATAAATTATTTTCTCGCATATTTTCTCAGTGCAAAGTTTGAAAAATCGGAATGGGACGTTTTCCGAATTTCATTTCGCATCGTTTTTAAATCCGGATTCCGTTTAATTCTTTCCCGCCATTGAAATAGGTTTCGCTTTTGTGCTCAAACCCTCAAATTTCGAGTACGAATTTTCTTCGCTGATATTTTCAAACGTAATTTCCAAATTTATTGCGATCGCCGACTTTGCGAAAACCCTTGGTCATCAACTCGATTCCAAAACCCGGATTTTCCTCGCAACCCTTGTTCTAACTCGAGTAGAATTTTCGGCAAAACTTTTGGAGTTGTTTTCATGGCTTTTATGGTTCTTTTCGATCTCTCGGTATTTTGTTGAATTCTAACTGAATTCAATTAATCTTTCGCACGTACGGGTAGCGCTGAAGAAATCGGCATCGACCCCCGAAGATCCCACCCTCAAGTGTGCGAGAAAGGCAAGTCTTCACACCCTTTGAACATATCGATCCCAATTGCGAAATGATGTTATTTTAAACTCTAAATATGCATGCTTTACGAGTTACCTATACTTGTTATGCCATACCTTGCTATTGATTATCTTTAGAATTACTCCTTGTAACCCGCGACGTGATACAAACAACCGAAGAATAACTTGGTAACTGCTAGCCATGCTATACTTAGATTTATGCATACTCATGACTTTATGAAAAAGCTTTGTGCGGGCAACTACCTTAGGGAAGGTAGTTGAGATACGGCATGTGGAGACATGAGCGCCACATGGCCATGAGAACGATGAACTAAGTTTTGATGAAAATTGAAAGTACCATACAAATGTTTTAGGGGGCGGCTAGATGATTTGGGCGGATTCCGGAAAAGGCAAGTGCCGACCCTGGTCAATTAAGGACCGAGCCATGAGATAGCCGGAAACGAGCCGGTACAACCGTACTTCTCGAATGGGTATAGACCTAGCGACTAGATAGCCGAGCGAGAGCGAGTATCCTTGCATAGATGGTTCTCTATGATGTGGTTACGGGATGAGAATGAGGCTGCGGCCTTTGTTATGGATGGTGGAATTAAACCGATATTAAATAAACTTAAAGATTGAGAAAGTTTCCCTTACCCCGGGTGCGCCAGAACTCCTCTCACTGCTAGAAAAGGACGGCTAGAGTGCATGAGGGCTTGAGTTCATGGAGCGGGTACTGCCAAAGCAAGGTTATCAAAAGGCTTTGCCGTGACCGTCTCATGTGTTGAGGCGTAGGCTCATTTGTTGGGCTGTCGCGGAGTACGGGTAAAGTGTACATCCACTGCAGTGTGAGTGAATCAATCTATTCGAATAGCCGTGCTCGCGGATATTGAGCATCGTGACAAGACTTTCGCTTGGCTAGATTTTAAACTTAAAACTGCTGGGATGGGTATGCATGATGGTTTCATTCGCTGGTGGGTCAACTTCTCGATAAGCGAGAAGGGGTAGATTCCCCAGAAAATCATGACGAACCGGAGGCGGGAAGCCATCCTTGGAATTACGAGGATGGTAGACGAACCGCCACCGGATTAATGAACGTGAAAATTAAAACTTGATTGGCTAGTCGATAGGTTTGTGAAAAGAATTGTGAAAACGGCTTTACGCAAAAATAACCCTAGCCATGTTCTTTGAATAACCCTATCATATGCATCAATTCTGTGTTGGCTTGCGAGTACGGTTGGTACTCACCCTTGCTATACGCACAAACCTCCAGCTGATGGAGATGAAGAGCCAGAAGACCCCTACGCGTATTACCCGGAGGGCGAAGGAACGGACGGCGCATACTAGACCTTAGCCCCGGTCGTTGCTGTGGCAATTGACGAGCCGCCGCTCTTTCCGCCTTATCTAAATTCTGTTTTTATGTTGTATTCGGACCATAAGGTCTGTGGGTCGAACATTGCCTTCGGGCCTATTGATGTAATAATGGTATTGTAAGACTATTCGTGCATGTGCACTTGATTATCCAAGATCTTGTATTCGTGGGTACCAACTACTCGATCCAGGAAATGGTACTATGAACACGAAAGATTCCCGTCTCAAAACGGGGTCCACGAGCCGGTATCGAGCCATGCGACCGTAGGCTAAGACCAAACGGCGCCCTACCTCTAACCGGTTGGCTAAAGGGAAATATCCCTACATAGGATCGGTTTTAAACTATTATTTCCGAAAATGCAAATATACCTTTTCTACATCGTATTTCCTTTTTACCAAATGATTATGATAGCTCTCTCCCTCTAACCCTAAGTTGCCTACAAAAGCGGATGTCAAACCACGACGGAGCACGGGAAGTCACTATCCCGCGAGACGAGGGGTTTGTGGTACAACTTCAGTCCCTACTATGGTGTTTGAGGTACCCGGAACCACCCACCTATCACACCAAGAGGCATGGCTCCGAAGTGTACCCACTTGGGAGGCGGCCGTATCCATAGAAAGCCCGCATGGGAAGTGAGACATCCTTCTGCTTCCACACTCGCTACCACCGGGACCTAGCAGAAGCAGCTATTCAGGATGCGGCTCGCGAAGCCTTCCTTCGCCTTAATGCGATCCATCGTGCCGAACTCACGGTGACAGAGTTCGTGCATCATCCTTATCGCGAAGAGGGCAACCCGGTGCTGCACCGTGGAGGCTACCCCCTGCTACAACCCGATGGTCACGCGTCTATCACGTTGGGCGGAGACAGCAGACGACATTACGAGGAGGCCCTGCTCGAGATCAACGACCAGCGATCACGCCTCAATGATCGGTCAACAACCACCAAGGCTGTGGAGACCAGATAAACATGCTTCGCAGACTCAGCCAGGCCAATGGTGCCCAGATATGAGCAACTCTCGGACCGCTACATGGCCCGTGGGGAAGCTCTGGTAGAGCTGGAAGAGCAGCTCAGGAAGAGCAAGCAGCAAATCAACCAGCTGGAGGAGCAGCTGCACACTCATCCTGTCTACGCTGCAGGTACTTCCACCGAGCTTGTGCCATCACCTCCTGCCCCTGTGCCCGACCATTATTACCTTATGACTCCGCATGCTTGGATACCTTTCAAGCCATGATGGAGCAAGCTTTATGTTGAGCACGAGCACCGCACGTGCACGTGGACACCAATGCCGCGTCCATGGGACCCACCCCGAGCTCCGTACCAGTACCATCCGAGCCGGGATCAGGAGAGGATAACCCCATCCAGATCTACACCGACACGGAGTCTGAGGCAGAGCCCATGGAGATCAAATGGGAGTCTAGCGACACCGACCCAATGGAGGAGGAAGCTCCCCCTCGTCGCCTGACTCACACTGGAGGCCCCCTCACCCGCCAGACCACTCGCAAGAGTACGCGGCCACCGAGTCGAAAGATTCGGCATGACTCCGAGGCCACCACCTCCGAGCCATGGGTACTCCGGTTTGCTCTAGCAGCGGACCACCCACTTTCGGCGCCTGGTTCTTGCGGATGGTTGGATGACTAGGCGGGAGGACCTTCCCAGCTCGGCAGCACGAACCACTCTCTATTCCCCCTTAATTGGTTAATGTAGTTGGACGATATAATTGTTGTTGCTATCATAGCATGAAGGACTGTGTGTGTACAGTCCATGTATCCCCCTTATGTAATATGATGAACCTAAGCATCGCTTTGCGGTGTCTTAATTCGTAAGCTTATTATCACTTCACCCTGCTTGTTAATTAAAGATCATTTAAAAGAACTTGAAGGAAAATTTCCCCCTAGGGACCATAAACTAAACTGGTCCGATCTCTTAATACATCTATCTTCTTCGGATGGCACATCGCCGCAGAGCCGCAGAGCAACCAACGAGAACCCGCCAAAACCCAACCCTTCCACTCGCGGAGGTCATGGCTTTGCGGACCCGCTACTCCAAGCGATTGCTAATAACCGGGGAGGTCGAGGAGGATCGAGCCGGGAGAATTCATGAGAGCTAAGCCACCCACTTTTCCACGGCCGAAGAACCGATGGATGCCGAAGATTGGCTAAGGGTGATAGAGAAGAAGCTAATCCTAGTCGAATCCGAGAAGGCGATAGAGTTGTCTTCGCTACTAACCAGTGGAGGGTCCCGCAAGTGACCGGTGGGACACGTACAAGGAAACACGAGCCGAAGACGCGGCGAACCAACATGGGAGGAATTCATAGCTGCGTTCCGTGAGAATTTCGTGCCAGTGCGTTATGAGGATGAAGAAAACGAGTTCCGCAGATGCGTCAAGGGAACACCTCGGTACAAGAATATCCGAACAAGTTCACCCACTTGCCCGTTACGCCACCAGTGACCTAGCCGACGAAGAAGAAGAGATAGACAAATTCATTGAGGGACTAAATGACGAACTGGGGGGACCAATGATCGGGCGGATCACACCGCTTCCAAAGCCTCATCAACAAGGTCGTCCGGCTTGAGCATGACCAAAAGGTGGTAGACAATAACCGCAAGAGGAGGCTCGCTATGGCTCGCCCATTTCGGGGAACGCCACAACGCCCCAAGGGAGCCACCCCGTCGGATGGAAGCCAAACGTTCGGCAACCGGACGTTCTCCCGCCTTCGACCATGTCAACGGTCAGCTACACCTCGGCTTCGTACACCCACGCCAACCCTAGCCGCTCCGGAAGGAAGAAGGTGAGCTGCTTCAATTGCGGAGAATTCGGGCACTACTCCAATAGCTGCCCAAAACCACGCAACACCCCCGTGCGCACGGCGCCAATGCAACGCCCGTCCGAGGAACCCCCACCCTGCGGCGGGACGAGGTCATTCAGACCCCGCTACCCAACGAGGCCGCCACCGGGTTTCGACGTGGCCGGGTGAATCATGTGCGGGCTGAAGAAGCTCGGGAGGATCGGAGCGTATTGATGGGTATGTTCTCTATCAACTCTACACCAGTTAAAGTTTTATTCGATTCTGGAGCCTCGCATTCATTCATATCTTCCCGTGTAAGCAAACAACACCACCTACACCAAGTAGCACTTAGGAGACCTATGCTGGTACAATCACCTGGGGGAGACATAACCGTACCCCATGCCTGCATTAATGTGCCCATACGGATTAGAGACGTGGTGTTTCTCTCAAACCTTATGGTGCTATCACCCCAAACCATAGATGTCATACTCGGAATGGATTGGTTGACCAAGAATAATGGAATTATAGACTGCAGTCGAAGGGAAGTCATGGTATCCACCCAATGGGGATCACCGATGAGCATAACTATGGATCAAAACCCAAAGCTATGTGAACAAGCTGCGGGAGTGTTCACCATGCTACCTCTAGGCGGAATGCCGGTAGTACAAGAATACCGGACGTGTTTCCGAGGAATTGCCCAATGCCCCGGATCGCGACATAGAGTTTATCATCGATCTAATGCAGTACGCCCCCATATCCAAGAGGCCTTATCGAATGCCGGCCAACGAGTTGGAGGAACTCAAGAAGCAAATAAGAGAACTACAAGAGAAGGGATTCGTACGCCCCAGCTCTTCTCCCTGGGGAGCCCCATTACTCTTCGTCAAGAAGAAGGATGGGAGCATGAGAATGTGTGTGGACTACCGATCGCTGAATGAAGTCACTATCAAGAACAAGTACCCGCTACCTCGAATCGATGACCTATTCGATCAACTTAAGGGTGCGCAGGTGTTCTCAAAGATTGATCTAGGTCAGGATATCATCAGTTGAAGATTAGAGCTGGAGATATTCCTAAGACGGTGTTCTCTACACGTTACGGCTTATACGAGTTCACAGTGATGTCCTTTGGATTGACCAATGCCCCGGCATATTTTATGAACCTGATGAACAAGGTATTCATGGAGTACCTGGACAAATTCGTAGTGGTATTCATCGACGCTATACTTATCTACTCCAAGGACGATGAGGAACACGCGGAGCATCTACGACTAGTACTGGAAAAGCTACGAGAGCACCAGCTGTATGCAAAGTTCAGCAAATGCGAGTTCTGGCTCAAGGAAGTCGCTTTTCTTGGCCACGTGGTTTCAGCCGGAGGAGTAGCAGTAGACCCCGCCAAGGTCGAAGCCGTTATGGAATGGAAGGCACCCAAGTCAGTGACGGAAGTTCGGAGTTTCTTGGGCTTGGCCGGTTATTACCGACGGTTTATCGAAGGGTTTTCCACTGTAGCCCGACCTATGACTCAACTTCTGAAGAAGGAAAAGAAGTTTGAATGGAACGAGAAGTGTCAAAAGGCTTTCGACCAACTAAAAGAAAAGTTAACCACTGCCCCAATCTTAACCTTACCCGACAACCGGAAGGACTTCGAGATGTACTGTGATGCATCTCGGCAAGGACTAGGGGGAGTGTTAATGCAGGATGGGAAGGTCGTAGCGTATGCCTCGCGCGATTACGACCTCACGAGGAGAATTACCCCACACACGACTGGAATTAGCCGCGGTTGTACACGCATTGAAGATCCGGAGACACTATCGATCGGGAACCACCGTGATGTGTATACCGATCACAAGAGCTTAAAATATTTCTTTACTCAGCTGATCTCAATCTACGACGAGGCGATGGCTGGAGTTGATCAAGGATTACGATCTAGGAATCCATTATCATCCCGGCAAGGCAAATGTAGTGGCCGATGCGGCGAGCCGCAAAGCCCAATGCAACCACATGGGATTGGGAGGTATGGCCAGCGAACTTCAAGAAGAAATGGCTCGACTCAATCTGCACCTGATTCCTCACGGAGAAGTGAACTCACTGGAAATCCAACCCCTACTGAGAACTCAAATAGAGGAAGCCCAAAAAGGGAATGAGGAAACCCAGGAAATCAAGGAACGCATGGCCGCTGGACGCGCTAAGGAGTTTTCAGTAGATGACAAGGGAATCCTGTGGTACAAGAAAAGAATCTGCGTGCCTGAACGAGGCGGTTTGCGAGGATTGATCTTAAAAGAAGCCCACGAATCGGCATATTCGTTACATCCCGGAAGGACGAATATGTACCAGGATTTGAAGGGAGAATACTGGTGGCCCAATATGAAAAGAGATGTAGCCGAATACGTAGCCGTGTGTGATGTGTGCCAAAGGGTGAAAGCTGAGCATCAACGACCAGCAGGCTTGCTGCAGCCACTCAAGATCCCCGAATGAAAATGGGACGAGATAGGCATGGATTTCATAGTGGGACTACCCAAAACTGCGATTGGGTACGATTCCATTTGGGTAATAGTAGATCGGCTCACCAAGACTGCCAGATTTATTCCCGTGAAAACTAAATACAACAGTGCCAAGCTAGCGGAACTATATATGAGTAGGATTGTATGTCTCCACGGTGTACCAAAGAGGATTATATCGGATCGTGGTACCCAATTCACATCTCATTTTTGGAGCAAGGTCCACGAGGCACTCGGCAGTCACCTCGCCTTCAGTACCGCTTACCACCCACAGACTGACGGACAGACTGAAAGGACGAATCAAGTGCTAGAAGATATGTTGAGAGCCTGTGCGTTGGATTTCACCAAGGATTGGGAGAAATGTTTGCCGTACGCCGAGTTCTCCTACAACAATAGCTATCAAGCCAGTCTGAAGATGTCGCCAAACGAAGCTCTATTTGGTCGCCGCTGCCGAACCCCATTAACGTGGTCAGAAACCGGTGAACGAACCGTATTCGGGCCTGACATAATCAAAGAGGCCGAGGAAAAAGTTCGCTTGATTCGGGACCGATTACAAACAGCTCAATCACGACAAAAGAGCTACGCGGACACCCGTCGAAGAGAATTGGAATTTAAAGAAGGTGACTACGTGTATCTAAAGGTCTCACCACTACGGGGAACTCAGAGGTTCAAAGTCAAAGGAAAACTCGCACCAAGATACGTGGGCCCATTCTTGATAAGCGCTAGGAGAGGAGAAGTGGCTTACCAATTGGAACTGCCCGAGAACCTCTCTGATGTCCACCCAGTGTTCCACGTGTCACAATTGAAGAAATGTTTGCGAGTACCAGAAGAGCAAGCTCCTTTAGAAGCCATCCATGTCCACAGTGATCTTACCTACCCGGAGCATCCAATCAAGATACTAGACGAGGCAGAAAAGAAGACACGGACCAAATCATGGCGCATGTACAAGGTACAATGGAGCAATCACACGGAAGAAGAGGCTACCTGGGAGAGCGAAGAGTTCCTGAGGACAGAATACCCACACCTACTCAGCAACCGGTAAGAAATCTCGGGGACGAGATTTATTGTTAGGGGGGTAGGTTTGTAACATCCTGAAAATCGGAGAACCGAAATCGGAACGTAAAAATCAGAACTTTCAAAAAACGTGGCTTATTGCTTCTTCTCGGGTTTGTTGCTTCTTATTTGCCACTCGGTTGCATAAATTTAGTCGTGGTCAATTCCCTTTTCGGTGTATTTGGAGGTTTCGAGTTGTCAAACGGTGGAGCGAAAGCCGCATCGGGGTTTAACAGGGAAACCGAGAAGAGCGCGGATTTGCAAAAGCGCGTTTTGGGAAATATAAAATAAAAATTTTGGTGGGGATAAGATAAATTAAGACACAAAATGAACAATAAAATTCTCGGGAGGCGTACTCGAAATTTGGGAAATTTTTTAAATAGAATGGGTGAATTATGAAAATTGGGAAAAAAGAATTTAAATAAATATGAAAAATAATTATTGAAAAATAAAAGTCAAGAAAAAGTTTAAAATATAATATTAAAAATTATTTTTGGAATATTAGGATTTATTTTGGAATTTTTAGAAGGAAAGAAAATAGAAAATGGGAAAAGAAAATAGAAAATCGGGAAAAATCAAAAGGTCACTATTAATCTTGCGCCAGTGTTCGACGCCGTCAGCCGCGCAGCGCGCAGCACGCCACGCGCGCCGCGCCAGGCGCGCGCGGCGGCCCTACACCGCGCGCTCGCCCCGCGCGGACCCCGCACCGCCGCGCCGCCGCCGCCGCCGCGCGCGCCTGCGCCACGCGCTCGCCGCCGTCGCGGCCCGCACCCGCGCGCGCGCTTGCGCGCACGCGCCCGCCGCGCCGCCCGCCCGCCCGCTCGCTCGCACCCTCGCGCGCCGCGCCCGTCCGGACCCCGCTCGCATCCCGCTCGCCGCACCACGCCGCGTGGACCGCCGTACCCGGCCCGCCTTCCGCGCCGCCGCGTGAGACCGCCGTACCCGGCCGCCCGAGCTGCGCCGCGTGTCGCGCCGCGCCGCGCACGCCCGAGCCGGCCCGCCGCTCACTCGCGCCGCGCCGCGCCGCGCCTATAAAAGGGCCGCGCCGCGCCACCTTTCGCCGCCCAGCCGCCGCTCCTTCCCTCTCTCCGAACCGCCGCCGCCGCCGCTTAGCCGTCGCCGCCGTGCGGAAGTCCCTCTCCGTGCCCCACTTCTTCTCCCCGAGCCCGCCGTCGCCGGTAAGCCCTCCTTGCGCCGCCCTTGTTCCTCACCGCCGCCGCCTCTGTTTTGAAGCCCCTCGAGCACCTTGCGAGCGGTGAATAGTGCGCGAGGGGAAAAAGAAAGAAAAAAAGACAAATAGGGAAAAATTTGGGAAAAATTTTGGAAAATTTGGAAAATATTTTGGGATGACTTGAGTAAAATTTTGGGCAAAAATAAATTAGTTTCTCGCATATTTTCTCGGTGCAAAGTTTAAAAAATCGGAATCGGACGTTTTCCGAATTTCATTTCGCATCGTTTTTAAATCCGGATTCCGTTTAATTCTTTCCCGCCATTGAAATAGGTTTCGCTTTTGTGCTCAAACCCTCAAATTTCGAGCACGAATTTTCTTCGCTGATATTTTCAAACGTAATTTCCAAATTTATTGCGATCGCCGACTTTGCGAAAACCCTAGGTCATCAACTCGATTCCAAAACCCGGATTTTCCTCGCAACCCTTGTTCTAACTCGAGTAGAATTTTCGGCAAAACTTTTGGAGTTGTTTTCATGGCTTTTATGGTTCTTTTCGATCTCTCGGTATTTTGTTGAATTCTAACTGAATTCAATTAATCTTTCGCACGTACGGGTAGCGCCCGAAGAAACCGGCATCGACCCCGCGAAGATCCCACCCCTCAAGTGTGCGAGAAAGGCAAGTCTTCACACCCTTTGAACATATCGATCCCAATTGCGAAATGATGTTATTTTAAACTCTAAATATGCATGCTTTACGTAGTTACCTATACTTGTTATGCCATACCTTGCTATTGATTATCTTTAGAATTACTCCTTGTAACCCGCGACGTGATACAAACAACCGAAGAATAACTTGGTAAACCGCTTAGCCATGCTATACTTAGATTTATGCATACTCATGACTTTATGAAAAAGCTTTGTGCCGGGCAACTACCTTAGGGAAGGTAGTTGAGATACGGCATGTGGAGACATGAGCGCCACATGGCCATGAGAACGATGAACTAAGTTTTGATGAAAATTGAAAGTACCATACAAATGTTTTAGACTGGGGCGGCTGGATGATTTGGGCGGATTCCGGAAAAGGCAAGTGCCGACCCTGGTCAATTAAGGACCGAGCCATGAGATAGCCGGGAAACGAGCCAGTACGCAACGTACTTCTCGAATGGGTATAGACCTAGCCGACTAGATAGCCGAGCGAGGCGTATCCTTGCATAGATGGTTCTCTATGATGTGGTTACGGGATGAGAATGAGGCTGCGGCCTTTGTTATGGATGGTGGAATTAAACCGATATTAAATAAACTTAAAGATTGAGAAAGTTTCCCTTACCCCGGGTGCGCCAGAACTCCTCTCACTGCTAGAAAAGGACGGCTAGAGTGCATGAGGGCTTGTGTTCATGGAGCGGGTACGCCAAAGCAAGGTTATCAAAAGGCTTTGCCGTGACCGTCTCATGTGTTGAGGCGTAGGCTCATTTGTTGGGCTGTCGCGGAGTACGGGTAAAGTGTACATCCACCGCAGTGTGAGTGAATCAATCTATTCGAATAGCTGTGCTCGCGGATATTGAGCATCGTGACAAGACTTTCGCTTGGCTAGATTTTAAACTTAAAACTGCTGGGATGGGTATGCATGATGGTTTCATTCGTGGGTCAACTTCTCGATAAGCGAGAAGGGGTAGATTCCCGAAAATCATGATGAACCGAGGCGGGAAGCCATCCTTGGAATCACGAGGATGGTAGACAAAACCGCCACCGGATTAATGAACTGTGAAAATTAAAACTTGATTGGCTAGTCGATAGGTTTGTGAAAAGAATTGTGAAAGGCTTTACGCAAAAATAACCCTAGCCATGTTCTTTGAATAACCCTATCATATGCATCAATTCGTGTTGGCTTGCTGAGTACGGTTGGTACTCACCCTTGCTATACGCACAAACCTCCAGTGATGGAAATGAAGAGCCGAAAAACCCCTACGCGTATTACCGGAGGGCGAAGGAACGGACGGCGCATACTAGACCTTAGCCCGGTCGTTGCCTGTGGCAAATGACGAGCCGCGCCTCTTTCCGCCGCCTTATCTAAATTCTGTTTTTATGTTGTATTCGGACCATAAGGTCACTGTGGGTCGAACATTGCCTTCGGGCCTATTGATGTAATAATGGTATTGTAAGACTATTCGTGCATGTGCACTTGATTATCCAGTACTGTATTCGTGGGTACCAACTACTCGATCCAGGGAAATGGTACTATGAACACGAAAGATTCCCGTCTCAAAAACGGGGGTCCACACATCCTAACCCTAAACCAGTCAAATCTTGGTCAGCTTAATCCAAGCCGTTCATCTTTATAGATTCATTCGGTTTAATTTGAGCCACTCATCCTTTGTTCCCAGTTCTATCCTAGCCACCCAAATCTTTGTGAACCTGTGAACCGATCGGAGCTGATGTCTTAAACATCCTTTTCCAGCTCAAAATTAATTAAAAATTGCGTAATAAATCATCTTAATTTCCAGAATTCATTTAAATGGTCCAAAACTTCTAAAATTCATATCTAATTTATACGAACTCCAAATTGGGCCATTCAAATTGCAAAATTTATCTAAAATTAAGATCTACATGTTTGTTTACTTTTTATGTACTGTTATTTGGTTTTTATTAGGTTTTTCCTCGTTTTGTGTGCCGGCGTGTAGATTCCGCCGTTTTGGAGTTTGCGCTCGCGAGGGAAAGAGTCCGAGAAGTTTGAAGACGCAAGGCAAGTCACACTTCCCTTGAAGCATATTGATCCTATTTTTATAAATGTTTTATGTTTGCAAATAAAATTGCATTGCTTTTCTAATTACATGGAATGATGGAATACCTATCTGCTTGTTTGAGCCTTATTTACTTGTTATCCGTCCTTTGTTAACCTTGGGTGATAATTTAACTAGCTTTAGTCACTAATGTTGATTCTAGCTAGAATTATATGCTTAGCCATGCTTAAATACCACTAGCTCACTAAATGGGATAATTACACTATTTATTCTAATCTCTGATGAGCTGCAAGCTCGATACACCTGACCATGTCTTATTGGTCATAATTATCTCAACTAAACTGTGACTTAATGGTGGGCTGTGGGTGCATGGTTTTGATGGTCGCACTCATGGCAATTAAGGACCGGTTCATGGGAAACCCTGGAAGATATACCGTGCAAACCATAAGCCAGAATGGGCAACGGTTGGATCCGTAGTATAGCTTTCCCCTAGCCGACGTACCGTAGTGAGGGTGGGCGTGATGGAGTTGGGTCGGCTCCGGTTTTACGGGTTGATCGGCTGCCGGATTCACCATGGCACGAGAGGGGGCTGCCCGCTGCCCTGCGGGGTGGGGCGAAACCTTGGTGTGGTATCGCTTGGTTAGAGGGAGTTACGAAAGGTCTTGTCACGATTTCTCCTTTGCGGTATCATGGTGGTACTTCGGGGCATGGTAACATGTGTGGAATCGTGTCTTGTGGGTAAAGTTGTGCACCTCTGATCAGAGTAAAACTATTCGAATAGCCGTGCCCGCGGTTATGGGCGATTGATCGGATTCACTATGATTAGTTCCATTACTGAATAATTTGATTTAATGGAACTGGTTTAGTTCAGGTGGAATGGTTGGGCCTGTTCAACATGGGGATAACGTTGTTCAGTGGAAGATTAATATTGCCTTAATTACTCAACCATTTTACTCTTTTTTAAATAATTAAATGTTTGTAAACCGCATTTATGCAAAATAGCCCAAGCCATTCTTGTCTCCCCTTGCACGTCTGCATTTCTCGGTGTGGCTTGTTGAGTACGGTGGTTGTACTCAGTCTTGCGATTTTCCCCCTTTCAGAAGTGTAGTGCTTCTGAGTTGAAGATGGAGTTAGAAGACCAAGGCTCAGACCCCAGTTGAGTTTGCCTGTGGAGTGGAGCTGAAGCCCCGCTAGTGTCGTCTTTCTTTTCCGCTGCAGTTTCTGGGTGTGAGGACTAAGTGCCTCTTCAGTAAGTATTTTTATTTTTACGCTTTGTTCTTTTACGTTTGGACCTGTGTATTAATTTGTCATTTTATGTACCCTGGTTGATTCCCGGACAGGATTTAATACATAAAATAGTCGAAATTTGGGATAAATTTCCGGCGTGACAAGTTGGTATCGAGCCATCTCGACCGTAGGTTGAGCCAAATGGTCTAAGGACAAGTTTGCGAAAACCTTATTTGCGAAAATATCTCTTCTATCCCTTTGGAGTCTCTGCAAAATAATTTTTCAAATTTCTCTCCTTTCCCCTCCACCTCTCTTAGTTGTTAAACCTGGAGGACAAACTCAGTCGCTCATCAACCCGTGGAAGTCAAGTCAAGCTCCAAGCTTCAAGCAAGTCGATCAAGCCAAGCTGTCCGAGTCAGCATTTCTTGAGGATCAAGCGAAGTTTTCCCGGAGCTCACCTAGAACCCAATCTTTCCCGGAAGAGTAGCATCGATAGTTCCTAGGCCGTGTGTTGTTTGCTGTGTGTAGGTGTATGGCTCACATCAGTGGTGGGGATGTGACCATACTAGGTTGTTTGCTTAATTAACTTGAAGAGTAAAAGTCTACCCATATCAGATCAATAAATAAGTGGGTTAAGGTCTTATCTTTAGCAACCTCTCTCTTCCACCCTTTTCGTCTGGGCAGCAGTTAGTCAGTGCCAGAGAAAGTGTCATCAACCGTAGTACCCTTAGCAGTGTGTTGAGGCCAGAAACCTTCAGGTCAGATCAGATTGCAATCTACAGCCTGTGTCGGAAACCCCTCTTGCTCTATTTTTGGTTCCCCAAGGTCAGATGATGAACATGCAAGTAGCGGATGCAACAGATACAAAGCCAGATACGGAAGACGTAGCAGTGGTACCGATGGTCGCAGATGCAATCTTAGAATCGGAATCAAGATCAAATCCAGTACATTCCATTGCAAGTCACCTATACGGCTACTGTCAGTATGTAGCAGTGTCCCTAGCAGGCCAACAGATGTAAGTCACCATCAACCTCAGATCTCACAAGTGTTACCCAAAGTGATTACGGCGTACAAGGACAACTTTTGTCGAAGAGTTTGATCACGCTTGGAAGTTGTATGCCAAGACGCCAACTGATGATGGTGTTAATCATAAGAAAAAGAAGAAGCTTTGGATAAACTACCCGAAAATAAAATTTTGGTACACCGCAGTCCAACTCTATGAAGAGAAAAGTCGCACATTTCTTGTGTGAGGGAATAAGTCATGTGCTTAAGAACCGTTAACTGAAGTCCATGCTAGCAAAGCCAACGAAGGGCTAAAGGACACCCTTGCAACCTGCCCGTTAACTCCTGGTCAACAACAACAACATTAACAATGATTTTCGCTCTCCAACCAACTCCAACCACCGTGGAAGCCAACGAAGGTTGGATTGTTTTAATGATCTTGAGCTGAGACACCGCCGCAACAACTGTCCGGTTTGAAGAAAGTCAATCCACCGCTATTTCAATTGTGGGAAAGACAAGTAATTTCTACCAAGGTGGCCCAATGCAAGGTATCAATGTCGTCAAGCTATCGACACTGTTTGTCTGTCAACATCTCAACTTCCCAGTTGCCTCACCCCAGCACAGAGAGTGGTCAGGTCTAGCCCTAGGACACTAGGAAGACAAGAGACACCAACCGTCACGAAATGTGAAGTTTCTATCTCAACAATTTATCACTAAGAGCATCGGCGAAGCTATATTATTCCACCGGCAATCGCTTCAAGCTATAGTACCAACACCAACAGGGCAAGCAGTGCCAGGAAAAACAGTACAAATCCCCAGCTACACCTACCAAGCAAGGTCTCAAGCAACAGTTCACTCGACTGACGTCAACCCTAGCCAGACACCCTATGTCGTTCCAATTCAACAACCTAACAAGTAATCACAGGAAAGTGGCAACAACAATAGGAAGGTTTTGTTTGCTTCAGCTACTAAGAAGACTGACATTTCTCTAAGGAAAAGAATCAATCGTCAAGACAGTGTTCTAATTGGAACCCCAGTCAGTAATCATTAAAAAGAACGAGTCAACCATATAAGGACCACCAAAGGAAAAAAGAAAACCATACCAACCAGAATTTCTACCAGTAAAGGTCAGCAGTGGTCTACAAGTCTTGGGTGTTCAAGAACCGCTCATGGCACCCAGAAGTTTCATGGCAGTTATGTAATAAGAGGGAACATCGAGTAAAGCATGGATCAATCTATACACTACGATGGAAAAAAAATCAACCCGGTCAGGATCAGGAAGGGGCGGATTCCATACCTATTAACAGTTGTGCTAGCAGTGGTCAATAACCGTCTTTAATTATTTGGTTTTCAAGTACCTTCCTTGTGCACAGAAGACTTATTACAGTTATGTACTTGAAAGAGGAAGAAGAATAAGAGTACGAGACAAATAATTTGTTCCTTCTCTCAGGGTTCATACTGGGTAGCAAAAAAAAGTGGATCGACTTGTATATCTGACAATGTCACAAGGAACTTATAGTTTCTTTGTCGGGTCATAGCATTTTTGTCAAGACTAAGAATCTAATTGCCAGTAAAGAAAAGATTTGGTCAAACAATGAAGTAAGAGTGGTTAGACTACAGCGACAATCGACAGGGCGAGATCTCTTTGAAGGACAATATAAGTGATACCTCATAAGGATGAAAAGAGTAATGAAACAATCGAAAGCAAAATCATAAAAGGGTTGTCAGAGTAATAAGTGGTAATTGCACCCTAATGGTGAGCATTGATTAATAATGTATTCTTTATTTCCAGACTCATTACCGTCTCTGGAAAACCACCTCGGTGTTTCCTAGGAAAAGGACAACAGAATTGCTTCATCACCCCTGCCTGGAGTAAATGGATGCAGAGGTCAAGTCATACAATACAGTCCGCAGAACATGTGATAAGAGAATAATTCCTTGTGAATCAATTCTACCCAAGGTATGAAAGTGAGCTTGTTTTGGTCAGAGAACAGAAACTCTAGGCAACATCAAGGGTAGTTTTCAGTAGACGTACAGATTTTGGTATTGTGCGGAGAAAGCAACTGCAGAACTTATGGTCTATCAACCCAGGGGAGTCAGTAAAAGATAAGCAAAGAAGTGGAATGCTATATCGTGGGGTTAACCTTTTGAGCTTGATTTGTTAAGTGATCAGTGTTTGTTTCAAGAAAAGAATATCAACTACACATTATGTTCAGGCAGATGGCACCAAAGTCAGGTCAGAAACGGAACAGGCAGGTCAGTAATTACACTCAATGGAAAAGTCAATCAAAAGTCAATATGTTCAAGAGTTGCATGACAATCATTCTTATGTATAACCTCCCGTCATCATTTGAATGTCGAGTTCCAGGAGTCTCTAGAATGGAATGACATAGTCTTTGCTTCATTTCAGTCGATCGATGGAGTATCCAATGTTCAGAGTCAAGGTTCTTTGCAAATCACAGAAATATTGGTACACCTCAAAGATGGCAGTACAATTGATTCACGGTCAGGCGAAAGCTTAACCACTGGTTTGAAAAGGCGAGATTGAAGATGAGTTTAGTTATATTTAGTAACCGTTCGTTTGGAGGTTCGACCACGTGAAGCAGATTGAGTTGTAACCAAAAGAGTCAGTTGCGAGCCGTTATCGGGGCTATAATGATCACAAGTTAGCAGGTTCGAGTCTAAGGCACACCCAAGTTGTCGTGTCAACAGTGCAGTCTAAAGAAGCATCATTTGAAAACAGTCGCAATCCACATGAAAGGTCGATCGAGCAGCTTCTTCAAATACTTGATGTTGGATCGAGAGCAGTTCACAGGGAAAAAACAAGAATTTCAGGGTCTTTGTGTTCACGAAAGTCAGTTACAAGGTCTCGAAAAAGTACCATCAATTACTGGTCAGAAAGAGTGAGTTCTCACCTTGTCAAGTTTGTCAATATTAATTGTGCAGTTCGAGGAAAGTAAGCACTTGAGTCCATGAAATCCGGTGAGGGTTAGAACAGGAAGGACCAACCAATTTAGTTTGGTTTGGGAAGCCGCAGAACACCAGGGTTGAGTCCAATCAGTTCGGTTGTGCAAGTTTGATCAGCCAGTCGTCGCACAGGTTTGGTCAGTCAATTAGTCAGTGTGAGCCAGAAGAAACCATAGAGGTTAGCAAGCCAACCCAATCTCATCCTACCTTTTTCTTTCTAGCCCTGAATCTCGGGACGAGATTCCTGTAAGGGGGGTAGATTTGTCACAGCCCGATTTTCGTTCGGGAATAAAAATCATTTAATAAATTATTTTCTAGAAATTGAATAAAAAGAAAAACAAAGTAAATCAAGTGAAACTATTAAGGAAATTAAATTTTCCTTCAAAAATCATGGCTGGAAATATTTTTTAAATATTCTCCATGCCCTAAAGTACTCTCTGAATTTTTCGCGAAATTTTGGAGCTCGAGAAATAATTTTAATAAAACAAAGAACAATTCAATAATTATTTAAATAAATAAATTAATAATTAAATGAGCTGGAGACATTTTTATTAAATACTTTGGGTGTTCATATATTTTCAGGATTTTTCTTGGAATTATTTGAGCATTGGAAGTATTTATAAGAATTAAAGGATGTTTGGACAGAAAAGTCTGTTTTACCTCCCTGCTATAGTAGCGTCTTCAACCTCCAGCCGTGCTACAGTGCCGAACAGTGCCCGAAAACTATGGCTTTGTTTCCTCCACCAAATCCGGCCTAATCTTTTGCCCAAATAAAAATTAGTTGCGAACGGATTCCTCTTGATCTCCTCTATGTTTCCCCATGAAATCCCCTCAATCTCGTGCTAAATCGCGCGAATTTCGGCCCGTTCTTATCCCGACGAACTCGGGATAAACCCTAAAAATCCGGCGCCAAATCCTCTCTTCCGGTGCGGGACTCTCCCTCCAAAGCCTATAAAAAGAACCCCCATGATCTCCTCCTCGGTTTCCCATTTTTCCCGAGTTTTTCCCATGCTCTAGCCACCTCCCCCTCGAGATCAATCTCTATCCTTCGCCGGCCATCTTTTCAGCCGCCCCTAGCCGCCGTCTCGGCCGTCCCCGGACAGCGCCGTCTCCTCCTCGGCACCGCAAGGACTCAAGGAAGCCCGACATCCATCTCCTTGCGCCCAACACCGCTTGGAAGGCCCCCGTCGCCGTGGACCCGTGCGTCGCCGCCTCCGTTCGCACTTCGGCCGTGCCTCGTCGCCGTTCCGTCGCCGTTTATCGTTGACGTCTTCACCGTCGGCATCATAGCAGCAAGCCGAAGCCCATCCTCCACCTCTCCTCCATCGAAAGCCACCGGAAAGCCGTTGTCGCCGTCAACCCGAGCTCGGCCGCCGCTTTCATCTCGTCGCCGGCCGTCTCCCGCGCGCTCGTCGTTGGGTAAGTAGTGGTAAGAGTCGCCTCACCGTCCTCTCTCCATTAGTGAACTCCGGTTTCACCAGAGTGTCGTGGTTCGTCGTTGCCGCGTCGCACTTCGCCGTCGCCGCTACCCATTCAGAGCCGCTGGCCGTCGTGCTGTGTGGCTGCTTTCGGGGCCGCCACCTCAGCGTCGTGTGAGCTCCTTTGTGCCATGTCTCTTTTGATGTGTATCACATCCTAACCCTAAACCAGTCAAATCTTGGTCAGCTTAATCCAAGCCGTTCATCTTTATAGATTCATTCGGTTTAATTTGAGCCACTCATCCTTTGTTCCCAGTTCAATCCTAGCCACCCAAATCTTTGTGAACCTGTGAACCGATCGGAGCTGATGTCTTAAACATCCTTTTCCAGCTCAAAATTAATTAAAAATTGCGTAATAAATCATCTTAATTTCCAGAATTCATTTAAATGGTCCAAAACTTCTAAAATTCATATCTAATTCATACGAACTCCAAATTGGGCCATTCAAATTGCAAAATTTATATAAAATTAAGATCTACATGTTTGTTTACTTTTTATGTACTGTTATTTGGTTTTTATTAGGTTTTTTTCCTCGTTTTGTGTGCCAGCGTGTAGATTCCGCCGTTTTCGGAGTTTGCGCTCGCGAGGGAAAGAGTCCAGAAGTTTGAAGACGCAAGGCAAGTCACACTTCCCTTGAAGCATATTGATCCTATTTTTATAAATGTTTTATGTTTGCAAATAAAATTGCATTGCTTTTCTAATTACATGGAATGATGGAATACCTATCTGCTTGTTTGAGCCTTATTTACTTGTTATCCGTCCTTTGTTAACCTTGGGTGATAATTTAACTAGCTTTAGTCACTAATGTTGATTCTAGCTAGAATTATATGCTTAGCCATGCTTAAATACCACTAGCTCACTAAATGGGATAATTACACTATTTATTCTAATCTCTGATGAGCTGCAAGCTCGATACACCTGACCATGTCTTATTGGTCATAATTATCTCAACTAAACTGTGACTTAATGGTGGGCTGTGGGTGCATGGTTTTGATGGTCGCACTCATGGCAATTAAGGACCGGTTCATGGGAAACCCTGGAAGATATACCGTGCAAACCACAAGCCAGAATGGGCAACGGTTGGATCCGTAGTATAGCTTTCCCCTAGCCGACGTACCGTAGTGAGGGTGGGCGTGATGGAGTTGGGTCGGCTCCGGTTTTACGGGTTGATCGGCTGCCGGATTCACCATGGCACGAGAGGGGGCTGCCCGCTGCCCTGCGGGGAGTGGGGGCGAAACCTTGGTGTGGTATCGCTTGGTTAGAGGGAGTTCTGCGAAAGGTCTTGTCACGATTTCTCCCTTTGTAGTATCATGGTGGTACTTCGGGGCATGGTAACATGTGTGGAATCGTGTCTTGTGGGTAAAGTTGTGCACCTCTGATCAGAGTAAAACTATTCGAATAGCCGTGCCCGCGGTTATGGGCGATTGATCGGATTCACTATGATTAGTCCCATTACTGAATAATTTGATTTAATGGAACTGGTTTAGTTCAGGTGGAATGGTTGGGCCTGTTCAACATGGGGATAACGTTGTTCGGTGGAAGATTAATATTGCCTTAATTACTCAACCATTTTACTCTTTTTTAAATAATTAAATGTTTGTAAACCGCATTTATGTAAAATAGCCCAAGCCATTCTTGTCTCCCCTTGCACGTCTGCATTTCTCGGTGTGGCTTGTTGAGTACGGTGGTTGTACTCAGTCTTGCGATTTTCCCCCTTTCAGAAGTGTAGTGCTTCTGAGTTGAAGATGAAGTTAGAAGACCAAGGCTCAGACCCCAGTTGAGTTTGCCTGTGGAGTGGAGCTGAAGCCCCGCTAGTGTCGTCTTTCTTTTCCGCTGCAGTTTCTGGGTGTGAGGACTAAGTGCCTCTTCAGTAAGTATTTTTATTTTTACGCTTTGTTCTTTTACGTTTGGACCTGTGTATTAATTTGTCATTTTATGTACCCTGGTTGATTCCTGGACAGGGATTTAATACATAAAATAGTCAGGAAATTTGGGATAAATTTCCGGGCGTGACAAACACCTTAAAGATGTACATTTTGTATGTCTCGTGAAGATGTAGATCTTGTAAGTTTCGCTTGTATTCCTCGCGTCCCCTGAGTACTCAGGGGCCGAGCATGGGAGAGATGACTTGTCTTTAGTGATTCAAAATCTAATGGCAATGAACTCATAATGAAATAGAGAAGAAAACCATCAATGACAGCCATGTCCATATCTCTCAGATGCTGAACCATTCTAATGATTAACATTATGTGTGTTGCCATAGCACTTTCACCATCATAGCAGGATTCATGCAACCTTGTAATGAGGGCATTAACATCAATGGTGGAGGAGACTGTAAGGACTTCTGCCACATTTGCCATATAACTCCTGGCAGTATCAACATTTGAAATGTTACTTCTAATGCTAGGTGAAATTTAATTGTTAATGACCATTAGGCTAATGTGATTTGCTTTCATAATTTCACCCTCTATTCATAACTATATCACAATCGAGAAGCCCAAGAGTAATTTGCTCCCTTTCCTTCCATTTCTAGAAGTTTGTGCCGTTAAGTTGCTGAGTGTCCCTTATTTAAGAGAACATTATTCGGAGATGAAATTTAATGAAAATTGACACTAGCGAGTAGTAATGATGTGTATAATTAACCCTACATTTGTTTGATTAATTATCCACATCAACATAATATTTCACAAATGTGTATAATTAACCCTGGTCTAATTAATTATCCACATCATTTATATAATATTTCACTTCATAGAATAAAGTAAAACAACATTATTATCAATAATAAAGGTGCATTATTGTACACACATTTAAATAAGACTTTTACTCCATAGCATTACTTAGGAAAAATGAAGTAAAATGCCAAAATATTCATGTGCATAAATGTAATGTTCAACTCTATAAAACCGTTGGGCCAAAATAGGGTGAAAAGGTGTCATTGTGACAAGATATATTAATAATGCGCATAAATAAAATTCTATTCCATAATACCATAAGGAAAGATGGAATAAAATATTAAAACAAGAAATGACAATTAACGCACATAATTTTATTTTTTTATTTTAAATCTCACCATAGGGCAAGGAATAATGCCAAGTGTCAAAATGTCACCAAAATCAATATAAACACAAAATTCTATTTCATAATACCATTGGGCCAAAATGAAGCAAAATTAAAATTAGAATGTGGATAATGGAAAATTCCTAAATTGTAACTTCCGTTGGGCCAAAACGATAAAGGAAATTAATTAAATAGTCTAGCAAAACATCTCTTTGGTTCCATTTAGCTAGCAATAATCTTAGTTGCATAAGGAAATTTACAATGCAATTTTAGGGCATCAAATAATGGCTTAACAACTTAAAATAAATTTATGTAAATGGAAAACATTAACTCTGGCTAAAATTAAAAGAAAAATTCATTTTAGCCCGAGAGTCAGCGTGGCCCAAAAGGCACACGTCAGCCTATCATTGCGCGTGGAGGTGCGTGTGGCCCGTGAAGGGACACAGCCTGTTGGTGCTGAGCTCGCATTCACGACCCACGAGGCACGTGCAGCCCAGCTTGCCCTTAGGCCCAACGACAGGAGCTGTTGGATCTTTGATCCACGGTCGGGATGAAGTTGGGGTGGAGCGAAGTCAGCCGTCCAATTTCGATTGGATGGCTTGGATCGATCGAGCCCGGAAGTAAAATGATACCAGCCAAAAAACCCTTTTGAGCACAAGCTTAGGAGAATCAGATCTTACATTGTGGTATCAGAGCACTAGTGATGAAGATGCAGTGGCAATAGGAATGGCCTAGTGGAGTTCATCCTTTGGTCCCCTTCAATGTGCCTTATGATCGATAGTCTTAGTGTTTTGGTTTTGGCTAATCCGTATATCAGTCGTCACCAACAAAATGGGTAGTGTTTCCTTTTATAGGGTGTGCGTTGAGGGGATCGGGGGCAAGTCCTTCGGAGGAAAAAACGGCGCTTTCGATCATCGCCCATAGTAAAGGATTGTGAGTGATGTCAACGGGCTATACCCCAAGACGCTATTTGGATGGTATGGGATCGTTGGAACCAGGGTGTACATGAGATTGAGGTAAAAGAGATGGGAGACATGGATTTTTATACAGATTCCGGCCCCTTAACTGACAGGTAATAGTACTACTCCTATTGGCCAAAGCCGGTATTGCCTATATATTAGTATCACATGAGTATAATATTTGGGATGACCTAATCTAGTCTGTGTCGGCTTGGCGACATGGAGCTCTCACAAGTAATCAATGAGTAGTGTAGTCTTCTTCATCTAGTAGGAACTCGACGAGATTAAAGGTAACTCTAGATCCCTTATGTCACCCTTTGTGGCTCTAGATTGGGTTTGTTTAGATCTATATTGGCTTGTGTCTGTGTTGACATGTCCCCTTTTCTACTGGAGATCTTGTATTTATAGTGTTGATTACCTTCCTCTCTAAATAAAACTTGAAGAATTAGAATAGGATACTGACTGAGCTTATCTTTCCCGACTAGGACCCTAACACATTCTATTTTTAGAAAGATAATTTCTTTATAGGTTCAACATATTTAAAAAAATTTAATTAAAGAATATCTTCTCATATATCATTATATCTATATATGATTTTTCTATACCATGAAATTAAATATAGAAGGTATGCATTATTCTTGATACTGATACATGCGAGGATAGAAGACCCGGTCCTCGCCGTTAAGCACGCATAAACATAGGGTGGGTCAAGCCCATACGGGCGTCCATCGGTTCGGTGGCCAGAGATCAATCTAACATTATAAACTTAGACAAACTAAACTTATAGAATTCGCATATTCAAGACTTGAAGTCAAACATATATGCCTTCACAATCACCAAGTTGAATTTGGCAGCGCACGCAGTCTTGGAATGTTCAGCGTTGACCTTAATGCGGGTAACTCAAGTGATTTTGTCGGGTTTCTTCTGTCCGTTACTATGTCCTCAACGGATTAGGATCTGGTGTAGTCATAACTACGACTGCATGTATTTTCAGTAGTCGTTCACTTTGATGATCAACAGCATAAATTTGCCGCTACAGTACTCGAACAATTACATAAAACAATATTTATGCCACAACACTTTTGCTACAGTACCAAGCTAATCAGTACCGTTTAATTTTGATCAAACGCAGCAGCTACAACTGCTTAAGTTGCAGTCCATACTATGACTGCAGCTGATCCGAATCCATCGTTGACTTTGTGATAGTTTTCAGCGTGCTACGGTCTAACGACGTGATTTCATACACACCTAGTGTGCTGACGTGGTCAGCCAACGATCAATGGGCTTGCGTTTTGCTTACCTGGTTAGCTAGTGACCTAATTGATTAATTACTAGCTAGCATCATATGTACTGATCCAGTAAGCAGCTTGAAGCTAACCGGCAACCAGAATAAGATTATGCAGCCGTAGATGACCCACCATCACAGTCCTGAGTACGAAAAGAAACGATTTTTCTGGACGAGGCCCCAAATAAGTTTCAAGCGGACCATAAGAGGTAGCGCCTGAAAAAACCGGTCCCGGGGGCCGGCTATTGGCCCGCACAAGATAATCACATTATCCCGTGCGGTCCACTTAATCGACCGCACGGGATAATAGCGTATTATCCCGTGCGATCCACTTAAGGACCCGCACGGGATAATGCTTTTTCCCGTGCGGGCTTTTAAGTGTACCGCATGCGATGATGTCAACTGTTGCTATATTTCTTTGATTTATTTTATTTTCATTAATTTTTTTGTCAAGTCTCACATTTGAACTACAAGTGATAAAAAATAGAATAAAATTAGTGAAAAAATTATATTCATGTTGTTTAGACAAGCTTGAGTCATTATCCTGTAAATGAGAATAAATTTTGAATTTTTTCATGTAAATGAGAATAAATTTTGAATTTTTCTTCATGAAACATGATTAGGAACCTATTGACCAAATGATTTTAAAATTGTATAAATAGCAAACGAAGTTGGAAAATCATGAAAATTGTGTGGATGTCATGATATTATACGTAGAGACTGTGGTAAAAAATTGAGAGGGTTTCAAATATTTTATCAGATACGTTATCGCGTGCGGTCGGCTTAAGGGCCCTCGCACTCGGCAAAATTTTGAAAAAAATTTCTTCTCCACCCTCCAAACTTTCTCTACTATGTAAATACAACATGTAACTCCTAATTATAAAATTTGGTAATTTTTTGATTGGTTTTGCTATATTTCTTTGATTTATTTTATTTTCATGAATTTTTTTGCCAAGTCTCACATTTGAACTACAAGTGATTAAAAAGTTAGAATAAAATTAGTGAAAAATTATATTCATGTTGTTTAGACATGCTTGAGTCATTATCCTGTAAATGAGAATAAAATTTGAATTTTTCTTCATGAAACATGATTAGGAACCTATTGACCAAATGATTTTAAAATTGTATAAATAGCAAACGAAGTCGAAAAATCATGAAAATTGTGTGGATGTCATGATATTATACGTAGAGACTGTGGTAAAAAATTGAGAAGGTTTTGAATATTTTATCAGATATGACGCTCACAAAACTGAAGATTCTCGAGATAAGATTAGAAGTGTTGAGAAGGATTGGTTAGATTTGGAGAGAAAGTGACGGCCGAATTGTCTTTTGATTTCAAAAATTTTTTCATAGGCAATAATTAGCATATATTGATGTATATAAAAATTTGGTAATTTTTTGAATCGGTTTGATAATTTTTTATTAATATTTAATTTGATGAAAAAAGAGAGGGGGTCGATTATCGCGTGCGGGCCGCTTAAAACGCCCACACGGGAAAATATCTTCCCGTGCGGTCCGTTTAAGCGGCCCGCACGGAAAATGGTTTTCCCATGTGGGTCGCTTAAACCGTCCGCATGGGAAAATCATTTTTCCATGCGGGCCTCTTAAACCGCCCGAACGGGAAGATCGTTTTCCGTGCGTAAGCGTTGCCCGCACGGAAATATGGTGGCCTATATATACTCGCGCGGGCTCCCAAATTTTTCTAAGTCCCCAGGCAAAATCCAAATAACCACCGCGCCGTCAGGCTGCCAAAATCTAGTGCCGCCGCTGGATCCTCGCCATGTTCGCCATCCTGCGCCGCTAGATCCAGCGCCACCGCCATCGCCGCTCATCCCTAATCCTCGCCGCCACCGCCGCCGCTCAACCCTAACCCTCGCCTCACCGCCCCATCCTCTCTCTCTCCGTCGTGGCCGGCCTCAAGATCGCGCGCCGCCGTCCGTGCCCCTTCACTGACCTCACCGGTCGTCGTTCGCCCCTTCACTGCCCCCTCGCTCTCTCCGTCGCTGTCGGCGGCCTCAAGACCATCGGCCCCACCACCGCCGGCCCGCCCGCACGGCCACCTTCACCGAGACCGCCGCCCCTCCACCACTCCACCGCCTCCTGCCTGCCCCACCACCGGCCTCAACCGACGCCCCTTCACCGCCGTCCTCAAGATCTCCACCCTTCACCAGCTCACCGTCGCCGCCGCCTTCAAGACTGCCGCCCCTTCACCGCCGTCGTCCCATCCCCGCGCGACCGCCGCCGGCCCCATCCCCGCGTGACCTCCGTCGGCCACCGGTTAGTACTCCCTCTCGGGAATGTGGATGTTTATGCTATGTTCTTGCGAGAAGATGATTATGCTAAGTTGATTATATGGATGTGGATGAATGGATTATGGATGTGATTGTACTGTGATGGATGTTTTTGGGATAGTAGTAGAGTATAAAAAATATGATGTGTTGATGAATGGATTTATAGAAAATGAATGTGGATGAATGGATTATGTGTGAATGGATTATGTATGCATGGATTAAGAGGAGAGGAAAGAAGAGAGAGAGGACAATAGCTAGCTAACAGAACGTATACATAAAATAATGGGTACGACCATCTTCCCGTGCGGTCGGCTAAGCGGCTCGCACGGGATAATCGATCTTCCCGTGCGGGTCGCTTACGCCGACCGCACGGGATAATAGATCTTCTCATGCGGTTGGACCGTCCGCACGCGAAAATGATCTTTTTCCACACCATTTCGCGTATGCGGGCAGGCCTTTCGCACGGAAAGATGCCTTTCGGCCCGTATGGAAAAACCGTTTCTCCAGTAGTGTACATTAAGGATGTATAACCATGAAGACATGCTTAATTCATTTTATTACTATTTCATCATAACATATTTACATTTGCGAGTGGAGGTCGAAAAAAACTATAGATTGGATCCTCCCTGACAGGACATTTTGTAAGGAATCAACGAAATTCGTCAAGAATGATTTATCTCGCTCTGACGGATAAAAATACTATGATTTTATCTATGAGAAACGAACAATGATGTACTCCACTATGTAAGATCATTATGACAGATGTGAGGCTATTTGATGTGAGGTTATTTATGATATAGTGGGATGAAACATCATAGATGAGAGCAATTATCTTTGGCAATTCATAACTATTATCCATTGTAGACAAATGTGATATGTGAGTGGTCGTTACGAACCAACCACCATAGACAGAAAATATATTTATATAAAAATTGATAAAATTTAATGAAGTCAGATAAAGAAAAACTTTATAAAAATTACAGGGTTTACCAACATCTATACCATATTGTCACTGTTTACATACCAAATATGCATTTTGGATCTATTTAATTTTTTTTTTGAATTTTTAAATGTTCTCAAAGGGAGACATGCCATATGTAGTTATAAATCTTGATGAGCTCCACAACTTTGTACTTGATGATTTTTTTATTTAAAGTCATACATAGTGTCAAATATATACAAACCGAAATAATAAAAAAAATAACAACAAAAAAGTAATCTACCTGTGATATACATGTCATATGATAAGGTGTTTTGTTAAGAATAACATCCCATGTATCGCATAGATGCATAATTTGAAACAAAAATCGTGACTTATATATGACCATGGTTACATGCCAACTAAAATTTAAAAATTTTCAGGCATTTCTGTGCATTTAAAATGCGAAACCACAAAATATGATCTTTGATGGTACCAAAAAATTGATAACCTGTCGCAGCATCTGTTATAAGTAACAGGTTACAAACTACCACATATTAGACTCATTTATTCGGGTGTTTACTGTCACATCCTGAGTTTTTCCCTAATTCATTTTAAATAATTTACCCGGAAATAATCGGAATTTCTGAAATTAACCTGGAGTCAACCTATAATTTTAAAATGCGATTAATAAATGGAAATGACATGATAGGATTTTTCTTGAATTCTTCATGTCAAAATACGCTAACAGGATTTTTACTGAAATTTTTAGAGCACCCTAAGTATTTTTAATCAATTAAATAAGAAACCAGGAATTTAATTAAGTCCCTTTTCCCTTTTTCTTTTTCCTTTTCTTTTTCTTCCTTTTTCCGTACGTCCGTACGGTTTTTCCCCCCGTCGCCGTAGCGGGCCGTCGGCCCGCAGCCGCCGCCTCCGGACGTGGGCGAAGCCCACGATCCGCCGCGCCACGCAAGTCCGGCGCGCCTCCTCGGCCGCGGGCCACCGGCAGTGGGCCCCACTGTCGAGCCGCCTCCCGCGCGCCCGGCCGCCAACCGCCGCCGCCATAGCCGCGCCGCCCGCCTCTTACGGGCCGCTTCCGCGCGCCTGCGCGCGTGGGCCCCACGCGGCTCCGCCCGTGCCGCCGCACCCGTGCCCGCACTTCCCACGCGCCGCAACGGCGCCGCCGCCAAACGGCCGCCGTATCTCGCTCTCTCTCTCTCTCCGAGTCCGAAACCGACGGCGAGGGATTCGCGCTCAACCCGTGCGCAATCCGGCCTCTTCCGCCCCTATAAAGTCCCCTCGTGCGCCTCCGCGTTTCCCTTTGTTTCCCGTTCAATCTAGCCCCAAAATCGTTACCGCCGTCGTCGTCTTCTCCATCTCCGGTGAGTTCGCCGCCGCGTTTCCCTTCGGTTTCCCGAGCCGTTGCCCCGAGCCGTTGTCCCGAGCCGCGGCACCCTCCGCCGTCGTTCCCGTGCATCGCGCCGCCCGCCGTCGTTGTTCCCGTGTCGACGAGGTCCGCCGGCCGCCAGCGCGCCCATGGCCGGCGAGCGAGCTGAGCCGCCGCCGCCGCGTCCAAACCCTAACCCTAACCCTAGCGCCGCCCCGTGCCGTCCGATCTTGCGGATCGGACGGATCTGCGCCGTCCGATCGCGATGGATCTGCGCCGTCCGATCGTCGCCATCGGCCACCTGATCGCGCGCGTCGCCGCTAATCCGGCCGCTCGGATTGCGCCACGTGGCGGCAATCCGACCGCCGCGCCCGTCTCCGCGCTGCTGGCAGCCGTGCGGCGACGTCGCCCTAGGGTGACGCCACCGCGACGCCGCCACTGCCGCGCGCAAGGGTGACGTCATCGGGACTTAATTGCGCAATAAATAATTTAATCTTTTCGTTTAGATTAAAAATCGCAATTAAACTTCTAAAATTCATATCTTTTGAATCCGGGCTCCGTTTTAGTCCATTCAAATTTCATTAAATCCAGAAAAATGTCAAGAATCCATTAAAAATACTTTTCAGTGCTGTTTCAGTAGACTTTTTAGGGTGTTTGTTGAGTACTTTGTTTGTCGTGTAGATCCCGAGTTTTCCGGCGAGCCCGTTCTCTTGAAGTAGTCGCCGAGGTTCCTCGCTCCGAGCAAGGCAAGTCATACCTTAGATTGACCATATTGTACCTATTTTATGTAAATATCTCTTTTTCTTTCAAATACGCATATGTCTTAGAATGTCATTTTATGGGATGATTATACCTATTGTACTCAACCATAGGATTGTTTACCTTATACCATTGATAACTTGGGACCCAATGTGACTAGATGTTAGTTTAAGGTTGCTTAGTCATGCTTAGCGCAACTAGCTCACTTAAGGGAGTCACACTAATCAAGTTTATTTCTAAAGTGGATCTTCCGACGATATTAAGATATGACTTTGGTTTTAATAATATTGAATTATAAGAAAGGTGGGTCGTGAGCACATGGTTGGACTTTGGTTAGCGTGCTCATGACGATTAAGGACCGGTTCTCGGAAACCCGGAAGAAATGCCGTGCATACCACAAGCCGGCATGGGTAATGGTGGGCCGTAGCACCGCGTCTCTAGTTAACGTATCCCGAGAGGGTGAGCGTGATGGAGTTGGGTCGGCCCCGGTTTTAAGGGTTGATCAGCTTCCGGATTCACCGCGGCACTAGAGGGCTGCCCATTGCCCGAAGGGAATGGGGGCGAAACCTTGGTGTGGTACGATTGATTAGAGGGGGTTGTGTGAAGGGTCTTGTCACAATTCCTTTCCGGGCACCGTGGTGGTGCACCGGCGCACGGTAATGTGTTGTGGGATTGTGTCTTGTGGGTACAGCTTGTACACCTCGATCGAGTAAAAACTATTCGAATAGCCGTGCCCACGGTTACGGGCGATCGACCGATTCACCTTGATTAGTCTCATTTACTTTATTCGAATGAAATGTTGGATTATGACTAGTGCAGGGATGGATGGGCCTGTTGCAACGTGGTTTGAGCGTTGGACGGTGTTTATTTAATCTTGCTTAAATGTTACTATTTTTCTTGTCTTCAAATATCATTATTGTGTTCGCAAATGCTTGTTTATGCAAATTGAGCCTCTTGACCATTCCTTGTTATTTATCTCGCATCATGTACCACTTTTTCGGTGTGACTTGTTGAGTACGGTGGTTGTACTCGGTCTTGCTTCTTTTCCCCTTCGGTGCCGAGGTTGAGAGCGAGGTCTCCGAGGAGGTGTAGGCTTGTTCTCGTCAAGGTTTAGCCGTGGAGTTGGTGTTCCGCTTCGCTCGTGTCAAAGTTTAGCTTAAGTCGTTTATTTTCTTTTCCGCTGCATTTATGTAACTCTTTTATATTGTTTCTAAGACGAGGATTCTGTATTATCAATAACGTCGATTTGTGTACCTCGGTGATTCCGGACGAGGATGTAATGCACAAATTAGGCTGCGAAATTCGGTGTGAATTTCGGGCGTGACAAGTTGGTATCGAGCCTTCCTATGACGTAGGACAAGCCAACTGGAAACCTTAAGAGCCCTCTAATTCTTTTCATGTGCATATGTTTTGAAAGAAAAAGGGGTGTTTTGAAAAGTGGAGTCGAGTCTAGGGTTTAGGAATTGCGAAAATGGGATGTGGTCGTGGGTTTTGAGCATGTTTTGATCTTCCCACTCCTTTGTTTCTATAGATGGCAGTTCCCCGGCGACGCACTTGCGGAAAAGGGATGACAGCTTCGTGGCGAGGCGGCGCGTATGGCCCTTGCGGTTGGATATCCTGAAGCACCGAGTATACAACGGTTGCGCCTCTCGGTGGCGAGTTGCCATACCGTGTTCGGTTGGAGGTTCACGGGTTTGTGGGAACGTGTCTTCCCAACATGGAGGTCACGGCTTCCGGAGGCACGTCGATCACGCTTGTCAAGAAGCCGCCTACCCGATGTTGGCCGGGATGAGGGAGCTGCATGATGCGACCTTCGCACCTCCTCCTACCGCTACCATCCCCGTCGAGGTAGTTCCTCCGAGGTCGGTGTATTCAAGTCTACGGCGAGAGGAGAATGACACTACCTTCAGTCACATGTGCACCGTGCTCAAAGGACTGGATCGATGCACTCGACCTACACAAGGCGACCAAGGAGCTGAACGACAAGAAGATGCCGAGGATCGCGCGCGATGCGGGACGAAGTGGTTCGTCGAAGAAGGAGGTAGCCGAGTTGAAGGGACTCCCGCCACCGGTTGGGGTTAGACTCCGCACTACGCCTCGGAAGACCACCACCGCGCCGTCCGCATCCAGCTAGCACCTCGGATTCCACCGCCTTCTCCGGCTCCACCCGCTCCGGTTCCGGCGCCGGTTCCAGTACCTCTGCTGCAGTCCTACCCTCACCTTTGCTCCGGCTTCGGCAAATCCAGCGGAGGTGGCGTAATGGTTGGATCTCCGTCTCCGTGACTCAAGCTCGATAATTCGGTGAAGACATGGACTCGAAGAGACTCAAGATTCCTCGGAGGGAAGAGGCAGGATCGGTTGGGCTACGGCAACCGACTCAGAAGATTCCAAGTCTGAGGTGACGCCCGAGGACTCCAGGAGCCGTTCGGAAGAATGGGGATCTTCTGAAGGAAGCAGTTTCGACTCCTCGTCTCGTGGATCGTTCTAGTTGCCCTCCTTAGTTTTACCGTTTAAATTAGTTTGTCTTCTTGGTAGTTCTTTGTGTGTTAGGTGCTGTGTGTGGGATAGTGGCGTCGATATCAAGTGTGATATGACTGACCAATTAAGGATGTTTGGTGCTTTTCCTTGTTTCTAGTCAAGATCAGAACAATGCATTTGAATTCAAATAATAAAGATTAGTGCTAAGTCTGTCTGTTTTTCTTCTTTTCTCTCTCTGGTCGGTCGTCTCCTTCAGATGGTGAACACCAGGACCAGCGGGGCGAACAGCAACAATGGGCAATCAGGTGCCGACAACCACGAGGCTCACGACGCCAATGGCAATGCTCCTCCACCGCCACCCGAGAATCCCACCATTGCTCAAGTGCTCGCTTCACAGACACAGATGATGGCTGCAATGATGCAGCAAATGCAACAACAACACCACCGGATGCAACGGCGACTTGCTGCAGCAAATGCAGCAACAACGCAGAATAATCGGTTTGCCGCCCCACCACCCCCAAGCTGCCGGAGTTCCTTCGTGTCCGACCGTCGACCTTCTCCGGCACCACCAATCCCATGGAGGCTAATGATTGGCTTCATGACATAGAGAAGAAGTTGGATCTCGCTGCAGGTGCACGGATCAAGAGAAAGTCTCTTTTGCCACTCATCGATTCATGTGGTCCCGCTTGGCTTGGTGGGACAACTATTTGGTTACTCGCCCAGCGGGAGCAGCGGTTACCTGGGAAGAGTTTCGTCGCAGTTTCAGGACCGCACATATTCCTGCGGGAATAGTTGCACAGAAAAAGCGTGAGTTCCGTTCTCTTGAGCAGGGTAACAGATCAGTTACTGAGTATCTGCACGAGTTCAATCGTCTTGCCCGTTATGCCCCGGAAGATGTGCGCCGATGCGAAAGGCGGGAAAAGTTTTTGGCTGGTTTGGATGATGAACTCACGGACAAGCTTATCTCCGGAGAGTATGCTAACTTTGAGAAGTTGGTCGATAAGGCCATTCGACGGGAAGATCGGCGCAACAAGATGATCAAGAAGAGAAAAGCATTCCGACACGACCTCCTCAACGCGGGGAAATCGCGAGGCCGCGTTTCATGCCCGGAAGTCGAGTGGACCTACCACCATGATTGTTCGTCGGCATCAACCTTATCACCCGGGGAATTTCCAAACGGCGTAGTGGCGGTGGTCGGCAACAGCTACTCCGGCCCGCGCCCTCCAACGCGCCATCCCGCAACGAATCACGGCCACCACCTCCAAGGAAGGACTCGGGAGGAAAGCCGGAGTCTGTTTCAACGTGGTGACCCGGGGCATTTTGCGGACAAGTGTCCGCCAAGACGCGCGGGCCAAGGTTCATCCGAGCTCGAGTCAATCATGCGTCCGCCGAGGAAGCACTGGGCCGCTCCCGAAGTTATACTGGGTATGTTTCCTATAAACTATACTCCCGCCACGTATTATTTGATTCGGCGCTACACATTCTTTTATCTCAAAACAATTTGTTGGGGCACATGGGTTGTCGTAGTGGGACTTAAGATACCTATGCGGGTTCAAACCCCGGAAACCACTTGGAGACCACTCGTATTGTCCCTCGGTAGCCATAGAAATCCAAGGATCTATGTTTCTAGCCAACCTTATCCTCCTTCGGTCAAAGGCATAGATGTCATTCTTGGGATGGATTGGTTGTCCAGGACATAAGGGAGTAATTGATGCGCTAGTCGCACCATTACTCTAATTGATACGGAAGGAGAAAGAGTTGTTTTTCGCTCTCCCATGCAAGTCAAGCCCGTAGCAAGTTTGAATCATGTTTCCACCGGGAATCGTCGAAATGGCGGCCAAGACCCCTGTGAAGTTAGAGGATATCCCCATCGTCGAGAAATACCCAAGTTTTCCCGAGGATTTAACTCGATGCCGCCAAAAGGGAAATTGAATTCCGGATTGACCTAGTACCGGACCGCCCAATACACAAGAGGCCATATAGGATGGGAGCCAACGAGTTGGCCGAAGTAAAGAAGCAAGTGGACGAACAGTTGCAAAAAGGGTATATTCGCCGAGCACGTCGCCTTGGGGTGCTCCGGTGATTTTGTGGAAAAGAAAGACAAGACCAAGAGAATGTGTGTGGATTATCGAGCCCTCAATGAGGTTACTATCAAGAACAAGTATCCCCTACCACGGATTGATGACTTATTCGATCAACTCAAAGGGGCCAAGGTATTTTCCAAGATAGATCTGCGATCGAGCTATCATCGCTTGAGGATTCGGGAAGAGGACATTCCCAAGACCGCCTTCACCACCGGGTATGGAGTATGCAGTGTACGGTCATGTCTTTTGGGTTAACCAATGCACCGGCTTTCTTTATGAATCGATGAACAAGGTGTTTATGGAGTTCTTGGATAAATTCGTGGTGGTGTTCATTGACGACATTTTGGTCTACTCTAAGTCGGAGGAGGATCATGAGCAACATCTTCGGACAAGTACTCGAAAAGTTGAGAGACCATCAACTCTACGCCAAGTTTAGCAAGTGTGCTTTCGGTTAAAGGAGGTACAGTTCCTCGGCCACATTGTGAATGCCCAAGGAGTAGCCGTGGATCCGGCAAATGTGGAATCGGTTACTAAGTGGACCCGCCTAAAACAGTCCACGCAGATCCGAAGTTTCCTTGGACTTGCGGGTTACTACCGCCGCTTCATTGAGAACTTCTCCAAAATCGCCAAGCCAATGACTCAACTGTTGAAGAAAGATGAGAAGTTTAAATGGTCGGCGGAATGCAATAGGAGTTTTGAAGAGCTCAAGAGGAAGTTGGTGTACGCACCGGTGTTGATCTTACCGCCCACCAGCAAAGGACTTCCAAGTTTATTGTGATGCATCTCGCCAAGGGTTGGGATGTGTGTTGATGCAAGAAGGCAAAGTGGTCGCATATGCATCTCGTCAATTGCGCCCACATGAAAACAACTACCCCACTCATGATCGGAGTTATCCGCAGTGGTTCATGCATTGAAGATCCGCGATACTACCTAATTGGTAATCGTTGTGAAGTGTATACGGATCACAAAAGTCTTAAGTACATTTTCACCCAACTGATTTAAACCTCCGCGAGAGAAGATGGTTGGAACCGATCAAAGATTATGACTTAGGGATACATTACCATCCCGGCAAGGCTAATGTGGTTGCGGATGCACTAAGCCGAAAGAGTTCTTGCACCACTCTCGGTGTCGAAAGAATGTGTGACCGGTTGCGGCGGAATTCGAGAATCTAAATCTACGAGTGGTGGATTTTGGTTTTGTGGCTGCTCGGAAGCCAACCCACTCTCATTGATCAAATTCGGGCTGCTCGGGCGTCGGATCCCGAAATGGCCGAACTCAAGAAGAACATGAGAGTCGGAAAAGCTCGTGGTTTTACGGAAGACGAACATGGCACAATCTGGATGGGAAAGAGATTGTGTGTGCCGGAGGACAAGGATTTGAAAAAGGCGATCCTTACGGAAGTTCACCAAACCCAATACTCAATTCACCCGGGCAGTACAAAGATGTATCAAGACCTTAAAGAAAAGTTTTGGTGGGTCGCATGAGGAAGGAGATAGCCGAGTTTGTTGCACTTTGTGATGTTTGTCGGCGAGTGAAGGCGAACATAAACGGCCCGCCGGATGTTGCAACCACTTGATTCAGTGGAAATGGGAAGAAATTGGGATGGATTTCATCACGGGTTTACCCCGCACAACGTCGGATATGACTCAATTTGGGTCGTGGTGGACCGACTCACCAAGGTGGCCCATTTCATACCCGTACATACTACCTACTCGGGAAGAAGTTGGCAGAGCTTTATCTCGCAAGGATCGTGTGTTTGCATGGCGTGCCTAAGAAGATCGTGTCCGATAGGGGAAGTCAGTTTACTTCCAAATTCTGGAAGAAGTTGCAAGAAGAACTTGGTACCCGTTTGAATTTCAGCACGGCCTATCATCCGCAAACAGACGGCCAAACTGAGAGAGTGAATCAGATTTTGGAAGATATGCTAAGAGCATGCGCGCTCGATTTTGGAAAAGCGTGGGACAAAAGCTTGCCCTATGCCGAATTCTCTTACAACAACAGTTATCAGGCCAGCATTCAAATGGCACCGTATGAAGCACTGTATGGACGGAAATGCCGCACACCCCTATTCTGGGACCAGACGGGTGAGCGCCAATTGTTTGGCACGGAAGTAATAAGCGAAGCAGAGGAAAAGGTCCGAGTGATTCGGGAAAGGTTGAAGATTGCGCAGTCCCGACAAAAGAGCTATGCCGATAATCGTCGAAGAGATCTCGCTTTTGAAGCAGGGGATTTTGTGTATCTTCGCGTCACACCACTCCGGGGAGTACACCGTTTCCAAACCAAAGGTAAGTTGGCACCACGTTTCGTGGGACCATACAGGATTCGGGAACGTCGAGGAGAAGTGGCCTATCAGCTGGAGCTTCCTCCAACATGACTGGTATTCACGACGTGTTTCATGTGTCCCAGTTGAAGAAGTGTTTAAGGGTACCAGAAGAACAGGCGAGTCCAGACCAGGTTGAAATCCAAGAGGACTTAACCTACGTAGAGAGACCATCACGTATTCTTGAGGTCAGTGAGAGAAGGACTCGGAACAAGGTTATCAGGTTTTGCAAGGTTCAATGGACTCATCACTCCGAGGAAGAAGCTACTTGGGAACGAGAAGATGAGCTAAAGGCCGCGCACCCGCACCTCTTCGCCAGTACCTCCGAATCTCGGGGTCGAGATTCCGTTTAAGGGGGGTAGGTTGTCACATCCTGAGTTTTTCCCTAATTCATTTTAAATAATTTACCCGGAAATAATCGGAATTTCTGAAATTAACCTCGAGTCAACCTATAATTTTAAAATGCGATTAATAAATGGAAATGACATGATAGGATTTTTCTTGAATTCTTCATATCAAAATACGCTAACAGGATTTTTACTGGAATTTTTAGAGCACCCTAAGTATTTTTAATCAATTAAATAAGAAACCAGGAATTTAATTAAGTCCCTTTTCCCTTTTTCTTTTTCTTTTTCTTTTTCTTCCTTTTTCCGTACGTCCGTACGGTTTTTCCCGCCCGTCGCCGTAGCGGGCCGTCGGCCCGTCCGCGGCGCGCCGCCACTCCCACCGGACGTGGGCGAAGCCACGGTCCGCCGCCTTCGCAAGTACGGCGCGCCTCTCCGCCCGCCGCGTGCCCAGAAGCAGTGGGCCCCGCTGTCGGGCCGCCTCCGCGCCCCGGCCGGCCCAACCGCCGCCGCCGCCATAGCAAGCGCCGCCCCGCCTCTTACCGGCCGTTTCGGCGCCTCGCGCCGCGTGGCCCCACGCCGGGCTCCGGCCGTGCCGCCGCACCCGTGCCGCACTTCCCGCGCGCCGCAACGGCCGCCGCCGCCCGAAACGGTCGCCGTATCTCGCTCTCTCTCTCCCGAGTCCGAAACCGACGGCGAGGGATTCGCGCTCAACCCGTGCGCAATCCGGCCTCTTTCCGGCCCTATAAAGTCCCTCGTGCGCCTCCGCGTTTCCCTTTGTTTCCCGTTCAATCTAGCCCCAAAATCGTCACCGCCGTCGTCGTCTTCCCCATCTCCGGTGAGTTCGCCGCCGCGTTTCCCTTCGATTTCCCGAGCCGTTGCCCCGAGCCGTTGTCCCGAGCCGCGGCACCCTCCGCCATCGTTTCCGTGCATCGCGCCGCCCGCCGTCGTTGTTCCGTGCCGACGAGTCCCGCCGCCGCGCGGCCATGGCCAGCGAGCGAGCTTGAGCCGCCGCCGCCGCGTCCAAACCCTAACCCTAACCCTAGCGCCGCCCCCCTGTGCCGTCCGATCTTGCGGATCGACGGATCTGCGCCGTCCGATCGCGATGGATCTGCGCCGTCCGATCGTCGCCATCCGCCACCCGATCGCGCCGCGTGCCGCCAATCCGGCCGCTCGGATTGCGCCACGTGGCGGCAATCCGGTCGCCGCGTCCGTCCCGCGCTGCTGCCGTGCGCGGCGCCGGCCCTAGGGCGCGCCGCCGCCGACGTCATGCGCCGACGCCACCCTGTGCCGCGCAAGGGTGACGTCATCGGGACTTAATTGCGCAATAAATAATTTAATCTTTTCTGTTTAGATTAAAAATCGCAATTAAACTTCTAAAATTCATATCTTTTGAATCCGGGCTCCGTTTTAGTCCATTCAAATTTCATTAAATCCAGAAAAATGTCAAGAATCCATTAAAAATACTTTTCAGTGCTGTTTCAGTAGACTTTTTAGGGTGTTTGTTGAGTGCTTTGTTTGTCGTGTAGATCCAGAGTTTTCCGGCGAGCCCGTTCTCTTCGAAGTAGTCGCCGAGGTTCCTCGTCTCCGAGCAAGGCAAGTCATACCTTACATTGACCATATTGTACCTATTTTATGTAAATATCTCTTTTCTTTCAAATGCATATGTCTTAGAATGTCATTTTATGGGATGATTATACCTATTGTACTCAACCATAGGATTGTTTACCTTATACCATTGATAACTTGGGACCCAATGTGACTAGATGTTAGTTTAAGGTTGCTTAGTCATGCTTAGCGCAACTAGCTCACTTAAGGGAGTCACACTAATCAAGTTTATTTCTAAAGTGGATCTTCCGACGATATTAAGATATGACTTTGGTTTTAATAATATTGAATTATAAGAAAGGTGGGTCGTGAGCACATGGTTGGACTTTGGTTAGCGTGCTCATGACGATTAAGGACCGGTTCTCGGGAAACCCTGGAAGAAATGCCGTGCATACCACAAGCCAGCATGGGTAATGGCTGGGCCCGTAGCACCGCTGTCTCTAGTTAACGTATCCCGAGAGGGTGAGCGTGATGGAGTTGGGTCGGCCCGGTTTTAAGGGTTGATCAGCTTCCGGATTCACCGCGGCACTAGAGGGGCTGCCCATTGCCCGAAGGGAATGGGGGCGAAACCTTGGTGTGGTACGATTGATTAGAGGGGTTGTGTGAAGGGTCTTGTCACAATTCCTTTCCGGGGCACCGTGGTGGTGCACCGGCGCACGGTAATGTGTTGTGGGATTGTGTCTTGTGGGTACGATTGTACACCTCGATCGAGTAAAAACTATTCGAATAGCCGTGCCCACGGTTACGGGCGATCGACCGATTCACCTTGATTAGTCTCATTTACTTTATTCGAATGAAATGTTGGATTATGACTAGTGCGGTGGATGGATGGGCCTGTTGCAACGTGGTTTGAGCGTTGGACGGTGTTTATTTAATCTTGCTTAAATGTTACTACTTGTTTTACTTGTCTTCAAATATCATTATTGTGTTCGCAAATGCTTTGTTTATGCAAATTGAGCCTCTTGACCATTCCTTGTTATTTATCTCGCATCATGTACCCCTTTTTCGGTGTGACTTGTTGAGTACGGTGGTTGTACTCAGTCTTGCTTCTTTTTCCCCCTTCAGTGCCAGAGGTTGAGAGCGAGGTCTCCGAGGAGGTGTAGGCTTGTTCTCGTCAAGGTTTAGCTGTGGAGTTGGTGTTCCGCTTCGCTCGTGTCAAAGTTTAGCTTAAGTCGGTTTTATTTTCTTTTCCGCTGCATTTATGTAACTCTTTTATATTGTTTCTAAGACGAGGATTCTGTATTATCAATAACGTCGATTTGTGTACCTCGGCGATTCTGGACGAGGATGTAATGCACAAATTAGGCTGAAATTCGGTGTGAATTTCGGGCGTGACATTTACCTATCACATAAGAGATTTTATCATCACAGACCAATGATCGTGACGGGTATATATCCGTCATCTATGAGTTGCTCTATTGCAAGTCATAGATATTTCTACCACCGCTACTCCCTCCGCCCCAAAATAAGAGTGCACGAGTCTTTCACAGGTATTAAGGGTGTGTTTAGCACCCATGATTGGGAACGTTATCCCCAATCATGCAAGACGGAGTGACTCATTAACACATAACTAATTAAGTGTGGCTAAAAAACTTGAAAATTATATTTTTAAACGGATGGAGCAATATACTTTTGTATTCTTGTTTTCTCTCCCTTTATTATAGACTCACTATCTCCAACCTTCTGTCATGAGAGCAAGTACTATAAGAACAAGTATACGAACAAGTTTAATAGTATAGATAAGTTTATAGCTCATATTAGAGTTAACATGTATAATAAATGAGCTATAAGGCAAGCACTCGGCAAAGTGTCATTTTTGCCGAGAGTTTTTTTGCCGAGAGCCCTCTCGGCAAATATATTTTTCGCCGAGTGCCTGACATAAAGCTCTCGACAAAAAATTATACACTCGACAAACATGGGCTTTCCCCGTAGTGTCTTCTTTCTCTATCTCTCATCCATCGATTCAATGTATTCATCTTGAAATATGTGAGAGCTAGCTCTAGCATGAGAGTTAACCATCTTTATTTTTTGAGTTCTCTCTAGCTTATAGTTGGCTTATAGCCTACTATTAAACTTGTTCTAAACATTCAAGCACAAACCTCAAAATGCCAAATGCCACGTAGAATTAAAGGGTAAAGTGGAGAAGAGTGAAGAGGAGAGAGAATAAGAGCCACCCTTCATACAAGTGGTAACCTCCTCACCTCCTCACGTTTAAAGTAGAAAAGAGAAAAAGTAGTGTGGATTGGATGAAAGTGGATAAACAAAATAGTAATAATGTATTGGAGACAGTATTTTAGATGCTTGTATAAACCACCTCTTGATTAATTAGTTTATGATTTGGATTAAATTGGAGGTAACCATTAATCGATCTATTTGATATTAGTGATATTAGTTTTCATACGAAATATATCGTTTATCGTTTAGTACTTTAGAAAACATAATACAAATATCGAGTAGAATGTGCATCTTAATCTGAATCAAACGGAACTTCTTAAGTTGCAAGTTATTAATTGGAGCTTATACACATGTCAAGTCTACAACTATTAAAGCCGAGAAGAAGCATGTAATTTTAGTGAAAGTCATATTTGTTCTTTTATATATATTATACCAATGTGTCTTAGACTGGTTTAAAATCAAGTTATTCGAGAACGGAGGAGGTATTATATATGTACGGTTTCACTGGTCACCAATTCATCAACTAGCAGCTAGCAAAAAGGTCGAGAGTGGTCGAGAAAATGGCCGCAAGGTCATTCTTACTTCTCATCTTCCTCGCCGTCGCCGCCGCCGCCGGCGTGCTACAAGCAGCTCGCGGCCAGCCCGACAGCAACGGTTTCATAAGCATAGACTGCGGCCTGTCAGGGAAGGCCGGCTACGTCGACAACGCCACCAAGCTATCCTACAAGCCGGACGCCGGCTTCACCGACGCCGGCACGAACAACAACATCTCGGCGGAGTACCTCTCGCCGGCGAGCTCCAGGATCTTCGACAACGTCCGCAGCTTCCCCGGCGCCGCGCTGCGGAGCTGCTACACGCTCCGGTCACTGGTGCCGGGGCTCAAGTACCTCGTCCGCGCCAACTTCAAGTACGGCAACTACGACGGCCTCCGCAGGCCGCCGGTGTTCGACCTCTACGCTGGCGTCAACTTCTGGAAGACGGTGAACATCACGGACGCGGCAGCCTCGCTCACCGCGGAAGCCATCATCATCGTGCCGGAGGACTCGATGCAGGTCTGTCTCCTGAACACCGGCAACGGAACGCCGTTCATCTCCAGCCTTGACCTGAGGCCGCTGAAGAATTCTCTCTACCCGCAAGCGAATGCGACGCAAGGCCTGGTCATGGTCGCCAGGGTAAACTATGGCCCGTCCGATACATTCGTCAGGTGAGTGAGGGTGTGGCCTCGTTCTAACTTATACATATTTTATCTCGATTTTCATTATCATATTTTTAAACTATTTAATGGTATATTTTCATGTGAAAACTTTATACTACCTTCATCCTGAAATAAGTTAATCTACATTTTAACTTATTCTCGAAAGAAATTGCTTTAAAATATCAGATAAATCCACTTTCAACTTTATAATAATTAAAAGTCAATTAATTACGCGTTAATAATTTGTTTGTTTTACATGTCATCACTTAATCTTCATTATATCGGATTTAAAAGGACACAGTTTATCACAAATTTGACAAATAACTTTAGAATAACCTAACTGCGTATGTTTTCTTGTCATACGTTTTTGTTTTTCCCTATCAATCATAGCCACATACCTTCGCCAAAACTTACTCGTAGCCAAAGATTTTTTAGCCATACAAATTTTGGCATACCACATCCTTGCTATATAAGTTTGATAACTCTCTACATAGAAAGGATTTTATTTCTCACTATTCACCTAAATAAGAATAATTCTTTTTTGAGATAGAGAGTACAAACATGCCAATTCCTGGTATTAATAGGTACCCAGATGATCCACACGATAGAGGATGGAGGCCATGGATTGACACGATGAGATATGCAGAGGTATCAACGACGAAGACCGTGCAACACGTGGAAAAGGACGTATTCGACGTGCCATCGATGGTGATGCAGACGGCAATCACATCACGTAACGCCTCCGACAATATCGAGGTTTATTGGACCAGCGAGCCGAGCACTGCCACCGCCAACCCTTCACCGGGCTACATCGCCATTATGCACTTCTCAGAGCTACAGCTCATCCATGGCAACGCCGTTCGTGCCTTCAACATCAGTCTGAATGACCAGTGGCTGGACCTTGGCATGACTCCGGACTACCTCTATGCTGATTCCTCCTTCAACACCGTGCCCTTCCGTGGCTCAAGCCGGTACAACCTCACATTCTCTGCCACCGCCAACTCGACACTACCGCCCATCATCAATGCTCTGGAGATTTTTTCGGTCATTCCTACCACCAACGTGCCGACAGATGCCAAGGATGGTACGCACATTAATTATAAGTATCAACAGTTCAATATGGTTATGATAAATTAGGACCTCTGCAGGATAGAAAAAACACATAATATGAAAAACATAGGAATTGAAATAGTATGATTTTTAATTCTACATAAATAAAAAACACATGAAAAATAATAAGAGCCCTTTGATAGTTTCATGGAAAAAACAAAGGAAAGTTTGTGAAACATGGGAATACAGTCCTATGGAAAATTTCTTTCTTTTATATAAATCAAAGGAACATATAGAAAAAAATTCATAGGAATTTAAATTCTATCAAAATCCTTTGCCAATCTTATGAATCAAAGGGGCACTTAAAGTTTAAAGAGGTAGCAGGAGTATCACACGCTTCCTAATATTTGTTCCGTTTTTTCTTAAAAAGTGTCGTGTTAGCTTGATTCCAAGCATTTTCTTTTACTATTTGATTATTAACTCTCACAAGTTGTAACTGTGTAAGTCTATTTGCATCTCTCTCAGCTCTTATTTATTGACATATAATTATATATATTTACACAGCAGTACTACCTCCATTTTTAAATAGCACTGTAATTATTTTGTGGAAAGACAATCGAGTTTTAACATTTATTTTACACTGTAAAGTCCATATATTATACAGTGTAAATTTTATAAGTTTACACAATAGTATTACTTAATTTCTAAATATATAACGCGCCATGCACTTTTATATGTTTGAATATTCATTTTATTCAAAACTTCTATGCAAATATGAAAAAACACAAGGCCTAAAGTCAACATAGTTATATATTTAAAAATAAAGAGAGTAAATTGTAAAACATAGGATGTTTTTAATAAAATGAATAGTCAAACACATTTATAAAAGTCAATATAATTATATATTTAAAAATGGCGAGAGTAACTTTAAATTTACCAATGTAAATTACTACAAAAAGTTTATCCATGCTGTGGATGAGCAAAAAGAACTCATTCTTTAGCTAATTGATTCGATCCACTATTCCACGCTGCTATGAATGCTTGAAGCGCCTTGAAGCTACCCAAAGATAATCAATACCGCCGTTCGGTTACTTCAGTACCATATGCCATGGACATAGCACGGCCACGGATCTCCAAGAAAATCAATTTTCTGAAAAAAAAAGACACTGGTTGAGAAAGAAATGTGCCGACAGAAGTGTTGAAAAAATATTTTACTTATGTGCTAATATCTTCTAGTACTTTTTGTTAGGGGATCAAGTAAGTAATGAATTGTTTCTAGCTAGTACCTCTTCTATATGCTGAGTACTACAATAAAGTGAATACTAGAAAAATTACAATGTAAAATTTGGAATATATGTAGTGTAAAACACATGTTAAAAATTTTGATTGTTTTTGCCCCTTATTTGTGAAGTATCTTATTTTCAGTGTTAAATGTGTATTTCTATTGAAGAATTGAACACTATGGATGGGCACTACAACTTAACACTAAAAGAGCTATTTGCCGTGCAAAGAAACAACGCTAAAAGAGCTATATTGTGGTTTTTTTTACTTCCTTAAGAGTGTAGTATTCTGGTATATACCTCTTTGAGGGCATAAAAACCTTGAGATTTTTAGTTATATTTAGGTGTATCTCAATTTTTCATTGTATGTTTTGATAGAGAAAATTCCCTATGTGCCCCCTGAGATTTCACGCTATCCCTGTCATTGAGATTTAATTGATACCTTATATGAGTTTTTTATTCTTATATATACATACGTTAGTTGACCAATAAATGATCGTTTGTTTTTCAGAATTAACCTTATTTCCCTTGGCACATAAGTAAAACTTTAAAATGTGTTCGGGTTATGATAAGTAAGGGATGAATTACAAAGACCATTGAAATTTTAGAGATTTATGAAACTCTGCATCAAATTTGAAAAGTACTTTTGGAATGAATATTTAATTTGAAAAATATGGATTTTGCCATAATCATATATTCATCTTCGGTCACTATTTTATCCATGCAAAAATGTGTTTAATGTATTTAAAATTTAGCATTTCAAATTCAGTGCAAAATTTGAGAATACTAGTTTGTATGAAATTTAGCCACTAATATTTTCTTATCGTTGAAAATTGTTATATAGTGAGGATGCTTATTACATTGTGGCATAAACTAGGGAAATAAGGTCATTTTAGGAAAATTCAATGGTCTACCAAAAGTGAACTAACGAAATGGGCATGTAAAGGTTTGGAATGCACTGGACAAAAAATTCATTAGATAACGGATTTGGTGAAAATTGAGGGGCATTCATGAACATTTTCTTTTTTTATACCTCCCTGGTTTCGCGTATCACTATTTAACGCTTAAGCGTGTACTATCCCTCAAGGGCAATAAAATTACTAAGAAACCTATTATACATGAAATCTCTTTAAATGCGTCTTAGCCACGTAACAAACTATCTTTATTATCAATTAATGTTATAGCTATGTAACAAACTATCTATATTATTGATTAATGTTATCAACCAATTTAGTACCAATTGATTAACCTGAGAATTGTACGTACCGATTGCACAACCGAGTCTAAAAGAGGTTACCAGGTATCTTTTTTCAGCAGTGACTATCCGCTCATGGGCAATAAAATTACTAAAAATTACTAAGAAACCTGTTATATGTGACATCTCTCTAAGTACCTCATGGCTAATCAAGAAGGGGATCGAGAGGTAGCATTTTAGAAATTTATCATACTACCTTGCAGTGTGATCCTAAAAGACGGTATGGTACACATCAATACAAGATCTACTTACAGCTTGCTCGAAACTTAATAAGCTGCACCATGTACACAGTATCTGGTATCACGGCGATCAAGAAGCAGTATCAGGTGAAGGAGAACTGGATGGGTGACCCATGCGTTCCAAAGACACTAGCATGGGACTGGTTGACCTGCAGCTACGCTATTTCCAGCCCTGCAACAATCACAGGCGTGTAAGTACATATTTTGAGGGAATTACTGGACTGGAAGACATACATTAATTTTGAGGGAATTACTGGACTGGAAGACATACATTAATTTTGAGGGAATTAGTTCCTTGTAGTATTCGCCCCTAATATTCTTGTTAGACTTTTATATGTTGTTGAATTTTATTCAATTTCTCAAGTATCCGTGGTGTTTGAGTTTCTATCCCGCATACCTATTCTGTTAAGGTGGCTCTAAGTTGACAGTTATCAGAGAGGTCTGTTTTGCCCTTTTTGAGGAAAATTGATTTCAGCCATTTTGACTAATCACTTCTGCAAAGATCATTAAATTTAATTTTAGAGAGCATCGCAAAGAAGCTCTAATTTAAAATGTCTGTTGTGCCAGTTTATACTACCTCTTAATTGCTTCTTATCAGATTTAGTTTAAATTCACCAATAAAAAAATCATTTATAAAATTCAGGGTAAAGATTTTCAAAATTCCAATAATGTAATTTTCCATTTCAATTTTCTTTTTCTGTTTGGAACTGCACAGGTGGTTTCTCACAGGGGCAATTATTTAGGTGACAATAGGGGCATCTAAGGGATTAGGTGAAATGTTAGTGATACACAAGAAATTTTCTGTGTTTAACGAACCTCAATTTACAACCCTTAATTAAATCAGAGAGGAATGAATATTACAAATTATATAACTGTTATGATAAAGGGGGAGAAGATTCTCTCTGTCTGAATGTCTCCCTAACATCGTACTCAATCCTTCACATGGCCCCTCAATTTTTGTGTACTATCAATTTTCTTAAAATGTCCCTATTGTCGTTAGATAATGAGAATATTGTCCTTAGATAATGGACAAAATTACTTAGTTCACAGTGAAAAGATCGGGTAAAGGTGATTCAACGTAAAATTTTAATAACAAAGTGACCCAAGCTGTAATTTACTATTCTTAGAGTACTCTAATATCAAGGTAGTTGGTGAAATGAAACTGACATACACCAAGAAATTTACAGAAACCTTTCCTTCAATGGTCTGCACGGTGATATATCGTCTTCCTTCAGCAATCTCAATGCTCTCCAATGCTTGTACGTACGTTGGTCTCTGTCTTTTCCAAACAGGCATGTCTATTTTTGAAACAAAAAATGGAATCGTTGTATTGCAGGAATCTCTCATACAACTCCTTGACAGGCTCAATTCCTGACGCCTTGTCACAATTATCCTCACTGACCGTGCTGTATGTTTTTCAAATTCTGTTTACATTATTACTCCCATGCATCATCCTTTTTCTCACACCAATAGTATGTGGTTCGTTCTAGAGATTTGACAGGAAACCAGCTCAGTGGATCCATTCCCTCTGAACTACTCAAAAGAGTACATGATAAGTCCCTTGATCTAAGGTCCTCCCCTTCTCGATCCCTTTCCTTTCTGTTGATTGCAATGCGAGTTCAAAATTACATTATACGTCAAAATTATATTAAAATCATCACTTTATCATCTTTCTTTTAGATATGAAAATAATCCAGACCTTTGCATCAATGACAATTGTTCGCCTTCAGATGGGAAGTCCAAACAAGTTATCTACATCTCAGTCCCGGTAATTGCAGTCACGGTGATACTAGTAGTAGTAGTTTTGTTTTGCTGGCTAAGACGAAAAAACAAAGGTAATAAGCCTTTGGCATAAACAGGTTGACTGTATAGTTCTCAATTCTAGATCTTACCTTTTCCTGAACTCAGTTAATGCTAGTTGTGTTATTTTTCACTTATAAATTGAAGGGTCCGTGAACAATACTGTCAATCCACGTAATGAGCCAACAAGCCATTCCCACGGAAGTGAAAGCTACGGACATGGTTCGATGCAGCTTGAAAACCGTCGGTTCACATACAAGGATCTGCAGATGATAACAAATAACTTTGAGCATGTGCTTGGCAAAGGAGGGTTTGGGTATGTCTACTATGGTATCTTGGAGGAGGGCACTCAAGTGGCTGTCAAATTGCGGTCTCAATCGTCGAATCAAGGTGTAAAGGAGTTCCTTGGAGAGGTAGAATTGTTCATTTTGTTTTTATTTGTATCTTTATTGAAATGAACTTGGACCAAGAAATTCCCTGCTGAAATTTGATAAGTGATGCATTACTCAACGTCATGGTTAAGAATTACAATAATGTCATGAGATGTTTCTATCTTAAACATCCCCCCGACTTTGAAACATCAAATTTAGTTTATGTTTGATCAGATAGTTCAAATTCAGTAAAAATACTCAATTTGATTTTTTATTAGCAAGATTTTGCCTGATCTGACTATGTCAGCTCATCCCAACTTTTTATTGGGCAAAAATCATTGTTCATGCTTATTTATTCAGGCTCAGATTTTGACCCGGATTCATCACAAGAATCTTGTCTCCATGATTGGTTACTGCAAGGATGGGGAGTATATGGCCCTTGTTTATGAGTACATGTCTGAAGGAACCCTGGAAGAGCATATTGCAGGTATCAAGTAGAGAAATTATTCTTCTATATGATTATTAATTTGTATAGTTGGTCCATAAAATTCATAATTTTGCATACTATATGCAGGAAGAGATCACGACAAGAGGAACTTAACCTGGACAGAGAGACTCCGAATTGCGCTTGAATCTGCACAAGGTAAGCACCGAAATATATGTGGAGACCATTGCTGCTTATATAACTCTCAATTGTGATATAGAACATCGACTGTTCCCATCATGTGTAGGGCTTGAGTACCTGCACAAAGGGTGCAGCCCACCCCTCATTCACAGAGATGTCAAGGCAACCAATATCTTACTTAACATGAAACTAGAGGCTAAGATTGCTGATTTTGGCTTGTCCAAGGCTTTCAACCGTGACAGTGACACACATGTATCAACAAGTATACTTGTTGGAACACCTGGATATATTGATCCTGAGTATGCCATACATATCCAACATTCTTCTCTGTCTATTTAAAGTCTTACCACCAAATCTAGATTCTAGCTAGAATATCCACCAACCACATTAGTTTCCTAATTTGTTGCAGGTATCACGCAACAATGATGCCAACAACCAAAAGTGATGTATACGGCTTTGGTGTGGTGCTTTTAGAGCTGGTCACAGGGAAGACGCCCATCCTTCGTATACCGGAGCCAATCAGCCTTATCCATTGGGCGCAACAGCGCCTGCAATGCGGAAACATCGAGGGTGTGGTGGACGCGCGCATGCACGGTGTCTATGATGTCAATAGCGTCTGGAAGGTTGCAGAGATAGCACTAAAGTGCACCGCACAGGCATCAGCTCAGCGGCCTACGATGACTGATGTTGTGGCACAACTGCAAGAATGCCTAGACCTCGAGCATGGTCGTGCAGGCAGCGTTGCTGAGCTATCCATCGACCATGTCAGCAAAACTAGCACCATATTTGAAATGGATCACCTAGAAAGGGTTCCACTGCCAACCATGTCCAGCAGTCCATTGGCACGATAAAAGAGTCATGACACATGTATGGAAGTGAAAACTTTTGAGTTGCCATCAAATTTATACATACAACAATGCATTTCCGACAAATATTAATTGTGGTGTTAAAATGGATTTGTACAACTTAAAATGTGGATTACCATAAAAATTTGTACATGAAGATAAGTGATGTGAAAGTATTGTCATGATGAACAATTGGCTGTGATAATGATTCTTGTGGTTGTTGTAAAGTGATGTTTATATTAAAAGTTTCAGGGCATTGGTGGTCTACTCCGGCGGCATGGATCCTTCTTTTATACGTGAAAGAAAGCGAACCGGCGGGGTGAGGCCTTTTATAGCGCCTCATCTTCTTGCCAAATCACTTTCCGCTCTCATTCCTCCTGTTGAAACGCCACCGCCAATCTTTGTCCTCTCGAGCACACTGCCGTCTTCCTTCATCCTTTCGAATCCGCCGTTGCCTTACTCCATTGCACAACATGCTGTATGCCAATCACATCATTAGGCCCCTAGAGGGGAGTGCACTTCCGCCTTCCCGGCTGCACGACATGGACTGGCAGGAGAAAGTGGAGAAGCTAATGCCGATCAAGACCACGCAGAGGAAGAAGATCGCGGTGAGGAGTGGGGAGCAGTGCCCTATGCCAAAGGAGTCGACGGAGGTCGTGTACTTCACCACCTACGTGGCAGGCAGTCTGGTCCCTCCCTTCTCCAATTTTTTCTATAGATACTCGAGGTGTACCAGCTGCAGATGCTGCACTTGACTCCCAATGCTGTGATGGTGTTGGGCACCTCCGCACACTTTTGCGAGATGTTCGTCAATATTTTGCCGTCGGTGGACTTGTTCCGCTGCTTCTTCACTGTGCGGCTCGCGTCGAAGAACAAGAGCACGGATCTGCTAGAGCGCTTGGGTTACCTTTTCTTCCACGTGCGATCGGGCGTGGAGTTCCTCCCCATGCAGACAAAAGACAAGTAGAGGATTGGCGCCAGGGTTGGGTCTACATCAGTGTGGAAGGCACGAGTGGCTCCTCTTTCCCCTCAACATGGCGAAGAAGTTGAAGATTTGGACCAAATCATCACGGCCAGACAGCCGGCTATACCCAGTCTTCGTGCGGATCACAGGGTTGATCATGGCCATGCTTGATGCCTACATGGTGGTCGACGATTTCCATAGCCAGAGGTTGGCTCCCTTGAGCCGAAGAGGCCGAGGATGCTGGCTCTACACTAGCTCGCATGACATCACCCAGACACATCCAGATGACCTAGACAGGGCTGCACTTGACTTGCTAGTGGGAGCCGCACTTGGAGGGACGACCGCCGTTCGTGCACTTTGTCGACCCCCGTTTTTGAGGACGGGAATCATTCGTGTTCATAGTACCATATCCCTGGATCGAGTAGTTTGGTACCCACGAATATAGTTCTGAATTACCAGGTGCAAAGTACACGAATATTCTTACATCAAATTTATTACAATAATAGGCCCAAAGGCAATATCCAATACATATAGGACCTACTGGTCTGGATACAACCAAAAGCAGAGTTTAGATAAGATTAGCAGATGGAAGGCAGCGACATGTCGATCGCCTACAGGCAACGACTGGGGACTAAGACCTAGTAGACGCCTTCACCTCCATCGCCCACCTGGCAGTAAGCATAGGGGTCCTCCAGTTCTTTGTTTCCTCCATCTGAAGGTTTGTGCGTATAGCAAGGGTGAGTACCCAACGTACTCAGCGAGCCAACACGGAATGATGCACATGATAGGGCCATTCAAAGGGAGGCTATGGTTTATTTGCACAAAGCCAATTTTAGCTAAATCATTTCACAAACCTAACATCTAGCCAGTCAAGTTTTAGTTTCAGAGTATATTAAATCGGTGACGGTTCTGTCTGCCATCCATCGTGATACCAAGGATGGTTTCCCGTCTCCGGATCGTCATGGTTTTCTGGGGAGTCTTCCCCCTTCTCTCAGATAGAGAAGTTGGTTTCCCAGCACATAAAATCATTATGCAACCCCATTCCCATCATTTTAAAATTTATAAGTCTAGCCACAGGAGAAACATGTCACGTCGCTCATTAACCACGAGCACGATTCGAATAGATTGATTTACTCATACTGCAGTGGATGTACACTTTACCCGTACTCCGCAACTTCTCATTGAATGAGCTTTCATCCCTCTATATGGGACGGTCACGGCAAAGCTTTTCGATAACCTCACTTTGGCAGTACCCGCTCTATGAACTTAAGTCCTCATGCACTCTAGCCATCATTTTCTAGCAGTGAGAGGAGTTCTGGTGCTCCCGTGGTAAGGGGAAAACTCACAAAATTCTCATTCATTACTCAACACGTAGGCCGCAGCCATATCTCGATAACCAGAACCACGTCTCCACTCAAGAACCACTATGCGGGGATACTGCCTCTGCTCGGTTATCTACTCCGCTAGGTCTATACCCATTTGAGAAGTACGGTTGTACTGGCTCGTTCTAAGTTGTAATCTCATGGCTCGGTCCTTAATTGACCAGGGGCGGTACTAGCCTTTCCCGGAATCCACCCAAATCCATCCATCCGCCCCAGTCCAAAACATTGGTTTTGCACTTTTTGTTTTTCATCAAAACTAATTTCATCATGATCAAGGCAATGTGGCGCTCATGTCTCCACATGCCGTATTCCAACTACCTTCCCAAAGATAGTTGCCCAAGCACGAAGCTTCTTTGTAAAATCATTAGTATGCAAGAATCTAATACAAGCAGGGCTAAGCATTTTACCGAAGTTAGCCTCTGGTCATATCACATCGAGGGTTACAAAGAATGATTCTAAAGGGTATCAACATCAAGGCAGGGTATATCAAGCATAGGTACTCATTTGTGTATAGCATGCAATTTGTAATTGAAATCAACATCATTTCGCAAAGTAGGATCAATATGTTCAAAGGGAAGTGTTGACTTGCCTTGCTCGCACACTTGTTGGCCGGGGTCTTCAACGTAGTCAGTGCTTGCTCCCTCGGTTGCTATCCGTACGTGCGAAAAACCAATTGAATTTCATCAGAATTCAATAAAATGCCGAGAGATCGAAAAGAACCATAAAAACGACTCCAAATGTTTAGGCTAAAATTCTCCTCGAGTTCGGACGAGAGTTTTTGGGATAAAATCCGAGTTTAAAACGAGTTTGAGGTTTTAGGGTTTTCGCAAAGCGTCGATCGAATTTAATTAAGGAAATAAATTTAAAAGCGCTAATTGAAGAAATTTGTGCTCGAGGTTTTGGAGGTCCGAGCACCAAAAGAAACATATTTTTAATGGCTGAAAAGGAATAGACAAACTCCGGATTAAAACGACGCGAAACGAATTTCCGAAAAATCTAATTTCTATTCTCGAATTTGTACAGAAAATACACGAGAAAACAATATATTTTTCCCAAATATTTTCTAAATACCTTTCCTAATTTTCCAAAATTTTTCCCTATTGTTCCTATTTTTTGTTTTCCCTTTTCTCTCCTTTTCTTTTCTTTTTCTTTTCTTTTTCTGTTTTTCCTATTCCTCCCTCTACAACCTGTTCGACCGGCGCTCTCTCTCTCTTTTCTCCGTTGCGGCCGGCGGCTGGCGCAAGCGCGAAGAGGCGGCGGCTCGGGGACTCACCGACGGTCGACGGCACGGCAAGGGGAGGCGGCGAGACACCGCGCACGGCGGCGACGGCTAGCGGCAACGCGGCGGCGCTCGGCGGCTTGCGGCGCTCGGCGATGGCGGCGCTCGGCGCTCGGGGAAAAGGGACCGGCGAGAGAGGGGAAAATTTGTGGCGGCGAGGTGGTGGAAAGGATATGGGGCTTCGGCCTATTTATAGGCGCGGCGGGGAGGGGAACGGGGAGAGAGGGGGGGCGCGCGCGCGGTACGGCGAACGACGCGTGGCGCACGGGTTGGTGGGGCGGCGCGGCGAACGCGGCGACGCGCGGGGCGGGCACGGGCGTTGGCGCGTGGCGCGCGTGGGCACGGGGCCGGCGCGGCGTCGGCGCGTGGCGGGCGAGCGCGGGCGGGGTCGGCGTGGCGCGACGCGTGGTACGGCGGACGACGCGCGGCGGGCGCGAGGCCGGGCCGGGTCGGCGTCGAGCACCTAGTGACGGCATGAACAGTGCGCTTTCGATTTTCCCGATTTTAAATTTTAATTTCAAATTCCTATTTTCATTCACTCTAAAAATTCAAAATAAAAATATAATATTCCCAAAATTAATTTAAAAATATATTTTCAAACTTTTCACCCACTTTCATTATTTAAAAAAAATATTTCACACTTCTAATTTAATCCTTTTCTTAAATTCCATAAGTCACAATTTTATTTCCAGTTAATTTCTAGACTTTGTATAAATCCTCTAAAATATTTTATTGCCCATTTTATTTTCTAATTAATATTTCACAACCACCAAATAATGTTTTGTTTCTGAAATACATATTTTTATGAATCCACATCCTCTTCCTATTTTATTTTAAAATCCCAACTCTAAACTCCGAGATTTTTCTCCCCAACGGAAATCCAAATCATTTGGTTTTTCTCAAACACCGAGATGAATCGCTCACATATAAATTTATGCAACCAAGCTGGAAAATAAGAAGCAAAAAACTCGATCAAGCAGCAACAAGCAGAAAGTTTGGTTTTTAAATTCTCCGATTTTTAGGGCGTTACACACTTCCCCCAGGGGTACTCCCATTGTGCCAGGATCTCAATTGGGCTAAGATCTAGCGCCAACTCCCCATGTTTGATGTGATGGAGATTATGGAGGCTAGCACTGGCCCAATATCATCGATTTGGAGGATGACATCTAGGAAGACATTGGGGACATGGCATGGAACCGAGGATCGGGCCCACTGAGCTCCTTCGCCCTCGTGATGACGATGTGACGTGCAGAGGAAAAATGACTCTAGGACTCGATCTTGAGCGAGCAAGTTAAGAAGAGGAGGAGGAGGCTCGTGATCCCACCCCATGCTGCAAATGACGATGAAGATTTCGCCTGAGGGCAAATGATGACGAGGCTGGGCCGACGCAACCCGACAAATCAAAGATTTTGTTCCCGCCCTAGGATCCACCCATCATGGGCACCAAGAGCGGGACTGAGGTTGCCCCAAATGGCGTCGTGAGGATTCCTTCTCCGGGGGCTCGGGGCCCTAGTCCGGCATGGGCCACCGACGAGGTTTCCTGGGGGGTGGGGTGACGGGGGACGTCCTCGGGAGCACCTGTCCCGGGCACGGGGCCGCGAACTTCACAACCTTCCGCAAGGAGGGCCATGCCCAAGGGGCGGGCTGGGACTTCCTGAAGGCACAATCGTGGAGCTTCAACGGGCCACAAACTAAGTAAGTTTTCCTTTCCTCAGTTCGCCCGCACCCATTGCTAGTGTGGTTTAACTATTTCCTTATGAACTTTGTTCTCCTCTTGCCCCGTTAGGAAGATGCAGACGACGACTGCTGCACCAACATCGCCTCCCGCAGGGAATTAGACTTTGGCACGGGGGCACAGAGGTCGCACCGAGGGCCCATTCTAGGGGCCAATGCCGGTAGGCACAAGGCTCACTCCATTGGCACCCGAACCCGCCAAGGAGATTGTTGGTCTGACATCCGAGGTGGAGCCGTGACCATGCGGTTGAAGCCGCTGCCACCGGTAGTGTGGTGGCTGTTGATGGTCGTTAAGTACCTATTCCGACCGTCACATATCTCGGAAATAAAGGGAAGTTAGCATTTTTTACACACATAGGTTTAGAATTAATAAAGTTCCACATGTCCTTGTAGATTACTTGAGTGCAGGTACTTATACACAGAAATGAGGTTAAAGCATGCTTACGTGGCGAAGAAACACAACTCTGACCAATTGACGATTGTCACATCATCCTCTCACGGATTAAACGGCCCACAAAATGGTCTAAACCGATGTATTCAACTGAGAGCCAAGGGTATCCTAGGAGAGGACCCATAGGACAACCACCACGCGAAAGCTGGAGGAGACTGGGCTCCCCCTAGTTTGGCCGAACTAGGGGTTCGGCCGACCCAGCCAAGACGCTAATCCAGGTCAACTTTTATGTGGCGCTCCTTGGTGACTCCCTCATGGTGGTGTAGACTGGTTCGAGCGCTATTCTTGGTGCCAAACCACCATGGATACCCTATAAATAGAGGAGGAGGGCTTCACTTCATCACACACACCACAAGAGAGACAGTTCCTACCTGTCACTCTTAGTCTCTAGGCAAATAGAGTTATGTTTAGGCTAGAGCTTCTACTTGGTTCCCAAGTCGTCATTGGTGAGTCGGGTATGGCTATTGTATCCCACTTATCTTGTATAACTTTGCTCTATTCAATATATTTTTTCTCATATAGTTGAGAGTGGTTAATATGCTAGTTGTTTAGTTATATGTTTCATCTATAGTTAATATAATAATTATATCATGGTAAGACGAGTAACTCTATTACCATGGTCACGGCTCAATATGCAATTAGGATGTAGGTATGCTATTATCTTAGTCATTGATGCCTGGGGATGCAAGAGTATTTATGGCAATGTAAGCGTGCTGCTTGGATTGTTCCAGAGACATTGGTGTCGACGGGTGGGTCGGTAGTCCACCAAGGGGGTCCCCGAGGAGGTAGAAGAGAGTTTGGTAGAGAAGCTATCCTCTGATGGATCCGATGGTCGACTCGAATCCTAAGATCAGCCAAGAAGCAAGACACAAGGGTTTATACTGGTTCAGTCCTCCCGAAGGATAATAGGCCTACGTCCAGTGTGTGGTGTTCTTTCTCTGGGGTGGATGGTAAACAAGAGTTACAAGCGTGAGAGGGAATCTGGAGCGCCTCTTTCTCAGCCTCCCTGCCCTCCCTTTTATACCTCAAGGAGGGCAGGAACAAATGAACTTGTGGGCCAAGAAAGCTAAGATTAAGAGAGACAAACAGTGGGGTACAAATAATATCTGATAAAATATATGTTGGTCTGCTAGGTTCTGTACACCGTGGGTGTCTTGTGCTCCTGCCAGCCCTAGGACCCTGCTCGTGTGCCGCCAGGTGGTGTCAGATGCTGCCGGGTTGTCTCCTCCCTCTTCCTATTTGCATGCCAAGTTTCCTCTCGAGGACGCTCGAGGTCAGGCGACGAGTCTGGAGTCGAGAGAAGGGGCCAAGGTCGGACTCGGGGGAAGCCGGCATGCCCGACCCCCGGGGGGAGTCGGGCCCTTGGTCACATCCCGAGGACACTCGGTCTGACTTCTGTTCAATCTAGGTTTTTGTGGCACCCCGGGGTGACACCTCCCACAGCAGCCCCTGAACCTAAGGAGGGATGAAATATCCATTCTTAGGGTCAGAGTTCCTTTGGAGTAATGTCTTCTCGTGATCCTTGAAGCTTCGAGCCAAGATTTTGGTAGGTGCACTGCCTAGGTGCACCTGCCAGGTGTAGCCCCCGAGCCTAAGGGCTAATGGGACATTTGGCCTTAGGGTCAAGCTTTCTTCCAAGGTGTCGAACCCTAGCACTTCTTCTGAGCCGATGATCTGCTGGTGCACCGCCTAGATGCACCTGGCAGGTGTAGCCCCTGAGCCTAGGGTCGGATGGCACATCAGAGCCTAGGGTCAAATCATCAAGAGCGTTTTGCCAATCTCACGATGATCTGGGCGATGCTTGAGGTCCTCCAAAAAGGGGGGTTAGCTGAGACAAATAGGTCTGCTGCCCGGAGGCGTTTGGAAGTCCCTGCTTCGACCGAGGGGGGATAACTTGGCCTTCAGCCCCCGAGTCGGAGAGTTCACTACCCAAAGGCAGTGAGGATGGTTGAGGTGTTCGGGGCTACAGGCCCTGGGGCTCGAGGTTGCCCCGACCTCTCTTGTGGACTAGCTCGGAAGCCCACGCTGGAGTCGTCAAGGTCACCGCCCATGGGGCGGTGAAGAATATGGTTATCGTCGAGACTACTGCCCGAGGGCATACGATAGCCCCGACCCCAACCGAGGGCAAGCGTGGAAGCCTGCCCCGAGTCGAGAAGAACCCGACCCAAATGGGGTTTTGCTAGTATCAAAGCAAAGTCTTCTGGCATTCCCTGCCATTTCTCGAATATGGCGCGAGGACTGGGGGCGTCACGGTATCACATCGAATCTTTTGGCATCCCGCCCTTTCCAAAGTGTCAGGCGGCGCTGACAGTTGAGATGGGAAAGGTGGTGTGACCTTTCGACGAGCTTCTTCAGAGTGGACGATGAAAGTTGTGAAACAGTCGCTCGCCCTTTCGGAGATCTGACGGCCCAGATTTTACTCGAAGTTGATGTGTCAAGCTAAGGAGTTGGATGGGCAAGAGGCGCTTCGAATGTTCCGTGCTGGCCATCAATGATGCTGCATGCTTTCCAAAAACCATGCCAGCGAGCCCGTCCGCATCTCCCTATATAAACCCCATCACAGCGGGCTCTTGTCCTTACGCCTTCTTACTTCTCTACTCTGAGGAAGAGAAAACTTCTCAATTCTCCCACCCCCACTCTGCAACCTTCTTCTTCTTCTAAGCGGTCTTAGGCTCATGGCCTCGTCGCCGAGTTCCAGTGAAGTTTGGAGTTTGATTGGGAACCCTGAGAACCGGCAGTGGCAGGTAGGCTTGACCTCACTCCCTTGCTTTAATGTTTCCCCCATTCCTCTAGTAGAGCTTCACCTGCCAGGTGTTGATGCTGTGGCAGGAAGTTGGAGTTACTCCAAAGGTGGAGATTGCGGAGATACGCTTTCCCGTCACAACAACCGAGCCGAAGGGGAAGCCAAAGCTAATTGCTTCCGTAGAGGCAGGGCCAAGCGTCCACGGGGTGGCAGGTGGGCAAGCATTAGGACTTGTCCCCAAGATTGCTCGCCGTGGTGCTGTGAAGTTCACAACGTCCACCAGGTGAGCACCATGGTTACGTTTTTTTTGGCACTACCCCTGCTAACTGGCATTGCTGACAGGAAGCCATCGGGGGCTGACCCTTGCCTTGTCGGGCCATCATCTGCTGGCGAGCTGATATGTCTGTGGCCACTTTGCAGCAGACCCAAGCCCTCATCCGAGATTTGACCGGGGCGCTCGACGATGCGGAGGTGAAGGCGTCAGTGTCGGAGGCGGCGGCGGCCGACCTGGAGGAGAAGCTGGCAGCCGCCGAGGTGGCCCGAGATGAAGCCTTTGCCAAAATGGCTGAGGACCAGGCCGCGCGGGCAAAGGCTGTCCGTAAGTCCCATCCTTTTTAACTCCTATGCTATCAAGGTAGGAGTGTGCTTCAACCAATCTTTTTTGTGACCAGGCCAACTGGCGGGAGCCGGTCGATGGCTTCGTCGACTTGGGGGCAGCCTGAAGATGATCGATCGGTGATAGGAAATCTGTTCGGATGTGGTCCGAACGCTCCTTGCCAAGATCGATCCGGACACGTCGTCGCTCATCCCGAACAACGACGTACTTCAGGCGCGTCTACTGAGCGGCCGGGAACTTCTCCGGTGCTACGCTTAGGGGGTAGCCAAGACGGCAGTGATGCACGTCCTTGGCATTGTACAGAAGTTATACCCCCGGGCGGACATCGACGCGATTGCCGAGGGGTAGCCTGCCGGCGTCGAGTCAGGCGTCGTCGACAACATCTATGCTTCCGTAGAGTCGGTGGCGGATAGGATTGTGAGCGACATGGTCATATAGGTTAGGAAAACCTTTGGCCTTGTTGTTCCAATCATTCCAGCATGTGCACACCCTCGGTCCGATCTGTGGAACCGATAATAAAAGAGGTTGCCGCATCGACGCTGCTGTATGTCAGGGGGACCTCGGGCCCTATGTATGATCATCACCCTGCGAGAAATGAAGAAAACTTTTGTTAGTCTTCTTTGTATGCTATCTTCGACTCACAATATGTCCAGAGTAGCTTTTTTTATATTTTCTTGGACACCCAACACACTGCTATGCGATAGATCGTCCGAGCAACCTCGTCCTTCAACAGTCTGAGTTCGGAGGGCAAAATGGTCAAAACTCAGAAAGGGCTACCACCTTAGGATAGCTTAGATCGAGTGACCATGGCCATCTACGAATCAACGGCCGGAAGGCTTCCAGTCAAACTCTAGGACGTCTGCGAGGGGGAGTAGATCCGGCCAAGCGATCTCGGCCGTCAACGGACCAAGTCCAGAGGGCTACCGATCAAACTCCAGGCAGATACTTCTCCTTCATAGTGGGTTGGAGCTTGAGGAGACAACCTTCTATTCGTCTCCTGACTGGCCTTCGATGCGGAGCGTTCTTCGGGCCTTAACGGATGGATCCGAAGGTTTCCTCAGTCTACTCGGATCGACTCAGCCGAGTGCAGGGCGAATAGGGGAGGGGGAGGATCAGCGATCACTCGATACACGTATAACTCTCATGACTAAGCGGCGGAAGCTGGGGGGACGGATCCCGACTATGCCCGATGGCCATTTCATGGGCGCAACATTCGGTCAAGCAAAGTCACTTAGTTGTGTATGCATTGGGTGAACGCGAGGTGATCGACGTCCGTCCGATCTCTGTGTGTCTAACCCTCGAAGTAGAGCGAGTCGGACCATCAACATATGTTGTCCAGGTGGCCCAAGTCGAGCTCCTAGCGTCTTAGTTGTATACACAGGATTCGGATGTTTTTGAGCCCCGAGCTCATTCGCCGGCACTTGACCGAAACACGACCAGCCCGATCCAAGCCAGCCCCGGCTAGGAATAAAGTCACTGCTTGGAGGACTCGGGGCCAAGCCGACCACGTTCAATCGAAGCGGGTAATGAATGAGCCCTTGAGCAACTCAAGCACAGCAGGCGGCACAGCTTCTCTGAAACCCTTAATTAAGGGCCGCTCCACTCAAGCCTTGTCATGAGAGTATCTGCGTGAGAAGGGATCAACGCGGCTGGCAATACTGCTCGGGAAGGCTTTTGAGCCCCTGAGCCTTGTCGGGGGTCGGGTATACAATCTGCAGGTGGGTTTTAGAGATAACCAAAATTTGCAGAATTGAAGGGATCGAGACTAGGTACTTAGCTATTCAAGCGTAGAATCGGCGCAGGTGCTCAATGTTCTAGGAATTCGGCACTTCCTATCCATCTTTGTGAATCAGCCTGTACGAGCCCGAACAGGTGACGGAGGAGACGATGAAGGGGGCCTTCCCATGGGGCTGAGAGCTTGTTCGTGCCGGCGGTGGACTGTACTCTTCGAAGAACTAGGTCGCCAACCTTGAAGGATCTCCCCTGGACATTGCGGTCATGGTATCGGCATAGCGCCTGTTGGTACCGGTCCATCTGGATTGTGGCGGCCATACGCTCTTCTTCAATGCTATCGATGTCCTCGGCCCGCGTCTTCTCGGCCATCCCTTCATCGTATAATCGAACCCTTGGGGATTCATGAAGCATGTCGACCGGGAGGACTGCCTTCGAGCCGTAGACCAGGAAGAACGGGGACTGTCCCGTGGCTTGGCTCGACTGAGTACGGAGCCTCCAGAGCACGGCCGGGAGCTCACGCAACTAGCAGCCTTCATGCTTCCAAAGCAGGTCAAAGACCTGGGCCTTGAGGCCTTGCAGGATCATGCCATTCGCACGCTCGCACTGCCCATTCGCTCGGGGGTGCGCCACCGAGGCATACTTGACCTCGATGCACCTCTCTTCACAGAAGTCCTAAAAAAGGTTCCCGGTGAAAAACATGAGTGTAGCCCCCTGGTGCCTTAGGGAACGGGCCGACCATGTCGAGCCCCCAGCACGCAAAGGGCCATGATGACGGGATCGTTTGAAGGGCTTGTGCCGGGAGGTGATGCTATTTGGTGAAGAACTAACATCCCCGATAGCGCCGAACTAATTCCTTGGTGTCTTCATTGGTAGTTGGCCAGTAGTATCCCGCTCGGAAAGCCTTGCCGACTAGCGTCCTTGAACCCGCGTGGTTACCGCAGATGCCCGAATGAATCTCATCGAGGATCTGGGTCCCACAGTCCCGAGGGACGCACAGCAAGAGTACTCGGGTGGATGTCGCACGTTTGAACAGCTCGTAGCCCACTATGACGTACTGCTTACTGCGTCGGGCGACACGCTCGACTTTCGCCTTATCGGGCGAGAGTGTCTTGGTAGTGATGTAGTCTATGAATTCTTGATGCCAGTCGTCAGGGGTGTCAACGATGGCGAGTACTGACTCAGTTGGTTGCGCTGGGGCCGGTTCCGGGTGATCCGGGTCCTTAATCGATGGCTTATGCAACTCGTGGATGAAGACACCCGGCGGCACCGTCGCTCGGGAGGACTCGAATTTGGCCAGCTGGTCAGCCGCCGAGTTGGCGTCCCAGGGGATGTGGTGGAACTCGAGGCCGACGAACTTTCCCTCGAGCTTGTGGACCTCGACGCAATAGGCATCCATCTTCTCGCTCGAACAGGACCAGTCCTTATTGACCTGGCTAATAACTAGCTTCGAATCCCCATAAACCATGAGGCGCTCAACGCCAATAGATTTGGCGATTCGGAGACCATGGAGGAGAGCCTCGTATTTGGCGGCATTATTGGACGCCTTGAACAATAACTGGAGGACATACTTGATGTTCTCACCCTTCGGGGAGACCAAAAGCACGCCAGCTCTAGCTCCGTCAATGCTAAGGGAGCCGTCGAAATGCATGCTCCAGGTGGGGCGCGACTCAGAAGTCGGCGGAAGCTGGATCTCTGTCCATTCGGCCACGATGTCGGCTAAGACCTATGACTTAATGGCATTGTGTGTCTTGTAATTGATAGAGAATTCACCCATTTCCAAGGCCCACTTGGACTATCCGTCCAGTAGCCTCGCGATTCCGAATGATGTCCCCGAGGGGAAACCCAGTCACTACCACCACTTTGTGCGCTTGGAAGTGATGTCGCAGCTTCCGGGTGGTGATGAGAACGGCATACAGCAGCTTCTGCACTTGGGAATAGCACGTCTTTGATGGCTCGAGGACCTCGGATACAAAATACACGGGCCTCTCGACCGGATAGGCACGCCCTTCCTCCGTGCGCTCGACGACCGGCACTGTGCTAACAACAGTGGTGGTCGCGGCGACGTATAGAAGTAGTTGTTCCTCGGGGTTCGGAGCTATGAGGATTGGCAGCGTAGTCAAAAGGTGCTTGAAGTCAGCAAACCCCTTGTCGGCATCTGCCGTCCACTGGAAATATTTGCCCTTCCCGACCAGCTTAAAGAATGGCGCTCCGCGCTCGCCAAGTCGGGAAATGAATCTCCCAAGAGATGTCATGCTACCCATGAGTTTCTGCACGTCCTTGATGCAGGACGGCTTCCACATGTTCAGGATTACAAAGATCTTCTCGGGGTTGGGCTCGATTCCTCGCTCAGAGACGACAAAACCGAGAAGCTACCCGGAGGGCACACCAAAGACACACTTTTTGGGATTAAGCTTCCATCGGTACTTGTGCAGGTTCACGAATGTTTCTGCTATATCGGGCAAGAGATCATCGGGGATCTGTGTCTTGATCACTACGTCATCCACGTAAGCTTCAATGTTACGACCGATCAGGCTGGCTAAACAACGCTGAACGGCTCGCTGATAGGTCAAGCCGGCGTTCTTTAGACCAAAAGCCATCATGGTGTAATTGAAGGCCCCGAATGGCATAATGAAAAACTTCTTCTCCTGGTCAGATGCTTTGAGGCCTATCTGATGATAGCCTGAGTAGCAGTCCAAGAAACACAGGAGGGAACACCCTGCGGTAGAGTCGACGACTTGATTGATGCGGGGAAGAGTAAACGGGTCTTTAGGACAATGCCAGTTAAGATTAGTGTAGTCAACACACATTCTCCATTTCCCGTTTTTCTTCCTTACAAGGACCGGATTGGCTAACCAATTCGGGTGTTGCACTTCCCGAATGAAACCTGCATCTAGAAGCTGAGTCAACTCCTTCCGGATCTCGTCCTTGCGCTCCTAGGCGAACCGACGCAGACGTTGCCTAACCGGCTTGGCATCAGGGGGAACATAAAGCTCATGCTCGACCAACTCCCTGGGTACTCACGGCATGTCTGCCGGTTTCCAAGCAAACATATGATTGTTCGCCCGCAGGAAGTCAACGAGTGTGCTTTCCTATTTCTCCCCAAGGTGCGAGCCGATCAGCGCCGTCTTGGAGGGATCGGTGTCGGAGAGGGAGATGGCCTTGTACTCAGCGGGGCCAGCGAAAGGCCGCGACGCTGGCGGTACTGGACTTGGGTCATTCTCAACCATTGGTGCCTTCCCTTTTGGGTCGGCACTCGAGGGAGAAAGTCCGTCTGCCCGGGCCAACGGACCAGTGGCCTTACCGAGGGCAAGGCTCTTAGACTCACAGGCATGAGACGTGGCGACATCACCTCGCACGAAGAACTCCCCCTGGGGACTTGGCACCTTGAGGACCAGGTATGTGTAGTAGGGAATCACCATGAACTTGGTGAGGACCGGACGGCTGAGTACCGTGGGGTAGGCCGTCTCGAAGTCGGCCACGTAGAACCTGACGAACTCGGTGCGGAAGTTCTCCCGTGTTCCAAGTGTCACGGGGAGGGAGATCATGCCGAGGGGCAGGCTTCCTCGACCCAGGATGATGCCGTAGAATGGCGAGTCCTTAGGCTCAAGGGTGGATAGGGAGACTCCAAGCTCACGAAGGGTACCTCTGAAGAGGACGTTGATGTCGCTCCCCCATCGACTAGAACGCGATTGAGACGCACCTTGAGCACCACTGGGTCCACCACTAATGGGAACCGACCTGGCTTTGGGACATTGGTCCATTGGTTTGCTCGAGAGAAAGAGATCGGAACCTCTGACCATCGAAGGCGCTCTGGCGAGTCAATCGAGATGGTGTTCACGCGACGAGAAAGGAGGTTTTGCTGGTGTCGACTCTCCAAGGTTGCCTCGTCGCCGAGGATCATGTTGATAGTGCGGGTTGGCTCCTGGAAGCCGTCCTCCTGTCGCTGGTCCCCTTATCGGTGCTTCGGGTCTGCACTTCTCCCCTTCCGCGGCCTTGGAGGCCGGGGGTTTCGTGCCTCCCAAACCATTTGGTCTTGGAGGGAGTAGCATTGCCGGATGGTGTGATTTCCATCTGGATGGAGGAAGCATGGCTTGTCGAGTGCCTCCTAGAGTGTTTCACCCGAGGGTTCTCCCCTCGAGCTCGGTCCCTCGAGGGCCACAACTTCGAGTGGTCGGCTGGTGTTTCGATCATCTCGCCGACCCTGCTGATACGGGCGGCAGTCCGACCTCCTTGGCGAGCAGTGCTAGGGGACGGCCTGCTCCTTTCCCTTCGACTCCCTTGGGAGGCAGGAGTCGACGGGCGCCATGAGCTGGTTCTCGACGTCCTCAGCGTCAACGAAGCCCTCGGCAATAGTAAACACCTGGGCCGGGGTGGTTGGCTTCGTCCGAGCGAGGAAGTGGAACAGCTCAGAGGGTCTTCGAAGGCCCTCTAAGAAGAGGCGCATGATGTCGCTGTCAAAAATGCTTTCCACAAAGTTGCTATGGAGTCAGAAACGTCGGATGTAGTCCCAGATGGACTCAGTAGGACCCTGCCAGACTCGGCCGAGGTCGTAGCAGGTAGCCGGGCATTGCCACGTGCCATGGTAATTGGCGATGAAGTGTTGACGCCAAATCCGTACCGCCGCTGTGGTGCCAAAAGATGTGCTGACGTCGAAACACACGCGGGCCTAGGAGATCTGCTTAGCTCTAGAGCAGGTCCTAAAATTGATGAAGTGCGGGTGTGCCAGTTAGTTTGATCCTGCCACTGACAAGATATGCAAAACAACCAAACATAAAGCATATCAGCCGATAGGTAGATAACCAAAATAGCTGATCGGCTGATAAGCCGATGGTGCGATCCCTGTCGATGTCCAAACAGCTGATCGACTGATAAGCCAATGGCGTGATTCCAGCCGATGCCGATGTTAGCCGATGCAGTTAGGGTTTTATTCCATCGGTATTGTGCTGAGCAAACATCTATATAAAGGCGATCGGCCGACGATAACACGATGATGAAAGAGCATAAACCAATCACATGATAACATAGATATTGATCTGAATATTAAGCACATATAGGCTGTAGAATAATGAATATTTTGTTATCATCGACTAAAAACTAAATCATATGCAATCCCTTACAAGCCGATGCAACGTCCATGGGATCGGCTGTATATATCAATAGCATATAATCTAGGTCTCAAAATATGTTTAGACCAAGTGACTGGGCTAGATCGGTAGCATACCGAGACAGTATAAGTCACTTATGTCTAAACGTACCTTAAGACAAAGATTATATGTATTCATAACATGGCCGATGTAATGTCCAGATAACTCATCGGCTGAAACCCCGATGAAACCCTTATTGGCAGTCAACAAGCAGGCTAGAGATTATGGTTTTAATCATGACTTAGTATATCAAACTAAAGTATGAAAAGAAATGCAATATCTAGACAATCAAGCCCTTGACTGATTTTCAGGGTGGTAAATGTCTAAGCTAATCTAATCTAGTAAACAATTTAACAGGTATCGGCAGAAACCCTAAATCGAGAGACAGCTGATAGAGCCAAATCGAGATACTAGGACTAGATTCAACAAAGACATATGATAAATAATTAGGCAAAGATGTTAACTGAATCGAAGAAATCCAAGAAGTCGAATGTACTGATGCAACCTTGGATGACGTCGACGTAGCCAATAAGATTGCCTGAGCCGGCGGGACCTTGGACTTACCCCTTCGCCGGAGATCGAAGCCGATGCAGCCCCGCGTTAGGTGCCAAGTTTCACTGGATGATAAAGTAGAACAGATAAAAAAGGTGGCGATGCACCGAGTTGTATTGATTGAGGGATTGATAGATTACATGAACCTCGGGCTTACATATTTATACCCGTAGGCTAATAGAGATCCTAACAGATTACAAATCCAAACTTTTCTAAAGATAAAAGGAAAGAAACCGAGTCCTTATTGTACACTAATACACTTTTCTAAAGATAAAATAGAAAGCTAACAAACTCTGCTTAATTAATAGATACAAGCCGCATCCTCCTCGAACTTGGTTTCTTCTGGATAAGATCTTTCCATACCGAATCTAACGAGAATCCAACTACTAGAGGTGTTGATAACAGAAAACCTCCATCGGCTGATGTAGGACTCTAAGTCGATTCTAGCTTTGAGCCGATTTAGACCTTGAGCCGACGGGGACCCTGGGGCTTACCAAATTCTGGTGTTAACACGAAGGCATCACAAAGCTCATCCTATGAACCGATGGAGTCCTTGGGCAGTCTAGCAAGCCAGTTGATGGCCGTGGGCACCAGCATGACCGGGAGATAGTTAGCCATGACGCGATCATCACCATTTGCGGCTCGAACATCCATGCAATACAGCTGGAGCCACAGGGTGGGATCGCTCTTGCCGTCATACGGCTCTATCCCCATTGGGCGAAATCCCTTGGGCCACGTGACCTGCCGGAGCTTGGCGGTGAAGGCCACAAAGCCATCATGGCGGGGTGCCGGATTGGGCACGGCGTCAGGAGGTACGTGCAACTGGTCGTACTCGTCCCGTCGCCGTATCTCCTGGTGCCTCCGATTGGCGGCACGCCGCTCGATGGAGTTGCAGGCGTCCATCCTCTGCACGATCACCTCGCGTAGATCCCCCGTGTGGGAGCTCCCTTGATGCTCGGTCGTGCGAGCACTCCGGGAGTGTCGAGCCGTGCCCGTGGGGGGAACCACGATCCTCGTGGCTGCACCAGCCGCAGGACGTGGGAAGGCCGACTGATCGGCACTCTACTGCCGTCGTGTCCTCGAGCGTCGAGCGCTCCCAGGGGGTCGCTTAGACAGGGCCGGGACATTAAGTTGTGCGGCAGCAGCCTGGGTCATGGCCATGGCCTTTCGGATCTCTGGGGAGTCGGGAAGACCGTTGAGGGCACGCTTGATGGCAACCAAGTTGGCCGCCGATGTCCAGAACACCTGGTGTCCCTCAAACTCTATCGTGCAGTCGGACTCCAGGCGCCGGGGCTGAACGTGAGGGCGATGGGTCTGCTCGCGCCGTGCAACCCTCCCTGTGTTACGGGAACGACGCGCGTTGCAGTGAGCGTCAGACTCCTGAGAGTCCGTGACCTCGTCGTCGGACACCGCCTCCGTCAACATGACAAAGTTGGTGGGCCAACGGTCATCAGGGATGAACACTGGTCCGCTGAGCGATCCTGCTAGGGTACTCTGCACCAAGAGGCGCGGGAGCACCCCAAGCAACACACGAAGGCGAGGAAGACATCCCTCGGGATGGTGGAGTAGGATGCATGGTGCAGAGTCGAGCTGGACGCTCGATCCGGGTCCAAGCATCGTCTGCCCTCAGGACTGCCGAGCGAGCAGTCGGGGGTTTGGGCTGCCAAAGCCTGATGGTCGCATAGAGCTTGCGGGCCGAGGCCTCTGGACGCGAGACCTCGCGCCTTGGTCTCACCGCCTTGCGCGGAGGCGCGACCGAACACTCCTGCTCGACGATGGCCGCCTGAGAGAGAGTGAGACGACGGAAATCATACGCGTGGAACGCCAGGGTGCAAAAGACGAAGGTCATCCCGACGGGAGCCACGAAGTAAGTGGCGAAGGAAACAACCATCGGACCTCCTCAGACGTAGAACAACGCCCCTACCTGGCACGCCAACTATCGATGGGTGGGTCGGTAGTCCACCAAGGGGGTCCCCGAGGAGGTAGAAGAGAGTTTGGTAGAGAAGCTATCCTCTGATGGATCCGATGGTCGACTCGAATCCTAAGATGAGCCAAGAAGCAAGATGCAAGGGTTTATACTGGTTCAGTCCTCCCGAAGGATAATAGGCCTACGTCCAGTGTGTGGTGTTCTTTCTCTGGGGTGGATGGTGAACAAGAGTTACAAGCGTGAGAGGGAATCTGGAGCGCCTCTTTCTCAGCCTCCCTGCCCTCCCTTTTATACCTCAAGGAGAGCAGGAACAAATGAACTTGTGGGCCAAGAAAGCTAAGATTAAGAGAGACAAACAGTGGGGTACAAATAATATCTGATAAAGTATATGTTGGTCTGCTAGGTTCTGTACACCGTGGGTGTCTTGTGCTCCTGCCAGCCCTAGGACCCTGCTCGTGGGCCGCCAGGTGGTGTCAGATGCTGCCGGGTTGTCTCCTCCCTCTTCCTCCTTGCATGCCAAGTTTCCTCTCGAGGATGCTTGAGGTCGGGCGACGAGTCGGAGTCGAGAGAAGGGGCCGAGGTCGGACTCGGGGGAAGCCGGCATGCCCGACCCCCGAGGGGAGTCGGGCCCTCGGTCACATCCCGAGGACAGTCGGTCTGACTTTTGTTCATTCCATGTTTTTGTGGCACCCCGGGGTGACACCTCCCGCAGCAGCCCCGAGTCTAAGAAGGGATGAAATATCCATCCTTAGGGTCAGAGTTCCTTTGGAGTAATGTCTTCTTGTGATCCTTGGAGCTTCGAGCCAAGATTTTGGTAGGTGCACTGACTAGGTGCACCTGCCAGGTGTAGCTCCCGAGCCTAAGGGCGAATGGGACATTTGGCCTTAGGGTCAAGCTTTCTTCCAAGGTGTCGAACCCTAGCACTTCTTGTGAGCCGATGATCTGCTGGTGCACCGCCTAGATGCACCTGGCAGGTGTAGCCCCTGAGCCTAGGGTCGGATGGCACATCCGAGCCTAGGGTCAAATCATCAAGAGCGTTTTGCCAATCTCTCGATGATCCGTGCGATGCTTGAGGTCCTCCAAAAAAGGGGGTTAGCCGAGACAAACAAGTCTGCTGCCCGGAGGCGTTTGGAAGTCCCTGCTTCGACCGAGGGGGAACAACTTGGCCTCAGCCCACGAGTCGGAGAGTTCACTGCCCAAAGGCAGTGAGGATGGGTGAGGTGTTCGGGGCTACAGGCCCTGGGGCTCGAGGTTGCCCCGACCTCTCTTGTGGACTAGCTCGGAAGCCCACGCTCGAGTCGTCAAGGTCACCACCCATGGGGCGGTGAAGAATATGGTTATCGTTGAGACTACTGCCCGAGGGCATACGATAGCCCCGACCCCAACAGAGGGCAAGCCTGGAAGCCTGCCCCGAGTCGAGAAGAACCTGACCCAAATGGGGTTTTGCTAGTATCAAAGCAAAGTCTTTTGGCATTCCCTGCCATTTCTCGAATATGGCGCGAGGACTAGGGGCGTCACGGTATCACATCGAATCTTTTGGCATCCCACCCTTTCCAAAGTGTCAGGCGACGCTGACAGTTGAGATGGGAAAGGTGGTGTGACCTTTCGACGAGCTTCTTCAGAGTGGACGACAGAAGTTGTGAAACCGTCGCTCACCCTTTCGGACATCAGACGGCCCAGATTTTACCCGATGTTGACGTGTCAAGCTAAGGAGTTGGATGGGCGAGAGGCGCTTCGAATGTTCCGTGCTGGCCATAAATGACGCTGCATGCTTTCCAAAAACCATGCCAGCGAGCCCACCCCCATCTCCCTATATAAACCGCATCGCAGCGGGCTCTTCTCCTTACGCCTTCTTACTTCTCTACTTTGAGGAAGAGAAAACTTCTCAATTCTCCCACCCCCACTCTGCAACCTTCTTCTTCCTCTAAGCGGTCTTAGGCTCATGGCCTCGTCGCCGAGTTCCAGTGAAGGTTGGAGTTTGATTGGGAGCCCTGAGAACCGGCAGTGGCAGGTAGGCTTGACCTCACGCCCTTGCTTTAATGTTTCCCCCATTCCTCTAGTAGAGCTTCACCTACCAGGTGTTGATGCTGTGGCAGGAAGTTGGAGTTACTCCAAAGGTGGAGATTGCGGAGATACACCTTCCCGTCACAACAACCGAGCCGAAGGGGAAGCCAAAGCTAATTGCTTCCGCAGAGGCAGGGCCGAGCATCCACGGGGAGGCAGGTGGGCAAGCATTAGGACCTATCCCCAAGATTGCTCGCCGTGGTGCTGTGAAGTTCACAACGTCCACCAGGTGAGCACCATGGTCATGTTTTTTTTGGCACTACCCCTGCTAACTGGCATTGCTGACAGGAAGCCATCTGGGGCTGACCCTCGCCTTGTCGGGCCGTCATCTGCTGGCGGAGCTGATGTGTCTATGGCCACTTTGCAGCAGACCCTAGTCCTCATCCGAGATTTGACCAGGGCGCTTGACGACGCGGAGGTGAAGGCGTCAGTGTTAGAGACGGCGGCGGCTGACCTGGAGGAGAAGCTGGCAGCCGTCGAGGTGCCCCGGGATGAAGCCTTTGCCAAAATGGCTGAGGACCAGGCCGCGCGGGCAAAGGCTGTCCGTAAGTGCCGTCCTTTTTAACTCCTATGCTACCAAGGTAGGAGTGTGCTTCAGCCGGTCGATGGCTTCGTTGACTTGCGGGCAGCCTGAAGACGATCGATCAACAATAGGAAATCTGTTCGGATGTGGCCCGAACGCTCCTCGCCAAGATCGATCCGGACACGTCGTCGCTCATCCCGAACAATGACGTACTTTAGGCGCGTCTACTGAGCGGCCGGGAATTTCTTCGGTGCTACGCTTAGGGGGTAGCCAAGACGGTGGTGATGCACGTCCTTGGCATTGTACAGAAGTTATACCCCCGGGCGGACATCGACGCGATTGCCGAGGGGTGGCCTGCCGGCGTCGAGTCGGGCATCGTCGACAACATCTATGCTTTCGTAGAGTCGGTGGCGGATAGGATTGTGAGCGACATGGTCCTATAGGTTAGGAAAACCTTTGGCCTTGTTGTTCCAATCATTCCAGCATGTGCACACCCTCGGTCCGATCTGTGGAACCGATAATAAAAGAGGTCGCCGTGTCGACGCTGCTGTATGTCAGGGGGACCTCGGGCCCTATGTATGATCATCACCCTACGAGAAATGAAGAAAACTTTTGTTAGTCTTCTTTGTATGCTATCTTCAACTCACAATATGTCCAGAGTAGCTTTTTTATATTTTCTTGGACACCCAACACACTGCTATGCGATAGATCGTCCGAGCGACCTCGTCCTTCAATAGTCTCATGTGTTGGGACGTAGGCCCATTTGTTGGGAAGTCGCGGAGTACGGGTAAAGTGTACATCCACTGCAGTGTGAATGAATCAATCTATTCGAATAGCCGTGCATGCGGATATAGAGCATCGTGACAAGACTTTCGCTTGGCTAGACACTAAATTTTAAAATGATGGGATGGGTTTGCATGATGATTTATATGCATTGGTGGATCAACTTCTCGAAAGGCGAGAAGGGATAGACTCCCTAGAAAATCATGACGATCCGGAGGCGGGAAGCCATCCTTGGGATCACTATGGATGGTAGACAGAACCGTCACCGACTTAATGAACTATGGAACTAAAACTTGACTTGGCTAGATGCTAGGTTTGTGAAAATATTTGAGAAGTTGGCTTTGTGCAAATAAACCATGGCCATTCCTTGAGAATCCCCTATCATGTGCTCCGTGTTGGCTTGCTGGGTACGGTTGGTACTCACCCTTGCTATACGCACAAACCTTCAGATGGTGGGAATAAAGACTTGGAGGATCCATATGCCTACTACCAGGAGGGCGAAGAAGACGATGGCGCCTGCTAGGTCTTAGTCTCCGGTCGTTGCCTGTGGCAATCGACAAGCCGCTGCCTTCCTTTCCGCTACCTTACCCAATTTCTGCTTTTGGTTGTATCTGGACCATGAGGTCCTATATGTTAGATATTGCCTTCGGGCCTATGTTGTAATACTTTTGGTGTAAGACTATTCGTGCATTTGCACCTGATAATTCAGTACTGTATTTCGTGGGTACCAAAATACTCGATCCAGGGAAATGGTACTATGAACACGAAAGATTCCCGTTTCGAAAATGGGGGTCCACAGAGATGGTATCAGAGCAGTGCGACTGTAGGATAAGACCAACTGGCGCCCCACCCTCTTGATAGCTGGCAAAAGGGAGAAATCCCCATCTAGGATTATTTTGAAAATAAAAACATTATGTCTATAAAACAAAATATGTTTTCCCCTATACTCTTGTCTCTTTTCTCTTTATAAAATTTGTTTTACTTCCACTTTCACCTAACTCTGGTTTTCTTAGGAATAGATGGCAGGAGGTTAGAACGGAGTCTGGAAAGTTGAGATTCCACTAGAGGATGGATACGTTGTGCAGCTACGACAACTGATGTGGTGATTGAGATACTCTGAGTTACCCACCTTCAGGAGGAGGAGGTTTGGTACTGAAGACCGTCCTGAGTGGGAGGCTATCGTGACGATCATGTCACGCATGGCTAGTGAGCTGGAGTTCCGCTTTAGGACTCACTACCGGCGTGACTCAGCAGAGGCTGCAGTTCAGGATGCCGCCCGAGAGGCATTTCTTCGCCTTAACGCCGTCCACATAGTTGAGCTGGCGAGGACTAAGTTTGCACATCACCCGTATCGGGAGGATGGCAACTCCGTCTTTACCGTGCAGGCTACCCTGTGCTGCTACAACCCTATGGTGACCCGTCTATCTCGGTGGGCTGAGGCCGCAGACGACGGCTATGAGGAGGCACTACTGGAGATCGAAGAGCAGCAGAGACGCTTGGGCGAGCTCGAGGAGGAGTACCACGCCTGTCGCAACAAGATCAACTCGCTGAAGACCCAGCTCCAGTTTATTGACACGCAGTACGAGCAGCTCTCGGACCGGTACATCGCTCGTGGTGAGGCTATGGTCACCCTTGAGGAACAGCTGAGGAAGAGCCAGAGGCAAGTTAGTCAGCTGGAGGAGCAGCTCCGTACGGTCTCGGTTACTGCTGCGGCTGCCTCTACTTTCACCGCACCGCCACCACCCTCTGCATCAGCCCGCGACCACTACTACTTCCTCACTCCGCCGTGCCTGGCGACTTTCCACGCAATACTGGAGGAGGTGGACATGCTGAGCACTGAGCCTGGACCCTATCTGGTGGATCCTACTACGACTCAGCCTGCTATTGCAGAGATGGAGCCCACCCAGATAGCCACAACTGCTTCATCTGAGCCCGGTTCTGGAGTAGAGATCCCGATCCAGATCGAAACCAACCCAAGGACTGAGTCAGATCCAGAGGAGGTCGAGAGAGAGCCCAGCATCATAGATCCGTCAGAGGATGAGGCTCCTGCTTACCGCATCACCTATGCGGGAGGACCCATCACTCGCAAGACTGCCCACAAGAGCAACCGACCTAGGGGCAAGAAGCCCAAGACTGACTCTGAGGCGACCACTTCTGACCCGTGGGGACTACGGTTTGCATCCACCAGGGACCACCCACTTCCTACACCCGGTTCCTGCGGTTGGCTGGACGACTAGATGAGAGGTCTGCACCGGCTTTGATCTTGCTTTGGATGGTTTTTGATAGCAAGGACCACACCCTCCCCTTAGTAGCTGATGGCAGTAGTGCGATGTTAGCTTTTGCATTATGTTGTATGGGACTGCATATGTGCAGTCTGTTGTATCTGCTATTGATGTATTAACTATGGACCTATGTAATGTTCTATGGTATGTTATGAATGAGTTTATTCCACCATGTTTGCTCTGTTCAAAGATCACTTAAAAACAACTTAAAGAGAAAATCACTTAGAAACCATGACCTTAGTAGGTCCAATCTCTTACCTCATCTATGTGGACCCCCGTTTTTGGAACGGAAATCTTTCGTGTTCATAGTACAATTTTCCTGGATCGAGTAGTTTGGTACCCACGAAATACAGTACTGAATAATCCGGTGCAAATGCACGAATAGTCTTACACCGAAATTATTACAATAATAGGCCCGAAGGCAATGTCCAACACATAGGACCTCATGGTCCAGATACAACCCAAAAGTAGAAATTAGATAAGGCAGCCGAATAAAGGCAGCGGCTTGTCGATTGCCACAGGCAACGACCGGGGACTAAGACCTAGCAAGCGCCATCAGCTTCTTCGCCCTCCTGGTAGTAGGCATATGGATCCTCCAAGTCTTCATTTCCACCATCTGAAGGTTTGTGCGTATAGCAAGGGTGAGTACCAACCTACTCAGCAAGCCAACACGGAAATGATGCATATGATAGGGTCATTCAAAGAATGGCTGGAGTTCTTTTGCATAAAGCCAATTTTCACAACTCCTTTCACAAGCCTAACAACTAGCCAAGTCAAGTTTTAGTTCCATAGTTCATTAAGTCGGCGACGGTTCTGTCTACCATCCATCGTGATTCCAAGGATGGCTTCCCGCCTCTGGTTCGTCATGGTTTTCTGGGGAGTCCATCCCTTCTCGCATCTCGAGAAGTTGATCCACCAGTGACTAAGAATCATCACGCAAACTCATCCCATCATTTTAAAGTTTAAAGTCTAGCCAAGCGAAAGTCTTGTCACGATGCTCAATATCCGCGAGCACGGCTATTCGAATAGATTGATTCATTCACACTGCAGTGGATGTACACTTTACCCATACTCCGCGACTGCCCAACAAATGAGCCTACGTCCCAACACATGAGACGGTCAGGGCAAAGCCTTTTGATAACCTTCTTTGGCAGTACCCGCTCCATGAACTTAAGCCCTCATGTACTCTAGCCGTCGTTTTCTAGCAGTGAGAGGAGTTCTGGCGCACCCGGGGTAAGGGGAGACTTCATTCATCAAGTTATAATAAATTCCAATTTCCCATCATCCCTTTCAATCTCATCTCATACATAAGAACCACTATGCAAGGGTACCGCCTCCGCTCGGCTATCTACTCCGCTAGGTCTATACCCATTCGAGAAGTACGGTTGTACTGGCTCGTTTCCCGGCTATCTCATGGCTCGGTCCTTAATTGACCAGGGTCGGCACTTGCCTTTTTCCGGAATCCACCCAAATCATCCAGCCGCCCCAGTCTAAAACATTTGTTTACTACTTTCAATTTTCATCAAAACTCATTTCATCATTCTCATGGCAATGTGGCGCTCATGTCTCCGCATGACGTATCTCAACTACTTTCCCCAAGGTAGTTGCCCAAGCATAAAGCTCTTTATAAAATTATGAGTATGCATGAACCTACTAATAGCATGGCTAAGCATTTTGCCGAAGTTGTCCTTCGGTTGTATATATCACATCGAGGGTTACAAGGAATAATTCTAAAGATAATCAATAACAAGGTATGGCATAACAAGTATAGGTAATTCTCTATGTATAGCATGCATGTTCAAAGTTTAAAATAACATCATTTCGCAATTGGGATCAATATGTTCAAAGAGTGTGATGACTTGCCTTGCTCGCACGCTTGTTGAGCGGGGTCTTCAACGGAGTCGATGCCTCCTTCTTCAGGTGCTATCTGTACGTGCGAAAGATCAATTGAATTCAATTAGAATTCAATAAAATACCGATAGATCGAAAAGAACCATAAAAACCACGAAAATGACTCCAAATGTTTGGCCTAGAATTCTACTCGAGTTCGGGTGAGTATTGCTAGGGAAAAATCCGAGTTTTGAAATCGAGTCGATGCCCTAGGGTTTTCGCAAAAACGACGATCGTAATTATTTGAGAAAATAGATTTGGAAATATCAACGGAGGGGTTTGTATTCGAGGTTTTGGAGGTTTGAGCACAAAAGTGGAACATATTTAAATGGCGAGAAAGAATTAAAAAAAATCCGGATTTAAAAACGACGCGAAACGAAATCTCGGAAAAGTCCGAATTCGATTTTCAAACTTCGCTCCGAGAAAATATACAAGAAAATAATTTATTTTTGCCCAAAATTCACTCAAATCCTTTCAAAATATTTTTCCAAATTTTCTATAATTTTTCCTATTTTTTATCTATTTTTTCTTTTTTTCTTTTTCTCTCCTTTTTTTCTTTTTCTTTTCTCTGCACACTATTCACTTGCCCACAAGGTGTTCGACCGGCTGCTGGCGCTAGCGCGAGGGTGGCGGCCCGGGGACTTACCAGCGGCGGCGGTGACGGCAAGGAGAGACGGCGGCGCACCGGTGCACAGTGGCGACGGCTCGCGGCGGCTTCGGCGCACGGCGGCGACGGCGGTGGCTTGCGGTGCACGGCGGCGAGAACCGACGAGGGAGTGGAGGAGATGTGGTGGCGAGGTGGGAAAATGGGGAGGGCCTTGCCCGTTTTATAGGCGGGCGAGAGAGAAACGGAGAGAGGGAGGGGGCCGGCGCGGCGACGGTGCGGCGGACGTGACGCGGCGAGAAGGGCGCGGAGCACGGGCGGGGCCGGGCGCGGCGCGGCGGAGGAGCGCACGGCACGGCGGGTCCGGCGCGGCGTGCGTGGGTGCACGGCGCGAGGCCGGGGCCGGGCGTGGCGCGACGCGTGGCGGCGCGGGGTGGGGCGGGCGCGGCGCGCGGCGCGGGCGAGGGCCGGGCGCGGGCGACGCGGCGCGGCGCGTGTCACGCGTGCGGGCGGGTCGCTGTACGACCGTACAGCGTCGAACACTTGGCGCATGATGAACAGTGACATTTCTGATTTTTCCCGATTTAATTTCAAATTTCCAAATCCTATTTTGTTTCACCCCCAAAATTTGAAATAAAATATAGTACACCCAAAATTTAAGTTGTAAAATATATTTTCAACTTTTTCACCCACTTTTATTATTTTTAAAAATACATTTCACACATTTAATTTAATCATTTTTACCTAAATTCCAGAAAATATAATTTTGATTCCGAATAATTTCTAGACTTCATATATATCTTTCCAAATATTTTATCACACATTTTATTCACCAATTAATATTTCACAACCACCAAAATCATGTTTTTTCCCAAATATATATTTTCATAAATCCATAACCCTTTTTCCTATTTTATATTAAAACTCCCAACTCTAAACTCCGAAATTTTTCATCCTAGCGGAAATTAAAATTGTTTGGTTTTTCTCAACATCAAGATGAATCGCTCACATATAAATTTATGCAACTAAGCTGGCAAATAAGAAGCAACAAACACGAGAAAAAGGCAACAAGCAAAAGTTTTTCTAAGTTCCGATTTTTATGTTTCGATTTTTAATTCCTTCGATTTTTAATTCCAGTATCTTTATTGGATGTTCCGGATATGTGAGATCACTGTTGATATGGATAGTTTCCAAAGGAGCTTGCTCTTCTGGTACTCGCAGGAACTTCTTCAATTGTGACACATGGAACACTGGGTGGACGTCGGAGATGTTCTCGGGTAACTCTAGCTGGTAGGCCACTTCACCTCTTCTAGCGCTTATCAGGAATGGGCCCACGTATCTTGGCGCAAGTTTCCCTTTGACCTTGAACCTTTGAGTCCCTCGTAGTGGTGAGACCTTTAGGTACACATAGTCGCCTACATTGAACTCTAAGTCCCTTCGACGAGTATCTGCGTAGCTCTTCTGTCGAGATTGGTCCGCTTTCAATCGGTCCCGGATTAGACGGACCTTCTCCTCGGCCTCTTTGATTATGTCAGGCCCAAACACGGCTCGTTCACCGGTTTCTAACCACATCAATGGGGTTCGACATCGCCGACCAAATAGGGCTTCATTTGGTGACATCTTCATACTTGCTTGATAGCTGTTGTTGTAGGAGAATTCGGCATACGGTAAACATTTTTCCCAATCCTTGGTAAAATCCAACGCGCAGGCTCTCAACATATCCTCAAGCACTTGATTTGTCCTTTCGGTCTGCCCATCGGTCTGTGGTTGGTAAGCGGTACTGAAGGCAAGGTGACTTCCGAGTGCCTCATGAACTTTGCTCCAGAAATGGGACGCGAATTGAGTACCGCGATCCGATATAATTCTTTTTGGTACACCGTGAAGACACACAATCCTACTCATGTATAGCTCTGCCAGCTTGGCACTATTGTAGTTAGTCTTTACAGGGATGAATCTGGCGGTCTTGGTGAGCCGATCCACTATTACCCAAATGGAATCATATCCTGCTGCAGTTTTGGGTAGTCCAATGATGAAATCCATGCCTATCTCATCCCATTTCCACTCGGGAATCTTGAGTGGCTGCAACAATCCTGCCGGTCGTTGATGTTCGGCTTTTACCCTTTGGCACACATCGCATACGGCTACGTATTCGGCTACGTCCCTCTTCATATTAGGCCACCAGTATTCCTCCTTCAAATCCTAGTACATCTTTGTGCTTCCCGGATGTAACGAATAGGCTGATTCGTGTGCTTCTTTTAGGATCAATCCTCTCAAACCACCTTGTTCAGGCACGCAGATTCTTTTCTTATACCACAGGGTTCCCTTGTCATCTACCGAGAATTCCTTCGTGTGCCCAGCGGCCATGCGCTCTTTGATCGCTTGTGTTTCTTCATTATCCTTCTGAGCTTGTTCTATTTGAGTCCTCAGAAGAGCTTGGATTTCTAGTGAGTTCACTTTTCCGTGAGGAATCAGGTGTAGGTTAAGTCGAGCCATCTCTTCTTGAAGCTCACTGGCCATGCCTTCCAGTCTCATATGGTTGCATTGGGCTTTGCGGCTTAACGCATCGGCCACTACATTCGCCTTGTCGGGTGTAATGGATACCTAGATCGTAGTCCTTGATCAATTCCAACCACCGTCTCTGACGTAGATTGAGATCGGACTGAGTAAAGAAGTATTTCAGGCTCTTGTGATCAGTGTATACATCACAGTGATTCCCGATCAGATAGTGCCTCCAGATTTTTAATGCATGAACAACTGCTGCTAATTCCAAGTCATGTGTGGGGTAGTTTTCCTCGTGGGGTCGTAACTGTCTTGAGGCATATGCTACGACCTTTCCATCTTGCATCAATACGCCTCCTAGTCCTTGTCGAGACGCATCACAGTATATCACGAAATCCTTCCGGTTGTCAGGTATGGTTAAGATTGGGGCGGTGGTTAACTTTTCTTTTAGTTGGTCAAAGGCCTCCTGACACTTCTCGTTCCATATGAATTTCTTCTCCTTCTTCAAAAGTTCAGTCATGGGTCGGGCTATCATGGAAAACCCTTCGATGAACCTCCGGTAATATCCGTCCAATCCCAAGAAACTCCGAACCTCTGTCACTGACTTGGTACTGCCCCCATATCCAAGAGACCCTACCGAATGCCGGCTAACATTCGACACCCAAGTCAGTAACAGAGGTTCGGAGTTTCTTGGGATTGGCCGGATATTGCCGGAGATTCATCGAAGGGTTTTTAGCGACCCATGACTTAGCTTCTGAAGAAAGAGAAGAAATTCGCCTGGAACGAGGAGTGTCAGCAAGCCTTTGACCAACTAAAAGAAAAGTTAACCACCGCCCCAATCTTAATCCTACCTGACAACCGTATGGACTTTGTGATATACTGTGATGCATCCCGACAAGCACTGGGAGGCGTATTGATGTAGGATGGAAAGGTCGTGGCGTATGCCTCGAGACAGCTGTGACCCCACGAGGAAAACTACCCCACACATAACTTGGAATTAGCAGCAGTTGTTCATGCATTAAAAATCTAGAGACACTATCTGATCGGGAATCACTGCGATATATACACTGATCACAAGAGCCTAAAATACTTCTTTACTCAGTCCGATCTCAACTTACGGCAGAGACGGTGGTTGGAATTGATCAAGGACTACGATCTAGGAATCCATTACCACCCCGAAATGGCGAATGTAGTGGCCGACGTGTTAAGCCGCAAAGCCCAATGCAGCCATATGAGACAGGAAGGCATGAACAGTAAGCTCCAAGAAGAAATGGCTCGACTTAACTTACACCTGATTCCTCACAGAGAATTGAACTCACTGGAAATCCAACCTCTTCTGAGGACTCAAATAAAAGAAGCTCAAAAGGATAATGGAGAAACCCAAACGATCAAAGAGCGCATGGCCGCTGGGCACGCAAAGGAATTCTCGACAGGTGACGATGGAACCCTGTGGTATAAGAAAAGGATCTACGTGCCTGAGCAAGGTGGTTTGAGAGGATTGATCCTGAAATAAGCACACGAATCAGCATATTCGCTACATCCTAGCAGCACGAAGATGTACCAGGATTTGAAGGAGGAATACTGGTGGCCCAATATGAAGAGGGACGTAGCCGAATACGTGGCCGTATGCTAGGTATGCCAAAGGGTAAAAGCTGAGCATCAACGACCGACAGGCTTGTTGCAGCCACTCAAGATTTCTGAGTGAAAATGGGATGAGAAAGGCATGGACTTCATCGTTGGACTACCCAAAACTGCAGCGGGATATGATTCTATTTTGGTAATAGTAGATCGGCTCACCATGACCGCCAGATTTATCCCCATTAAGACTAACTACAATAGTGCCAAGCTAGCAGAACTATACATGAGTAGGATCGTGTGTCTTCACGGTGTACCAAAAAGAATTATATCGGATCGTGGTACTTAATTCATGTCCCATTTCTGGAGCAAAGTTCATGAGGCACTTGGAAGTCACCTTGCCTTCAGTACCGCTTACCACCCGCAGACCGACGGGCAGACCGAAAGGACAAATCAAGTTCTTGAGGATATGCTGAGAGCTTGTGAAACCGGTGAACGAGCAGTGTATGGACCTGACATAATCAAAGAGGCTGAGGAAAAGGTCCGTCTGATCCGAGACCGATTAAAGGTGGCTGTCGACCCCCGTTTTTGAGGACGGGAATCATTCGTGTTCATAGTACCATATCCCTGGATCGAGTAGTTTGGTACCCACGAATACAGTTCTGAATTACCAGATGCAAAGTGCACGGATAGTCTTACATCGAAATTATTACAATAATAGGCCCGAAGGCAATATCCAATACATATAGGACCTACTAGTCCGGATACAACCAAAAGCAGAGTTTAGATAAGATTAGCAGACGGAAGGCAGCGGTATGTCGATCGCCTATAGGCAACGACTGGGGACTAAGACCTAGTAGACGCCTTCACCTCCATCGCCCACCTGGCAGTAAGCATAGGGGTCCTCCAGTTCTTCGATTCCTCCATCTGAAGGTTTGTGCGTATAGCAAGGGTGAGTACCCAACATACTCAGCAAGCCAACACGGAATGATGCACATGATAGGGTCATTCAAAGGGAGGCTGTGGTTTATTTGCACAAAGCCAATTTTCGCAAATCATTTCACAAACCTATCATCTAGCCAGTCAAGTTTTAGTTTTAGAGTATATTAAATCGGTGACGGTTCTGTCTGCCATCCATCGTGATACCAAGGATGGTTTCCCATCTCCGGATCATCATGGTTTTTTCTGGGGAGTCTATCCCTTCTCGCAGGTCGAAAAGTTGAGTCCACCAGCATACAAACTCATTATGCATTCCCACCCATCATTTTAAAATTTATGAGTCTAGCCACGGGAGAAACTTGTCACGTCGCTCATTCACCGTGAGCACGGCTATTTGAATAGATTTATTTACTCACACTGCAGTGGATGTACACTTTACTCGTACTCCGCAACTGCTCATTGAATGAGCTTTCACCCCTCTATATGGGACGGTCACGGCAAAGCTTTTCGATAACCTTACTTTGGCAGTACCCGCTCCATGAACTTAGGTCCTCATCCACTCCAGCCGTCATTCCTAGCAGTGAGAGGAATTCTGGCGTTTCCGGGGTAAGAGAAAGACTTGCTCCATCTTTGTTCTTTCAGCCTGCATGTCCTTTTCTTCATGTTTTCATTTCTTCATGTTGGTCGTATGCCCGATCTCTGCCCAGGTACCAACCAGCGGTACACCCCTACCGGAAGGCCCTTAACTTTCGTCCAGGCACCCCCAGTGGTGAGTCCCCACCGGTAGGCCCTTACCTCAACGCCTACACCTGAACCACTACGCAGGGATACTGCCTCTGCTCGGTTATCTACTCCGCTAGGTCTATACCCATTCGAGAAGTACGGTTGTACTGGTTCGTTCTAAGTTGTAGTCTCATGGCTCGGTCCTTAATTGACCAGGGATGGTACTAGCCTTTCCCGGAATCCACCTAAATCCAACCATCCGCCCCAGTCTAAAAACATTGGTTTTGCATTTTTGGTTTTCATAAAAAAAACTCATTTCATCATGTTCTAGGCAATGTGGCGCTCATGTCTCCACATGCCGTATTCCAACTACCTTACCTAAGTTAGTTGCCCAAACATATAGCTTTTGTAAAAATATGAGTATGCAAGATTCTAGTATAAGCATGACTAAGAATTTTACCGAAGATATTCTCCAGTTGTATCACATCGAAGGTTACAAAGAATATTTTTAAGGGTAATCAATATCAAGGCAGGGTATATCAAGCATAGGCATTCATTTGTGTATAGCATGAATGTTTGAAGTTTAAATCAACATCATTTCACAAAGTAGGATCAATATGTTCAAAGGGAAGTGTTGACATGCCTTGCTCGCATACTTGTTGGCCGGGGTCTTCAACGTATTCGGTGCCTGCTTCCTCGATTGCCATCCGTACGTGCGAAATATCAATTGAATTCGATCAAAATTCAATAAAATACCAAGAGATCGAAAGAACCATAAAATGACTCCAATTGTTTAGCCTAAATTCTACTCGAGCTCGGACGAGAGTTTTTGGGATAAAATCCGATTTTAAGCGAGTTTGGGATTTTAGGGTTTTCGCAAAATGTCGATCCAATTTCATTAAGGGAATACATTTTTGAAAAGTGCTTGATCAAAAGAATTAGTGCCCGAGGTTTTTGAAGGTCCGAGCACCAAAAGATTATATTTTTAATGGTGGAAAGAAAAATAGATAAACTCCGGATTAAAACGACGCGAAAACGAAATCTTCCAAAAATTTGATTTTAATTTTCTGAATTTGCACAGAGAAAATACATGAGAAAACAATATATTTTTCCCAAATATTTTCTAAAATTTTTTCCTAATTTTCCATAATTTTTCCATATTTTTCCCATTTTTTGTTTTATCCTTTTTCTTTTCTTTTTTTCCTTTTCCCTTTTTTTCCTATTCCTCTCCCTCTCTCTGTTCGACCAGCGCTTCCTCCTCTGCTTCGGCCGGTGGCCAGCGCAAATGCAGGGCGGCGGCCCGAGGACTTACCGGCGGCTATGGCGACGGCGAGGAGGCGGCGGCGCCTCCGGCACACGGCGATTTCGGCGCACGGCAGCGATGGCGGTGCACGGCGGGCGAGGTTTGCGGCAAGGACGAAGCTGCGAGGGAGAGAGGAAACGAGGTGGCGAGGTGGGGAAACAGGGAGGGTAGGCCCCATTTTATAGGTGCGGCAAGAGAGGAGGAAAAGAGGGGAAGGGGGACCCGGCGAGACGGCGGTATGGCGGGAGGCACGCGGCCGCGTGGGATAGCGGGGCCGGGCGCGGCGAATGCGGCGTGCACGCGTGAGGACGGCGGGGTCCGGCGTGGGGCGGGCTCCGGCGCGGAGTCGAGGCGCGGGCACGCGCGCGGCGGGGACCGGGCACGGGGTCGGCGCGTGGCATGCGCGGCGCGGGGCGCGGGCGGGCGATGCGTGGCGGGAGCGGCGCACGGCGCGGGCGGGGTCGGCACGGGCGGGCGACGCACGGCGGGAGTGGTGCACGGCACGGGTGGGGTCGGGCGCGGCGTGCGTGGGCACGCGGCGCGAGGCCGAGGCGGCACGGCACGTGGCGCGCGGCGCGAGGGTAGGGGCTGGGCGCGGGCGAGCGCGGCGCGGCGCGTGGCGCACGCGCGAGTGGGGCGCGGTACGGCCGGTACAGCGTCGAACACTTGGCGCATGATGAACGTGACATTTCCGATTTTCCCGATTAAATTTCTAATTTCCAAATCCTATTTTCTTTCACCCCTAAAATTTGAAATAAAATAATACACCCAAAATAAGTTTGTAAAATATATTTTCAACTTTTCACCCACTTTTATTATTTTTAAAAAAATATTTCACACATTTAATTTAATTCTTTTTCCTAAATTCCAGAAAATACAATTTTGATTCTGAATAATTTCTAGACTTCATATATATCTTTTAGAATATTTTATCACTCATTTTATTCACTAATTAATACTACACAACCACCAAAAAATGTTTTGTTCTCAAATATATAGTTTTATAAATCCGTAACCCTTTTCCTATTTTATATTAAAATTTCCAACTCTAAACTCCGAAATTTTTCTCCCTAGCGGAAATTCAAATCGTTTGGTTTTTCTCAAACATCGAGAGGAATCGCTCACATATAAATTTATGCAACCAAGCTGGCAAATAAGAAGCAATAAACACGATCAAGAAGCAACAAGCAAAAAGTTTTTGTAAGTTTCGATTTTTAATTCCCGGTTTTAGATTCTCCGATTTTCAGGGCGTTACAAACCTATCCCCCCAACAGTAAATCTCGTCCGCGAGATTTGGGTCGGGTCGCTATTGGGAGTCGACTTGTATAAACATATGGGATGGATCCATTAGGACTCCTTCTTAACAGAACGACGAATAGGTTGGCTGCTCCGGGTGACGCAGGAACCTATCTCTGAGTTTCTAAGGGTGGTCCACTTCGATTCTTTGTTTCAGATAACATGATGTTGTCAGCTCTTAATCCTTGGGGCATCCTTCAAGCATGCAAAATTTAGTAGGTCTCTAATTTCCTTAAGTTGTATATTAGACTTGCTGTTCCAAACTGTTGGAACCTTTAGCTGCAGACGGGTGGTGGTCCTGGTAGGATTGCAGTCGTGTGATTTTGGTGGGTGGCAAGAGGTTATCTAGAGAAGGTTTGGTTTTACCTAGCTTTAATATAGTGTCCAATCTGAGGGTCCAGGGTTATGTCACTATACCCCCTAACAATAAGTCCAGGCTTGGCTTCATAGGGTAAGGGTTATATTGGCGTTTTCACGCTTGGTTGGCATCTTCACCATTCCTAGATAGAGTTCAACGCACGGATTCCTAACATGTCTTCAAGATCTTGGCTTACCCTTTTGGTCTATCCATCGATCTCACGAACTTACTTTCAATCCTTGGGTAGAAATGGTTCACCGGGATGCGTTCTTCGTATCTTGTCCGGGGCTGGACTTCCCAAGTCGTCGTTTGAGCTTTATTTGCCTCCAGGCAGGGTAATGGGAGATTTTTCCTAGGTCGTCGTTCAAGGAACATTTAGGTGGTTTCGTGAAACTGGAAGGGTTGTCTTAAACCTAGGTTAACCATCCTTGATCCCTACTTTGTTGAGTCTTGATCCATGCTCATGTTTGTCGGTGAAACTCATGTGGTAAATATGGTAACTCTTCTCCGTCCACAGTCTGATATCCCTTGGTTCTCAGCTAACCAGTCCATTCCTGATATGATGGCTAGGGTCTGGGTTGGCAATACCATAAGATTTCATAGGAATACTACATCTCTGATTCGAATGGGCACACTAATGCGTGTGTGGAGTATAGTTATATTTCCCCCAGGTGAATCTACTATCATTGATCTCTTAAGGCCTTACCTGACATAGGTTATGTTATGTGCTTATTCTTGAGGTTATGAAAGAATGTGTAGCTCCAGATTCAACAAAAATTTAATCGGTGCAGAATGGATAGAGAACATACCCATTAGCACGACCTGGTCCTCCTGAGCTTCTTCTTCACGCACGTGATTCACTTGGCCACGGCAGATTCCGGCGGAAGCCTCCTTTAGCTGGGGCGTTCCGAATAGTTTGCGTCCAGGTGCCGGGGTAGGGGTTCCTCTCATAGTAATGGCGTTGACTCCAGTACGGACGGGGGTGTTACACGGCTTAGGGCAGTGATTGGCGAAGTGTCCAAACACCCCACAGTTGAAGCAGTTTACGTTCTTAAGTCTTGGGGACGCCAAGGTAGGTGCCGGGGTGCGAAGAGGGGTGGCAGGTGGTCTGCTTGCGTTGCCGGGTGCAGAGGGGCGATTGTTTGCCGTGATGGCTGGCTTCCAACTTGACGATGTTGCTCCCTTGGGTCGCTGAGATATCCCTTGTGTTGGACGGACTAGAGCAAGCCTTCTCTTTCGGTTGTTTTCAACCGTCCTTTGGTCATGCTCAAGCCTCACGACCTTGCTGATGTGGCTTTGGAAGCTTGCGTGGTCCTGACCGATCATCGGTCCTCTCAGCTCGTCGTTCAGTCCCTCGATAAATTTATCCATATTCTCTTCTTCGTCTGCCAGGTCGCTTGTGGCGTAGCGGGAAATCTTCGTGAACTTGTTAAGATATTCTTGCACCGAGGTGTTGCCTTGCGCAACCTCCTAAATTCATTCTTCTTCATTCTCATAACTGCGAAGGGTACAAAATTTTCACGGAAAGCAGTCGTGAATTCTTCCCATGTTAGTTCTTCGGCATCTTCAGCCCGAGTCTCTTTGTAGGTGTCCCACCAGTCACTTGCGGGACCTTCCAGCTGATTGGTGGCGAAGATGACTCTGTCAGCTTCCTGTACTCGGACGAGAGTCAACTTCTTCTCTAGTACCCTCAACCAATCTTCAGCATCCATTGGTTCCTCTGCCGTGGAGAATGTTGGCGTCTTGGCTCGCATAAACTCTCCTAAGCTTGATCCTCCGCGCTGTCCTTGGTTGTTGACAATGGCTTGAAGCAGTTGGGTCTGTAAAGTCATGACTTCCGCTAGGGTGGAGGGGTTAGGCTTCAGCGGGTTCTCAGTAGCTGCTGAGGCTCTGCGATGGTGCGCCATCTGAGGAATATAGCTGAGGTAAGAGATTGGATCGACTAAGGTCACGGTCCTAATCGATTTTTTTAAGTGATCTTCGAATTGTTTTTAAGTGATCTTTTGCACACAACAAGCATGGTGGAATAAACTCATTTAAGACATAACATGAAACTTCAGATTAGTTCATAGATGTTACATCAGGGGGATACATTGGACATGTGTAGTCCCATACAACACAATACAATATCACTAACATCGTTCTAGGGTCTCATACATAAAGGGGAAGGGGCACGGTCATTGCTGTCTTAAATCCATCCAAAGCTAGACCAGAGTTGATGCAGACTTCTTGTCTAGTTTTTTGGGCTGCCGCCCGATCTGGGGTTGCCACCCATGGCTGTTGCATTGGCACCGGTAAGAGGAGGGATGCTGTGTGGCTTGGGGCATAGGTTGGCATAGTGTCCAAATTTTTCATAGTTGAAGCAAGTCACATTCTTTTTCTTGGGGCTGCCAGGATAGGTGTTGGAGTGCGAAACGGTGCGGTAGTTGTCCTAGGGCAGTCATTGGCATAGTGCCCTAACTCTCCATAGTCGAAGCAGTGCACATTCTTCCTTGGACGTCGGGGAATCTCCTCAGCATCTTCAGGGGTACACACTGTGCTTGTAATGATCATCTTGCCAGTACCACCTATATTCCATTTTGGTGACTTCCTCTTCTTGGGGTTAGATGGTGGCGAACTGAAATCTTGGCCGGTTGTTTGATTGGATTCCTTATCCTTTCTTTCGTACTGTACCTCTCCCTTGATCGGGGTCCTGGTGTACTTGTCCCATGTACTGTTCTTTACTCCATGTCCTTGTTCCATGAAACCGTAGCGGGGATCAAGTGTTTCCTTCCATCCTAATGGTGGGTTTGGTGTTACTGCTCTCTGTGGGCTTGACAGTATACTTGCGGGAGTCATCAGGGTTTGCGACGAAACGTACTGACGTTGCTCTGGGTACCAACCCTGAGTTTGCATCTGTTGCTATTGGAACAGTAGTTGCATCTATTGCATCATCATGACCATTAACTGTGTCTGGTTAGCCACTACTTGGGCTAAGGTCGGGTTCACAGGGAAAGGAGGTGGAGTGTCCACAGGGTCGCTCTGGGTTAATCCATGAGACTGTTGGGATCTTGATTTACTGCCCTTGGCTTTTCCCATCTATTGTCAGAGAGAAAGAGAAAAGTAAAGGTTAAGCTATGGATGGGGCCTTATCCTGTGTACTCTCATTGCTTTAGTAAGTTAAACAATCTCCCAAGTTCCAACATGGTCATAGCCTGACATCTATTTTTGAAGATAGCTTTAGGGTTAGAGAAAAGTAGTGGTAAAACCAAATGTTTGTAGAGAATTGAGGGTCAAGTGTGTAAGGAAAAACATATTTGTTTTGTAAAAATAGTCTGTATTTTCAAAATAATCCTATGTAGAGATATTTCCCTTTAACCAGCTATAAAGGGGTAGGACGCCAGTTGGTCTTATCCTACAGTCACACTGCTCTGATACCAGCTCTGTCGACCCTCATTTTTGAGGACGGGAATCATTCGTGTTCATAGTACCATATCCCTGGATCGAGTAGTTTGGTACCCACGAATACTGTTCTGAATTACCAGGTGCAAAGTGCACGAATAGTCTTACATCGAAATTATTACAATAATAGGCCCGAAGGCAATATCCAATACATATAGGACCTACTGGTCCGGATATAACCAAAACAAGAGTTTAGATAAGATGGCAATCGGAAGGCAGCGGCATGTCGATTGCCACAGGCAACGACCGGGGACTAAGACCTAGTAGACGCGTTCTCCTCCATCGCCCACCTGGCAGTAAGCATAGGGGTCCTCCAGTTCTTCATTTCCTCCATCTGAAGGTTTGTGCGTATAGCAAGGGTGAGTACCCAACGTACTCAGCAAGCCAACACGGAATGATGCACATGATAGGGTCATTCAAAGGGAAGCTGTGGTTTATTTGCACAAAGCCAATTTTCGCAAATCATTTCACAAACCTATCACTAGCCAGTCAAGTTTTAGTTTCAGAGTATATTAAATTGGTGACGGTTCTGTCTGCCATCCATCGTGATACCAAGGATGGTTTTCCGTCTCTGGATAATCATGGTTTTTTCTGGGGAGTCTATCCCTTCTCGCAGGTCGAGAAGTTGAGTCCACCAGCATACAAAATCATTATGCATTCCCACCCATCATTTTTAAATATATGAGTCTAGCCACGGGAGAAACTTCTCACGTCGCTCATTAACCGCGAGCACGGCTATTCGAATAGATTGATTTACTCACACTGCAGTGGATGTACACTTTACCCATACTCTGCAACAGCTCATTGAATGAGCTTTCACCCCGATATATGGGACGGTCACGACAAAGCTTTTCGATAACCTTACTTTGGCAGTATCCGCTCCATGAACTTAGGTCCTCATGCACTCTAGCAGTGAGAGGAGTTCTGGCGTTCCCGGGGTAAGAGAAAGACTTGCCCCATCTTTGTTCTTTCAGCCTGCATGTCCTTTTCTTCATGTCTTCATTTCTTCATGTTGGTCGTATGCCCGATCACTGCCCAGGTACCAACCAGCGGTACACCCCTACCGGAAGGCCCTTAACTTTCGTCCAGGCACCCCCAGTGGTGAGTCCCCACCGGTAGGCCCTTACCTCAACGACTACACCTGAACCACTACGCAGGGATACTGCCTCTGCTTGGTTATCTACTCCGCTAGGTCTATATCCATTCGAGAAGTACGGTTGTACTGGTTCGTTCTAAGTTGTAGTCTCATGGCTCGGTCCTTAATTGACCAGGGATGGTACTAGCCTTTCCCGGAATCCACCTAAATCCAACCATCCGCCCCAGTCTAAAAACATTGGTTTTGCATTTTTGGTTTTCATAAAAAAAACTCATTTCATCGCGCGCGGGAGTGGGGGCTGGACGCGGGCGCGCGGCGCGAGGGCAGGGGCCGGGCACGGGCGAGCGCGGTGCGGCGCGTGGCGTGCGCGCGGCGGGCGCGATACGGCCGTACGGCGTCGAACACTTGGCGCATGATGAACAGTGACATTTCCGATTTTCCCGATTTAATTTCTAATTTCCAAATCCTATTTTCTTTCACCCCTAAATTTTGAAATAAAATATAGTACCCCAAAAATTAAGTTTGTAAAATATATTTTCAACTTTTCACCCACTTTTATTATTTTTAAAAAATATTTCACATATTTAATTTAATTCTTTTTCCTAAATTCCAAAAAATACAATTTTTATTCCGAATAATTTCTAGACTTCATATATATCTTTTAAAATATTTTATAACTCATTTTATTCACTAATTAATACTACACAACCACCAAAAATAATGTTTTGTTCTCAAATATATATTTTTATAAATTTGTAACCCTTTTCCTATTTTATATTAAAATTTCCAATTCTAAACTCCGAAATTTTTCTCCCCAGCGGAAATTCAAATCGTTTGGTTTTTCTCAAACATCGAGAGGAATCGCTCACATATAAATTTATGCAACCAAGCTGGCAAATAAGAAGCAATAAACACCATCAAGAAGCAACAAGCAAAAAGTTTTTGTAAGTTCCGATTTTTAATTCCCGATTTTAAATTCTTCGATTTTCAGGGCGTTACAGTGGCCCAGTCTTGATAGAAGAGCTACGCGGATACTCGTTGAAGGGACTTAGAGTTTAATGTAGGCGAATATGTGTACCTAAAGGTCTCACCACTACGAGGGACCCAGAGGTTCAAGGTCAAAGGGAAACTTGCGTCAAGATACGTAGGACCATTCCTAATAAGCGCCAGAAGAGGCGAAGTGGCCTACTAGCTAGAGTTACGCAAGAACATCTCCGATGTCCACCCAGTATTCCATGTGTCGCAATTGAAGAAGTGCCTGCGAGTGCCGGAAGACCAAGCTCCTTTGGAAACCATCCATATCGACAGTGACCTCACATACCTAGAACATCTGGTAAAGATATTGGACGAGGCAGAAAAGAGAAAACGAACCAAGTCATGGCGCATGTACAAAGTGCAATGGAGTAATCACACGAAGAAGAGGCCACCGGGAGAGCGAAGATTTTCTAAGGTGAGTACCCACACCTACTCAACAACGGTAAGAAATCTTGGGGATGAGATTTATTTAAGGGGGGTAGGTTTGTAACACCCTAAAAATTCGAAGTTTTAAAAATCGAAATATAAAATCGGAACTTACAAAAATCTTTTGATTGATTGCATCTTGTCGAATTTATTTGCCTCTTATTTACAAATCTTCGATGCCGAGTTAAATAAATGAATATTTATTTTGAAAGGTAAAAAGTCGATAGGGTTTTAAAATCCTAAAAGAAAGGAAACTACAAATACTAGGAATAAAATTTTAGAAATAAAGATTTAGGGAAAAGTTAAGATTTAATAAAAATTTACTTTTGAACAAAAGGATATTGAATTTTTGGGTACAATACAAAAATTTAATAAGTTGTAAATAAGAAGAAAAGGTATAAAAAATAAAATAAAATAATAAATATATAATTAAACAAATAAATATATATATATGTATATAATAAAGTGGGCAAAAACATAAAATCTAATTAAATTACAATTGGGCCAAAAATTATATTTAGTTTATATGTGAAATACAAAAGGAATTGATAGTAATAAATAAAAAAGGAAAAAAATAAAAAAAAAACGAGAAAAATCGAAAATCACACTGTTCATTTGCCTCGAGGTGTTCGGCCCGGTCCCCTAACCTCGCGCCCTTGCGCCCCGTGCCGCCCCTATGCACGCGCCGTGCCGCGCCGACGTTGCCATCGCCGCTGCGCGTCGCCCTCGCCATCCCGTCGCCACCCGTCCAATCGGCCGCCGAGCCCCGCACGCCGCGCGTTGTCCCGTCCCTCGCGCCCCGCACGCGCCGCGCCGCACCGTGTTGCCCTCGCCATCCCATCGCCGTGCGCGCCCTCGCCGTCACCGCGCCGACCCCTTGTGCCCGTGCCGCCGCGCGCGCCTTGCCGCCGCCCGCGCCGCCCGTCCCCTCCCCCACCGCGCCTATAAAAGGAGGCGCAGCCCCCTTCGCCCCTCATCCCATCGCCCCACGTCCTCTCCCTCGCTCTACTTCCTTCCTCCTTCTTCCTCCCCGCGCCGAGGTGCGCCACCACCGGAGCCGTCGCGCCGACGCTTCCCCCCTTCTCACCGCCGGTAAGCCCCCTCTTCCCCGCCGTCCCGTAGCCGCCGCCCTAGGGTGTCACCCGGCCGAGAGGAGAGAGGAGACGGAACGGAGGAAGAGAGGCAGAACAGAGGAGAAGAAGAAGCAGAAGGACGAAGAAGAAAGAGAAGAGAGGAGTAAAAAAGAAAGAAACGAAAAGAAAAGAGAAGAAAAAAGAAAAGGAAAGAAAAATAGGAAATGTTTTTGAAAAAGATTTAAAGTGAAAATCTATTTCCTCTCCTAAAATAAAATTTTATTTGGAGACAATATAAAATAGCGATAATTATAAATTAGGAATTTTAATTGTGACTTAGTTTGCTATTAAACCCCAATTTTATCATATGAATTTATGTTGAGTTCAATTCTTAAATTATTAAATACAATCTTAGGTTTAGAATGAATCATTTAGGAATTTAAATATAATTTAGTTTGTTGGTAAAACCTAAAACCTTGTCATATAAAATTTCTAGGATTTAAATTCTAAATCATTTAGCATAGTGTCACGCTTTAGAGTAAATTATTTTAGGATTTGAATTAATTGCAACCCTAGGATTTGTCGGCTCGTTAAATTGGAAATAAAATTTGAATTAACCACTTCCTTTGTCAGTATAATATTTTTGAATTATCGAGTGATATCTCTTTTTCTAAATTATAATAGACTAACTCGAAATAACATCACCTTATAATTAATTAAGTCGATAAAATGCAAAACTTCAAATTATTGTATCTTGTTCATTTTAACTCGGATTCTATCGAAACTCGAACCTAAATTTACTTAAAATCGTAGCCTAGTGTTAGAAGTCGCTTTTGCGATTTATTTGGCTTTCGGTGATTCTTATCTGAATTTTAATCAAATTCAATTGGATTTCTCGCACGTATAATAGAGCTCGAGGGAACCGTTGAGAATGTCGAAGACTCAAGCCAAAAAGGTCACGAGCAAGGCAAGTCATCACTCCCTTTGAACATATTGATCCTATTTGCGAACTTATGTTGATTCGAAAACTAAAATGTGCATGCTCTACACAAAAAGAATCCTATTCTTGTTATGCCATGCCTTGATGTTGATTACCTTTTGTTATATTCTTCGTAACCCTCGATATGATGTAAGCGAAAGAAATCTTCGGTAAAATGCTTAGACATGATATTATTAGATTCATGCATACTCATGCTTTTGCAAAGAGCTATATGCTTGGGCAACTACCTTTGGGAAAGGTAGTTGAGATACGGCATGTGGAGACATGAGCGCCACATTTCCATGAGAATGATCAAATGAGTTTTGATGAAAACTAAAAATACCAAACAAATGTTTTAGACTGGGGCGGCTGGATGATTTGGGTGGATTCCGAAAAAGGCAAGTGCCGACCCTGGTCAATTAATGACCGAGCCATGAGATAGCCGTGAAACGAGCCAGTACAATCGTACTTCTCGAATGGGTATAGACCTAGCGGAGTAAATAGCCGAGCGGAGGCGGTACCCCTGCATAGTGGTTCTTATGTATGAGATGAGACAGAGAATGGATGATTGAAAATCAAAATTAATTACAACTTGAAGAATGAAGTTTTCCCTTACCCCGGGAGCGCCAGAACTCCTCACACTGCTAGGAAAGGACGACTAGAGTGCAAGAGGATTTAAATTCATGGAGTGGGTACTGCCAAAGTGAGGTTATTGAAAGGCTTTGCCGTGACACGTCTCATGTGTTGGGACGTAGGCTCATTTGTTGGGCAGTCGCGGAGTACGGGTAAAGTGTACATCCACTGCAGTGTGAATGAATCAATCTATTCGAATAGTTGTGCTCGCGGATATAGAGCATCGTGACAAGACTTTCACTTGGCTAGACTCTAAATTTTAAAATGATGGGATGGGTTTGCATGATGATTTTTATGCATTGGTGGATCAACTTCTCGAAAGGCGAGAAGGGATAGACTCCCCAGAAAACCATGACGATCCGGAGGCGGGAAGCCATCCTTGGGATCAATATGGATGGTAGATAGAACCGTCGCCGACTTAATGAACTATGGAACTAAAACTTGACTTGGCTAGATGCTAGGTTTGTGAAAATATTTGCAAAGTTGGCTTTGTGCAAATAAACCACGGCCATTCCTTGAGAATCCCCTATCATGTGCATCTTTCTGTGTTGGCTTGCTGGATACGGTTGCTACTCACCCTTGCTATACGCACAAACCTTCAGATGGTGAGAATGAAGACTTGGAGGATCCATATGCCTACTGCCAGGAGGGCGAAGAAGATGATGGCGCCTGCTAGGTCTTAGTCTCTGGTCGTTGCCTGTGGCAATCGACAAGCCGCTGCCTTCCTTTCCGTTGCCTTACTGAATTTCTGCTTTTGGTTGTATCTGGACCATGAGGTCCTATATGTTAGATATTGCCTTCACGCCTATATTGTAATATTTTTGGTGTAAGACTATTCGTGCATTTGCACCTGATAATTCAGTACTGTATTTCGTGGGTACCAAACTACTCGATCCAGGAAAATGGTATTATGAACACAAATGATTCCCGTTCCAAAAACGGGGGTCCACACCGTCGAAGCCCGCACTCGTTCGGGGCTGGAGGCCCTACAAGCATGGGAAAAAGAGCTGCGCTCCCATGAACTACACGCAGAGGCCCGAGAGGCAGAGCTCATATTCCATGAGGTAGCGGCAACCGCGTGTTGGTATTTGTTATGGTCATAGATAAATCTGCAAGCGCAAGGATACCGATGTAGCACTTTACCTCAGAGTATTCCAAGGGTATCAAATCATAGGGAAAGTATGTGTATAATCTAAGAACAGGATTCATCCTTGGACAACAACTAAATGGTAGGCTTAGGATAGAGAGGATTCCTATGGGTTAAAAATCTTAATTAAGTTAAGGATCAATTTCTTTGGGCACCGACTCTCCCCTGGTCTGCCAAGTGTTAGTGATATGCCCTAGAGGCAACATGGAGATGTTGGATATCATGGTCAATGTTTATGTATAAATCTTGTATTGATCAATAAGTACGTGACTTATTTATGAGACTCTTTATGTATGAATCTATTTCTAAATGATCCCTGATCACATGTCATATTGTTGGAACAAATATGATTCTAAGATTGGCATGTTTATTGATTGATGATCATGTCTCATAGATCATGGTATGGAGATACCAAATCAATATACGTGGACATGTGTTAGAGAACACATTGTTGGATAGACCCACCATGAGACACTACAGGAATTAATGTGCCATTAGTTGGTCTCAAGTACTGTTGGTGCAAAGTCCTTAGACCTGAGATCATCATGGATTCTGACATGTGTAGTAGCCTACTTTGGGACTATCAAACACTATTCTATAACTAAGTAGTTATAAAAGTAGTCTTCGGGTTTGCTATGAAACATGGAGCGGGATGTGAGTGATCAAGATGGAATTTGCCCCTCCTTTGGAGAGATATCTCTGGGCCCCTCGAGGTAATGGATTATGGAAGTGCATGGCTATGCCGAGTTGATTGAGGAGTCAATCAACAGACAGATAATCCAATACAGTTCGAGTGAATGGTTAAGCTATTGAAGGAATGGCACACATATTGCCTATAGCTTAATTGGTATCATGAGGCAAAGGGATTTATGTACACATTACAGGTTCAAAGCCAATATTATATTCTTGTATACTATGGTGTCAACATGTGCTGCTAGGTGCCGCTATTGATGGTCGGCCGAGTTGGACTCGGGTCGAAACCAAGTATACCTGAACCTACAGGGTCGCATGCTTAAGGGGATAAAACAAGCATTCAAGTTGGACTCGGATACGGCTCCATCGAATAGGGATCCGATCGGATAGAGTCCCGATGGGCCTATAGGCCCAGTCGACAACTCTATATAAAGAGGCGAGGGGTGGAGAGTTGCGGCATTGCACTTGAACCGAATCAATCTAACCGCGCAAAAGATTAAAACCCGTGTGACTTCAGAAGTCGGCGAGTTCGAAATCTCCACAGAAACCCTCCCCACTCCCTAGCCTTCCATCTTGTGCTAGCACACGGATGTTAGGCGTTCTATCCCTGAACGTGTGAATATCGGTAGAGCCACTGCTATATTGCGGTGTTGTTCGGCGGCTGCAAATTGGCTGCGACGCATCGGAACGAGCCGGCTACGGTGGATCGACAGCGCGAGCGCGAACCGGCAAATCGGCTGCGGTGGATCGGCTGTGGAATCGACGCATCGGCTGCGGTGAATCGACTATCGAGTCGGCTAATCGGCTCTAGTCAGGAATCGGCTGTGATCGGCTGGCACTGTTCTGGATCAGATAGCTCCTGATTGGCTATATCCGCTGCACTCTACTCCAATCGGTAACGATCTATCGACCCTTACTTGCAAGTGTTCCTGGTTTGCACGGTAAAAGTTTTGTTTTTAGTTATCGTAGCCTCCGCGTAACCCTACACCAAGCTGAGTCTGGCTTGTAACTCTGTGATATACCCGAACATGGAAGAATACGAAAGATGGACAGGGCTGTCACCACTTGCCGTCTACCTCACTTTCCGCAGAGCACAACAAACGAAGATAACCTCTAACCTAGACACACGTCTGTGTTATTAACTACTCTAGCCTCGGCCAAGAATTTTCTTCTTTATCTAGAGTCTTAGTACTATAGCACTTGGTATAAATAATAAACACGGAACATGCAACGATGAGAATCTATCTTACTTAAATAAGAAAAGTAAATACCAAAAGGAATCACAAGTACTTACTATCAATTTCAGAAATTGGCAATGATAAATAAAAGAGGTTAGCACACCAGACCTAAAAGAGTATGGATGCGAAAAACAAGGACTTAGATAGGTTTAGGCCCACTCAATGAGAGGTAATACCCTACTCCTGTTTGGGGATTGTATTCGTCTGGTGTTGTATTGATCTAACGATGTGATTGTGCTTATGCCTTTGGAGGGCTCCCTGCCCACCTTATATGGTTTAATTATTAAACGTAAGTTAGAGGTAAAACCCTACCGATTGCTTCACGCACCAGCTATCTCCTGGTCTGCCAAGCTGAGTTTGGCATGTATCTCTATGATGTACCCGAACGTGGAAGGATGCAAAGGACAGAGAGGCCTGTCACCACCTGCCGACTACCTCACATTCCATGGAGCATACAGCAAATGAAGGTAACCGCTAACCTAGACACTACGTCTAAGCTATTGATTACTACTCTAGCCTCACACAGGAACTTTCTTCTTTATTTATAGTCCTAGTACTACAACACTTAACAATAATACTAAGCGACGAACCCGCAACAATGGGAATATATCTCACTTAAGCAAATAACTTAAATACCATAAATAAGTCTTGAACACTTACTTTATTAAAATAAGCATTCCCCGAGGTACAAATGAGAGAAGAAGGTCGACAAGTCCAGCGCTTCTCCGAAACTCCAGGAAAGAATTCGACACACCTTCGGAACTTCTCGGAGAGAACTCTGATATTTGGGGCACTTTTGCTGAAGCTTCTCGTCACTCTCTACTTAATTCCACATATTAAAGTGATGCCTAGAATATAAAAGTGAGTTGTAGTGCACTTTGTTGTTCATTTTGGAAGTGAGTGAGCTCCTCCTTTTATAGGGCAGTTATAACTATTTGTGGAGGTTGGTTCACCCACAACCATCATTGGGGAGCAATCCTCGACCTCCACATGGAAGGTAGAGATGGGAGGCCACAAAGGCGGTTCGGCCAAACCAATGGTTCAGCCGACCCCTGGGCCCCACATTCCTCCAGGCGCTGACTTGTGGGCCCCTATGACGGTTAAGGATGGTTTGGCCTCCCTTTAAGTCGATTTTGATTGACATGTGGGCCCTCCAATCCTTGTGCTCACGTATGATTAGTCGGAGGTACATTTCGTCGCATCGCGGGTGTGTTTTCATCCATAAATCACTTGTATACATATATTTACCAAACCCCTACCACTAAGTTTGATATTATATTTTGTATTCGTTTATACAAGAGTTGACGGTTAAAGTTTGCACCTAACAACCGTCAACAAAGGCATATTGTAAAACATGGTCCAAATGCCTATCTTTTATTTTTTCCCTGGATATACAAATGAGATTCTGTTACCTAACCCAGAATTTTATTTGTATAAGTGTCAGGTGGTGACTATTCCTCTCGTGCCACAAGGGATAGCTTGTAGGAGTAGTGTTTCTGGCAAGATGGCCCAGAGCATGTTAAGGAATACAACCATGGAGCAGACGCAGTACCCATTCGCATAGTAGACGGATTGGAGCCAAGCTGGGTATGCACCCGGTTGGGACCAACCATCGCCGACACATGAAGCAGGAGGTTCAGCTTGGTAAAGCGCGAGTAATGGCCACTAGGAGCATCCCGCGTTGTAGACACTGGGACAACATCCCTAGTGTGGACACTCCTCCAGCTCCAGTGGGATATCCCCGCCATTTGGTGCATGCCGCTCTTTCTCGGTTAGAGGTTATCATGACCTCCACCGACGATTTGCGTACATCACCCAATAGATGGGAGAGCTTGATCTCTGGACCAATGAGATGCAAAACACACTGTACCAGCATGTCCAAGAGACCAATACATGGCAGCAGCATACCGATGGCCAGTTCAAGAACATCAACGCCACCATACAGCAGAATCAGGCCGACTTGATGGCCTACTTCCATTCACAAGGGTTTGATCCTTACCGTGAACCATGAGCAAGAAGCTAGCTTGGGGGAGGGCCTCCACGTATCTTTATTTCTTTGCATTGCACTTAAAAAATCTATAAAAATTGATAAAAAATACCAAAAATATTTGCTTTTTCATATGCAGTAAGAATGCTCTAATTCTCATGGTTCAAATGATGAATAGTTGCTCTCTTTATTTCCCTCTAGTGCCTAGTTTACAGCTTAGTCTCCACCTAAGTTTTGAATTTGTTGGTAAAAAATGTTTGCCTCAACATGAAACTTGTGGGTTACACATGCATGATCTAAGTCTAAGTTGTTGTGGGATATGAGATGGTGAAATAGAGTTGCTATGATCTTTCTCCAAGACATCCGGAGTAGTTTTTGTTTTCAAAAGAATAAAAAATTTATACGTTCCTCAATGATGGTAAATTCCCACCAGAGCCATATGATGATTATATTGCAGAACATTTACACATATGCTACTTGTTATTGCGTTGAGCTTTTTCAAATTGTTGTGACCCTTGTGATAATCTCTTCACACTTTTTTGATTAAGATCACACACACGCACCCACCAAATATGCTTGACATCTACACTAGAGGTTAGCAAAAACATGTCATGTACTCACCATAGTTGCTTTACCTCTATAGTAGGGGTTAGCAGCATTCCATCCACTAAATAAATACTCCATCTTGTCAATCGAAGTTCTCTCCTAGTAGTTTACTAAAGAGGTGGCTGTGAGAAAAGAGAAGAGATAGAAAGTACAAAACATTTTTAAGTGTTATGAGAAGAAAAAATAAGAAAAAGGAGAAAATGAGTGTATGCTCATAATTGTTCTTGAGCAACATGAAAAAAATAGAAGAAGGATAGTCATGTCTCCAGGTAGAAATAAAAGAGATCTATGACAAGGAGTACCACTAAACAATTTCCATCATATAACCATGCACTTTACACATCTTGATCAGATTGTATGATTTGCTTTCTCCTTGAATTCTCCTTTTGAAGTATGGCCTCATTTATTTTTCCCACCATGAGGTCCACATATAAACCTTTTAGAGGTAAGATGAATAAGTATCGCGTCCAAAAATCACCCTAAAATACATTTTTTAATTTATTCCTAGAAAATGTAAAATTTGGTTTAAAGCCCTCAACAATAAAAATGTGTAATTTGAAAGTCAATTGAGGCTTGGACGATTTTTGTAAATTTCCTTCATGGTCTAAAATGCTTAACCAAATTTTAGTTAAATTTTCAGAGCACAAATAATAATTATTAAGCAACAAAACAAGTAAAAGCTTTTCTAAAAATTAGAACTAAAAGAAAATCCTCTTTTCTGTCTGGGCTGAAAGTAGGCCCAATCTCCATTCTTTCTCTCCTCTCCCTGGCCCGGTCCACCGTCCCCTTGCCTCCCAGTGCGCTTGGGCCAACCCACCTCGTTGAACCAGGCGTCGAAGCTGTTGGCAAGCAGGCCCAAGCGGCCATGGACGCCGGCAGGTGGGGCCCACCTATCATCCCCTTTCTCCCGCCGTGCCCGCTGTCCCTGTCGACCCAAGGCGCATTGCCATCTTCCTCCCCTCCGGCTGCCACTTCCATCGCCGTCGCTACCTATGGTGAGCCATGGACCTCGCCGTTCCTTTCCCCTCCTTCCCCGCTCTATGTCTGCTGCATCGCCATGCCTATGGATGGCGACGGTGACCATAGGAGCGTGGGTGCCTCCTCCCATCGACCACGCCGACATGGCTGCCTTCTGGTGCATCGCGTGGCCACCATGTGGGGCCCACCCCATCAACCGCCATTGCCCTCGGGTGACTGACGCGTGGGTCCCATGACGTTGGTAGGTGGCTGGTGTGTGCACCTGATCCACCATGGACCATGAGGCTGACGCGTGGGTCCCAGCCCATGGACCCGGCTCACGCGCAACTCCTCGGTGGTGACGCAATAATAGTTTTTATATTAAAAAATAATTCAAGAATTCAGAAATATTCACCTAAACAACACTGAAACTTCAAAGGACCATATCTTGGTCATTTGAACTCGAAATCGACCCGTTCAAGTGTCTAATTTTTTCATAGGAAATCAAGAATCCATTTTTGTGCTTTATTTATGTGTCTTATGTGCATTTTGTTAGAGTAAAAGCCTTTTCCCTTTTGTTGGTCATGTAGACGCTGCAGCTTCAGAAGATCCGCTTTACTTGGAGGTTGAAGCCGACGTCTCGGAAAGCGAGCAAGTCAAGTCACATCTCCAGAACATATTGATGCCCCATGTTTTTAAAGCATTTATTTTGATTTAAATTATTGCATTACTACTTTATTTAAATTCCCGCCATATCACTGTTGTACTTAGCTTATCCTACTGCTCTTTGTTACAGCTATAATTGCTTATTGTTATCATATTACCTTGTTCACCCTAGGAAAACAAAACCACAACTAGTGTGTACTCTATATGTGGTTCCACTAGTAAAACTTGGTAGATACTTCACTGGCTAATTAAACAAGTTGGCTGTTTTATAATGTTAGACCTTGGGAGTCTCTCAACACCTTTTTGGACACTGTGAACTATGGGCTAATGATAGTTTATGGATGAAACCCCTCCCTATTCAAAACTCCTCAAAATTGGTTTTACGCTGGGGTCGGGTGCATGGTTTGCTAGTCGCACCTCGATCGACATAAGGACCGTTTTTCAGGCCTCTGTTGCAAAGCACTACCATACTTCCACATTTCTAATGGGTAAGGCATAGTTTGTAGCTTAGCCTAGTCATGAACAAAAGAATATGAACGGAGATGGATGAAGTCGGGTGATGGATATCTGTGAGGCAAATGAAGGTTGTTCGGGCGGATGTTCGATAATCGAGATGTCATGGCACAAGATGGGCATCTAGGTGGGCACTCCCAAAGGATATTCTGATGCCGTGGAGCTCAACCATAACCTACCTTTCTCGGGAATACCGACCGTAGGCGGGTGTTGGGTCGGTGCTCTTGTTCAAGGCTAGGATGGGTGAAGAACTATGTCACGCTCTTCGCCTAGGTACAATGGTGGTATGTGGCACGTGGAAACACATGAGGAAGGTGTGTCTTGTGGGTAAAGTTGTACACCTCTAATCAGAGTATAATCTATTCGAATAGCAGCACCCTCGGTTATGGGCAAGCCTAAAAATGTACCCAAGTTAGTGGTTTTCTTCCTAAAATTTGGATAATCTGGTTAATCAACTAAAACCTGGAATGGCATTGCCTGGGTTGGCTTGGGACAAGCTGGGGCACGGCTATAAAACTGTCAGTTTGGTCTAACTCATTCTCTAGCCTTGGGTTAAGGCAGGGTTGTGCGGGGGCATGGCCTTAATTATTAATCTTGATTAGAATTAGGATCAGATTTACCAAAACCACCTTGGGAAACTAAATGGTTTGGAAATACCATTTTACTGCAAAACTTAACCCTATATTACTATTCCTTTGTACCCTTGCATTTACTGTGCATTTGTCGGTGTGACATATTGAGTACTATGGCTATGCTCAATCTTGCTCAAATTCTCCCAACCCAGAAGAGGAGCTCTTGGAAGAGGATGGCTTTGGTGTCTAGCTTGTGCCTGTTGTCAAGTGCCTATAGTCTTCGCCCTAGTCTTCCATGTTTCTTCATTTCTCCTTGTGTGTTGGGCCTTTGGTCACCCGTGTAATAAGTACTATTTACTCTTCCGCTTTTGAACTCTGAATTGTATCAACTTATTCATGTACCTTGCCTCCTAGGAGGAGGATAAATGCATGCACGAATGAAAAACCTATTGGATTATTTCTGGACGTGGCAAAAAGAGGCAACACTATGTCTTGGTGAGTAATTCTACACATTGAGCTATGTGATACTATCATTTGAGGAATTTTGATTTTAGTTGCAAAATTTTTGAAAACCTTCAAAAAGAAAGTTGAACAAAGAGTAAATGATTGGTTCTCTACGATTCGTTCTATCTCTCACTACCCAAGACTAGGAGAAGTTAAAAGCCCCATGGAGAGTAAGGTAAGAGAGGTAAAAGTACTATTGCGAACTAATTCAATTCTAGGTAGAAGGATATGTTGTAGGCATGGTACTCTTGAGAAATAAAATATGGTAGCAACTCCTGATCAACAACCTAAATTTTATCTTTACTCGAGGATGAGCAAATGTTTAGCTCAGGGGAGTTGTTGATGGTCGTTAGGTACCAATTTTGACCATCAATTACCTCAACAAATAAAGGAAGAACTAACATTTCTTACACGTATTTTAGTTATAAATAATATAGTTTCACTTGTCTTGGAGAATTACTATAGATGTAGGGATTATGCAATAAATGAAAGATAAATGAGCCAGCATGCAAATAAACATACCTTCAGCGAATCACGTGCAAGCACACGGCTTGAAGGGTGAATCGCCTTTGGCAGTGAGCGGCACCAAGCAGGTTGGCCACCTCATCGAGAAAGCGGCGTTCCTGATTGCTGCCTTTCGTCAAACCTGGTGGATGGCACAGGAGAGCCTCCGTCGCTAGGAGGGCGCCCCTTTGTTGTGGTGGACTTGAAGTTGAGGCAGCGCCGCATTGGGACACGATGCACTCTTTCACACTGCATGGATGACATGGCCGCAGATCCAGCGGGGCACATGTTGGCCCCCTGCATAATGGATGGGGCTATAAGGCCACACGACCAGGGCGGTGAGGCGGGTATTTAGCCCATCGAGCACAAGCGACATGCCTTGACGAAAACGAAGGACTTTGCAAGGGACGGAGAGTGGGGTCATAGAACACAACTATAGCCGTAGCTTTGGCCACCGCCTCCGCAGCCACAGCCACCTACTCAGCTGCCTCTGTCGCCCCCTCCTCCTCAGAGTCGTGGTGTTGATGGCCACCGGCCATGATGCTCAAAGACCAAAGAAGAGAAGGAAAGAACAGGGGAAATTCAAACTCAAAAGTGCTCCCCTACCTGACACGCCAGCTGTTGGAGTGTGGAACTCCTCTAGTGTGGAAGTGTGTGCTCCCCCTTAGAGTTTCAGCCAAGGGGCGGTTTGAATCCTGGTCCCACTCAAGGAGCGATGAACACAAGTGATTATATAGGTTTGGACCACACGGATACATAACTCTCTACTCCTGTGCATGGACTATGAACGTTTGGAAATGAGTTACAATGAGATGTGAATTTAGCTAGGGCCCTAGTAGCTTGGAATTGGAACCTATATTCCAACGGCATGGATTCTCCTTTTATACATAAAGAGGAGCCCACAATGCCAAATCATGCATGCAATAGTGGGACCTACTCTACTGAGTTTGGTGTGCTTAGTCTTGTTGATGTCCCTCTAGGCAAGTCGGCCGGATGTGATTGCTTCATCTACCGGCTGACAAGTGAAGTAGGAGACGAAGAAAGTCTTCTCCCAGCTATCATGGGCCCACAAGACAGCCTCCGGGAAGTGTTGCGGTGTGCCGGAGCGACAAATGACGAGGGCATGCCACGTTACGCCCCCTCTATTCCTTTGGTCGACGTGGGTATGCAAGGGACTTCATGTAGGGTCACGTCTCTCAACGTGTAGGTGAACTGTACAACCAAATTACTCTACCGTACGGTTTAAGAAAAGTTGTTGGTTAATGCTAGTCCTTCAGGCCCATCAACATTCATAAATGGGATGGAGACCTCCGAGCAGAGCATAGCTCAGGGCATAGGGCATGCTCGGGCCTCGGTCTCGGGCCCCAAGACACGTGCGCCTTGATCCTAGGTGGCCACCGGTTCGAGACGACCGTGTGCCCAGGGCACCCAACATATCCATGGTACCCATGACCACTCCCATTGCTGATCGTAGGTTTTCCTATTGGTTTGGACGAGCTTCTCAAAGATGTCAATGACAAAGAAGTTCACAATGGACATAGCTTGGAGAAGATGTCGAAGACTAGGAGTTGCATCTTCAACACCTTGAAGATGTAGATGTTGTAGGTCTCGATTCTCTTCTTGACACCTTAAAAATATAGATATTATACGTCTTTTGAAGATGTAGATTTTGTATGTCTCTTAAAGATTAGATCTTGTACGTCTCTGATCTCTGCTTGTATCGCTTGTGCCCCGATGACCCGGGAGGCATAGGGACCTCGGTTCCTTTCCTCCGACGCACGGGGTCAAACCAGTAAATTGCAAAGAGGAGTCCATTTCATTGTGATTTTGTGTTTTACGTTTTTCGTGGTGCTTATAACTTTTAATAATTTTATATGCATTAGATATACTGTGTTGATGCTAATTTGACTCAAGTTAAAAAAGAACTTATGCGCTGGCATGCTTTCTTTACTTATCTATACAAGAAGAGTGGCACGAAAATAACTTGAAACCTCCCTAGATTCTATCAAAACGGAGGTCATGTTGTCACGCTACAAAGGCAAACCATATGGAACGAAACTCTCTAAAGAGCGACTGTAACCTGAAACCATCATGTTCGTGCGACACCCTGAAATGAGCCAAGCAGGCTGAAGCAGCTAGTGCCAAATCAACCGCGGGCACATGTGCCATTTATTATTGGAATTATTACATATATTAAATTCATGTCCCACATGGATAGGACGTCTGACAGTCGTATTCCATTTAGATTTAACCAACTTGATTAAAATGTACAGTAAGGTTGCAACTAAACCGATGAAATTTCTGTTCTAAAGGGAAGCACGAGGTGCAATAGTAGTAAGTAGGTCCCCCTTCTCCTGTAAACTTAATATCATATTGTAGAGACTTTCTTTTATGGGAGTGAATAGGAGACCCAGGTCGCTGAGCCTTTTGTTGGAGAACTTGTATGGTTTGATCATCGGTCTACTTTTATCTTCAAACCTAGTAATATCAAAACATACAATTAGTACTTGATATTGAAAATAATTTATAGAAACTTTTAACAAAATCCGTGCTAATAACTACTCAGTGACCTATTTCGAAATTTTAAAACTTTTGAAGAAAACAATCAATTCTGATTACTTGGTGGGGATCGGATACTGTGGGAAGAGTTCTCTCAGCAACCGAAGAAGCTCCGACCGGTGAAGCACGGCACCAACACAAAGATAACGTCCATTCGCTTCTGGGCTCTCATACACCAGCGCGTGCGCACGCGCTACATCCCGCACATCAACGTACGCCGCGACAGCGTTCGGGTAATCTTTCTTGGTGCCATTCAGGTAATGGATGAAATGATGGGAGCTCAGGTTTGTGGTTGGTTGCAGCATCTGCCCTGTTGTCACCGGAGGAACCACGACTAGCAGCTGTATCCCTCTCTTTGAGGCTTGCTCTACTGCTGTGATCTCTGCCACCATTTTGCCATAAGAGTACCAGTCCTGTTTTTGACAATTTATGTGAAATTTTGTTATGAGGATAAAGGAGAAATTAATCGGTTCAATTTGGTGGTAACAGCTATTAAAAAAGGTGTACTTATTAATTTGTTTTGAGTTTTGAAGATGTCTTTTTCCACTGACCAGGAAGCATGGAGGAGGGTTTGGCGTATAGCACTGGGTTTTTTTCGAAGATAAGGTATTTATCGCAAAAGCTGCCAAATAAGATTAAGGGGTTCCACAATTGTAAATGAGGTCCATTTCTCTTCACAACTAGTGTAGTAGGACTCAATTGTTTTACTTCTAAAGTACCATAAAAAAATCTTCACATTAGGAAAAAGGAAAAAAAGTTCTATAACATCAAAAATTTCAAATGTTTATTCTTATGCCACCAAAATCAAAACACTCATTTATTAGTATTTCTCAATTTATATGGTGACAGATTTGTTTGAAAAATATGGTCCATCAGCCTGCTAGATCTAATACCAAAGTGCCTCTGTTGGGGTATAAATAAATGGATAATTTGTTGTCTTCCAGAGGTACCAAGATGGCCAAATTTTGTAGCTTAAATTTTGATATCTACTTGTATCTAAATTGTATATAAAGTACTGAAGAATTCACTAGAAAGTGTACCACTTTTCGCTAGCATTTGTGCGTGAATTTGCGGGCAATTCACTCACAAATTAAATGACTGCCGTATGCTGTCATCAGTTAGCCAGTTGATGCAATCAAACTTAATAGCTCCCACAGTTCCCTGTCACGCCAGCACAATCCACCCTGGGCTACTCCTTCCACACCCGTTTCCTTGTACCCTTTCCCTATCGCGGTGCTCAACTCTCGCCTCAGCTTACCCCATAGTCTCATAGCTGGGTGACTTTTCTCCGACACACGTAAAATTATAAAAAATAGATTAATATAATTTTTAAAATAACTTTAATTTTTTAAAAAATTATTGTTTAACCATTTAGGAAATATGCGTGCGAAAAAAAGTGAAGTAGAAGTTGACAACATATAGTTCCGAACACACCCTCAATCCACGCCTTACACGCGCGCTTTCACCATCCCATGCTAGGTGAAAATGACAGTGCTGTCACTCAACAGTTCGGGGATGATTATTTGTTTCTCTGAAAATGCGACATTGACATCGACTCCCAACCTAAACAAGTACAATATTTCCAAGCTTATTAATTTTGATCCAATTAATGCACAACTACAAGACTAATCAGCAGGAATCTGTGTGTGACAGTGCCACCAACTACACGTCTTAAACCCAAGAACTATACGGCCACGATACACACTAACACACTGTCTGTGGCGGATAAAAGGAAAAAGGAAGTCTCAGCAAATCTAAATGTTTGAATGTTTGTTGTGAGAATATATGCTTCCAATAACTAGACCAATAAAAACAATTCTTGGTTGTTTGCGGACAAAACCTAATCTTGAAAACTTTATTCCAGGGCAGGAAACAGATGAAAACAAAATAAGAATGCCCTGGGGAGCTCAACTCCTAAAGCAGGTGACAAATGAAATCTTCAAGTCAAGCTTCGGGTGGATGTCCAAAAAAATAACCCCGGTTATCTTTTTTTCCCAGTTTCTTTCTGCATGTTATGTTTCTATAGTTTGAGTTAGCTGCTCTGAACCTGGGGGTGGTTGGATGGCACAATCTACTCTAGCTGGTTCAAGTAGTTTTAGATTATTGGTTAGGCCCTGCTGGTTGTAAACACTTGGTTTCAACTTGTTGGCTAGGGATGTCAAAATTGTGGGATGGCATCATTCTGAATTTCTGCTAACTGACACAGAGCTTGGGGAAGTTAAACTCTGTAATGCTTCCATTTCTCTACTAAAAATTGGGGAGGTTGTGTCCTCCCTTTCTTAAAGAAAAAGAAAACAATCGGCCGCTCTTGGGGTGGCGTTGAAATCCCAGCTGCAAGCCACAAAGGATGAGCTGCGTACTGAGGAACAATGACGCGGAGGAAGAACGCCATGGACATGGACGAGCCATGCACTGAGAAGGATGCCACATAGGATGAGATGTACCTGAAAAATGGGTGCATTGTGCCCTGTGGAGGATGCTAGCTAGTCGCGTAAGTTTTTTTAAGTGGTACAACACATAAACTTATAAAATGATTACTTTATTCTATGAAATTGTATAGTTTATACAAAACAGGACCAAAATAATTTAACAAGGTTAGGTTTACCAAGTTGATATTGATTGTGATGTTAAGTTCACATGCATAGTGAGTGTATAAAACATGCTATATTTATAACTTATCTCTACTTTATCCTTCATTATTGATATAATGAATTTTATATATTTTGATCATTATTCGGTTTTTATATCTTTTTCTGCAGTTGTTATGCATTATTTCATATTTTTATTGAACATACATATGTTTAAATAGACACCTTCTCAGATATATATTTAACCATCTGACAGGTTCGTACTGTACTGTCGTTCCGCCAATGCAATTTACTTTTTTAACAAAAAAATAATGTGTAATATACTAAGGAGAGCTTAAGCATCAACTATTGATAAAGAAGAAAATGATAAGATGACTAGTGGTGGGAAGGACTCGAACCTAGACCAATGGTTGCTCCTGGTAACTCCCTACCAGCTGAGTATCCACCGTTGATACGTACGTACGTTGAGCCATGGATGAAGATTAACCGGGACATGGATGAGGAGGATGACATCGGAAAAAGAGTGTTCGGGGAAAAAAAGGACTCAATAAGGGAGCTTAATTTCTCGGTGGTATGAAATTGTAACGAAAGAGTTATCAGGTGGAACAAAACTATAACGAAAGAGTTACAACAATTAGTTTTACAATAAACATATGTACGGCGTTTTGCGTTTTCGAAATTTACCCCTTTTTGTTTGCAGAAGTCAAGGTTGCTCCAACAGCTCTCGTCTATGACTCTATCGACGCTTCTATTAGGGTCCATGTGTACAGCACCGTAGGAGGACGTGAAGACCACACGGCGTACGCCCACGTCTGCTGCAGCGTTGATCACATTCTTGGTTCCCTCAACAGCAACAGGTACAAGTTTCTGCATGTGGAAATGTCGATTCTTATTATTAATTACTTGGTTGACTGATTTCAATGCTAACAAAATATGTATATGTAACATTTTAAAACATCTTCAACAGACTCTCCAATAGACTCTCCAAGTTAAAATTTGACTAGTTTGATAAAAAAATATATTTCAACAATCTTGTTACCCGGATATCCAAGCTATCTGGCTGGCCAAATTGGCTCCCTAGATGACCAAACTTGGCCATCTTGACAGATTGGCCAAACCAGGTTGTCAACCATGGCCTCACACCATCAAACTCTCCTCTCTCCGTTTCTTTCTCTGCACCCATCCCAAACCGAGCGCCACCGCTACTGTTGTCATCGAGGTCACCATCGCCATCCGCCACTGCTGCCGAGGTCGTCGTCGTTGTCTGCACTATCGCCAGCCGCGACTACCGTGTCTGCCGCCGTCCAAGCACGCCGCCCGTGCCGATTTACTGCCCCGCTAGAGGCCATCGTGAACCCGGGCAACGGCATGTGCCAGCGGCCACCCTCCCCCACCTCTCGTCGTCTCGTCCTCCTCGTCCGCGCCTCCTACCACCTTCCCCACCTCGCGCTTATCAGGGGACATGGACCTCCTCGACGGGGAGGCGTGGAGGAGGTCGCCGGCGCGAAGGAGCTCACGGCCTCTCAATGGTGATGGACGGCTTGGGGAACAGCAGGTGATGGTGGCGCGGGGAGCAGGACCGACGGATGTGCCTCGAGCAGGCTTCGGCGTCGCTGCTCACGCCCCCTCCCGCACCTGTCGTGCCGCCGCCGGCGCTCTTCCTCCACCCACGGTCCCTCACCCCGGCACCCGCACCTGCCCGTGTTCCCCTCTTCCTAAGCAATAGCGTCGGCCGTTTGGGCCACCCCGGCAGTCCGCGCCACTGGCTATGCCCTCGTCCATCGCCACCATCGTCCTTGTTCATCGTCGCCTTGTCCCGACCGAAGCTAAGGAAGGAGGGAGTGAGTGACGCTAGCACCGCTGTCGTCGGCCTTTGGTGTCTCGCCGGTGAGGTAATGGGGATGTGGAGCGGATGGAAAGAGGGAAGATATGGAGGGGAAAGAGAAAGAAATAAAGAGAGATTGACAACACGGTAAGATTGGAGAGGGTAATTAAGAGGATGTTGGAATAAAAGATAAATTTGACTATTTTTTGCTAGCTGCCCAAATAGACATTTAGAGAGTCAAATTTAGCAAGATGGTTGGAAATGCTCTAACAATATGTATTGTGTGACATATGTATTTATGCAGTTTATACGCATTTAGGAGGTGCAGTCGTCCAAAGGGGAATAGAAAAATAACAACTAGCTTATCTCCAAGCATGTGTTATAAATTAGAAACTAGTAGGTATATATTCCCTCCATCCTAAAAAGAATCCAATTATAGAATTGAATCTGGACCAACACTAATTAATATTTACGATTGGACCTTTTTTTTGAAAGGGGTGTACGTTCTACTCGAATTCTTTATATATTTACCATTCTAGGAAACCAGCATTCATCAAATCTTGAAATTCAACATTTCTAATATATGAAAAATATTAACATATAATATGCGAATGGGTAGCATACTTGTCATGAAAAATGCTTTCATATAGTCATATTTTTAATATTTCATATAATTGAGTAAATATTACTTCATTCATTTTAAAATATATGAATTTTGTGTGTTTTTCCATATATGTAGACATCCCTTCGTCCAGAAATATTTTGGAAAACACATATAAATTCTTATATTTTTAAATGGGGAATACAAGAGATGACGCTGAAAGGAAATTGTACACTCACTGGATCATTGGATACAGGTGAGGCAACATGAAAGACCCCATCACATCCATCAAAAGCTACTCGGAGACTGTTGTAGTCCATGACATTAGCGTAGCACAGAGATAGCCTCTCTGCTGCTCCTTCAAGTGTTTGCAAATGGGGGTACTTCTGAGCAGCTTCACAACAACAAAATGCAAATTATCAGGCATATATAGATGCACAGTAGCAATTAATTAATTAATTAATTGTCAAACCATATATAATCAACTAGCATAACTTGACCATGAGTTTGTTGAAATTAATTAATAGTTGCAAACAATATATATTTAACACATGTTGTACTTAGAGCATAGATGCAAAGAATTAGATGTTTTTGTGAGGATATAGCTAGACAAAATATTGATAACATTGGTAGAGTCTCACAGGGGTCTCTTGCAGTTCCTCTCACAACATAGCCACGGTGAAGGAGCTCCTTCACTACCCAAGAACCAACAAATCCTCCTGCTCCAGTAACACAAACTATTTGGCCAAATCCATCCTTGGCCATCACTTAGGATAACTCAAGAGATCAGCTAGCTAGATAGCTATGGTACTATGAATGCTACTATTGATTTATCTGGTTTGTTGTGAAGCTAATGTGTGTGGCACATGACCCATTTATAGGTTATGTTTGTGAGCAGAGACAGAGAAAACTTTGTACGAAATTAAGAAAAAAAAGGAAATTATCAGAAACAAAAAACTGGGCGTCTCCGTTCTCCAGATGATTTCAGAATTCTTTTTATTCTATTTTTTATGTGCATGTGTTGCTCGTTTCATTAAAATATACTATCAACACTTGATTCCTGGTTTTATGAGACAGTAGCTTGCAACCTAACTACTACTATATAATTTTTTTCCGGATGAGTTATACATAAATGTCAACATATAATGACTTTGAGAGAGACACTGCATGCACCGTATGTATACACATCACACATCTACCTTACCACTTATACGCACCTTCAACCTTACTGCCCAACGATCATCACCTAGAGATGAATTGAAGATATTTATTTCCTATTAATGGAAATGAATCCCAATTCCCTACATCAAAGATGTGATGGTATTTATTATTCTATTTGTAGATATGATTAACATTTTTTCTATCGTGACAACAAGGCATATCGCGCACGTGAGAATTTGAAAAGAACAATATAGACGATAAATTTTATAACATGCGTTTTTTTAAAAGAAAATTCAATCTAAAAGATGTGACTCAACCCAATAATGAATACAATGAATCTTGACAAGCTATCCAGATTCATTTTTACTAGCTCGCGTCACATTTTCACTTAGGTTATGTTATTTTCTAGAACGGAAAAAGAATGATGGTATCATAATGAATTGCTTATAACATGTAAGTTATCCTTCCCCTCCCAAAAAATATTGATTTTAACCTTCTTATACTCGTTCCATAAATTGAGAAATTTTATCATTTAATATCTTTTACCTACACACCCATCATATTTTTTCTTATTAATGAGATCATTTTGGTTTTTTTCCTATTTACTAAAGTTCTCTTAGGATGTGAGTATTACTTTTATTTGAGGACAGAGGGATTTCTGTTTCGGCCTATAGTCTTTAACACAGACGCCATTGTTCTATGATCTTCTGTCCTTTATAGGATTAGCACCAGGATATCCATAATAGTAAAACCGATGTATATTAAGGTGAAATCAAACGGCTCACGCATAGTTGATGATTTGGCTCCGTCACCTAAAGGGTATTTTGAAGAATTAATTATACTGCCTGGGTTATCATTAATTATGCAGAAATTAATACAGGTTTCGGCATCAAGAGGAGAGTTATAAATTTGTAGGTTTCTATAATATATAATATGTAATGTTGTTCGATATACTGAAACATCGCTGCAGTGAAGGATTGGTTACTGATTTATACGGTTACTTTAGATTGTACTAGCAGTCACTGCTGAGAAAATCCATAATTGTTTCGGTTTGTAACCCTTTTATCTCGATTATTAAACCAGGACAACGAAAGCAGGACTAAACATCGATATCTTTGGTCCCGGTTAAAATAACGAGACTAAAGATTCATCTTTAGTCCCGGTTGGTAACACCAACCGGTTTAGTTCTGGTTGGTAACATCAACTGGGACTAAAGATGACGGCGCCACGTGACTGGTTCCGTAATCTTTAGTTTTGGTTGGTGTTACCAATCGGGACTAAAGATTTTTTTCTTTTTTTAAATTTTGCTCCTTACTGCTTGTTAACTATATATATATATCCAATATATATGCATACATATTTTACACACATATATATTTATACATATATATGCAACATTCATATATATATATATATATATTACACACATATAAATGCACTTAATTAAAAAATATATACATGTATTATCAAAATATGTACACATATATTACATTCTTTTATTGTTCTATATCGTAAGTTACAAAAAAATTTCTACGTTATGGATCCAGGGTCTATATTGCTCGAACTAAAGTAGAACTCCCCCGCACGATTAATAACATGCTCGTTGATAAATCCCATCAGTTCTTCTTGAGCAGCCTGTATAAAACTCGCGTGGGGGAGATTGTCCCTTACGTGCATAAGCTGTCATTCGAATAATTATTCGAGAACCGCATATATGCAATAGCTAGTAAGATCGCATTACTGTTTAACATTTCAAAAATCTTTGCATACATAGACTCTAGTTTATCCATTGAGTCAAAGACATGGATCCGCGAGCTCTCAACGTCAATTACAAAAAGAGCCTAGTGGAATCTGCAAATTGCATGAGATGACATATTATATGAAACTGTATGTATGCACGTGACTAAAGATATTGGTATGTAAGACAGTACAAACTCATGCTGTGTTGTATGGCAGTAGTATAAATGTCTTGAAATGCAGCTGCACCAGTATATTGTAGATGTTCTCCTCTGTTTGCATCGGATACTGGTCTACAATCACGGTGTTAATTTTTTGGGGGTCCATGAATTCATATTTGTTACATTCTTGCTTGTTGCAATATTGGATAGCTATTCTACAATGGTTAAAAGAATTTTAGTCGGCTAAATACAAGGAGCTAAAGGAACGAAATAAATATAACTGAATGACACTTACAAAACTTGCGTGGCTATAAGAGAGATGTCGAGGGCATCCAACTAGTATAGGTCGAATATGTCCTCGAAGCGGATGAAGAAGTGGTCACCTCCATCGAAGAAATATTCCATTGAGTATCTTCCCACGACCATCTCTGTACCTTTGCTTGATTTTTACATGTACCACTTATGGAAGCGGTATATCTGTGTAGGTAAATTTTTGACCTGATCGGGCTATACAAGAGGTTTCCCGAGTTTGAACTTGTACTTTAGCTCAGCCTTCCCAATAGGTGCGCGTCCAGATACTTGGTCCATCGTTATTCCCGCAGATTCTATAAATTTTCTTAAGTCAACTCAAACATTTGGTGTTGTGCTGAACTCAAGGGGTTTCTGAGGTTGCGTCCTGAGCTGAGGTACATCTTTGCCCTTTGTTGGTGCCTTCCTAGTAGCCTTCCTGATCGTCCTGTCGTAGTCGTACTGCAGTTGTGGTTGCGGTTTAGGCTATGGCATACATTACATCTTCTTAAAAAAGGTCTTGGTCTCCGGGGCGATTTTAGGAGACTTCTTCTTGAAATGTGCCCTCACATCAGCTTGGACGGCTTCGTGCAACTCCTCGCGAGTCATGTCATACGTTGTTTTCTTTGGGGCTGGTGGGAGCCGGTCAAGTTTTGGCATCTTTCTTCTTGGTCCACTGGTTGACATTGAATGTGTGGCTCGAGCTCTATGCTTAGGAGGCGACGAAGGAGGCGGAGGAGGCTGAGAGGCAGTCTGTTTAGGTGTCGGTGCTCATTGTGGCGACGGAGGAGGCGGAGAAGGCTAGGGAGTGGGAGACGGCCGTTTAGGAGTCGGTGCTCGTGGAGGCGACACAGGAGGCGGAGGAGGCGACGGAGGCGGAGGAGATGGTCCCTGTGGCGACGACGGAGGAACGAAAGGCGTCGCTTCTCGCCGGGGAAATACGATGAAGGGTTGCTCCATAGAATTATCCCATGGGCTATTTCTCCTAGCGTCGTCTCCCCGTCTCCTCCGGGGATATCCAGCTCGAGATCTTCATAGCCGCATTCCACCTGTTCAATTTTGACTTTCGAGTACCCAGGTGGAACGGGCCTACAGTGGTAGGTCTCATCTCGATCTACTGGTATCGCCATGCCCGACGCCACCAGTTCGAGAAGATAGCTTATCTTGATTAGTAATCAATCTTGATTGTCAAGTTCTTAAAGGGAATATATGACATACCTTGATTGACAGGTTCTTCAGTGAAATGTGCAGCTCGCACGGTGTCCGCTGCGTGATCTCATCAACAGGGCATGGCAAAGAATTTGAAGCTTATGGTTCATCTTCATTTCCTATTGAAGCGCAGCTGCTGTGCTGCTGTTGTAGTTGCGCTGCTGTTGCTGGATCGGGCTGTTGGCTAACAAAGTGGCACCGCTCCTCAACCAACTTTTTGGTCACCTTTTGCGTCACTATCTGATCGATCTGCGAGAGTTTCATCTTCATATCTGCGAACCTCGCATCCGTATCTTGCTTCGTCCTCATGTGGCTCCTATAGGTGTCGATGTCGGCTTGAAACCCGTATTTCCAGGGGAGACGCCTTTTCCACGCGTTTGTTTCGGATGCTCAGGGTTTTGGAGTGCGAGCGTTAGCTCGTCCTTCTCTCTATCGGGCTTGAACGAGCCCGAGGCATAGGCCTCCAGTGTGTCTTCCAATATCTTGGCCTCTTCTTGGATTTCAGCATCGAATATTACTGATCCATCGGTAGGATTCAGTGATCTGTCGTGAGCATAGAACCAGTGTTTTGATCATTCCAACCAGTTGGATGTGCCCGGAACGATATCTCGTGCTTACAGGTCGGCTTCCATCTTCTTTCATTTTTGCACTTTCTTTTGATAGCTGCCCGACCCTAGCTTGTGATGGTATTGCTTCTTGGATGCGTTGGCCTTGTTCTTTTTAATGAGGGCTTGCGCTTGCTCCCCTGTCTTGTATTGCACAAAGGCCTCCCAGTTATTTCTGAGCTTTGGGAACATATCAAATTATGGGTTCTAGCTCTTCATGATGTATTTCTTGTGTAACTCCTTATATTTTCTGAAGAGCTCAGTCGTCTTCTTTAACGTCCATTCCTTGATCCTTGCCTATTCTGACTCTGGGATGGTGAACGTCTGCAGCATTGTCATTCACATCATCTCTTTTTTTATGTCCGAGAGATAATTCTACTCATCTCCTCATGTCCTTGATCGCCTCTAGTTCACAACGCTGATGGGCACGTGATCCCTCACCACCCATCCGTTGTGTGCCACAAACTTTCTTGTGGCGTCGGCTGGGGCACTTGGCCGACTGTCCAGTGCCACTTCAGTTATGACATGGCGACCCTCAATTCGCTTATTGACACCGCGTTGCCCGCGTGCCCTCTTCTCTCTTACGGCTGGAGTGGCCTCATTATCCTCCTTGTTCCCTTCCTAGTTGAGGTATTGATTAAGATCCTCATTCCCCTCCTCAATGAAATGTTGGTTGCTATCCTGTGCGATCTCGTCAAGGAGAAATTGTTCGTCCTCATGATCAGCCATTTGATTGTTGTGAGTTCGAGGACTTGATCAAGGAATTTTGAAAAGGAAAAAAATTATCCAGTTAATACATGTATGATTCCCAATGCATAGATTTGTGAACTAGTTACACTAAATATATAACCGAGGAAAATATAGGAGAAATATTGTTGAGCTACTCGTTAACTCGCTTAATGTCATTGTACTATATATTGATATATATATATATAATCAAATTATAGATTTGTATTGCATTATGTTTTTTTAATTTTAACTTGTATTTATAAGAAAAAGATCGAGTTTCGTGAGGAGAGGAGAGGAGAGGATGACGTGAGGAAGATAAGGTGGAGAGAAGAGGATGACGTGAGGAAGATAAAGTGGAGAGGAGAGCAAGTGGAGAGGAGAGGAGAGAAAGACACGAGGATGACATGATATGGTCGAGAGGAGAGGAAGTGGAGAGGAGTTGAGAGAAAGAGAGGAGGATGGCGAGGTTGATTTTATTTTTTTTCTGTACAAACTATAAACTACAACGTTTTCACGAGAGGGATGGTCGATCGGCCAAAACACGCATGAGACCCACGTTATCATGGGACTAAAGGTCGGTTGGCCGAAACACGCATGAATAAAAGAACGACCGACCGACCGAACGAACGAACGAATGAACGACTGACCGAATGACCGAACAAATAAATTCATTCGGTTGTGAAAATCGTTGCATCGTTCTATCATTTTTTCACGTCCATTCAAATATAAACACAAAAAACATCGTAGCACTATATACTGTGAAACAAATTCATATTCACATTCCAAATTAATTAAAATTCAAAATTAAATAAATTCGCATTCCAAATTATAACAGGAATTCAAATTCACAGTCCATATATATACATATACACATAAACAATCAAAATTCACATTCATATATACAAAATCAAAATTCACACATCCATATACACATAAACAATCAAAATTCACATATGGCTATATATACATAATGTCCATTCACATTCAAATTTAAATAAAAAGTCTACATATACATTCAAATTCATATATACGAAAATTCCATTCACATTCAAAATTCACACATCCAAAATTCCATTCACATTCAAAAATTCCATTCACATTCATATATAGCAGAGGACAGCGGCCGCGGCGGGTGCTGGTGGCGACAAGAGGCCGGCAGCGGCAAAATGCGCTGAAGGCAAGAGGGCGCGCGCGCGGCGACGACAAAGAGAGCAACAGCGGCGGTGGCAGGGGCGGCGGCGACGGCGGCGACGGCGACGATGGCGATGACGATGGCGATGGCGCGGGGGGTTAGCTAGGGTTTTGCGCACGACATCAGAGGAAAAAGATTTCGGCGCTTTTGGAACTAACTTGGAATGTGGCGATGATGAACGTGGTGGTGACAGCGGCTCCACGGCGACGACGACCGTGGCGGCGCGTGAAGAAGACGGCGACGCAATGACGGTCTAGGGTTCTCGACGACGAAGACGACGATGGATGCGAAAAAAGGCTAAGTGTTTGGATCCATCAAGCGCTCTGCTATATATAGATAATGGGCTTTTTAGTCCCGACTGAAGCCACCAGCCGGGACTAAAGATATCTTTATCTTTAGTCCCGGTTGGAGCCACCAACAGGGACTAAAGATATCCTCGTCCCGGTTGGTGGCTTCAACCGGGACTAAAGATCCTATCTTTAGTCTAGATTAGTGGCTTTAACCGGGACCAAAGATGCCCGTACCCTTGGTAGGTGAGAATCTTTAGTCTTGGTTGGAGCCACAAACCGGGACTAAAGATGTTTTTTCGCTATTTTCAAATGTTTTTTATCCCGGTTGGTGTTAAAAACTGAGATTAAATATTAAAACAAGGCCTGTTAAGAAGTATTTTAAATTCATATATAATTTATATATTGCCTATTGAAAATATTTTAAATTCTTATAATAATATATAATTTACATATGGCCTATTTAAAAATATTTTAAATTCGAATAATAATATATAGTTAACAAATGCCCTATTGAAAAAATATTTTAAATTCTAATAATAATGTATAGTTAACAAATGCCCTATTGAAAAATATTTTGCGTTGTAATAATAATATATAATTAAGATATGGTCTAATTGAAAAATATTTAAAATTGTAATAATAATATATATTTAAGATATGACCTATTTGAAAAATATTTTAAATTCTAATAATAATATGTAATTAACATATGTTCTATTGAAAAATATTTTAAATTCTAATAATAATATATAATCCTCCACTAGTTGCAAGGCTACATTTCAAACTTAGATTATCCATGGTATTATGTAAAAGGTCGATGCAAAGGTGAAGATAGTGCCATAGTTCACACTTCACAGATGGGTTATGCAAAGTTGCAGACCATGTTCATTTGACATCACACACTCCATCTTGCAGAGGGAAAGCAAAAGTAGCCATGGAGCAGGATACCATGCAATACATACTATAAGTACACCATAACTACTACTAGTACTATCCCTGAAATTTAACACTGAGATAGGCTTACAATAATTTACAATAAATTCAATAAATCCAAATATTTATAATAAATTCAATAAATTCAAAAATTTATCTAAGTAATGGTTGTCCTCACGTACTTTCTCCGCACAATTGTTCCTTCATTATGATCGTTGCGTGAGTAAGGGGTGTCCTCATTTGATAGGAGGATGCTCGGGTCAATCGGCACCGCGAACGAAGGTTGCCCATCAAAGTGATCGTAATCTTCGTCTATTCTATCCTTGACTCCCACGATTTTCCTTTTGCCTGAGAGAACCACGTGGCGCTTTGGCTTGTCAGACCCTTTCCCCTTCTTTGCTTCGCTAGCCATGCCCTTGACATAGAAAACTTGCCGTACATCATTGACAAAGACGAAGGGTTCGTCTGAGTATCTAACCTTACTCAGGTCGACCGTTGTCATCCCACTTGCATCAATGGTTACGTCTCCACCACTGATCCTAACCCACTGGCACCAAAACAGAGGGACCTTCAGAGATCCATAGTCCAGCTCCCATATGTCATCGATGCTGCCATAATATGTGCTAGCCTTACCATCATATCCCACAGCATCAATGCAGACTGCGCTATTCTGATTCATGCTCTTTAAGTCTTGGACCTGTGTGTAAAATGTGTACCCATTGATTTCATATGTCTGGAATATGGTGATCGAGCAAGATGACCCCCTCACCAAGAAGGCTAGTTGTTGGTCAATGTTCGCGTTGCCCATGAGACGTTGTCACAGCCAACCAGAAAATGCATCAACGTGATGGCGTGTAATCCAAACATCAGTTTTACCGATGTTTTTCGAGCGAACAATCGCAAAGTGCTCCTCAATGTAAGGAGCCACCAAGGAAGATTATTGCAACATAGTCCAATGTGCTCCAGTAGACACAAACCTCCTTCGACAACCCCTTCTTCTCTGCTTCAGAAACGAATTTCTTGATCCAAACAGCCTCCTTTGCAGCTTCCGAAGCAGCAATATACTCGGCCTCTGTTGTAGAATTAGCAACAGTATCCTGCTTGGAACTCTTCCAGCTGACTGCGCCTCCGTTTAGGCAGAATACGAACCCAGATTGCGATCTATAATCATCCTTGTCTGTTTGGAAGCTAGCATCGGTGTAACCACTTACAACGAGCTCTTCTTCACCTCCATAGACTAGCAACATATCCTTAGTTCTTCTCAAGTACTTAAGGATATTTTTTTCGACAGTCCAGTGACCTTCACCTGGATCTGACTGGTATCTGCTCGTAGCACTCAAAGCGTACGAGACATTTGGACGTGTACAAAGCATGGCATACATGATGGATCCAATTGCCGAAGCATATGGAACCATACCCATCTTATTCCGCTCATCATGTGTCTGAGGACACTGATTCTTGCTAAGACTAATGCCATGTGACATGGGCAAGAAACCTTTCTTGGAATCATGCATGTTGAACCTTTTCAACACCTTGTCAATGTATGTACTTTGGCTTAATCCAATTAGCCTCTTGGATCTATCTCTATAGATTCGAATGCCCAATATATATGCTGCCTCCCCTAAGTCTTTCATGGAAAAACTATTTTTCAATGAAGACTTGACGGATTCTAGCATAGGGATATCATTTCCAATTAGTAATATGTCATCCACATATAAGATTAGAAATACAATTGCCCTCCCACTGACCTTTTTGTAAACACAGGCCTCTTCTTCGTTTTTGATGAAACCAAACCCTTTGATTACTTCATCAAAACGAATATTCCAACTCCGAGATGCTTGCTTCAATCCATAAATGGATTTCTGTAGCTTGCATATCTTTCCAGGCGATTGTGGATTGACAAAACCTTGAGGTTGTATCATGTATACATCCTCGCTTAGATTTCCATTTAGAAAAGCCGTTTTGACATCCATCTGCCATATCTCATAATTGAAATATGCAACAATCGCAAGGATAATCCGAATAGATTTAAGCATTGCGACAGGTGAGAAGGTTTCATCATAATCAACTCCTTGAATCTGTTTAAAACCTTTCGCCACTAATCGCGTCTTATAGATGTGAACATTTCCATCCATGTCGGCCTTTTTCTTAAAAACCCATTTACACTCAATGGTTTTGACACCATCAGGTGGATCAACCAAGTTCCAAACTTGATTATCATACATGGATTCTATTTCGGATTTCATGGCTCCAAGCCACTTGTTGGAATCGGGTCCCACCATCGCTTCCTCATAGGTCTTAGGCTCATCGTTGTCCAACAACAATATATCACGTTGTTCCGCACTGTGTACTCGGTGCACGATGTGATCTTTCGGACCTCCGTGGGGTGTATCTACAACCGGTGGCACAACACTTTGCTCTTCCCGTTGTGGTTCCGTGGTCGCGAAACATTTTCGGTGTTTCTTGAACTTCTTCAAGATGCACCCTGCTCCCACTAACCCTTCTTGAAAGAAACTCTTTCTCCAAGAAGACACCGTGTCGGGCGACAAACACTTTGCCTTGTTCCCGATTATAAAAGTAATATCTCTTGGTTTCCTTAGGATATCCCACAAAGAAGCACTTGTCAGATTTGGGTGTGAGCTTGTCAGACTGTAAACATTTTACATAAGCTTCGCATCCCCAAATTTTGAGAAAAGACAAACTAGGGGTTTGCCCTGTCCATATCTCATATGGTGTCTTTTCAACTGACTTAGATGGAACTCTATTTAGTCTGAGCGCAGCTGTTTCAGGAGCATATCCCCAAAAGGATAACGAAAGATCACTTTGGCTCATCATCGACCGCACCATGTCCAACAAGGTGCGGTTTCTCCGTTCGGACACTCCGTTCCATTGTGGAGTTCCTAGTGGATTCAACTGAGGAACAATTCCACAATCTTTCAGGTGATTACCAAACTTTTGGCTCAAGTATTCCCCACCACGATCTGATCGTAGAAACTTGATTGTTTTCCCTAAATGATTCTGTACTTCATTCTGGAATTCTTTGAACTTTTCAAAGGATTCGTACTTGTGCCTCATTAAGTAGATATAACCATATCTACTAAAGTCATCGGTAAAGGTAATGAAGTACTGATAACCACCTCTGGCCGTTGAGCTCATTGGTCCACATACATCAGTATGTACGAGTGCCAACAAGTCACTTGCTCCTTCACTGTGTCCCGTGAAAGATGCCTTTGTCATCTTACCAAGTAAACAAGACTCACATGTCTCAAATGATTCAAAATCAAAAGAGTGAAGCAATCCATCCTTATGGAGCTTCTCCATGCGTTTCTTATTTATATGGCCTAAGCGACAATGCCAGATAAACGTGGGGTTTGTATCATTATAGAGTTAACTTGCCCCCTTCTTGCCCTTCTTTGCATTAGAGGCACTCGCGATCTCATCGGGAGTTAACTTCCTCTTGGTGCAAAGTTTCTTGACAGGTGGTTTGCGCTTAGCCTTCTGCATCATCATCACATGATGACCATTTTTCTGGATACTCTCGTCAGCTGTCTTTAGCATCCCATGCAATTCAGCCAAGGTCTTATCCATACTGTTCATGTGATAATTCAATATGAATGGCTCGAAGCTCGGAGGGAGCGACTGGAGAATCACATCAGTAGCCAACTCTTGGCTAAGGGGAAAACCTAGTTTTCCAGACTCTCAATGTAGCCAATCGTTTTTATCACATGCGGACTGACGGGATTCCCCTCAACAGGCCTGCACGCAAACAAGGACTTCGAGGTATTGAACCTCTCTGCCCGAGCTTGGTTCTCAAACATGCCACGAAGTCCCTGAATAATAGTGTGAGCATCGCTGCTCTCATATTGCTTCTGAAGCTCAGGGGACATTGTAGCAAGCATGAGACAACTTATGTCTAGGGCATCATTAGTGTGCTTCTCGTAAGCTCTCCGTGCAGTTGCAGTGGCATTATTAGGCAAATCCTCAGGATAGGGTACTTCAAGAACGTACTCCTTACGCTCTTGCTTGAGAACAATTCTCAAGTTGCGATACCAATCCATAAAGTTTGTCTCATTTAATTTTTCCTTTTCGAGAATAGATCGCAAATTAAAAGTACTAGGTGTAGTATTAGCCGTCATTTATTCTACAACATAAAAAGCAAAGTTTAGCACAATGTTTATGCTATGTCTATTGTTAAACAATTTAACATTAGACTCCCATTACATATTTTACACCTTCCCTCTAGGTTACGTATTGGGTCAAGATCCACATGTTAGTTAATTTCTAGTGAGCTTTGGCATCACTGCTAGAAGATTAATAACATCGGTAAGCAACTTCTTGCTATCACATCTCTATGTGACTCTTGTTGTTGGTGTGGCATCTCTATGCCCCGGCCCCAACCTATGCCCCAAGGCCCAAAACTGTTTTGATAGCCTTGTTAAGTAAACCAAATGCTCCTGCATGTATATGTCGGACATATACCCCCTCGTGTTCTGATAGAGAATGGCACTCTGCTTTGGCAGACCCACCATTGACGAGCATAATGGTGACGGGTGCAACATTTGGAAGGGCATCATTACTACTTAATATTATGAGCGATGCTATCCTATCAAAAAAACATATCACATATATGAAAGCAGGTAGAATAGCATGAAATAGTATGGCCCCCTTCACATGGTGATCTCAATCTCCATGCCGGTGTAGAGGATCTCCATCTTCATCACCGTTCATCCGAGTGCCGAATGCTTGATTTCTTCAAACTAAGCAACTACTATAGAAGCTCTAATTGAAGATTACATCGACTTGTAGGTCGTGAAAGAATATTACAAGCATTGCACGTATGAAAGAATATTACAGGGATTGCACATATGAAAGAATATTACATGTATCACATGCATCTCATACATACAATAGGGCCATACCATCTGAAAGCATTCTCTGCAAAAACAAGTTAGGCGTAGAAAACGTTTTCTACCTATCGCAGAGAAACGACATCGAGACGACCAATAAGGGGGGCGCACACGGCGGTCCAATCTATGAATTCGCTTACGGAAACCATGTCGGCATAATCATATTATGACGTCCCGATACACTATCAAGGGAGATGGTTTGCGTAGGTGCGAGGCAGCTAACAAGATCGGACTACGAGATAGCTTCGGCATAATCACATTATACCGTTCCAATACACTATCAAGGAACGCTATCTCGAACCCAACTCAAACTGAGTTCTATGGATATTGCTTCGACGTAATCGCATTACGCCGTTCCGATACACTATCAAGGAACGCAATTACCATCTACTCTCCTTAACAAATCCCGTAAAACCGATTGATCTAATCAACCCATGCGCAAAACTTGTTCCAGATCCAATCTAAAACCCGAACTAAGCAAGATTAGCTCTGATACCACTGAATGGTTACGCGGAGGCTACGCTAGCCGAAAACAAAAACTTTTTACCGCGCAAACCAGGAACACTGGCAAGTAAGGGCCGATAGATTGTTACCGATTGGAGTATGCAGCGGAAGTAGCCAATCAGGGCTATCCGATCTGAAACTGTGCTGGCCGATGACAGCCGATTCCCGCAAGCCGACAGCCCATTCCTGGGGACAGCCGATTTTCACCAATCAGCCGATTCACCGATGTAGCCGATTCGCTGAGTCGTCTGACCGCGTTCTCGCGCCTCGCTCCGATGCGCTCGACCGCAGCCGATTCCACCACAGCCGATCCGTAGCTGATCAACAGTGCGCAACGTAGCAGCGCCTCTACCGGTATCCACACGTCCGGGAACAGAACGCGGAACACCCATGTGCTAGCACGCGATGCAAGGCTAGGGTTTGGCTCGAAAGTGGGAAGGGTTTCCGTGGAGATTGATCTCAGCAACTTCTATTGCGGATTCGGTTCAATGCGATGATCAACTCTCCACCCCTCGCCCCTTTATATAGAGTTGGCCGACTGGGACCAGTGGCCGATCAGGACTCTCTTTGAATCGGATCCTATCCGAATCTCATAGAGTTGGTCGCTCATACGTCGTAAGACCATAGGACTCTATCCGATCGGATCCCTATCCGATCGAGCCGTATCCGAGTCCAACTCGAATATCTATTCTATCCCCTTAAGCGTGCGACCCTGTAGGTTCAGGTATACTCGGTTTCGGCTATACTCTAACTTAGCCGATCGTCAGCTCGAGTCTAACTGAGTCGACCTGTCAACAGCGGCGCCTAGCAGCACATATTAACACCATAGTATACAAGAATATAATATCGGCTCTGAACCTGTAATGTGTACACAAATCCCTTTGCCTCATGATACCAATTAAGCTATAGGCAAGATGTGTGCCATCCCTTCAATAGCTTAACCATTCACTCGAACCGTATTGGATTATCTGTCTGTTGATTGACTCCTCAATCAACTTAGCATGGCCATGCATTTTCATAATCCATTACCTCGAGGGGCCCAGAGATATCTCTCCAAAGGAGGGACAAATTCCATCTTGATCACTCACATCCCACTCCATGTTTCATAGCAAACCCAAAAACTATCTTTATAACTACCCAATTACGGAATAACGTTTGGTAGTCCCAAAGTAAGCTACTACACATGTTGGAATCCATGGTGATCTCAGGTCTAAGGACTTTGTACCAACACTACTTGAGACCAACTAATGGCACATTAATTCCTGTAGTGTCTCATGGTGGGTCTATCCAACATTGTGTTCTCTAACACATATGTCCATGTTTATTGATTTGGTATCTCCATACCCATGATCTATGAGACATGATCATCAATCAATAAACATGCCGATCTTAGAATCATATTAGTTCCAATAATATGATATATGATCCGGGATCATTTAGAAATAGATTCATACATATCGAGTCTCATAAATAAGTCACGTACTTATTGATTAATACAAGATGTCTATTTCATGGAACTGAATAACACTTTATTCATAAATGCATAAACATTGACGTGATATCCAACATCTCCATGTTGCCTCTAGGGCATATCACTAACACCTTGATGCTCTCCAAGCATTCAAACATGAATTCCTTCTCTGTCTTGCTTAGAGTGTAGCTGGCTAGACTTAGGTAATGAGCTCCTTTCTCCTTTGGTTGCGGGTGAAGGCCATCGCGTTGTGCCATGTGCTTCAGATCATTACGTGCCTCAAGTGTATCTTTTGATTTTCCATATACACTTAGGAAGCCCAACAGGTTTACACAAAGGTTCTTAGTGATGTGCATGACGTCGATTATGTGGCTGACGTCCAAGACTTCCCAATAGGGTAACTCCCAAAAAATTGACTTCTTCTTTCACATCGCCGCATGACCACCTTCACTTGCTATAGTTTGGCTGTCAGGTCCCTTTCCAAATAATACTTTTAGGTCTTTCACCATGACAAACACGACCTTTTCGTTGCGATGTTTTGGCTTAGTATGATGGTTTGCCTTTTGATCAAAATGTTTGCCTCTTCTCCCGACAGGGTGGCTTGCAACAAGAAAGCGACGATGGCCAATGTACACTACCTTCTTACAATGTTTCAGGTACGTACATTCAGTCTCATCCATACAGTGGGTGTAAGCATTGTACTCCTTGTTTGACTGTCCGGATAGGTGGCCAAGTGCAGGGCAATCGTTGATGGTAACAAACAGCAACCCTTGTAGGTTAAACAGCTCCTATTTATCCTCATCCCACACGGGGTTACCTTGTTTCTTCCACAACAGTTTTAGATCTTCGATCAGTGGTCTTAGGTACACATCGATGTCGTTACCATGTTGCTTTGGGCCTTGAATAATAATCGGCATCTGAATGTAATTCCGCTTCATGCATAGCCAAGGCAGGAGGTTGTAGATACACATCGTTACAGGCCAAGTGCTATGACCACTGCTCATCTCTCCAAAAGGATTCATGCCATCCGTGCTTAAGCCGAACCTTAGGTTTCTTGCATCCTCTCTGAAGTCTTTAAATGTCCTATCGATGTTTTGCCGCTATGACCCATTGGCGAGATGTCTCAACATGTCGTCTTGTTGGCATTCTTCCACGTGCCAACGCATCATCCTTACATGCTCTTTGTTCCTGAACAGACGCTTAAGCCATGGTATTATAGGAAAATATCACATCACCTTAGCAGGAACTTTTTTCTTCGAAGGCCGTCCGTCAACTTTGTCTGAATCATCTCGTCTGATCTTGTATCGAAGTGCTTTACAAACCGGACATGCTTCTAGGTTCTTGTATTTCTCATTGCTTCTAGGTTCTGTACCTCCAGTCCTAGAGGGCAGACTAACTTCTTAGCCTCGTACATTAATTTCGGTAATTCGTTCCCTCTAGAAGAATGTTCTTCACGAGTTTTAGTAACTCGCTAAATGCCTTGTCACTGACACCATTTTTGGCCTTCCATTGCAAGAATTCCAGAGTGGTACCCAACTTTGTGTGTCCCTATTCACAGTCTGAATAAAAGGACGTTTTGTGGTCCGCTAACATACGCTCCAATTTCTGCACCTTCTTTTCACCTTCGCAATCCCCTGTACGTTGCGCAACATCTAACCAAGGTCATCGGCACCGTCGTTTTCTTCAGCATCCCTGACCGCCTTGCCTGTTGTATTCTCTTCAAACCCACCGTATTGACCACAGTACGAAATGTTGTCATCGTCTTCTTCATCTTCTTCCATTGCAACCCTCATCTCTCCATGCGATATCCAGCAATTGTAGTGAGACATAAATCCCAACTAAAACAAGTGGGCATGAATTATTCTTGATGAAGAATACTCTTTCTCGTTTTTGCACTTTTTGCATGGACAACGTATAAAGCCCTTCTCCTTGTTGGCATCGGCCATACTAAAAAAATAATGCACGCCTTGAATAAACTCTGTCGACCATCGGTCCGCGTTGTATATCCATTGCCGATCCATCTATATGAAATACACAAAAATCGTAAGAAAAATCCAAGAAAGTCAAACCATTTATATAATATTACAATAATTATGTATATGTAATCGACAATAATTATATAATAATCCAACATACGTAATGTATACGTAATGTGTTGTACTTAAAAAATAGAATTATTTTTGAAAGTTTTTAAAGTTGTAAACATAAAATTAATTAATATATGTATTGTATATATTTCTAACTATTTTAACGATGTTTAAATTACCTTATTTTCTAAGCTACTATCAAATTTTCTATATTTTTTCTTTGTCATTTATTTTATAACATTTTTTGTTCAAAGGTTTCTCTCTCATCATTTTTCATAAATATTTTTTGAGATAAAATTATACATAAAATATACTTACAAATGTAATGTGCTAAGTATATTTTTCTCCCTCTTTCTTTTTCCAAACAATTTTCTCAACAAAATGTAATGTGCTTAGTAAAATAATTTTTCCAAAAAAATTTCTCTCTTTATTTTTCCATAACCTATCTGAAGATAAATATATATAGAAATCAACAAGTACAAAGCCAACTGCTAAGCGTAAATCATACGAGGATGAAGATAGCAAAGGTATGTGTGTTATCGCTAAAAGAAATTTACAAAAAAATTTGGCAGCAGGCTTGTAGCTGGTCCCTATATCCAGAGAAGTTTGAAGACATTGTAGCTGGCTTGTGGTGGAGGAGGAAGAAGAAGTATAAAAAACAATTTCATCTTTAGTCCCGGTTGATGTTAGCAGCCGACACTAAAGATCAAAATTATCTTTTGTGCCGGTTGGTGTTACCAACCGGGTCTAAAGATATGATCTTTAGTGATGCCTTGACAGGTTCTGATAGGAATTTAACCGGGACTAAACATTTTTAGTCTCGGTTGATAACACCAACCGGGACTAAAGATGCTAGAGAGCAGTTGTCTTTTTTAATCAGGACTAAAAATATTTTCTAGTCTCGGTTCCTTTTGTAATCGGGACTATTTGACAAGTGAACCAAAGATTGTTTATTCAGTAATGAGTCTGAGCATTCCTAGATCTAGCTATTGTTGAGAAGCCAAATTTGATTGTTTATTTTTGCTCCGTAATGCATGGACCAATATTTCCTAGGGAGCAACTTTATTTTGTGATCACAAAATCCTGTTATGTCTGCATTTCAGATTTGAACCAAAAACTTGTCTTAGAGGTGTACACGTCATTATGTATATTCCCACAATAATTGCTTATTACATGATCATTTTTGTAAGCTGAATTACGTACCTAGTACACCTAAAGTCAATCAAAGACTCCACTTGCTAGTTATAATTAATTAAGTGCAACATGGCACAGTCTTATTCAGATCATGGATACGTAAGATAAAAAAAAGATAAGTGATACGTAACGTGTCTTCAATTTCATTGTTAGGGAATCCTTCTTTAATCCCGGTTTTCTATTTAGTATTGGTTTGTAATTCTCTTTAGTCTCGAGTTTCAACTCGGGACAGTAAAAACAAGACTAAAGATGTTTATCTTTAGTTCCGGTTAAAATAATCAGTACTAAAGATACATCTTTCGTTCGGTTGATAACATCAACTGAGACTAAAGATGACGACGCCACGTGGCTGGCTCTACCATCTTTAGTCCTGGTTAGTGTTACCAACCGGGACTAAATTTTTTTAATTTTACTGCTGCTAGCTTACTGCTTGTTTATATATAACGTATACATAATTTACACATATATGTAATATGCATATATTTAAATATATATTTTACATATATATATATATGTAATATACATATATATATATATATGTATAAATATATATTTTACACACATATAAATACTGTGGAGGATGTCACCTCGGGGTAGTTTCTAGAGCGGAGTTAAAATCAGCTGAAGTCGGACCCGGGGTCCTCGGGATGGGGTCGGAAGCTCGACCTCCTCTTGGGGTCGACCGCCTCGACCTTCCCCCAGGTCCGACCTTGGTGTTCCTTCTCGACCGCAACTTAGTGGCCCGACCTAAGATCTCCTCGGGAAGGAAGGCTTGCCTTGGAAGGGTCGCAGGGGAGGCAAGGAGGAAACAACCTGGCAGAAGATGACGTCATCCAATAACACTACGCAGATAGTACCTGTGGAGAACGGATCCCAAGCTAGGATAGAGCAAGAGATGCTCACGATGCGTAGGACCCGGGAGGATCTCTTTGTACTTTTTAGATATTATTTCTTCTTGCTTTTTAGTCTTTAGTTATAGCCTTCTTTGGTCCCCAAGTCCTCTTGTAACTGCTCCCCTTGAGCTATAAAAGGGAGGGCAGGGTGAACGGGCAGGGTAATCGTTTTCTAAGAACTCTTCTCCTAACTCTAGTCTTTGGGAGCTAGATCCAATCGCTAGAGCACCCAAGAACTCTCTTCGTTGTAATCCTTGTTCATACACCACCCCAACAAAGAACACTGGACGTAGGCTTATTATCCTCCAGGAGGGCTGAACTAGTATAAACTCTCTTGTCTCTTGGCTCGCTTGATCCCTGAGTCGACCATCGGATCCGTCGATGAGACACTCTGACCACTCTCTTTCACCTCCTTGGGTAGCCCCTCGGAGGACTGCCGACCATCCCATCGACAAATAAACTTAATTAAGTAAATATATACATATATTACTAAAATATGTACACACATATAAATATACACATATATTACATTTGTAATTAATTTTTACTGTTCTATATTATATAATACAAAAATTTCTCTACGATGTGGATCCATGATCACTCCAATCCCAGTAAATGAAGGGTTACGCGGAAGCTACGCTAGTCGAAAACAAAAACTTTTCTACCGCGCAAACCAGGAACACTTACAAGTAAGGGCCGATAGATCGTTACCGATTGGAGTATGCAGCGGAAATAGCCAATCAGGGCTATCCGATCTGGAACTGTGCTGGCCGATGACAGCCGATTCCCCAAAGCCGACAGCCGATTCCTAGGGACAGCCGATTCACCAATCAGCCGATTCACCGTTGTAGTTGATTCGCCGTCTGATCGCATTCTCGCGCCTCGCTCCAATGCGCTCGACCGCAGCCGATTCCACCACAGCCGATTCGTAGTCGATCAATAGCATGCAACGCAGCAGCGCCTCTACCGGTATCCACACGTCCGGGAACAGAACGCCGAACACCCGTGTGCTAGCACGCGATGCAAGGCTTGGGTTTTGGCTCGAAGGTGGGAGGTTTCCGTGGAGATTGATCTCGTCGACTTCTAAAGCCGCGTGTGATCAGATTGATTTTGGCGCAATTGACTTCAATTGATCGATTAGCATCTCTCCACCCCCTCACCCCTTTATATAGAGATGGCCGACTGGGACTAGTGGCCGATCAGGACTCTATTTTGAATCAGATCTCATCCGAATCTCATAGAGTTGGCCGCCCATACGTCGTAAGACCATAGGACTCCATCCGATCGGATCCCTATCCGATCGAGCCATATCCGAGTCCAACTTGTATGCCTGTTCTTATCCCCTTAAGCGTGCGACCCTGTAGGTTCAGGTATACTTGGTTTCGGCTATAGTCTAACTTAGCCTATCGTCGGCTCGAGTCTAACTCAGCCGACCTGTGAATAGCGGCGCCTAGCAGCACATATAGACACTATAGTATACAAGAAAATAATATCGGCTCTGAACCTATAATGTGTACACAAATCCCTTTGCCTCACGATACCAATTAAGCTATAGACAAGATGTGTGCCATCCCTTCAATAGCTTAACCATTCACTCGGACCGTATTGGATTATCTGTCTGTTGATTGACTCCTCAATGAACTTAGCATGGCCATGCATTTCCATAATCCATTACCTCGAGTGTCCCAGAGATATCTCTCCAAAGGAGGGGCAAATTTCATCTTGATCACTCACATCCCACTCCATGTTTCATAGCAAACCCGAAAACTACCTTTATAACTACCCAGTTACGGAATAGCGTTTGGTAGTCCCAAAGTAGGCTACTACACATGTTTGAATCCATGGTGATCTCAGGTCTAAGGACTTTGTACCAACACTACCTGAGACCAACTAATGGCACATTAATTCCTGTAGTGTCTCATGGTGGGTCTATCCAACAATGTGTTCTCCAACACATATGTCCATGTTTATTGATTTGGTATCTCCATACCCATGATCTATGAGACATGATCATCAATCAATAAACATGCCGATCTCAGAATCAAATTAGTTCCAATAATATGATATATGATCGGGGATCATTTAGAAATAGATTCATACATATAGAGTCTCATAAATAAGTCACGTACTTATTGATCAATACAAGGTCTATTTCATGGAACTGAATAACACTTTATTCATAAATACATAAACATTGACCATGATATCCAACATCTCCATGTTGCCTCTAGGGCATATCACTAACAATCTCCCACTTGCACTAGAGTCAATCATGTAAGTATCTAATACCCATTGCTCTTGTGTGCGCCTCATGTTTCAGTGAGGAGAGGTTTTGTCGGCGAATCGGCTATGTTGAGATCCGTGTGCACTTTGCATATCTTGACATCACCTCTATCCACTATCTCGCGGATGAGATGATATCGCCGAAGTATGTGTTTGGACTTGATGTGACCTCGGCTCCTTGGCTTGCGCAATGGCTCCACTATTATCACAATAGAGAGACATTGGACCAGTCGTACTAGTCATCACACCAAGCTTAGAAACGAATTTCTCTATCCAAACAGCCTCCTTTGCAGCTTCTGAAGCAGCAATGTACTCGGCCTCCATTGTAGAATCAGAAACAGTATCCTGCTTGGAACTCTTCCACGACTACGCCTCCGTTCGAGCGAGAACACAAACCCAGTTGCGATCTATAATCATCCTTGTCCGTTTGGAAGCTAGCATCGGTGTAACCACTTACAACGAGCTCTTCTTCACCTCCATAGACTAGGAACATATCCTTAGTTCTTCTCAAGTACTTACGGATATTATTTACGGCAGTCCAGTGACCTTCACCTTGATCTGACTGGTATCTGCTCGTAGCACTCAAAGCGTACGAGACATCTAGACGTGTACAAAGCATGACATACATGATGGATCCAATTGCCGAGGTATATGGAAACATACCCATCTTATTCCGCTCATCATGTGTCTGAGGACACTGATTCTTGCTAAGATTAATGTCATGTGACATGGGCAAGAAACCTTTCTTGGAATCATGCATGTTGAACCTTTTCAACACCTTGTCAATGTATGTACTTTGGCTTAATCCAATTAGCCTCTTGGATCTATCTCTATAGATCCGAATGCCCAATATGTATGCTGCCTCTCCTAAGTCTTTCATGTATACATCCTCGCTTAGATTTCCATTTAGGAAAGTCGTTTTGACATCCATCTGCCATATCTCATAATCGAAATATGCAACAATCGCTAGGATAATTCGAATAGATTTAAGCATTGCGACGGGCGAGAAGGTTTCATCATAATCAACTCCTTGAATCTGTTTAAAACCTTTCGCCACCAATCGTGCCTTATAGATGTGAACATTTCCATCCATGTCGGCATTTTTCTTAAAAACCCATTTACACTCAATGGTTTTGACACCATCAGGTGGATCAACCAAGTTCCAAACTTGACTGTCGTACATGTATTCTATTTCGGATTTCATGGCTCCAAGCCACTTGTTGGAATCGGGTCCCACCATCGCTTCCTCATAGGTCTTAGGCTCATCGTTGTCCAACAACAATATATCACGTTGTTCCGCACCTGTGTGCCTGTCAGACGCACGACGTGATCTTTCAGACCTCCGTGGGGCTGGTGTATCTACAACTGATGGCGCAACACTTTGCTCCTCCTGTTGTGGTTCTCTGATCGCTGAAACATTTTTTGGTGTTTCTTGAACTTCTTCAAGATGCACCCTGCTCCCACTAACCCTTCTTGAAAGAAACTCTTTCTCCAAGAAGATACCGTGTCGGGCGACAAACACTTTGCCTTGTTCCCGATTATAAAAGGAATATCCCTTAGTTTCCTTAGGATATCCCACAAAGAAGCACTTGTCAGATTTGGGTGTGAGCTTGTCACATTGTAAACGTTTTACATAAGCCTCGCATCCCCAAATTTTGAGAAAAGATAAACTAGGGGGTTGCCCTGTCCATATCTCATATGGTGTCTTTTCAACCGACTTAGATGGAACTCTATTTAGCGTGAGCGCAGTGTTTCAAGAGCATATCCCCGAAGGATAACGAAAGATCACTTTGGCTCATCATCGACCGCACCATGTCCAACAAGGTGCGATTTCTCCGTTCGGACACTCCGTTCCATTGTGGAGTTCTGGCGGAGTCAACTGTGGAACAATTCCACAATCTTTCGGTGATTACCAAACTCTTGGCTCAAGTATTCTCCTCCACGATCGATCGTAGAAACTTGATTGTTTTCCCTAAATGATTCTGTACTTCATTCTTGAATTCTTTGAACTTTTCAAAGGATTCAGACTTATGCCTCATTAAGTAGATATAACCATATCCACTAAAGTCATCGGTAAAGGTAATGAAGTACGATAACCTCCTCGGCCGTTGAGCTCATTGGTCCACATACATCGGTATGTACGAGTGCGAACAAGTCACTTGCTCTCTCACTGTGTCCCGTGAAAGGTGTCTTTGTCATCTTACTAAGTAAACAAGACTCACATGTCTCAAATGATTCAAAATCAAAAGAGTGAAGTAGTCCATCCTTATGGAGCTTCTCCATGCATTTCTAATTTATATGGCCTAAGCGACAATGCCGGATAAATGTGGGGTTTGTATCATTAGAGAGTTGCCTTTCGTATTAATGTTATAGATGGGAGACGCTTCAAGATTCAAAACGTATAATCCATTCACCAATGAAGAATGAAAATAGAACATATCTCTGAGATATATTGAATAACCATTGTTCATTGATCCAAAATCATATCCTTCCGCTTGCAAATATGAAGCGAAAATAACATTTTGACATAGTGTTGGAACACAATAACAATTATTTAATTCCAAAACTAATCCTGAAGGTAGATGAAGTGGTACTGTGCCGACAGCAACTGTAGCAACGCTTGCTCCATTGCCGACGCGCAGGTTCACCTCGCCCCTTCTCAAGCCTCTACTTCTTCTCATTCCCTGCAACGATTTGCAAATATGAGCTACTGATCCGGTATCAAATACCCAAGAGTCAGTAGGTGAAGTAGCAAGATTAATGTCTATAACATTAATACCTGAAGCAGAAGTCGTACTTTGCTTCTTTTTGAGATCCTCCATGTACTTCTTGCAGTTCCTTTTCCAGTGGCCTGTCTCCTTGCAATAGAAGCAAACGACATCTGATGTCGCCGACCCCTTCTTGCCCTTCTTTGCATTAGAGGCACTCGCGATCTCATCGGGAGTTAACTTCCTCTTGGTGCAAAGTTTCTTGACAGGTGGTTTGCGCTTAGCCTTCTGCATCATCATCACATGATGACCATTTTTCTGGATACTCTCCTCAGCTGTCTTTAGCATCCCATGCAATTCAGCCAAGGTCTTATCCATACTGTTCATGTGATAATTCAATATGAATGGCTCGAAGCTCGGAGGGAGCGACTGGAGAATCACATCAGTAGCCAACTCTTGGCTAAGGGGAAAACCTAGTTTTTCCAGACTCTCAATGTAGCCAATCATTTTTATCACATGCGGACTGACGGGATTCCCCTCAACAAGCCTGCACGCAAACAAGGACTTCGAGGTGTTGAACCTCTCGGCCCGAGCTTGGTTCTCAAACATGCCACGCAGTCCCTGAATAATAGTGTGAGCATCGCTGCTCTCATATTGCTTCTGAAGCTCAGGGGACATTGTAGCAAGCATGAGACAGCTTATATCTAGGGCATCATTAGTGTGCTTCTCGTAAGCTCTCCGTGCGATTGCAGTGGCATTATTTGGCAAATCCTCGGGATACGGTACTTTAAGAACGTACTCCTTACGCCCTTGCTTGAGAACAATTCTCAAGTTGCGATACCAATCCATAAAGTTTGTTTCGTTTAATTTTTCTTTCTCGAGAATAGATCACAAATTAAAAGTACTGGGTGTAGTATTAGCCGCCATTTATTCTACAACAGAAAAAGCAAAGTTTAGCACAATGTTTATGCTATGTCTTTTGTTAAACAATTTAACATTAGACTCCCATTACGTATTTTACACCTTCCCTCTAGGTTACGTATTGGGTCAAGATCCACATGTTAATTAATTTCTAGTGAGCTTTGGCATCATTGCTAGAAAATTAATAACATCGGTAAGCAACTCCTTGCTAATCACATCTCTATGTGACTCTTGTTGTTGGTGTGGCATCTCCATGCCCCGGCCCCAACCTATGCCCCAAGGCCCAAAACTGTTTTGATAGCCTTGTTAAGTAAACCAAATGCTCCTGCTGTATATGTCTGACATATACCCCCTCGCGTTTTGATAGAGAATGACACTCTGTTTTGGCAGACCCACCATTGACGAGCATAACGGTGACGGGTGCATCATTTGGAAGGGCATATCATTTGTACTTAATTTTGTGAGGGATGCTATCCTATCAAACAAACATATCATATATATGAAAGCAGGTAGAATAGCATATAATGAAATAGTATGGCCCCCTTCAGATGGTGATCTCCATCTCCATGTCGGCGTTGAGGATCTCCATCTTCGGCACCATCTTCCAATGTGCATGATGCTTGATTTCTTCAAACTATAGAAGCTCTTATTGAAGATTACATCGACTCGCAAGTCGTGAAAGAATATTACAAGCATTGCACGTATGAAAGAATATTACAGGGATTGCACATATGAAAGAATATTACATGCATCTCATACATCTGATACATACAATAGGGCCATACCATCTCAAAGCATTCTCTGCAAAAACAAGTTAGGCGTAGAAACATTTTCTACCTATCGCAGAGAAATGACATCGAGACAACATATAAGGGGGACGCACACGGCATCCATAGATCCAATCTATGAAATCGCTTACGGAAACCATATCGGCATAATCACATTATGCCGTCCCGATACACTATCAAGGGAGATGGTTTGCATAGGCCCGAGGCAGCAAACAAGATCGGACTACGAGATAGCTTCGGCATAATCACATTATACTGTTCCGATACACTATCAAGGAACGCTATCTCGAAGCCAACTCAAACCGAGTTCTATAGATATTGCTTCGACGTAATGACATTACGCCGTTCTGATACACTATCAAGGAACGCAATTACCATCTACTCTCCTCAACAGATCCCCTAAAACCGATTGATCTAATCAACCCGTGCGCAAGACTTGTTCTAGATCCAATCTAAAACCCGAACTAAGCAAGATTAGCACTGATATCACTGAAGGGTTATGCGGAAGCTACGCTAGCCGAAAACAAAAACTTTTCTACCGCGCAAACCAGGAACACTTGCAAGTAAGGGCCGATAGATCGTTACCGATTGGAGTATGCAGCGGAAATAGCCAATCAGGGCTATCCGATCTGGAACTGTGCTGGCCGATGACAGCCGATTCCCGCAAGCCGACAGCCGATTCCTAGGGACAGCCGATTCACCAATCAGCCGATTCGCCGTTGTAGTTGATTCGTCGTCTGACCGCGTTCTCGCACCTCGCTCCGATGCGCTCGACCGCAGCCGATTCCACCACAGCCGATTCGTAGCTGATCAATAGCGTGCAAGGCAGCAGCGCCTCTACCGGTATCCACACGTCCGGGAACAGAACACCGAACACCCGTGTGCTAGCACGCGATGCATGGCTAGGGTTTTGGCTCGAAGGTGGGAGGGTTTCCGTGGAGATTGATCTCGTCGACTTCTAAAGCCGCGTGTGATCAGATTGATTTCGGCGCAATTGACTTCAATTGATCTATTAGCATCTCTCCACCCCCTCGCCCCTTTATATAGAGTTGGCCGACTGGGACTAGTGGCCGATCAGGACTCTATTTTGAATAGGATCTCATCCGAATCTCATAGAGTTGGCCGCCCATACATCGTAAGACCATAGGACTCTATCCGATCGGATCCCTATCCGATCGAGCCGTATCCGAGTCCAACTCGAATGCCTGTTCTTATCCCCTTAAGCGTGCGACCCTGTAGGTTCAGGTATACTTGGTTTCGGCTATAGTCTAACTTAGCCGATCGTCGGCTCGAGTCCAACTCAGTCGACCTATTAATAGCGGCGCCTAGCAGCACATATAGACACCATAGTATACAAGAATATAATATCGGCTCGAACCTGTAATGTGTACACAAATCCCTTTGCCTCACGATACCAATTAAGCTATAGGCAAGATGTGTGCCATCCCTTCAATAGCTTAACCATTCACTTGAACCGTATTGGATTATCCGTCCGTGATTGACTCCTCAATCAACTTAGCATGGCCATTCATTTCCATAATCCATTACCTCAAGGGGCCAGATATCTCTCCAAAGGAGGGGCAAATTCCATCTTGATCACTCACATCCCACTCCATGTTTCATAGCAAACCCGAAAACTACCTTTATAACTACCCAGTTACGGAATAGCGTTTGGTAGTCCCAAAGTAGGCTACTACACATGTTGGAATCCATGGTGATCTCAGGTCTAAGGACTTTGTACCAACACTACCTGAGACCAACTAATGGCACATTAATTCCATTAGTGTCTCATGGTGGGTCTATCCAACAATGTGTTCTCTAACACATATGTCCATGTTTATTGATTTGGTATCTCCATACCCATGATCTATGAGACATGATCATCAATCAATAAACATGTCGATCTTAGAATCATATTAGTTCCAATAATATGATATATGATCAGGGATCATTTAGAAATAGATTTATACATATAGAGTCTCATAAATAAGTCACGTACTTATTGATCAATACAAGACGTCGACATTTCACTAACAGTAAATGCTCCCGCGGGATCAATAATTTGCTCGTTGATAAATCCCATCAGTGATTCTCGAGAAGCCTGTGTGAAGCCATTGTGGTGGGGGAGTTTGTCTCTTATGCAAATAATCTGTTATTTGAAAAAAATAAGAAATATATATATGAAATCAATAAGAAATCAAGACGTAATGTATGAATGACTGTTATACAGACATCCAAATCCTGGGGACATGTGAATTGGTGAGTTAGGCATTGTATAGAACATAGGATCAAACGGTCCGGAATACAAGCAAAAGCAGAATATAGATAAGGCAGCGGCACGCCATAGCCACCGGCAACGACCAATTCTAAGACCTACTGAGTGCCATCGTCTTCCATACCCTCCTGGTAGTACTCGTACGGGTCTTCAGGGCCTTCATCGCGCACCTCTGAATGTTTGCATAAAGCAAGGGTGAGTACCAACCGTACTCAGCAAGCCACCACAACAATGATGCATATGATAAGGGATAATCAAGGAACGGCTATGATTATTTTGCATAAAGCTAGTTTTGCAATTCTTTTCACAAGCCTAAGACCTAAGACCGGTCAAGTTTTTATTTCCATAGTTTGTTTAATCAGTGACGGTTCTATCCACCATCAATTGTGATCCCAAGGATAGCTTCCCGCCACTGGATCGTCATGATTTTCTGGGGTCTACCCCTTCTCGCTTCTCGAGAAGTTGAGCCACCAGCACGTATAATCATTATGCATGCCCATCGCATCATTTTAAAATTTAGATTCTGGCCAAGCGAAAAACTTGTCCCGATTCTCCGTATCCGTGAGCACGGCTATTCGAATAGATTGTTATTCTCACACTGCAATGGATGTATACTTTACCAGTACTCCGTGACTTGCCCAACACATGAGCCAAAGTGCCAACGAATGAGACGCGTCACGGCAAAGCCTTTCAATAACCTCACTTTAGCAGTACGCGCTCTATGAACTTGAGCCCTCCTGCACTCTAGCTGTACACGGTTTCTAGCAGTGGGAGGAGTTCTGGCGCTCCCGAGAGGGGGGAAACTCACGCATCCTTTAAGTTGTAATTAAGTCCACTTTTAGTTCGGTTACCCACCGATGGTTACCACACCTGTAGGCTTTCCACCTATTCACACACCATGGTTCAACCACTATGCAGGGGTACCTCCTTCGTTTGGGTATTTACTCCGCTAGGTCTATACCCATCGAGAAGTACGACTGTACTAGCTCGCTTCATGTTTATCTCATAGCTCGGTCCTTAATTGACCGGAGACGACACTAGCCATAACCGGATTCCACCCAAATCATCCAGCCGCCCCAGTCTAAAATATTTGTTTGGTGTTTGGTTTTCATCCATAAATCATTTGATCATTGTCATGGCAATGTGGCGCTCATGTCTTCATATGCCGCATGTCAACAACCTTCCCCAAGGTAGTTGCCTAAGCATATAGCATTTGATAAATATGAATGTGCATGAATCTAATTTAGCATGGCTAAGCATTATCAAAGATTGACTACGGACACACGATACTATAGGGTACAAAGAATATACTAGTATTCAATATCATGGCATCGCATATAACAAGTATGGGAGTTCTCATGTATATAGTTTGCATATTTGATTTGGAAACAACATAAGTTCACAATAGGGGTTCAACATGCTCAAAGGTAGTGATGACTTGCCTTGCTCGCAACCTCGCTGTCCTGGATCTTTGGTACACTCAACGGCTTCCTCAGACTCTATAATTACGTGTGAAAGATCCGATTGAATTCGATTAGATTTCAAATAGAATCACCAAAATAAAAAATAAGTCGCAAAAGTCGCAAAAGTAGCTCCTAAAACCGAGTTAAAATAAGCGAGTTATGATAATTTGAAGTTTCGCATTCAAACCGATTCGATTAATTATGAGGTGGTATTTTTTTAAATTTATTTAAATTAAAATATTGTGATTGATAATTCAAAAATATTTCATCAAAAATAATTGTTAATCTCAAATTTTATTCCTAATTTTATCGGGCCGACAAGCCCTAGGGTTAGAATCAATTAAACTCTAAATAATTCACCCTAAAACTTAATATTATATTTAATACTTTAAAACTTAAATTCTAATAAAATTAATTAATTTACTAACAAAATTAGGATTTACTAAAAATTAGGTTATAATTAAATTCGTAATAGTAAGTTCATGCAATAATTAAATCCTATAAATCCTATAATTATTCCCTAACAAATTTTATTTCACAAAAATAAACAAATAGATTTTTATTTTAAAACTGTTTCCTCTTTTCTTTTTCTTCTTCTTTTCCTTTTTCTTTCTTTTCTTTTCTTCTTTTCTTTTTCTCTTCTTTTCCTTTTCTCTTCTTTTCTTTTTCTTTCCCTCTCTCTTCCTTCTTCTTCCTCTGTTTGCTTCCCTCTTCCCTGCTCGGTCGAGCCGAGGCCGGGCTCCACGCGCGCACGGTGCGGCGGCATAGGCGAAGGGAAGGCGCGCGGGGGAGGGACTTACCGGTGGCGCGGGCGGCAAGGGGGCGGCGAGAGGCGAGGCGCGGATGGCAATGGGGTGGCGAGGTCGGCGGTGCGGCGACGACAGTGGGGCGGGGGAGAGGAGGAAATGGGAGAGAAATGTTGGGCAAGAAATTGTGGGGGAGAGAGAGAGAGTATATATAGGAGGCATGAGGCAGGGCCGACGCGGCGGTGTGGGGCGTGAAGCTGACGACGACAAGCGATGGGATGGCCCCGGCACGGGGACGGCACGTGGTGCGGCGCAGGCAGAGGTGGCACGCGGCGCGAGGGAGGGTGCGGCGATGGTGACGGGTGGCAGGGCCGGCGCGGGGCGCGAGGGGAACGGCACAGGCAGTGACGTGACGCGCACGCAGCGCGCAAGGCGCGAGGGGACTACATCGAGCACCTTGCTCGTAGTGAATAGTGTCTTTTCTCATTTTTCTGATTTTTCTTTTTATTATTTTATAACTAATATTATTTATATTTTTTTGTATTTCACACATGAATTTGAATATAATTTTGTCCAACTATAAATTTATTAAATTGTAGTTTTTCCCCAACTTTTATTTTTATAATTTTATTTCTATTATATATTTTGCATTTTTTATTTTCTTTTTCTTTTAGGGTTTTAATACATATTATTTTATTTATAACTCAACAAAAAGGACTCGCAAATAAGAGGCAAATAAATACGACACGATGCAATAATTCGAAAATTTTGTAAGTTCCGAATTTTTGGTTTCGAATTTTACACATTTGATTTTTAGGGTGTTGCATCCATCAACCCCTAAAGTCCCTGCAGAACAACCTCCATCTGTAGTACAAGTTATTCATCAATCTCCTTCGACACCACAGTCAGATTTGGCGCTACCTGAAAGGCCTCTTCAGAAAACCATAAGTCTCCCAAGTCCAACTAAGCTTGAACCTCGTCGGCTTATCCCAAAAATGGTACGATCAACTTATGATCAGAAAGAAATGGCCATATACGAGGAAAAGTTAGTGTTCCAGGCCTTCAGGGGGAGAGCGCCGACTTACAAGAAGCAAGATGAAACTCCAAAGTTGTCGGATTCACAAAAATTGGTGAAAAATCAAATGAAGGACATGCAAAATTGGACTTCCGACGAAGTGCCAACAAAGTACGAGTAGGGGAAACTGTTCTTACTGTGACACGTCATGGAAGACCTACCCTGGGAAATGAGGGTGATGCATGTTTGGTACCTCAAGGCGACTAAAAAGGGCCTCAGCTTGATTACTGTGAAGGTCCTGGATCACGCTTTCATCAGTGGACCAAATGGGATGCTGGTCATCTATTTCAACGACCTTCACATTTTTCAAGCTAGACAAAATGGATATAAATCTCATTACCGTGTTTTGCCTGTAAGTCACTCACATTTGATGGCATAACTGAATTCATTCGCAAACTAACTTCTGATAAATTACCCGCTGCATTACTTAGGATGCAATTCCACGACGCCGAAAAGGCCAACGACCAGTAGGATACATCAACCCAACAAGGATTTGTCGGACGGAACACACGGTGGCAATTCGTGAAGATTCTGCTGAGCTGAAGGGTAAATCAAAAACAAAAGAAGCTGCCATCAAACAAATGCACAAGAAAAAGATGGTCAGTGTAGCACTATACTTGGGCAAAGCAATGCTCACGCACAAAGACAAAACTGTTATCATGGTACTTTATGTTGTGCGGTACGTAATATTTCTTCCGTACTACTGTTATTTTACTACAAAATCACCTACAATTAACATATCTTCTTTTGCAGCGATCACTATGTACTATATCTGGTATATCCGCGGGACCACTTGGCCGTACTGCTAGATCCGGCACACTATGCTGATGATACATTCAAAGAATTTCTCATTTTGTTAAATTTGTAAGTACTTTTATGCACCATTTAATAAGTATTGGTTGTTGTACACTCAACGACACAATTGACTCAAATAATTATTTTGTCTACATAGAGCACACAAACATTACATAGACCACAGTGGACCAGTCAATAATCCACAAAGGAAGAAGCTTCTCATGAAGACACAATGGCCGGTAATTACATTTCCGCTATACTGACATTTTTTATGTATACTTGTTTAATTCAAAATATTGACGTATACAAGTTTATTCAACACAGTTATAAACAACCACCAGGGACTAACTTATGCGGATACTACGTGTGCGAGATGCTTAGAATCAACGGTAGATACACTATAAAGTTTGAAGAAGTAAGTCTAGAGAAAATATTTTTTTACATATTAAAATCTTGTATAATGTGTATTCCTTCTTAAACAGATCCCGCCCATTCTAGTTGTAGCGAACCGGTTCAACAATCGAACCATACTCAACTTGTGTGCATATATTTGCCGTTTTATCCGTCACGATGTCTGTAACCATTTGGACGATTTCTACGACATGGAGAGCCAACTTACGACGAAGGATACCTTTAAACGACTTAGAGAGTGAGAAAAAGAACATATGTAGAACAAACATTTTGAAGTATATATATTTTATGTGCTTTCAAACTATTGTAAATTGCGAGATGATACATGATGTATATATATGTATGCGTACATATATCTTTTTATGAATATAATTAATATGTTTTAATTCTTAATACGTGTTAGTGTACATACTGACGACGACAACATCGATATGTGTAGTACGTGTATCATTATTGAGAGAGAACCCAAACAAATTATAAGCATATGCACATAAAATAATGTCGCACGGGATAATTGATCTTTCTGTGCGGTCAACTTAAAGAACTGCACGGGAAGATTTATCTTCCCGTGAGGTCCACTTAAAGAACTATCACAGGAAGATCTATTATCCCGTACGGCCGGGTTAAGCGGCCCGCACGGAAAGATCGATCTTCCTGTGCAGGCCGCTTAAGCCGACCGCACAGGATAATAGAACTTCCCATGCGGTTAGGACGCCCGCACGCGAAAATGTTCTATTCCCAGACCTTCTCGGGCGTGCGGGTAGGCCTTTCCCACAGGGAGATGCCTTTCGACCTGCACGAAAAAATTGATTCTGCACTAGTGGGAATCAGAGTTACTGTGAATTCGTGGTGATCAAATTAGTTTTGTGCCGTGATAATTTTATTAAGTAAATTATACTGATGGTATATAAATTTATCAGGATGAACTTGTAAAATGTTCATTTTAGTGCACAAAGTTGTCTAGTGCATGTGAAACCAAGGCCAAATTAACAAAAAATAAATAGCTAATCTTGTTAACTCAGGTAATGATTAGGACACTGCATAAACATATATCTGAGAAGGTTTTTGTTTGACATACATTTGTTCGATAAAAAGACAATGAGACATAGTGATTGTAGAAAAAGATATAAAAAACCAAGTAATGATATCAGGATTAGAAATTATTAAAATTCATCATTTCGATGATAAAAGATAAACTAAAGACCACGCTTACAAATATATCATATCTTATTCATACTCAACTATTACCCCCATATGTTGTCTTACATGCACCCCTCAGAACAATATAGTCAGCCCATGAGGACGAGTATAAGTGCGGAAGACTGATCGATCTTTTTAAGTGTCAGCTCGTCTCGTACGCGTGTACGTAGTACGCGATATACACCAGCCTCCGCCTCGTGTCTAGCTTCGCCACTACTGCTGCCCTCGTCGATCAACGATCGTCCAGCAGGCCAGCAGCCCGCAGGCCACACTGCCACATCATCAAGCCATCAGCACGAACAGTAGGTCAGTACAGCCATCAAGGTAAGAAATATATGCTTCGTCTATTTTCTTTATCAATCAATCTAATCTATTAGAGACAAAGTCCTAAAATTGTTGTTGATTGTTATTTTTTATATTTTTAGGTTAGGAGGCCTGTAGGTTTCAATTTAGGGTTATTGAGAATTGGAGTGAAATTACAAATTCTAGGAAAATTTTGAGTCGAATTAATATGTTACTTGCACGTAAGTCGTGTCAATTGTCATTCTATTTCAATATTTAAATGGATGATAAAAGTCGGTACACATTTACATTTCCTAAATAATGTAATGACAGGTTAGGTGATGGAACGATTTTATGAAAGAAAAGCGCCAGAACCTGCAATTCATGTTTGGATGATATCAACCGGGAAGATGAGATTAAATATAATCCAGGGTTAAAGGGGCTTTACTTCAGTGACTGCACCAGTAGCTTCACCGACCAGACCTGCAGTCTCCGTTCCTGCCGAGCTAGGAGAGCGGCTGCCTCCGGGCTTTTCCCAGACTCTACAACAACAGGATAGCTCCTGAACAAATGGAGACGCTCGGGCCATCCGGGATGGCTCTCCTCTCCGCTCCAAACCGCTCTGCTCAAATTTCAAACCTCACCCGTCCAAGCTTCCACCTTCGAGCCACAGCAGATCCTTCTCATGGCGTTCTCCGCGAATGATTTTGTCCGCTTAGAGCTGTCTTCATGGAGTCCGCTCGGGGTTTGGCCGAGAAAATAGATTTCGACAAAGGCCTTGCTTTTCAGGAGGAAGTTCGCTGCCTCTTCAGGTCACCGGTACATCACCCCTTCTTCTCTGCATCGGGCTCCTTCTTTCTGTTGGTTACTTTTCGTCGACATCTTTTTCGTCTCTCTGAAGATTCGGTGGCTCTTGCCCTTCAAGCTTGCTTGGGCGGCAAGGCTGAAAGTTTTCATGTTCGTTTCTTAAGCAATAACCATTTTCGCTTCTCGGTTTTCTCTAAACAAGTGGGCTTTCATGTTTACAATCTTCGCCGGGTCATCATGGATAACTTTGATTGCTACTTTCATCTTTGGAACAATGGAATTTCGAACTGGGAAAGGGAAGCGGCTTTGGGAATTAGAATAGAAAAATGAATGGATCAAAGTGGTCTCTAAAAGATCCAAAAAGTCGGCTTCTAAGAGTTTGAAGAAAGTTTCTTTTGCCAGTGGCTCTTTCAGATCTCCAATCAAAACAGCTGGGCTTTCTTCCTCTATTTCCTTTGGTTCTCTCAAGGTTGATTTTGATGCCTCTTCGTGCTTGTTCCCTGGCAAACTTGTTTTCGGAAATGGGGCTCCTCGCTCAAGCCAGAATGGCCAAGCTGGTTCTCATGTTCTTCGGCTTTCTTGCCCATTATCAAACAAGGGGTCTCAAGTTGGCTCCCCTGTTCTACGTTCTTGCTTGAAACGGTCGGCTGTTAACAATCATAGTACTGCATTTATTGGCAACAGTATGGGCAGCACAAAGAAGATCTCCATATCTCAGTCTGCACATTCCCCGACCCTTACGCCCCTATTTTCAAAAGCTTGCAGCGTTTGCCTCCTGCCTGGTCACATCGGCTTTAAATGCCCGGGTTGGACTCGGTGCAGCCGGTGCAATTTCGTTGGGCACTCTGTTGCGTGTTGCACGTCTCGTAAGTCCTCAGGTGCGCGCCTAACGTGGCGGCCAAAATTTCGTGACGCGCGAAAGCATGTCTCTCTGAGCGGTGGGGTCACTATCTCTCTCCCTCGCCTAGCTTGGTGCCCTAAGAGATCAGCCTGGAAACCATCGGTCACAAACCCACCCCCACCCCCGATCAGCAACTCCCGGTTTCAACTCGAGAGCAGTTCCTATCTACTACACCAATTTCATTGGTTGTTCGGCTCTGTTCATCCAAGAACGCTTCAGTTTCTTCTCCCAACCTGCACTCGCTTTACACCAATAGCGGTTCGTCCCCCACCGTCATGGCCAACTTTCCGGTGAACCCAGCACCGTTCCTCATCGGGGGTTTGCATGTCGAGCAAGGCTGGGATCGGACAACAAGAACTAGGGTCGCGCTGGGAGGGGAACTACCTCATGACCACGAGGAGTTCGCCATTGTCTCCTTGGATCCAATGCCAGTAGACACAAACCTCCTTCGACAAGCCTTCAACAATGTCTGCAACTTTCTTGAAGAAGATCAGCAAGTACGCGTGATGGAGGCGCACCTCTCGCCTCTCGGATTGGGTCTGATCAGGCTCAGAACTATGGTGCAGCGGGAAAGGCTAGTCCGGAATTCCCCCTTTCATCCGGGTCAGGACCACGTCATCCGGGTTGTTCGTCACGATGAAGGTATCAACCTTCGGTCCTGTAGCTACACCCGCCTCTCCTGGATCATGCTCCTCGCCTTCCCGCTGGACTACCAGAATGACACCTTCCTGCAAGCAGTGGTGGCACCTTTTGGTAGACTGCTAGATTGGTATAGGGACGCTAACCGCTCCCGGATCCTGGTGAGAATGCTGATCTTGTGCTCGGAGAGGGTACCAAGAAGTATTGTGATCTCGGCGGGCTCCCTCTTTGATGGTACAGGCAGATCCTGGACGGTCCCAGTCTTCATTCTCAATGGGCAGTTCCTAGATCAGTTCCCAGCAGACGAAGACCCAGTGCCGCAAGGTGGTCAGCTACATCCACCCCCGAACCCACTTCTGGCAGACCTACTACCGTCGGCCCCAGATTGGCAGAATAAGCAGCAAGGAGGGGGAGTTCAACTAGACTTGATGGGCGGTGACCCCCACCAGGCGGCAAATCAACCTGATCAGCCACAGTGGCAGCAACTTCAGGTCAAGCAACCCCCCCCATCTTGGAGTTAATGAACAGCAAGTTGAGCAAGGCATGGAGGTAGAAGGGGGGAACGAGGAAAATAACAATGATTGGCCTGTTTGGGATCCACAAATCCCCGAGCACCGGCACGTCCCCCAGCACTACCGTGACCTCGATCTTTCTTCCTCCTCCATGCGCTATCTTCGCGCCCAGCGCCCTGACATCCCCATTGAAGACCTCATCAAGGCTCTGAATGGTGAGGGAGATCTAGATAGCTCCTCATCTAATGAGGTCACCTACCCGGACGTCATTGAGGAGAAGGATCGCTTTAAGGCAGCCAGAACGCGGTGCGCCGACTTGGCCTCTTATGGCAGAAGAGATATTCCCAACACCTTTTTTGAGCATGGAGAAGCTTCAAGTCATCCGGTGCGTTTGGATGTTAGCTCCTTAAATTGGAGGCCGCTCGCGCTGGTTCAGCAACCCAGCACAACTCATGGAATGGAAATTGTTCCCTGGTACTCGGTGAAGGATGCCATAGCCCTTCACTTGTGGCCCATGGTGGACAAGGCGATCAGTAAGGGACGCAGGTCCAAGGAGGTGGTTGCTGCACGTAGGGAGACAGCCCAGGCACAAGCGACAGATGTCTCGCCTTGCACCATCTCCAACTCTGCCCAAAAGAACAAAGTCCCACTGGGTACAAAATCCCTAGCTCTTCCTACAAAAGTGTCAATTTCTAATAATCAAACGCCTTTGCTTCATAACGGTGTGAGACGAAGCTCAAGAAGAAATATTAATCCCAATGGTTTTTTCTTTCCAATAGTAAAACCTGATGCCAACCCCTCCAAGAAGCGTAAAATTGCTGTGATCCAGATTGACGAGAACACCGGAAAGGAAGGGCCAGTCCAGCTCTTGGTTCTTCAAGGGTGGGGAATTGACTGTGGAGCAGATCCTAGTGATCTTGCCGATGATATCCTGATGCAGAACCCCAAGACTAACAATGATGAAATCCAAGAGATGTAGAACTCACTGGCTGAGGGCCCTTATCTTTTCTGCCAACAATCCTCTTTCTCCTTCTATCTTCCTGTTTGTTTGTTATGCTGATGACTTTTGCGACATGGACAATTTCTGTATTAAGACTGATTGCCATCGTGCTCTGCTGGACTTCTTTACTCACAGTATTCAGAGACCTGCTACTTTTGATCTGTTGAACCCCGTTGTTTGGCATAACTTGCTAAATCTGCTTGATCTTTATGGGGGTGTCACTCCCATGGGGATTGCCCGAAGGGATTACTGGTTTGGCTGGGGTTATCTGATTAGCTATGCTTCTCAGGTTTATCTTTCATTATTCTTCCTTGTTACCCATGATCACTCGTGATTGGATTATCCTTTGCTGGAACAACAGAGGAATCAACGCCCCCGAGAAATGGGAGGCAATTAGGAACAAAATTGAGGAAAGTGCTTGCTCAGTGGTCTGCATTCAGGAAACTAAAAGGGAAATTTTCGATAGTGGGTACATGAGAAAATTTGCTCCAAAGAGTTTTAATTATTTTGACTTTATCCCCTCAGTGGGGGCCTCGGGTGGAATTCTGGCTCTGTGGAAGGGAAACCTGTTTTCGGGCTTGGTTTTTGACAAGCAGAGTTTCGGCATCTCAATTGCCCTAACTTCCCTCCAAACTGCCGCAACTTGGAATTTAACCGTGGTCTATAGCCCTTGTGATGAACCACTCCGCACCATTTTCATAAACTGGTTCAGGACATGAAATTCAAGACAGGGATGACTGGCTTTTCTTGGGGGACTTTAATTTCTATCGGTCTCTGGCTAACAGAAACAAACTGGGTGGAAACATCTCAGACACTTTCACCTTTAATGAAGCTATTGATCATCTAGGTTTAATTGAAATTCCAATTAAAGGGCGAGCCTTCACTTGGAGTAATATGCAAATGGACCCCCTCCTTGAATAGCTAGATTGGTTTTTCTCCTCCATTAACTGGACGGTCGATTTCCCTGATACCAATGTTATTCCGGTAGCAAGAACAATCTCAGACCATGTCCCCTGCAAAGTAGTGATTGGTACAAAAATCCCCAAGGCAAACATTTTTTGCTTCGAGAATTTCTCGGCAGAGCAGCCGGATTTTAAGAACATAGTTTTGGATTGTTGGGCTCACTCGGCCATCCCGGAGGATGCAACAAAGAACATAGCAAGGAAATTCAAAACCCTAAGAGCAGGACTCAAGTCATGGAGCAAAAACTTTTCCAATCTCAAATTACTAATCGGAAACTATAACACTGTAATTGCCTTTCTTGATTCTCTTGAAGAAGGAAGATGTCTTTTCAACACGGAAAGCAATTTGAGGGTTTTAGTTCAAAAAACTGCAGCACTAGCTTCATATGAGGAATATTTACTAGAGAAATAGACACACTTTAAATAGAATATAGCTTGGAGATGAGTGCACAAAGTTCTTTCACAGTATGGCATCCATAGCTTATAGAAAGAATACAATCTCATAGGTAAAAAATGAATAGGGTGACTGGGTTCAGGATCACTCTGAAAAGGCTACAATCCTCTGGTCCTCCTTCAAAAAGAGAATGGGATCCTCTTCCATGCCAGAAATGATCTTCGACCTCCCAAGTCTCATACAACCAAAAGAGGGATTAGCTCTATTGGCCCATCTAATCTCGCATGAAGAATTGGACCGAGTAGTGCAAACGATGGCAACAGATAAAGCCCCTGGACCGGATGGGTTTAATGGGAGATTCTTCAAAACCTGCTGGCCAATCATCAAACAAGACTTCTACAAACTCTGTGACTCCTTCCAGCAAGGCCAGACGAGTTTGCAACCAATTAATAACTCCTACATCACCCTGATCCCAAAGAAAGATGACCCTAAGACAATGAATGGTTTTCAGCCGATATCTCTGCTCAACTCTTCCCTAAAAATCATAACCAAGGTCTTATCCGACAGGCTTCAAGGAGTAATAAAATCGTAATTCATCAGAATCAATATGGCTTTACTCGTTCAAGGACAATCCAGGACTGCCTAGCATGGGCTTTTGAATACATTCATCAATGTCATCGTTCCAAAAAAGAAATAATCATCCTCAAACTGGACTTTGAGAAGGCTTTTGACACCATTGAGCATTTAGCTATTCTATCTATGATGCAAAGTCTTGGATTCCCAAACAGGTGGCTGCAATGGGTCCAAGAGATTCTCTCATCTGGGAACTTTCCGCTGCAAGAGAGGTGTCAGACAAGGTGATCCCCTCATCCAGATCCTAATCAACAAAGCCAGACAAGAAGGTCTCATCCATTTGCCGATCACACAGCCATCGGAGGACTTCCCAGTAGTCCAATATGCCGACGACACTATCATCATCATGCAAGCTTACGCCAGGCAACTCTTCTTTCTCAAAAATCTTTTGTATGCCATTCAAACAGCGATGGGTCTCAAAGTGAACTACAAAAAAACAAGTTTGTACCCCATCAACCTAAGCAATGAGAAGCTGAACCACCTTGCCAACACTTTTGGCTGTGAGGCGGGCTCTTTGCCTTTTACCTACTTGGGTTACCCCTAGGAACAACTAAGCCAAAAATTGAAGATTGGGTACCTATGCTGGACAGAGTGCAAAGAAAGCTATCCTCATGTGCATCTTGGCTCACCTATGCAGGACGGCTGGAGATGATCAACTCAGCAATTACCCCAGCAACAACATATGCTATGTGCACCCTCAAAATCCCGAAAGGGATCATTGAGGCCATTGATAGAGCAAGAAAACAATGCCTCTGGAGGGGAAGCAACATGGAGAGAAAAGGGGGTAATCTTGTAGCCTAGAACCTAGTCATGAGACCGAAGGAGAAGGGTGGCCTGGGTGTTCTCAACCTTCGCTTGCAAAATGGCGCCCTGCTAATCAAACAACAGGCAAAATTCTACAACCACAAAGACATCCCCTGGGTTAATCTAATCTAGTTCCGATACTATCAAACAAAGGTCCCACATCTTTGTAGAGAAATGGGTTCGTTCTGGTGGAAAGATATCCTTCGCCTAAATGATCTCTTCAGGATGGTGGCCTCCTGTCAGATTGGAAAAGGATGTGTGCTAAGCTTTTGGATGGACAACTGGAACAATCTGAATATTCCTGTGAATTTCTCTTGCCTGGCATCCTTCGCGAAGAAAAGAAGTGCGTTAGTGGCTGAAATCATGGAAGCTGAAGATCTTGACTCAATACTTCACCTGCCGCTATCTGAACAAGCTTACAATGAATTACAGCTCCTTCAACCCCTCCTACAAGACCTCCCCTATGATGTGAACTCACCAAACAATTGGGCGATGATTTGGGGAGAAACTTACACTTCAAGAGGTTTTTACAACTATATCTTCAATTCCTTTGATAGCCATCAGAGTTTCCAGATTATCTGGAAATCAAAATGTCTACCAAGAATAAAATTCTTCGCATGGCTCCTTCTGCTAGACAGGTTAAACACGAAGACAATGCTGCAAAGAAGACATATCAACATACAAGATGATAACCTCTGTATTATGTGCGATACGAGAGAGGAAGAAAATGCAGACCACCTCTTCTTCTCGTGCCCGTTTGCAACCCAGAGCTGGTCCAGGATACATCTGCAGTGGGACACCTCCATTTGCATCAAGGACAGAATGGTTCAGGCAATCTCCTCATCATTGTTACCATACGCTGCAGAAACAATTCTCATAGCAGCCTGGGAAATTTGGAAGATCAGGAATGATAAGGTCTTTCAAAGATCAATCCCAAGCATTCAACTATGGAAGATGAATTTCAAACACCAATGTTCTCTTCAGGTTATCAGACTTCGAATGCAAGATAAGACCTCCTTTTGTGCTTGGCTTGACGCCTACAGTTAAGTTGCTCTCTCTAGGGGCCTAGGGGTCTAGGGGCCTTTGGGCCTAGGACGATCTAGTGACCTAGCTGGTTTAGTGACCTTGCGGCCAAGGTACCTAGCTGTCTAGCCCGTTCTTCTGGGTAGCCGCTTCGTTGGTCTCTTGCTCCGCTGTTTCGCCGCTTAGACGCTTAGCCGCTTTGACCAGCGGTTTGTTTCTGGGTTTCCTGGGCCGGTCTTCCAAAGGTTGTACTCTAAAACTCTATCCCCATTTTATTTTCTATAAAATTTGCTCGTAACTGGGGGACCTCCCCCTAGTTTTTAACGTTAAAAAAAATAGGATAGCTCCTGTAGAGAGATGTTAGAGATATCTTAGATCATCTCTAATGGAGTGTGGGTGTAGAGTCGTTTTCTCAAAGCATCTTATTTGGGACCGTCTCAAATTTGTTGAGATGTTTTACTAAAACATCTCTATAGAAAAGAAGACGTATTGTGCGCGTTGCAAGGGCGATGGATGGTGCGATGGAGGGCGACGAGGGCGCAACAGAGAGCGATGGAGGACGACACAACCTCGACCGTCGAAGCCAGTGACGCCTCACTCTGGCTCTGAGATCGCTCTTTCAGATAAGTGACCTGACTACCGCAGGTCAGTCCCAGAAGGAAGATGCGGACGGCGTGCTGGTGGCCGGCAACGAGTTCGCAAAGCGATCAGACAACGATGTTGGACTCCAAGCGGAGCGCTCTGCCGGCAATGTTGGAGTCCAAGCGGAGCGCTCTGCCGGCGACAGTTCTGTGTCTGTAGGCTCTGATTTGATTCAATTTGGGTAGACAGAAGCTCGGCACTCCCTTTTGGTTTTGCTGCACTTGTTTCCCACGGAGGAATTGATCCTCAGTTTGAAGTGGCCTACCATGAGGCTTTCATGGCAGGATTCTCTTCCAAGGATGCAATTCAATTTGCATATGAAAAAATAACCAGAAAAGGTTTTTTGGATCATTCAATTGATTCAACAACTTCAGAATCATAGCTGGTGGAAAACTTTTGGTGTGAGATGGGGTTCCCCAAAGGAACTAGATGGTGGGAAGAAAACTTTGAATGAATCCAAGAACAGGGGTCTGGTACCTTGCCGGATCAGGAACAGGAGCTTGTGTCAGTCAAGAAACAGGGGCTTACCTACGTCGGGTCCTGGCACCTTGCCGGATCATGAACGGGATCATCATGTTTATTTGGGTGCCGATGTAGTGACAGAGGCTGTTTCAAAAGACCGGAATTTGATTCCATCTCGGCCGCAAGGCAGATCAATTCCAAAACGTGGAATTGCTGTTCGTCCCTGGAGAGGGCCTCTTCCAAAGCGACAGTTGCTGCCAGAGATAACTCTATAGGACTTCTTGCCGGCGAGCTTTACTGCTAGCGTCAAATCAGCGGCTGGCAATCTATGCAGTCAACAGCAATTCCAATTTTCAAATTCCCAATTGGAGAGGGCATGCACCTCGTAGTTGTTTGAACAAGATTCAGAAGCCGCAGAGGAACGTCCCACTCGTGAAATCCTAATCAAGCGCGCCCGACTGTTTGGACGTTTCGTGTGGGACCTCATACCAACTGAGCCCAGACAGATCGGCACGACGCCATCATCTGCGTCTCCTGCGCCGTCGATCCTAACAACCAAAAAACCTTGCGTTCCCTATTCCGTCGCTCCAATTTCGGCAATACCTGCACCGCATTCCCATACTCAGAGCCCCTCCCTGCACCGTCCCAAACTCAGGAGTCTCTGTGCCGCCGTCAAAAATTGGTGCTACGTACGCTGAGGTTGCAGCCAGACCTCCGCCAGTCCAGATGCCTCCGTATCCGCGGGTGAGCGAGCATTTTTCGCAGACGCGAGCTTAACCAGGGAAGGGAGTACAGAGGTCGAGGGCGTGGAGAAGACGGACAAGGCTTTAGAAGAGTGGAGGAGCAGACTGATGCCTGGGACGATTGTGCGTGTGGCCGGGGAGAAGCTCCTGCTCGCGACCGTCCACTGGGTTACAATGTCCAGGGCGATGCTGCGCGTGGTTGGGGCGAAGCCCATGCTCGCAACCGTCCACAGGGCCACGGGTCTCGGAACAAGGCCATGGCAGAGGGACCACTCGGGGAGGAGATCATACTTCAGGACAGCAGCAGAATCACCATGCTGAATCAAGCGAACAAGGAGCTGCCAAAAGGCCGCCCTATCAACGTACAGAGCAAGGGACTGCTAAGAAGAAAAGGTCGTTCTGCTTCAAATGCAAGACTTGGGGTCACTTGAATGAGGAATGCAAGGCTGATCTGGATTGCATCATTTGCAACAAGAAGAACGCGCATTTGTCAGCAAAGTGCCAATTCCTGAAAATGCCTAAACCAGCTGCTACCTTCTTTGGTTCAGGTAAAAAGGATTTTGGTTTCATCTGGATCACAGACATTGAAAACAAAGTAGAAATTCCATACGCAACACCAACAGGTTTGGTCAAAGTAACTGGAGGCCGGCTCACAACTAAGGTACTTCAATCTGAACTAGCAAGAATCACAAGGGCCGAGTGGAAGTGGGAGGCCTTTCCTCATGGCGAGGACTCTTTTCTCGTTGCTTTTCCGAGTGTGGAGGAACTAGAGAGGGTCGTTGACATCGGATATCACTTAAAAAATCATGGTGTCACCCTTACTATCTTAACTTGGCAAAACACTCAAGATTTGATTCCTGCATATCAGTTGGAGGAAGTGTGGGTACATATTTCTGGTGTGTTGCATGGTCAGAGGAATTACTTGGTGTTTTGGGCACTAGGTACAATGGTTGGAGCAACGATCAAGTGGATATGCTAACCTATAGAAAGAAAGGTGTTATTCGAGTTTGAGTTTCCTTGCTTGACAAGAGGCAGCTTCCCTTTACTACTAATTTAGTCTTTGAAACTGAGGGCTATAACATTACTTTTATGAAAGAAGAAGATACTTTTGAACCAGCAATTCCACCTCTTGAGGATCAGGACCCGATGCATTGGGATGGTTTGGGGGATGGAAAAGGGATTGCTGAAGGCAAAGAATCAGAAAGTTCAGTCAAGCAAACAAAAAGTGGCACTGCTAATACCGATACAAATCTCCCACAAATAGGGAAGGATGTAACCCCAATGCAAAGTCACATTGTGGCAACACAGATAAATTTAACGGTGTTAATTGGAACTCAACCTGTGCCTCTGATTCCGGTGACTGGCCCTGAGTCTGGCTTCACACCAAATCCTGGAATCAATAATAGTAAGCTCCACAATTCCGTGCATTTCACAGATATTTGTTGTGATGATTTAACTAATACATCACAATCTAATACATCTGTTGTAGGGTCTCCAACATTTACGAATGTAGATGTCGCAGTTTCATTTCTGAAAAAAAGAGTCCAAGAAGGTTAATACCCCACCAGCTTGACCATCATCTAGGATGGCACAACCATCTCCTACTGGGTGTTCTGAGCAGGGAGTGGTGCAACCACAAGACATGCCTCCGATTTTAGTATCTAGAACTAAGATAGGACAGGGGGCGGCACATCCACAACACCGCATTGAATCTCTCGATTAGCAGACTAAAGGTATAAATATACCCTCTGCTAACAAGATAGGATCAGTGTATATGGAAGGAAAACAACGAAGTGCAGCTGATGAGATTGTTTTGGACAAAGCCAAAAGACGGGTAGCTGCCCGAAACTTGGATTGCTCGGGAGGTACGAACAAGGAAGTCTACAGCCCATCGACAGTCCTACCAGGTAACTCACCACCGAACAATTTTGTTAACCTTTCAAAAGACACATGCATAACAAATTTGAACAACATTGGCGTCTCGTTGGGCAGTAGTAGTAAGGATGTTACTATTTCCTTTAATGCTCTCAAGCGTTTGGACGTGGATAAGATTATTGTTTTACCAACACATAAAGGAGATAAATGTATAGAGGTAGAACGTGAGGTTAATCCCTTTAACTTGAGTGATGATGAAGAATCTGAAGTTGACAGAGTTCTTCTTACTCACCTAGTTAAGGAGGTAACGATGTAGACTTAGATGATTTGGACCTGGCCACAAGACTGTGTGACCTTAGGGCATCTAGACGCAAGTCTAAGTCAACATCAAAAAAATATAAGGCACGAAAGAGGTCACCTAAAATCAACAAAAGTGTTTCCCTACGAAAGGTTTTTTCTGGAATAGCAGAGGCCTTTCAGACTTGGCTAAATTTCGTTATATTTCGGAGGCAATAAAAGAACAGCAACTCGATTTTGTGGCTGTCATGGAAACCGGGAAACAAGACTTGTCCAAATCGAATCTAACCCGCCTCTCTGGTGACGCAGATTTTGTCTAGCACTGTCTTCCTCCTAGAGGCCGGTCAGGTGGCATACTACTCGGGATTAATGCAACGGTACTTGAGGTATCACTAATAGTGGAAGGTGAATTTTTTTTATAAAATTCCATCTCCGCAACAATTGTGATGATTTTAAATGGATTCTTATGGCGGTATATGGTCCTGCACAAGAGGACTTTAAATCTCCATTCTTGTCAGAACTCGTACGTACTTGCCAACAAAATCCTTATCCAACTCTAATAGGAGGGGATTTCAATATTATGAGGAATAGCAAGGAGAAAAATAATAACAGGTTTAACACCCGATGGCCTTTCGTGTTCAATGCGGTCATAGAGAGCTTTGATCTTCAGGAAATTGACTTGGTGGGCAGACAATATACCTGGGCAAACTCCTTAGCAGAACCAACATATGAAAAGCTAGATAGGGTCTTAATGACGACTGAATGGGAATTTAAATATCCGCTTGTAATGGTACATGCACTAGATAGAAGTGTCTCAGATCATACACCATTACTCCTGGACACGAGTGAACCTTTCCACAAGGGGATTACCAAGCAGTTTAAATTGGAACTTAGCTAGTTTTCTCACGAGGATTTTCGTGATCGAGTCGTGGATATATGGAACAAACCGGTACAGGGCCAAAATTCAGTGCAACGATGGAATAGGAAAATAGGGGCATTACGTGTGGACCCCCATTTTCGGAACGAGAATCTTTCGTGTTCATAGTACCATTTCCCTGGATCGAGTAGTTTGGTACCCACGAAATACAGTACTGAATTATCAGGTGTAAATGCATGAATAGTCTTACACCAAAAGTATTACAATATAGGCCCAAAGACAATATCCAACATATGGGACCTTATGGTCCAGATACAACCAAAAGCAGAAATTAGGTAAGGCAGCGGAATGGAAGGCAGCGACTTGTCGATTGCCACAGGCAACGACCGGAGACTAAGACCTAGCAGGCACCATCATCTTCTTCGCCCTCCTGGCAGTAGGCATATGGATCCTCCAAGTCTTCATTCCCACCATCTGAAGGTTTGTGCATATAGCAAGGGTGAGTACCAACCGTACCCAGCAAGCCAACACGGAAAGATGCACATGATAGGGGATTCTCAAGGAATGGCCATGGTTTATTTGCACAAAGCCAACTTTGCAAATCTTTTCACAAACCTAATATCTAGCCAAGTCAAGTTTTAGTCCCATAATTCATTAAGTCGGCGACGGTTCTGTCTACCATCCATAGTGATTCCAAGGATAGCTTCCCGCCACCGGATCATCATGATTTTCTAGGGAGTCTATCCCTTCTCGCCTTTCGAGAAGTTGATCCACCAGTGCATAAAAATCATCATACAAACCCATCCCATCATTTTACAATTTAGCGTCTAGCCAAGCGAAAGTCTTGTCATGATGCTCTATATCCGCAAGCACGGCTATTCGAATAGATTGATTCATTCACACTACAATGGATGTACACTTTACCCGTACTCCGCGACTACCCAACAAATGAGCCTATGTCCCAACACATGAGACGGTCACGACAAAGCTTTTCGGTAACTTCACTTTGGCAGTACCTGTTCCATGAACTTTGAGTCCTCTTGCACTCTAGCCGTAAACAGTTCCTAGCAGTGAGAGGAGTTCTGGCGCTCCTGGGGTAAGGGAAAACTTCATTGTTGAACTTGTAATTAATTTCGATTTTCAATCATCCATTCTCAGTCTCAGCTCATACATAAGAACCACTATGCAGGGGTACCGCCTCCGCTCGGCTATCTACTCCGCTAGGTCTATACCCATTCGAGAAGTACGGTTGTACTGGCTCGTTTCCTAGTTATCTCATGGCTCGGTCCTTAATTGACTAGGGTCGGCACTTGCCTTTTCCAGAATTCACCCAAATCATCCAGCCACCCCAGTCTAAAACATTTGTTTGGTATTTTTAGTTTTCATCAAAACTCATTTGATCATTCTCATGGCAATGTGACGCTCATGTCTCCACATGTCGTATCTCAACTACCTTTCCCAAAGATAGTTGCCCAAGCATATAGCGCTTTGCAAAAGCATGAGTATGCATGAATCCAATAATAGCATGGCTAAGCATTTTACCGAAGATTTCCTTCGGTTACATCATGTCGAGGGTTACAAAGAACATAACTAAAGGTAATCAACATCAAGGCATGGCATAACAAGAATAGGTATTCTTTTTGTGTATAGCATGCACATTTTAGTTTTAGAATCAACACAAGTTCGCAAATAGGATCAATATGTTCAAAGGGAGTGATGACTTGCCTTGCTCGTGACCTTGTTGGCTTGAGTGTTCGGCGTTCTCAACGGTTCCCTCGGACCCTATTATACGTGTGAGAAATCCAATTGAATTCGATTAGAATTCAAATAAGAATCACCAAAAGCCAAATAAATCGCAAAAGTGGCTTCTAACACTAGGCTACGATTTTAAGTAAATTTAGGTTCGAGTTTCGATAGAATCCGAGTTAGAACGAGCGAGTGATGATAATTTGAAGTTTCGCTTTGAACCGATTTAATTAACTATGATGTGGCATTATCTCAAGTTAATACATTTTAAATTTGAGAAACATTATGATCGATGACTCAAAAATATTATACCCGAAAATAATTGTAAAACTCAAATTTTATCCTACTTTATGGGGCCGACTAGCCCCAGGGTTAAAATAATCGAATTCGAAAATAACTAACCCTAAAGCTTAACATTATATTTTAATAACTTTAGAATTTAGACTTTTAGAATCCATATGATTAAATTAGTGTTTAATTTACAAAGTAAGTTATAATTAAATTCCTAATGTCATAATTAAATTCCTAAATTTAATTCACAAGGTAATTAAATTATTAGCATTATATATTAAGATTAGTCTATAATTATTCCCAAAAATTTTTATTTCGGAGAATATATTTGTCCCAAAAAGGGGGGGACAAGGGGGCATACCCGGCGGCTAGGAGGGGGGCGACACGGCACGGCGCAGGTGTGGCGGTGGCGAGGGAGAGCGGCGGCGCGGAGCTCCGGTTAACCATATGCATGATGCAAGGCAAAACTGCATTTACCTATGTTTTTGGCTAGGCTCCATTATTTCGAGAGACATGAATTAAATCTCACACTCCAATGACTCAGGATCAATGAAATAGCTTATCTTAGTCGTCTCGTCCACATCCGTATCCAGTTGCTCCTGATGATCCGTGAAGAGGCCCCGACGTTTTTTTCCTGTCTTCTTCACCGATCTTGGTCTCTTTCAACATGTCATGATCCATCGTAGTAGCCTTCTTCACCGTCTTGGTCTGTTCAATATTTAATGATCTGGATCATGGTCTTTTTTCTTGCTTTTCTCCCTTTGCTTCATAATCTTTCTGTCTTGCTATTTCTTTGAGTACGATGTAGCAGTACTCGTGTATCTCCATCAAACTTTGAATAGCGAGAGATATGACAATGATTGGATAGTGCGGCGTATATGGCAATGATGGCTTGCCTCCCCTGTTCCCGTATGAATGGCTCGGCGGCGCCATGGAACCCGCCGGTGACGCGCATGACGACGGACTACCTCTATCCGCCTGCCGTGATGGATGGATACTACCGCCGCCACCGCCCCAGTCTTGGCTGCAGCCGCCACCGCTGCCGCCGGTCTCCCTGATTTAGAGGTGTGCTTTCTCTGTGTTTCAGCGGCAATATTAAAGTTCTCGTTGCTAATGCCTTCTGCCTTATTCTCGTGAATTGCCACATAAGCATTCGGTGAGTGGTGACATCCATGCTGCTGGTGAGTGGTGACAACATTTTGAACAGGCATCTTGATCTACAATATGATTATTTAAACCACTCTAGTGGTACATATTAATTGTTCACAAATGGCAACAACACACAAGGAGTTATCACTACTAAAGAAGTGGTATTTGATCCATCTGTCAAAATCCATAAAACTCTCGGTTTTAATAGGAACCGAGATTGAAAATATTCGGTTAAAAAGCCAAGACTAAAGATCATTTTTAGTCCCGGTTCAAAAAAATCTGTAGATCCCATTGTTTTTAGTCCTGGTTGGTGTTACCAACCGGACTAAAGATCAATATTTGTCTCGGTTGATATATCAACCGGGACCAAAGAAAAACAGTTGGCCTTATCTCCTCGTCAATGGTCTTTATCTCCTCGTCTCCCACACGCCTTATCTCTCTCCTTCTCCATCTCAGCGCGCCGTGCCTAGCCTCTCTCTCGGTGCTCCCTCTCCCTCTCTCCCTCTCTCCCTCTCTCGGCTCTCCCTGCCTCTCTCTGTCCGCTCACTTGTGACGGCATGGAGATGGCGGTGGTGGTGCGGGCGGGGCAGCGGCAGGCGGCGGGGCGGGCGGCGGCAGGTGGCGGCAGATCCAAGCTCCCCTCCGCCGGATCCATGCTTCCCTCCACGGTGGCGGCGGTCTCAGTGCTCCCCTCCGCCGGATCCGACGTTGTGATTTTTTAAAAAAAAATTGTGATATTCTTTGTGATATATGTGATGTTTTTGTTAATGATATGCCTTAAGGAAACATGGAGATGTTGGATATCATTGTCAATGTTTATGTATTTATGAATAAAGTGTTATTCAGTTCCATGAAATAGACATCTTGTATTGATCAATAAGTACGTGACTTATTTATGAGAGTCTATAAGTATGAATCTATTTCTAAATAATCCCTAATCATATATCATATTATTGGATCTAATATGATTCTAAGATCGGCATGTTTATTGATTGATGATCATGTCTCATAGATCATGGGTATGGAGATACCAAGTCAATAAACATTTACATATGTGTTAGAGAACACATTGTTGGATAGACCCACCATGAGACACTACAGGAATTAATGTGCCATTAGTTGGTCTCAGGTAGTGTTGGTACAAAGTCCTTAGACCTGAGATCACCATGGATTCCAACATGTGTAGTAGCCTACTTTGGGACTACCAAACGCTATTTCGTAACTGGGTAGTTATAAAGGTAGTTTTCGGGTTTGCTATGAAACATGGAGTGGGATGTGAGTGATCAAGATGGAATTTGCCCCGCCTTTGGAGAGATATCTCTGGGCCCCTCGAGGTAATGGATTATGGAAATGAATGGCCATGTTAGGTTGATTGAGGAGTCAATCAACAGACAGATAATCCAATACGGTTCGAGTGAATGGTTAAGCTATTGAAGGGATGGCACACATCTTGCCTATAGCTTAATTGGTATCGTGAGGCAAAGGGATTTGTGTACACATTACAGGTTCAGAGCCGATATTATATTCTTGTATACTATGGTGTCAATATGTGCTGCTAGGCACCGCTGTTGACAGGTTGGCTGAGTTGGACTCGAGCCAACGGTCAGGTAAGTTAGACTATAGCCGAAACCGAGTATACCTGAACCTACAGGCTCGCACGCTAGAGGGGATAAGAACAGGCATTCGAGTTGGACTCGGATACGGCTCGATCGGATAGGGATCCGATCGGATAGAGTCCTATGGTCTTACGACGTATGGGCGGCCGACTCTATGAGATTCGGATAGGATCCGATTCAAAATAGAGTCTTGATCAGCCACTAGTCCTAGTCGGCCAACTCTATATAAAGGGGCGAGGGGTGGAGAGCTGTGATAGATCAAGCACATCAATTGATTTGCATTGCGCCGAAATCAATCTGATCACACGCGGCTTTAGAAGTCGATGAGATCAATCTCCACGGAAACCCTCCCGACCTTCGAGCCAAACCCTAGCCTTGCATCGCGTGCAAGCACACGGGTGTTCGGCGTTCTGTCTCCGGACGTGTGGATACCGGTAGAGGCACTGCTACGTCGCGCGCTGTTGATCGGCTACGAATCGGCTGTGGTGGAATCGGCTGTGGTCGAGCGCATCGGAGCGAGGCGCGAGAACGCGGTCAGACGACTTAGCGAATCAGCTACATCGACGAATCGGCTGTCTCCAGGAATCGGTTGTCGGCTTGCAGGAATGAGCTACACTGTACCGGATCGGATAGCCCTGATTGATTGTTTCCGCTGCATACTCCAATCGGTAACGATCTATCGGCCCTTACTTGCAAGTGTTCCTGGTTTGCGCGGTTGAAAAATTTTGTTTTTCGGCTAGCGTAGCCTCCGCGTAACCCTTCAGTGGTATCAGAGCTAATATTGCTTAGTTCGGGTTTTAGATTGGATCTGGAACAATTTTTGCGCATGGGTTGATTAGATCAATCGGTTTTACGGGATCTGTTGAGGAGAGTAGATGGTAATTGCATTCCTTGATAGTGTATCGGAACGACATATGTGATTACGTCGAAGCAATATCCATAGAACTCGGTTTGAGTCGGCTTCAAGATAGCATTCCTTGATAGTGCATCGGAACGGTACAATGTGATTATACCGAAGCTATCTCATAGTCCGATCTTGTTTGCTGCCTCGCGCCTACGTAAACCATCTCCCTTGATAGTGTATCGGGACGGCATTATGTGATTATGCCGATATGGTTTCCGTAAGCGATTTCATAGATTGGATCTATGAATTTCGTGTGGTGTTCTGGGCGCTGCCCCTTATAGGTCGTCTCGATGCCGTACCTCTGCGATAGGTAGAAAACGTTTCTACGCCTAACTTGTTTTTGCAGAGAATGCTTTGAGATGGTATGGCCCTATTGTATGTATGAGATGCATGTGATGCATGTAATATTCTTTCATATGTGCAATCCCTGTAATATTCTTTCATACGTGCAATGCTTGTAATATTCTTTCACGACCTACGAGTCGATGTAATCTTCAATTAGAGCTTCTATAGTAGTAGCTTAGTTTGAAGAAATCAAGCATCATGCACATTGGAAGATGGTGCCGAAGATAGAGATCCTTAGCGCCGACATGGAGATGGAGATCACCATGTGAAGGGGGCCATACTATTTCATTATATGCTATTCTACCTGCTTTCATATATGTGATATGTTTGTTTGATAGGATAGCATCCCTCGCAAAATTAAGTACTAATGATGCCCTTCCAAATGTTGCACCCGTCACCGTTATGCTCGTCAATGGTGGGTCTGTCAAAGCAGAGTGCCATTCTCTATCATAACACGAGGGGGTATATGTCGGACATATACAGCAAGAGCATTTGGTTTACTTAACAAGGCTATCAAAACAGTTTTGGGCCTTGGGGCATAGGTTGGCGCCGGGGCATGGAGATGCCACACCAACAACAAGAGTCACATAGAGATGTGATTAGCAAGGAGTTGCATACCGATGTTATTAATTTTCTAGCAGTGATGCCAAAGCTCACTAGAAATTAACTAACATGTGGATCTGTTAACACTGAAATTTGATAATGAGGTTCCTAAGTCCTAAGAGAACAAGATGGAATCGGATCGGCTGAAGTCAGAAGTTGTATCGGCTAAAAGAGTGATCGGCTGCAGGGCTGGTCGGCTGAGAATGGGTTGAATGGAACAGCCGACAGCCGATTCTGAGTTCAGAAGGGATAAAACCATGTCCAATGCAGAAACTTGAGGATAAGTGGGGATTCGGATGTTAATTGCGCGTTTAAAGATATTGCCACCTATGGATGGAGTCCTGTAATGGCAGTTGTATCTGTAATTTAGGAGTTTGTTAAATTGGTAGTTGTAATGCATTATGAATCTCGCTAGGGATGATATGATGTTTTAAAAAGTAGTTTAGATAGAGTCCGAGGTTGTTACAAAGATTTGTATCTTGGGTATAAATAGGACCCGAGACCCTCTGTATAAAACGATTCAATCAATCTAATCTTCGGCGCATCGCCATCCTTTTCCTTTTAGACGAACACCCTGTTTGGCTTTGGGCTGCATCGTCTCGATCCCCAAACTCAGGTAAATGTTTGTCGTTAGTGGTGAGATCGCTTGTCTCTAATGCTTCCATCGCAATGACACATTGGATACAATAGTTTCACTACGATATGTATCATATAGTGCATATGAACCAATTCGGTGTTTAGATCTATCTTGTGGTTGACTTATCTTTTTGGGAGTATATGGTCAGCAAGGCTAGGTTTAAAGGCTGGTTGGTTCGTATGTAATATCTACCATCTTACGGAGTATAAGTCGAAAGTAATAGATTGAATGCTTCTTTTGATACTTAATGCCGCATCAAGACTGAACTATTGAGTCGTCTTTTGAATCGTTGGTAATCTATTCTTTTGGATTTACATTATCTGGGGATAGCGCCGGGGTTTCAGCCGACCTTACTTACCCTAATGTACTTCTTTTAACATAATTGTTATTAGATCTGTAATAGGGTTGTATTTTATGTTTAGATTGTGCTTGCTTACATCTTTGATCTAGGAGTATTGCGCCTGCATGAGATTCGCTGGAGTATCAGCTGATTTAATGTTAGTTTCCCAGCATCGGTTGGTCTACTGATCTGTGTATTTATTATTCTTCATCATATTTGGATCGGATGACTGATGATCGTCTTGGTATAGCCGATGAGCTTTGGTCGTTTGGCCCAAATATGGTTTGGAATAGCATATACACGTTCATGGAATCCCTTGGCCGATCCCGCGGAGACTTGACCTAACGCTTAACGAACGCTTTCTCGTCTTTTCTCTTGTTGATTGGCAGATCAAATCAACTGGCACGCTCTACACATTGTAGGCGGCTAAGAAGGACTGCACCGGAGTTAAGCAGATCTCCCAGCCGGCGCGAGAGAGATTTCTCGTCAACACGCTTCTTGGCACGCCATAGGACTATCTTTGTCGGCTCGACTCGGACGAATAGACTCACGGCAAGATGGTCGACTCCAAGATCCCCGGCATCACACGGGACAATGTCGTACTGTAAAATGGATCAACTATCGGCTGAACGACAAGCCGAGTATAAGAGGATGGTGGAGGTACTCCAGACAATTATCTTCAATCCTTCACCCAAACGAGGTGCGGAACGGTGCACCAAAAGTACAAGTTCAGCCTCAACGATACTATAGCATCCTCGTCAAGTGATGCGAAGGGCAAACAGAAAGTGGAAGAGCCAACTCAAGTGCAGGATGATCAAGCCATGTACTCTTTGCAAGATCGGATCGACTCGGCTGTCCATCACGCACTGGTCAACTAGAGCAGCATCCTGGTCAACACCCTCAATAATATGATTTCTCACATGGTCGATGCCAAGGTAGCCGAGTAGCTGCAACGGGGCCCTACATATTTCACGGATGGCAAGTTTCCTGATTACAGGACACTAGTCACCCAAGATCGGCCGCTTCCACTAATAGCGCAACCCAACCCGCCAGGAGGAGTCGGCCACTTGAGTCCAAGCGGGACAGCCGTGAAACTAGCAGTCATTATTTTAAGCCGACAACAGTCGCTGCCCCAAGGTCAATTCGACATATTCCATCATAATCGACAGCCAGAGCCGATTGATCATGGCAGACAGCAGAATGTCGGGGGTCGACAGCTGTTTCCAGACCCGCCAACGCCACCACAGGAATCTCGGCCGCCACCCGCTGATCATCGCTACCAATACCAAGGGGGTCGTCAGGATCATCATTACCGGCCTCAGACACCACCACAGATGTATCGGTAGGCACGTATGACGTATGACCCATACGAGCCGATACAGCAAGATAATAGGACCTGGGCCAAACTAATCGCAGATGTTATGCGGGATCAGTTCGGCCTCAAACCAAAAGACTCAGGAAATATGTACCGGTACCCCTATCCGGAGCATTTCGAAAGAATTCCATTGCCCAACCGATACAAGATCCCGGATTTCTCCAAGTTCTCAGGACAAGACAACGTATCTACCTACGAGCATAGCAGCCGATTCTTAGCACAATGTGGTGAAGCGTCGGCTACTGACCCCTTGAGGGTTCGGCTATTTCCGCTTTCTCTTTCAGGATCGGCCTTCACTTGGTTCTCCTCGTTGCCTTACAACTCAATTCAGAGTTGGGCCGATCTTGAGAAACAGTTTCACAACTATTTTTATTCCGGCAACCATGAAATGAAGTTGTCGGACCTCACCAGCGTCAGGCAAAAACATAATGAATCGGTTCAGGATCACAGTGCTTCAGAGAAATGAGAAACCGATGCTACAGCCTGGTGCTATCAGACGCCCAGCTGGCCGATTTAGCCTTCCATGGTCTGATCGCGCCAATCAGGGAAAGATTCTCTGCGCAGGACTTCAAAAGTCTAGCCCACCTGGCGCAGAGGGTAACGGCCCGTGAACAACGTTTCTAAGAAACTAGGAAGGCCGTTGTGGACCCCCGTCTTTGAGGCGGGAATCTTTCGTGTTCATAGTACCATTTCCCTGGATCGAGTAGTTGGTACCCACGAATATAGTACTGGATAATCAGGTGCACATGCACGAATAGTCTTACATTACCATTATTACATCAATAGGCCCGAAGGCAATGTTCAACCCACAGGACTTATGGTCCAAATACAACACAAGAACAGAATTTAGATACGGCAGCGGAATAGAGGCAGCGGCTTGTCATTTGCCACAGGCAACGACCGGAGCTAAGATCTAGTATGCGCCGTCAGTTCCTTCGCCCTCCTGGTAATACACGTATGGGTCTTCTGGCTCTTCATTTCCATCAGCTGGAAGTTTGTGCGTATAGCAAGGGTGAGTACCAACCGTACTCAGCAAGCCAACACGGAATTGATGCATATGATAGGGTTATTCAGAGGATGGCTGAAGTTCCTTTGCATAAAGCCAATTTTCACAATCCTTTTCTCAAACCTATCGACTAGCCAATCAAGTTTTAATTTCACAGTTCATTAATTCGATGACGGTTCTGTCTACCATCCATCGTGATTCCAAGGATGGCTTCCCGCCTCTGGTTCGTCATGATTTTCTGGGGAATCTACCCCTTCCCGCTTCTCGAGAAGTTGATCCACCAGCGAATGAAATCATCATGCATACCCATCCCAGCAGTTTTAAGTTTAAAATCTAGCCAAGCGAAAGTCTTGTCACGATGCTCGATATCCGCGAGCATGGCTATTCGAATAGATTGATTTACTCACACTGCAGTGGATGTACACTTTACCCGTACTCCGCGACACCCAACAAATGAGCCTACGCCTCAACACATGAGACGGTCACGGCAAAGCCTTTTGATAACCTCGCTTTGGCGTACCCGCTCCATGAACTTAAGCCCTCATGCACTCTAGCCGTCCTTTTCTAGCAAGTGAGAGGAGTTCGCGCACCCGGTAAGGGAAGCTTTCTCAATCTTTAAGTTTAATTAACATCGTTTAATTCCACCATTCATAACAAAGGCCGCAGCCTCACTCTCATCCCATAACCACATCATAGAGGACCATCTATGCAAGGATACTGCCTCCGCTCGGCTATCTAGTCAGCTAGGTCTATACCCATTCGAGAAGTACGGTTGTACTGGCTCGTTTCCCGGCTATCTCATGGCTCGGTCCTTAATTGACCAGGGTCGGCACTTGCCTTTTCCGGAATCCACCCAAAATCATCCAGCCGCCCCAGTCTAAAATATTTGTATAGCATTTTTAATTTTCACCAAGCCTAGTTCAACATTCTCATGGCCATGTGGCGCTCATGTCTCCACAGGCCGTATTTCAACTACCTTCCCTAAGGTAGTTGCCCGAGCACAAAGTCATTTTGCAAAATCATGAGTATGCAGGAATCTAGGGTAAGCAGGGCTAAGCATTTGTACCGAAGTTATCCTCCGGTCATATCACATCGAAGGTTACAAAGAATAAATACTAATGGTGATCAATATCAAAGCTGGGTATATCAAGCATAGGTATTGTTTGTGTAAGGCATGCAATTTGTAATTTGAAATCAACATCATTTCACAAAGTAGGATCAATATGTTCAAAGAGTGTGATGACTTGCCTTGCTCGCACACTTGAGGGGTGGTATCTTCACGGGGTCGATGCCGGTTTCTTCAGTGCTACCCGTACGTGCGAAAGATCAATTGAATTCAATTAGAATTCAATAAAATACCGAGAGATCGAAAAGAACCATAAAAGCCATGAAAACAACTCCAAAAGTTTTGCCAAAAATTCTACTCGAGTTAGAACAAGGGTCGCTAGGAAAATCTGAGTTTTGGAATCGAATTGATGGCCTAGGGTTTTCGCAAAGACGGCGATCGTAATAATTTGAGAAATTAAGTTTGAAAATATCAGCGGAGGAAAAATTCGCGCTCGAGGTTTGAGGGTTTGAACACCAAGAGAAGCCTATTTAAACGGCGGGAAAGAATTAAACGGAGTCCGGATTTAAAAACGATGCGAAATGAAATTCCGGAAAACGTCCGATTCCGATTTTTCAAACTTTGCACTGAGAAAATATGCGAGAAAATAATTTATTTTTGCCCAAAATTTTACTCAAGTTATCCCCAAAATATTTTCCAAATTTTCCACAATTTTTCCTAATTTTTCCTAATTTTCTTTTTTTTCTTTTTTCACTGGTCGGCACTGTTCATTTGCCGCAAGGTGTTCGATCGGGGCGCGTTAAAACAGGGGCGGCGACAGTGAGGAAAAGGGCGGCGCAAGGAGGGGCTTACCGGCGACGGCGGGCTCGGGGAGGAGCAGTGGGGCACGGAGAGGAATTTGCGCACGGCGGCGGCGGCTCCGACGGCTAGGCGGCGGCGGCGGCGCTCGGGAGAGAGGAAGGAGCGGCGGCGGTGCGGTGAAAATGGGCGCGGCCGCGGCCTTTTATAGGCGCGGCGCGGCGCGGGCGCGAGTGGAGAGGGGAGGGGCCGGCTCGGGCGTGCGTGGCGCGGCGCGACACGCGGCGTAGCTCGGGAAGGGCCGGTACGGCGGTCTCCACGCGGCGGCGCGGAAGGTCGGGCCGGGCGCGGCGCTTGCGACGTGGTGCGGCGAGCGGGATGCGAGCGGGGTCCGGACGGGCGCGGCGCGCGAGGGAGCGAGCGAGCGGGGCGGGGACCGCGCGGCGGCGGGCGCGTGGCGCAGCGCGCGGCGCGCGGGCGGTGCGGGGTCCGGCGCGGGCGGGCGTGCGCGCGGCGCGTGGCGTGCGCGCGCGGCCGTACACGCGTCGAACACTGCGCAATATGAATAGTGACCTTTTTGATTTTCTCGATTTTCTATTTTCTTTTCCCATTTTCTATTTTCTTTCCTTCTAAAAATTCCAAAATAAATCCTAATATTCCAAAAATAATTTTTAACATTATATTTTTAACTTTTTCTTGACTTTTATTTTTCCTTAATATTTTTCACATTTATTTCTTTTAAAAATCCTTTTTTTCTCCCTAATTTCAATATCCCCTCCTATATTTTTCCAAAACTTTCCTGACTTCGAGTGCGACTCCGAGAACTTTATTATTTATTTTGTGTCTGGATTTACCTACCCCAATCAAAATTTTGTTCTATATTTCCCAAAACGCGCTTTCATAAATCCGCGTTTCCCTCGAATTCCTTTTTAAAACCCGATGCGGCTTTCGCACCTCCGTTTCGACAACTCCGAATCATCCAAAAATACCGAAAGGGAAAATTGACCACGACTAAATTTATGCAACGAGGGCAAATAAGAAGCAACAAACCCGAGAAGAAGCAATAAGCCAAGGTTTTTGAAAGTTCCGATTTTTACGTTCCGATTTCGGTTCTCCGATTTTCGGATGTTACAAACCTATCCCCTAACAATAAATCTCGTCCCCGAGATTTTCTTACTGTTGCTGAGTAGGTGTGGGTATTTCCGTCCTCGGGAACTCTTCGCTCTCCCGGTAGCCTCTTCTTCCGTGTGATTGCTCCATTGTACCTTGTACATGCGCCATGACTTGGTCCGTGTCTTCTTTTACGCCTCGTCTAGTATCTTGATTGGATGCTCCGGTAGGTAAGATCACTTGTGGACATGGATGGCTTCTAAAGGAGCTTGCTCTTCTGGTACTCGCAAACATTTTTTCAATTGTGACACGTGGAACACTGGGTGGACATCAGAGAGGTTCTCGGGCAGTTCCAATTGGTAAGCCACTTCTCCTCTCCTAGCGCTTATCAAGAATGGGCCCACGTATCTTGGTGCGAGTTTCCCTTTGACTTTGAACCTCTGAGTTCCCCGTAGTGGTGAGACCTTTAGATACACGTAGTCACCTTCTTTAAATTCCAATTCTCTTCGGCGGGTGTCCGCGTAGCTCTTTTGTCGTGACTGAGCTGTTTGTAATCGGTCTCGAATCAAGCGAACTTTTTCCTCGGCCTCTTTGATTATGTCGAGCCCGAATACGGTTCGTTCACCGGTTTCGACCACATTAATGGGATTCGGCATCGGCGACCAAATAGAGCTTCGTTTGGCGACATCTTCAGACTGGCTTGATAGCTATTGTTGTAGGAGAACTCGGCGTACGGCAAACATTTCTCCCAATCCTTGGTGAAATCCAACGCACGAGCTCTCGGCATATCTTCTAGCACTTGATTCGTCCTCTCGCCGTCCGTCGATCGTGGGTGGTAAGCGATGCGAAGGCGAGGTGACTGCCGAGTGCCTCATGGACTTTGCTCCAAAAATGGGACGTGAATTGGGTACCACGATCCGATATAATCCTCTTGGGTACACCGTGAAGACATACAATCCTACTCATGTACAGTTCCGCTAGCTTGGCACTGTTGTAGTTAGTTTTTACGGGAATAAATCTGGCAGTCTTGGTGAGCCGATCCACTATTACCCAAATGGGTAGTCCTACTATGAAATCCATGCCTATCTCGTCCCATTTCCATTCAGGAATCTTGAGAGGCTGCAGCAAGCCTGTTGGTCGTTGATGCTCAGCTTTCACCCTTTGGCACACATCACACACGGCCACGTATTCGGCCACATATCTTTTCATATTGGGCCACCAGTATTCTCCTTTCAAATCCTGGTACATTTTCGTGCTTCCGGGGTGTAACGAATATGCCGATTCATGGGCTTCTTTTAAGATCAATCCTCTCAAACCACCTTGTTCCGGCACGCAGATTCTTTTCTTGTACCACAGGATTCCCTTGCCATCTACTGAAAACTCCTTAGCGCGTCCAGCGGCCATGCGTTCCCTGATTTCCTGGGTTTCCTCATTCCCTTTTTGGGCTTCTTCTATTTGAGTCCTCAGAAGGGGTTGGATGTCCAGTGAGTGATCTTCTCCGCGAGGAATAAGGTGCAGATTTAGTCTAGCCATTTCTTCTTGGAGTTCGCTGGCCATACCTCCCAATCCCATGTGGTTGCATTGGGCTTTGCGGCTCAGCGCATCGGCCACTACATTTGCCTTGCCGGGATGGTAATGGATTCCTAGATCGTAATCCTTGATCAACTCCAACCATCGCCTTTGTCGTAGGTTGAGATCAGGCTGAGTAAAGAAATATTTTAAGCTCTTGTGATCGGTATACACATCACAATGGTTCCCGATCAGATAGTGTCTCCAGATCTTCAATGCGTGAACAACCGCGGCTAATTCCAGGTCGTGTGTGGGATAATTCTCCTCGTGGGGTCGTAACTGTCACGAGGCATACGCTACGACCCTCCGATCCTGCATTAACACGCCTCCTAATCCTTGCCGAGATGCATCACAGTACATCACGAAATCCTTCCGGTTGTCAGGTAAGGTTAAGATTGGGGCGGTGGTTAACTTTTCTTTTAGTTGGTCGAAAGCCTTTTGACACTTCTCGTTCCATTCAAACTTCTTTTCCTTCTTCAAAAGTTGGGTCATAGGTCGGGCTACAGTGGAAAACCCTTCGATAAACCGTCGGTAATAACCGGCCAAGCCCAAGAAACTCCGAACTTCCGTCACTGACTTGGGTGCCTTCCATTCCATGACAGCTTCGACCTTGACGGGGTCTACTGCTACTCCTCCGGCTGAAACCACGTGGCCAAGAAAAGCGACTTCCTTGAGCCAGAACTCGCATTTGCTGAACTTTGCATACAGCTGGTGCTCTCGTAGCTTTTCCAGTACTAGCCGTAGATGCTCCGCGTGTTCCTCATCGTTCTTGGAGTAGATAAGTATATCGTCGATGAATACCACTACGAATTTGTCCAGTACTCCATGAATACCTTGTTCATCGGTTCATAAAATATGCGAGGGCATTGGTCAATCCAAAGGACATCACTGTAAACTCGTATAAGCCGTAACGTGTGGAGAACGCCGTCTTAGGAATATCTCCAGCTCTAATCTTCAACTGATGATATCCTGACCGAAGATCAATTTTTGAGAACACCTGCGCACCCTTAAGTTGATCGAATAGGTCATCGATTCGAGGTAGCGGGTACTTGTTTTTGATCGTCACTTCATTCAGCGATCGGTAGTCCACACACATTCTCATACTCCCATCCTTCTTCTTGACGAAGAGTACTGGGGCTCCCCAGGGAGAAGAGCTGGGGCGTACGAATCCCTTCTCTTGTAGTTCTCTTATTTACTTCTTGAGTTCCTCTAACTCGTTGGCCAGCATCCGATAAGGCCTCTTGGATATGGGGGCAGTACCAGGCATTAGATCGATGATAAACTCTATGTTGCGATCCGGGGGCATTCCGGGCAATTCCTCGGGAAATACGTCCGGTATTCTTGTACTACTGGCATTCCGTCTAGGGGTAGCATGGTGAATATTCCAGCAGCTTGTTCGCATAGCTTCGGATTTTGATCCATAGTTATGCTCATCGGTGATCCCCATGGGGTGGATATCGTGACTTCCCTTCGACTGCAGTCTATAATTCCATTATTCTTGGTCAACCAATCCATTCCGAGTATGACATCTATGGTTTGGGGTGATAGCACCATAAGGTTTGAGAGAAACACCACGTCCCTAATCCGTATGGGCACATTGATGCAAGCACGGGGTACGGTTATGTCTCCCCCAGGTGAGTGTACCAACATAGGCCTCTTAAGTGCTACTTGGTGTAGGTGGTGTTGTTTGCTTACTTGGGAAGATATGAATGAATGCGAAGCTCGAAATCGAATAAAACTTTAACGGTGTAGAGTTGATAGAGAACATACCTATCAATACGCTCTGGTCCTCTTGAGCTTCTTCAGCCCGCACATGATTCACCTGGCCACGTCGAAACCCGGTGGCAGCCTCGTTGGGTAGTGGGGTCCTGAACAGACCTCGTCCTGCCGTAGGGGTGGGGGTTCCTCGGACGGGCGTTGCATTGGCGCCGGTGCGCACAGGGGTGTTGCGTGGTTTTGGGCAGCTATTGGAGTAGTGTCCGAATTCTCCACAATTGAAGCGACTCACATTCCTTCTTCTGGAGCGGCTAGGGTCGGCGTGGGTGTACGAAGTTGAGGTGTAGCTGGCCTCCGACATGGTCGGGAGCGGGAGAACGACCGGTTGCCGGGACGTTGGGTTTCCATCCCGACGGGGTGGCTCCCTTGGGGCGTTGTGGCGCTCCCTGAAATGGGCGAGCCATAGCGAGTCTCCTCTTGCGGTTATTTTCTACCATCTTTTGGTCGTGCTCAAGCCGAACGACCTTGTTGATGAGGCTTTGGAAACGGTGTGGTCCCGCCCGATCATTGGTCCCGGCTCGTCATTTAGTCCCTCGATGAATTTATCCATCTTCTCTTCCTCGTCTCGTCGATCACTTGTGGCGTAACGGGCAAGCTGGGTAAACTTGTTCGGATACTCTTGTACGAGGTGTTTCCTTGACGCAGCCTACGGAATTCATTTTTCTTCATCCTCATAATCTGCATGGCACGAAATTCTCATGGAACGCAGCCGTGAACTCTTCCCATGTCGGTTCTCCGGCGTCTTCAGCTCGCGTTTCCTTGTAGGTATCCCACCGTCACTTGCGGGATCCTCCAGGTTAGTAGCGAAGACAACTCTATCGCTTCTCGGACTCGACGAGAGTTAGCTTTTTCTCGATCACCCTCAGCCAGTCTTCAGCATCCATGGGTTCCTCGGCCGCGGAGAAGGTTGGTGGCTTAGCTCTCATGAACTCTCCTAGACTCGATCCTCCTCGACTTCCTTGGTTGTTAGCAATTGCTTGGAGTAGCTGGGTCTACAAAGCCATAACCTCTGCCAGAGTGGAGGGGTTGGGTTCCGGCGGGTTCTCGTTGGTTGCTGCGGCTCTGCGGCGATGTGCCATCTGAAGAAGATAGATGAATCAAGAGATCGGACCAGTTTAGGTCATGGTTCCTAGGGGGATTTTTCTTCAAGTTCTTTTAAATGATCTTCAATCAACAAGCAGGGTGAAATAATAATAAGCTCACGAATTAAGACACCGCAAAGCGATGCTCAGGTTCATCATATTACATAAGAGTGGTATACGGACTGTACACACACAGTCCTTCATGCCATGATAGCAACAACAACTACATCGTCTAACTGCATCAACCAATTAAGGGGGAATAGAGTGTGGTTCGTGCTGCCGAGCTGGGAAGGTCCTCCCGCCTAGTCGTCCATCCATCCGCAAGAGCCAGGCGCAGGAAGTGGGTGGTCCGCTGCTGAAGCAAACCGGAGTCCCCATGGCTTGGAGGTGGTGGCCTCGGAGTCATGCCGAATCTTCCGACTCGGTGGCCGCGTACTCTTGCGAGCGGTCTGGCGGGTGAGGGGGCCTCCAGTGTGAGTCAGGCGACGAGTGGGAGCTTCCTCCTCCATTGGGTCGGTGTCGCTGGACTCCCATTTGACCTCCATAGGTTCTGCCTCAGACTCCGTGTCGGTGTGGATCTGGATGGGGTTCTCCTCTCCCGATCCAGGCTCGGACGCATGCGCTACGGAGCTCGAGGTGGGTCCCATGGACGTGGCGCGCGGGGTCTACAGTGCGGCGCGGGCTCGTGCTCAACATAAAAGCTTGCTCCATCATGGCTTGAAAGGTATCCAAGCACGCTGGAGTCATAAGGTAATAGTGGTCGGGCACAGGAGTAGGAGGTGTTGGTACAATCTCAGTGGAAGTACCTGCAGCGTAGACAGGGCGAGTGCGCAGCTGCTCCTCCAGCTGGTCGACTTGCTGCTTGCTCTTCCTGAGCTGCTCCTCCAGCTCTACCAGAGCTTCTCCACGGGCCATGTAGCGGTCCGAGAGTTGCTCATATTGGGCACCATTGGCTTGCGGTGAGTTTGCGGCATGTTTATCTGGTTCCCACGCCTTGGTGGCTCTCGACCGAGATCATTGAGGCGTGATGCTGGTCGTTGATCTCGAGCAAGGCCTCCTCGTAACAGTCGTCTGCCGTCTCCGCCCAACGTGATAGACGCGTGACCATCGGGTTGTAGCAGCAGGGGGTGGCCTCCACAGTGTAGACTGGGTTGCCCTCTTCGCGATAAGGATGATGCACGAACTCTGTCACCGTGAGTTCGGCACGATGTATCGCATTAAGGCGAAGGAAGGCTTCGCGAGCCGCATCCTGAATGGCTGCTTCTGCTAAGTTCCGGTGGTAGCGGGTGTGGAAGCGAAAAGATGTTTCACTTCCCATGCGGGCTTCTATGGATACGGCGCCTCCCGGGCTGGATACACTTTGGAGCCATGCCTTTTGGTGTGATAGGTGGGTGGGTCCGGGTACCTCAAACACCATAGTAGGGACTGAAGTTGTGCCACAAACCCCTCGTCTCGTGGGATGGTGACCTCCCAGGCTCCGTCGTGGTTCGACATCTGCTTTTGTAGGCAACTTAGGGTTAGAGGGAGAGAGCTATTATAATCATTTGGTAAAAGGAAATACAGATGTAGAAAAGGTATATTTGTATTTTCAGAAATAATAGTTTAAAACTGATCCTATGTAGGGATATTTCCCTTTAGCCGACTAGTTAGGGGTAGGGCGCCATTCGGTCCTTAATTGACCAGGGTCGGCACTTGCCTTTTCCGGAATCCACCCAAAATCATCCAGCCGCCCCAGTCTAAAATATTTGTATAGCATTTTTAATTTTCACCAAGCCTAGTTCAACATTCTCATGGCCATGTGGCGCTCATGTCTCCACAGGCCGTATTTCAACTACCTTCCCTAAGGTAGTTGCCCGAGCACAAAGTCATTTTGCAAAATCATGAGTATGCAGGAATCTAGGGTAAGCAGGGCTAAGCATTTGTACCGAAGTTATCCTCCGGTCATATCACATCGAAGGTTACAAAGAATAAATACTAATGGTGATCAATATCAAAGCAGGGTATATCAAGCATAGGTATTGTTTGTGTAAGGCATGCAATTTGTAATTTGAAATCAACATCATTTCACAAAGTAGGATCAATATGTTCAAAGAGTGTGATGACTTGCCTTGCTCGCACACTTGAGGGGTGGTATCTTCAGCGGGGTCGATGCCGGTTTCTTCAGTGCTACCCGTACGTGCGAAAGATCAATTGAATTCAATTAGAATTCAATAAAATACCGAGAGATCAAAAAGAACCATAAAAGCCATGAAAACAACTCCAAAAGTTTTGCCAAAAATTCTACTCGAGTTAGAACAAGGGTCGCTAGGAAAATCCGAGTTTCGGAATCGAATTGATGGCCTAGGGTTTTCGCAAAGACGGCGATCGTAATAATTTGAGAAATTAAGTTTGAAAATATCAGCGGAGGAAAAATTCGCGCTCGAGGTTTGAGGGTTTGAACACCAAGAGAAGCCTATTTAAACGGCGGGAAAGAATTAAACGGAGTCCGGATTTAAAAACGATGCGAAATGAAATTCCGGAAAACGTCCGATTCCGATTTTTGAAACTTTGCACTGAGAAAATATGCGAGAAAATAATTTATTTTTGCCCAAAATTTTACTCAAGTTATCCCCAAAATATTTTCCAAATTTTCCACAATTTTTCCTAATTTTTCCTTATTTTCTTTTTTTTATTTTTTTTTCACTGGTCGGCATTGTTCATTTGCCGCAAGGTGTTCGACCGGGGCGCGTTAAAATAGGGGCGGCGGCAGTGAGGAAAAGGGCGGCGCAAGGAGGGGCTTACCGGCGACGGCGGGCTCGGGGAGCAGTGGGGCACGGAGAGGAATTTGCGCACGGCGGCGACGGCTCCGACGGCTAGGCGGCGGCGGCGGAGCTTCGGGAGAGGGAAGGAGGCGGCGGTGCGGTGAAAAGGGCGCGGGCGCGGCGCCTTTATAGGCGCGGCGCGGCACGGGCGCGAGTGGAGAGGGGAGGGGCCGGCTCGGGCGTGCGTGGCGTGGCTCGACACGCGGCGTAGCTCGGGAGGGCCGGGTACGGCGGTCTCCACGCGGCGGCGCGGAAGGCCGGGCCGGGCGCGGCGCTTGCGACATGGTGCGGCGAGCGGGATGCGAGCGGGGTCCAGAACGGGTGCGGCGCGCGAGGGTGCGAGCGAGCGGGCGGGGGCGCGCGGCGGCGGGCGCGTGGCGCAGCGCGCGCGCGCGGGCGGCGGGCGCACGGCGGGCGGGGTCCGCGCGGCGGCGGGCGTGCGCGCGCGTGGCGCGCGCGAGTGTAGGGCGCGCGCGCGCGCGGCGCGGCGCGGCGCGTGGCGTGCGCGCCGGGCGTACGGCGTCGAACACTGGCGCAATATGAATAGTGACCTTTTGATTTTTCCCGATTTTCTATTTTCTTTTCCCATTTTCTATTTTCTTTCCTTCTAAAAATTCCAAAATAAATCCTAATATTCCAAAAATAATTTTTAACATTATATTTTTAACTTTTTCTTGACTTTTATTTTTCCATAATATTTTTCATATTTATTTGTTTTAAAAATCCTTTTTTTCTCCCTAATTTCAATATCCCTCCTATATTTTTCCAAAACTTTCCCGGACTTCGAGTGCGACTCCGAGAACTTTATTATTTATTTTGTGTCTGGATTTACCTACCCCCAATCAAAATTTTGTTCTATATTTCCCAAAACGCGCTTTCATAAATCTGCGTTTCCCTCGAATTCCTTTTAAAACCCGATGCGGCTTTCGCACCTCCGTTTCGACAACTCCGAATCATCCAAAAATACCGAAAGGGAAAATTGACCACGACTAAATTTATGCAACGAGCTGGCAAATAAGAAGCAACAAACCCGAGAAGAAGCAATAAGCCAAGGTTTTTGAAAGTTCCGATTTTTACTTTCCGATTTCGGTTCTCCGATTTTCAGGATGTTACAGCCGTCAAAACCATAACACAAGTCGTCGTCAACTCAGATTACGGATCCGACGACGACGAAACGGAAGTGGCGGCAGCTGAATGGGCTAAGAACAAGAAGGCCATCGTCTGCCAGTGGCTGCTGAAGACGGCTAAAGAAGAAAAATACGATTTTGACATCACTAAGGCCGACAAAATCTTTGATTTACTACTTAAAGAGAAACAAATTCAGTTGCCCGAAAATCATGTGATCCCGTCGGCCGAAGAATTGAAAAAGAAGAAATACTGCAAGTGGCACAATTCCACTTCCCACGCCACGAACGATTGCAAAGTCTTCAGGCAACAAATTCAGTCAGCCATCGAGGCCGGGAAGTTAAAGTTTGCTGACTCAAGTCGGCCCATGAAAGTGGACGACAATCCGTTGCCGGTCAACACGGTCCATGCCAGCCTCGGGCGAGCTGATCGACAGGACAGAACAGCGTACGGCTTAGCCGATACGGTGATCGAGGCCGAAACAGGAGAGGGCCAGATTGGAAACTCCACCGCACAGATCAACATGGTGCGCCCAGTTATCAGGTCGGCTGAACGACAGCCGATCCACGAACGAAGCAAATACCACCGTCAATGTCGGCCTCGGCGTGAAGAAATTTACGACGAAGCACCTTGCCGGCACGAGCCATGACGATCCACATTGGCATTGCGGCTTCTTCAGGCATTGCTGGGAATCCGGCATGAGACTACCAACACTGGAAGACTGCCCAGCATGTAACGATCATCACGACCATGACGAACATAGGAGCTCGTGATCCGCAAGCCCAGTCCGGTTCATTCCCAGAGCCGTCCAACTAAACCAAAGACGGCGACCGGTCCACGATCGGCTTGGTCCGATCCATCAAGACTTCTTCATCGATGATAATCGGGACGGGACGATCGCAGAACAAGGAGGCCGATGAGGAGGGATCGGCCAATCCCCAATGGTGCCCGTCCGATCTATTTACGAAGACCCAGAAGAGGAGAATTCAGCGGCTTAAGCGTGAAGGAAGAGAGGACGAGGTGAGACAAATGATATACGAACAACGCCGTCGGCTGGGTAAGATCAAGAGGCGGTGGGTACCCAAGCAGGAGGACGCTACGGCCACCGAAGAGCAAAGCGAAGAAAGCCCTGCCGACCAAGCCAGAAGGGCAGCCAAGGGGAAGAGTAAAGCTACTACGTCAGTCAACATGGTCTTCGTGTTGCCCGCCGAATTCGGTGCCCCCGAAGCCGACGCAGACACTATCGAAGATGACCCAACAAAACTAATGATCTCGCCAGACCAGGCCATCTTTGACAAGCCGGAAGGGACCGAAAATCGGCATCTGAAACCGTTATATGTTAAAGGGTTCATCAACGGCAAGCCGATTTCCAAAATGCTGGTCGATGGGGGAGCGGCAGTCAACCTCATGCCTTATGCAACTTTTAGAAAGCTTGGAAAAGGGGCCGAAGACCTGATCAAAACCAACATGGTACTCAAGGACTTCGGCGGCAACCCATCAGAGACCAAAGGCGTTCTCAACGTCGAACTGACCATCGGCAACAAAACTGTGCCCACAACGTTTTTTGTCATCGACGGGAGGGGGTCTTACAGCCTGCTGCTCGGGAGGGACTGGATCCACGCTAACTGCTGCATCCCTTCTACAATGCACCGAGCCTCATCCGGTGGGATGGCGACAAGATCGAGATCGTGCCGCCGACAGTCGTTAGTATCATCGGCGCCGATTTACCACTTTAGGAAATCGAAGGCATCGAATGTTTATCTGGGAAAATCTGGCAAGCCGATTTTCTAAACGTGTCCAATTCAACAATACAGCCCATCGGAAGCGACGAGCCACAACTGCTGCTTTGAACAAGACATGATGGAGGGTTCCAGCGTGCTCGGCGTAGCCACCGCGGACGAAGACGATGGCAAGTTAGGACAAGGCTTCACGTCGGCCGACGAGTTAGAAGAAATCGACATCGGATCTGGCGACAAGCCAAGGCCAATGTACATTAGTAAAAATTTATCTCCCATTTGTAGATCCCAACTTATTGAATTATTAAAAGAATATAAAGATTGCTTCGCTTGGGAATACTTCGAGATGCCTGGTCTAAGCCGATCGATAGTGGTCCATCAGCTGCCAATCAAGGCAGGATATCGGCCATTCAAACAACCTCCCAGGAGGTTCAAAGCCGACATGTACGACGCAATTAAAGCCGAAATCACTCGGCTATACGACGCAGGGTTCATTCGGCCATGCCGATATGCCGAATGGGTCTCTAATATCGTCCCGGTATTGAAGAAGAACGGCAAACTTTGAGTATGCATCGACTTCAGAGACCTAAACAAGGCGACCCCAAAAGAGGAATACCCAATGCCAATAGCCGACCTGCTTGTTGACGCTGCTTCAGGCCATAAAATCATCAGCTTCATGGACGGCAACGCAGGGTACAACCAGATATTCATGGCCGAAGAGGACGTCCATAAGACAGCTTTTCGATGCCCGGGTGCGATCGGCCTCTACGAGTGGGTAGTGATGACGTTCGGCTTGAAGAACGCCGGGGCAACGTATCAAAGAGCGATGAATTACATTTTTCATGACATGATCGGCGCACTAGTAGAGATATACATCGACGATGTCATCGTCAAATCGAGAGAGATAGAAAACCACATCGCAGATCTGAGGCAGGTGCTTGAGTGGACGAGGAAATACGGATTGAAGATGAATTCGCTTAAATGTACGTTCGGCGTGTCGGCCGGGCAGTTCTTAGGGTTCCTCGTGCATGAAAGAGGAATTGAAGTAACACCGAGGAGCATTAATGCCATCAAAACAATTCAACCCCCTAAGGATAAAAGACAACTCCAGTCACTGATCGGAAAGATAAACTTCATTAGACGGTTCATAGCTAACCTCTCAGAGAAAATGGAGCCGTTCACGCCATTGCTTCGGCTTAAGGCCGATCAGATATTCACATGGGGGGCAGAGCAACAGAAGGCGTTAGACGACATAAAGAATTATCTAAGCTCCCCTCCAGTTGTAATGCCCCCACAAAAAGGGACGTCATTCAAGCTGTACCTGTCCGCGGACGACAAGTCAATCGGCTCCGTTCTGATCCAAGAAGTCGATGGCAAGGGAAGGGCCATTTTCTATCTTAGCCGGCGGCTACTAGATGCAGAGACTAGATATTCACCCGTCGAAAAGTTATGTCTGTGCCTCTATTTCTCATGCACAAAGTTAAGACACTATCTGCTGTCCAATGAATGCACGGTAACTTGCAAAGCCGACGTAGTCAAGTACATGCTATCGGCCCCAGTACTCAAGGGGAGGATCGGAAAGTGGATATTCGCGCTGACCGAGTTCGATCTGAGGTACCAGGCTCCAAGAGCAGTAAAAGGACAGGCCCTAGCCGATCTCATCGTGGAACATAGAAACGACTCAATCGGCTCCGTAGAAATCACGCCTTGGACTCTGACTTTCGATGGCTCAGTGTGCACCAACGGCTGTGGAATCGGTTTAGTTCTTATCTCACCCAAGGGAGCAATCTTCGAGTTCGCCTTCGCCATCGACCCCCACGTTACGAATAACCAAGCCGAGTATGAAGTCGTTCTCAAAGGACTACTCCTACTCAAGGAGATGGAGGCCGACGCGGTCGAAATAATGGGAGACTCGTTGCTCGTCATCAGTCAATTGTCAGGAGAATATGAGTGCAAAAACGACGCACTGATGATCTATCATCAACGGTGCTGGGAGTTAATGGAAGGTTTTCGGCTAGTCACTTTGAAGCATATTCCTAGGGAGCAGAACACGGAAGCCAATGACTTGGCTCAAAGGGCATCAGGCTACCGGCCGATGCTAAGAGACATCGACATAGGCGTCGCCACCATCACAACCGACGACTGGAGATTTGACGTCTACAATTACCTCAAAAACCCTTCTCAATCGGCCACAAGGAAGCTACGGTACAAGGCACTGCGGTACGTATTGCTCGACGAAGATTTATACTATCGGACAATCGATGGCATACTGCTCAAATGTTTGGGCGCCGATCAAGCCACAGTGGTTCTCGGGGAGGTGCACGAAGGAATCTGCGGCACACATCAGTCGGCACACAAAATGAAGTGGCTACTTCGCCGAGCCGGGTATTTCTTGCCGACGATGTTAGAAGATTGTTTTAAATACTATAAAGGATGCCAAGACTGCCAGAAGTTCGGCACAGTGCAACGAGCCCCGGCGTCGGCCATGAACCCAATCATTAAGCCATGGCCTTTCGAGGGTGGGGCATGGACATGATCGGCCGATCAATCCACCTTCAAGCAAGGGGCACAAGTTTATACTAGTGGCCACAGATTATTTCACAAAATGGGTAGAAGCGATTCCCCTCTGAAAAGTGGATTCTAAAGACACAATCGAGTTCGTCAAAGAACACATCATCTAACGATAACGACCGACCAAGGATCCATCTTTGTTTCGGACGAATTCATCCAGTTCGCTGACGGCATGGGGATTAAGCTGCTTAACACTTCGCCGTATTACGTGCAATCCAACGGTCAGGCCGAAGCTTCAAACAAAAGCTTAATCAAGCTGATCAAAAGAAAATATCCGAATATCCTAAACAATGGCACACCCGATTGGCCAAAGCATTATGGGCATATCGGATGGCATGTCACGGGTCCATCCAAGTTCCTCCATACAAACTGGTCTATGGACACGAAGCAGTACTGCCATGGGAAAGTATCATCGGCTCAAGACGCATTCAGTTACAGGACCAACTCATAGCCGACGACTATTATAACCTCATGATGGACGAATCGGAGGATCTCGCTTTATCCAGAATGAGAGCTTTAGAAAAAGTAACAAAAGATAAGGAACGGGTAGCCAGACATTACAATAAAAAAGTCATCCCCAAATCATTTGAGGAAGGCGAACTCGTTTGGAAGCTCATACTCCCAATCGGATCCAGAGATAACAAATTCGACAAATGGTCGCCGAATTGGGAGGGGCCTTTCAAGGTCCACAAATGCATCTCCAAAGGAGACTACATGCTAAAAGGACTAGATGGGGAAATATTCGGAAGGACCCTCAACGGAAAATATCTAAAGAAATACTACCCAAGCGTATGGATTAATGCGTGAGTCGGCTATCACCACAGTAAGGCCGACCCACGACAGCCGATGCTTTACAAGGCATCGCCTTTAGGCACTCGCTTCCCCTCCCACACCCCATGATCGGCTCCGGACCCCGGCAGAGATCGGATTGAACAATCGCGTCGGGCTCACAAATTTCGTCGACATCGAAGCTATCAACAAAACTTGGGGGCATACACATACACATAGTCGAAAAGACCAACAGTCAAAGCCAATTTTTGACTAATCAAGCTAGGGAGTTGAAGAAACCCCAAGTCAGATGGAACCCAGGCACATTAAACCGCATTTTATTCGGAGTCGACGCGAGGCCGCCTTAGATTACATGTTGGCCAGGTACTCCCTGATGGCCGCCAGGGCTCGTTCGACGGGCTTCGCAGTTTCCATTTCCAGAGCATCCAGGATCAGATGCTCCAACCGAGTAACCCTGATGTCGGTGGTAGTGATCAGCAACTCGTTGGCGAGTTGGGCCTGCCTCCCCTCCAGCCGGTCAAGGCGCGCGAGCGTCGGGTACGCCATGGGGGCAGCAGCCGGAATGCCACCAAGATGGAAAGGCGGCCTGGCCGCCGGGTGGCGAGCCTCCAACTCCCTGAAGCGCTTCAGGTGCGCCCTCACCCGTCGGTCCTGGCTGACCGACAGCTCGTACAACGTCTCCATGATTCCCTGGATCACCCGAAGCGGGTGGGGCGGCTGCAATGGATTCCGTCCCTGAGTTTTTGTAAAAAGAAATCGGCGAGAGTTGAGGAGTTGAGAAACTACCTGGTTCACCGATGAACTAGAAGACGCCATGAGAAGCCTAGCCGAAGAATCAAAGGACTAGGTGTTTCACTATCGAAAGTTCATCGCTTTCGGCCGTGAGTTATTCGGAAGAGCCGAGGGAGCCCATTTATAGAAAGAAAAGATACGGTTCTTAGATGTGAAAGGACGCTGCCAACCCGGGAGTCAAAGGGATCATCATTAAGAGCGTCGGGAATCGTTGAAAGCCAGCGACCGCGCAGGTATGGATACCTATCGCCCAGGGCTCACGGGTTCCCGGAGTACAGATTCGAGGGGGTCGGCCTATGAAGACAAGGCGATGACGTAACCAGGTATTATCGGCCGATGGCTAGAGAGTCGAATGACCAAGAGATAGACGTTGAGTGTTGGGGCGTCACTTCTGAGCGGTTTCGAACTAAACGATACAAGCACTATTAATACAGGCTGTCCGGTTACATCACAAAACACATGTTGGAGAAACGCAAGCCGACCTCGCAGGGTCGGACATCTTACAATCTTCATTTCTTTAGAAAATCGGCTATAGCCGATAGAGTTGTCAGCCTAACCTGGTCGACCTCGCCGATTGCCCTGAGGTCGTCGGCCTCGGACCCTGCCACCGATCGAGCGCTCTGCACCAAGCCCCGCAAATGCGCAACGGCCGCCCTGATACTTTGACGCTCAGCTTCAACCCTGGTCGGAAAATCGGCCATATACTCTTCATGAACGTCGATCTCGTTCATAATTTGGACGAGATCGGCTACCAGTTGGTCCCGGCGGGCACGGAGTTGTTCAAGCTTAGCTACCGGCTCTGTTTTTAGGCGGTCGAAGGTGGCCTTATGGGCTTCAATGGCATCTTTGGTCGATTGGATGGCAGCCGACCGCGCCTGACTCTCGCGCCGATCAATGACTCGCTGCCGGGCTCGTTTGTATTTTAGCTGGTAGGCTTCCATGAAGGTTGCCGGCACAATGGCTTCAGCAACGGCATCCGGCAGCTGGTCTTGGATATCTCGGAACCGTGCGCGTATGGAGCCGCAATCGACCACCAACGCATCTAATGAGGCTTCCAGTCGGTTGCCGATATCAGCCAGAGTGGCCCTCAGAATCTCAGCCGACGCCGCGAGCTTTTCCTCGCCAGCATCGCCGGGTTCCTCGAACTCTAACAAGTCAAAGTTGAGGAGATCGGCCACGCGCTGCAGAAGAAAGAAAGGGTCGGGGACATGGCAAGACCAATGGTTGGGGCCGGTCGGCTTACCGTCGGCGCCATCGTCGGGATCATCGTTTCGGCTGGATCATTCCCCACGGCCGTCTGGCTTTCCTTGCCCATGTCATCATTGCCATCCCCAACAGGCGCGGTACATTCGCCTGATGCCTGGGGAGCAACCGGCGGAGATCGCGGGAGCTGCAAAAGGGAAAAGGGATTAGCGGACGAACTAGTTGATTATCACAGGCAAAGGGATAAGAGCCGATTACCGGCAGAGCAGGGCGAGGAGCGCGACCGGCGTATTTCTTGAACTGCGAAGAACAGACAAATCAGATACGGGTGAACATCGCGAAATCAGGACCAACGAAGTGAAAACTTACGGGAGGGCGTTTCGTCGGCGGACTTGGGGCTGGCGAAGCGTCAGTTGGAGCGTTTACCGATTCAGGACTCGAAGCCCCGGTCTCGACCGTCGCCTGGACGGCTACTAGCGCCTCTTCGTCGACAGCAGCGTCGAGGAATTGCTCGACGGCTGGATCTAGAGGAGGAAGGCTGTCGGCCGAGGCGATCGGATCCATCTTTTTCACCCTTTTGGGGGCAGGCACAACTGATGAACGTGGCAGTGGAGCCGTCTTCCTTTTTGGCGCGATCGGATGGCGTACCTGCCCTCGTAGTAAAGATGAAAGCTTGGCGCCCTCCAGCCGATGGCCGACGGAGCGAGGCCTCCCACGTCTAAGACACCTGGTTTGTATTCGATGGGGCGCCCAGAATCGCTTACCGCCGGCCGCTCTGTTTTTGTTTCCTGCGAAGTCGAAGCACGAATGTTAAACCGGCTGATGCGGTCGATGAATGAATCGGAGGAAAGGAGTAATCGGCTGTGAGTAGAAACATACCGAGGGGATCTCGTCCGGCAGAAGCAAGTCAATGTAGCAAGACGGCCGTTGGTGGAAAATGTGGCGCCTAAGTTCGAGCCACCATCAGTTGTAAGCGGCGCTTCTCCTCGTCGACAGGGTGATTCTGTCGGCATCGCCGAAGGTCGGACCGACTATGTTCAACAGCGAGTTCATCATCAGATCTTGGCCGACCGCTCCTCTGGTCTCGATCTTATCGGCATAAAAGAAGCCGATGGGAAGTTTCCAGAGGCCGAATTGTCTTGCCGCCGATACCGGGTAGTAGAATTCATAACTACAGGCTATAGATCTGCCTTGGTGAACCCCGGTCGGCAGAATGCAGGGAGATAAAGAGGCAAAGAACAATCTACACCTTGGGCTGCCAGCTGAATTGAGATCATCCCATTTGAAATTGATCGGCAGTTCAAAAGATCCTTGGTCAGCGTAGAAATACCAGGTGCGGTTGTCGCAAGATAGCCCGTCGTAAAAAGCTGTGAACCAATCGGCCAACAGCTCAGCCGATTGTCTTGAACTTTGTATGCGGCTGCCTCTCCATAGTTCGTGCATCGCCTGGTGGTGATCTGACCGCCTTCTTCATCTTCGATTGGCTCTAGCCTTGGGAACCCGGCGTCTGCCAGGCGGGGCCGACCGGCCACGTTTTGGGTGGCTAACACCAGCCAATTTGGAGAAACCACCAGGGGCCACCGGTGTTGACTGGGGCGTTGGCGGCTATTTTTGTGGCGGCCTGATGCAGCATTTGATACGTGTAGCCGAGGAGGTATTTTCCCAATGCGAACTCTGTTCCGTCGGCTAAGATTTCGGCCATTATTTGCCAATTAGCGGTTGGCCCACAGCTCGATCCACAGAACACAAATTTTTCCAGCCACATCATCAGAAAGGCGATGTATTCCCGGTGGCTGATTGATCCACCTTTCATGTTTTGGGCAATAAAACCACTCCATCCACCAATAGCTTTGGTTTTGAACTGGTGTTGACCTTTTCGGTTCAAGACACATGGATTAGCCGATGATTCGATGTCTAGCCCAGTTGTCATGTGTACATCGGCTAGTGTGATGGTCATCGGCCCTTGTCTGAAGAGGAAGGCATTGAAACTGTCATTCCAAAAGTAGGCTGCAGCCGATAGGAGTGGTTCATATTTTTCCATATTGGCGATGGATAGTTCCAAGCATTGGGCAAGATTCCTTTCTTCCCATTGAGTCTACTTAGCCGATTGAATCCTCTTGTACCATTCGGTCCAGGCTGTGTCGGTGGACGGCCAAGCCTTGAATGTCCTGTTCCAGTGGGAAAGAGATGGTTTGGCAGTTTTGAAGGGCATGCGGTTGGTTTCGGTTGTAATCACGTCAGTTGGGTCTGTATCGCCGATAGGCCCAAGGAAGTACTTTCCCTCTTGTGTTAAGTTGGGGATGAGCACTTGGTGAGAGAGGTGCTATAGTTTGAAGAAGGGGAAAAGGTACTGATCAGAGGTGATGGTGTTTTATAGTTTGGTATGAGAAAAGTATTGATTAGTAAGAATGCAGGATGAAGTATTATTGAAAGTTACCGAACGGACTATTGGTATAGAGGTGTTTGGAGGAACGAGTTGAGGATAAAATAATAAAAAAAGATTACCTGAGGGAATTCGTTCATGGTAGCGGCTGGAGCGGTTCCAGTAACGGCGGCAGGCGGTGTTGCGGTCGCGGCGGGCGCGATGGTGGCCGGCGAGTTGGAAGTGCTTGAGGTTGCAGCGGAGGCCATCGGGAAGGTCGGAGACGAAGATGGAGTTTGGAGAGTGTGGAGAGAGCGTCGAACGTCGATGGAGTCGCCGGAGGAGAGAGAGAAAGGCAAGAAGTTTGTTTGAGAAGGAAGCCGAGCGCACGATGAAGGCGTGGGTGGCTCGACCGAGGAAAGTGGATATTTAAAGGGCCCTTGGGGAGAAGCCGAGACAATTCGGGCCAAGAAGGGAGTAGGAGTTTGAATAGGTAAACAAATCCGCAACACTTTATGTTACGGACTTGGGGGGCATGTGTTAACACTGGAATTTGGTAATGAGGTTCCTAAGTCCTAAGAGAACAAGATGGAATCGGATCGGCTGAAGTCAGAAGTTGTATCGGCTAAAAGAGTGATCGGCTGCAGGGCTGGTCGGCTGAGGATGGGTTGAATGGAACAGCCGACAGCCGATTCTGAGTTCAGAAGGGATAAAACCGTGTCCAATGCAGAAACTTGAGGATAAGTGGGGATTCGGATGTTAATTGCGCGTTTAAAGATATTGCCACCTATGGATGGAGTCCTGTAATGGCAGTTGTATCTGTAATTTAGGAGTTTGTTAAATTGGTAGTTGTAATGCATTATGAATCTCGCTAGGGATGATATGATGTTTTAAAAAGTAGTTTAGATAGAGTCCGAGGTTGTTACAAAGATTTGTATCTTGGGTATAAATAGGACCCGAGACCCTCTGTATAAAACGATTCAATCAATCTAATCTTCGGCGCATAGCCATCCTTTTCCTTTTAGACGAACACCCTGTTTGGCTTTGGGCTGCATCGTCTCGATCCTCAAACTCAGGTAAATGTTTGTCGTTAGTGGTGAGATCGCTTGTCTCTAATGCTTCCATCGCAATGACACATTGGATTCAATAGTTTCACTACGATATGTATCATATAGTGCATATGAACCAATTCGGTGTTTAGATCTATCTTGTGGTTGACTTATCTTTTCGGGAGTATATGGTCAGCAAGGCTAGGTTTAAAGGCTGGTTGGTTCGTATGTAATATCTTACGGAGTGTAAGTCGAAAGTAATAGATTGAATGCTTCTTTTGATACTTAATGCTGCATCAAGACTGAACTATTGAGTCGTCTTTTGAATCGTTGGTAATCTATTCTTTTGGATTTACATTATTTGGGGAAAGCGTCGGGGTTTCAGCCGACCTTACTTACCCTAATGTATTTCTTTTAACATAATTGTTATTAGATATGTAATAGGGCTGTATTTTATGTTTAGATTGTGCTTGCTTACATCTTTGATCTAGGAGTATTGCGCCTGCATGAGATTCCTTGGAGTATCAGCTGATTTAATGTTAGTTTCCCAGCATCGGTTGGTCTACTGATCTGTGTATTTATTATTCTTCGTCATATTTGGATCGGATGACTGATGATCGTCTTGGTATAGCCGATGAGCTTTGGTCGTTTGGCCCAAATATGGTTTGGAATAGCATATACACGTTCATGGGCCGATCCCGCGGAGACTTGACCTAACGCTTAACGAACGCTTTCTCGTCTTTTCTCTTGTTGATTGGCGATCAAATCATCGGCACGCTCTACACATTGTAGGCGCTAAGAAGGACCCGCACTTGGAGATAAGCGGATCTCCCGAGCCAGCGCGTGAGAGAGATTTCTCATCAACAGGATCTTGACCCAATACGTAACCTAGAGGGAAGGTGTAAAATACGTAATGGGAGTCTAATGTTAAATTGTTTAACAATAGACATAGCATAAACATTGTGCTAAACTTTGCTTTTTCTGTTGTAGAATAAATGGCGGCTAATACTACACCCAGTGCCTTTAATTTGTGATCTATTCTCGAAAAAGAAAAATTAAATGGAACAAACTTTATGGATTGGTATCGCAACTTGAGAATTGTTCTCAAGCAAGAGCGTAAGGAGTACGTTCTTGAAGTACCTTATCCGGAGGATTTGCCTAATAATGCCCACTGCAACTGTACGGAGGGCTTACGAGAAGCACACTAATGATGCCCTAGATATAAGCTGTCTCATGCTTGCTACAATGTCCCCTGAGCTTTAGAAGCAATATGAGAGCAGCGATGCTCACACTATTATTCAGGGACTTCGTGGTATGTTTGAGAACCAAGCTCGGGCCGAGAGGTTCAACACCTCAAAGTCCTTGTTTGCGTGCAGGCTTGTTGAGGGTAATCCCGTCAGTCCGCATGTGATAAAAATACATTGAGAGTCTGGAAAAACTAGATTTTCCCCTTAGCCAAGAGTTGGCTACTGATGTGATTCTCCAGTCGCTCCCTTCGAGCTTCGAGCCATTCATATTAAATTATCACATGAACAATATGGATAAGACCTTGGCTGAATTGCATGGGATGCTAAAGACAGTGAGGAGAGTATCCAGAAAACGGTCATCATGTGATGATGATGCGAAGGCTAAGCGCAAACCACCAGTAAAGAAACTTTGCACCAAGAGAAAGCTAACTCCCGATGAGATCGCGAGTGCCTCTAATGCAAAGAAGGGCAAGAAGGGGTCGGCGGTATCAGATGTCGTTTGCTTCTACTACGAGGAGAAAGGCCACAGGAAAAGGAACTGCAAGAAGTACATGGAGGATCTCAAAAAGAAGCAAAGTACGACTTCGCGCGGTATTAATGTTATAGACATTAATCTTGCTACTTCACCTACCGACTCTTGGGTATTTGATACCGGATCGTAGCTCATATTTGCAAATCGTTGCGGGGAATAAGAAGTAGAGGCTTAAGAAGGGCGAGGTGAACTGCGCGTCGGTAATGGAGCAAGCGTTGCTACGGTTGCTATCAGCACGAGTACCACTTCATCTACCTTCGGATTAGTTTTGGAATTAAAAATTGTTATTGTGTTCCAACACCATGTCAAAACGTTATTTCCGCTTCATGTTTGCAAGCGGAAGGATATGATTTTATATCAATGGACAATGGTTGTTCAATATATCTCGAGATATGTTCTATTTTCATGCTCCATTGGTGAATGGATTATACGTTTTGAATCTTGAAGCGTCTCCCGTCTATAACATTAATACGAAAGGCAACTCTCTAATGATACAAACCCCACGTTTATCCGGCATTGTCGCTTAGGCCATATAAATCAGAAACGCATGGAGAAGCTCCATAAGGATGGATTGCTTCACTCTTTTGATTTTGAATCATTTGAGACATGTGAGTCTTGTTTACTTGGTAAGATGACAAAGGCACCTTTCATGGGACACAGTGAGAGAGCAAGTGACTTGTTGGCACTCGTACATACGATGTATGTGGACCAATGAGCTCAACGGCCGAGGTAGTTATCGTACTTCATTACCTTTACCGATGACTTTAGTAGATATGGTTATATCTACTTAATGAGGCACAAGTCCGAATCCTTTGAAAAGTTCAAAGAATTCCAGAATGAAGTACAGAATCATTTAGGGATAACAATCAAGTTTCTACGATCGGATCGTGGAGGGAATACTTGAGCCAGAGTTTGGTAATCATCTCGAAAGATTGTGGAATTGTTCCACGCTTGACCCCGCTAGGAACTCCACAATGGAATGGAGTGTCCGAACGGAGAAATCGCACCTTGTTGGACATGGTGCGGTCGATGATGAGCCAAAGTGATCTTTCGTTATCCTTCGGGGATATGCTCTTGAAACATTGCGCTCACGCTAAATAGAGTTCCATCTAAGTCGGTTGAAAAGACACCATATGAGATATGGACAGGGCAACCCCTAATTTGTCTTTTCTCAAAATTTGGGGATGCGAAGCTTATGTAAAACGTTACCGACAAGCTCACACCCAAATATGACAAGTGCTTCTTTGTGGGATATCCTAAGGAAACTAAGGGATATTACTTTTATAATCGGGAACAAGGCAAAGTGTTTGTCGCCCGACACGGTGTCTTCTTGGAGAAAGAGTTTCTTTCAAGAAGGGTTAGTGGGAGCAGGGTGCATCTTGAAGAAGTTCAAGAAACCCCAGAAAATGTTTCAGCGACCACAGAACCACAACAGGAGGAGCAAAGTGTTGCGCCACCAGTTGTAGATACACCAGCCCCACGGAGGTCTGAAAGATCACGTCGTGCACCTGACAGGTACACAGGTGCGGAACAACGTGATATATTGTTGTTGGACAACGATGAGCCTAAGACCTATGAGGAAGCGATGGTGGGACCCGATTCCAACAAGTGGCTTGGAGCCATGAAATCCGAAATAGAATCCATGTACGACAATCAAGTTTGGAACTTGGTTGATCCACTGATGGTGTCAAAACCATTGAGTGTAAATGCGTTTTTAAGAAAAAGGCCGACATGGATGAAAATGTTCACATCTATAAGGCCGATTGGTGGCGAAAGGTTTTAAACAGATTCAAGGAGTTGATTATGATGAAACCTTCTCGCCCGTCGCAATGCTTAAATCTATTCGGATTATCCTAGCGATTGCTGCATATTTCGATTATGAGATATGGCGATGGATGTCAAAACGGCTTTCCTAAATGGAAACCTAAGCGAGGATGTATACATGATACAACCTCGGGGTTTTGTCGATCCACAATCGCTGGAAAGATATGCAAGCTATAGAAATCCATTTATGGATTGAAGCAAGCATCTCGGAGTTGGAATATTCGTTTTGATGAAGTAATCAAAGGGTTTGGTTTCATCAAAAATGAAGAGGAGGCCTGTGTTTACAAAAAGGTCAGTGGGAGCGCAATTGTATTTCTAATCTTATATGTGGATGACATATTGTTGATTGGAAATGATGTCCCTATGCTAGAATCCGTCAAGTCTTCATTGAAAAATAGTTTTTCCATGAAAGACTTAGGGAGGCAAGATACATATTAGCATTCGGATCTATAGAGATAGATCCAAGAGGCTAATTGGATTAAGCCAAAGTACATACATTGACAAGGTGTTGAAAAGGTTCAACATGCATGATTCCAAGAAAGGTTTCTTGCCCATGTCACATGGCATTAATCTTAGCAAGAATCAGTGTCCTCAGACACATGATGAGCGGAATAAGATGGGTATGGTTCCATATGCTTCGGCAATTGGATCCATCATGTATGCCATGCTTTGTACACGTCCAGATGTCTCGTACGCTTTGAGTGCTACGAGCAGATACTCGCCGATCCAGTGAAGGTCACTGGATCTCAGAAGAATATCCTTAAGTACTTGAGAAGAACTAAGGATATGTTCCTAGTCTTTGGAGGTGAAGAAGAGCTCGTTGTAAGTGGTTACACCGATGCTTGCTTCCAAACAGACAAGGATGATTATAGATCGCAATCTGGGTTCGTGTTCGCCCGAACGGAGGCGCAGCAGCACGAAGAGTTCCAAGCGGGATACCGTTGTCGACTCTACAACGGAGGCCGAGTACATTGCTCCTTCAGAAGCTGCAAAGGAGGCTGTTTGGATCAAGAAATTCGTTTCTAAGCTTGGTGTGATGACTAGTGTGACTGGTCCAATGTCTCTCTATTGTAACAATAGTGGAGCCATTGTGCAAGCCAAGGAGTCGAGGTCACATCAGAAGTCCAAACACATACTACGGCGATATCATCTCATTCGCGAGATAGTTGTCACGCCCCGATTTTCGTTCGGGATTAAAAATCATTAAATAATTCATTTTCTAGAAATTAAATAAAATGAAAAGCTTATTAATCAAGTGAAAGTATTAAGGAAATAAAAATTTACTTTAAAAATCATGTTTGGAAATTTTTTTAAAATATTCTCCATGCCCTAATGTACTCTCCGAAATTTTTCATGAAATTTTGGAGCTCAAAATAATTTTAATAATACAAAGAGCATTTAAGTAATTATTTAAATAAAATAATTAATCATTAAATAATATTGTTGAATTTTTATTAAATAATTTGAGTGTTCATCTAATTTCAGGATTTTTCTTGGAATTATTTGAGCATTGGAAGTATAGATAAAAATTCAAGGAAGTTTCGAAGGAAAAGTCTACTTTGCATCCCTGGCGCTACAGTGCATCTTCAACCTCCAGCCGGCAGCAACCACCACTTTTCTCTCTCCCGTGAAAAACCCTAGTGCAGCCATCAATTGATCTGCCTCCCGGTCGATTTCCTCCCATTTGATTGCAAAAATCGATTCCTCTTCACCTCCTCATTATTTCCCTCTTGAATCAACCCCAATCGTGCACTAATGAGTCTTGAATCGATGCATGTTCATCTCCAGTGAACCGACGCCATGAATGGCCGGCGCCGTTTCTCCTCCGGCCGACCCCTCCTTTTCCTCTCCCCGCGTCCCTCTCCTCCCCTCGGCCTATAAAAGGGTGCCCACCCCCTCCTTTCTTCCCCACACCGTCCTCCCTTCCTCTCCCTCATTCACTTCTCTCGTTGAGCGCAAGGAACCACGGAACAACGATGTCACTAGCAAACCGAAGCGTCGCCCGCCTCTTCCTCACCACCGGCATTCTTCGTCGTCTCCTCGCCGTTCTCGCTGCTCCGGTGAGCTTGCCGCCACCCACCGCCATCTCTCCCTTTCCTTTGTTTTCATGTCTCCTCTCAAGCAGCGTGGTTCAAATTACGAAAATAATTCACGAATTCGTAAATCGCTATTCAAACAACGCCTAAAATTCAAACGACCATATCTTGACCGTTTGAACTCGGAATCGACCCGTTCAAATTGCTAATTTTTCCTTAAACAGTGTAGAACCCATTTTTGTGCTTTGTTTTGGTATCTTATATGGTTGTTATTTATCTTTTGGCCTTTTTCTTTTGCGTTTGTCGCGTCTTGTAGATCCGAAAGAGCCGCTCTACCTCGAGGTCGACCTTGAAGACTTTGGTAGCGAGCAAGGCAAGTCATGTCATCTTGATCATATTGTTGCCCCAATTTATAAAATTATTTTTATTTAAATTATTGCATTTCGCTTTATTAAATTTCCGCGTGTATCACTGTTTTATTTAGCCATACCGATTCTCCTTGTTATAGCCTTATTAATTGTATTATTATCAACCTTGGTAACCCTAGGAAAAATAAGACTAGTGAGTACTTTATATATGTGGTGCTTACTAGTAAAAATTTAGGAATATGCTTAGCCCGCTTAAATAGAAACAGCTTAGATGTTTTCAATAATTACACTAAGAACTAATTTGTAAATAATGGAAATATTGGTTGTTTAGCTTTGACAATAAATTTCCCCTTCAAAATTTCCCCAACCATGTTTTCGGCTGGGCATGAGGTGCATGGTTTTGTTAGTCGCACCTCGACCGCCATAAGGATCGGTCTTCGGGCCTCTGTTGCAAGGCATATTCCATACTACCACCGTCTAATGGGTAAGGCTTAACACGTCGACTAGTACGGTCGAAACAAACAAGACACGGATAGGGATGGATGAAGCCCTAGGAAGGGTTGAAGCCCATGAGCCGACGTCTCGGCAAGTGAAGGCTCGTAACGAGTCGAGATGCCCGGGGGCATAGGACTGCCGCTCGACCCAGGGGCACTGGCGGGGAAGTCTATGTCGGTCTTCTTTGTTTAGGGCAGTACTAAGCGATGAGTTATGTCATGGCTTCCGTCCGTATGCCATGGTGGCATGTGGCACGTCGCAACACGTGAGGAAGACATGTCTGGTGGGTAAAGATGTACACCTCTGATCAGAGTAAATCTATTCGAATAGCCGCGCCCTCGGTTATGGGCAAGCCAAGCAATGTACCCAAGTTAGACTTTAATTCTATTTAAAACTGAAATAATTAAAGATAGCACTTGTTGGTCTGGGTTAAGGCAAGATCGCGTTGGTGCGTGGTTTGATAATAATATGATTAGAGATAGGCTCGTGTTTTCATTAAATGCCCTTAAATATTTAAATGCTTGAAATGCTATTTTTGTGCAAAATAGCTTTATATATAAATTCCTTGTACTCCCTTGCATTATATTTGCATTTTTCCGGCATGGCTTGTTGAGTATGGTGGTTGTACTCAGCCTTGCTCCTTTTTTCCTTCCAGCAGAGGAGTGTTTCGAGGTTGAAGGCTTTGGTGTCTAGCTCGTGCCTGCCGTCAAAGCGCCTGTGGTGGCCCGTCTTAGCTGTCGTCTTTTATTTGTCTATCTTTCAGTGTTGGGCCTTTGGTCGCCCATGTAATAAAGTACTCTATCTACGCTTCCGTTTGTTTACTCTGTTATTTACCAACTATGTAATGTGTACCTTGCCTCCTAGGACAAGGATTTATGCACTCACAATCGGAATATAGTGTTCTATTTTCCGGGCGTGACAATAGTGGACAGAGGTGATGTCAAGATATGGAAAGTACACACGGATCTCAACATAGCCAATCCGCTGACAAAACCTCTCCCTCAGTCGAAGCATGAGGCGCACACAAGAGCAATGGGTATTAGATACTTACATGATTGACTCTAGTGCAAGTGGGAGACTGTTAATGATATGCCCTAGAGGCAACATGGAGATGTTGGATATGATTGTCAATGTTTATGTATTTATGAATAAAGTGTTATTCAGTTCCATGAAATAGACATCTTGTATTGATCAATAAGTACGTGACTTATTTATGAGATCCAACATGTGTAGTAGCCAACTTTGGGACTACCAAACGCTATTCCATAACTGGGTAGTTATAAAGGTAGTTTTCGGGTTTGCTATGAAACATGGAGTGGGATGTGAGTGATCAAGATGGAATTTGCCCCTCCTTTGGAGAGATATCTCTGGGCCCCTCGAGGTAATGGATTATGGAAATGCATGGCCATGCTAAGTTGATTGAGGAGTCAATCAAGATACAGATAATCCAATACGGTCCGAGTGAATGTTTAAGCTATTGAAGGGATGGCACACATCTTGCCTATAGCTTAATTGGTATCGTGAGGCAAAGGGATTTGTGTACACATTACAGGTTCAGAGCCAATATTATATTCTTGTATACTATGGTGTCAATATGTGCTGCTAGGCACCGCTGTTGACAGGTCGGCTGAGTTGGACTCGAGCTGACGATCGGCTAAGTTAGACTATAGCCGAAATCGAATATACCTGAACCCACATGGTCGCACACTTAAGGGGATAAGAACAGGCATTCGAGTTGGACTCGGATACGGATCGGTCGATAGGGATCCGATCGGATAGAGTCATATGGTCTTACGACGTATGGGCGGTCGACTCTATGAGATTCGGATAGGATCCGATTCAAAATAGAGTCCTTATTGGCCACTAGTCCCAGTCGGCCAACTCTATATAAAGGGGCGAGGGGTGGAGAGCTATGATAGATCAAGCACATCAATTGATTTGCATTGCGTCGAAATCAATCTGATCACACGCGGCTTTAGAAGTCGACGAGATCAATCTCCATGAAAACCCTCCCCACCTTCGAGCCAAACCCTAGCCTTGCATCGCGTGCTAGCACACGGGTGTTCGGCGTTCTGTCCCCAGATGTGTGGATACCGGTAGAGGCACTGCTACATTGCGCGCTGTTGATCGGCTACGAATCGGCTGTGGTGGAATCGGCTGCAGTCGAGCGCATCGGAGCGAGGTGCGAGAACGCGGTCACACGACTCAGCGAATCAGCTACATCAGCGAATCAGCTGATTGGTGAATCGGCTGTCTCCAGGAATCGGCTGTCGGCTTGCGGGAATCGGCTACACTGTTCCGGATCGAATAGCCCTGATTGGCTGTTTCCGCTGCATACTCCAATCGGTAACGATCTATCGGCCCTTACTTGCAAGTGTTCCTGGTTTGCGCGGTAGAAAAGTTTTGTTTTTCGGCTAGCGTAGCCTCCGCGTAACCCTTCGCTTTTGTGAATTTTGTGATGTTTTGTGATGTGAATTTTTCATGTGGAGGAGATTTGGGAACATTTGATATGTGGATTTGGTTTCGGAAAAAACAATGAAAAAACAAAAAAACATTTGGGATGTCGGGAGGGCGCCTATATCTTTAGTCCTGGTTGGTAACACCAACCGGGACAAAAGATTCATTTTTAGTCCCGGTTATTTCACCGAGGACTAAAGATTCATCTTTAGTCCCACTTTCATTGTCCCGGTTTATAACCCGAGACTAAAAAGAGTTGCAAACCGGGACTATAAGTGCTTTCCGTAGCAGTGTATGCTTGAACAGGAGCATTGACGTGCATGCATGCAAGCACAGATTGACGCATGTGTTAACGACAAAATTTGGTAAGCAAATCCCCAAGTTTGGGGGAAGGATTGAAGCGGAATCAAGGGGGATTGAACCTCGGAGACAGAAGTTGCGTCGGCTGAGTCCGAATCGGCTAAGAAGCCAGTCGGCTGAGTTCGAGTCGGACAGGATAGCCGATAGCCGATTCCGATTGAGAAAAAAGGATGAGACCAATCCCGAAACGAAAGCATGAAGATAATTATTGGATTCGGTTTCCAAGTGCTTTGAAGATATTGCCATCTACAGATAACGTCCTACAACGGCAATTGTATCTTTAAATTAGAATATTTTGTATCCAATCTGTAATATTTGTAATCTAATCTGTAATAGGAATCGTGTCTGTTTCGGACTCATTGTATATATGGGTATAAATATGACTGTTAACGATCAAATTTGGTAACCAAATCCCTAAGTCCATGCCGAGATTATAGCAGAATCAGATTGGAAAATGATATGCGGAGAAAACAGAGGCTGCATTGGCCACGATCAAATCGGCTGGAAGACCAGTCAGCTGAGGCCAAATCGGACAGGGACAGCTGATAGCCGATATATGTCAAGTGATTCCCTGAGCTGATCCGGTAGGATCTAACTTTGACCTTAACGCATGTATTTGTTTATTATTTCTTATTGGTTAGCAGATCAAACTAATTGACACGCCTAGATCATCATAGGTAGTCAAGGACGGACCTGCAGTGGAGTTAAGCAGATCTCCCAGGCCAGCGCGTGAGAGAAATTTCTCATCAACAATGACCCGAGATCATGTAATTAAAAACACACAACTCAATACAATCTCGACGCATCGCCACCTTTTGTTTTTACTTTCAATCTCGACAAGTTCTTGCCTCGTCCTTGGGCTGCACCGGATTCTGATCTCCGAGCAAGGTAATCTCTTGTTACAAGTGGTTTGTGCTATCGGGGTTAGTGCTTCCATCATCATGACACTTTGATCTTTATGCCATGAATTGCTTAATTTATCATATACGACATATAATTTAGATCAATGTCTAGATCTATCTCATGATCGGCTAGTGTTTCCCTGAAGACAACAGCCGACAGAGCTAGATCCAGAGGTTGATCTAGGTTATAAGGCGTATCCACCATCTCAAAATGTTTTCATTAGTTTATATAGATCTTATGCTTCTTTTTATACTTAATGCTGCATCAGTTTGATCTATTAAGTCACTCTTAGAATCATATAGATCTATTTGGCTCAATGACTGCTATTAGAGATAGTATCGGAGTTTCAGCCGATCTTACTTCTTTTAGCCATCTTACATGTTTTATTACTGCTAGATGTGTTAAAGTCGCCTTTTATATTAAGATCTTATTCTAGTTCAATCTGCTAAGCCTAGTATCAATCTGTTAAGTCATATTAACAGCCGATTGATCTTTGTTTAGTATATTTAGCTTAGAATAATATCTTGGTATAAAACTGTATCGGAGTATTAGCTGATCCACATTAGATCTACAAGATCGGCTAAGTTATAAATATATACATATAATTATTGTTCTAATGCATTTTTAGATATAAGTGATTTATACTGTCTCGGTATACTACCGATCTATCCCAGCCACTTAGTCTAAATATGCTTTGCAATAGTGATTATGTATTATGGATATCTACAGCCGATTGAGTAGGATCTAATCATAATTTGATTATCTATTCTTTGTCTCTTGTTGGTTACAGGATCAAACCAACTGGCACGCCCTGCAAATTAGCAAAGGCGATCTAATTTGCACCTGCACTAGAGTTAAGCAGACCTCTCAGGCCAGTGCGCGGGAAATTTCTCATCAACAGCATGCTACATCGATCAAGGCCCACCATAGAGATGATCCGACAACCTGGGCTCGTGATAGCCAGGAGAGGGATCTTCCGCGTCGTGGTGATACGGAGCACCTCCTCCATGCTCAGCTCGTCGGCAGCGACATCGTCCAGGATCGAAGTTCCTAGGGAAACGCGTGCAACAGGCTAGCAAAGGTGAGTTGGATGACCTTCAGCCATAGGCTGTGCCCGGAGCACACAAAAACCGTTATAGATTATGTCATCTCTGATGGACGACATAGATAGGCACCAGTGTGAGTGAAATGCGCTAGAGGCAACATGGAGATGTTGGATATCATGGTCAATGTTTATGTATAAATGAATAAAGTGTTATTCAGTTCCATGAAATAGACAATTTATATTGATCAATAATTATGTGACTTATTTATGAGACTCTTTTGTATGAATCTATTTCTAAATGGTCCCTGATCATATATCATATCAATAGAACAGATATGATTCTAAGATCAGCATGTTTAATGATTGATGATCATGTCTCATAGATCATGGTATGGAGATACCAAATCAATATACGGGAACATGTGTTAGAGAACACATTGTTGGATAGACCCACCTTGAGACACTACAGGGAATTAATGTGTCATTAGTTGCTCTCAAGTAGTGTTGGTGCAAAGTCCATTGACCTGAGATCATCATCGATTCCAACATGTGTAATGGCTCACTTAGGGACTACCAAACGCTATTCCGTTGGACTCAGCTCGAAACCAAGTATACCTAACCCTACAGGGTCACATACTTAACGGGAAAGAACATGCATTCGAGTTTGGCTCAGATACAGCTCAATTGGATAGAGATCCAACTGGACATAGAGTCTCGATGGGCTTTTAGGCCCAGTCGGCAACCCTATATAAAGGAGGCAAGGGGTGGAGGGTTCTGTGCGCAATAGACAGCCGGACAAGCTTATCCACAAAAACCCTCCCACGTCCGAGCCAAAACCCTAGCCGTGCATCGTGTGCTAGCACACGGGTGTTCGGAGTTCTCTCCTTGGATGTGTGGATACCGGTAGAGACATTGCTACATTGCGGTGTTCTTTGGCGGCATTGAATCTCATCGAGATCCAATTAATCGAATTCAATTCAGCAATTTGTGTTAGGGTCGGAAGGTCGTAGGGCTGGGCGAAGCGGCTCGGCGGCGTCGACATCAGCAATCAGACGCAAAGTCGTCGGCATCGGTGGATCCTAACGCCATCAAGCAATTGGGTCACGCGCGTGGAGTTTGGCGGGGTTAGGCGAAACACATGGACACAGCGCCATTGGGTTCGGACGATTCGGTCTTGGGTTGGCTGGAACGCACTGGGGTCAGCAGGAACATTTCCGACGTCGGCAGGAAGGTTTTAGGGCTTGGCGAAGCTTATTCCGAGGTCGGCAAGACTTATCCAAAGTCGGATAGCAACTTATTGACTATTTCCACTGCATTGCACGTCAATAGGTGACCTTCTATGGACCCTTACTTGCAAGCTTTCCTGGATTGCGCGGTAGAAAATTTTTGATTTATGCTATCGTAGCCTCCGTGTTCTCCTTCAGTGGTATCATAGCTAGACTTGCATAGTTTGGGTTTTAGATTGGATCTGGAACAAGTTTAAGCTCATGGGTCGATTAGATCAATCGGTTTTAGGGTTCGGTAGAGGAGAGTTGATGGAAACTACGTTCCTTGAGATTGTCTCGGATCGACATGATGAGATTATGAGTAAGCAATTTCCATAGGACTCGGTATGATTATGAGTCGAATTCAGGATGGCGTTCCTTGAGTGTGTCTCGGATCGGTACAATGTGATTATGCCAAAGCTATCTAGTAATCTGATCATAGTTGCCGCCATGCGCCTATGCAAACCATGTCCCTTGATAGTGTATCGGGATGACATAATGTGATTATGTCGATATGGTTTTCATAAGTGATTTCATAGATCGGATCTATGGCTTTCCCCTCAACCCCTCGCCCGCTAACCGGCTAGTGGGACCGCCATGTGCGTACCCCCTTTTATGTCATCTCGATATCATATCTCTGTGATAGGTAGAAAGCGTTCTACGTCCAACTTATTTTTGTAGAGAATGTTATGAGATGGTACGACCCAATTGTATGTATGAGATGCATGTGGTGCGTGTAATATTCTTTTATACATGCAATCCATGTAATATTCTTTAACGACCTGTGTGTCGATGTAATTTTCGATTTATAGCTTCTATATTAGTAGCTTAGTTTGAAGAAATCAAGCATCCGACACCCGGGAGAACAGTGATGAAGATGGAGATCCTCTACATCGACATGGAGATGGAGATCACCATGTGTAAGGGTCATACTATTTCATTATTAATTGCTATTCTTCTTGCTTTCATATAGAGATATATTTGTTTGATAGGATAGTATCCCTCACAAAATTCAGTAGTAATGATGCCCTTCCAAATATTGCACCTATCACCGTTGTGATCATGAATTGGTGGGTCTGCCAAAGCAGTGCCATTGTCTATCATAACACGATAGGGTATATATCAGACATATACATGTAGGAGCATTTGGTTTACTTGACAAGGCTATCAAAACAGTTTTGAGTCTTGGGGCATAGGTTGGGGCCGGGACATGGTGATGCCACCCAACAAACAAGAGTCACATAGGGATGTGATTAGCAAGGTGTTGCTTACCCATCTTACTAATCTTCTAGCAGTGATGCCAAAGCTCACAAGAAATTAATTAACATGTGGATCTTGACCCAATACGTAACCTAGAGGTAAGGTTATGAAACGTAGTAGGAGCCTTTTGTTAAATTGTTTAATAAAAGACAAAACATAAACATTGTGCTAAACTTTATATATGTTTTCTGTTGTAGATTATGACATCTAATAATGCACCCAGTTCTTTTAATTTGCGGTCTATACTTAAGAAAGAAAAGTTGAATAGAACAAACTTTATGGATTGATATCGAAACTTGAGAATTGTTCTCAAGCAAGAGCGAAAGGAGTACGTTATTGAAGTTTCTTATCCTGATGATTTGCCTGATAATGCTAATACGACTGCACGGAGGGCTTGAGAGAAGCACACTAATGATTCCCTTGATATAAGTTGTCTCATGCTTGCCACCATGTCCTCGAAGCTTCAGAAGCAATACGAGAGAAGTGATGCTCAAAGTATTATTAAGGGTCTACGTGGTATGTTTGAGAACCAAGCTAGGACCGAGAGGTTCAATACTTCAAAGTCTTTGTTTGCGTGCAGGCTTGTAGAGGGAAATCCCGTTAGTTTGCATGTGATAAAGATGATTGGCTACATAGAGAGTCTTGAGAAACTAGGTTTTTCTCTTAGCCAAGAGTTGGCTACAGACGTGATTCTCCAGTCACACCCTTCGAGCTCTGAGCCATTCATATTAAATTATCACATGAACAACATGGATAAAACCTTGGCAGAATTGCATGGGATGTTAAAGACTGCTGAGGAGAGTATCCAGAAAAACGGTCATCATGCGATGATGATGCAGAAATCTAAGCGCAAACATCCTGTCAAGAAACTTTGCAAAAAACGAAAGTTAACTCCTGATGAGATCGCGAGTGCTTCCAAAGCAAAGAAAGGCAAGAAGGGGTTGGCGGCATCTAATGTTGTTTGCTTCTATTGCAAGGAGATAGGTCACTGGAAAAGAAACTGCAAGAAGTACATCGAGGATCTCAAAAAGAAGCAAAGTGCGACTTCTGCTTCAGGTATTAATGTTATAGAAATCAATCTTGCTACTTCATCTACTGACTCTTGGGTATTTGATACCGGATCAGTAGCTCATATTTGCAAGTCGTTGCAGGGAATGAGAAGAAGTAGAATTTTGAGAAGGGGTGAGGTTAACCTGCGTGTCGGCAATGGAGCTAGGGTTGCTACAGTTGTTGTCGGCACTATGCCACTTCATTTACCTTTAAGTTTAGCTTTGGAACTAAATAATTATTATTATGTTCCAACTCTATGTCAAAACATTACTTCCGCTTCATGCTTGCAAGCGGAAGGATATGATTTTAGATCAGTGGACAATAGTTGTTCAATTTATCTTAGATATATGTTCTATTTTCATACTCCATTGGTGAATGGATTATACGTTTTGGATCTTGAAGTATCTCTCATCCATGACATCAATACAGAGAGGCAACTCCCAAATGATATAAACCACACATTTATTTGGCATTGTCATCTAGGCCATGTAAATGAGAAACGCATGGAGAAGCTCCAAAAAGATGGTCTGCTTCACTCGTTTGATTTTGAATCATTTGAGACATGTGAGTCTTGTTTACTTGGAAAGATGACAAAGTTACCTTTCATGGGTCATAATGAGAGAGCAAGTAACTTGTTGACACTCGTACATATTGATGTATGTGGACCAATGAGCTCAACGGTCAGAGGTGGTTTTCAGTACTTCATTACCTTTACCGATGACTTTAGTAGATATGGATATATCTACTTAATGAGGCATAAGTCCAAATCCTTTGAAAAGTTCAAAGAATTCCAAAATGAAGTATAGAATCATTTAGGGAAAATAATTAAGTTTCTACGATCAGATCGTGGAGGTGAGTACTTAAGCCAGGAATTTGGTAATCATCTAAAGATTGTTGAATCGTTCCACAGATGACTCCGCCAGGAACTCCTCAATGGAATGGGGTGTCCGAATGGAGAAATCACACCTTGTTGAACATGGTGCGGACCATGATGAGCCAATGTGATCTTCCACTATCCTTCTGGGGATATGCTCTTGAAACAGTTGCGTTCACACTAAATAGAGTTCCATTTAAGTCAGTGGAAAGGACGCCATATGAGATATGGACAGGGCAGCCCCCTAAATTGTCTTTTCTCAAAATTTGGGGATGTGAAGCTTATGTAAAGCGTTTACAATCAGACAAGCTTACACTCAAATCTGACAAGTGCTTCTTTGTGGGGTATCCTAAGAAAACAAAAGGATATTGTTTTTATAATCGGCAACAAGGCAAAGTGTTTGTCGCCCGACATGGTGTTTTCTTAGAGAAAGAGTTTCTTTCAAGAAAGGTTAGTGGGAGCAAGGTGCACCTTGAAGAAGTTCAAGAAACACCAGAAAACATTTCAGCTACCACAGAACCACAACAGGAGGAACAAGATATTGTGCCATCTGTTGTAGATACAGCAGCCCCACGGAGGTCCGAAAGATCATGTCGTGCGCCTGAAAGGTACACAGGTGCGGAACAACATGATATATTGTTGTTAGACAACGATGAACCTAAGACCTATGCGGAACCGATGGTGGGACCAGCTTCCAACAAATGGCTTGGAGCCATGAAATCTCAAATAGAATCCATGTATGAAAACCAAGATTGCAACATGGTTGATCCACCCGATGGTGTCAAAACCACTGAGTGCAAATGGGTTTTAAATAAAAAGACAGAGATGGATGGAAATGTTCACATCTATAAAGCGCGATTGGTGGCGAAAGGTTTTAAACAGATTCATGGAGTTGATTATGATGAAACCTTCTCGCCCGTCGCTATGCTAAAGTCTATTCGGATTGTCCTAGCGATTGTTGCATATTTTGATTATGAGATATGGCAGATGGATGTCAAAATGGCTTTCCTAAACGGAAACCTAAGCGAGGTTGTGTATATGATATAGCCTAAAGGTTTTGTCGATCCATAATCACCTGGAAAGATATGCAAGCTACAAAAATCCATTTATGGATTGAAGCAAGCATCACAAAGTTGGAATATTCGTTTTGATGAGGTAATCAAAGGGTTTGGTTTCATCAAAAATGAAGAGGAGGCCTGTGTTTACAAAAAGGTCAGTGGAAGCACAATTGTGTTTCTAATCTTATATGTGGATGACATATTATTGATTGGAAATGATATCCCTATGCTAGAATCCGTCAAGTCTTCATTGAAAAATAGTTTATCTATGAAAGACTTAGGAGAGGCAGCATACATACTGCGCATAAGGATCTATGGAGATAGATCTAAGAGGCTAATTGGATTAAGACAAAGTACATACATTGACAAGGTGTTGAAGAGGTTCAACATGCATGATTCCAAGAAATATTTCTTGCAAATGTCACATGGAATTAATCTCAGCAAGAATCAGTGTCCTAGGACACCTGATGAGCGGAGTAAGATGAGTATGGTTCTATATGCTTCGGCTATTGGATCCATCGTGTATGCTATGCTTTGTACACGTCCAGATGTCTCGTATGCTTTGAGTGCTATGAGCAGGTACCAGTCAGATCCAGGTGATGGTCGCTGGACAGCCGTAAAGAATATCCTTAAGTACTTGAGAAAAGAACTAAGAATATGTTCCTAGTCTATGGAGGTGAAGAAGAGCTTGTTGTAAGTCGTTACACCGATGCTAGCTTCCAAACAGACAAAGATGACTATAGATTGTAATTTGGGTTCGTATTATGTATGAATGGAGGCGTAGTCAGCTGGAACAGTTCCAGGCAGGACACTGTTGCTGATTCAACGGAGGCCGAGTACATCGTAGCTTCTGAAGCTGCAAAGGAGGTTGTTTGGATCGAGAAATTTGTTTCTAAGCTAGGTGTGATGACCTGTGCGACTGGTCCAATGTCCATCCATTGTGATAATTGTGGCGCCATTGCGCAGGCTAAGGAGCCTAGGTCGAATCAGAAATCCAAACACATACTTCGGCGGTACCATCTCATCCGCGAGATAGTGGACAGAGGTGACGTAAAGATATGCAAAGTACACACGGATCTAAACATTTTCGATCCGTTGATGAAACCTCTCCCTCAGCCGAAACATGTGGCGCACACCAGAGCAATGGGTATTACAAACTTACATGATTGACTCTAGTGCAAGTGGGAGACTGTTAGTGATATACCCTAGAGGCAACATGGAAATGTTGGATATCATGGTCAATGTTTATGTACCAATGAATAAAGTGTTATTTAGTTCCACGAATTATACAACTTATATTGATCAATAAGTATATGACTTATTTATGAGACTTTTATGTATGAATCTATTTCTAAATGATACCTGATCATATATCATATAAATGGAACAGATATGATTCAAAGATCAACATGCTTATTGATTGATGATCATGTCTCATAGATCATGGTATGGAGATACCAAATCAATAAACGGGAATATGTGTTAAAGTATACATTGTTGGATAGACCCACCTTGAGACACTACAGGGAATTAATGTGCCATTAGTTAGTCTCAAGTAGTGTTGGTGCAAAGTCCTTTGACCTGAGATCATCATGAATTCTAACATGTGTAATGGCTCACTTAGGGACTACCAAACACTATTCCTTAAGTGGATAGTTATGAAAGTAATTTTTGGGTTTGCTATGAAACATGTAGTGGGATGTGAATAATCAAGATGGAATTTGCCCCTCCTATGGGAGAGATATCTCTGGGCCCCTCGAAGTAATGGATTATGGAAGGCATGCCCATGCCGAGTTGATTGAAGAGTCAATCAACAGATAGATAATTCAATACAAGATCGAGTGAATGATTAAGCTATTGATAGAATGGCATGAGTCTTGCCTATAGCTTAATTGATATCGTGAGGCAAAGGGATATGTGCACACATTACAGGTTCAACCGATATGATCCTCTTGTATACTTTGGTGTCAATATGTTCTGCTAAGGGCCGCTGTTGACAGGTCGGCCGAGTTGGACTCAGGTCGAAACAAAATATACCTGAGCCTAGAGGGTCGCATACTTAACGGGAAAGAACAAGCATTCGAGTTTGGCTCAGATACGACTCAATTGGATAGAGATCCAACTAGACATAGAGTCTCGATGGGCTTTTAGGCCCAGTCGGCAACCCTATATAAAGGAGGCAAGGGGTGGAGGGTTCTGTGCGTAATAAACAGCCGGACAAACTTCTCCACGGAAACCCTCCCACGTCCGAGCCAAAACCCTAGCCGTGCATCGTGTGCAAGCACACGGGTGTTCAGAGTTCTCTCCCTGGATGTGTGGATAACGGTAGAGACATCGCAGCATTGCGTCGTTCTTCGGCGGCATTGAATCTCATCGAGATCCAATTAACCGAATTCAATTCAGCGATTTGTGTCGGGGTCGGAAGGTCGGAGGACCAGGCGAAGCGGCTCGGCGGCGTCGACATTAGCAACCAGACGCAAAGTTGTCGACATCGGTGGATCCTAATGCCATCAAGCAATTGGGCCACGCACGTGGAGTTTGGCAGGGTCGAGCGAAATGCATCAACACAGCGCCGTCGGGGTCGGACGAGACACGCCGGGGTCGACGGGTCGAGCGATTTGGTCCCGGGGTCGGCAGGAACATTTTCGGGGCTGGCAGAGAGGTTTTCGGGGTCGGCGAAGCTTATTCCGAGGTCGGCAAGACTTATCCAAAGTCGGATAGCAACTTATTGATAGTTTCCGCTACACTGCACGTGAATAGGTAACCTTCTATGGACCCTTACTTGCAAGCTTCCCTGGATTGCACGGTAGAAAATTTTTGATTTATGCTATCATAGTCTCCACGTTCTCCTTCAACCAGAACATTCTTAAGTCGTTATCAAAGCCGTCTTATCTATAAAGGTTCCTGACTGAGAGCCGTTATAGATGTAAGCCATATTGTACGATCGTAAAAGGCCTTCCCCACTCAAAAGCTACTCAATATGGTGAGAGGCTCTCCAACTTTATATATTAGGTCCCTTGTTCTTCCACAACCAATGTGGGACTATTCAACAATCTCCCCCTTCACACATTGGTGTCCCTCAGCCGTTCACCGTCCCTTCACCATATACCGACGGTCTCTTGGATGTATGAGCCGCGTAGGCACCCACGGTCCCTCAGGCTTTCATATACAGTCTCTTGGGTCATAGATGTTGAACTAGTCAGGCTATGATATCAATTATCTGATCATAAAGAGCATTTCCTATCCCAAAGCTAGCCAATGAGATGATGGGCTCCCCCACTTATATATTAGATCCCTTGCCCTTCCACAACCAATGTGGAACTATTCAACACATATTTAGAGCCGTTATAGTCCCAGCCAACCCCCAACTCCTTCACTTCTTTCCTTTCTCCCCCATCTCCCCATTTCCCCCTCCATCTCTCCCCATCTCTCTCCTCTCTCTCGTCCAACTCCATGGCTGGCGCGGTCGCACTCGGCGACGGTTGGTGTGGGTGGTGGCGGCTCGGGCGGTGACGGTTGGCGCGGGTGCAGCGGCCACAAGGACGCAGTGGCAGACCCTGACAACGACACGCGACGGGCCAGGATTGGGACCGCTAGATCCAGCGGCGGCTGGCCATGGGACCACCGGATTCGATGATGGTAGGCCATGGGACCACTAGATCCGGCAGCAATGGGCGGTGATGGCAAGCCTTGCTGGTGGACAGGGGGTGGGCTTGGTGATGACGACGTGTCAAGCTCGGTGCCAATTGTGAGGGAAGGGCTTGATGACGACGGCGTGTCAATGGACCTTGACAGCATTGAGCACGTGTGGAGACACGTGCGAGGAACAATATGCCGACCATTGTCGACATGAACCCACCCATCATCGCCTCCATGACCGCCCACCTCGTCGCCCTGGCTGCACCACCCTTCCCCTCCCTGCTCCCACTCCTCCGCGCGCACCGCAGTCCACGTCATCGTCACACCCCTGCAACATGATGTCGACGTGCCACCGTGCAGCGGCCATCGATGCAGCGGAGATGGCCGGAGTAGTAGGAGGCAAGAACGGGGATGAAGGAGGTGATACTTTTTTTTCTTATTATGAATCTCCACATAGGCTCATGAGCCCAATTTTTCTTTTTTAAAGCTGAATTTCACATTTGTAATGCAGATAATTTTATCTATAATGACTGAAGCGTCGTTACAGATGAGTCTCCATATCTGTAACTGTTGGTCTAGCCGTTATGAATGTCATTTTTGAGCCATTATAGATGTAATGTGATGTGCTAGTGACATCCGTCGGCCGAAGCCGAGCACAAACGACAGCAGATCGAAGTCCCTCCCCTTGATGTCAATCCCACTCTCGGGAAACGCTCCGGTCGTGGCCACGTGCTGACGAGCACACGCGTGCCGGCAACGGAGGCATCCTCTCAGGATAGCCGAGGTATCAACAGCGGCGCCACCGGGTGCATGCGCATCGTCTCCTTCACGCACTACTGTAGTTTTGATTTTTCTGGACGAGGCACCCAATAGTTTCCAGGCGGGCCATAAGTGGCCGCGCTTGGAAAAACAGGTCCCGAGGGGGCCGGCTGTTTGACCGCACGAGATAATCGCATTATCCTGTGTGGTCCACTTAAGAGACCGCACGGGCTATTATCCCATGCGGTCGCTTAAGTGGACCGCACGGGATAATGCGATTATCCCGTGCGGCCCACCTAATAGCCCGCACGGGATAATGGTGCATTATCCCGTGCGGCCAACTTAAGGACCCGCACGGGATAATGCATTTTCTTGTGCGGGCTGTTAAGTGGACCACACGTGATGGCGCACCATAAAATAGCTGCCTAACCCGACAGTGCCACATTTAACATGGTGTTTCTATCTCCAAAAAAGGAAATTATAGGGGGAAGGTTTTCAACTTGAATTCTTCAATTGGAATCAATACAAAAGGTACCATACTTGATCTTCTCTTCCATTTGCTTCCATTTTTAAAAAATTTATTGGTTGAATGCAAAGATATTTTAACTTTTTTTAACTCGGTTTCTCTCTCCAAAAATAGGCAATTTCTTTTGATGGGAGGTTTTAGACTTGAAATCATCGATTGAAATCAATATAAAAGGTAATGTGCTTGATTATCTCATTCATTTGCTTCCATTTTTGTAAAATTTCATTGGTTGAATGCGAAGATATTTAAACTTGTTTGAATTGTCATTTTGAGCTATTTTTGTAAGTTGTAGGTCAAATATTTTTTTATTGAACCATTTTTTGGTAACTAATATTGTCTTAGAATTATTATTTGCTGTGAATGAGGTTTTAGTTATAAAGTAGATTTAAGTATAAATTGTTTATTTAGAAAATATCGGTAATACAATATTAATTTACGCGTGAATTTTTTAGATGGATCGGACATGGATGTATGAGACACGAAGAACTCATCCGGTGTTCATGAGAGAAGCATCAACATTTATTGATAAGGCTAAGGCACACGCTTCGAGGAAGAATAGGAAGGATATTTTTTGTCCTTGCGTGGATTGCAAGAATCAGAAGATGTGGAAAAATCCGAATGTAATTCTCGGACACATAATTTAGCGTGGATTTGTGGAGAAATACACAGTTTGGACTTATCACGGGAAGTCGCCCTCGATGAGATTCCGATATTTGGTTCGATGAGGCGAGAAATTTTATAATTGAGGACACGTCCAATGAAATGACGGATGATTTTGGCGGCTCTAGTTTTGACGATGCGGAGGTTGATATTGATCTTGATCTTGAGGATATGTTGCGGCACGCTGAACCAGAGGTCCTAACAGAGAAATCAAGAGATTTAAATAATTGGGAGGCGTTGTAGAAATCAGCGAAAAATCTTTTGTACGATCAATCAAAGGGATGTGGCATGGATTATACAGTGTTGCGGTTGGTGCTAGAACTTCTTAGATTGAAGGCCAGACACAAATGGTCTGATACTAGTTTCAACGACTTGATGGGTCTCCTGAGAGCTATGCTTCCTAAGCCTAACTTGTTGCCAGCTAACACCTATCAAGCCAAGAAACTGATATGTCCATATCACTTGGTGTGGAAAAGATCCATGCATGTATTAATCATTATGTACTTTATCGCAAGGAATATGTTGACTTGGACAAGTGTCCAACTTGTGGGGCGAGTAGGTACAAAAAGGATAACAGTGCCTCCAATAGTGATGTTGCCGAACCAAATGTATTGGTCGAGCCAGAAAAAAGATTCCGGCCATGGTGATGTGGTACTTGCCAGTGAAAGATCGCATGAAACGATTGTTCTCAAACCCCATCGATGCCGAGTTGATGAGATGGCATCAAGAGGGTCGAAAGACGGATGGTATGATTCGACATTCCGCCGATGCTCGACAATGGAGAAACTTTGATTCGAAGCACCCAGAATTTGCAAATGATCCGAGAAATGTTAGGTTTGCATTGAGTGTTAGGTTTGCATTGAGCACAGATGGAATGAATCCGTTCGGTGACCTAAGCAGCTCGCACAAAACTTGGCCTGTTCTGCTCACCATGTATAACCTTCCGACATGGTTATGTCAGAAGCAAAAGTACATTTTGTTGACTATCCTTATACAAGGGCCAAAACAGCCTGGCATCGACCTAGATGTGTTTCTTGAACCTTTGCTGGAGGATATGCAAGAAATGTGGGAAGAGGGTCTACGATTGTTTGATGCGTACCGCCAGGAGTATTTTACTCTGCGTGCTATCATATTCGTTACTATAAACAATCTACCAGCCAATTTTTCCTTCTCCGAACAGATTAAAGGAAAGACCGGATGTCTGATATGTCTGGACAACACATGGTACATATACCTGACCTCGTCAAAAAAGTTAGTTTACATGCGTCATCATCGTTTCTTACCACAGAAGCATAGGTATCATGTGATGCTACCTTTTTCTTACCCCAAAGCAAAGGATGGTTCCACGGTGTTCAAGCTGACAAAGAACATAAAGGTCGTGTTCGGCAAGGGAAAGACAACTTCAGGCAAGAGGAAGAAAGAAGTGGTAGAAAACACACTGCCCTTCAAGAAACATTCAATCTTTTTCAAGTACATGACATACTGGAAAGACCTGGAGATTCGTCATGCCATCGATGTAATCCACCTCGAGAAAAACGTGTTCGACAGCACCATTTGGATTTTACTTGACATCCCTAGTAAAACAAAGGATGGGTTGAGCTCACGTTACGACCTGGTCAATTTGGGCATAAGGAAAGATCTCCACCTGATAGCGCTGCCAAATGGTAAGATTGAGATTCCACCGGCATGCTACTCAATGACACTAGAAGAGAAAAAAGCTTTCTGTAAATGTCTTCATGGTTTGAAAGTGTTGACTGGATACTCATCGAATATTCGGAAACTAGTATCAATGAAAGATTTGTCGATTTTTGGATACAAAGCTCACGACCATCATAAGATGCTTACGGTATTCCTCCCTATCGCTATAAGGGCGGTGAAGCCCGTGCACACCAAGGTAAACAAAGCTGTGCTATTTTTTAATCGAGTTTCACAGAAAATTTTTGATCGAGAAGAATTAGGACCCCTTCAGAAATCACAATCGAGACAGCTTGCCAGCTAGAGATGTTTTTTTCTCTATCGTACTTCGACATGATGGAACATCTCATTGTTCACATTGTCCCTCAAATTATTGAACTTGGTCCTATATACCTACATCAAATGTGGGCGTACGAGCGATACATGGCTGTTGTGAAAGGATATGTCTGTAATCGTGCTCATCCGGAGGGCTTGATGATAGAGGGTTACACAACTGAGGAGGTTGTCGAGTGTTGCCTAGATTATATGAAAGATGCCAACCCTATTGGGATACCGGTGCCTCGATATGATGGAAGGTTATCTGGGAAGGGTACTGTGGGAAGAAAATGCTTCTACGACAACGATTATAAAGCGATATCAGAAGCACACAGCAGTGTTCTTTAATAACTCGCCATCGTTGCGCCCTACATCGAGCAACACACTTCTGAAATCAGAGCATGCAATCTTGGGCGATCCAACCATTGGGTTTCGAAAGAACAGAAGCGCACTTTTCCCCAATGGCTGAAGGATCAAAAGCTATTGTCTGGTGAATCACTCGAGGAAAAAATGATAGAAAGACTTGCAGCTGGCCCAACAAGCCTTGTGACCTCATGGCAATGCTATGACATCGGCAGATATTCTTTTTACACAAACTGCAAAGACAGGAAAAGCTCAGCGCAGAACAGTGGGGTTCGTGTCGAAGCGTTGGACGCAACAGGGCAGAAGAAATCTTACTACGGGATCATACAAGAAATATGGGAACTTGACTATGGTTTTAACATTCAGATTCCTGTTCTCATATGCCAATGAGTGAAAGACAGCATGGTAGATAAATTTGGATTTACGTGTGTTGAACGGAATAAAATTGGACACAAGGATGATCCATGGGTCCTTGCCGAGCGTGTTGCACAAGTTTTTTATTTGAAGGATCCTTCCGATGAAAAGATGGACATTATTATATCGGGCAAGCAACACATCACTGGTATTGACAACATTGAAGACGCGTCCGATTATAATCAATACGATGCCATTTCGTTATTCACAAATCATCCAACACAGATAAAACGGATTGAGAGTGTCCTCGACGAATCAAAGTTTGCATCAGTGCAGAAGGATGTTAATCCAAAAATTATGAAACATTAGGTTGTTTTTTATACAATATGTTTTTTCGAGCGAATGTATACAATTTATGGTGTTACGAGCGAATGTGTGGTTATATGTGATGAATTGATATTTCTACGTGCATTGATTTTTTTTAGTTTTATAGTTTCACATGGAATAATTAATATGGTATTCCATTAATTTACATTAATTTAAAAATTAATATGTGATAAATTTACATTGATCAATTAAATTAATATGTGATGAATTTAAATTAGTAAAATTAATGTGTGATGAATTAATGTAAATTCATTAATATTACATGTATTCATTTATATTACATTCATTAATGAATTATAAAGGGGGAGTGATTATCTGTGCGGGTGGCTTAACGGCCCACACGGGAAAATCATCTTTCCGTGTGGGCCTCTTATACCGCCCGCACGGAAAGATTATTTTCCTGTGCGGGTAGCTTAAGTGGCCCGCATGGAAAGATGATTTTCTCGTGCGGGCCGTTAAGCCACCCACACAGGATAGTCCCCCCTATATATGGCTCGCGCGGGCCCCGAAAATTCTAAGTCCCCGGTGAATCTAGATCGTGCGCCGCCAGGCTGCCAAATTTTGAGTCAGTGCTGCCGAGCAACCGCCGACCGCCCATCCCCGCGCCCTTGCCGCCTCGCCCTCGCCACCCATCCCCCGCGCTGCACTTCCCCGCGCCCGCGTTCACTGCCCCATCCTCTCTCTCTCTCTCTCTCTCTCCGTCGTCGCCGGCCTCACCGGGGCTGTCGTCGTCCGCCCGCCGGCTCACGATGCCCCACCAAGACCGCCGCAGAGCAACCGCGGACCGCGCATCCCCGCGTCCTTGCCGCCTTGCCCTCGACACCGATCCCCCGCGCCGTACTTCCCCGCGCCGCCGCTAGAGGCGTTCACCGCCCCATCCTCTCTCTCTATCTCTCTCTCCGTCACCGTTGCCGGCCTCACCGCGGCTGTCGCCGTCCGCTCGCCGGCTCACCGATGCCCCACCAAGACCGCCGCGCCGCAATCCCGGGCTCACTGTCGACGCCTCCGGCTCCCACACCGACGGCCCTCCTCACCGGCCTCACCGTCGACGCCTCTTCGGCCTCCACACCGACGCCGAGGAACCTCACCAGCCCTTCACCGCACCACACGGTCCACACCGACGCCGAGCAACGACTAAAGGTATGAATGGATGAATTTTTTTGATGGACGATTATGAATGTCGTGAATGGATGCACGATTTAGGGTTTTGGTTTTGTGAATTTTTGTGATGGATGGATGGATGGGTGGATTGTTGTGACATTTATAGTGGGGGCTTCAATTGTTATATGCTATGAAAATATTTCTGTGAGATTGTTATATTGTTGTGAAAATATTGCTGTGAAAATATATGCTTCAATTGTTATATAGATCGTTTGTTGTGAGATTGCTGTGAGATTTACAGTAGGGTTTTAGTAAAAAAATGGATGTATATATTATGTCAAAAAAATGGATGGATGGATGGACGATTTAGGATTTTTTTTTGCTTTTATTGGTCTGAATGAGTTATGTGAAAATGAATTTATTTTAGCATATGAAAAATAATCTTTGATTTGTTATATGCTGTGTACGAAAATGTAGGATGGATGGATGGATGGTGGATATATTAACTTGAGTCGTGTCTATATGAACTTGAGCAGTGTGCATGGATGTTTTTTTGAAGTATATGTTTTTATCATAGTTGATGAGTTTTTGATTTCACTGTAAAATGGACTGTTATTAATATGATGGGACTATAGAACTGTAAAATGGACTGTTATTTGATGGAACTATGGAAATGTAAAATGGACTGTTATTGTTTCGATAAATTTACAATATTAACTATGGAAATGTAAAATGGACTGTTATTTTTATGATGAATTTTGTTGATGAATTATTTTGATGTGAAATAGTTGTTGTGAAATTTTTATGTGAATTAGTTGATGCGAAATAGTTCATGTGAATATTTTTGATGAATTTTAGATGTTAGGTTATATTTTAGATTTTAGGATTTCCTTAATATTAGCGTCCGTTATCAGAGACCCCTATACGAAAGCGTCAAATGTATATGTATGTATAACTTATATTTGACGATTTGGTTTAGGGGTCTCCAATAGTAGAATTGCCTGTGACCCTTCAACTTCATGCGCCGATAGTGGACATAGAAGAAGAAGGACAAAATATATTTTTTCTCTAGGTTTTTTCTTTAGATTTTAGACTTACGCATTGTAAATAAATTATTTTGCTCGATGATGAACTGGAGCCATTCAGACATGTTGCAAATTGCAACATCCAAACATGGTTCGAATTATTTAGGCATGTTGAAGGCTGAGTGGCTACTGAAGATCTCCGCATCAAACCTTGTGTCAAAGGTCATAATGGAGATCTTCTGGTAGCCACCCAACCTACCACAACGCCTCATGCTATTACAGATATAGTCTTGTTGTTCTGAGAGCAAAAAAAATATAGTGTCTTAGAAGTTAAAATATAGTCAATATAGAACAACCTAAAGAGAAGAAGAAGGAAAAAATAGTATTTCATAGATTGTGTGTTATGAACGACTGTAGATCAAATGTCGAACGAGAAAGCTCCATCGAAGGCACCCAACGTTGAACCAACGCAAGATTCTTCGAGCGAAGGCACATGGCAGACACCAAGCGATCCTTTAGTCAAAGTTACACTAGCACCACCGGTTGAAGAAGACCCTGATTATATCCCTATCGAGCAAGCAGTAAGTCGAGCCGTATTGTTATGAACTGACCGGTGTACCTCGTAGGATCCCATTTAACGTTTTCTGTTGTACGTATAGATGGAAACCCGGCGCTGCTCAAAAAGAAAGGCCGCCAAGTCTGCCGTCATAGCCGAAGTCGAGACAGACACAACAACTCCGACTCGGTAGAAACTAATACGTCCATGAGCGCTGGAGGACATCAAAAGAGAGGACGTGGTCAGAGAAGACATACTATATCACCTCTCTGAACCAGGATGGGAAGCCAGTAGAGCCCAAGGAAGAAATGACAAAATTCAGCAACACTTGCGGGGTACTTGCCAGAACCTAAAGAACTTCATGTGAAATGTAGATTCCTGGGAGCAGGTGGATGACAACCTAAAGAACTTCATGTGAAACGAGTTGCAGAAGTGGCTTGTATATCCACCTAGTTCAGAGGCTCTGGGAAAAGAGTTTGCCTTAAAAACGATGGCACATCGGTGGAGGCAGTGGAAATCGGACATGAACACTCACTACGTGCAAAAGAACAAGTCTCCATTTGAAGACTACGGTGGTATTACGCTCGTCGAATGGGATAGGTTCGTGGCGAAGATGACAAGCCCTGAAGCCTTAGCGTGGAGGAAGAAGATGTCCGACCTTGCAAAAAAGAACAAGTACCCGCACCGATTGGGCTCTAGCGGCTACGATGGCCACATAGAGAAGTGGCGAGCAACCAAAAAAAAGTTTGTCGTCCAAGGAAAGCCCCTGCTTGTAAATGCACTAAAGGAAAGAAGCAAAAAATGGGTTTGGGGATGGAGCACGGGCCAGATCACCAACGAGGGAGAGATCCTTTTCGAGGATCCAGATATCGAGCGTGTGACCACTAGTCTAAAGGACATTGCGGAAAAAGAGAAGACTAGGGAGTTTATTGCCAAGAGGGAACACGATTAGTTGACAGCTGCACTGGGCAACCCGAACATTCTGGACGAGTAAGGGGTGTATCGTCATGGACAAGTTGGAAAGAAGGGTTTCCTGAGGAAGCTGCAAGTTACAAGAAACGGGACAGGTACAAACATAAACTTGAAGAGAAGATAGCAAAACAAGTTGAACAACATTTCTACTCTCTTGTTGCACAAAATCGCCAAGCCTTCCCTAACGTGTTTCAGCAATCCGAAGAACCCACAGTACAGATGTCCAGCAGCGTTGGGTCAGTTGACACCGCACCTTATCTAGTAGATACCATAACTGCCCCGACGCCCTGCAGCCTCCTCGTGCCGATAGGAAGGGCCGAAAGAGAAAGGAGGTGGGTGCATGACTTGCTATAGGGCCGAAAGAGAAAGGAGGTGGGTTCATGACTTGCTATACCAGGGAGATAATTTCACAACACGCCAATCCCTGAGGAATATGCAAGGGTGCAAGTGGCCAAGGTGCATGCAGACCATAACAGCTTAGAGTTAGATATTCCAGAACCTGAAGGGATAGAATTGCTTGGGGATGCGGTGAATCAGTTCATTCTATGGCATCAACGAGATATCCTGCAGGTCGGTCCATAGTCAACATCCCCAATCGAGTCGGTTCCTCAGATTGCTGCTGCGCCTGCACCGCCTTCTCCACCAGGGCCAGATTCTCCACCTAATCGGCCTACTTCCCCACCTCCCTCCCCCCTAAAGATAAAGGTCCTGATTCGCCAAAGCTGTCAGCCCTTGAAGTCACCGCAGAACAACCTCCAACTGATGTCCGAGATATTCATCACTCTCCTCCGACACCACAGTCAGCTTTGGCGGTACCTGAAAGGCCTCTTCGAAAACAACAAGTGTTCCAAGTCCGAGCAATCTTGAACCTTGTCGGCTTATCCCAAAAATGGTTAGATCAACCTATGATAAGAAAGAAATGGATGTATACGAGCAGAACTTAGTGTTCCAGGCTTTCAAGGGGAGATCACCGACTGACAAGAAGAGGGATCAACCTCCAAAGTTGTCGGATTCACAACAATCGGTGAAAAACCAAGCGGAAGACCTGCAAAACTGGACTTCGGACAAAGTGCCAACAAAGTACGAGTACAGCAAGCCGTTCCTGCCGTGGCACGTCATGGAAGACATGCCCTGGAAAATTAGGCTTATGCACGACTGGTACCTAAAGGCGTCCAAGATGGGGCTCAGCATGATTACTGTGAAGGTCTCGGATAACGATTTCACCAGTGGACCAAATGAGATGTTGGTAATCGATTTCAACGACCTTCACGCATTATTCAAGATGGAAAAAATGGATATAAATCTTGTTGTTGCGTTTTGCCTATAAGTATCAATCACACTTAATGTCATTAATTAATTCATTTGCAAACTAACTTCTGAATAATTACCCGTTGTATTACTTAGGATGCAATTTCACTATGCGTGAAAGACCAACTATCCGGTTGGATACATTAACCCAACAAGGATATGCTGGACGGAACACGAGGTTCATGTTCGTGCAGATTGCGATGAGCTCAAAGGAAAAACGAAGTCCCAAAGAGACGAGACCATTAAAAAAATACACAAGGCGAAGATGGTCGCGGTAGCACTCTACTTGGGCCAAGCTATGATCGAGCACAGAGACAAAAATGTCCTAATGGTCCCTTATGCGCCGCGGTACGTAATATTCTTCCGTACAACCGATAGTTTCCTACGATATCACCTGCAATTAACATATCTCTTCTATCGCGACGATCACTACATACTTTTTCTTTTATATCCGTGGGACCACTTGGCTGTAGTGCTTGATTCGACACACTACAAGGAGGATACATTCAAAGAGTTCCTCATCTTGTTAAATTTGTAAGTACTATCATGCACCATTTAATAATTAAGTTTTGTCTATTCTTACTCTCAAAGAAACAATTGACTGAAACAATTATTTTTTCTACATAAAGCACACGCACATTATGTAAGACACGGTGGACCGGTCAAGGATCCATAAAAGAAGAAGCTTCTGGTGAAGACACAATGCCCGGTAAGTATATGCCCGCTATATGCCGACATTTTATACTATGTTCAATTTCAACTATTGACGTACGTATACAATTTTATTCAATACAGTGTTATAAGCAACCACCAGACACTAGCCTATGTGGCTACTACGTGTGCGAGATGCTAAGAATCTATGGGAGATACACTACAAAGTTTGAAAAAGTAAGTTAAGAGAAACTATCTTTCTACACATTAAGATCAATCTTGTATAATTTTCCTAATCATATCTATGTGTATTCTTTATTAAACAGATCGAGTCTGTTTCAGTTGTAGCAAACCGGTTCGATAATCGAACCATGCTCAACTTGGTTTCACATATTTGCCGCTTCATCTGCCACAATGTATGCAACCATTTGGGTGATTTCTACGATCCGAAGAGCGAGCTTGCAGCGGACGATAAATTCAAAAGACTTAGAGAGTGAGAAAAAGACCATCTGTAAATTGCGAGACTATTGTAATTTGCGAGACAAAACTTGATATGTATGTAAACATGCATGAATGAGTTGTACATTTATATCTTTTATGAGGAAATAATATAATTAAATGTCTTTTTTGTGTGCATCTCAATCGACCGATAATATTACTGAGAGAGAGGAGAGGAGAGGAGAGAGAGAGGACAGAGAGGAGAGGGTGATCAGAGAGGACACTAGAGAGCTTTGCACATAAAATAATGGGCACGAGAGGCAATTTTCCCGTGCGGTCGACTTAACGAACCGCATGGGAAGATCGATTATCTCGTGCGGGCGGCTTAAGTGGACCGCACGGGATAATAGATCTTCCCGTGCGGTTGAGCCGCCCACACGCAAAAATTTGATTTTTCCATATCTTCTCGTGCGTGCGGGCCAGCCTTCCGCACAGAAAGATGTCTTTCGGCCCGTACGCAAAAATCGTTTCTCTAGTAGTGACGATGGTGTTGACGTAGGGGAGGTACGGGATGTCGTCCTCTGTCACCAGGCGGCCGCCGCCGCCGACGGTGTCAAGCTCCTCGGTCGCCTTGGCGAGGATCGCCAGATTCTTCAGGTCCTCTGACATGGCCCATTCCCCGGTCACCTAAAGTGGTGTCTGCGCCCCCGGCCAGTGATATGGTCCTGCGCAAAGCAATGCCAAACGGTGCATTGTTTGATTTGTACGAATAGAAATTGGTCGAATGTTGGATAGTCGAATAGTTATGAAAATTTTGGATGAAGTTGGAATATATATATATAATTATATATATATATATATATTTATATATATATATATATATAATTACTACCTTACATATTCATATGTTAATACAAAAGTGAAATTCTATCTACATAGAAAAAAAATCTAGCTGTGAACACGATTATGTGTTTTTCTTTGATTGTTTTAGTTGAATCTAGATTATGTGATAAAATAATCTTTATCATTTTTCAAAAATTCCATCTTTACTCTTTTTACGTGGATTTTAGGTGCACGCTATTTTTCAATAGACAAAATTGGTTATGTAATATCGAAATTTTTTATTTTTAGTTTTATAGCATCGAAAATCCAAAGTTTTTCCGTTGCTAATTTTAACATTGTCGTCGACTTTAACTCTTATTCCCGTTAAATATGACCATAGTGCCCTCGTCTTCTCCAACCTCCCAGCTAGTAGACTATACAGCACGGCACGGCGCGCGTGGTAGCTGCAACAGCCGTTTAACTTCAGGTCTTCAGCAGCATAACGGCATGTACAACGCCGTCCACCTTGCCCCTTCGCTGCTTTTTTTCGAAAAAAAACCCCTATAGAAGCTGGAGACGCAACTGCCGTTGCCTCGCGAGGCGACGGACCCGTCCCGTTGCCCGATGCGGAGGAGACGAGCCAAGCAGCGTTGTACGGGCCGCTGCTCTATCTCGACGACGCGGAGATCTGGGTGCTCGTGCGGGCGGGCATGACTGATTTGGGCGCGCCGCGCGCACGGGAGGGAGTTCTTCGTGCCAATTTCATCTATATATATTCCCAGCAGCTCGTCTCAGATCCAATCGATTCTTCTTCCTCGCCAGGTGAATCAGCCCATCTCAGCTCCATTCTTCTTCCTCACCGGCTCCCCAACCTCTGGCGGCCACGATGTTGAGTGCCTCAGCTAGGAAAAGCAAGCTAGTTGCTGCGAACAAGAAGGGCAAGGCCACCTCGGCTGCTGCATCGACGGCGGCAGCAGCGGCGTCCCCGGCGCACTCTGTCGGACGCGGAACCATCTCGACTACAGCGACCCGTAACCAAGGCCGTGGCTGAGGCTTGGCGTTGGGTGCAGAAGCTGTTTTCCGAACCCTAGGCGGCGGAGGCGGATCAGCGGCGGCGGCATCCCATCCCTTTTTTGTGCTCCCTGCAACGACGTGATGACGGCTCCATCATCCATTGGTGGGTCTGGTGGAGGTTCTTTCCCCAGTACGGTCAGCAGTGGGTTTCCATTCCCTCCTTCACCATCTACTGTTGATCCGAGTTCTCCTTCGTTTATGCGGTCAGCAGCTTGGGATCCATCATGGTAATCACTTTTGTCTATTTAGTTTGCTAATATTCATTTATAGTATGTGGTCAGCACTATAGGATTTTCAGAACATATAAGTTGATTCTGCTCAGTTATTTGTACTGTTAAGTTTATGAAACTAAATGGTGGTGATTGTATACTGTCAAGTTTCAGTAATCTTTTATCTGAATGCAAACCTGCATTTTTTTTGAGTGGCAGCTGTTATCTGAATGACCCTGCTGACAATTTTTTGTAGCAACCAAATTCTTTAAACCAGTGAAGATGTTGGAGGTTACTTTGATCTGACATTTCAAGCTATCATTCTAATTTTCAGGATTGCACACATGAACTGTTTTCACTGTCGGCATTTTTGTTGGTTCCAAAAATTATTTGTAGGGAAATTACATGACTAGAGCTGTCATTTTTTTGGCAGGGATAAAGACCCACGCCCACCTGGTGGGTTTATGAGCTACTTTGGAAACCAGCCACACAATTTTCATTTGGTTGGTGCACCTGTTCACAATCAAGAAGGAATTTCATCAGTAGAAGAAGAGACATTGGATGAGCAGCAGACTGAACTAGTTGACAGTGATGTTGAAAATGTTAGGACTGAGAAGCGAATTGCCTGGAAAGAGGATGAGGATGTTAGTGATGTATAAATAGTCATATATTGATGTCACATAGTGATGTACAACAAGTATTTATAGTTGATTCTAGCTACATACAAAACATTAAACAGGTTAGACAGATCTCCGTTTTGGGTTATATGACCTATCTTTATATTTATCTCTATGTTAGATTCGAGATACTTTTACATGCCCTTAGAGAAAAAACACGTTGATGAATGCACCCGCTTCGTGTTCCGGATCTGTCATCTTGAGGTCAAGGTCCTAGCAGGGAAAACCAATCATGGTCAGCTACTGCTCTGCTGTTATCTGCGCACGGAACGGGACGGTGCAGCATAAGGATGTGGTGCGGCTGATCGATGAATAAATGAAGAATTAATGGCGGAATCGAATCAAATTCAAAGGATGTGGTCACGGATCGACTGCTGCCGTGCTGCGAAACTACGCATAATCTACAGCGTTGGCACCGAACACTGATTCTTAGGGGCTAAACGGGTAATGCATATCCTGATTTGTGGTAAAAAATAATAAAAACAGAGGAACCGAACGATTCTCTTGACGGAAAGCTAAAATCAGGAATGGTACGTAAAACTTTGGATGCTATTAAATTAAACATATATCTTTCGATGCTACAAACCCCAAAAACAACAACATATGGTGCTATAGAACCAATTTTGTCTTTTCAATATACAACTTTAAGTGCTGATTTTACTACATAATTGTTGAGGGACTGGATAAAATGATAAGCTTAAGGTGCTTTTTGTTGGTAAATTTACTCCACGGTTATTTATAGGTTGTTTAACGAATATTAAGAATAACAAGAAAATATTTCGTTTTTAGTATTGATCAAATTTTAAATTTAATTTGAATTGCTTCCATTCCCTTCCTAAACATTAATTGACAAAAAATGTTTGGATTCTCGTGCTTTAAAATCAGTATGCATGCTATAAATATTTATATATATTATGTAAAATTAAAGTGTGTTTGATTCTTTATTTAATGATGAACAATTGGTATTTGAGATTTATTAGTTTGAGTGTTTTGTTTTTGAAAGAGTTGAATTTTCGGACGATGAACAAGTGTTCGTCGGGCGCCACGGCCCGGTTTGACCGGGCATGTTCTGCCGGTCTGACCGGAGGTGTTTCGCCGGTCTGACCGGCCAGTTGCCCGCGGTCAGACCGGTCGAGCCAGTCCGACTGGTTGCCGATTTTATTTCGGTTTTGGTTTCGGTTTGTTTCCTTATACATACATGAAAGTTTCGTGTTCCTATGCACGTATCTGGTTGTTTATGCTAACAATGAGTCAAGTTTGGATAGCTTGTGCTCGGATATGGTATTCTTTATTTAATTATGTGCATGTATTCTTTACGCCTCGGAAAAGTGTTGCCGGTGATCGAGTCGGAGTCAACTTGAAGATAAGGTGACGTTCGAGATGGGGATCATGCGGGATGCTGAAGGGTAGAGATTAGTGCACATGATTGGAAAGTTTCCATATGGAATACAATGGAGATATTGTTGCGTATGAAAAGTGGAATTTTGGTTTTAGGAAAATCGAGATTGTTACGGTTGGTTTATGTATAGTTTGTTTCTTGTACGAGAAGATTTCCTAGTGGATTAGGGCTTCTTGTATGAGTAGGATTCGTGGTTCTTGGCTGCGGATTTTGTGTATAAATAGTGAGGGGAGGCGTGGCCTCTCGGTATCGCATATATCGCTTCTATTGCTTGGAGTTCAAGTTTTTAGGGTTTCAAGTTAGAGTTTAGCTTGAGATTTGTGAGGAGTGCTTTGCAGGTACTTTGTAAACACAGAGAATTTCAATAAAGATCAATTTTCTTGATAGTTCTTTGTGTCTACTTCTTCCTCGGTGCGGTGGCGTAATTTGGATCTGCTAACCGGTCAGACCGCAGACGATACGGCGGTCAGACCGCGCCTTCTTCCCGGTTAGACCACAAGCACGTTGGCGGTCAGACTGGGCGTCGTCGGCTCTTCATCGGCATCGGCTGACTGGCGTCAGAAAACAGAGGTAGAGTTTTATTTCCGCTAAAACTTTGTTTTTGGGGTACTCAACCATTCACCCCCCCCTCTGGTTGGCTTTTAGTTGGGCATTCGATCCTACAAGTGGTAACAGAGCCACGTTTTTCTGCTTTGGATTTTTATTGATCTAAAGATTTTTCGCCATGTCTCATAATTTTTCAACTAAGCCACATGTTTTTGATGGAACCGATTTTGCTTATTGGTGTAGCAAGATGCAATCTTATATAATGGCTCAAGATTACGATGTTTGGCAAAAGGTTGTTCTTCCTTACACTATTCCCGAAGTGATTAATTTTGAGGCTTTGAAAACTGATTTTAATAACAATTGCAAAGCTCGCAATATTTTATTGAATGGGATTTCTCGTTCGGATTTTGATCGCGTTTCACATCTTCAAACTGCCAACGAGATTTGGAATGCTTTGAAAAACTTTTATCAAGGAACTACCAACATAAAAGAACTTCGTCGAGATCTTTTCAAAAAGGAATATGTAAAATTTGAGATGAAACCTGCTGAAGCTTTAGATGACTATCTTGGTAGGTTTAACAAAATTTTTGAGTAATCTTAGATCTGTTGATTCTTCTTATGACACTAATTATCCACAATCTGAGATTTCTCGTCACTTTTTGAATGGTCTTGACATGTCTATTTGAGAGATGAAAGTTACTTCAATTCAGGAGTCTGTCAACATGGCTACTTTGACTTTGGATTCTCTTTACACTAAACTCAAAACTCATGAGATGAACATTCTTTCTCGAAAAATTGACTCCAAGTCAAGTGCTTTGGTTACTTCCTCTTCTGTTGTTGCTTCTTCATTGGCTGGTTCTTCATCCGTTGTTTCTTCATCGGCTCCCACTATTCTTGCTTTAATTAAAGCCATGTCCGATGAACAACTCGAGCAATTCGAGGAGGAGGACTTGGTTCTTGCTGCTAATAAACTCTCTCGAGCTGTGAACAAAGTCAGGTTCAGGAAGAAAGGAGGACCAACGCGTTGCTTTGAGTGCGGCGCCTTGGATCACATCCGCTCCAACTGCCCCAAACTTGGGAGAAGCAAGAAGGAGGACAGAGCGCGGAGAAGACGGAGGATGACAAGCCCAAAGTGAAGTGCTCAAAGGACATAATCAAGAAAGTGCTAAGTCAAGTCTATGCCGCCTTTGAGCCACTTAGCGACATAGATTCTGATAGCGAGGAAGAGAAAGGAAAGAACATCTCCGGCGTTTGTCTCATGACGCGTGGAGATGAAGATTCTGAAGATGAGGACAATGAGGTAAGTTCACTTGAGGATGCAATTCTTGTTTTAAGTGCTAAGAATAAAAAATGTGAGAAAATATTTAAAAACAAGAATTTGTCATTGAATCTTTGAATACTGAAATTGCTAGATTGAAATCTCTTATTCCCAATGATGATAATTGCAAAATGTGGAGATTGTGGCAATCGGGTATCTACATGGCAAGCTTATCCGACTGGAGGTAGGGATAGATTGCGCCTGTTATATCTGTAAGCCGAACTTGACTTGGGTGTTACGGTTGCCGATAGAGATAAGGCAATCGGCCTATGGTCACGGTTTGGTAAGATTGAGGAAACCAACTTAGAATAAGATAGGGTTTCCGATTTGTAAACCCTTCCTCCCAAGACTATATAAGGGGGGTAAGGGGCGTCCCTTGAGGGATATTCCGATAGGAGATCAGCTTTTAGCTCTCAGCTTTAGATCACGAGATCAATAAAGACACTCGGCGGATCGAATCCACCGAAACAGGAGTAAGGTATTACCTCACGAGAGGGCCTGAACCTGTCTAAATCTTCTTTTTCTCCTAACCCATTGTGCTTGGCGATCTCGACTGCGACCCCCAATTTTCTATTGCCGAAACCAAGTTTCGACAGTTGGCGCGCGGTAGGGGACGCGCGCCGAGACTTCTTCAACAATCTCGCCAACAAGCGTGATGGGATCCCCTCAAAACTCGGCGACTTCGCCGCCAACTCGCCGACCCCTCCTTCGACTCGACCGAACCGTCGGAGGGAAAGACCTACTCGGCGCCATTCGGACTCCCCAACAGCGCCGAGATCTTCGACAACATCTTGAAGACCAAGATGCGATCCACCTTCTCCGACGACGGACTTCACTCGGCACCATTCGGATTACCGGATACCGCCGAGATCTGCGCCAATCTTCTCGCCTCCCCGACGGAAGCAATCTACTCAAAAGAAGACCTCTCGGTGCCGTTTGGGTTACCAAATGCCGCCAAGATCTACAGTCAACTTCTTTCCCCCGAGCTGGCGGCGATCCACTCGGAGGAGCCTAATCCCCCAAGCTCTGACTCGGACTGGAACGATCCAGATCCGGATTTCCCAGGATCAAGGGAGGTCGCTGTCATCCTCCCGTCATTCGGCTCCTGCTCATCTTCAGAGCTCAATGGATACCTCAGTTCCGCCGGCTTCGACAATCTCTACGGCATCCCTTCTGACGAAGCCGACAACTCCGACTGCCGCATGGACTGTGAGCCGAAGTGCTTCGACGTCCTCATGGCCGAGCCAGATGAGTCCGACTCAGCCATGGCCAGAAGGCTTGCCGAAGAGGAGCGAGCCAGGGTGGAGCTTGAGCGCAAGACAGCCGAGGAGGAGAAACAACGCAAGGACGAGGCTGACAAAAGGAAGCAGGATCTACGTGCAGCCGGACGATCTGCCCAGGAGGCCATCCTCCAAACACGGGTTCGCAACACCAACATCTTCCAGACGCCACAGCAGAACGCTGTCGCCACACTCACACTCTTGGACACCGTCATGGAGACGGCTCCGGCCAATGTGACTCCTATACTCGACAAAATCAAGACCATCGTCGCTGCCACGGCTAACGGCCATCCCACCACTTCGGCACGAAGGCCGACTGAATCCGTGGCCGAAACACCAGACAAAAGCCGGCTTCCACCTCTAAAGTCAGGAGACTACAGGAGGCCCGAGCCGGCTCGGTCGACAACCAGGCCAAGAGGCCCACCTCGCGAGTCCACGCCGAGGTACCAAGAGCGACGGCCGACTCCGCGACAAACGACACGGACGTCCACCCGTCCACCACCGAGTCCGCCGCAAGGTTCCAGCTACCCAACCAGCCAACCGAAGACCCCGCCGAGTGATCTGCGGGAAGTCCTCGATCGCCGCTACCGGGAGCGCGACCGACGCACTCGGGAAGATCGAAGGGGATCACCCGATAGCGGCGACGATGGAGTACCGGCCTTCACTCGGGAGCTCCGCCGAGTACATTGGCCGAGTGGCTTTAAGCCCACAGGGATTGAGAGGTACGATGGCAAGACCGATCCTGAATCTTGGTTAACTGTATATACCGTTGCCATCCGAGCTGCAGGTGGCGACAATAAAGCCATGGCCAATTGCCTGCCCGTGGCCCTCGCAAACTCAGCCAGAAATTGGCTCACGAGCCTGCCAAGAGGCTCAATCGGCTCGTGGAGCGAGCTGAGGGACCACTTCATCGCCAACTTCCAAGGCACCTTCGAGAGGCCCGGCACACACTTCGACCTTTACAACGTCATCCAGAAGCCGGACGAGCCCCTGAAGGATTATATTCGGCGTTTCTCCGAGAAGCGCAACAAGATCCCGAACATCACCGATGACATCATCATCGCCGCCTTCCAGAAGGGAGTCCGTGATGAGCTGCTTATCGGCAAGTTCGGGCGCAAACCACCGAAGACGGTGAAACAAATGTTCGAGACGGCGAACTCATACGCCAAATCAAACGACGCCATTAAGGCCGCCCGTCAAGACCGGCCCGACGAAGGGAGGACAAGCAAGCGGAGGAAGCCGAAATCCTAAGAAGGATGGCGGCAACAACGGCAACCGGGCCGAAAAGATCGCAAGCGCCAATCGAAGACCTAGTCGCCGCAACCTCCAACACTCAACGCCGTCCCCGAGTCGCCGCCTACGACGCCATCATGAACGCCCAGTGCACCCACCATCCGAATCATAAGCATGCGGCGAAGCACTGCTTTATCTACAAGCGCTTCACAACAGATGCGCGGCGCGGCTCAACAAGAAGCGGCGACGAGGCTGGCCCGTCCGGCGCCAAGAAGAACAACACGGCTGAAAATGCCGAACCTTTTCAAGACCCAGGGGGGAACTCAACCACATCTTCGGGGTCCGCTAGCCTATGAGTCCAAGACGAAACAAAAGCTAACCGACCGGGAGGTCAATGCGGCTCAACCCGAAGTCCCTCAGTATCTGCGATGGTCGGAAGTGGCCATCACCTTTGACCGCTCGGATCATCCTGACCGAGTGGTTCATCCGGGGCGCTATCCACTCGTCTTGGATCCCGTGGTCCGCAATATCAGGCTTAAGCGCGTCCTCATCGATGGGGGCAGCGCCCTCAACATCCTGTTTGCCAAGACCATGGACGAAATGCAGATCCCGAGGGCCGAACTGAAAGCAAGCTCAGCCCCCTTTCACGGAGTTATCCCGTGGCTGTCTTCGACACCGCTCGGGCACATCTCCTCCCAGTCACCTTCGGAGCCCGAGAGAACTTCCGAACGGAGAACGTTACCTTCGAGGTGGCCGACTTCGAAACAGCATATCATGCCATCATCGGAAGGCCTGCGCTTGCCAAGTTCATGGCGATCCCTCACTACACTTACCTCTGCATGAAGATGCCGGGTCCCAACGGCGTCATCACTCTTCGCAGCGACATCAAGCAAGCCTTCACCTGCGACAAGGAGAGCTGCGACATGGCCCAATCTCGCGAGAGATTACGTGGCCAACAAGAAGTCCGATTGGCTGCATCGACTTCGGCAGAGGGCGAAGTCCCCGCAAAGAAGATAGCCAAATCGGGATCCGGCGACGCCAAGACCAAGAAGATCTCCCTTGATTCGTCGATCCCTCCAAAACTGCGTAATCGGCGCCGACCTAGATCCTAAATAGGAAAGCGCGCTCGTCACCTTCCTCCAAAATAATAAAGATGTTTTTGCTTGGAAACCATCGATATGCCCGGAATTCCTAGGGAGGTGATCGAGCACTCTTTGAACGTCAAAGATGACGCCAAACCAATAAAACAACGATTACACGAGTTCGCACAGATCGAAAAGACGCGATCAAAGAAGAACTTGCAAAGCTCTTGGCCTAGCTTCATTAAAGAAGTCCTTCATCCCGACCGGTTAGCCAACCCAGTCCGGGTCCGCAAGAAGACGGGGCAATGGCGCATGTGCGTTGACTACACCGACCTCAACAAAGCCTGCCCCAAAGATCCGTTCGGGCTGCCTCGCATCGACCAAGTCGTCGACTCAACGCCGGCCGCGAACTCCCGAGTTTCTTGGATTGTTACTCGGGCTATCACCGGATCGCTTGAAAGAATCGACGCTTGAAAACATCGTTCATCACGCCGTTTGGGGCTTACTGCTACATCACCATGCCTATTGGCCTGAAGAACGCCGGAGCCACATACCAATGCATGATCCAAAGATGTTTCCGACGCAGATCGGCAAGAACGTTGAAGCCTACGTCGACGATGTTGTCATCAAGACCAAGCGAAAAGAAGACCGATCGCCGACTTAGAAGAAACCTTTGCAAACATCCGGGCTTTCGAATGAAGTTAAACTGGAGAGGTGCACTTTTGGTGTTCCATCAGGCAAACTGCTCGGCTTCATGGTATCACATCGCGGCATTGAAGCAAATCCAGAGAAGATCAACGCCATCTTAAACATGAAACCCCCGAGTAAACCGAAAGACGTCCGAAGCTCACTGCTGCATGGCGGCACTAAGCCGTTTCATATCCCGACTCGCGAACGAGGCATGCCCTTCTTCGATCGCTAAAGAAGACGACGACTTCCGGTGGACCGCGGAAGCCGACAAGGCCTTTGAAGATTTCAAAGAATTCCTTACCACGCCGCGCCCCGGCCGCCTCGGCCCCGGAACCCCGTTGCTGTACGTCTCGCCACTCACCAAGTGGTTAGTACGGTCCTTGTGGTTGAACGCGAAGAAGAAGGACGGGCCCGAAGATTCAAAGGCCAATTTACTTTGTTAGCGAAGTATTGGCGAGCCAAAATCCGCTACCCTCGGTACAAAAATTGCTTTATGGTGTTCTAATAACCGCGAGGAAGTTGGCACACTACTTTCAGGGTCACTCGGTCACCGTCGTCACCTCTTTCCCACTCGGCGACGTCATCCACAACCGCGAGGCAACCGGGCGTATCGCCAAGTGGGCCGTAGAACCGATGCCGCGGACTTAACTTTTAAGCCCGGACGTCCATTAAGTCACAAGCCTTAGCGGACTTCCGGGCGAGTGGATCGAACAGCAAGAACACGTGCCTCGAGAAGACTTCCAACACTTGGACCATGCACTTCGACGGATCCAAGAGGATCACCGGCTTGGGAGCAGGAGTCGTGCGATCTCCCGGCCGGGAATGGCTAAGATATGCCCTTCACCTCCACTTCTCCGCCTCACACAACGTCGCCGAGTACGAGGCTCTTCTACATGGACTACGCCTCGCAGTCTCACTCGGGATTCGTCGGCTTATTGTGAAAGGCGACTCCCAGCTGGTCGTCAATCAAGTGATGAAGGACTGGTCCTGCTTAAATGACACTATGGAGGCCTACCGACAAGAGGTCCGCAAGCTTGAGGACAAGTTTGATGGGCTAGAACTCTCACATGTCCTGAGACATAACAACGAAGCTGCCGATGAGCTAGCACAGTTCGGATCTAAGCGCGAAGCTGCTCCAACAGACGTCTTCGTCGAGCATCTCTATGAACCAACCGTCACCGCAAAACAGCTCTCACCGAGCAAACCACGAACGAAGTCGCCATGACCGACACCGGCGGAGGACGCCGCTCATCAAATTCTTAACCCAAGCAAGAGCCGCCGAATGACCGGGATGAAGCGAACGCGTCCGGCGTCGCCGCCAAGCGTACGTCATGGTCAACTCCGATCTATACAAGAGAAGCCCCTCCGGAATTCTAATGAGGTGCATCACACCCGAAGAAGGGAAACAATTACTCCAAGATATCCACTCGGCATATGCGGAAGCCACGCGGCGGCACGCACTCTAGTCGGCAAAGCTTACAGGCAAGGATTGTTCTGGCTTACCGCGGTCTCCGACGCGGATAAAGTCGTAAGAATCTGCGAAGGCTGCCAGTTTTTCGCCCGACAAAGCCATGTCCCGGCTCAGGAGCTTCAAACAATCCCGCTTTCCTGGCCGTTCGCGGTATGGGGGCTGGACATGGTTGGCCCTTTCAAGAAAGCTCCAGGAGGCTTCACACACCTCTTCGTCGCGATCGACAAGTTCTCCAAGTGGATTGAAGCCAAACCGGTCGCCACAATCACCGCTGACAAAGCACGAGACTTTTTCCTCAACATCGTGCACCGCTTCGGCGTCCCAAACAGAATCATAACTGATAATGGGACTCAATTCACGGGAGGCATCTTCAAGGAATTCTGCGAAGACTTCGGAATCAAAATCTTCTATGCATCAGTAGCTCACCCTAAAAGCAACGGGCAAGTCGAGCGAGCCAACGGCATGGTCCTTCAAGGCATCAAGGCTCGCGTTTTCGACCGGCTAAGCCCTTACGCCGGCAAGTGGGTCCAAGAACTTCCCTCGGTTCTATGGTCACTACGAACCACACCCAGTCGAGCTACCGGCGAAACTCCTTTCTTTCTGGTCTATGGCGCAGAGGCCATGTTGCCAAACGAGATGGAGTACGAGTCCCTCCGGGTCCGCAGCTTCAACGATGAACGCTACGACCCTGACCGAGTGGATGACCTCACCCGATTGGAAGAGGCCCGCGAGGCAGCCCTCATCCAGTCGGCCAAATACCTTCAAGGGCTCAGAAGATACCACAGTCGCAACGTGCGAGCACGAGCTTTCATTGTTGGCGATTTGGTCCTATGCAAGATCCAGACCACCAAAGACCGACACAAGTTATCTCCCTTATGGGAAGGACCATACATAATCGCTGAAGTGACTCGGCCCGGTGCATACCGGCTAAAGCGCGAAGACGGGTCCATGGTGGAGAACTCCTGGAACATCGAACATCTTCGACGATTTTATGCCTAATTTGGCTAAGGCCTCATGTTTTCCTTGACTGCCAACCTCAAGCAAGATGACTTCTTGAGCTAGCAGTCGGGGGCTGTACACATGTCAATAAAGCTCAAGTTTTCCTCATCAACCTCTGTGCATAATTTAGTTTATCATTGTTTAATGTCCTTCGACTCGAGCTCAGTGTCTAAGGACTGAGAGTTTTTCGATGGCCTAATCGAGCCTAGGCTTGATGACAGCCAGACGAAAACTACTTAAGAAATTTCACGCAAAAGCTCGAATCAAGGCATTGACATAAATAAACTAAAAAGAGTCACAAAGTTCCACATCAAAGTGTTACGGTTACACGACATTTACAAAACAAAGTCAGAATACAAATCAGATCTTGAAGTTGTTTACTACATCAAGAGATATCTTCTTCGCCGCGTCTTGCGCCTCACTTAGCATGTCTAAGGCCTGCTCGTCCGTTGTTCCCTCAGCGAAGCCCTCCCCGACTCAATGGATATCCACTCGGGAGTAAAGGGACTTGGTCTGAGCAAGAGCCAGACCAGCCCCCATGCTGGCTACTTCGGTGATATTCTTCAGATATCGTTCGGGAGCCAGCCGAAGCTTATCGAAGATCTCGATTGGCTCCAACGAGCTGGCCCCAACTCCTTGATCGAACAAGGACAGCAAGATCGGCGTGGCGGCGTTGGCGACCTCTTCCCGTATCTCGTCGCTGGATTTGATCCGCCCAAGCAAGACGTCGTATTGGGCTCGGGTCTTCATCTTATAAGCTGCAAAAAGTCCCAGATCATTCAAAGCACTCGGAAATAAAGCAGCACATGAAATTCGACTTCAAAGGAGATTACCTTCAAATTCGGCCTCCATCTCGGCCTTGTCAAGGCTGACCGCTTCCAGCTGGACTTGAAGCGAGTGGACCTCCGAAGAATTTTCTACAACGAAAGAAGATTATCAATAGCCAAGACCAACATGAGAATCATGATGAAGCTGGGAGAGGCGGGCTTACTCCCAATTGATGCGCGGAGGTCGAGGTTCGCTTCCCGAAGCTCCGCGATCTCCCTCCTTAAAGCCGCCTCTCTTGATGCGGCCTCCTCCCGAGCGGCCTTCAGCTGTCGCTGAATGTCCTCCAAGGAGTTTAAGTGGGGGACCAGCTTCTCCAGCACTTCAGATTTTGCCATTGAGCGGCAATATTCTTTCTGCACGCGAAAGCAGTGGAGTGATCGACTGAAAGATAACGATGATATAATCAAAGAGAAAGACAAAGGCTTACGTTGAGCAGTCAGGTCGCCTCATTCAGGCTCTCGACAAGGGCATCCATTTCATCTTTTTCGGCTTGCCGGTCTAGGATGATGCCCTGTCTCTCACCTTTCGAATCCCGCCACTCGATTCTGATCGGGGGAACCCAGGTCTCAGAAGACTGCAACCTGGGGATCTCTTCTACCGTGGCTGGCAAGCGAGAAAGACAAATGAAGACATGAAAGATTCAAAATTGAAAGAACGAAGGAATGCTTGAAGCAAGTCTTACCGGTTTCGGTGGTCGCCGCCTAGGTGGAGCGGCGGGCTTTTCTTCTTCTTCGGGCTCGCGCCGAGTGACCCCAGTCGGGGGTGCTTGAGCCGCAGCCGGGTTTCCGGCGATGACGCTTTCAGCGGGATATCCCGACCGCGATCAGGGCTCCTCCCTAGGGGCGTCCTCCTTCGGAGGCGAAGGTTGTTTCTCCGAACGCTCGCACTCGGTTGCGGGCTCCGGGTTTTGGCTCTACCGGCCTTGGCACTTCGGGAGCAGCGGCGGAGTCGGCCCTTCACCCCCTCCCAGGATCTATGTCCCGGGGCCTCTGCGAAAGTGAATACAAGAAAGATAAAGAAAAGTTTTCCGCGAAAGAGTTCGACTTTGGTTTCACAAAGATACCTGGATGACCGGCGGATCTTCGGTGCCGTCCGCGGCGATCGCCTTAGAGGCGGGGTCTCGACTGGAGGAACCGGGACATCGTCATCCGAATCCTCTATGATCAGCCTCCTCTTGCTTGCACGCTTGTTCGAGTCTTCACTCGGCGCCGCTCGCTTCCCGACTGGGTCGCTCTGGATCTTGATCCCGCCAGCCGGCTTCTTGGCGGGGCGACGCGGTGCGTCGTCATGAGCCACCTTGTATGGCTTGGAGGCGATAGAGGCGTTTTCCTGCAGAAGAAAGAAAGTGCAACATTAAGAGACAAGATGTCAAGATTGAAAGATACTATGAAGTAACCAGTCGGCTTACCGGAGGAGGAGGTCGATGAATGCTGAAGGGAAGGACCGGATGAGAAGAGTTTGTACATCCGAATCTTCAGGATCTCGTATGTGAGTGGATCTGGGTCTTCCCGATTGGGGTCCGTCCCGCCTTCATATTCGAAGGCCGGTTTTGACCGCTCCTTGATCGGCGCCAGTCGGCACCTGATGAAGTGCCGAGGGATTTGTTCCCCGCGAAGACCCCTCTTCTTCATCGTCAGGATCTTTGCGAGCAGATCGTTGGCCTCATCCCAATCTTGGGCTACCGGCACGGTGCTCCAAGACGGCTTGGGGACAGGGGGAAGACCGACGAAGGAAGGCAGGCTGGGTTCGAGATTGTGATGTAGAACCACTGCGTGCCCCCTTGTTGGAAGACTTCAAAGGGAGAGAAAAGTAGTCTTTGCGGAGAGATCCGCGAAGCCGGAAGCCTGCCCGCCAACGACGCAAGGTTGATCCTTGTTCGGATGGGGTTTCAGATAGAACATACGACGGAAGAGATTGAAGTGAGGAAGAATGCCAAGGAAGGCTTCACACACATGAATGAAGAGTGCTATGTGAAGCATTGAGTTGGGGTTCAGATGGTAGAGGTGAAGCCCATAGTAGTCCAGAAGCCCCCAAAAGAACTCGGAGGTGGGAAGGCTGAACCCGCAATAGAAAAGGAAGTGAAGACAACGAGCTCACCGGTGTTTGGGGTCGGGAAGTCCTCCCCGCCGCCGGCGCCATCCCACAAGTTCCTTTGGCGGAAGCACGCCGTGCTTCACCATCTCCTTGAGGGTGGATTCCCTCACATCCGAGGCGGCCCATTGGTCGAATGGAATCCTTTTTTCCTCCGCCATGAGAATGGGTTGATGGGAAGTGGATCTGGCTGGAAAAAGTTGGATCTTTGGCGATGGAACGTGGGAGATTTGGCGTGGAGGCTGGTTGTTGCAGAGCGAGCTCTTAGATGGATGGATTTGGGAGCGCGCGAGTCTAGGGTTCTCCGCGGTGAACCGTTGAACAGTGCCGCGAAAAGGGGAATCAATTGGAAGACGAAGAGGCGGGGACGACCTCGCATCTTTATAGAAAGATTTGAGGGTTACGCTAGGTTTTCTGGTGAGTGGGCCGAGCCCATAAGAAAATCTACGGCCCACTAAGGTGTGGTCCGATACGTGTCCTTAGGGACTTAAGCGGATGAGCTTAAGCAGATTTGCCCGGCAATATGCGCGTGTCCGAGTGCCCTATACCTTTAAAGATCCTTCCATACCGCGGTTTGCCCGACTTCATGAGAAGCGGCACGATGCAATTTGGAAGGTGACCAACAATGAGTTTTTATAGCCGCCTTGGTGAACAAGGGCTGTTTGGTTTTTGGCATTTGGTCGGGTAATCTTACCAATGCTGTTTGTTTTCCACCTTGGTGAAGATCTTTATAGATTGAGACCAAGATTATGGCAAAAGTCGTTTAATAACTTTGTCATATTTTTCATATGATTGAAAGAACTTGTTCTCCCATGAGGGATGAATGAAATATTTATTCCGGGATTACTCGGGCAAATCCACTCGGATAAGCAAGAGCCTACCGAGTGCTTTTTACCTATAAAGGTTGATTGAATTATTTGTTCGAGATAACTCGGACAAATTCACTCGGTTGAGTATGAACTTGCCGAGTAATGAGATTTCAGTGATTGCTTTAGCATGAGCTAGGCATCTACATGAGAATAATTTTTTATAGTTCTTGACTATATGCTTAGTCTATTTTTGACTAACCACATAGTCGGGGGCTACACCTAATTAGGTGCATCAGGAGATGCACCTAGATATTTATTTTTAAGAAATTTTTTCAGCCCTTCACGCCTTTGGAGCCACTCGGGAAGATTCAGCAGAGATGATGGAATCACTCGGCACCAAAAGCACTCGGTCAAAGAGATTTTTTGGTTGAGTGCTTTGCTTTGGTCTGAAGCGGGTTGTCTCGTCGACGAAAAGGACTCGGGGCTACTTGTGGAGATTGTGGCAATCGGGTATCTACATGGCAAGCTTATCCGACCGGAGGTAGGGATAGATTGCGCTGTTATATCTGTAAGCCGAACTTGACTTGGGTGTTACGGTTGCCGATAGAGATAAGGCAATCGGCCTATAGTCACGGTTTGGTAAGATTGAGGAAACCAACTTAGAATAAGATAGGGTTTCCGATTTGTAAACCCTTCCTCCCAAGACTATATAAGGGGGGTAAGGGGCGTCCCTTGAGGGATATTCCGATAGGAGATCAGCTTTTAGCTCTCAGCTTTAGATCACGAGATCAATAAAGACACTCGGCGGATCGAATCCACCGAAACAGGAGTAAGGTATTACCTCACGAGAGGGCCTGAACCTGTCTAAATCTTCTTTTTCTCCTAACCCATTGTGCTTGGCGATCTCGACTGCGACCCCCAATTTTCTATTGCCGAAACCAAGTTTTGACACAAAAATTGTGAGGTTTTAATGCTGGAAATTTCAAAGATTAGAGATGCCAATAATTCTCAAGTTTTGGCTTCTAAATCTTGTTTAACTTGTAATACTAATGAATTGAAATTAAAAGATGATTTAGCTCGTGTTAAGCATATGGAAGAATTAGTTAAACAAGATGAGGTAGCTTCTTGCTCTAAATGTCGCAAAGGTAAAGATGTCATGATTAGTTGTGATAATTGTGCTAATCTTGAAAAAGAAGTTTCTTACTTGAAAAGTTCTTTGCAAAAATTTTCTTATGGTAAGAAACAACTTAACATGATTTTGGACAAATCTAAAGTGTGTTGCGACAACAAGGGAATAGGTTTTGATGCTCATGATTATCTCACCAAAGGTGTTTTGAATTTGACTGAAAATGGTGAAATCTTAACAAAACCTAATGCTTTGAAAACAATTTTCAAATCTGCTGGAAATTTGCCATCTCTTTCTATTTGTTTAAAAGGAACTAAAACTAATATTTCAAAACTATCTGTTTCTACTTGTGCTTCTAAGTATCATGAGAGATATAATTGTTCGTATTGTGGAAAAGATGGACATTTGGTTGGATTTTGTTTTAGACTTGCCCGTAAACGAAAAATGAAAGAGAAATTTCTTTTGCAAAGCAACGATGGCAAAAATCGGGTTTTGGTTCGAGGAGCTCGCTTAGACCAACACCGACTAATCGGTCGACGGCCACGACCAGTCGGCCGACGCTAGTGATCGGCGGTCCGACCGGGAGCTGTCCGACCGCAGTACAGCGGCGGTCGACCGGCCTCGTGGCTTTTGTGCATAATTCAAATCAGACTTTTGTAAAGCAACAAGGTAATGTTTCGTAAGTCCGGTTCCGATTATGTTTGTGCATACGTACCTACTGGTTCCACTGGTCGTGTGACTCAGTGTTGGGTTCCAAAATTTCTTATTTCTAACCCTAACATGGAGGCCTCGACATCTTCTTGTTTGTAGGTATTTTGATGGCATACTCTCCATATGTGTGTAATGTGAAGACAACGATTGTTTTTCATGATGACATCAAGAAGTGGATATATGTCTTTTTATGAGAACATTGGTGATATCATTTGCAATTGGATGTCTTCTTCAAAGATCTTTAATTTCTTCTTTGTTTTTCCTTGGGAAAATTGGAGGTTAATTTTAGGGGAAGTTTATGTTTTTGTGCATTCGTGTTTGATTCTTCTCGCTTTGCTTTTCTTCGAGGGGAATTGGGAATCATTCATCCTTTTGGCATGTTTTGAGGGGGACTTTTATTGCTCTTTGATTTATCAAGCTACATGATTGAAATAAATTAATAAAGAGAGCTTTATCCATACATATTGTTGATCATGTGCATGCTAGCAATGTTATGAAGATATTTATTCGTCACTAGCATAGCTTATATGTATTCTAGTATTTTTATGTGATCTAGATTTTATATTTAAGAGAAATAATGCATGACACTTTAAAGCAATACTTGAATTAAAGAAATATGCAATGTTGATACTCGTACTTGTGTTGGATTTTAAATGCTTATATATATATTATGTTGCTTTAATATTCCTCAAGTTAGCTCATTGTGAAAAGAGAATAAAATATTATCTATGAGAGAAAAAATGAATACCAAATCCTTGGAAACAGTCTTGACGACAAGGACGTATTCGATGTGAGAAAAAATAATGAGTACCGAATCCTTGGAAACAGTCTTGACGACAAGGACGTACTCGGAATAATTGAGAGAAAAAATATGAGCAACAAATATGGCTCAAATCAATATGAAAAAGTTTTTTCTCTTGAATTATATGTGCAAAAAGGTATATTTGAGAAAGAATAAAGATTGCAATAGGTATATATATTTGGGTTTATCTTTCAACCTATGTGCTTGTAAAGATGTTGCATTATAAATCATTGAAATTTATGAATTTTTATTGTGTTATTGCTCTTAATTATAAAATATTTGATTCATGATTATACTTTAATGCATATTTTCTATCTAATTGATAAATTTATCTTCTTATTATTGCAACACATGACGACTTGCTTTATGTATGGTGCTAAGCTCTTGATAATTAAATAAACATAATTCCTATGTTTGATGAATTCATTGTCAAAAGGGGGAGAAAATAATGTTGTTTGAGAGAACAATTGTATGGGAGAACAAAAGTGCAAGTTTTTGGGTCGTCAAAAGGATTTTCTTTCCTTTCAAAAGGGGAGAAATTTTCTTTGCTTTGTGAGCTCTCAAATGCTTTTTATCATTTTTGTTTTTAACTTTTTAAACACCAAAACAACTGTTTTATTTTGTTTGCCAATGTATTCATCAAGGGGGAAATTGTAAAATTAAAGTGTGTTTGGTTCTTTATTTAATGATGAACAATTGGTATTAGGGATTTATTGGTTTGAGTGTTTTGTTTTTTGAAAGAGTTGAATTTTCGCACAATGAACAGTGTTCAGTACGGCTGGCCGGTCTGACCGGAGGTGTTTCGGCGGTCAGACCGGGCAGTTGCCCGCGGTCAGACCGGTCGAGCCAATCCGACTGGTTGCCGATTTTGTTTCGGTTTTGGTTTCGGTTTGTTTCCTTATACATACATGAAAGTTTCGTGTTCCTATGCACGTATCTGGTTGTTTATGCTAACAATGAGTCAAGTTTGGATAGCTTGTGCTTGGATATGGTATTCTTTATTTAATTATGTGCAGGTATTCTTTACGCCTCGAGAAAGTGTTGCCGGTGATCGAGTCGGAGTCAACTTGGAGATAAGGTGACGTTCGAGATGGGGATCATGCGGGATGTTGAAGGGTAGAGATTAGTGCACATGATTAGAAAGTTTCCATATGGCATACAATGGAGATATTGTTGCGTATGGAAAGTGAAATTTCGGTTTTAGGAAAATCGAGATTGTTACGGTTGGTTTATGTATAGTTTGTTTCTTGTACGAGAAGATTTCCTAGTGGATTAGGGCTTCTTGTATGAGTAGGATTCGTGGTTCTTGGCTGCGGATTTTGTGTATAAATAGTGAGGGGAGGCTTGGCCTCTCGGTATCGCATATATCGCTTCTATTGCTTGGAGTTCAAGTTTTTAGGGTTTCAAGTTAGAGTTTAGCTTGAGATTTGTGAGGAGTGCTTTGCAGACACTTTGTAAACACAGAGAGTTTCAATAAAGATCAATTTTCTTGATAGTTCTTTGTGTCTACTTCTTCCTCGGTGCGGCGGCGTAATTTGAATCTGCTAACCGGTCAGACCGCAGACGATACGGCGGTCAGACCGCGCCTTCTTCCCGGTTAGACCGCAAGCACGTTGGCGGTCAGACCGGACGTCGTCGGCTCTTCATCGGCATCGGCTGACTGGCGTCAGAAAACAGAGGTAGAGTTTTATTTCCGCTAAAACTTTATTTTTGGGTACTCAACCATTCACCCTCCCTCTGGTTGGCTTTTAGTTGGGCATTCGATCCTACATATTACTCCCTCTGTTTTTAATACAATGTCACATCTTAGTAAAAAATTTATGTAATTATGATTTATTTTATTCAAACTTATTATCATCAAATATTCTATATAAGCATGGCTTAAATATTTTTTATTTGTATAACAATTTTGAATAAGATGAATGGTTAAACATTTATAAAAAAGTTAGAGATAGTATAACTTCGTATAAACGCTACTGAGACACCACATGACTCTGCTACAAACGCTCCTAAACCATTACGTGGCACTATTCTATCTCATCGTCAATTTTCACTTAAATTAATGGATTCTCTTAGTTTATTAGTTTACATCGTTAGATTATATATATATAACGTTCCTCCTGTTGTAACCATTAGCCAGAAAAAAAGTTTATGTACGGTTCACCGGAAGAAAAAATAATCATAGACACATACGTACGGTAAAGATAGCAAGAAAAGAAAAGTATATGTAGTATCGAATAAATCGACGGTCTTTAACATAAAATTTTCTACCATATACGATAAAGCCTTAACATATAAACATATGTTCTTATAACCAGAGATGATCTTTAAAATAGAATTTTCTGTATGATAAAATATATTATTTCAGAAATATACACAGTTAAACTAGATATATTTATCTAAAATATGAAATCAACGGTCTCATATTCTAAAATATATATCAATTTACGATCTCATTGCACTCTTTCACTAAATATTGAAATACTATAAAAGTTATATTATAGTCTTAAATACATCATGACACAATGTGCCGCCAAATAAGTGATGGGTGTATGTCAACAAAGACGAGGTTATCCGGTCTAAAATGAAAAAAATGATTAAAAGATAGTAGAAACGAAAAGCGATAAAGAAGATGGCATAAAGTGAAATTTACTTAATTAACTTAATTGACACTGAATGGATTGAAAAACAAAAATTTTATAGGATTCGTTCTAGAAATATTCCAATTATGGTAACAGTAAAGAGGACCCAAATTCTTTCATATATCAATTATATGTTTGAAGAATTAATTTGTGTCGACGGAAGGTCAATAAGTCCTTCAAGGAGGCTGCACAAGGAGATGAAAGAGTAGTCGGGACGTCTACTAACGAGCCTGATGGTGGATTCGAGAACAGGAAGAGTCAACATCTTTAGACAGGTTCGATCCTCCCGGAGGATAACAAGCCTACTCCTGTGTTTTGTGTTAGGGTGGTATAAACTTAAGGTTCCAGTATAAGCGTGTGAGAGTTCTAGGGTCTCTAGAGTGTGATCCCCTCCCCCATCCCATGTGTGCTTCTAGAGTGTGATCCCCTCCCTCATCCCATACGTGCTATCCTCCCTTTTATAGTCCAAGGAGGGCAGTCATGGGGGTCTTAGGGTGCGCACGTAAGCTTGGTCATAAAGCAAAAGGCAAGTACAGACTCAAAGCTAAAAAGCAAAACAGACTCGCCGCGGGACCCCTGGTCGCGAGCATCTTGTGCGCAGTCTGGTCAGGTGACGTCGTCCTCTACCGACTCTGTCCCCCTTTTGTCTTGTTTGTGAGGCTTACTAAGGAAGCCTTCTTCCCAAAGACAACCTTCTCCTTTTCTGGTCGGAGCCATGCGCGCAGTCAAGCAAGGGAGCTAGGGTCGGGTTGAAAGGCAAAGGTCGAGCTAGTCGTCCTCACCCGAGGACCGGCTCCCGACCCCGGCTCGAAGATTTTCGACCCATCCTATCTGATCTCCTTTCCTCGGTGTGGGCTACCCTGGGGTGGTATCCCCCACAGCAGCCCCCGAGCCTAGGGGCAAATGGGACATTTGACCTAGACTCTGAATTCTGCCCAGCTAGGATCCTAGATTGGTCTCCAGAGCTTCTTGAGCGTGCTCTGGCAGGTGCACCTGCCAGGTGCAGCCCCCGAGCCTGGGGTCGAATGGTACATTTGGGCCCTGGGTCAAGCCTTTTGTATCATCCCTCAACAATCATCGAATCACATGATCGACTTAGCATGAGCCAATGAGCCGAAAGACACATAGTTAAGTGTTTGGCAAGGATCGGCGGAGCCTGCAGAGCCATGGCCCGGAGGCCAATGGTAGTCGGCGAGATCAAAGAAGCCATAGCCTGGAGGCCGATGGTGGTCGGTGAGATTGGAGAAGCCATAGCCCGAAGACCGATGGCTGTCGACGAGGTCGGAGAAGCCATAGCCCGAAGGCCGATGGCGGTCAGCGAGGTCGGAGGAGCCATAGCCCAAAGGCCGATGGCGGTCAGCGAGGTCGGAGGAGCCATACCCCGAAGGCCAATGGCGGTTGGCAATGTCGGAGTAGCCATAGCCCGGAGACTCATGGCGGTCGGCGAGGTCGGAGAAACCACAGCCCGGAGGTTGATGGTGGTTGGCAAGATCAGATAAACCACATCCCGGAGGGTGATGGCGGTCGGCAAGAATGGAGAAACCATAGCCCGAAGGCCAATGACGGTCGGCGACGTCGGAGAAACCATAGCCCGGAGGTCGGAGGAGCCATAGCCCGGAGGCTAATGGCGGTCGGCGAGGTCAGAGAAGACATAGCCCGAAGGCTGATGGCGGTTGACGAGGTCGGAGAAACCATAGCCCGAAGGCTGATGGCAGTTGGGGAGGTCAGAGAAACCACAACCCGGATGCTGATGGTGATCAACGAGGTCAGAGAAACCACAGCCCGGAGGCTGATGGCGGTCGACGAGGTTAGAGAAACCACAACCCGGAGGCTGATGGCGGTCGACGAGGTCAGAGAAACCACAGCCCAAAGGCTGATGGCGGTCGGCGAGGTCGAAGAAGCAAAAACTACAGGAGATAGCTCGTTTGGCGATCGTTAGCTCCTAGGCACGCGTGCCGCACGCGTGGGCACTGACACGCCGGGCAGAGCGCCAACCCCATCTTGTTAGACGTCTTGTCCACCGCCAATGGCTCATGGAATCAACGGCCTAGATCTTCTGTTTCCGCAACGTGGCGGAATGGGGGTGGATTTGCCGGGGTACGTAACGCAAGTCGCATGCGTTGTTAACAGCCCCGCAGATCCAACGGCCCAGTCCTACCACCAGGGCGATGTGGCGGACAGGGAGGCGAAGCGGTCAGGGCGTGTCGAGCATGTCGTGCATGCCGTTAACAGCGTCGCACGTCCATCGAGAACACCGCTGGCAGGCCCACTACTTTTCTTTTTCAGTTTTCGCCTCCTCGCCTCCTTCGTCTTCCTCAATCGTCTCGTGTATGTTTCCAAGCCCTTTGCACTCTTGCGCTCGCATCCATCCGTTGGCTCCACGCCGCTTGAGCCTAGAAGGTCATCACTTGCATTGCCGCTGCGTCGTCTGCTACCGCAAGGGCCGCCATCTATTCTCCTTGAAGCCAATGGTGCCAAAGAAGTCATCGAAGTTGGGGAGGGTGGCGAAACATTCACCCATGGGCAGCGAGGAGACCGAGCAGAGCTCAGCCTTTGTCCAGTCGTGTGCTGGGGAGGAGATGATGGTGTATCTGCAGCAGGCTGTCGTTCTCCTGCCGTGGGAGCTCGCGCAATGGCGCCAAGCCAGGGGGGAGCAGTTCCCTACCCCTGATTCCGGGAGTGTTCTTCACCGCTTTTCTTCTTCGCATCTTTGGAGTACCGGCCCACCCCTTCGTTCGGGGCCTGCTCCACTACTACGATATTTCCCTTTGCAATATCAATCCGAATTTCATCCTTCAAATTTCTATCTTCATCCATCTCTGTGAGGCCTATCTTGGGATAGACCCACACTTCAACCTCTTCTGCCATTACTTTTGTCTCCGGTGGACGGTCGACGGAGTGGTCGGCGAGGCCGGGATCCAATTTCGAGAGAAGATGGCCCGGCGCTACATCCTCGTCGACCTGACATCCTCGAACAAGGGATGGCATGCCGAGTGGTTCGACATCGGGAACCACAAGCCACGATCTCCCCTGAGATCTACCAAGAGCCGACCCCTGTGAGCACCTAGTCGACCACCTGTCCTGCCGCCGAGCAAGATCAAGTCGATGAACTCGTCGCCAAGGTGGATCGCCAGAAGGAGCAGGGCCTGACCGGCGCGAGAGTGGCGCTCAACTTCGCCCTCCGAGGCCTTCAGCCCTACAAGGAGAGGGTGAAGCTAGCGTTCATGTACTCGGGCAGCCGGGACCCGACTCGAGAGGCCACGGTCCCCATCGAGCGCGTGCGGTAGAGGCTGACTAGCTTCTTCTCAAGCTCGGCGGACTTTGGCGTGGGGGCCCGCTCAGCTACAGCCTTACCAATCCATGGCTAGAGGTGAGCCTGACCCTGACTTGTTCTTGTTCTTTTTCTTTTTGTGTTCAGTACATCACCTGCCAGGTGCCATCACTGATAGGAGATGTCCGCGTACATGTCGTTGCCACCGGTTCCCGAGGCCAGGGGAAAGAAGCCCAAAGTCCCCCGGTCGAAACCGGAGGCGATGACGGCACGGCCGAGGAGTCTGAAGATCCCTGAAGTAAACGTAAACTCGTGATTTCCTCGGACGAGGAGGGCTCGGGGGAGGTGGACGCCCAACCTACCTCGTCGTTGAACGTCTCGACGACCAAGACGATCGACGAAGGGGAGACATCGGAAGTCCCGAAGGTGTCCCCCACGACAGTCCCGAAGGGGGGAAAGCGCCTTGTCATAGGCTTCCGGGCCTCCAAGAGGTAAGTATCGTGCTTGATCATGTCGGGTTGTTTTCGTCCTTTAGGCGCTGACAAATTTCTTTGAACAGGCAAGCCTTGGACGTCAACCGTAGACTTCATCGGAAAGAGAGGAACGGGCTGATTTGACCAAAACTCTCGAAAAGGATTTTATCATCGTTTTTAATTTAAAAATGCTAAAATGATGTTTCATTATTAAAAATACTTTCGATGCTCAACTAATTCCAAGAAAAACCTAAAAATACTTGGGCAACCAAAGTATTTAAGAAAATTTTATCTAGCTCAATTTGATGTTCAAATTTCCATAGATTTTTATTCAAACACTTCTTTTAATCATTAAATAATTTCTAGAAATTTTTTTCACAATAATTTATATTTAAGTGATTTTTAGGGTGTGACAGGTTCTAAGAGGCTACTGGAAGGGATAGATTGGCAGAGCTTGGTAGTGTGGAAGGGATGAGGGCGTGAGAGTTTACTCATCTGCCTTTATAGAATACAGGTTTGACAACTATTTATATTGGGACCCTGGGAGTGCTGGGGGCTCATGAAGCCCTTGCCGCCCGTGCCTCGGGGCCTCGGGGCCTTGGGGCATCGGGGCTGCGAGCTCCCTGCTTGCTCAGGGCATGGAGGCCGCTACCCGAGATGTTCCAAAGGACTTCGGGCATCAACGAGACGCCAAGATTACACCGACTTTTTCAACCAAAAAACTGCAAAATCACACAAGAGTTCAAGACGAAATGAAGACAAGGACTTAGCAGAATCATTTAAATTAAGACAAAATCAAAAAGAGAAGCGGTGCGCGCGGACCAAGCGGTGCTAACTACTCGATAGCCGAAGAGTTGTTCTCGTCCTCAGACGTGTCGTCCTCGGACTCTGGCACGACATATTCCTTGCGGTCGAAGAAAGCGGCGATGGTTGCGGCGACCTTCCCCATGACTTTCCATGCCTCCTCTTCGGTCCTAGCAGGGAAACCTCTCAGCGCCAGGTGTTGACAGACCTTAAATACTAAAATCCGACTGTCAATCCCTGCATAAAACAGATAAAAGATGAACATTAACATGGTGGTAGGGTTATTTACTAATATGTTCCACAAGTGTTAGTGAATATTTGTATACAGGTGATTAATACACAGAAATGAAGCAAAAGTGCACCTACGTGGTGAAGAAACACAACTCTAACCAACCGACGCTTGCCACGTCAACATCCCCTGGATTGAGGGGCCCACAAGTCAGCTTAAACCAACTTAAAGTGGGACCAAACCACCCTCAACTGCCTTAGAGGCCCACCTGGAAGCCTCTAGTGAAAGGCGGTGGAGAAAGATGGGGCCCAGTGGTCGGCCGAACCCTTGGTTTGGCCGAACCAATCTTGGCCCCCCTCCTCTCCACCTTACACGTGGATGCTCTGGATTACTTCCCTATGGTGGTTATGAGTGATTTGCGGGAACAAACCGACATTAGAACCATAATAGGAAGGCTATAAAAGGAGCTCAACACACCACACAACACACAAGAAGATAAAAGCTTCATTCCAAAGGTGAAGCCCTAGTTCTCTAGGGCTTAGAAAGTAGGGGAGAGAGTGAGGGTAGTCTGGAGGACTGCTAGGTATCTCGGCACCGACCTTCAACCATGTACCTCAACGGATGCTTCTTCAATTGAGTAAGTGTTCATGATTTCTTATGGTTGGAATCCTTTTCATTGAGTAATTACTTTACTTCATTTACGTATGGGATCATCGTCCATTCGTGGGTGCTCTAGTCTAAGACTCCTGATGAAGATGGAAGTTATTGGTCAAGATTAGAGTAGTAATCAATAGCGTAGACGTGGTGTCTAGGCTAGGGTTTACCTTTGTTGGCTGTGTACTCCACGGGTTGTAGAGGTAGGCGGTGACAACCCTATTCGTCCTTTGTAATCCTCCACGTTCAGGTACATCGTAGAGCTATAGGCCAGAGTCACTCCGCAGACTAAGTGTAAGCCGACGCCCGAAGTAAGTAAATAGAGTAAGGAGTTTGCCATCTATCTAGAGCCACAACCATAGAAAATCCTCTCTATACCCTCGCCTATATATTCTTGTTGTCCTTGGATAAACCTGACCCTTAGGTAATTCACACATGTTCCCTGTGAATTTGATACCTTGGAATACTCTCGGGTAAAGTGCTACAACGGTACTCCATGCGCTTGCGGATTTATCTGTGACCTTAAGAAATACCAACACCGGGACGTGAGAAAAGGTTACGGCGTGGGCATGAAAGCAGCCCAAGACGTACTCCACCATCGCTGTCGCGAGCTCGCGACCTCCTTGGCCGCCAAATTGTGGATGTGCTCGGCTGTGGCTCTAGACAAATCATTGAACGAATGTCACTACCGGGCTTTGGCTCGCGGCTTCGCCCGAGGCTTGAGGGCAGCACCACGGGACACAGCCTCGAAGTGCCATGTTGCGAGGGATTGCTTTGTGTGCCAGGTACCATACATCTGCTCCTGAGCGAATGCCACCACGCATAGAGAAGCCTCCTCCTGCACGGTGATTAGCTGCTCGTGTGAAGTCAAGGCCATCTCCCGGGCCTCTGCAAGCAGCTCCCGGGAACCTAGCTCTACTTAGCGAGCCTCGGTGAGAGTCCCACGCGAGCGCAACTCCTCCGCATGGGCCTAGGATGCCGCTAGCTCCGCGTGGACCTATGCCTCATTGGCAGCTGTCACGCCCAGAAATTAAAACCTGAATTTCCGAAGCTATATGTGTAATAAAGTCCCTGTCCAGGATCAGCCAGGGTACACATACGATAATTATTGATATTACAGTTCCACGTCTTAGAAACAATACAAAAAGATTACAAAAGAGCAGCGAAAAAAGAAAAAGGGCCTAAGCCTAAGCTTGACGCTGGCCACGCGGCTTCGACCACTCCACAGGCAGCTTCCAGAGTGTAGGACAAACCTACTCCACATCGTCTTCTTCTTCAGCTTCTGGCTCGGGTTCTGATGAAGGGGCAAGGATGAGTACTTCCACGTACTCAACAAGTCACGCCGGAAGGGGAGAGAGATGAAATGCAAGGGGAACAAGGGTTTGGCTAGGGTTTGCTTTTGCACAAACACCAGGGGTTTTTTTTTCAAGCAATATAGATTTTTGAACACAGACGAAACAACAGTAATTCTTGTAAATAAAGCATTTTTAATCCAACACTGTCCAACGTTAACCCCACGCTGGGACAGGCCCAAATCATCCACTTATACTAGTCATGTTCCAACAATTTAGGGTGTAAAAGTGTGGGACTAATCACGGAGGGCTCGGTTGATCGCCCCATTACCGCGGGTACGACTATTCAAATAGATTTACTCTGATCAGAGGTGTACAACTGTACCCACAAGACACAGCCCCACAACACGGTTTCCCGTGCGCCGGAGTACCACCGCGATACCCCAGAAAGGGAACTGTGATAGGACCTTTCGTATAACCCCCCCACTAACCAAGCGAACCCCACCAAGGTTTCGCCCCCACTCTCGGACCCTCGGAGTGGGCAGCCCCCCCGAGTGCCTCGGTGAATCTGGCAGCCCAGCAACCCTTATACCGGGGCCGACTAAAACTCCATCCCGCTCACCCTTGCCGATGAGTTCGTCAGCTAGGAGAGGCTACACTACGGGACCTACCTTACCCATTTCAGCTTGTGGTTTGCATGGTCATTCTCCCGAGGGGTCCCGTGAACCGGTCCTTAACTGCTATGGACGCCGCTAGCCAAAACCATGGCGCCCACAGCCCACCATTTGTCATATTTTAGCTATTAGTCCAGTTCACCTAAAACTAATTATTAAGCCTCCGAACAGATGTCCAGGAGAGATAAATTAAGTGACAATGACCCATTTAGTGAGCTAGTGAAACTGCTGCTTCTAATCACATTATTTTCCCAAGTTTTATCAAAGGGGTTTGGGGGGTCAAACCTAAGGCATAGACTAAGCATAAGGTGTACTATTTCCCATGAAATGACAATATAAAAAATACATGCAAACAAGCACTTCAACAAAACAAGCTAAAAAGCTACTAAAACAGGGAATAAAACTATTTTTAATGGATTCTTGGCATTTTTATGAATTTAATGAAATTTGAATGGACTAAAATGGAGGTCAGATTGAAAAGATATGATTTTTAGAAGTTTTCTGGGTTTTTTACTAAAACAGAAAAATCCTTAATAATTTATTGCGCAATAAATCCCGAGGGAGGCATCAGCGGCTAGGGCTAACGTCAGCACCCGAGGGCTGACGCCAGCGGCCCACAGGAGTGCCGGTCCACGGTGGACCAGGTCCACGGCCAGACCGAGCGGTGCACCACGTGGCGCACACGTGGTGCCGAGGTGGCCACCACGTGGCTTGCCACGTGGGCGAGCGAGGACGGACGATGCCGATCGGACGGCTGATAAGAAAGGGCGCGGGCACGATCGGCCGGCGGTGGTGGCCGGTGGCCGGAGATCGGCTGGTGCCATACGGGCGGCGCCGCAGGGTGGCGGGGTGACGCGGGTTACGCGCGAGAGGAACCGCGCGTTCTCGCGCACGACACTGCGGGTTCGGTCCTAGGGAAACAAGAAGAGAGGCTCACCACGGGGTCGCTGGAGTTGAGGGAGACGGCGGTGACAGCGGCGAGGGAGACCGCGGGAGCTCGCGGGGGAGGGTGGCCGAGGTGGCGCGGGTGCCGGGAAGAAGAGGGACGTCGGGATGACGCGGCCGAAGTCCGTCAGTGGGTTCCGAAACAAGGGCGCACGGCGCGGGGACGACGGAGAGAGAGAGGCTTGAGTGGAGGTGTGGGGAGTTCGGGGAGGACGAGGGGGTGCTTAAATAGGGAATGGGGAGGTTGGCGGCGACCAGATAAGGGCGCAATTGCTCGCCGGCGCAATTTTTGGGGGAATAATGGCCGGCGGTTAAATCCAGCCATTAGGGACGCGAGGAGCGGCGGCGGGGCGATTGAAAGCGGCGGGAGAGGAGGGGAGTTAGGCGGTGCCTTTCGGCGCGGAGAGGCGGACGGCCGGATCCGCGCGGGCGAGACGGCGCCAATGGCGGTGGGGCGACCGGAGGTAGAGGACGAGGCGACAGTGGGCCCCACCTGTGAGTGTCCCGGGAAGGAGAGGGCGGCGAACTGCACTTATTCGCGGCGTAAGAGGCTGACTGGTCGTGGCCTTTCGGCCGGCCCGCGAAGGAAAGAGACGCGCGGGCGGGATCGGCTGGGCCAATCGGCTGGCGCGCACGGGAGAGGATGGGCCGTCGGCTCGAGCCGGCGTCCCACGGCTGAAAAGAGCGGGAAACGTATGGGAGGAGAGAGAAAAGAAATTCCCGGGATTTATTTATTTCGATTTTGATTTTAATTGGTTAAAAATTATTTCTTGTGCTCTGAAAATTCCACTAAAAATCATGTTAGTGTATTTTGACATGTAGAATTTAAGAAAAATCCTACCATGCCGTTTCCATTTAGCATTTGACTTTTAAAATTGTTTATTCTCTCCAGTTAATTCCAACAATTTTCTTTTTACGATTTTTCTTTTGGATTTTTAAAAGGGGAAAACACCTCAGGGTGTTACAAACCTACCCCCCTTAAATGGAATCTCGACCCCGAGATTCGGAGGTACTGGCGAACAGATAGGGATGAGTGGCCTTTAGCTCATCTTCCCTCTCCTAGGGATCTTCTTCTTCGGAGTGATGAGTCCATTGAACTCGGCAGAACCTGATAACCTTATTCCAGGTCCTCCGTTCACTGGTTTCGAGTATCCGTGCTGGTTTCTCTATGTAAGTCAGATCTTCCTGGACTCCGATCTGATCTGGACTGGCTTGTTCTTCCGGAACTCTCAAACACTTCTTGAGTTGGGAGAAGTGGAAAACGTCATGGATTCCCGCCATGGTGGGTGGCAGTTCGAGTTGGTATGCCACTTCACCTCGTCGCTCTTGTATCCGATATGGTCCCACATAGCATGGTGCCAACTTGCCTTTGGTTTGGAATCGGTGCACTCCCCGAAGTGGGGTGACACAAAGATATACATAGTCTCTGACTTTGAAAACTAGCTCTCTCGTGTTATGCATAACTCTTTTGACGAGACGTGCGGCTTTCACCTTTCTCTTATGATTCGACTCTCTCTTCGACATCACTTAACACTTCGTCCCGAACAGTGACGTTCGTCGGTCGATCCCGAAAGCGGGGTTCGACACTTTCGTCCATAAAGTGCTTCGAAAGGTGACATCTGTAAACTGGCCTGATAACTGTTGTTATAAGAGAACTCTGCATATGGCAGGCTCTTATCCCAAGCTCCTCCAAAATCCAGAGCACAAGCTCGCAACATATCATCCAAAACCTGGTTTACACGTTCCGTCTGACCATCGGTTTGTGGGTGATAGGCCGTGCTAAAATTCAACCGGGTGCCAAGTTCCTCTTGTAGTTTTTGCCAAAACTTGGAGGTGAACTGACTACCACGATCAGATACTATCTTCTTGGGTACCCCATGAAGACACACAATCCTTGCAAGGTACAATTCTGCTAACCTTTTGCCTGTATAGGTGGTAAGCACTGGGATAAAATGAGCCACTTTAGTGAGGCGGTCGATTATAACCCAGATAGAATCGTGTCCTGATGATGTCCGGGGTAAACCGGTCATGAAATCCATTCCGATTTCCTCCCACTTCCATTCCGGGATTTGAAGTGGTCGTAATAATCCAACAGCCTCGGTGTTCTCGCCTTTACTCGCGGCATACATCGCATAATGCCACGAACTCGCTATTTCTCTTTTCATGCTAACCCACCAGAATGTCTCCTTAAGGTCCTGGTACATTTTGGAACTTCCCGGATGGATAGAGTACTGACTATGATGTGCTTCAGTAAGGATTAACTTTCTAAATTCCTTATCTTCTGGCACACTTATCCTGTTGCCCATCCATATGGTTCCATGTTCATCTTCCTTGAAGTCACGAGCTTTTCCCACTCTCTTATTCTTCTTAAGCTCAGCTATGTCCGGATCCGAGGCTTGAGCTATGCGAATTTGATCTAAGAGTGTGGGTTGGGCCTCAAGAGCGGCCACAAATCTGAGTTCAACACTTCCCATGTTTAGGTGCTATAGATCTTGTAGTAACCGTTCACATCTCCCTTTTATGTGAATAGAGTTGCAGTAACTATTTTGGCTCAGGGCATCAGCTACCACGTTAGCTTTGTCGGGATGGTAATGTATACTGAGATCATAATCCTTGATCAACTCCAACCATCGTCGCTGACAGAGGTTCAAATCCGGTTGGGTGAAAATGTATTTCAGGCTCTTATGATCCGTATATATTTCACAGCGATTACCAACAAGGTAATGTCGCCATATTTTCAGAGCATGAACTACTGCTGCTAGTTCCAAGTCATGTGTTGGGTAATTAGACTCATGAGGTCTCAACTAGCGGGAAGCATACGCGACCACCTTTCCATCTTGCATCAACATACAGCCTAACCCTTGGTGAGATGCGTCTCAATAGACTTGGAAATCCTTGGTTTGATCTGGCAAGATCAATACGGGTGCGGACACCAGTTTTCTCTTGAGTGTTTCAAAACTCTGGTTGCGCTCGGCAGTCCATAAAAACTTTTCATCCTTCTTTAATAACTGCGTCAAAGGCTTGGCAATTCTGGAGAAGTTTTCGATGAACCGACGGTAATAACCCGCAAGTCCTAGAAAACTTAGGACTTGGGTGACAGTTTTAGGTGGAGTCCATTTGGTTACAGCTTCTACATTGGAAGGGTCTACTGCGACTCCTTGGGCATTCACGACATGGCCGAGGAATTGCACTTCCTTCAACCAGAAAGCACATTTGCTAAACTTAGCATAGAGCTAATGGTCTCTTAACTTTTCAAGTACCAATCGGAGATGGTGCTCATGTTCCTCTTCCAACTGCGAATAGATCAGGATGTCGTCAATGAACACTACGACGAACTTTTCTAGGAATTTCATAAACACTTTGTTCATCAAATTCATGAAAAAGGCTGGGGCATTTGTAAGTCCGAAGGACATGACCGTGCACTCGTACAAACCGTACCGAGTGATGAAGGCGGTCTTGGGAATATCCTCCTCTCGAATTCTTAGCTGGTGATAGCCTGACCGCAGGTCTATCTTTGAGAACACCTTTGCTCCCTTTAATTGATCGAACAGGTCATCAATCCTAGGGAGAGGGTATTTGTTCTTGATAGTGACCTCGTTGAGTGCGCGATAGTCGACGCACATCCTTTTGGTCTTATCCTTTTTCTCCACAAAAATGACTGGCGCACCCCAGGGCGATGTGCTCGGGCGGATATAACCTTTCTGCAACTGTTCATCTACTTGCTTCTTGACCTCTGCCAATTCATTGGCTCCCATTCTATAGGGCCTCTTGTGGATCGGAGCAGTGCCAGGGACTAGGTCAATCCGAAACTCTATTTCTCTTTCAGATGGCATTGTGGTTAGGTCTTCTGGGAAGACTTCCGGGTACTCACAAACCACAGGAATATTTTCTAACTTCGCCTGATCCTTTCCTTTATCTTCGGGCTTCTCCTTGGCCGAGATCCGATTCAGACTTGCCACTACCCTCAGTGGTTTAGGGGAGCGATAAATCACTTTCTTCCCTTCGTCATTGGTCAAGGAGATCGTGCGGCTTGCGCAATCGATCAGACCTTTATGACGGGTCAACCAGTCCAACCCAAGGATGACACCCAGGCCTTTTGATTCTAGAAGGATAAGATTGGCTAGAAAGGGGAATCCTTGGATTTTTATTGCCACTGAAGGGCAAAAGTGGGCAGTGTTCAAATGGTTCCCGGGAGTTTGGACCCGCATGGGTATCTTGAGTTTTAACACCGACAACCCTTGTTTACCCACAAATGCTTTTGATATGAAAGAATGTGTTGCACCCGAATCAAACAGGACTGATGCATTAAAGGAGTTCACAGGGAACATACCCAGTATGACATCCGGTGCGTCTTGTGCCTCCTCTGCTGAAGCATGATTCACTCTTGCTTGGATGAACCTGGGCGCGTGTTTTGGCCTTGGACACTTGTCTGCGAAATGTCCAGGTTCTCCGCAATTGAAACAGTTGCCCGGTTTGAATCTCGAGTCCTTCTTTGGTAGCATTGGCTTGGACTGCGGTGGCGACTGCGCTGTTGGCTGACGCGGGGCCGGATTCCGCTGCGGTTGTTCGGGACGGCTTCCGTTGGATTGGAAATTCTCGGGATGGTACGGGCGATGCTGACGAACGATCATAGTGGTAGGTCCACTCTGACCACCCGGAGTGAAACGCGGCCGCTAGGGATTCCCTTGCTGAGGTTGTGGCCTAAACTGGGTAGCCTTCCGTTTTCTGAGCATTTTATTGTGTTGGTCTTCTTGATGGATGGCTTTGTCAACCAACTTCTCGAAGTCGGCGTATTCACCAGAGATGAGTTTGTCTGTTAACTCATCGTCCAGCCCGGCCAAGAACTTTTCTTGACGCTCGGCGTCAGTACGCACGTCCTCTGGAGCATATCGCGCTAAGCGATTAAACTCGTGCAGATACTCGGTGACGGTTCACGTGCCTTGCTCCAAGGATCTGAACTCCCTCATTTTCTGGGCTACTATCCCTCCGGGGATGTGAGCCTTCCGAAATTGGTGGCAAAACTCTGCCCAAGTAACTGTAGGTGCGTTCGCCCGACGGGTAACCAAGAGATTGTCCCACCAGGCTGAGGCGGGGCCTTGGAGTTGGTGGGTGGCGAAAGACACCCTTTCCTGGTCTGTGCACTGGAGAAGGTCCAACTTCTTTTCTATGGCGATGATCCAGTCATTAGCCTCCATGGGGTTGGTGGTACTGGAGAAAGTTGGGGGTCGGACTCGAAGGAATTCTGACAGTTTGTTTGGGGGAGGTGGTGGTGCGAAATGGTTGTGCTGATGCTGGTTCTGCTGCTTAAACTGTTGCATCATTTGCAACTGCATATTCTGATTCTGCTGTTGCATCTGCTGCATCATTGCAGCCATCATCTGGGTCTGGTTGGCTAGGACATGTGCCAAAGTGATGTTCTCAGGTAGAGGAGGTGGGTTGTTGGCATTAGCACGGTGTTGTTCTCGGCTGACTCGGTCGGGTGTCTGCCATTCCCGGTGTTCACCATCCAAGAAGCGGAACAAACAAGGCGGGGAGAAGGAGTAAAATAGATTGGAGAGAGAAGTCGATCTTTATTACTTGTTTTGATCTGTTCTTTACTTAAAACACTTAAAACACACCCAACATCCTTAATTGGACAACCCATACCCACACTTGATACAGGTTGACCACTACCCACACACAGCACTCCTAACACACAGCAACTAAGCAAACAGAAAAACTAGGAAAACAGTAAACTAAGGGTGGCGACGCTCTAAGGGTCGGAACGGCTTCCATGGTCGGAGGAGTCGAAAGCACTCCCAAGGGGGTTCCCGTATTCCTTTTCCTTCGAGCGGCTTCGAGAGCTTGCTAACTCTTCTCTCCGTCCGGGGCTCTTGGAGCTGCCGTTGCTACTGCCCTTGCTGCTACTGGACACCGAGATCCATCTTCCTCCTCTGCTTGGGGTAGGGACTAGAGCACGCATAGGATCTGGCACTGGGACGGGGACTGGGGAAGGTGGCGGTGCAGGAGGTGGAACCCTGGGCGCCAACTACATCCGCACCGGAGCCTTGGTGTTCTTCCGCGACGTGATCATGATCCGAAGGATGTTGGGAGGTGGAAGTCCCTTCAGACTGGCGATCTCTCTCTTGAGATGATCCACCTCATCCTTCAAACTCTTCATCCTTAAGATCTTCTGGTCATTCAGAGCCTTTGTCGCCATATGGAGATCTGCATGCATCTTATCCAGTCCTTCGATCACCGTCCTCATGTGGGAGAAGGTGGTGTCGTTCTCCCCTTCGGCAGATTGGAAGGTGTTGATTGCTGATGAAGTTCCACGCCGAGGATGGTACCGGTAGGTAGAGTGGCGGAGATGGTAGTCATGCATCTCCCTCATCCGAGCCAGCATTAGATAGGCCGCCTCTTGGCAGGCATGCTCATCTGTTCCTCCCGACGCAGTGACCACCATGTTCGGGATGTTGGTGCCGACGAACCCGTGCACCTCCAGACGGACTTGGTGAGGCAACTCACTGCTGAATGGTGAGACGACAGTGTACTCAGGTGCATCCAGATAGCCCACTGCCAAGGCCATCCTTGCCAGCTCCGCGACGAAACCCTTTAATCCCTGACCGTTGTGGGTGACTGGACGGCCTGCCATCTAGAGAAGTCAAGGTAGGGGATCAATGCATGCTCAAACCCAGTTTAGATAAACGATAAAGGACTCAAGTAAGGTAAACGAGAAAAAGAGGGTTTTTGAGAAACATTTTTATGAGGCTAAGTAAAACTTTCTAAGGACATCCCTAGATGATGCTGCAAAATAGATGCTTAGTTGAAATATAAAATTGGCGACCATTCCCTTTTATCTCGACTTAGAACTTTGATCCCTTATAAAATCCCAACTTGGCGGCTGAATAAGAGATCAAATAATTTTTCCAAATTTAAACTCAAAAATCCTATCACTTAGACTTGACCGAGTTTTCAAAATGTTTTGAGAGAGACTTAAAAAATTTTCCAATTCCACGGAAACAGGACCCATTTTCCTGAAACCATTTTTCAAAAGCCAGGGCTTATGCATATGAAAAGATTCACAGGGCTCCTAGAGATTTTCAGTTTGGCTTTTCCTACGATCTGGAAATTGGCTCTGATACCAACTTGTCACGCCCAGAAATTCAGACCCGAATTTCCGAAGCTATATGTGTAATAAAGTCCCTGTCCAGGACCAGCCAGGGTACACATACGACAATTGTTTATATTACAGTTCCACGTCTTACAAACAATACAAAAAGATTACAAAAGAGCAGCGAAAAAAGAAAAGGGCCTAAGCCTAAGCTTGACGCTGGCCACGTGGCTTCGACCACTCCACAGGCAGCTTCCAGAGTGTAGGACAAGCCTACTCCACATCGTCTTCTTCTTCAGCTTCTGGCTCGGGTTCTGATGAAGGGGTAAGGATGAGTACTTCCACGTACTCAGCAAGTCAAGCCGGAAGGGGAGAGAGATGAAATGCAAGGGGAACAAGGGTTTGGCTAGGGTTTGCTTTTGCACAAACAGCAGGGGTTTTTTTTCAAGCAATACAGATTTTTGAACACAGACGAAACAACAGTAATTCTTGTAAATAAAGCATTTTAATCCAACATTGTCCAACGTTAACCCCACGCTGGGACAGGCCCAAATCATCCACTTATACTAGTCATGTTCCAACAATTTAGGGTGTAAAAGTGTGGGACTAATCACGGAGAGCTCGTTTGATCACCCCATTACCACGGGCACGGCTATTCGAATAGATTTACTCTGATCAAAGGTATACAACTGTACCCACAAGACACAGCCCCACAACACGGTTTCCCGTGCGCCGGAGTACCACCGTGTTATCCCGGAAAGAGAACTGTGATAGGACCTTTCGTATAACCCCCCACTAACCAAGCGAACCCGACCAAGGTTTTGCCCCCACTCCCGGACCGTGGGAGTGGGCAGCCCCCCCGAGTGCCTCGGTGAATCCGGCAGCCTAGCAACCCTTATACCGGGGCCGACTGAAACTCCATCCCGCTCACCCTTGCCGATGGGTTCGTCAGCTAGGAGAGGCTACACTACGGGACCTACCTTACCCATTTCGGCTTGTGGTTTGCACGGTCATTCTCCCGAGGGGTCCCGTGAACCGGTCCTTAACTGCTATGGACGCCGCTAGCCAAAACCATGGCGCCCACAGCCCACCATTTGTCATATTTTAGTTATTAGTCCAGTTCAACTAAAACTAATGTCCAGGACAGATAAATTAAGTGAGAATGACCCATTTAGTGAGCTAGTGAAACTAAGCCAGGCTAAGCATAACATATTCCTGCTTCTAATCACATTATTTTCCCAAGTTTTATCAAAGGGGTTTGGGGGGTCAAACCTAAGGCATAGACTAAGCATAAGGTGTACTATTTCCCATAAAATGATAATATAAAAAAATACATGCAATTTCATAGAATAAAACAGGTGTTTTAGCAAAATGGGAGCAATATGATCAATAATGTGGTATGACTTGCCTTGCTCTTCGGCTTGGGGACTTCCGCGATGACTTCAAAGTAAACCGGGACGGAGGGACTACCGGGATCTACATGGCAAACAAGCCCTTCAACAAAACAGGGTAAAAAGCTACTAAAACAGGAAACAAAATAATTTTTAGTGGATTCTTGGCATTTTTACGAATTTAATGAAATTTGAATGGACTAAAACGGACGTCGGATTGAAAAGATATGATTTTTAGAAGTTTTCATGGTTTTTTTACTAAAACAGAAAAATCCTTAATAATTTATTGCGCAATAAATTCCGAGGGAGGCGTCGCGGCTAGGGCTGACGTCGTCCGAGGGCCGACGCGCGCCCGTGGGAGGCCGGGTCCACGGTGGACCGGTCCACGGCCGGACCAGCGGTGCACCACGTGGTGCACACGTGGTGCCAAGGTGGCCACCACGTGGCTTGCCACGTGGGCAAGCGAGGACGGACGCCGATCGGACGGAGCCGATCGGACGGACGGAGCCGATCGGACGGCCGAGAAGAAAGGGCGCGGCGCGATCGCCGGGCGGCAGCCGCCGGTGGCCGAGATCGGCCGGTGCCATACGGCGGCGCCGCGGGGCGGCAGGGTGACGCAGGTTACGCGCGAGAGGAACCGCGCGTTCTTGCGCCCGACGCTGCGGGTTCGATCCGAGGGAAACAAGAAGAGTGGCTCACCGCGGGGTCGCTAGACTTGAGGGAGACGACGGCGACAGCGGCGAGGGAGACGGCGGGAGCTCGCGGGGGAGGGTGGCCGAGGTGGCGCGGGTGCCGGGAAGAAGGAAGGAGACGACGGGTGCTCGCGGGGTGGCTCGGGACGTCGGGATGACGCGGCCGAAGTCCATCGGCTGGTTCTGAAACAAGGGCGCACGGCGCGGGGACGACGGAGAGAGAGAGAGGCTTGAGTGGAGGTGTGGGGAGTTCGGGGAGGGCGAGGTGGTGCTTAAATAGGGAATGGGGAGGTCGGCGGCGATCGAATAAGGGCGCAATTGCTCGCCGGTGCAATTTTTGGGGGAATAATGGCCGGCGGTTAAATCCACCATTAAGGCGCGCGGAGCGGCGGCGGGCGATTGAAAGCGGCGGGAGAGGTGGGGGAATTAGGGCGGTGCCTTTAGGGCGCACGGAGAGGCGGACGGCGGGATCCGCACGGGGCAGGCGGCGCCAATGGCGGCGAGGCGGCCGGAGGTAGAGAACGAGGCCGACAGTGGGCCCCACTCGTCGCTGTCCCGGAAGGAGAGGGAGGCGAACCGGACTTATTCGCGGCGCAAGAGGCGGCGGCCGTGGCCTTTCGCCGCCCGCGGAGGAGAGACGCGCGGCGGATCGGCCGGGCCGATCGGGCTGGCGCGCACGGGAGAGGATGTGCCGTCTGGCTGGACCGGCCCATGGCCGAAAAGAGCAGAAACGTATGGGAGGAGAGAGAAAAGAAATTCCCGTGATTTATTTATTCTAATTTTGATTTTAATTGGTTAAAAATTATTTCTTGTGCTCTGAAAATTCCACTAAAAATCCTGTTAGTGTATTTTGACATGTAGAATTTAAGAAAAATCCTACCATGCCGTTTCCATTTAGCATTTGACTTTTAAAATTGTTTATTCTCTCCAGTTAATTACAACAATTTTCTTTTTATGATTTTTCTTTTGGATTTTTAAAAGGGGAAAACACCTCAGGGTGTTACAGCAGCATGCCGTGCATCTACGCTGCATGCTCCGCATCTCGCTCGACATAGCCTAGGGCCGTTTTCAGTGCTGTTATTACAGTCCTAATGGTGAGCTGTTCCACAGCTTCTTCCACTGCCCTTTCCCGGGAGACGAGGGATGTATGGCAGCAAGAGAGCTCTGCCCACTCCTGTTGTGCCGCCTCATGCACGTTTTTGGCGGCAGGCTTTGCCTAGCCTAGGGCGTCCGCAAGGCTCATCCATTGCCACGCTGCCTGAGTCGACAGCTGAGAGGCACAAATGTCTAGGGCCCGCTCTTCTGTCTCTGGGGTAGCGGGGCCCAGGTTCACTTCTGCTGCGAGGTTGAACTTGGGGGTGTTCTGCCCATATGGTATGGGCGTCTAAGCATATCCAATATAACAAATAGTGTCTCATTGAGGGAACAGATGTGTTCGCCTCACGACATTAGGATTAGGATGGGGCCTACCTTTCCTAGCGGCATTGGTTCATGGCCAATGTGGAGAAACACTCTCCGTGATCATGCAAGCCTAGACTTTAAGCAATGTAATGGCTTCGTTGTGACATCTAGTCCACATTCAATGTGTAGAGTGTGGGGTACCAACAGTTACCGAAACAACTAGAGTGTATCCTTTTGGCTTCTATCACATTATGTGAGTAAAGATGTACAAACTCTGCAGAGTCTAATCAATTAGCCATGTTCATAGCATGAGAGACTTTGTAAAATGATACAAGTATAGTGTTGATGATTTGTGAAATAGTAGGTATGGTAAACATCGGTGATGATTTTGCCCAGTGTGGGCTAAGAATGAAATTATTACTTGTTGCCATGGAGGGCTCAAGGATTGTACTATGATGATATTTATGTTCCTATTACTATTGTTTACTCTTTTGATTTACAAATTCTGTTTGAACCTATTATTATTTACTATCGTGAAACAAAATTTGCTTTACGCTGAAAATGAGCCACAAATATTGCCATCTTTGATCTCAGCTTGCAATAGCCCTAGGTTTTCCAAGACTTGGGTAGGACTTGCCAATACTTAGTGTATTGACCCACCTCTTGTTGTTTTTAGTCATGTTTGTAGGAAGTGGGTGCTTGTGTCGGTTACCGGAGTTTTTAAGGATGGTTCTTTCTAATGTGATTCCTCGTCGGTTGCCTATGTGTCGAAACTTGGTTTCGGCAATATATTTTATGGGGTCGCAGTCAAGATCGCCAAGCACAATGGGTTAGGAGAAGAAGAAGATTTAGACAGGTTCAGGCCCTCTCGTGAGGTAATACCCTACTCCTGTTTCGGTGGATTCGATCCGCCGAGTGTCTTTATTGATCTCGTGATCTAAAGCTCTCGCCTATGAAGTTGTATCTCAGATCTAATCTCTGATCAAGTCTAGGATATCCCTTAAGGGACGCCCCTTACCCCCCTTATATAGTCTTGGGAGGAAGGGTTTACAAGTCGGAAACCCTATCTTATTCTAAGACGGTTTCCTCAATCTTACCAAACCGTGACTATAGGCCGATTGCCTTATCTCTATCGGCAACCGTAACACCTAAGTCAAGTTCGGCTTACAGATATAGCGGCGCAATCTATCCCTACCTCCATCGGATAAGCTTGCCATGTGGATACCCGATTGCCACAATCTCCACAAGAGCCCCGAGTCCTTTTCGCGACGAGACAACTCAGCTTCGGACAAAGCAGAACTCAATCAAAAAATCTCTTTGACCGAGTGCTTTTGGCGCCTAGTGATTCCATCATCTCTGCCTGAATCTTCCCGAGTGGCTCCAAAGACTGTGAAGGGCTGGAAAATATATAAAAATTCTCAAAAATAAATATCTAGGTGCATCTCCGATGCACCTAATTATAGGTGTAGCCCCGACTATGTGGTTAGTCAAAAATAGACTAAACATATAGTCAAGAACTATATAAAAAATTATTCTCATGTAGATGCCTAGCTCACGCTAAAGCAATCATAGAAATCTCATTGCTCAGCAAGTTCATACTCAACCGAGTGAATTTGCCCGAGTCATCTCAGAACAAATAATTCAATCATCCCTCTTGGGTAAAAAACACTCGGTAAACTCTTGCTCAACCAAGTAGATTCGCCCGAGTAATCCCGGAATAATAACTCAATCAACCCTAGCGGGTAAAAAGCACTCGGTAAGCTCATGCTTATCCGAGTAGATCTGCCCGAGTCATCCCGGAACAAATATTTTAATCATCCCTCATGGGAAAATAAGTTCTTTCAATCATATGAAAAATATGACCAAGTTATTAAACAGCTTTTGCCATAATATGGTCTCAATTTCATAAAGATCTTCACCAAGGTGGAAAACAAACAAAGATCGGCAAGATTACCCGACCAAATGCTGAAAAACCAATGACCCCTTGTTCACCAAGGTGGCTATAAAAGCTCTGCTGTTGGTCACCTTCCAAATTGCATCGTGCCAACTTCTCATGAAGTCGGGCAAACCGCGGTATGGAAGGATCTTTTAAAGGTACAGGGCACTCGGACACGCGCATATTGCCGGGGCAAATCTGCTCAAGCTCATCCGCTTAAGTCCCTAAGGACACGTATCGGACCACACCTTAGCCGGGCCGTAGATTTTCTTATGGGCTCGGCCCACTCACCGAAAACCTAGCGCAACCCTCAAATCTTTCTTTATAAAGACACGAGGTCGTCCCCGCCTCTTCATCTTCCAAAATTCCCCTTCTCGCAATCGCTCATCGCCATTGCGGAGAACCCTAGGCTTGCGCGCTTCTCGGTCCATCCGCCAAGAAGCTTGCTTGCCGCGACAACTAGCTTCAGCCAAAACTCCCACATCCATCGCCCAAGATCTAACCTTCCTCAGCCAGATCCGCTCCCCAACAACCTCGCTCTCATGGCGGAGGAGAAGAGGATTCCGTTCGACCAATGGGCCACCTCAGACGTGAGAGAATATACCCTCAAGGAGATGGTGAAGCACGGCGTGCTTCCGCCCAAGGAACTTGTGGGATGGCGCCCGGCGGCGGGGGAGGACTTCCCGACCCCAAACACCGGTGAGCTCGTTGTCTTTACCTCCTTTTTCTATTGCGGATTCAGTCTTTCCACCTCCGAATTCTTTCGGGGGCTCTTGGATTATTATGGTCTTCACATCTACCATCTGAACCCCAACTCGATGCTTCACATAGCACTCTTCATTCATGTGTGTGAAGCCTTTCTCGGCATCCTTCCTCATTTCAATCTGTTCCGTCGTATGTTCTACCTGAAACCCCATCCGAACAAGGATCAACCTTGCGTCGTTGGTGGGGCAGGCTTTCAACTTCGCGGATCTCTCCGCAAAGACTACTTCTCTCTCCCCTTGAAATCCTCGAACAAAGGCTGGCACGCGAACTGGTTCTACATCAGCAATCTTGAACCCAGCCTTCCTGCCTTTGTCGGTCTTCCTCCTGTCCCCAAACCATCTTGGAGCACCGTCCCGGTAGCCCAAGAATGGGATGAAGCCAACGATCTGCTCGCAAAGATCCTGGCGATGAAGAAGAGGAACCTTCGCGGGGAACAAATCACTCGGCACTTCATCGAGTGCCGGCGCGCGATCAAGGAGCGGTCGAAGCCGGCCTTCGAGTACGAAGGAACAGACCCAATCGGGAGGACCCGGATCCACTCACATACGAGATCCCGAAGATCCGGATGTACAAACTCTTTTCATCCGGAATCGCAGATCGAGCGGACCCTCATTCACGTCCTTCCATTCAGCATCCACCGACCCCCTCCTCCTGCCCGATCGGATGCTTCATAGTATCTTTCGATCTTGACGTCTTGTCGTTTAATGTTGCACTTTCCCTTTTCTGCAGGAAAACGCCTCTATCACCTCCAAGCCATATAAGATGGCTCATGATGACGCGCAGCGTCGCCCCACCAAGAAGCCGACCGGCCGGATAAAAATCCAAGCCGATCCGGTCGGGGAAGCGGGCGCGCCGAGTGAGGACTCGAACAAGCGCGCAAGCAAAAGGCGGCCGATCATCGAGGACTCGGATGACAACGTCCGGCTCCTCCGGTCGAGACCCCGCCTCTAAGGCGATCGCCGCGGACCGCACCGAAGATCCGCCGATCAACTGTAAGCTACGAAACCAAAGTCCCGAGCTCTTTCGTAGAAAACTTTTCTTTATCTTCGTTGTATTTACTTGCAGAAGCCCCGGGATATAGATCCGTCGGAGGGGATGAAGGGCCGACCCCGCCGCCTGCTCCCGAAGCGCCAAGGCCGTCGAGCCAAAACCCGAGCCCGCAACCAAGTGCGAGCGTTCCGGAGAAGCACCCTTCTCCTCGGAAGGAGAGCGCCCCGTGGAAGAGCCCCGATCCCGCCGGGATATCCCGACGGTAACCGCCGCCGCCGGGAACCCACGGCGCGGCCCGAGCGCCCGACGAGGGTCACTCGGCACGAGCCCGAAGAAGAAGAAGGGCCCACTGCCCCACCTAGGCAGGGCGACCACCGAAACCAGGTGAGATTTGCTTGAACTTTCCTTTGTTCTTTCAATTTTGAATCTTTCATGTCTTCATTGGTCTTTCTTGTTTGCCACCACGGTAGAAGAGATCCCTAGGTTACGTCTTCGAGACCGGGTTCCTCCGATCGAATCGAGTGGCGGGACTCGGAAGGCGAGAGACGGGCATCATCCTCTACCGGCAGTGAAAAGGATGAAAGGGATGCCCTCGTCGAGAGCCCGAACGAGGCGACCCGACCGCTCAACGTAAGCCTTCATCTTTCTTTTGATTATATCTTCGTTATCCTTCGCCGATCATCCTTCGCCTTCGCATGCGTAAAAGAATATTGCCGCTCAATGGCAAAATCCGAGGTGCCGGAAAAGCCGGTGCCTCACTTAAACTCCTTGGAGGACGTTCGCGACGGAAGGTCACTCGGGAGGAGGCCGCTTCAAGGGAGGCCGCTTTAAGGAGGGAGATCTCGGAGCTTCGGAAGCGAACCTCGACCTCCGCGGATCAATCGGAAGTAAGCCCGCCTCTCCCAGCTTTATCATGATTCTTTCGCTGATCTTGTCAATTGGTAATCCTCTTTCGTTGTAGAAAATTCTTCGGAGGTCCACTCGCTTCAGTCCACGGAAGCGGTCAGCCTCGACAAGGCCGAGATGGAGGCCGATTCGAAGGTAACCTTCTTTGAAGTTGAATTTCATGTGCCGCTTCATTCCCGAGTGCCTTGAATGATCCGGAACTCCTTGCAGCTTATAAGATGAAGACCCGAGCCCAATACGACGTCTTACTTGGGCGGATCAAGTCCAGCGACAAAATACGGGAAGAGGTCGCCAATGCCGCCACGCCGATCTTGGCAGCCTTGTTTGATCAAGGGGTTGGGGCCAGCTCGCTGGAGCCAATCGAGATCTTCGACAAGCTCCTGCCTCCGAGCGATCTCGAAGAACATCACCGAAGCGGCCAACATGGGGGCTGGTCGGCTCTTGCACGACTGTCCCTCTACCCCCGAGTGGATATTCATTCAATCGGGAGGGCTTCGCGAGGGGACAACAGACGAGCAGCCTTAGATATGCTCAGCAAGGCGCAAGAGGCGGCGAAGAAGATCTCTTTAGATGTAGTAAACAATTTTAAACTCTGAACTGTATTTCGACTTTTCTTTGTAGATATCATGTAATTATAACACTTTGACATGGAATCTTTGTGACTATTTTTAGTTTATTTATGTCAATGCCTTGATTCGAGCCTTTGCGTGAAATTTCTTAAGTAGTTTTCGTCTGGCTGTCATCAAGCCTAGGCTCGATTAGGTCATCGGAAAACTCTCAGTCCTTAGACACTGAGCTCGAGTCGAAGGACATTAAACAATGATAAACCAAATTGTGCACAAAGATTTGACGAGGAAAGTTTGAGCTTTATTGATATGTGTATTCACCCCATGCTAGCTCAAGAAGTCATCTTGCTTGAGGTTGGCATCAAGGAAAACATGAGGCCTTAGCCAAATTAGGCGTAAAACCGCCGAAGATGCTCGATGTTCCAGGAGTTCTCCACCATGGACCCGTCTTCGCGCTTTAGCCGGTAAGCACCGGCCGAGTCACTTCGGCGATTATAAAGGGTCCTTCCCATAAGGGAGATAACTTGTGTCGGTCTTTGGTGGTCCGGATCTTGCGTAGGACCAGGTCGCCAACAATGAAAGCTCGTGCTCGCACGTTGCGACCGTGGTATCTTCCGAGCCCTTGAAGGTATTTGGCCGACCGGATGAGGGCCGCCTCGCGGGCCTCTTCCAATCGGGTGAGGTCATCCACTCGGTCGATGTCGTAGCGTTCATCGTTGAAGCCGCGGACCGGAGGGACTCATACTCCATCTCGTTTGGCAACATGGCTTCGCGCCATAGACCAAAAAGAAAGGAGTTTGGCCGGTGGCCCGACGGGTGTGGTTCGCAGCGACCATAGAACCGAGGGAAGTTCTTGGACCCATTTGCCGGCGTAAGGGCTTAGCCGGTCGAAGACGCGAGCCTTGATGCCTTGAAGGACCATGCCGTTTGCTCGTTCGACTTGCCCATTGCTTTTAGGGTGGGCTACCGATGCGTAGCAGATCTTGATTCCGAAGTCTTCGCAGAATTCCTTGAAGATGCCTCCCGTGAATTGAGTCCCATTATCGGTTATGATTCTGTTTGGGACGCCGGCGGTGCACGATGTTGAGGAAAAATCCCGTGCTTTGTCGGCGGTGATTGTGGCAACCGGCTTGCTTCAATCCACTTGGAGAACTTGTCGATTGCGACGAAGAGGTGTGTGAAACCTCCTGGAGCTTTTTGAAGGGGCCGACCATGTCCAGCCCCCATACCGCGAACGGCCGGAAAGTGGGATTGTTTGAAGCTCCTGGCCGGGACATGGCTTTGTCGGGCAAAGAACTGGCAGCCTTCGCAGGTTCTTACGACTTTATCCGCGTCGGAGACCGCGGTAAGCCAGAAAAATCCTTGCCTGTAAGCTTTGCCGACTAGAGTGCGTGCCGCCGCGTGGCTTCCGCATATGCCCGAGTGGATATCTTGGAGCAATTGTTTCCCTTCTTCGGGTGTGATGCACCTCATTAGAATTCCAGAGGGGCTTCTCTTGTATAAATCGGAGTCGACCATGACGTACGCTTGGCAACGACGCCGGACGCGTTCTGCTTCATCCCGGTCATCCGGCAGCTCTTGCTGAGTTAAGAATTTGATGAGCGGCGTCCTCCAGTCGGTATCGATCATGGTGACTTCGTTCGTGGTTTGCTCGTTGGGAGCTGTCTTTGCCGTGACGGTTGGCTCGTAGAGATGTTCGACAAAGACATCGTTGGAGCGGCTTCGCGCTTAGATCCGAACCGTGCTAGCTCATCGGCAGCTTCGTTGTTATGTCTCGGGACATGGGAGAGTTCTAGCCCATCAAACTTGTCCTCAAGCTTGCGGACCTCTTGTCGGTAGGCCTCCATAGTGTCGTTCAAGCGGGACCAGTCTTTCATCACTTGATTGACGACCAGCTGGGAGTCGCCTTTTACAATGAGCCGTCGAATTCCGAGTGAGACTGCGAGGCGCAGTCCATGTAGAAGAGCTTCGTATTCGGCGACGTTGTGTGAGGCGGAGAAGTGGAGGTGAAGGGCATATCTTAGCCTTTCCCCAGTCGGGGAGATCAGCACAACTCCTGCTCCCAGGCCGGTGATCCTCTTGGATCCGTCGAAGTGCATGGTCCAAGTGTTGGAGGTCTTCTCGGGAACATGCTCTTGCTGCTTCATCCACTCGGCCAGAAGTCCGCTAAGGCTTGTGACTTGATGGACGTCCCGGGCTTAAAAGTTAAGTCCAGCGGCATCGGTTCCGTGGCCCACTTGGCGATACGCCCGGTTGCCTCGCGGTTGTGGACGACGTCGCCGAGTGGAAAAGAGGTGATGACGGTGACCGAGTGACCCGAAAGTAGTGTGCCAATTTTCTCGCGGTTATTAGAACACCATAAAGCAATTTTTGTACTGGGGTATCGGATTTTGGCTCCTGCCAAAACTTCGCCGACAAAGTAAATTGGTCTTTGAATCTTCGGGCCCGTCCTTCTTCTTCTCGTTCAACCACAAGGACCGTGCTGACCACTTGGTGAGTGGCTGAAACGTACAAGAGGGGGTTCCCGGGCCGAGGTGAAGCCGGGACGGGTGGCGTGGTAAGGAATCCTTTGAAATCTTCAAAGGCCTTGTCGCTCGTGGTCCACCGGAAGTCGTCCGTCTTCTTCAGCGATCCCGAAGAATGGCATGCCTCGTTCGCCGAGTCGGGATATGAAACGGCTTAGCGCCGCCATGCAGCCAGTGAGCTTTTGGACGTCTTTCTGATTACTCGGGGGCTTCATGTTTAAGATGGCGTTGATCTTTTCTGGGTTTGCTTCAATGCCGCGATGTGATACCATGAAGCCGAGCAGTTTGCCTGATGGCACGCCGAAGGTGCACTTCTCCGGGTTCAACTTCATTCTGAAGGCCCAGAGCGTTGCACAGGTTTCTTCTAAGTCGGCGATCAGGTCTTCTTTCTGCTTGGTCTTGATGACAACATCGTCGACATAGGCTTCAACGTTTTTGCCGATCTGCGTCTGGAAGCATCTTTGGATCATGCGTTGGTATGTAGCTCCGGCGTTCTTCAGGCCGAAAGGCATGGTGATGTAGCAGAGGCCCCGAACGGCGTGATGAAAGATGTCTTCAAGCGTCGGATTCTTTCGATCGATCCGGTGATAGCCCGAGTAACAATCCAAGAAGCTCGGGAGTTCGCAGCGTGTTGAGTCGACAACTTGGTCGATACGAGGTAGCCCGAATGGATCTTTGGGGCAGGCTTTGTTGAGGTCGGTGTAATCGACGCACATGCGCCACGCCCGTCTTCTTGCGGACCAAGACTGGATTGGCTAGCCGCGGGATGAAGGACTTCTTTAATGAAGCCGCAGCCAAGAGCTTTGCAAGTTCTTCTTTGATCGCGTCTTTTCGATCCCGTGCGAACTCGCGTAATCGTTGTTTTATTGGTTTGGCGTCATCTTTGACGTTCAAAGAGTGCTCGATCACCTCCCTAGGAATTCCAGGCATATCGGATGGTTTCCAAGCAAAAACATCTTTATTATTTTAGAGGAAGGTGACGAGCGCGCTTTCCTATTTAGGATCTAGGTCGGCGCCGATTACGGCTTTGGAGGGATCGGACGAATCAAGGGAGATCTTCTTGGTCTTGGCGTCGCCGGATCCCGATTTGGCTATCTTCTTGCGGGGACTTCGCCCTCGCAAGTTGATGCAGCCAATCGGACTTCTTGTTGGCCACGTAATCTCTCGCGAGATTGGGCCATGTCGCAGCTCTCCTTGTCGCAGTGAAGGCTTGCTTCACGTCGGCTGCGAAGAGTGATGACGCCGTTGGGACCCGGCATCTTCATGCAAAGATAAGTGTAGTGAGGGATCGCCATGAACTTGGCAAGCGCAGCCTTCCGATGATGGCATGATATGCCGTTTCAAGTCGGCCACCTCGAAAGTGACGTTCTCCGTTCGGAAATTCTCTCGGGCTCCGAAGGTGACTGGGAGAGAGATATGCCCGAGTGGTGTTGAAGATAGCCCTAGGATAACTCCGTGGAAGGGGCGAGCTTGCTTTGAGTTCGGCCCTCGGGATCTCGCATTTCATCCATAGTCTTGGCAAACAGATGTTGAGGGCGCCGCCCCGTCGATGAGGACGCGCTTAAGCCTGATGTTGCGGACTACAGGGTCCAGGACGAGTGGATAGCGTCCCGGGTGGACCACTCGGTCAGGATGATCCGAGCGGTCAAAGGTGATGGCCACCTCCGACCATCGCAGATATTGAGGGACTTCAGTTGAGCCGCGTTGACCTCCCGGCCGCTAGCTTCGTTTCCTCTTGGATTCATAAGCTAACGGCCCCGAAGATGTGGTTGAGCTCCCCACCGAATCTTGAAAAGGTTCGGCATTCTCGCCGCGTTGTTCTTCTTGGCGCCGGACGGGCCAGCCTCGTCAGTCGGCTTCTTGTTGAGCTGCGCCGCGTACTGTTCAGCGAACTGCTTGTAGATAAAGCAGTCCTTTGCCGCGTGCTTGTGATTCGGATGGTGGGTGCACCGGGCGTTCATGATGGCGTCGTAGGCGGCGACTGGGACGGCGTTGAGTATTGGAGGTTGCGGCCACCGGTGTCTTCGATCGGCGCTTGCGATCTTTCGGGCCCGGTTGCCGTTGTTGCCGCCATCCTTCTTAGGATTTCGGCTTCCTCCTCGCTTGCTTGTCCTCTCTTCGTCGGACCGATCTTGACGGGTGGCCTTGATGGCGTCGTTTGATTTGGCGTATGAATTCGCCGTCTCAAACATCTGCTTCACCGTCTTCGGTGGCTTGCGTCCGAACTTGCCGATAAGCAGCTCATCACGGACTCCCTTCTGGAAGGCGGCGATGAGGATGTCATCGGTGATGTTCGGGATCTTGTTGCGCTTTTCGGAGAAGCGACGAATGTAATCCTTCAGAGGCTCGTCCGGCTTCTGGATGACATTGTAAAGGTCGAAGTGCGTGCCGGGCCTCTCGAAGGTGCCTTGGAAGTTGGCGATGAAGTGGTCCCTCAGCTCGCTCCACGAGCCGATTGAGCCTCTTGGCAGGCTGGTGAGCCAATTTCTGGCCGAGTTTGCGAGGGCCACGGGCAGGTAGTTCGCCATGGCTTTGTTGTCGCCACCTGCAGCTCGGATGGCAAGGGTATATACGCTTAACCAAGATTCGGGTCGGTTTTGCCATCGTACCTTTCTATCCCGGTGGGCTTAAAGCCACTCGGCCAATGCACTCGGCGGAGCTCCCGAGTGAAGGCCGGTACTCCATCGTCGCCGCTATCGGTGATCCCCTCCGATCTTCCCGAGTGCGACGGTCGCGCTCTTGGTAGCGGCGGTCGAGGACTTCCCGCATCACTCGGCGGGGTCTTCTGTTGGCTGGTTGGGTAGCCGGAACTGTTGCGGTGGACTCGGTGGTGGACGGGTGGACGTCCATGTCGTTTGCGGCGGAGTCGACCGTCGCTCTTGGTGCCTCGGCATGGACTCGGGAGGCGGGCCTCTTGGCCTAGTTGACGATCGAGCCGGCTCGGACCTCCCGTAGTCTCCCGACCTTAGGGGTGGGAGCCGGCTCTTGTCGGGCGTTTCGGCCACGGATTCGATCGGCCTTCTTGCCGAAGTGGTGGGAGGGCCGTTAGCCGTGGCAGCAACGATGGTCTTGATCTTATCCAAGTATAGGAGTCACGTTGGCGGAGCCGTCTCCATGACGGTATCCAAGAGCGTGAGTGCGGCGACGCGTGTCTGTGGCGTGCCGGAAGACATTGGTGTTGCGAACCCGTGTTTGGAGGATGGCCTCCGGGCGGATCGTCCAGTGCACGCGAGATCTGCTTCCTTTTATCAGCCTCGTCTTTGCGTTGTTTGTCTTCTTCGGCTGTCTTGCGTTCAAGCTCCACTCTGGCTCGCTCCTCTTCGGCAAGCCTTCTGGCCATGGCTGAGTCGGACTCATCCGGCTCGGCCATGAGGACGTCGAAGCACTTCGGCTCGCATCCATATGGCGTCGGAGTTGTCGGCTTCGTCGAGGGGATGCCGTAGAGATTGTCGGCCGGCGGAGCCGAGGTATCCGTTGAGCTCTGAAGATGAACAGGAGCCAAAGGACGGGAGGATGACAGCGACCTCCCTTGATCCTGGGTAACCCGGATCTGGATCGTTCCAGTCCGAGTCGGAGCTTGGGGGATCAGGCTCTTCCGAGTGGATCCTCGCCAACTCGAGGAGAGCAGCTTGATCAGATCTTGGCGACGTCTGTAACCCAAACGGCACCGAAAGGTCTTCACCGAGTAGATTGCTTCCGTCGGGGAGGCAAGAAGATTGGCGCAGATCTCGGCGGCATTCGATAATCCGAATGGCGCCGAGTGAAGTCCGTCGTCGGAGAAGGTGGATCGCATCTTGGTCTTCAAGATGTTGTCGAAGATCTCGGCGCTGTTGGAGAGCCCGAACGGCGCCGAGTAGGTTGTTCCCTCCGACCGGTTCGAATCCGAGTCGAGGAGGAGTCGCCGGCGAAGTTGGCGGCGAAGTCGCCGAGTCTTGAAGGAGATCCCATCACGCTTGTCGGCGAGATTGTTGAAGAAGTCTTGACGCGCAGCCCCTACTGCGCGCCAACCGTCGAAACTTGGTTTCGGCAATATATTTTATGGGGTCGCAGTCAAGATCACCAAGCACAATGGGTTAGGAGAAGAAGAAGATTTAGACAGGTTCAGGCCCTCTCGTGAGGTAATACCCTACTCTTGTTTCGGTGGATTCGATCCGCCGAGTGTCTTTATTGATCTCGTGATCTAAAGCTCTCGCCTATGAAGTTGTATCTCAGATCTAATCTCTGATCAAGTCTAGGATATCCCTCAAGGGACGCCCCTTACCCCCCTTATATAGTCTTGGGAGGAAGGGTTTACAAGTCGGAAACCCTATCTTATTCTAAGACGGTTTCCTCAATCTTACCAAACCGTGACTATAGGCCGATTGCCTTATCTCTATCGGCAACCGTAACACCTAAGTCAAGTTCGGCTTACAGATATAGCAGGCGCAATCTATCCCTACCTCCAGTCGGATAAGCTTGCCATGTAGATACCCGATTGCCACAATCTCCACACTATGTGGTTTGATAGATGGGCACACTGAAGAACTTGTGTATCTTTTTCATTGTGTTTAAACTCTTTTATGTGGCCAGTTGGCTTCACTATTTTGTATGACTCTTGCACCACTAAGTTATAAGAGCCATTTTATCTACTTGTATTTAATGTAAATTGTATGGATGTGATTATAATGTTGTGGATGCGTTTAGTAGCCACTAATCATGGGACTAGTACAGAGTATGCTTCGGGCATTCGGGAATTCCATCCTGTGCTGACATCTCATCTCATAATAAAAAAGTTCACATCACAAATTTTCACATATCTAGTTTTCATAACTCTAACTTTCACATCTCTAAATTTCACATCTCAAATTAGCACATCTCTATCCACATCTCAAAATTTCACATCTCTAATTTCACATCTCATCAAAAGAAATAATTACCGAATATAACAATCTCATATAAATCATGTCACGTCACAACATTAATTTACCACATCTCATATAAAAATTAAATTTTCATATCTCATCTCACAATAAAAAATTTCACATCACAATAAAAAATCTAATTACCGACATGGAGAGGAGTTGGAGAGGAGGTGGTGGCCGGCGTGGGAGGCGGCCGACTTCGGTGCGCCGCTGGAGGGGGATAGCACGGCATGAGGCCGGCATCGGTGCGGCGCTGGAGGAGGACAGCATGGGGCAAACGACGTCGAGGAGGCACGAGGAGAGGTGCAGTGAGGGTCGGTGCGGAGCTCGTCGATAGCGATGAGGCGGTGGCAAGCACGGGATCCATGCGGATGTAGACCGTTTACACAACCATATGCGAAAATGCATTATCGTATGTGACCCCTTAAACGGCCCTGGAGGGAGCCATTTTTTAGACGAGTACTTATAGCTTGCTCTACAACTTACTAAGGGTTTTGTTCACAAAAATTAAATATACGGTAGCGATGGGTTTCGATTCAGTGCTGATTAAACTGTTTAATCAATATATAGCATGGAGTATATAGGTATCAAATCGATTCCATATGCCAGCGATACACTGGCAGTTTTAATTACTAGTAACTCTTAGCCAGATAAGTACTTTAAATACTGTATACGTACATACGGCCGGGATATTGCTATAGCCTGGCCATATATATATATATGCTGCCCTTATTGCTGCGAGATATAAATGAAAAGAAAATAAATAATGAATGAGTCATCGTCACCAGCAATATGTATGCGTATAACTTTTGAATTCATGTCGTTTGTGCAACAGAAAGATAATAGTCCAACAAGATGAGTCGTAAAAATATTGTTTCTATCTATCTATCTATCTATCTATATATATCTATATCTATATATATATCTATATCTATATCCATATATATATATAGGGGATGATTGGCTTTAAATTTGGGCTGCTAGCTATCTATCTAGCGCTGCCGTCGTTCCAAAATCAAAAGAAAAGAGAAGAAAAAGGGAAGAAAAGGTTGGCGTACTTCAAAAGAAGTTAGTATGTAGCTAGGTGTATTTGCTTAATTACGACGCCAGCCTCAGCCTTAATTTCTTTCTTTTGATGGGAAGTGTTGGTTAGTTAGGAATGTAGACACCTGGCATGGCATGCAAAGCCTCCAACTCACTCACGGTCACGCCTGCCTTGTGCCTTGCATGCATCCACGCTGGGTTTGATCAATCTGCCTTTGAGTACGTATATATGTCCATCTTTTTCTAGCACATATGTATAGCAAAAGAAAGAGGCAAGTAGTAAACATGTACGCGCGCGTTCTAAACTTGTGTGTTTTTGAGTTGAATATATATATATATATATATATATATATATATATATATATATATATATATATATATATATATATATATATCCTCACAGGCCGGCCGGGCGTCGATATATATAAAAGTTATCTCTCATTTTAGCTAGCTCTTCCATTTCCACAACTCTATCCATATTTCTCTTTTTTTTTCTCATTTCTTCTGTGCGCGCACATACACACCGGCGCTTCGACTGCAGCAGCTGCTGGTATTGCCGTATAGCCAGCCGCCGTTTCAGGCCGGCCGACCGAGCGGACAGGTGAACCGATCTGGTTGTGGCTGACCAGTCCGTCCATCTCTATGTTGTTGTATTTGATTTGATCCATCCACGGATCTGTATTGTACTGTATTTCCATGCATGCATGTCTGATATAATCCTCCCGCTCGGCCGGTCAACAGACTCCACACCTGCTGCTTGCTCTCTTATCTTCACCGGCCGGTCGGTTGGATCTCCTTTCACCCTTTTCTTTTTTTTCAGATCTATGTCCCAAAAAAATCAAAGTCTATAATAAATTTAGACAAACAGTACATTCATTCATATTAATATTCAGGATTAGATTTTTTAACAAAAAGTATCTGATTAGCTTGGTGTTTTCTTACTTCGCCCCTCCTTCTCCTTTCTTCCCTAAATCTTGCTTCTCATTTTTGTTTTCTAAAGAAAACAATATATCTTGATGATTTCTGCTGTTTTTCTTGAGAGTTTGTGTTCAAACGATCCGTATGTTTGATTTTTAATTTGTTAACTTTTGATATATTCGTGATCCGTTCTGTAGGCAGACCTACTGGTCGAACAAAACTTCCAAATCTGCTTATCGACCAAATCATGAATATACCAAATGTTGATGAAAAAAAATCAAACATTAGGATTGTTTGAACACAACTCAAGAAAAATAACAATATTCATGTTTGAAAATTTTGTTTACGACAAATTTTGTAAACTCAGATTGGTGTTAATTATAGAAGGCAAGAGTACTATATATATCATATGGTAAATAAATTAAACAAGACGGTAATCCGCTATGATGATCCTGTTTCTTCTGAAGTGAGGACCGACTGATTACATAAATATCATCCTTAGTTAAATGTATATTTGGCAGGGGACCTGCGAGCGAAACATGGAAAACGCAGCTAGTGGAGGAGGTGCACAACAACCACCAGTTAGTGAGGAGAGGCAGAAGAAGATGAAGCACAAGGCAGCTCAGGAGATTGCTGATGGGAGCAGCACTAGTGACATAGTACAAGCTGCTGCTGATGGTGTCTGCTTACCGCGTGGTACAAATACAGCCCCCCTCTTGCTCTCGCAGCCACAGCACGAGGTAAATGCATGACCATGTTTTTAAAAATAATTAATCCTTGTACTCCATATATATATATATATATATATATATTACTACTTTAATTAGCATGCTAGTTAATTTCTTCTGGAGACGATATATAATATACTACCTCCTTTCCCAACGTAAAAAAAAGAGAAGGGGTATGACTTAAAAAAAGAAGCAAAAAGTGTCACATGATAAATACGATGAAATGAATGTTGTCAATCTAATGTAGGGATTACATAAATAATAAATACAAGTATGTGGGTTTTTTTTGGGGAGGGGAGATTGTTTGTTGGGAGGGAGGGGGCCCTACCAAACCTTGTAATGAATATATTCAAAAAAGTTCAGTTCACTACTAAAAAAACGTTTTTTACGTGCGTGTCGAAAGGTATCTTGTCATGCGGAAGGCCTGCCCGCACGCACGAGATGGTCTGGCAAAAGATCATTTTCACGTGTGGGCGGCCCAACCGCACGAGAAGATCAATTATCTCGTGCGGTCGGCTTAAGCGGCCTGCATAGGAAGATCTATTATTCCATACGGGCCACTTTACCTGACCGCACGGGATAATGGATCTTCCCGTACGGGCCATTAAGCCGACCGCACAAGAAGATATCTTCCCGTGTGTATTATTTTATGTGCGCTGCATATGTTTAGCTAGGTGTCTAGCGCTCTCTCCTATGTGTGTCCTCACTCTATCTCTCCTTTCTCTCTCCTCTCCTCTCTCCCTCAATAATATTATCGGTCGATCGAAAGATATTTTAATTAATTTCTCATAAAAAGATATAAATGTATACATCATGCATGTTCGTATACATATCATGTTTCGTCTCGAAATTTACAATAGTTTGAAAGCACATTAAATATAGACATAATTAGAAAAGATTACATACGGTCTTTTTTCCACTCTCTAAGTCGTTCTAATTTATCGTCCGTCGCAAGCTCGCTCTCCAGATCATAGAAATCGCCCAAATGGTTGCAGACATCACGGCGGATGAAGCGGCAAATATCTGCAACCAAGTTGAGCATGGTTCGATTATCGAACCGGTTCGCTATAACTGGAACATCCTCGATCTGTTTAAGAAGGAATACACATTGATATAGGTAGAAAAATTATACAAAATCGATCTTAACGTGTAGAAAGATATTTTCTCTGAACTTACTTGTTCAAACTTTGTAGTGTATTTTCCGTAGATTCTTAGCATCTCGCACACGTAGTAGCCGTATAGGTTAGTGCCTGGTGGTTGATCGTACAAAAGATCTTTCGCTGATTTCTGCAATGCCTCCTAATATTTTAAACTCTTGCTATCTCTGTTAGGACCTCTGGTTCAGCGTGCCGCAATATATCCTTAAGATCAAGATCAATATCAATCTTTGCATCGTCAAAACTAGAGCCGCCAAAATCACCCGTCATTTCATGGGACATGTCCTCAATTATAAAATTCTGCCTCATCGAACTAAATATCAAGAATCTCATCAGGAGTGGCTACTTTCCCGTGATAAGTCCAAACTATGTATTCCTCTACAAATCCACGTTGAATTATGTGTCCCAGAATTACATTCGAATCTTTTCACATCTTCTGATTCTTGCAATCCACACAAGGACACAAAATATCCTTCCTATTCTCCCTCAAAGCGTGTGCCTTAGCCTTATTAATAAATGTTGATAACACCGGATGAGTTCTTCACGTCTCATACATCCATGTCCGATCCATCTAAAAAATTCACAGCAAAAAATAATATTATATTGTATGTGTTTTCTATATAAACAAATTAAAAACTTAATTCCTACTTTATAAACAAAACCCTCATTCACAACAAAAAATAATACTTATACACTACTAATTACCAAAAAATGGGTCATTCAAAAACAATATATTTGACCTACAAATTACAAAAATAGCTCAAAATGACCTATTCAAATAAGTTTAAATATCTTTGCATTTAACCAATGAAATTTTACAAAAACAAAGGAAAATGAAAGAGAAGATCAAGAATTTTACATTTTATATTGATTTCAATCGAAGATTTCAAGTCTAAAACCTCACCCCAAAGAAATTACCTATTTTTTGGAGAGAGAAACACCGAGTTGAAAAAGTTTAAATATCTTCGCATTCAACCAATAAAAATTTTAAAAAATAGAAGCAAATAGAAGATAAGATCAAGCATGTTACCTTTTATATTGATTACAATTGAAGAATTCGAGTTGAAAACCTTCCCTCTATAATTGCCTTTTTTCGGAGAGAGAAACACTATGTTAAATGTGACACTGTCGGGTTGGACAGACATATATGACGCATCATCGCGTGCGACCCACTTAACGGCTCGCACGGAAAAATACATTATTCCGTGAGGCTCTTAAATGGGCCGCACGAGATAATGCGTAATTATCCAGTGCGGGCTCTTAAGTTGGCCGCACGAGATAATGACATTATCCTGTGCGGTCTAACAACTAGCCCCCTGGGGACCGGTTCTTCTAAGCGCGACCACTTATGGTCCACTTGAAAACTATTTGGGGCCTCGTACAGAAAAACCAAATCTGCAGTAGTGATTTGACCTCTATTGAACAACGCGACTTCATTGATTATTTTGAGAGTGTTTTTGCTGAAAGTGACATAAAATTTAAAATATATCTAATGTAAGTGACCACCTCACTTTTTCCTTCACCACTCCTTTCTCTCTTCTCTCTCTCCATGAGCAGCACTACTAGCGAGGTCGCGACAGTAGTTGTGGTGCGAGGATCACGTGGATCCAGGCATCCGGCCACGCCCTGGCGCAGCGCGTAGCTCCCGTTGAGCGCCCAGAGCACCTAATCCAGGTCAAGCTTGCCGGCCACGGCCGTGGCTCGGTGGAAGTAGTTTTCGTCCTTGTGCAAACCCACAACGGGAGTCAACACCAAACTCATGGAGGAAGAGCGAGAACCCGGCCGGCGTCGAGCAAGAACATGCCATCCCACCACGCAACGCCATCCGGCCGCCCGCACGTACGTCGGAGAAGGCCAATGTTAACTCAGCACCAGCACCCATACGTCAGGGTTGAAGTACCGGTCGCCGAAGAAGTTGTTTTTGTCGTTCGTCATCATATCGCAGCACCACCAAGGATCACCATGAGTGCATGACGCCGTTCTCCCCGAGCTTGACTACCACGGCCCTGAACGACTCGATCAGCGTGAGGTCGGGGAACCCCGGGTTGGTCGTCTCGACGACAGTGACGTCGACGGTCTCGGCAAGAGGTTGTGGGCCAACATCCACATGGTGAGCAACGACAGCGACGCGTTGGTCGCCAGCGCGATCGGCGGTAGGTAGGTCACCCCAAGGCAGACACCGACTGCATCCCGAGGCCCTTTGTCACCACCGGCTCTAGGTGCAATGGCCAGCTTCACCCGACGCCCCGCCTCATCGACGATCCACCGCGATGACGTTAACAGCGTGACAGACACTGTTCTCTGGCTATCCTACCCCATCTCCGGCTGCAGTAAAATAAGCAGCCCAACGAGTGAGGAGCGAGAGCGGTAATGGAACTTCGCCGGCGCTGCTCATGGTCGTGGAGAGAGAGAAGCGAGAGGGGAGTGGAGAATGGAGGAGGAAGAAGATGAGATAGTCATCTACATATGGGCCTCATGTCTATAGTTTAATTTCTTTGATGATTGGGCTATATGAAATTGTCCCAAAAATAGCTGAGAGAATCGTTTTGACTAGTTTTAATACTTGAACGGATTGATGTACTTAGTTTTAGTTTTACAGTTAAGGTATGCAAATTAAATTCGATTTATATTTAAGGAAATCAAATTAGACTTTTTCATTTTATGATACCGTAGTTGGGCTTTAATTAATGCCCACTTCAATTGGCTGCCCAAATTGATAGCTAGCTACAAGGGGATTAGCTAAAAGTTTAGTTTAGTTCAGCATCAGACTGTATGAAGGATGCGAAGACGATGGGTCGGGAAGCAACTACATGTCTGCAACAACAGATGCATATATGTATGATTTATCTGCCATGGATAACGACATATGTCGGGTAGGAGATTGGATACATACACTATTAAAAAAAAGGCACGTATAGGTCGGTACTACAGGTGCCCAAATAGCTAAAACCAATATGTATAGTGTTTTTCCTACCTTCACAAGCTAAAAATTAAAAAAAGGTCCGACTATATGTGCCGGTTCTTGAAAAAATCAACACCTATACTATAAGTGTCAATTATTTTTAAAAAATGAAACATTTATTATATTATAGGAATATGCTCGGTGCATCGGCTAAATTCAGAGCCGGTGCATCGAGCCGATTATTTTCATCCCGAAACCTTAAAGGTGTCGTTCTTAAACCGACACCTTCGAAGAGACTCAAAAGTGCCGACTTCTGGGTGTCGATTAGGAAATCCGACACCTACAGCTAGTTTTCAACCGACACCAAAAGACTTTTTTCTGTAGTAGTACTAGTGACAGCATTAAGTATCTATCCTATATATATATGGGGGCAATATGGTCTCCGGGCACCAAAATATGAAATACATAAATTCATTCAAATTTTTAAAATTTTTAAATTTTGAGTATATACCTAAGTATAAGAATTTGATTCATACTTATATGTAGCAATAAAACAACTCAAATTTAATTTTATTTCACAATCCATTATTATATACCTAACTAATTATTTTGGATGATATATACGGCCTAGAATAAAAATCTAACAAAAAATATTCAAATTCAATTCAAACTTGTTTGAACTAGTTAGTAAAGAAGTTAATGTTCATAGCTAAACATTTTTAAAAAATTTCATACACATTTACATTGGGTACATACTCAATTTGCATCTTAGTAACCAGACACCATGATGTAACAATATATATATATATAATATATATATATATATGTATGTATGTATGTATGTATATATATAGTATTGTAGTACATATAAGTACTTATGGAATATACTCTATGCTAGATGCCATAGAATACCTCTAAACACCGTATGTAATACAAGTACGTATAATCCCACGGTGTTCATAAACCAACCACAAAAGTGATGTCGGCAATGATAATTCCTGACGTTTAAACCTACCTGGCATTTATAAATGCCCCGTACACATCCCTTCACATGGTTTCTAAACATAATTATACATGATTGATGTCTCGATACAATAGAGATTTATTTTTTTCCTTTTTTTGTGGGGTTGGGTTGGGAGGAGGGGTAAGAAGGGTCAGCAAAAAATTGTATGTACACAGCAATAAAAATACACAATATAATTATTAGTCGTACTCGTGGCAGAGCTTGTTTTATAGGTTAGAGAAGGCCAATGTGAAAAAAACTCTCAAATTAAAGAGGAGACTGTTTTACTATTTGGTTAATATTAAAATAGTATAAGTTAAAAGGAGCTCATTGTACTTCTGATAAAGCTGGAGGGGACCATGACCCTCTTTTTTGTCTCTGCAAAGCTTCGGGTCGGGTTTTAGTCAGCCCCTCCTCTTTTTCAAAAAAGACATAGAAATATGAATGCGCTTAGAAAAACATACTATCCATCCTTAGTAACACACCTTTCAACAACGGGCGTAGCAAAGTATATGAGCTAACCAAATGGGAGCACAAGTCAAAGGACAGTTGCTTGTTTTGACATTGTTACAATCAAGTCAATTGATGCTGACAGATGCAAAGCTCGCATCTCCACTGTCAAGTGTCATGAGCTCTCTATGTAAACCAAGTATTCTCTCTCCTTTCTCTACTACTATCACGAAAGGTCAATACAAGATATAGCAGGTGTATTATGGATGGGCCTAACACATATGATAGTTTGATCGGCAAAGGACGCCACAATGACACATGAGCTAACAAGAGCAATATTACAACATGTGGGTGTTCAAGCGCACCTCCAGTGAGTCACATGCCCTAAGTAAGCCATCACCACATTCTGCCACGACGCTCAAGAACGATGTCTCAGAGTCAAGTATACAAGTCAACCATGTAATTGACACGATCTTGTGTTAGCATAGATTAGTGCTAAAATATGGCACTAAATAAGTAAATATAAGTGAGTGCAATTTGTTGATTCCTATACCATTCCAAGATTTTGGGTGAAACTTTGGAAGCATTTGTGTCCAATCACACTCATGTTAAAATATCAGATGCAATATAGCAGATGTGTATGACAGTGAGGACCATTACAATGTTTCTTAAGTGAGGTTCCTTCCAAATATCCAAATTAATTTTATGAGTTGTTTTTCCACTGGAAAACTATTTGTAACTCATCAATCCAATGCACACGCCACAATCGACATTGGCCACACCGACTAATTCAATATTTGAATAAAGAAGATAGGAATGAGCAGACTCAAAGAACAAATGCTTATTCCCCTTCGCATTGAACACATTTGTGTCATTGGACACAAAGCTCTCATCTCGGCCAGTCAAGAGTTCTTTTTGTCGACCATGTATTCCCTCTTCCTTCTACCACTAGAGATGTTAGAGTATCGAACTACTAGATATAGCAAGCACACTCAACTATGACCATGCATAGGCATGCCTAGTGCAAGCCGACAGTTCAAGCACGTCACAATGACACACGGTCTAAATAGAGCAGTTTTACAATATACGGGTGTTCGAGTGCACCTCCAGTGAGTCATGCAATCTGAGTACACCATTGATATGTTCGGACGTGATGCTTGAGCAATGATGCCTCAAAGTTAAGAAAATAAACCATGTCATACCACGATCTTGTGTTAGCACAGATCTATGCCAGAAATGGAATAAATAAGAATGGGTGCATTGTGATAAGAATATCATCCCAAAATTTTGGGTGAAATGTTAAAAGCACTTGCGTAAAGTCACATTCATGTCGATCTATTAGATGTAATACAAAAGTTGTGTATACCATCGAGGGCCATTAATCTCAATGTTTTTTCAGTGGGGTTCCTTCAAATGATCCAAATTTTATGAGCTGCAGGAAAACTCTTGCAACTTATGTAACTCATCCTTGCCAACATTAGTTTGTTTGCATGCATGCCATACTAGAAATTGGCCACACCAGCAGACTGAATATTCGGTTAAACCAGATGCGAGTGAGCACTCAAAGAACAAGTGCCTCTTCTCCTTCGCATTCAACTCATTCGTTTGCCATCGGACACAAAGCTAATCTCATCTCGACCACCTATGGAGTCAAAAACTCTTTTTGTCGTCCATGTATTCCCTCTCCCTCCTCCTATTACCACCATGAGAGGTCAAAGTATTGAACTACTGGATATAGTAGGCATCTTAACATAGACATAGGCATGCCTAGTGTAAATTGATAGTTAACCAGAGCACGTCACAACAACACACGAGCTAACAAGAGCAATAAGCAATATTACAACATGCAAGCATTCGAGTCAACATCCGTTGAGTCATATGCGCTGACTATGCCATCGTAAAAATCCACCACGATGGTCAAGCATGATGCCTTGGAGTTAAGCAAATCAACCACATCATTGGCACAACCTTGTTTAGCACTGATCAGTGCAAAATATGAAATGAATTAAATAAGTAAATATGAGTGGGTGTGCCATGATAAGAATATATACTTGCTTCCTATACCATTCCAAGATTTTAGGTAAAATGTTGGAAGCACATGCATATCCAAGTCACACTTATGTCGATATATCAATGCAATATGGAGGATGTGTATGCCACCGAGGGCCATAAATCCCAATGTTTCTTAAGTGAGTGTATTCAGATAATCCAAATTCTATTAGTGTATTTTGTAGGAAACAATTTGTAACCTTATGTTTGCATACACAGCGTACTTCATATCGGGGACACCAACCCATTGAATATTTGAATGAACCAGATGGGAATGAGCATATTCGAAGAATAAGTGCATCTTCCTCTTCTCATACAACTCATTTGTGTCGTTGGACAAAGCTCTATGCTGACCACCAACGGAGTCAAGAGCTCGCTTTGTTGACCATGTATTCCCCCACCCACGTCCTACTACCACTATGAAACGAAGTGTCAAACTACCATATACTCCCTCCATCCAAAAGTGTAAGACATGTTTCATTTTTTGGTTTTTCCAAATAAGATAGGCATATTTGTAGTCTCTACGTGCTAAATTAAATTGTTGATTAGAACCCAAGAAGCCATCTTAATACTCATTGATTGCATGCATACATATAGTTCCTTAGTTTTGTTACATGGTGGATGAGTTAATTTCTCCTTGATCTTGGTGACAAAAGAATTATGCCTTAGACTTTTGGATAGAGAGAGTATATAGTAGGCATACTCCACTAAGGCCATATATACGTCGCAAGTCATCAATTAGGAAAAGCACATCGCATCAATACACGGGCTGACAGACCATAGTTATGGTGTGTAAGCATTAGAGCACGTCTATAAGGAGTTAATGTTGGCTGATTGATCCATCACAATGTGTTGTAACGCCGCTTGACCACAATACCACAGAAATAGGCAAATTCACCATATCATCACAACAATCCTGGGTGAGAGTAGATCAATGCTAAATATGGACTAAGTGATAGTGCAAATGATCATGCAATAATTCTCATTGATTGAGGAAATAATACATAAAGCCAATCCCCTTTCCTTATCTCTAGTCCTAACTTATGGCAATAGAATTATGCGAGATTAGCAGAGGATAATGGGAGTGTGACGTATGGTGCTAGAGCGCATTGACACATGGCTGAGGTGACACAATAGAAACCACGTCGGGTCAACGGAGTCTAAGACTAAATATGAGTGTATGCATTATGAGAAGACTACTTTCTTCCTAACCATTACAATTAATTATGTGTGGGTACCTTGCAAAATGATTTTCATACTATAGCAAATCAAACCAAACTAAATTAATATATGATGGGACCCATCTCATTTGCTGGTTTGAACTACCACTAGGATGCCCTAACAATTATAGGTTTAAATGCAATTAGGGTATGCTAGAGTTCTTTGAAACAAATTTCTATTATTATGCTGACATACAAACATCCCAGAATGTAAGAATCTATGTGAGTCTATTAACACTAGTAAATAATAGTAAGTTGGGGGGTTTGTCGCATCTCCTCATACCTAGTTTTCCCTTTTTACTCAACAAACTTATTGGATTTGTGCCTTATGGCAAAAGCTGGAGATATAAATCATTTCTACTATCTTAAAAGATGAACTTCAGAAAATTTTACAAAGGAATGTGTGTACCTTTGATTCAGTATTGGATATATAGCAAGAATATCATAGGGAGGTAACACATGGATCGGATGTCCACCTTATATTTCCTTTTTCTTAATGAAGAACTAGTATTGCCTATTCAAACTAGCATGCATATTGTCCGTGGTTTCTTCTCCAGTAGTTTTGTTCATGTACATATTATTGCTGGTATTTATCTATACTCCTTTAGAAAGAATCCAATGATGGTGACAATGAATTTGCCACCCACCTACTCCAATTGCAATTTTTACATATTACCCCTTGAACCTCTTAATATTACATAACAATTGGATCTAAATGGATAGCCACATATAAAATTAATGTGGATAGCCATAACACATTTCATGGTAAACATGATTTATTTGTTTTAGCAAATATTGTGAAATTTGTCCTTTTATCTGTAGCAAAACATGTGTATTTAGCTAGTCAATAATATTCATGTATTAATTGTATTCCTTCTTTTAGGGTTATAATTCAGGCAATCAGAAGGTGCTTGCAAATGTTGACACATACAAAGATACCAACAACTTGGCAATGCAAACACAAGTTCCTATTCATACTAGAGAGGGACCAACTTTCACACAGCTACTACTCGGAGAGGAAGATTTTGACCTTCTTCCATATGTTCCAGACGAATCTGAAGAGAACGATCATTTCTATCAACAAACAACGAGTGAGTTCCTAAACAATAACCAATTGGACAACAATGGGACAGGAACGGCTCAGTTGGAACCTCATAAGCATATGATGGCGTTTGGCTCAAGTTCTGGTATAGGTTCACAGCTTTCAGGTTGTCAAGCATTAGAAGTAGTTGATATTGTAGGAGGTCTAACTTCACCATGGGGTACCCAACCGCATGAGGGTCATCTTGCACATCTAATGTCATATATCCGTGCATTTCATGACCCAGAGCAACATGCCCCTCCCAACCTCGTCATGCATCAATCTATTGGGCCAGTGTTGAATCACTATGCCCATAGTGCAGAGATGACATATTCTATGAGATATCCAGAAAATGCAGTTACTTGTGGACCTCAAAATGTTTATGGGTTTCCTCAAACCTATGGACAAATCAACACAGTGGACAACAGAAACTCTGAGTTCCATTTCTTGCTTGAACAAGCAAAGAATCCAGAGAACAATTCCATGCGACTCATCAACATCAGGGGCCATGTACCTGCTTTCAGGTGCACACATAACTCATGCAACCATTAGTGTTTTATTGTTTATTCCTAATCTCATTTTTTATATTTTGTATATGCAGTGTTGATCCATTTGGAAGCCGTTTCATACAACATAAGCTTGAGAGGGCAACACTGGCAGAATTACTTATGGTGTACGAAGAGATTGTTCCTCATGTCCACATGTTAGCTATTGATGTTTTTGCCAACTATGCAATCCAGAAGGTTTTGCCAAACGCATATTGTCTTCTATTTTGAAACATAAATATTTTTTCTTGATTATTACACCGTGAGCATACATTTTAAACATTTTACAACAAATAATGAAAATGTGGAACTTGGCTGAGCTAATTTTGTTGTACCCTTTCAGCTTCTTGGGTATGGACCTAACTTCTATAGAAGGGAACTCATTGGTAAACTAATTGGTCATGTGGTAGCCCTGAGCCTTCACATGTATGGGTGTCAAGTGATTCAAAAGGTAAAATCTGAACATACATTGTGCTACTTTTGCACCATGTTAGCTAGGTTATTTGAAAGTAAATTCAGGCACATGCATTATTACAATACAACACCATATACATTTCTTCCCATCCCAAAAGCATTATAGAGGTATTAATTGTTTATTGTTAGAGGGCTCTCTGCTGTAATGTTGATATTAGTTAGCTGGATTTCAAAAACTAGTTAAGTTAGCTTTCCGTTTTATTTCTTGCTATATATAATGTTGTTTAAGGTGTTTCATGGATTCTTCTTTAATTAATTAATACATATAATTTTGACGTGAGGCTTCAATTAATTATAATTAATTATAATGTGTTTATTCTTTATATATTTTTTCCTAGATAATCGATCGAGTGTGTGCTTTAATTAATCAGGCTTTCGAAGTAAGTGATATGGATCAGAGGATAGAGATGGCTAACGAGGTTGGCAGAAAGTTGATGCAATGTGTATACGATCAAAACGGCAATCATGTTGTGCACAAGTGTTTGCAGTGTGTGCCGCCTCAATATATAAGATTAATCCATGCAAGCTTCTGCGGGAAGGCCGTGATGTTATCCACCCATCCTTACGGCTGTCGTGTCGTTCAGGTTGATATACATAACTCTTCATTTTTTTATTATATGTCATCTATAGTATGCATGCATGCTTTTAATCGATGGTTTTGCTAGTTATTAATTAGTCGATCATTTGCATTAATTAATTAATTGGTGTCGTTTCGATCCCTCTGCAGAGGGTGTTGGAGTGGTGTGATGATCCAGAGATACTGAAAGAGCTCATGTCTGAAATTGTGGAAGGCATTCTCGAGCTGGCTCTAGACCAATTCGGGAACTACGTTGTGCAGGTAAATGATCTTATTTATACAGATACTAATTAGCTAGCTATGTAGTCTCGAAATTTTTTATATATAGATCCTAATTAAGTTCCTAATTAGCTAGCTATGTAGTCCCTCTGTAGAAATTCATAGAATGTATGATGTTTTAAAAAATAAATCAGACTTTAAAGATATTTACCAACAAGTAATCAAATTACTACTTGTGTATATATAGAAGTCTTGATCATAAAATAAATCTAAAGAGCTTTAATGAAATATTGATTGTGTTTTAATTATTATCACTACGGGAAATCCCCTTTTTGTCGAGTGCCTGAAACACTCGGCGAAGCCTGTTTAACACTTGGTGAAAATTTCGCCGAGAGTTGCACTCGGCATAGGTCCCACGGTGAACTTTCGATCGGCAAAGAGCTCTTTGACGAGAGTTTTTCATCAGGCACTCGGCGAAATCTTCGCCGAGTGCCACGTCGACACTCGGCAACAAAAAGTACACGTTAGGTTCGGTGACGGAAAAGTTTGCCGAGAGCCGGAAAAAACACTCGGCGAAGTTTCAATTTTGCCGAGAGCCGGGAAAGAAAACACTCGGCGAATTCCCAAACTTCGCCGAGTGTTTTGACAAAAGCTCTCGGCGAACTTGAAAACATCGCCGAGTGCATTTGCAAAAGCGCTCGGCGAAAGGGTTATTTCGCCGAGCGCTTTTGCAAATGCTCTCGGCGAAATCGTGCACTCGGCAAAGAGGATATCCGAACCCCGTTACCCTCTTTTAGTGTTTTGGTCATTGCACTCGGCGAAGGCCCTCTTTGCCGAGTGTTGCACTCGGCAAAGTTAAAATTTTAACCCTCTTTTATTTGTTCAGTCGCATATTTCACAAATTTTCAATATATACATCACTTTCATAATCCCAATCATTTCACAACCCCATAAGCATCATTCCACATCTCATAAGCATCATTCACAATCCACAAAACATAAACATTCACAATCCCAATCATTCCACAACCCCATAAGCATCATCCACATCCCATAAGCATCATTCATAACCCACAAGACATATAATTGACATTCGTAGTCACAGTCACAATCCACAAAACATAAACATAGTAGTTCACAGTACGTAGTCCACAATTCGCAAACGAAATTCGAAGAAAATACAGTAGTTCACAGTAGATACTCCAGAATTACAATTGTTCAAAAGAAATTTACCAAGATGACAACGGCGCCCAACCGTCATGGTCATTGTTGGGGGGTTATTTGATGCCGCCGACTGAGACTGCACAAAAAGAAAATAGAATAGTATAGGTTGTCAAGATAGTAACATTCGCAAATAAGAAAATTAAATGCAAGGTTAAGTGACTCACCGGAGTGCCTACAAAAGGATGTGGAGGAGTGAATACCATAGGCTGTGGTGGCGGTACGATAGGAAGACCCATGTTTTGACTGATTGATTGCACGTAGCTGTACATCTCAGTCATCCTCATCTCAATCTCCCGCCGTTTCCTTTTCTCCTCTTCCAACTCGTCCTACAATATTCCATTTCAATTTTACAAAGTGAAGCAAACAATCAGTAAATATTAATGAATTGAGGAAAAAAGAATTTTCTAACCCGAAGGTGCTGCACTTCGGTCTGTGCAGCGGTCGGCCGTGTGCGTATGGCCGGGCTTTCGCTCGTGCTCCTTGCTCGAAGCTGGGACAGAGTGGGTGTACTGGCTGTGTCGAGGAGGTTGTCGCCAATCCAGTACCGCCCATGCTTCTTGCCACCTCCCACCCTCATGACGACTTCTCCATCAATATCCTGGGTAGTAGGATCAAAATCCTCCCCATGGAGCTCCCTTGCCATCGTGGTGTACTGACTGAGGCGGCTGTGGACGGTCGCATTGGTGTACGCCGAGGGCCCGTCCTCTTGGTTGTAGTCGACGTCGGACATCGCCTTGCCCTTGTGGGCCAAAGCCCATGCCTTGAACTGGGAGATAGGTTGCCCATCATGCGACGCCGGCAGCGAATAAAACAATAGTAGTTAAGAACTATTGAGCATTGGTCGTTGAAATGAAAAATAGAATTCACGTACCCATCTAGCTGCATCTGGTTGAGGCTAAGGCTGCCTTGGTGGTGTGGTGCACTGGCATCATCAAACGCCGCTCTCGGCCAGCGGCGTGCATCTCCTGCCACTCGGCAGCGCACCACCTATCCACCATGCGCTCCCAGCAATCGAGAAGTTGGCCGCACCACCAAACAGGCACCTACACGTCATCAAGTATAAGAGATATACCTAGATCAAATCAAATGGATTTAATCGTTCAAAAATCCAATATTATATTTACCAAATGTATTGTTCCTTTGTCGAGTCATGGTTCTTGCTTCGGTTTTGGTGACCTTCGTGTTGTTGTATGCAGCGTTGTATGCAATGATGGCCTGGATGCGCGCCTCATAATGCATGTCAGTCACGAGTTTGCGACAGGATTTGTCAGCCACCGCAGCCGCTCTTGCCTCGTATCCTGTCTGGCATCTAAAAAAATCCTGCATAAACACATTATGTATTGAGCCATTGTTTCAATAATGTGCAATGAATGTGATGTATTGAGGGACGTGGTTTGACAAAGACTTACCCACAACTCGGCCTTCACCCGCTTCGCCCTGTTGTTGAAGATCCTTCCATCTCGATCAGGGAAATCGGGGACGGCGACGTAGTGGTCAAACATGTAGGCAGGCTCCGACCTTCCGGCGTGCGAACAAGGCCGGGAAAGTGTACTCTGCACGAAGACCCGGGATGCCATTGACTTGGCGTTTGTGATCACCTCCTCGATCACGAGTCCAACACCCGACAAGTGAAAATGCAATGAATTATTAGTTTTAATTGTAATATTTAACAAATCAAATGAGAAAGTAATGACAACATCCAAGGTTACTTACCGAGTCCCTTGAGGCTGAATCAGCGGGCGTCTCTCGAAAGGTATCGGTCACCGCGGGAGGGTCGAGGGACCTCACAACCAAACAGTCGAGGCAGACCCCCCTGCGGAAGCAGAACCAAACCCCCCAGCCGAGCCAGACCCCCCAGCCTCCTGCTCCTCCTCCTCTTCACTAGAGCTACTAGACCCCTCGGCCTCCTCCTCCCGCTCCGCTGCTCCACCCGCTCCTCCCGCTCCTCGTCACTAGAGGACGGTACGAGGGAGGTATCCTCCCTCGACCCCCCGGCCACACACCTTGCGGCGACCCCGCCGCGACTCCTACCAGACCTCTCAGCTGCATCGGCCCCTCGAATGGCATCTTTGGCTCTTCTGAACACCGACGCGCACTTCCTCAAACCACCCACCATCTTTGTTGAATCACCCGCACGTAGAAAAAGAAAACCAATTAGCACGCATATAAAAATACGAAGAGAGAGATGCAAAATAAATAGATAAAGAGAACATAGCTAACGCAGTGCATACATGTATTAGAAATAATCATCATGGTCAGGATTAGCTGGATCATAATTATCATCATCACTATCATCATGGTCGATATAATCATTAGGTTCCTCCTCGGCAGGAGGAATGTTGTCGTCCCTCTCATTTCCTAAATGTAACCGCTGAAGCAATTCTAAGTCCTTCACATTACGAACCTCTTCTCCAGCGTCCTCATCAACAACCATTTCATTGTCTACATCCAACCCCATCGCTTCGGTTAAGTCTATCTCAAAACTTCCTTGTAGCCCATCTTCTTGAAAGAACTCGCCATCATATGTGTTTGGGTCCATGTTGTAGTCTTCATTGTTTGGTACAGGTAGTTTACCGTGTGGCGCTACCTTGTACACAACATCCCAACCCTGAAGACGGTCGTCGGTTTGGCACGGATATGACAGATAATAAACTTGTGTCGCCTGTTGAGCAACGATATATACATCGTCTCCTGCTAGGACGGTTGACTGTCGAATTTCGACTAGGCCAAGATTAGGAGTCTGTCTCACTTGAGCAGGATCAAACCAATGACATTTGAATATGACAGGATTAAGAGGTCTACAACCATGAAATTCGAGTTCATATATTTCTTCTATTCTTCCATAGTAATCAACCCCATCGAGCCCTAGAGTAAAAATCCAGTATTTGTGGTTCTTCGATTGGGTCGACTGTGCTCATGGCTTGTTGTGTGAAAGCGATATACATTCACATCATAGCCGAAAAATGACTTAACCCTATATGAACAGCCACCAGAAACTTATCGCAACTCGGCACTCATAGACGCATCGTTTTTGCCCTGCAAGTTAAAGCAGGTTTTAGAGTCAAACTTCGCCAGCATAAGCAAAAAGATTAAGCATTAGACAGAATTTCGATAGTACCTTATTTTTGAACCAACAAATAAAATCGGGCATTCCATTTCCCGCACCCTGCCTTAGAAGGTTTTCGACTTCTTGCGGGGTAGGTTCCCTTGGTTGACGCCAAAATTGATGTTGAAATTCCCTGTACGAATGAGAACAAGAGGGTTGAACAATGACAATAGTGACTAATTGGTAACAAATTACTTGAGAACTTACCGCATGTACGGCTCCACTTCATCGAGGTTGGTCAACACGTATAGCATGATGTTGTGCCACTCATGATGATTCAATCTCTTGTTGGTCGCTTCACTAGCAGTTCCAAGTTGGCCTCGAAAAAGACTGAGGTTCAATTCATCTTCGCCAGCATTGTATCGAGGAGGTGGATTATGCACGCTAGGAAGGTTGTCAGCATAGTATTTTGATGTGAAATTTGAAACCTCCTCCAGAATGTATGCCTCTGCAATGGAAGCTTCAATCTTGCATTTATTTTTACATTTCGTTCTAATAACCTTCAAACATCTCTCAATTACATAGCACCAACGGCACTGCACAGGCCCCCCCATTCGGCACTCGTGTGGGAGATGCATAATCAAATGCTGCATCGGATTGAAGAAGCTGGGAGGAAAGATCTTCTCTAACTTACATAGCAAAACAGGTGCCATTCTTTCCATTTCGTCAATCACAGTCGGAGATAACTCCTTAGCACACAGCTGACGGAAGAAATTGCTCAACTCTGCAAGGACTAGCCAGACATGCTCAGGGACATAGCCACGAACCATCACCGGGAGAAGCCGCTCAATCCATATGTGGTAGTCATGACTCTTGAGCCCGTTGATTCGCATGGTAGATAAGTTTACTCCCCTCTTCAAATTGGCTGCATACCCATCAGGGAACATCAACGTTTGGAACCATTCGAGTACTTCCCTCCTTTGGGCCCTCGTCAGAACAAAATCGGCCTTAGGCTTTCTCCATGACTTGCCGCCTCTGGGAGGGGCCATGTCTAGCTTTGGTCTATTGCATAACATAGTTTGATCCACTCGAGCTTTTACGTTGTCTTTTGTCTTATCAGGAATGTCCATGATTGTACAAAAAAGTGCCTCGGCGACATTCTTTTCGGTGTGCATCACATCAATGTTATGTGGAAGAAGGAGATCTTGAAAATATGGGAGCCTCCACAAGGCAGATTTTTGAGTCCAGGCATGTTGCTCACCATATCCCAGAAAACAACCGTCTTCTTCATTGATCTTAAGAGCTTCTAACTGAGCACGAACCTCGGCACCTGTCATCATCTGTGGTGCAGCCTCGGTAATTATTACATCTTTTGTAAAGTTCTTGATGTCCCGCCTGAATGGATGGTCAGGAGGGAGGAATTGTCGATGTTTGTCAAAAGAAGAATATTTACCACCCTTCACCAACCAGATGAACTTCAGAGCGGCCTTGCATACCGGACATGGAAACTTCCCGTGAACACACCATCCGCAGAATAGCCCATATGCCGGCAAGTCATGCAGGGAGTTATGGTACCAAATATGCATTTTGAAGTTTGTCTTTGTAGCTCGGTCATATGTCCATACCCCTTCCTCCCAAGTACGGACCAAATCATCAATCAAAGGCTCCATGTACACACTCATATTCTTCCCCGGATGTCCAGGAATTATCAACGACAAGAATATATTTGATCGTTGGAAGATGACGCCAGGGGGGAGATTGAGGGGAATAACGAATATGGGCCAACATGTGTATGGGGCAGCCGCCATTCCATAAGGGTTGAACCCATCCGTTGCCAACGCAACCCGTACATTACGAGCCTCTAGAGCTTTCCCAGAATGAATCACATCAAACCTTCTCCAAGCTTCACCATCGGATGGATGTACAAGCTTCTCAGGATTGTATCGACGTCCGAGCTTGTGCCATGTCATCTGTTTCGCGGATTCCTCGGTCATGTAAAGCCGTTGGATCCTTGGTACGAACGGAAGGTACCGTAAGATCTTCATGGGGATAGCGAGCTGCCTCTTATGCCCATCACCAGAGTCTACCTCTACGAACCTAGAGGATCCACACTTTGCACAGTATTTTGCTTCCGCATGCTCTTTCCTAAATAGGATACATCCGTTCGGACAAGCATGTATCTCCTCATATGGCATCTTAAGTGCACGAAGGAGTTTTTGTGCCTCATACATGCTCTTTGGCAGAAGGTGACCATTCGGAAGCGGGCTCCCAACAACCGTCAACATAACATCAAAGGCCTCTCTACTCCAATAACCGGGACTTTACCGCCATTAGCCGTGCAATGGCATCCAGCTGAGAAACTTTTGTATGCCCATGAAGGGGTTGCTGTGCTGCATACAACATGTCGTAATACGCCTTTGCGGTAGGCTCCGGCTCCTCCTCCCTACATCCTTCATCGAAGTGTGCTTATTCATAGTCATTTAACATGTCTCCTACCCCGGCATCAGAATCAAACTCCTCGATGCGTTGTCGGACGACCTCGTCTCTCCCACGGTAGGCTTCACCATGGAACGTCCACCGGGTATAATCAGCTGTAAAACCATTCTTGCAAAGGTGTTTGCCCATGATCTCTTTTGTTTGTCGCTTCATGTTACCACATTTGCTACAGGGACACCATGTGGTTCGTGCTCCTTTAACCTTGGCAAATGCAAGTTCCAAGAAAGCATCGGTCTTCTCGATCCATTCATCGGTCAACGAATCGTGACTTGAGCGGCCCGTATACATCCACTCACGGTCATCCATCCTCTATCATATCGAATAATCATATAAATATTATTTCCATCTACCGAGTGCCTCTAATGTCTAATAGGTAAAGATAGGTCCTAATCCCACCAGAGGATGTGTAGATGAGTTTACTTCCCATGCTCTAGTACTCCACTCCGAGACAGAATTTCGACAGCACCTCCCCACTGTTCTCCAAATACACGTCCCGACAGGGAGGTTGTGTATCCGGAGAACAACTGGGAGATACTACCGAAATTCTGAGTCGGACCAGAATACTAGACCATGGAAAGTAAACTCATCTACACATTCTCAGGCTGTCCAAAAAACATGGACAATTCGAAAAAGATACGGTTAAAAATATGCAAGAAGACGCATATTTTCATCCGTATCTCTTTCGAATGGGAGACGCCTAAGGTTACGTTATACACAGACAAACTACAGTAAAGACAGCGACACCTGCAAAATAGGAAAGCACGGCTCGATGGCCGGCACACAAGCGACGGCATGGCTGCGCGATGCGACTCCATTCATACGGGTATATATACACTAATCTGTTAAATATATACGTGCATACAATACATATCATTCCTTTTACCATTGATTTGATTGTAATAAATACCTAAATTTGTTTCTTTTTGCCATCAATTTGTTTCTAATGTTCCACATGGTATTAATCGATTTCTAATGCAAATAATTTCAAATCTATTAACAAAATCTCAAAAAAACATTCTTGTATGTAAAATTTGACAAAAAAATACCGAAGGGAGGCGGCCGGGCAGGGCGTCGGCCGGGGGCGGGGCCGAGGAGGCGTCGGCCGGAGGGCGTCGGCCGGGAGGCGGCGCGGGGGGCGCGGCCGGGGGCGGCGGCGGGGGCGCGGCCGGGGCGGCGGGGAGGCGGCGGCGGGGCGCGGTCGGGGGCGAGGCGAGCACGGCCGGCACGTGGGCGACGGGTAGGGGCGGCGGTCGGCGGCGAGGCATAGCGCGGGTTTGTGTTTTTGCCTAAGTCCGAATGTGAGCATGACACGGGGAGGAGGCGGCCATATTAGAAAAGTTTGCCGTGTGCGAAGCTTTGCCGAGTGCCCCGATCCGGGCTCTCGGCAAAAACAAGCTTTGCCGAGGGCCGGATCAGCGGCACTCGGCAAATACTTATTTCGTCGAGTGCCCTTCTCTATGCACTCGGCAAAGTTTTCCGCATTAGGGTTTTGTCATTTTTTGCGTGTGTGGTACTTTGCCGAGAGCTACACTCGGCAAAAAAACCTTTAATTTTTTTCTTCTAATAATTTAGAAATTATCAAACGGACTCAAAATTTTACAAAATTTTTGCATAAACCCATATATGCTATTTATTGCCTAGGGAAAAAGATTTGAAATCAAACGACAATTCGGGCGTCACTTTCTATCCAAATCTAACCAATCTTTCTCAACACTTATAATCTACTCCGGAGAATCTTCGGTTTTGTGAGCGTCGTACCGATAAAATATTCGAAACCTTCTCAATTTTTTACCCCAGCCTCGACGTATGATATCATGACATCCTAACAAATTTTATGAATTTCTGACTTCGTTTGCTATTTTTACAATTTTGAAATCATTCGGTCAACATGTTCCTAACCATGTTGCATGAAGAAAAACATCTCAATTTCCCTTCATTTACCACATATTGACTCAAAAGGGTCTAAATAACATGAATATATTTTTGCAATAACTTTTTTTATTTTTTAACCACTTGTAGTTCTAATTTGAGACTTACAAAAAAATTCACGAAAATACAATAAATCAAAGAAATATAGCAAAACCATTTGAAAAATTACCAAATTTGATAATTAGGGATTACATGTTGTATTTACATAATAGAAAAAGTTTGGAGGATGGATGAGGAAAAATTTTGACATATTTGCCGAGAGCCAGGTAAAGACACTCGGCAAAGGTGGCTTTTTGCCGAGTGCCTAGACCTGGCACTCGGCAAAGGTTGTCTTTTGCCGAGAGCCTCGCCCTGGCACTCGGCAAAGGTTGTCTTTTGCCGAGAGCCTCGTCCTGGCTCTTGGCAAAGTTGGTTTTTGCCGAGAGCCTAGCCACGGCACTTGGCAAAGATGGTACCAAACGGTATAAGTTGACGGCGGTTAGTGTTTTGCCGAGTGTCCCACGTTGGCGCTCGGCAAAAATAGACCGTGTACCTAGTGTTTTTGTTCGCCGAGGGCAAACACTCGGCAAAGGGTCATTTTTGCTGAGAGTTTTTTTTGCCGAGAGCCCTCTCGGCAAATTTATATTTCGTCGAGTGCCCAACATAAAGCTCTCGGCAAAAAATTATACACTCGACAAAGATTGGCTTTCCTGTAGTGTATACATGGATGCAATATTGATACATATGTGTGTGGTATAGTAATACATGGATGCATGCATGCATACATATATGCAGTATGTTGTGGAGCATGGAGGGGAGTTAGTGCGAGCGATGATGGTGATGAGGTTGAAGGGGCTAATGGTTATGTTGAGCTGCCAAAAGTACGGATCAAATGTAATTGAGAAGTGCCTAACATTCGGTAGCATTCATGACCGTCTCATCATCGCAGCTGACATCGCCGGTGCCAGTGACGACCAAATCCTGGTCAGTATATACTACGTTCGTTGTCAATCACACACACAAACACACACAGACACACACAGAGACACACACATGTGTGTTTATGATGATGTTGATGTTAATATTGATATTGATGGGCATGTGTATATGTAGATGATGATGGTGAACGAGCATGGAAACTACGTGATACAGAAGATGTTGGAAACGGCGGCGGCGGAGTGGGTGGTGGACTTGATAGTCACCGTCGTCAACCGCAACTTCTTCAGGCTCATCCACTATGTCCATGGCAGGCACGTCCTCGGCCGCCTCCAAATCCTGCTCACTGCTCGTGGTTCGTATATACTACCTTACTCTCTTATTAGTTATTTTACCTAGCTTGCACCGTTCAATTCATCACCTACTGATCGATCCGCTAGCTTGTTCTGGACGAATATATATATATATATATATATATATATATATATATATATATATATATATATATATAAAGCAACTAGGGTTTCTATCAAAATTTTGTTTTGCCTGGCTATTTTGCAGAAAACTCTTTAAGTGTTTATAAAATTAACCCGCAGCCCGTCTGGCTATTTTGCAGAAAACCCTTTGAGTGTTTATAAAATTAACCCATAGTCCATCTGGCTATTTTGCAGAAAACCATTTGAGTGTTTATAAAATTAACCCGTAGTCCCAATATTGAAATAGGCCTCAGATAAAGACATAAAGAAAAAAATATAAATTAAAATTATATGAGACTTCAACTTTAGAATAATTATGATAAAATAAAATGACGTCCGTTGCAACACACGGGCGTATTTACTAGTATATATATATAGATATGTATAATTTCTCATAAGCAAGTATTAAGTGGATTAATGAGTAAATTATGTTTACAATACATGAACTTGAGTGGTGGGTGTAAATATATACACCAACTTGTAAATTGTTCATTCCAGTACAATAACTTGGCTAGTCCATGTGAACCTGGGCCAAAACAATCCACACAAGCAAAATTCTGACCATGAAAATAAACTTTCGATGAAATGGAGTGTCTGAACATGAAAATTAAAATAAATTTTTCAGGAGTTACTTATGCATTAGTCATGTATGTAAAACGATAAATTGTCTTTGGCTTGAACATATAAATAAACATTAGATAAGTTATACAAAGGATCAAAATCTCCTAAGAAATTAAGTAAATTATATGTCCTGAACATGAAAAGTGAACTTTTGCATAGCTAAGTTCTCTTTTTATTTGGATTCCAAATAAGATCTCCAAATCATAGTCATTTGTGTATCCTGATATGCCATCAGGATGTGCTAAGTTAGAACAATTTTGTTTGTGTCAATATTTTGGCCTAATTGGCATGAATAGCCAAGTTAATAGAGCAACATAAGCAATTTATGAGTTGTATCTATTTACACCTACCATGAAAATTCATCTATCATGAGCGTAATTTACTCTGGATTCATTCAATTCATTGATCGATTCAGGTGTCCATTCGTTGCTGCATGCAGAAAGGAGGCGGCTGCTGGCTCTTCTCACCCCGTCATTGGGTTAATTTCAGTCGACAAACTACTACCTGAGCTAGCTAGCTGCTGGCTTTCCTTCGTTTACCTGTTAAATATGTTCTCTCAATTTTAGGCATACAATATATTTTAATTCGTTTTATGGTATGACTTTATGTATTTTCCAATTAGAAGTTTTAGCTTTTATCTTCTATATATGAAAAGTGAGAATTATTTTTTTATATTTGTAATCATCCATGATTTTTTAGTAAGGGTTTTTTTAGTAAATTTATGTCTCTGTTGTGTATTTATTTTTATAATAAGGGTGTCAGAGTATTAGAGATTTGATCTACTACCCGGACGCCGTCATACTCATCGTTTCGCCGTATCAATCTGTCGGCGAGATCGCTTCCCAAGCAGAGTCGTGAGTTGTCGTTGTGTGGAGTGTTGGAGAAAAGAAGCAGCCGATGTCGTTCATACCGCTCTACCACAAGAAGGAAGCAGCAGCCTGCGCATGTTGTCACGCCAAGCAGATTAGCAGAACCATCTACCAGCACATCCACCAAGAAAAGTAGGGCAAGTCAGGCAGTCAGCGCCATCATCGCCCTGTTGACGTGAATCCAATTTCACGCTAGAAATTGCTACGCGCACACACAGCCATCTACCAATATATTCTCTAGTCATTGCGTGCACACGAGAAGTGTACTAGAGGTTCACGTTTTGCTAGATTTACCCCAATTTTTTACTAGCAGATTTAGGTTTTATTTCCATGGCGAGTTTAAAGTATGATCAGTTTAAAGTATGATCTACCGCTACTGGATCGAGACACAAGATTCTCACTATGGCAAGTAAAGATGTGAGTCGTTATTGCACAACAAAACTTAGATGATACGCTATCTGGATTTGACAAGAGGACTAAGAATTGGTCCGACAATGAGAAAAAAAGAGACCATAAGGCTATGACATATATTCATCTTCATCTATCTAATAATATTTTGCAGGAGATGCTTAAGCAAAAGACATCCACTGAGCTGTAGTCTAAGCTAGAACAGATTTGCATGACAAAGAATCTGACCAGTAAGATGCACCTGAAGCAAAAGTTATGTTTGCACAAGTTGCAAGATGATGAATCTGTGATGGATCATCTTTTCACTTTCTATGAAACTGTTACTGACCTTGAGTCTATGGAGATGAAGTACGATGAAGAAGATTTGTTACTGACCTTGAGTCTATGGAGATGAAGTACGATGAAGAAGATTTAGGTCTTATTCTATTGTATTCGTTGCCTAGCTCATATGCAAATTTCAGAGATACTATTCTTTATAGTACGAAAGAAGTTTATGATGCTTTGCATGCCCAAAAAAAAGATCAAGAAGATGGTATCCTTTGAAGATTCAAATTCACAAGCAGAAGGCTTGGCTATTCAGGGAAGGCAACAAAAGAAGAACACAAAAAACCAATTAAGAGATAAAATTTCAAGCAACTACCATGGAAGATCAAAGTCCAAAGGTAGGTATAAGTCATGCAAATACTGCAAGAGAGATAGACATGATATCTCCGAGTGTTGGAAGCTACAGAACAAAGATAAGAGAACAGAAAATTATAGACCGAAAGGTAATAAAGAAGAGGAAGATAAAGCCATAGTTGCTATTGATGATAAGTCCGGTGCATAATTGCTTATTGCTTATGTTGGTTGTGCACAAACTAGTGACTAGTGGATTCTTGATATTGCATGCACCTACCATATGTGCCCAAATAAGGATTGGTTTTCCACCTATGAAGCTATACAATGTGGCACTATTTCAATGGGTCATAATACGCCATGCAAGGTTGTAGGTATTGAAACAATTAAAATCAAAATGTTTGATGGTTGTATCAGAACATTGTTAGATGTACGACATAGTCATAATTTGAAGATAAACCTCATCTCTTTATGTACTCTTGATCACAAAGGGTACAAATATTCTGGTGGAGACAAAATTTTGAAGGTAACCAAAGGCTCTTTTATTGTGATGAAAGCTGATATTTAAACTCGGACCTATACCATCTGCGAGGTACAACTATATTAGGTAATGTTGCTACAATTTCAGATTCATTATCTAATTCCGATGTTACTAATCTTTGGCATATGCGTCTTGGACATATGAGTGAAATTGGTTTGGCAGAATGGAGCAAGCGAGGATTGCTAGATGGAGAAGGCATCGGAAAGGTGAAATTTTATGAGCATTGCATCTTTGGCAAGCATATGATGATGAAGTTCAACACATCTACACATACTACATAAGATATTCTTGATTATGTGCATTCTAATTTATGGTGACCTGCTTGTAAGACATCTTTTGGAGGTGCTTGTTATATGATGGCTATTGTTGATGATTATTCACGAAAAGTTTGGCCTTATTTCTTCAAGCACAAATATCAAGCTTTTGATGTGTTTAAAGAGTGAAAGACATGGTTGAAAGACAAACTGAAATGCAGGTGAAAATATTTCGTACTAACAATGGGATGGAGTTCTGTTCTAAGATATTTAAATCATATTGCAAGTCTAAATGCATTGTACGTCAGTACATGTTCCTCACACATCTCAAGAAAATGGCGTAGCTAAGTGTATGAATAGGATAATTATATTAAAGGCTCGTTGTATGTTGTCTAATGCAGGTTTGTCTAAGCAATTTTGGACGAAAGCCGCTTCCACAGCTTATTATCTTATTAATCGATCACCCAGTTATGCCATTGACAAGAAGATTCCAATTGAGGTATGGTCTGGTTCCCCACCAAGTTATTTAGACTTAAGAGTATTTGGTTGTACTGCTTATGCTTATGTTGATAATGGTAAATTGGAACCTAGAGCTATTAAGTGCATTTTTTTATCCGTCTGGTGTGAAAGACTATAAGTTATGGTGTCCTGAAACTAGAAAGGTTGTGATTCGTAGAAATGTTGTCTTTCATGAATCAGTTATGTTACATGACAAATATTCTATTAATGTTCCTGTTGAAGTCAACAGAAAGCAAGTGTACAGGTGGAGCACTTGATCAGTTCAGGGCATGCATCAGAAAGAAGATGTTTTTATTAACCAAGATGCACCTATTAGTGAATATTCAGATTCTTCTACCGTTGAGCACTCGCCAAAACATTCTATTGCACAAGATAAGCCCAAAGGAATACTAAATGCCCTCGAAGATATATTGAAGAATCGAACATAGTTGCTTATGCTTTGAGTGTGGCAGAAGAAATTGAAGGTAATGCAGAACCTTCTTCATATCCTAAGGTTGTTGTTTCTGATGATTGCAATAGATGGATAACTCCTATGCATGATGAGATGGATTTTCTTGAAAAACAATCGTACTTAGAAACTGATGAAATTACCAATGGAGAAGAAACCTATATGTTGCAAGTGGATCTTCAAAAGAAAGAAAGGTATACCTTCAAGCGATGACGCAATATACAAAGCAAGGTTAGTGTAACACACTAAAAATCGGAGATTTAAAAATTGAAATATAAAATTTAAAACATACAAAAACTTTTGAATTGTTGCATCTTGTCATATTTATTTGCCTCTTATTTGCAAGTTTTACTGTGTTATAAATAAAGAAATATTTAAAAGACGGAAATGTCGAAAATGTTTTGGAAACCCCAAACGACAAGGAAAGTCCAAAATAAATATTAGAAATAAAAAATTGGGTAAAGATAAGGTTGATAAAAATTTATTTTTGGATCAAAACTGTATTTTTGAAAAATACAAAAATAAAATAAAATAAATAAAATAAAATGTAAGGGTATAAATAAAAAGAATATATATATAATCAAAATATAATATATAATAATAAAGTTGGACGAAAGATTGAAAATTTACAATTAAATTAAATATATAATTGGGACCAAAATTATATTTTTATTTATATGGGTTAAATGCAAGAGTGACAAAAAAATAATAATAATAAAAAGAAAAAGTCGAAAAAAATCGAAATGTTACTGTTCACCGGGTGCCAAGTGTTTGACCCGGCGGCCGGGCCCGGACCCCTAGTGCGCGCGCGCGCGCGTCGTGCCGTCCGGCCTGCGCTGCACCCGTTCCCGCCCACGCGCATGTCGCGCCGCGCGCGCGCCCCACGCCCGCGCCACACGCCACCGCGCGCGCCCGTCCCCCTCCTCGCGCGCGGTGCTCGCGCGCGCCGCCCGTCCCCTCTCACGTGTGCCCGCGCCGCGCGCCGCCCGGCCCCTTGCACGCGTCGTGCTATCCGCACCCGCGCCGCACTACCGCGCCGTCCCCCACTCCCCGCGCATGCCGCGTGCGCCGCGCCGACCCGATCTGCGCCCGTGCCGCGCGCCGACCCACGCCCGCACGCCGCGCCAACTACGCCGCACGCTGTGCCGCCCGAGCCGCGCCCGAACCCCTCTCCCCTCACCGTGCCGAGCGCCTATAAAAGGGGAGCCCGAGCTCCTCCCCGCCATCCCCCTCTACCCCATTCCTCTTTCTTTCTTTTCCCCATTGTTTCCTCCCACCGTGGTCGCCCTTTTCTTTCACCACCATGCCACATCATATCGCCGCGTCGCCGCCCTCGCCTCCGCACCACCGCCGGTAAGCCGCCCCTTCCTTTTGTGCCGCCACGTCGCCGAGCTGCCTCGGCCTATCCCGGCCGAGAGGAAGAGAGAAAGAGAGACGAGGAGTGAATAGTGAGAGAGGGAGGAGAGCAGAGAAGGGGAGGAGAAGAAGATGAACATGGAAAGAGGAGGGAAAGGAAAAAGACAAGAAGGGGAAAGAAAAAGAATAGAAGAGAAAAGAAAAGGAAAAAGAAAAGAAAAGAAAAAGGAAAGAAAGAAAAAAAAGAGAACAAAGGAAAAATAAAATTTTGGGAAAAATATTTGGGAAAATTTTTGAGTAAAATATATTCTTTTCTCGGAATCGAATTTTTATTTTGAAGATGAATAAAGACTAAATATAATTGTGAGAATATTCCGTTATCGCATAAATAAATTATCACCTTAGGAATTTTATTAAATATTAATTTTATCATACGAATTTCTTTCTAAAATTTAAACTTCAAATTATTTAAAATAGTGTTGAACGTTAGCGTTGATTATTTTCGGATCCGATTATTCAATTCTAGAGTTTATCGGCCCGATAAATTCGGAGATAAAATTTTGAATTAACCATTTCTTTTCCTTGTATTATATTTTTAATCGTCGATCATAATATTTCTAAAATTTAAAAGTACATTAACTTGGGATAATATCACCTCGTAATAAATTAAATCGGTAAAATCGCAAAACTTTAAATTATTATATCTCACTCGTTGTAGCTCGGATTTTGTCAAAACTCGAACCTAAATTCATTTGAAATCGTAGCCTAGTTTTAGGAGCGCTTTTGTGATTTATTTGGCTTTTGGTTATTGTTATTTGAATTCTAAATAAATTTAATTGGATCTTTCACACGTATGTATAGAGTCCGAGGCAAGTCATCACTACCATTGAATATGTTGAACCCATTTACGAACTTATGTTTGTTTTAAATCAAATATGCATGCTATATATACATATGAACTCTCCTACTTGTTATATGCCATGCCATGACGTTGATTACCTGTACATATATTCTTTGTAACCTACGACATGATGTGTTCGAAGAAAATCTTTGGTATTGCTTAGCATGCTAAAATAGATTCTTGCATACTCATATTTATCAAAATGCTATATGCTTTGGCAACTACCTTGGGGAAGGTGATTGATGTACGACATGTGGAGACATGAGCACCACATTGCCATGACAATGATGAAATGATTCTTCGATGAAAAACTAAAACAAACAAATGTTTTAGACTGGGGCGGCTGGATGATTTGGGTGGATTCCGGAAAAGGCAAGTGCCGATCCTAGTCAATTAAGGACTGAGCCATGAGATAGCCGGGAAATGAGCCAGTACAATCATACTTCTCGAATGGGTATAGACCTAGCGAAGTAGATAGCCAAGTGGAGGCGGTACCCCTGCATAGTGGTTCTTATGTATGAGATGAGTCTGAGGGCCTACCGGCGGGGAATTACTGCTGGTGGGTAACCGAATGAGAAGAATGAGCTACCAGCGGGGAATTACTGCTGGTGGGTAACCGAATGAGAAGAATGAGCTACCGGCGGGGGCTTACCATTGGTGGGTAACAAAATTGAGATTGGACTTAAGTTCAACGGAAGGAATGAGTAAGCTTTTCCCTTGCCCCGGGAGCGTCAGAACTCCTCACACTGCTAGGAAATGACGGCTAGAGTGCAAGAGAACTTAAGTTCAAGGAGCGGGTACTGCCAAAGTGAGGTTATCGAAAGGCTTTGCCGTGACCGTCTCATGTGTTGAGACGTAGGCTCATTTGTTGGGCAGTCACAGAGTACGGGTAAAGTGTACATCCACTGCAGTGTGAGTAAATCAATATATTCGAATAGTCGTGCTCGCGGATATGGAGCATCGTGACAAGACTTTCACTTGGCTAGACTCTAAATTTTGAAATGATGGGATGGGTTTGCATGATGATTTTTGTGTGCTGGTGGATCAACTTCTCGGAAAGCGAGAAGGGGTAGACTCCCCAGAAAATCATGACGATCCGGTGGCGGAAAGCTATCCTTGGAATCATAATGGATGGTGGGCTGAACCGTCGCTGATTTAATGAACTATGGAAATAAAACTTGATCAGGCTTAGGTTTTAGGTTTGTGAAAAGAAATACAAAAATTGGCATTATGCAAAGAACCACAGCCATTCTTTAGTTATCCCCTATCATATGCATCCTTGTTGTGGTGACTTGCTGAGTACAGTTGGTACTCACCCTTGCTATATGCACAAATATTCAGATGTAGGCGAGGAAGACCCTGAAGACCTGTACGCATAGTACCAGGAGGGTGTGGAGGATGATGGTGTCCAGTAGGTCTTAGCTCCAGTCGTTGCCTGTGGCAATGGCGTGCCGCTGCCATCTTTCCGCTGCCTTATCTAGACTCTATTTTTGATTGTTTTCCGGTCCGTTTGGTCCTATGTTCTAGACTCTGCCTTTTGGCTCTATGTTGTAATATTTTGTGTATGTCAATGAATGTATCGTGCACCTGATGATTCAGCAATGTATTCGTGGATACCAAACTACTCGATCCAGGAAAATGGTACTATGAACACTATTGATTCCTGTTACAAAAATGGGGGTCTATAGAACTGGTATCAGAGCGTACGACTATAGGATAAGACCAATGGTGCCCCCCTTTACAGCTGGCTAAAGGGAGAAATCCCCATCTAGGATTAATTTGAAAATAAAAACATTATGTCTACAAAACTAAATGTGTTTTCCTCTATACTCTTGTCTCCTTGTATCTTTACAAAATTTGTTTTACTCTCGCTTTCCCCTGACTCTGGAATCTTTTCAAATTTCTCTCCTTTTCCCTCCAACTCTCTAGTTTTAAGTCTGGAGCGCCATTCGAAAGCCAAGTCAAGTCCAAGCTTCAAGTATGCCGTCAAGCCCTCAAGAGACGATGACACCAACCCTGCCATTAGGTTGGATGGAAACACTTGACACCTGCTATGGGTTCATTAAGAAAGGTCATGGCGTAAGAAACGGTTCATGGGACGAGTATACCAGGATCCCGACCGAAGAAGAGATGCAGTGCACAAGAGGGAATAAAGATTCCGGTCGGATAATCAGCCAAAATTTTGGTTCGTCACCATCCAACTCTAAGAAGAGAAAGTCACCAGAATGGAATACATGCTGTGCTAGCAAGATGATCGTCACGGGCACAGTGTTTACTCCCGAAGATGCTGCGAAGATTCCTCGACGCCTGAGGAAGAATACCTTCCGTGGTGCATGTTAGTTAACCCGACATCTCCAGCTTTATGGTTCGCCCAAACTAGAAGATGATGCATCAGAAGAGATGTCCTCTGGAGATGATGAAAAAGCAAACTTGGAAAACGTTAGTGAAGAAGGAATGGAGCTCAAAGCATGTACTCGTTGTGGAGAAGTAGGACACACTGCAAGCATGTGCAACCACCTCTGTCACTGCGGTGAGGACACCCATATGCCGAAACAATGCACCATGAGAGCCATCACTGTTTCTTATGTGAAGGAACATATCATGTACCTAAGGACTGTCAATTGATTTTAATCTTAGATAAGAAAAAGGACGACCAAAGGGTATCCCGATGGTCCGTCATTCAACTCATGGTTGATACCACCAACAGATAAGATGTTTCTGATCCTGAACCAGCCACAACCCCAGTAAAGACCATCAGCGGTAACAAAGGCATGCTGCGGATCCAAAAGAGTGACCTCGTGATAAATCGGGTCTGATCTGTTTCAACTGTCGTAAGCTGGGATACTATTTTAATAAATGCCCCCTTCCAAGACCAGCAAAAGAAGACCGACGTTGTTTCAACTGTGGAGAAACAGGACATGTATCCAGAAGTTGCCCAGTGCCCAAGCGCCAACAGTCTCAAGACAACCGCATTGTCTGCAACATCGGTACTCCGCAGGACAACCCAACTTCCGCACGATGTGATCAAACCCAGCAAAAAGATGACAGTATGGCAAAAGATACCAGTCATCGCCCGCGCATACAACCTCCACCAAACGTATGGTCATTAAGGGCACCAGGTCATGAGGTTACCATGAAACCCAGCAAGGACCACCCCCTTCCCCCTTAGTAGATGATGGCAGTAGTGCGATGTTAGCTTTTGCGTGGTGTGGGACTGCATATGTGCAGTCTGTTGAATCTGCTATTGATGTGTTAACTATGAACCTATGAAATGTTTTATGGTATGTTATGAATGAGTTTATTCCACCATGCTTGCCCCAGGAAAAGATCACCTAAAACCTAAATAAAAGATCACCTTAACCAACCCAAAATGGAACAAATGGGATCGAGACCTTAGTAGGTCAAGTCTCTCACTCATCTACGCTCTACAGATGGTTCACCTACACCGAGCATCAGCCGACATTGAGAACCCACCGAAGCCTAACCCCACCACTTTGGCTGAGGTCATGGCTGCACAAACCCAGTTGTCGCAGGCCATCGCCAACAATCAAGGAGGCCATGGAAACTCAAGCCTTGGCAAGTTTATGAGAGCCAAGCCACCCACCTTCGCTACGGCAGAGGAACCTATGGATGCAGAGGATTGGCTATGCATCATACAAAAGAAGCTAACTTTTGTGTGTGTGCGTGAAGCTGACAAAGTGATCTTCGCCGCAAACCAACTGGAAGGACCTGCTAGTGACTGGTGGGATACCTATAAGGAGACACGAGCAGAGGATGCTGCGGAACCAACATGGGAAGAATTCGTCGCCGCCTTTCGCGAGAACTTCGTACCGGCAGCAGTAATGCACATGAAGAAAAATGAATTTAGGAGACTGCGCCAAGGGAACACCACAGTGCAGGAGTACCTAAACCAGTTCACCCAGCTTGCCCGCTACGCGACCAACGACTTGACGAATGAAGAAGAGAAGGTCGACAAGTTCATCGAGGGATTGAATGATGAGCTGAGAGGGCATATGATCAAACAGGACCATGCAAACTTTCAGAGTTTGATTAACAAGGTCGTAAGGCTGGAACACGACCAGAAGATAGTGGAAAATAATCGCAAGAGGAAACTCGCTATGACCCGCGCACTTTAGGGAGCGTCTCAGTGTCCCAAGGGAGCCACCCCATTAGGATGGAAGCCAACCATTGTGGCAACTAGTCGTCCTATTACACCTAGCAATGTTAGCAGGCCAACGGCAACCCAATTCCGCACTCCAACATCAACTCTAGCTGCTCCTGGAAGGAAGAATGTGAACTGCTTCAACTGTGGAGAGTTTGGGCGCTATGCCAACCACTGCCCCAAGCCATGCAACACCCCTCTTCGTACCGGCGCCTATATGTGGAACTACTACCCCTGCTGCGGGACACGACCTATTCAGGACACAACAACCTCATGAATCTGTTACCAGATCACGCCATGGACAAGTGAATCATGTGCACGCCAAAGAGGCACAGGAAGATCAGAGAATGCTAATGGGTGTGTTTTCTATCAACACCGCCTAGTTAAAGTCTTATTTGATTCCGGAGCATCGCATTCGTTCATATCATCAAAAATAAGCAAACAACACAGCCTACATCGGGTGGAACCTAAGAGACCCATGTTAGTACATTCACCGGGGGGAGATATAACTATACCCCATGTCTGCATCAATGTGCCCATTCAAATTAGAGACGTAGTATTTCTTTCAAACATCAGGGTACCACCGCCACAAACCCTCGATATCATTCTCGGGATGAACTAGTTGACTAAGAACAAGATGGAGATAGATCTAAGACTACCAAACTAGTTTATCTTGAATTTCACAAATCCTCCTAGCCAATAACTCTTAAAATTTAAGGGGGGTGGCATAGCATGTCAGCTTCGATCATGCGAGACCTAGAGGCCTTTGCACACTCCCAAAATCAAATTCTGTAACCAAGAAGGCTATGGGAAAAACTTTCATTCTCATTATCTTAAAACTAAAACCTCATAACTTTGGGTTGGGAAAGAGCTAAAAATTGATCTTAGCATCATTAAACCCAGTACTCTACTGAAGCCATATTCATTTCTGTGTATTTGAATCATCCTTCCAAGCACCACATACACAAAAAAATTTACATTCAACCAGGAAATGCTATCCACACATATAAGATCTGAGTTTCCTCAAAACATATTTAGTTCCAAGTGCTTTACAAGGGATACAAATTGGGATGCAAGTAGCAATCCTAGCAATCAATGCCATCCAACCACCCTTCTGATGAGCAAAACCCAACAACAACCTAAAACACCCGAGCACCAGTTTAAACCCAAAAATCCAATGTGCTCCTGATATAAAGGCAAAAGAGACATTCAGGTGGCCGCCAGATCCGTACATAAGGGGACAAATTCTAGGGACCATCCATTGACTACCTAATCTATTGGTAATCCCAAAAACGAGAGAAAGACAATAGGTGCCAACACGACGAGAAGACAAACCGCCTCACAAAGGAAATCCTGGTAAGCATCCTCTATCGCATCCCGCCACAGCCTCCAAACAAAAACCAGTGGGTATAGCACCCAAGCCAGTAAAGTACTAATAGCTGCTCCGACATACCGCACTTTTGCCCAAACCCATCGCCAAGCAACAACCCCTTTCGCCAGGATGCAACATCCGCGACCGAAGCGCCTCGACACCACTATCCTCCAAGCATCGTCTCTGGCGACGAATCCACCCATTGCCTGAACCGATGAGGAAACATCTCCTTCCATCCTGGACCCTGTGACTGCGAGCCCTAACCGCCGACGAAGTCCGCCTCTGCCAGGAACCCATCGCTCTACTTCGCCTTCGTCATGTGACCCTCGCTCCATCCCTTCTTCACTCAAGCTACTTCGCCTCCACTCACTCTCCAATCTGCTAGCCGTGACAAGTGTGAAAGACAAGCCACCTCTCTCTCCCCTTTCCTTTATAAATGAAGCAAGGGCACACATCAAAAGATTCCTTGTGGAAATATTAGATTAATTGAACCACTAAGTATAGAGTACCTAGAAAGGTTTAAAAAATGGATAACATAGTTATCTGAAACAAAGAATTGCAAAGACACAGTAGGGATCACCTTAAGAACTCCGTGATAGATTTCCGCCTCATCCTAAACAAATACCCTATCCATCGTTTGATGGGATGAAGTCCTAAATAGATCAGTCCTATATAAACCAACAGACTTCCAACCACAACGCAACCCAAATCTCGGGGACGAGATTTATTATAAGGGGGGTAGGTTTGTAACACCCTGAAAATCGGAGATTTAAAAATCGAAATATAAAATTTAGAACTTACAAAAACTTTTGGATTGTTGCATCTCGTCGTATTTATTTGTCTATTATTTGCAAGTTTTACTGTGTGTTATAAATAAAGAAATATTTAAAAGACGAAAATGTCGAAAAGGTTTTGGAAACCCTAAACAAAAAGGAAAGTCCAAAATAAATATTAGAAATAAAAAAATTGGGAAAAGCTATGGTTGATAAAATTTTATTTTTGGATCAAACCTGTATTTTTGGAAAATACAAAAATAAAATAAAATGTAAGGGTATAAATAAAAAGAATATATATATATAATATAATAAAAATGTAATATATAATAATAAAGTTGGTTGAAAGATTGAAAATTTAGAATTAAATTAAATTTATAATTGGGACCAAAATTATATTTTTATTTATATGGGTTAAATGCAAGAGTGACAAAAAAATAATAATAAATAAAAAAATCGAAAAAATCGAAAATGTTTACTGTTCTCACCGGGCGCGTGTTCGACCCGGTGCACGGGCGCCGGACCCCTCATGCGCGCGTGACGCACGTCGCGTCACGCCGGCTCGCGCTGCACTGCCCCGCCCGCGCACACGCTTGCATGTTGCGCCCGCAGCGCCGCCCACGCCCGTGCCGCGCGCGCGCCCTCCCTCGTGCGCGCGTGCCGCGCTGTGCCACCCGCCCCCTCCTCGCGCATGCACGTGCCGCGGGCCGCCCGACCCCGCACGCGTCGCGCCGTCCGCGCCCTCACCGCGCTGCCGCGTCGCCCCACTCCCGTGCACGCCGTGTGCGCCGCGTCAACCCGACCTGCGCCCGCGCCGAGCGCCGACCCACGCCAGCACATCGCGCCGACCACGCCCGCACGCCGTGCCGCCTCACGCCGCCACGCCGCACGAGCCGCGCATGGACCCCCCTTCCCCTCGCTGCGCCGAGCGCATATAAAAGGGTAGCCCGAGCTCCTCCCCGCCATCCCCCTCTACCCCATTTCCTCTCTCTCTCTTTTCCCCATTGTTCCCCTCACCCCGTCGTCGTCGCCCTTTTCTTTCACCGTCGCGCCGTCTCGCCGCGTCGCTGCCCTCGTCTCCGCGCCACCACCGTTAAGCCGCCTCCCTCCTTCTGTGTCGCCGTGTCGCTGACCTGCCTTGGCCTACCTCGGCCGAGAGGAAGAGATAAAGAGAGAGGGGGAGTGAAGAGAGAGAGAGAGAGGGGAAGGCGAGGAGAGAAGGGGAGGAGAAGAAGATGAACAGGGAAGGAGGAGGGAAAGGAAAAAGAGAAGAAGGGGAAAGAAAAAGAATAGAAGAGAAAAGAAAAGGAAAAAGAGAAGAAAAGAAAAAAAAGAGAAAAGAAAAAGGGAAGAAAGAAAACAAGAGAGAAAAGGAAAAATAAAATTTTGGGAAAAATATTTGGGAAAATTTTTGAGTAAAATATATCCTTTTCACGGAATCGAATTTTTATTTTGAAGATGAATAAAGACTAAATATAATTGTGAGAATATTCCGTTATCGCATAAATTAATTATCACCTTAGGAATTTTATTAAATATTAATTTTATCATACAAATTTCTTTTTAAAATTTAAACTTTAAATTTTTTAAAATAGTGTCGAGCTTTAGGGTTGATTATTTTTGGAGCTGAATATTCAATTCTAGGGTTTATCGGCTGATAAATTCAGAGATAAAATTTTGAATTAACCTTTTCCTTTCCTTGTATTATATTTTTGAATCGTCGATCATAATATTTCTAAAATTTAAAAGTAGATTAACTTGGGATAATATCACCTCGTAATAAATTAAATCGGTAAAATCACAAAACTACAAATTATTATATCTCGCTCGTTATAGCTCGGATTTCATCGAAACTCGAACCTAAATTCATCTGAAATTGTAGCCTAGTTTTAGGAGCCGCTTTTGTGATTTATTTGGCTTTTGGTGATTGTTATCTGAATTCTAATCGAATTCAATTGAATCTTTCGCATGTATGTATAGAGTCCGAGGAGCCATTGAGTGTGCCGAAGACCTAGGTCAACAAGGTTGCGAACAAGGCAAGTCATCACTACCATTGAACATGTTGAACCCATTTGTGAACTTATGTTTGTTTTAAATCAAAGATGCATGCTATATATACATATGAATTCCCCTACTTGTTATATGCCATGCCTTGACGTTGATTACCTGTACATACATTCTTTGTAATCTACGACATGATGTGTCTGAAGAAAATCTTCGGTATTGCTTAGCCATGCTAAATTAGATTCTTGCATACTCATATTTATCAAAATGCTATATGTTTGGGCAACTACCTTGGGGAAGGTGGTTGATGTACGGCATGTGGAGACATGAGCACCACATTGCCATGACAATGATGAAATGATTCTTCGATGAAAAACTAAAACAAACAAATGTTTTAGACTGGGGCGGCTGGATGATTTGGGTGGATTCCGAAAAAGGCAAGTGTCGACCCTGGTCAATTAAGGACCGAGCCATGAGATAGCCGGGAAACGAGTTAGTACAACTGTACTTCTCGAATGGGTATAGACCTAGCGGAGTAGATAGCTGAGCGGATGCGGTACCCCTGCATAGTGGTTCTTATGTATGAGATGAGGCTGAGGGCCTACCAGCGGGGAATTACTGCTGGTGGGTAACCGAGTGAGAAGAATGAGCTACCAGTGGGGAATTATTGCTGGTGGGTAACCGAATGAGAAGAATGAGCTACCGGCGGGGGCTCACCGTTGGTTGGCAACAAAATTGAGTTTGGACTTAAGTACAATGGAAGGAATGAGTAAGTTTTTCCCTTGCCCCGGGAGCGTCAGAACTCCTCACACTGCTATGGCATGACCGCTAGAGTGCAAGAGGACTTAAGTTCATGGAGCGTGTACTGCCAAAGTGAGGTTATCGAAAGGCTTTGCCATGACCGTCTCATGTGTTGGAACGTAGGCTCATTTGTTGGGCAGTCACGGAGTACGGGTAAAGTGTACATCCACTGCAGTGTGAGTGAATCAATCTATTTGAATAGCCATGCTCGCGGATATGGAGCATCGTGACAAGACTTTCGTTTGGCTAGACTCTAAATTTTAAAATGATGGGATGGGTTTGCATGATGATTTCTGTGTGCTGGTGGATCAACTTCTCGAAAAGCGAGAAGGGGTAGACTGCCCAGAAAATCATGATGATCCGGTGGCGGAAAGCTATCCTTGGAATCACAATTGATGGTGGACAGAACCGTCGCTGATTTAATGAACTATGGAAATAAAACTTGACCAGGCTTAGGTCTTAGGTTTGTGAAAAGAATTGCAAAAATTGGCATTATGCAAAGAACCACAACCATTCTCTGGTTATCCCCTATCATATGCATCCTTGTTGTAGTGACTGCTGATTACGGTTGGTACTCACCCTTTCTATACGCACAAATATTCAGATGTAGGCGAGGAAGACCCTGAAGACCCGTACGCATACTACCAGGAGGGTGTGGAGGATGATGGCGTCCAGTAGTTCTTAGCTCCGGTCGTTGCCTGTGGCAATGGCGTGCCGCTGCCATCTTTCCGCTGCCTTATCTAGACTTTGTTTTTGATTGTATTCCGGACCGTTTGGTCCTATTGTTCTAGACTTTGCCTTCGGGCTCCATGTTGTAGTATTTTGTGTATGTCAATGAATTTATCGTGCACCTGATGATTCAGCAATGTATTCATGGGTACCAAACTACTCGATCCAGGGAAATGATACTATGAACATGATTGATTCCTGTTACGAAAATAGGGGTCTACAGTTAGTTGCTAAAGGTCATAGGCAAATTCCTGGTATTGATTTTAGTAATGTCTTTTCCCAATTGTGAAGCATAATTCAATTTGCACTTTACTCAGTATTGTTCAAATGCATGGTTATGAATTAGAGCAAATAGATGTTAAAACTGTATTTTTATATGGTAAGTTAGAAGAGGACATTTATATGGAGCAACCTGAATATTTTTTTTGTTTCTGAAAAAGGTAACCTAGTCTATACGTTGAAAAAAATATCTTTATGGTTTGAAAAAGTCTCCTAGACAGTGGTATAAGAGATTTAACTCTTATCCAATTTTGATAACTATGTTTATCTCAAAGTTGTTGATGGTTCAACTATATATTTACTTCTTTACGGTTGCTGCAAAAGACAAATCAGAGATAGTAAAGTAAAAGGCACAGTTGAGTAGTGAGTTTGAGATAAATGATTTGGGTGTAGTGAAGAAAATTCTTGGTATGGAAATTACTAGAGAAAGGCAGTCTGACAAGTTATATCTTAGTCAAAGGCTATATTGAAAAGGTCCTTCGTTGTTTCAATATGCATGATTGCAAAACTAGTGAGTACTCTTTTAACTGCATATTTCAGATTTATCTTCAAATTTATGTCCACAGTCAGATTATGATGTTGAGGATATGTCTAGATTTCCATATTCAAGTATAGTCGGTTCACTTATGTATGTCATTGTATGTTCTCGTCTTAACTTATCATATACATTGAGTGTTGTCAGTAGATACATGGCTAATTTGTTAACGGCCAAATTTGGTAAATCATACATCGGAAGTGAAGATAAGGCCGATGCCGATTTGGAGGGAATCGGGATGGTTGGAAGCAGAGTGCACGCCAAGTACAGGCTGAATCGGCTAAGGAGTTCGTCGGTTGATGACCGAATCAGCTAAGGTAATTGTTGGCCGATACCGAATCGGACAACATGAGTCGATGTAGCCGATTCCGGCAAAATAACATTGGAATCATCTTCGGATTCGTTTAAAGTGCTTCATGAAGATTGCCATACATGGATAGAGTCCAAACAAGTCAATTTTATCTGTTTATTAGGATATTTTAAATAGTTTTCTTATAGATAATGTTAGTAAGAGTTTGTTTTAGGTATGTATCTGTAATTCAAATTGTAATAGAGATAGGAGTCATGTCCGTCAAGGACTTATCTTGTATCTGGGTATAAATACGACCCAGGACCTTGTAAATCAACAACAACAAGTTCAATACAACCTTCGGCGCATCGCCACCTTTTTCATTTTAGTAATTTCGACGAGTTCTTACTTCTAGTTGGGCTGCATCGAGTTTGATCTCCAGCGAAAGGTAAAGCTTGTTATGGCGGCTTGCGCTCTTGGGATTAGTGCTTCCATCATTATGACAATCTAATCCTATTTATGTACATCGTCAAGTTATCATATGCGTTATATAATCTAGATCGATGTTGCGATCTAACCCTAATCGGCTAGTCTCTGTTATTAGATAACAGCCGACAGGGTTAGATATCATTATCGACTTAGGATATATAATGTATCCACCATCTCGAAAGGTTTTGATAAACTTGTCTAGATCTTATTCTTCTTCTTATGCTTAATGCTGCATCGGTTGAGTCTGACCTATTAAGTAATATTTAGAATCATAATATTTATCTTGTTTTATAATTACTATTAGAGACAGTATCGGGGTTTCAGCCAATCTTACCTATTTTAGCTATCTTGTTTATCTTATCTTTACTTGATATGTTAAAGCTGTCCTTTATATTAAGATCTCACTGTAATTAAATATGTTAAGCTTGTTATCGATCTGTTAGGTTATCTTAACACTTGATTGGTTCATGTTTGATGTATTTAATTTATAATGATATCTTAGCATAAAGTAGTGTCGGAGTACTAGTCGACACACATTAGATCTATGACATCGGCTATGCTATAAATATGTATAATCTGCATATTAAGGTACTTTTGGACATAAGTGGTTTATACTGTCTCGGTACGTTACCGATATATCACAATCAGTTAGTTTAAACGTATTTTGATATTAGATTATATTTTATGAATATCTACAGCCGATCGATTAGGTTTAATTTTATATGGCCGATTCAGTGCATACCGCATCGACTTAACAGTGAACGATACGTCATCAGCCACCAGCCAACCGACTATCGTTTACAAACTAACACTTGCTTTCTTTCTTTGTTTCTTGTTGGTTGCAGGATCAAACCAACTGGCACGCCAACGAACCTAAGAAGCAATATTTTGGGCCTGCACTAGAGTAAAGCAAACCTCTCAGGCGAGCGCGTGATTTTCCAAGTCAACACACTTTCGGCACGATTTGTGTCACGCCCAGAAATTCACACTAGAATTTTCGAAGCTGAATGTGTATTTAAAAATACCCTGTCCAGGACCAGCCAGGGATACACAAACGACAAATTGTATTTACAGAACCACGTCTTAAAAACATTAAAAAGTCTTACATATGCAGCGGAAAGATAAAATAAACTTATGAACTAGGCTTCGATTCTGGTGGGGCAGCGACTCCACTCCACAGGCAACCCTTGACGGCAGTGACGAGCCTACTCAGCAACAAACTCATCGGCAGCTTCATCCTCTAACTCGAGGTGGGGGAAAAGGGAAGCAAGACTCGAGTACAACCACGTACTCGGCAAGTCATACCGAAAGAAGGTATGAATGCGGGGTTAAATTCCAAGGATAGGGTAGGTTTAACTTTTGCATAAAGCAGGCATTTCACAGAATTAAGTTGAAAGCAGTAAAACAGTAATATAAGGTAATTAAACAATATTTTAGTACACTGCTCAACGCTACACCACGTTGATTCAGGCCCAATCCTTCCAACTATTCTACCTCATTTCCACTTAATCAAGTTATTATTTTAGTGAGATTAATCACGGTGAATCTGGATGATCGCCCATAACCGCGGGCACGGCTATTCGAATAGTTTTTTTCACTCTGGCCAGAGGTGTACGTCTGTACCCACAAGACACAGCCCCACAACACGTGTTCGTGCGTCGACATACCACCATGGCATATCGAAAAGGGGTCTGTGACAGGACCATTCGCATAACCCTCCCTGACCAAGCGACATCACACCTCAGGTTTCGCCCCTACCCAGAATCCAGGGTAGGCAGCCCCCTCTCGTGCCTAGGTGAATCCGGTAGCCGCATAGACCTTTCCCGGTCCATCCGCACTCCATCACGCTCACCCTCGCCTGGATGCGTCGGCCAGGAAAAGCTACACTACAAGCCCAGCCGTTGCCCATGCTGGCTTGTGGTATGCACTAATAATTCTTCCAGGGTTTCCCGCGAACCGGTCCTTAACTGCCATGGGTGCGACTTGCAAAACCGGGCACCCATAGCCCACCATAGTAGTCAAGTTTTAATTTACCGATTAACACTACCAACGGTACGTCCGGTCGGAGACCAACATTTCATGTGAAATAATTCTAATAAATTAATTTTCCCTTTTATGATCTAGTTGTACTAAGCATAATAAGCATGTCCTAGCCCCGATTCTAGTCAAATTAATTCCCGGTGATCAAATAAACGGGGTAAACAACCTAGGCTTTAAACTATAGGTCCCATCCCGATTGCATTATAAAATAAAGTAATGCAACAGATAAAACACGGGACCCACTGAACAGTGACGCAAGAGAGAGAAACCACGGGTGCACGGTGGACCGAGTCGACCGGCTTGGGCGCGCCATGTGGCGGCACCAGATTGGCCGGTATGGACCGGCCACACGGGAGAGCACCCAGTTTGGCCGGGGCTCGGCCGGACGGTGGCGGCGGCCTGCGCCGGCGGCGGCGACGACGCTGGGCGGGCGCATGAGCGGCGGAGGCGAGGCCGGCTCGGCAAAGGGGGAGAAAAGAGAGAAATAAATGGTGTTTTCTCACCGTCGCCGAACTCGGGAGGAAGGCGGCAATGATGCGGTTCGACGATTGAAAATTGGGGAAAAAGCAACGGGAGTGTGTTCCCGGTGATTGCGAAGGTGGAGGTGGTGGTGGCTCGGCGAAAGGAGTGGCGGTTGGGTGGGAACGGCGGAAACCGTGAGCACGGCAACGGAAAAAGGACGACGCACGATGCGGGAGCACGGGAGTGAGTGAACACGAACGAGTGCGAGTGTGGGACGTGTTCCGGAGTGCGAGGAAACTTATAGGCCGGCAAGGGAGCTCGGGCATGGCCGGGAGAAGCGGGGAACGGACGAAAACCGTCGGAGCTCGACATTAATGGTGGCTGCGAGTGATGGAGTTTAACTCGGCCGTTCCGACGCATATGATGAATGCAGGAATGGGGAAAGTGGGGGAAACGGTGGAGTAAAATCGGAAACACATAATGACACGGTTAACTGAGTTGGAACGTGGCCGAGATGCGCGGGAACGTGGCCGAAGATGCGCCGGCTCGCACGGCATGCGTAGCTGCGGCTTGGGGAGGCTCAAGCTTGGGGATGACAAGCGGGCCCCGCTTGTCATCGCCCCAGGCCAGAAGGGGCAAAAGCAGACTTGCGCTTGCGTGAGGAATAGTGCTGGGCCGGCCCGAAAGGAAAAGGAAGGAGAGAGAAGAAACAAGGGGGGTTGGGCCGGTCGATTGGGCCAATAGCCCACTGGGCCGGGGGAGGAGGAGGAAAGCGAGAGAGAAGTGGGCCGGAGGCCCACGAGGGAAAAACAGGAAAAGGGGAGGAAAAAGAAAAACCCCTTTTTCTTAAGGAAATTAATTCAGTTAGCCTAATTTAATTTTTAAAAAATCTTCCGATGCTCTGAAAATTCCGATAAAAATCCTGTTAGCGTATTTTGACACGAGGAATTTAAGAAAAATTCCACCAAGCCATTTCCAATTATTAAATGGATTTTTAATTTAGGATTTTGATTTTCTTTAGTTTTTCCAGCAATTTCTTCTTTACGATTTTTTTCACCGGTAATTTTTAACTTAGAGAGAAAAGCGGAGCGTGACAAACCTACCCTCCTTAAACGGAATCTCGACCCCGAGATTCGGAGGTGCTGGCGAAGAGATGCGGGTGAGCGGCTTTCAGCTCATCCTCTCTTTCCCAAGTTGCCTCTTCTTCTGAGTGGTGACTCCACTGCACACGACAAAACTTGGTAACTCGGTTCCTGGTTCTCCTTTCACTGGTGTCGAGGATACGAACTGGTTTCTCAACATAAGTCAAGTCCTCTTGAATGTTAAGGTGATCAGGACTTGCTTGTTCCTCAGGCACTCTTAAGAATTTCTTTAACTGAGATACATGAAACACATCATGAATGCTTGCCATGGAAGGAGGAAGTTCCAACCGATAGGCAACCTCTCCGCGGCGTTCCAGAATTTGGTATGGTCCCACAAAATGTGGTGCCAACTTCCCTTTTGTTTGAAAACGATGCACTCCCCGAAGTGGAGTGACGCGAAGGTACACATAATCTCCAACCTCGAAGCTTAACTCCCTTCGACGGTTGTCAGCATAACTTTTCTGATGAGACTGAGCAGTTTTCAATCTTTCACGAATCAGCCTGACTTTTTCTTCAGCTTCATTCAAGACATCAGTCCCAAACAACTGGCGTTCTCCGGTCTGATCCCAGAAAAGTGGCGTGCGAAACTTTCTGCCATACAATGCTTCAAATGGAGCCATTTGAAGACTCGCCTGATAACTGTTGTTGTACGAAAACTCGGCATAAGGTAGACTCTTATCCCAAGCTCCACCAAAATCAAGTGCACAAGCTCTCGACATATCTTCCAAGATCTGATTAACTCTTTCTGTCTGACCATCGGTCTGAGGATGGTAAGCGGTGCTAAAGTTCAAACGAGTTCCCAATTCTTCTTGCAACTTCTGCCAGAATTTTGAGGTAAACTGACTCCCTCGATCTGATACAATCTTTTTCGGTACCCCATGTAAACACATGATCCTTGCCAAATAGAGCTCTGCCAGTTTCTTCCCTGAGTAAGTTGTATGCACGGGTATGAAGTGAGCAACTTTTGTGAGTCGGTCCACAATTACCCAAACAGAATCATGACCAGCGGAGGTTCTGGGCAGACCAGTGATGAAGTCCATTCCAATTTCTTCCCATTTCCATTCTGGAATCTTGAGAGGTTGTAACAATCCTGCGGGTCACTGATGTTCTACCTTGACTCGCTGACAGACATCACACAAAGCAACGAACTTAGCGATTTCTCTCCTCATGCTAACCCACCAAAATTTTTCCTTGAGATCTTGATACATTTTCGTGCTTCCAGGATGAATTGAGTACTGGGATTGATGAGCTTCGCTAAGAATCAGATCTTTCAACTCCTTGTTCTCAGGTACACAATCTTTCTCCCATCCAGATTGTTCCATGTTCGTCTTCAGAGAAATCCTTGGCTCTACCAGTCCTCATGTTTTTCTTTAACTCAGCTATGTCGAGGTCATTAGCTTGAGCCAGACGGACTTGCTCCACGAGTGTCGGCTGTGTCTCGAGAGCAGCCACATAACCATGATTGACAATTCCCAAGTTGAGACATTCAAACTCTCGTTGTAGTTCACTACATAGTTCTTCCGTATGAGTGGCGTTGCAGTAGTTCTTCCGACTCAAAGCATCCGCTACCACATTGGCTTTGCCGGGATGATAGTGTGTCCCCATGTCATAGTCTTTGATCAACTCCAACCATCTTCGCTGATGAAGGTTTAGATCTGGCTGGGTGAAGATATACTTCAGACTCTTGTGATCAATGTAAACTTCACAACGGTTACCGATGAGATAATGTTAAATCTTCAGAGCGTGAACCACTGCTGCTAGCTCTAAGTCATGAGTAGGATAATTAGTCTCATGAGGTCGCAACTGCGTGAAGCGTATGCAACCACTTTTCCGTCTTGCATCAGCACACATCCTAACCCGTGACGAGAAGCATCATAGTAAACTTGGAAATCCTTGGTCCGATTCGGCAAGATTAAGACCGGTGCGCTTACCAATTTCGCTTGAGTTCTTCAAAGCCATTGCACTCGGCGGACCACTTAAACTTTTCCTCTTTTTTTAACAACTGTGTCATTGGCCTTGCGATTCTGGAGAAATTCTCGATGAACCGACGGTAATAACCCGCGAGTCCAAGGAAACTTCGTATCTGAGAAACAGTCTTTGTTGGGGTCCACTTAGTAACTGACTCCACATTTGATGGATCAACAGCTACTCCTTGAGCGGTTATAATATGACCAAGAAACTGAACTTTCTTGAGCCAGAAATCACATTTACTAAACTTGGCGTACAACTGATGTTCCTTCAATCTTTCAAGTACTTGACGAAGATGTTGTTCATGCTCTTCTTCAGACTTTGAATAGATAAGAATGTCATCTATGAAGACCACAACAAACTTATCCAAAAAATCCATGAACACCTTGTTCATTAGGTTCATGAAGAAAGCAGGTGCATTAGTAAGTCCGAAGGACATGACGGTGCACTCGAACAATCCGTATCGAGTAGTGAATGCTGTCTTTGGAATATCTTCTTCTCTGATTCTTAACTGATGATATCCTGACCGCAGGTCTATCTTGGAGAACACCTTGGCTCCTTTAAGTTGATCGAACAGGTCGTCAATTCGAGGTAACGGGTACTTATTCTTGATTGTGACCTCGTTGAGTGCGCGGTAGTCCACACACATCCTCTTTGTTTTATCTTTCTTCTCCACAAATATCACCGGGGCACCCCAAGGCGACGTGCTCGGGCGAACGTATCCCTTCTGTAATTGCTCATCAACCTGCTTCTTGACTTCAGCCATCTCATTAGCAGCCATTCTGTAAGGTCTCTTGTAGATCAGAGCGGTTCCTGGTACCAAATCGATCCGGAACTCAATCTCCCTCTTGGGTGGCATGGTTGTGAGATCATCTGGAAAAACTTCCGGGTACTCCCGAACTATAGGTATATCCTCAAGTTTCTTGGATCCTGATTTTTCTGACATTGACTCAACCTGACCGGTAATTTGATTCAGACTAACCCCTTGCTTTACAGACAATGGAGACTGAAAAGTAACCACTTCTCCTTCCAGACTGGTTAGGATGATGGTGCGTGCTACGCAGTTTATCACTCCTTTGTGTCTTGTCAACCAATCCATCCCTAGGATGACATCTAGGTCTTTGGATTCAAGAAGGATGAGATTAGCTAGAAATCGTGATCTTTGAATTTCTATTGTCACCGAAGGACTATAGCTGACTGACATCAGACTATTTCCTGGGGTGTGAACCCGCATCGGTGTGACAAGTTTCTCTCTTCTTAACCCATGTTTCCCAACAAATCTTTTTGATATGAATGAATGAGTTGCACGTAATCAAACAAAACGTAGGGAGCCGAGTTTACGAGGAACGTACCTGAATGACGTCCGGTGCATCCTGAGCCTCTTCAACTGATGCATGGTTGACCCTGGCCTGAACAAACCTGGGTGCATTACGCTTGGGCTTCGGACACTTATCAGCGAAGTGACCAGGCTCGTTGCAGTTGAAACAAACCAACGGTTTCCCTACAGCGTCTTTCTTGGGTTGAACAGACTGAGTTGGTGCCATCGGCGGGCGCGGAGCAGGATTGTGGTGGGACTGACCACCGTTGTTGCTGATGTTGGCACGGTTAAAGTTTGGGTTGGGACGCGAGTTGGAATTCCCAGGGTGAAAGGGACGGTGCTGTCGGACAACCATAGTGGAGGGTCCACCTTGTTGTCCAGCCATGAAGCGAGGTCTTTGGACATTCCCCTGATTCATTCGGAACTGGGCCGCCTTTCTCTTACAGACCATCTTGTTCCTCTGATCCTCCTGGCAAATAGCTTTATCTACCAGCGTCTCGAAATCAGCATAATCTCCTGAGATCAGCTGATTAGTGAGTTCATCATCAAGGCCGGCCAAGAACTTGTCCTGCCTCTCAGAATCGGTGCGCACATCCTCCGGTGCGTAGCGTGCGAGGCGGTTGAACTCATGGAGGTATTCAATAACGGTCCTGTTGCCCTGTTCCAGAGCTCGGAACTCCCTCTTCTTCTGTGCCACAATGCCATCAGGAACTTGTGCCTTGCAAAAGTTGTAGCAGAATTCGGCCCAAGAAACTTCTGTTCCTGCCGGACGAGTCACCAAGAAATTGTCCCACCATGCTGAAGCGGGACACTGGAGCTGATGAGTGGCGAACACCACATTTTCCTGGTCATTGCACTGCAGAAGATTGAGCTTCTATTCAATTGCATGGAGCCAGTCGTTTGCCTCCATGGGATTGGTGGCGCTTGAAAAGGTGGGAGGGCGAACGCGTAGGAATTCCGGCAGCTTGGACTGAACTGGTGGGACTGGGCCAGCTGCGGCATGAAGCTGTGCTTGTTGCAACTGCTGAAGCATTTGTTGTTGCATCTGCTGGTGCTGCTGCTGCATCTACTGCATCATTGCAGCCATCATCTGAGTTTGACTCGTCAAAACTTGAGCAAGCGTCTGATTCTCTGGCGGCGGAGGGGGACCACGGCTTGCAGCGGTATTGGGAATGGTTTCCTGATTCTGATTGGCTATGTTGTTACCATCACCGTTGCCCTGATTGGATGACCTGGTGCTCATCATCTTGAGGGAGCGAACACAAAGAAACAAAGACAAGAAGAAAAACAGGTTGCTCAGAAACCCAGAATTTATTATTAATTAACTGATCTGATAGTTGACATTACGAAAAGTAAACAGTTCAACTCCTAATTAAGGACAACCATACCACAACCAGCCGGTATGGTCTGCCAGCTACCCCAAGCAACACACCTGAACACACAACTACCAGACAAAGACTAGACCACGAGGAACCAGGGGAAACGGTCTAGTGCTCGGAACGGCTCCCGCGGTTGGTGGAGTCGAAGTCGGACTGAGCCTCATCTCCAACCTCCTCTGATCGGCTGCAGGAGTTCTGCAGGTACGTCCCACCACTGCTAGGCTCACTGCCACAGCTCGAACTGCTGTCGGAGCTGCTACTGCTCGAGCTGCTGCTGGAGAGGCTGAGGGTCTCGTCGGAGGAGCTGGACGTCACGGACAGCCATCCTCCGCTACTGCTGCCCACGGCTGCTACGGCTGGGACGGAGGTCAGCAGCGGAAACTGAACGGGAGACGGCGGAGGCGCAGGCGGCACGAACACTGGAAGCGGCTCTGGAGCTGGAGGAGGGTTCCGGTGCGCAAGCTGGATACGCACAGGAGCGATGGTGGTCTTCCTCGGAGTGATGCGGATCCTGGCACCCCTGGGAGGCGAACGGCCCTGGAGAATGGCATTCTCCCTCTTGAGGCGGGCCACCTCACCCTTCAACCTGTTGATCTCCACCAACTTCTGGTCGTTCAGGGCCTTGGCTGCCCTGTGCAGATTAGCATGCAAGGTGTCCAGCCCCTGCATGACTGCGGTCATTCGCCCGAAGGTTGTGTCATCTTCTGACACAGCTGAGCGGAAGGAGCTGGTGTCGTCGTAGTCGCCACGGCTGGGGTGGTAGCGGTAGGCGGTGCGACGAAAATCGACGTCGTGACGCTCCCGAAGTCTGGTAAGCATCAGGTAGGCTGCCTCTTGACAAGCGTGCTCAAAGGTGCCTCCAGAAGACTCCACCAACATGTTGGGCAACACGGTGGGGATGCCATGCACCTCCAAGCGAACTCGGTGCGGGAACTCGCCGTTGAGGTGGCGAATCTTCGTGTACTCCGGAAGACTGGGGTATCCGACCAAAAACGCCATCTTGCTCAGTTCTGCCACAAAGTCACCCAGTTTCTGGCCGTAGTGCGTCGGGGAAAGGTCTGCCATCTATAGAAGACAAAGGAGGGGAAATCAATGCATGCTCAGATCCAGATTAAATAAATCAAAAATGACTCAAAGGAATAACCAAATAAGAAGCATATTTTTATGCATAAAATAGTTTTACATGAGAGAAAATAAAATACTACAGACTCTAATAAATTAATGAGCGAAATAATTACATATTAATAATAGGACGCATGAAATATTGCAACCCGCAAATTCTAGACGCGACTTAATGCATAATCCCGACTATTCCCAAACGACAGTCAAATAAAAGTCAATTCGACTCCAACTCTGACTGCAAAAATTTCTATAATCCTAGTCTAACCATACTCGGAAAATCCAATTCAGAAGGTCATTTTTTTTAAATGAGAATTCCCAAATTTTCTCGAAACAGCTCCAAACGCAAGAGAGATATGCATATGAAATAGTTTCAGAAGGCTCTTAGGGTTAACCGGTGGGCTCATCCTACAGTCAAGGTCGGCTCTGATACCAACTTGTCACGCCCAGAAATTCACACCAGAATTTCCGAAGCTGAATGTGTATTTAAAAATACTCTGTCCAGGACCAGCCAGGGATACACAAACGACAAATTGTATTTACAGAACCACGTCTTAAAAACATTAAAAAGTCTTACATATGCAGCGGAAAGATAAAATAAACTTATGAACTAGGCTTCGATTCTGGCGGAGCAGCGACTCCATTCCACAGGCAACCCTTGACAGCAGTGATGAGCCTACTCAGCAGCAAACTCATCGGCAGCTTCATCCTCTAACTCTGAGGTGGGGGAAAAGGGAAGCAAGACTGAGTACAACCACGTACTCAGCAAGTTATACCGAAAGAAGGTATGAATGCAAGGTTAAATTCCAAGGATAGGCTAGGTTTAACTTTTGCATAAAGCAGGCATTTCACAGAATTAAGTTGAAAGCAGTAAAACGGTAATATAAGGTAATTAAACAATATTTTAATACACTGCTCAACGCTACACCACGTTGATTCAGGCCCAATCCTTCCAACTATTCTACCTCATTTCCACTTAATCAAGTTATTATTTTAGTGAGACTAATCACGGTGAATCTGGATGATCGCCCATAACCGCGGGCACGGCTATTCGAATAGTTTTTTCACTCTGGCCAGAGGTGTACGTCTGTACCCACAAGACACAGCCCCACAGCACGTGTTCGTGCGTCGACATACCACCATGGCATATCGAAAAGGGGTCTGTGACAGGACCATTCGCATAACCCTCCCTGACCAAGCGACATCACACCTCAGGTTTCGCCCCTACCCAGAATCCAAGGTAGGCAGCCCCCTCTTGTGCCTAGGTGAATCCCGCAGCCGCATAGACCTTTCCCGGTCCATCCGCACTCCATCACGCTCACCCTCGCTTGGATGCGTCGGCCAGGAAAAGCTACACTACAAGCCCAGCCGTTGCCCATGCTGGCTTGTGGTATGCACTAATAATTCTTCCAGGGTTTCCCGCGAACCGGTCCTTAACTGCCATGGGTGCGACTTGCAAAACCGGGCACCCATAGCCCACCATAATAGTCAAGTTTTAATTTACCGATTAACACTACCAACGGTACGTCCGGTCGGAGACCAACATTTCATGTGAAATAATTCTAATAAATTAATTTTCCCTTTTATGATCTAGTTGTACTAAGCATAATAAGCATGTCCTAGCCCTGATTCTAGTCAAATTAATTCCCAGATGATCAAATAAACAGGGTAAACAACCTAGGCTTTAAACTATAGGTCCCATCCCGATTGCATTATGAAATAAAGTAATGCAACAGATAAAACAATAGAAATTTGCAAATTAGGTACAATATGTTCAACGGAAAATGACTTGCCTTGATCTTGATCCAACGGAACCTCGGCGACAACCTCAAAGTAAACCGGAGCGTCCTCGGAACCAGATTCTACCGACAGACAAAGCACAGCAAAAACAGGCTATAAGACAGCTAAAACAGACAATTAAACTATTTTTAATATATTCTTGACATTTTTACGAATCCGCTGCAACTTGAACGGACCCAAACGGAGTTCGGATGAATTTTCTGCGAATTTTACAAGTTTCAGCCTTTTTACTAGTTAAGAAAAAGAAAAATAATTTATGACGCAAGCGTCTTAGGGATGACATCACTGCGGGACCCACTAAACAGTGACGCAAGAGAGAGAAACCAAGGGTGCACGGTGACCGAGTCCACCGGCTTGGGCGCGCCACGTGGCGGCACCGGATTGGCCGGTATGGACCGGCCACACGGGAGAGCACCCGGTTTGGCGGGCTCGGCGGCGGTGGCGGCGGCTTGCGCCGGCGGTGGCGGCGGCGACGCGGCGGGCGCACGAGTGGCGGAGGTGAGGCCGGCTCGGCAAAGGGGGAGAAAAGAGAGAAAGAAATGGTGTTTTCTCACCGTCGGCCGAACTCGGGAGGAAGGCGGCAATGATGCGGTTCGACGATTGAAAATTGGGGAAAAAGCAACGGGAGTGTGTTCCCGGTGATTGCGAAGGTGGAGGTGGTGGTGGCTCGTCAAAAGGAGTGGCGGTTGGGTGGGAACGGCGAAAACCGTGAGCACGGCAACGGAAAAAGGACGGCGCACGATGCGGGAGCACGGGAGTGAGCGAACGCGAACGAGTGCGAGTGTGGGACGTGTTCCGGAGTGCGGAGAAACTTATAGGCCGGCAAGGGAGCTCGGGCATGGCCGGGAGAAGCGGGGAAGGGACGAAAACCGTCGGAGCTCGACATTAATGGTGGCTGCGAGTGATGGAGTTTAACTCGGCTGTTCCGACGCATATGATGAATGGAGGAATGGGGAAAGTGGGGGAAACGGTGGAGTAAAACCAGAAACACATAATGACACGGTTAACTGAGTTGGAACGTGGCCGAGATGCGCGGGAACGTGGCCGAAGATGCGCCGGCTCGCACGGCATGCGTAGCTGCGGCTTGGGGAGGCTCAAGCTTGGGGATGACAAGCGGGCCCCGCTTGTCATCGCCCCAGGCCAGAAGGGGCAAAACCAGACTTGCTCTTGCGTGAGGAATAGTGCTGGGCCGGCCCGAAAGGAAAAGGAAGGAGAGAGAAGAAAGAAGGGGGGTTGGGCCGGTCGGCTGGGCCAATAGCCGGCTGGGCCGGCGGGGAGGAGGGGGAAAAGAGAGAGAGAAGTGGGCTGGAGGCCCATGGAGGGGGAAAAAACAGGAAAAAGGAAGGAAAAAGAAAAACCCCTTTTTCTTAAGGAAATTAATTCCAGTTAGCCTAATTTAATTTTTAAAATTGCTTCCGATGCTCTGAAAATTCTGATAAAAATCCTGTTAGCGTATTTTGACACGAGGAATTTAAGAAAAATTCCACCAAGCCATTTCCAATTATTAAATGGATTTTTAATTTAGGATTTTGATTTTCTTTAGTTTTTCCAGCAATTTCTTCTTTACGATTTTTTTCACCGGTAATTTTTAACTTAGAGAGAAAAGCGGAGCGTGATAATTTGGGATCAACACACTTTTGGCACGCCTCGTGGGACACGATTACAAGCCATACACAATGGTTGACATCTAGACTTCTGAGGTTGACCAAGAGAACATCTTTCCTGTCATAGTGGACAAACTGATACCAGAGCAAAAGGCCGAGATTGAGGAGATGAACAAATTGCAGAGCCAGTATGTGCACTCCTTTGTTCAAACTCGGTCGGGCACTGTCGTCCAAAGATACAAGATAAAATTACCATGTGATGATGAGCCCGAGTCAAGCTCTGGCAAAGGTGGCAAGACTCAGGACATCAAACAAGAGGAAATGGCCCGGAACTGAACAATCTACAGGACAGAATTGACTATGCTATCCACCAGGCCTTGATCAATCAATCTGGAGTGCTTGTCAACACTCTCAGTAATATGATCGGCTCTGTTGTCGACTCCATAATCGTTGAGCGTCAAACCAGGGGCCTAATCTTCCTCCCTAGTGGCAAATTTCCACCATACAGGACCTTGGTTAACGACGGATTGCAGCCTGTCGTGGGCATACCCCCAGAACAATCAATGGCATCAACATCGGCTCCTATGAAGCCGATTATATCATCATCGGCCCAAAAGCAGCCAAGTTTCAGTCCTGTGCTCCTAACTAAGCCGCAACCTCAGCTCGCGGGATATGAAATCCCCCAAGTCACTCCGGACCAGGTTGCGGCCATGTTCAGCACGAATTGGCCACCGGTGGAGCCGATTCCACGAGTGCTAATAGGATCATACACACCAAACTTGCAGCAACACCTTATCTGTCCCCAGCTCGTTCATGATCAGCCGGCTCACGGGGTGCATCAGTTTCCTCATCATCACATGGGGGGCAATTTTAATCCTCAATATCAGCCTCATTCATCCCAGATGCAGTATCAGCAAAGACCACTTCAATTTGATCAGTTCGAGCCAATACAGTAGCAGGTGCAAGGAGCACATCAACAGAAGCCTTGGGCAGACATGATTGCAGATGTGATGAGGGAACAATTTGACCTCAAGCCCAAGGATACAGGCAACATGTATTGGTTCCCATATCCAGAATACTTTGAGTGGGTTCCACTGCCTAGCCGATACAAAGTGCCAGACTTCTCCAAATTCTCAGGGCAGGACAATGTTTCTACATATGAACACGTTAGCCGATTTTTAGCCCAATGTGGTGAGGCATCGGCAACTGACGCCCTGAGGGTTAGATTATTCCCCCCTCTCTGGATCGGCTTTCACGTGGTTTTCTTCTCTGCCTTACAATTCTGTGCAAAGCTGGGCCGATCTAGAGGAACAGTTTCATAGATACTTTTACTGCAGTGTTCATGAGATGAAACTGTCCGATTTGACAGCTATCAGGCAGAAGCATGATGAATCTATTCAGGATTACATCCAAAGATTCAGAGACAAGAGGAACATATGCTATAGCCTGGTACTGTCAGATTCCCAGCTAGCCGATCTCGCTTTCCAGGGCCTGTTGACACCAATAAGGGAAAGGTTTTCAGCTCAGGACTTTTAAAAGTTTGCTCACCTGGCCCAGAAAGTAATAGCACATGAACAAAGATTTCAAGAGGCCAGGAAAGCTTTCAAGAAGGTTATCCATGTCGCATACGCATCTGAATCAGAAGAGGAAAGTGGCTCCGAAGTGGCAACGACCGATTGGGCCAGGAACAAGAAAGGTTTCACTTGTGAGTGGGTGAAAAATTCTGCTAAGGAAGAAAAGTACGATTTTGACATCACTAAGGCTAACAAAATTTTTGATATGCTGCTTCGGGAGAAGCAAATTTAGCTTCCAGCCGGTCATGTGATTCCATCGGCTGAGGAATTAAAGAAGAGGAAGTATTGCAAATGGCACAACACTAGATCTCACAGCACTAATGATTGCAAGGTCTTTAAACATAAGATCCAATCGGCTATTGAGGCGGGAAAAATCAAATTTGAGAACTCGAAGAAGCCGATGAAAGTTAATGGCAATCCCTTTCCTGTCAATATGGTCCACACAACTGGTAGAGCAGCCGATAGAAGGGATTATCGGCAGCCCAATTCTGCCAAGATCATCAATAAGTCCCACAGGAAATAGGCAGGAAGCAGATGACAGCTTTGATCCCCATTGGGGCTGTGAATTTTTCAGGTTTCGCTGGAATGAGGGGATGAGGCTGCCATCAATCGAAGACTATCCAGCATGCAACAATCATGGTGGCAACTACGCTGGAGAGTCTAGCCAACCTCGTTATGACAGAAATCGGTTGCCACAAAAGAAACTCCCTGTTCACCAGAGGTTGGGTCTGATTCATAAAGATTTTCTGTAGGATTCTGACGAGGATGAAGACGAGACCATGAACCCGCAATGGTGCCTTTCTGATACTTTCATGAAGAGTCAAAAAAGGAGGGTTCAAAGAATGAAGAGCAGGGATCGGCTCCAGGAAGTTCAAGCCAAAATTGACCATCGGCTAAGGAAGAAGAAGCAAGAACGCCCAAAAAAAGAGTGGCGTGTGAAGAGCAAGGTTGCTTCTACCGATGAAGTTCAAGCCGACAAACCAAAGAGATTGGCTAAGGGAAAAGTTGTGGCCTCTGCATCGGTCAACATGGTTTTTTATGTTGCCGGCTGAGTATGAGGCAGCTCAAGCCGATGCAGATGTGGTAGAAGAATCCATGGCCAAGTTGGTTTTGTCCCCAGAGCAGGTTGTTTTTGAGAAACCAAAGGGGACAGGCCATCCACATCTTAAGCCACTTTATGTTAAAGGATTTGTCAATGGTAAGCCGATGTCCAAGATGTTGGTCAACAGGGGTGCTGCTGTGAACTTGATGCCCTATGCTACATTCAAAAAATTGGGCAAGAGTTCTGACGACCTCATCAAGACCAACATGGTTTTAAAAGACTTTGGAGGCAACCCATCAGAAACCAAAAGGGTTTTAAATATGGAACTGACAATTGGTAGCAAGACTGTGCCTGCCACTTTCTTTGTCATCGATGAGAAGGGATCATACAGCCTGTTGTTGGAGAGGGACTGGATCCATGCCAATTGATGCATTCCTTCTACTATGCACCAGAGCTTAATCCAATGGCAAGGCGACAAGGTTGAAATCGTGTTGGCCGACAGCCAATTGGAGATGAAGAGCCCCAACTGCTGCTTTGAGGGCGTCGTGGAGGGGCCAAGCTTCTACACAAAGGACACTGTAGATGATCTCGATGGCAAATTGGGACAAGGTTTCATGTCGGCCGACGATTTAGAGGAAGTTTATATAGGTTCAGGAGACAGGCCTAAGCCGATATTTATTAGTAAAAATTTGTCTTCTCAATTTAGAACCAAGCTAATAGAACTTTTGAAAGAATATAGAGATTGGTTTGCTTGGGAGTATTTTGAGATGCCAGGACTTAGCCGATCTATTGTTGAACATCGGCTTCCTATCAATCTAGCAATTGGCCATTTAAGCAATCACCTAGAAGATTCAAGGCCGATATGTATGACGCGATCAAGGCCGAAATCACTCGACTATATGATGTTGGTTTCATTCGGCCTTGCCGATATGCTGAGTGGGTTTCAAACATAGTTCCAGTGATCAAGAAGAATGGTAAACTTAGGGTCTGTATTGATTTTGAGATATAAACAAAGCTACCCCTCAGGATGAATACCCAACGCCAATTGCCAATTTGTTTGTTGATGCTGCTTCAGGGCACAAAATTATCAGTTTTATGGATGGCAACGTTGGATATAATCAAATTTTTATGGCAGAAGAAGACATCCATAAGAATGCTTTTAGATGTCATGGTGCAATCGGCTTATACGAGTGGGTTGTGATGACTTTTGGTCTGAAGAACGTTGGAGCTACGTATCAGAGGGCTATGAATTACATCTTTCATGATATAATCGGCTCGTTGGTTGAAATTTAAATTGATGATGTGGTCGTGAAATCAAAGGAGGTTGATGACCATATAGACAATTTGAGGAAAGTTTTGGAAAGAACAAGAAAGTATGGCATGAAGATGAATCACACGAAGTGTGCCTTTGGTGTATCGGCTGGACAGTTTTTGGGCTTTCTCGTTCATGAAAGGGGATTGAAGTAACACAAAAGAGCACCAATGCAATCAAGAACATTCAACCTCCACAGGACAAGAAGCAATTGCAATCTCTGGTCGGCAAGGTAAATTTCATTAGAAGATTTATTTCTAATCTGTCTGAAAAGATGGAGCCCTTCACACCTTTGCTTAGGTTGAATGCCGATCAACAATTTACTGGGGGGGCAGAACAACAAAAGGCCTTGGACAACATCAAGGAGTATTTAAGTTCCCCTCCGGTTTTGATTCCTCCACAAAAGGGGTGCCTTTCAAGTTATACTTGTCAACCGATGAAAAGTCAATCGGCTCGGTCTTGATCCAGGAGTTCGAGGGCAAGGAAAGAGCAGTATTTTATTTAAGTAGAAGGCTTCTGGATGCAGAGATAAGGTATTCTCCGGTGGAGAAGTTATGCTTATGCCTGTATTTTTCTTGCACAAAGTTGAGGCATTATTTATTATCCAATGAATGCACCATAGTTTGCAAAGCCGATGTTGTCAAATATATGCTATCGACTCTAGTGCTGAAAGGACGAGTTGGAAAATTGATCTATGCTTTAACAGAATTCGATCTCAGGTATGAGTCACCCAAGGCAGTCAAGGGACAGGCCATAGCCGATTTCATCGTTGAGCATCATGATGACTCAATCGCCTCGGTTGATATAGTTTCTTGGACTTTGTTCTTCGATGGATCGGTTTGTACTCATGGCTGTGGTATCGGCTTGGTCATCATATCACCTAGGGGGCAAGCTTTGAGTTTGCTTACGCTGTTAAGCCCTATAATACAAATAATCAAGCTGAGTATGAAACAGTTCTTACAGGATTGTAACTTTTGAAGGAAGTTGAAGCCGATGCCGTGGAGATCATAGGTGATTCTTTGTTGGTCATCAATCAGCTAGCTGGAGGATATGAATGCAAAAATGATGCATTGATGATCTACTACGAAAGATGCCGAGAGCTGATGGATTGCTTTCAGGTAGTGACTTTGACACATATTCCTCGAGAGCAAAATGTCAAAGCTAATGATTTAACTCAGGGGCATCGGGATACAAGCCGATGGTCAAGGACATCGAGGTAGAAATTGCTACAATCGCAGCCGATGATTGGAGGTATGATGTTTTTAATTATCTCAAGGATCCTTCTCAATTGGCTTCGAGAAAATTGTGATACAAGGCTTTGAGATATGTTTTGCTAGATAATGATATGTATTATGGACGATTGATGGAGTACTGCTAAAATGTTTAAGTGCCGACCAAGCCAAGGTAGTGATGGGCGAAGTACACGAAGGCATATGTGGTACTCATCAATCGGCTCACAAGATGAAGTGGCTACTTCGACGAGCTGGGTATTTTTGGCCGACGATGTTGGAAGATTGCTTCAAATATTATAAAGGTTGTCAAGACTGTTAGAAGTTTGGAGCAATTCGAACAGCACCAGCGTCGGCTATGAATCCCATAATCAAGCCATGACCGTTCAGAGGTTGGGGAATTGACATGATCGGCCAGATTAATCCACCCTCGAGTAAAGGACATAAATTTATATTGGTGGCAACTAATTACTTCACAAAGTGGGTGGAAGCAATTCCTTTGAAGAAGGTTAATTCTAGGGATGCAATTCAGTTCGTCAAAGAGCATATCATATACCAATTTGGTGTTCCTCAGACCATTACAACTGATTAGGGATCTATTTTTTTATCCGATGAGTTTTTCCAGTTTGCAGAAAGCATGGAGATCAAGTTTTTGAATTTTTCGTTGTACTACACGCAAGCCAATGGACAAGTAGAGGCATCCAACAAAAGTCTGATTAAATTGATCAAGAGGAAGATCTCTGAGTTTTCAAAGCAGTGGCACAGCTGATTGGCCGAGGCATTGTGGTCCTATGGATGGCTTGTCATGGATCGATCCAAGTTTCTCCTTACAAACTAGTTTATGGACATGAAGCTGTCTTGCCATGGGAAAGTGTCATCGGCTCAAGGAGAATTGATTTGCAAGATGAGTTGATAGTCGATGATTATCACAATCTCATGGTAGATGAGTCGGAAGAATTGGTTTAGTCCAGGATGTGTGCTTTGGAAAAGGTACAAGAGATAAAGAGAGAATCGCTCGTCATTACAATAAGAAGGTTGTGCCAAAATCTTTTTCAAAAGGCGAGTTGGTTTGGAAGTTGATCTTGCCGATTGGGACTCGAGATAATAAATTTGGCAAGTGGTCACCGAATTGGGAAGGGCCTTTTCGAATTTACAAGTCCGTTTCTAAGGGGGCTTACATGTTGCAAGGGCTTGATGGAGAAGTTTTTGAAAGGGCTCTCAATGGAAAATATTTGAAAAAATATTATCTAAGTGGTTGGATCAATTCATGATTCGATTGTGTTAGGTCGATACATGATAGCCGATGTGTTTACATTTCATTTAGACGGCCGATATAAGTTATATCGCCCTTAGTCTCTTTAAATTTATCATAATTGGTTGTGCTCTTCCGATATGTGATGCCCGATATAAGTTATATCGCCCTTAGTCTTGTTATTCTTATCATAATCGGTTATATTTCTGCCGATGTATGATGGCCAATTTTTGTGTGATATCATCCTTAATCAAGCCATAATTTTATCAATGATCGGTCGACATTGTAAAATTAGGGGGCATATACACACACAACTGAACTCAGGTGGACTTCAAAGTTTTTGTGGACTTCGAAAAAAATTTCAATGCATGACAGATTGCAAGAATCAGCATAGATTATATTACAAGATACATTGCAGGAGTTCACAAAAGTTTGTAAGAAGCAACACAAGGGGCTATATTGCAGAAATTTACACAAAAGTTCATGAGTGTTCAAGTTGTAGCCCTATTACATGAATCGGCTTAGCCGAATATGAATTTATTGATTGTCGATATCACTCTTCACCGAATTCGGTCAATCTCTTCGATGGCTTTGATGTCGGCTGCATCATTCTCGGGGATCACCTTCGAGGCTTTAGTAAGATCTAACAAATTCCTCATTGAAGCCTTTAACTTAGATTTTTGATATGATATTATCCTTAGGAGATCGGCAATCCTTTGCTCTTCAAATGTTATATCAACATCACACTTCGCAAGCTCGGCCAACAGCTCTTCTCTCCATTTGCGCAGCCGATCAAGATTGGAAGTTGGCTCAGCTGTCATCTCATCTAGTTTAGCCTTGTCTTCAAGTATGGATTGCCGATTGGCTTCAATCGTAGCTTCAAGGGTTGTTATTTCTCGACGATCGGCCATCCATTGTTTGGCTCTCTCAAACTTGTGCCAATGTTGTTCGAGATATACGCCTTGGGAAATGGTGTCGGCTATGTGATATGGGAGCTGGTCTTGAATTTCTTCGAATCTGGCTCTGATTGCTCCACAGTCAGTGACTAAGAAGTCTAGAGAACTCTCCAGCCGACGAGCCAAATCTTGCAGTATTGTTTTCAAGTCATCAACAGCAGAAGTTAGAGTCCTGTCAGTGGTGTCTTCCTCGTCATCCATGAACTCCTTTCTAGCAAAAGGAAACATATCGGCTAGAGCCTACAAAATGAATATTGGAATTGATGAGTAATTAGACTGTTAGTCACTGAAAACTTTGATAGTAGCCGAAATGAAGTCAAAAGAAAGGACTTACAAGGATGACATGAGCCGATGTTGTTTCTGCCTCAACATTATGGCTGCCCCTAGCCGATGGAGTTCGTTCAGTTGATGCTTGGGGGGCAGGCGTTGGAGAGCGAGGAGGCTGCACATAAAGAAAGACAAGTTTGACTAAGTATTGGTTAGTTAAAAGTTGAAAAGAGTTTGAAGTCAAGATTACTGATGGAGTTGGAGCCGATTTCTTCCTTGAAGCCAATTTCTTCTTCTGAAAGACAAAGAACTTAATGAGGGATTGCATGTGAATTTAAAGGAAGAGGATTTTAGTTAAATGCATACCGGCTGAGGTCGAGGTTGAGGTTGACGTCTTGGAGGACTTGGTGTTTTTGCGCCCGGTCATCGTCTGGCGGTGTTTGCATGGATCTCCTTGGCTCGCTTGTTTCAGCCATAGCTTCATCAATGGCTTCCTCCATTTCTACTTGATTCAGGACCTCCTCCATGTATGGATCCAAGGGTGACAGATCATCGGCTGTGGTTGTCTTCCGTTTCTTTGAAGCCTTTTTTTGTACAGCCGATGAATCGGCAGCCGATGGTGTGGTTCGTTTCTTCCGTTGGAGTGGCTCGCGGGTTTGGCCATGGAGCAAAGTTGATGTCTTAGGGGCATTATAGCCGATTCTTGAGAGGGCCAGTCCCACCACTGTTGGGAAGGATGCCGATGGCATAATTGATGGTCACCCTGGTATTGCTGACATGTGGAGGAGATGAATCGATAGTCTGCAAGCAAGAAAAAAGAGTTAGTTAAATATAGAAGAAAGGCAGCCGATAATAAATAACAAAAGAGGGAAGAAGTGCTTGCTTCTGGGATTAGCTCCGAGTATATGTTGGTGTGGTACATTGAAGTCGATTGGTGAAACAAGTGTTTTTTCCATTCATTCCACCATCGGCTGAAGGTTGCAGTCCTCGTTATTGCCAGCTCGATGTTGTCTATGCTGCCAAGTGGGGGACCCTCAATGCTTAACAGCCTATCCATCATGAGGCCTGAGCCGATTTCGCCACTGGTTTGAATCTTATCAGCGAAGTACAAACCAATCGGCAGTTGTCCCATGCCCAGTTGTCTGGCAGCGCTCATAGGATGATAAAATTCATACGAGACTTGTACATTCTTGCCTTGATGGATGCCGATTGGGACGATGCAAGGGGAGATAGCCGATGTAAAGACTTCCATAGACTTCTCAAATTTCTCATAGTTTATTTCATCAAATCTGAAGTCACTAGGGAGCTCGAAGTCCTCGGAATTCTCATATGCAAACCAGATCCTTGAAGCTATTGGGAATCCATCATAAAAGTTGCCGAACCAATTCTTGAAGGGATTGGCTGAGAGCTTAGATCCGGAGTATGAAAATGCTGTCTCTCCGAATGACATACATCGGCGTGTTGTGATTTCATCGCCATCTCCGTCTGTCGTTGGCTGTACTAATAGGAAGCTGTCTTCGACTAATTTTGGCCTCTGAGCAACTTTGTATGTGTGCAAGTTCAGCCATATCTACAGTAGCCACCAGGGACCTCCAATGCTGATAGCTGAATTTGTGGCAATTTTAGCCGATGCGTTATTCAATATCTGATAGAGATACCCTAGCAGATATTTTCCCAAAGGAATCTGCCTCTTGTCCACTAGGGCTTTGGCTATGTGTTCCCAGTTAGTTGTGGGGCCACAGCTTGAACCACAAAACAAGAATTTCTCTAGCCACATGAGGAGGAAAGCTGTGTGTTCTCGGGGGTCTACTGGGCCAGTTCCCATGTTCTGGCTTATGAATCCATTCGAGCCTCCAATGGCTCTAGTCTTGAAGGAATATTGGCATTTGGTGTTTAGACTGATAGGATTGACCGATGATGTGATGTCTAGACCCGTGATCATCATTATATCCAAAAGAGTCGGTGTCATTAGTCCTTGGTTGAATAGAAAAGCGTTCAAGGTGTTGGACCAAAAGTAGCTTGCAGCCGATAGCATGGATTCATCTTTAGGCATGTCGGCTATGGTTAGGGCTAAGCACTGCAGCTATCCCTAGTTCTTCCCAATGGCTCTGTTTGCTAGCCGACACCCTATTGTACCATATGGGCCAGGTTTTATCAGTTGATGGTCATGATTTAAAAGTCCCAGTTCAATGTGCCAGATTAGGGTTTGACAGCCTAAAGGGGATCCTATTGGTCTCAGCATTGATGAATTTCGAGAGGTCCAGGTTGCCGATTGGCCCTAAGAGGAATTGGTTGGGATGGATGAGGTTGGGAATCGCGATTTGGTGAGAAAGGTGCTACAATGAAGAAGAAAGAGAAAGGAAAAATTATGAAGAGCAAGGCCAAATTAAAGAAAAGAAAGGAGCCAAAGCCGACGGGGCTTACCTTTGGGAACTCGGCCGATGGCGCCGTGGAGGGGGTGGTCGAGGTCGACATCGCTGGGAGTGAGTTCTTCGCCATGCGGAAGTTGCTTGCGGGATCGCCGAGAACTTCGAGGAAGTCACCGGTGAAGATTGGGGATGTTTTTTGGCTAAGGCGGTGGAGGAAAAAGTGATGGCGTGAAAAGCTCTAAGGCGGTGGTAGTTATTTAAAGAGGCGCAGTAACTGACCGATGGAAAGCCCTAAATTTTCTCAGAGATAAGATCTTGCAAATCCGCAATATTAACAATATAGCGGACTTGGGGGGCATGTGTTAACGACCAAATTTGGTAAATCATACATCGGACGTGAAGATAAGGCCGATGTCGATTTAGAGGGAATCGGGATGGTTGGAAGCAGAGTGCGCGCCAAGTGCAGACTGAATCGACTAAGGAGTTCGTCGGTTGATGACCGAATTGGCTAAGGTAATCGTCGGCCAATACCGAATCGGACAACATGAGTCGATGTAGCCGATTCCGGCAAAATAACATTGGAATCATCTTCGGATTCGTTTAAAGTGCTTCATGAAGATTGCCATACATGGATAGAGTCCAAAGAAGTCAATTTTATCTATTAATTAGGATATTTTAAATAGTTTTTTATAGATAATGTTAGTAAGAGTTTATTTTAGGCATGTATCTGTAATTCAAATTGTAATAGAGATAGGAGTCATGTCCGTCAAGGACTTATCTTGTATCTGCGTATAAATACGACCCAGGACCTTGTAAATCAACAACAACCAGTTCAATACAACCTTCAGCGCGTCGCCACCATTTTTATTTTAGTAATTTCGACGAGTTCTTGCTTCTAGTTGGGTTGCATCGAGTTCGATCTCCAGCGAAAGGTAAAGCTTGTTACGGCGGCTTGTGCTCTCGGGATTAGTGCTTCCATCATTATGACACTCTAATCCTGTTTACGTAAATCATCAAGTTATCATATGCGTTATATAATCTAGATCGATGTTGCGATCTAACCCTAATCGGATAGTCTCTGTTATTAGATAACAACCGATAGGGTTAGATATCATTATCGACTTAGGTTATATAACGTATCCACCATCTCGAAAGGTTTTCATAAACTTGTCTAAATCTTATGCTTCTTCTTATTCTTAATGCTGCATCGGTTGAGTCTGACCTATTAAGTAATATTTAGAATCATAATATCTATCTTGTTTTATGATTACTATTAGAGATAGTATCGGGGTTTCAGTCGATCTTACCTGTTTTAGCTATCTTGTTTATCTTATTTTTACTTGATATGTTAAAGCTGCCCTTTATATTAAGATCTCACTGTAATTAAATATGTTAAGCTTGTTATCGATCTGTTAGGTTATCTTAACACTTGATTGGTTCATGTTTGATGTATTTAATTTATAATGATATCTTAGCATAAAGTAGTGTTGGAGTACTAGCCGATACACATTAGATCTATGACATCGGCTATGCTATAAATATGTATAATCTGCATATTAAGGTACTTTTGGATATAAGTGGTTTATACTGTCTCGGTACGCTACCGATATATCACAATCACTTAGTTTAAACGTATTTTGATATTAGATTATATTTTATGAATATCTACAGCCGATTGATTAGGTTTAATTTTACATGGCCGATTCAGTGCATACCGCATCGGCTTAACAGTGAACGATACGTTATCGGTCACCAGCCGATCGACTATCATTTACAGACTAACACTTGCTTTCTTTCTTTGTTTTTGTTGGTTGTAGGATCAAACCAACTGGCACGCCTACGAACCTAAGAAGCAATATTTTGGACCTGCCAAACCTCTTAGGCCAGCGCGTGATTTTCCAAATCAACACACTTTCGGCATGATTTGGGATCAACATAATCCTGACAAAAAGCATTGGAAAGCAGTTCAGTGGATTTTTCATATATTTACGTGGTACTTCTAATGCTTGCTTGCAGTTTGGGAGTTCTAAAGATGGACTTGTTGGTTATGTGTATTCAGATTTTGCTAAAGATTGGGATAGGAGAAAATCGCTTACATGATATGTTTTCACCATTAGAGGTTGTGTTGTTAGTGTGAAGGTAAGTTTGCAAGCAACTGTTGCCTTATCTACTACTGAAGCAGAGTATATGACTATTTTTGAAACTTATAAAGAAGCTATTCGGCTAAGAGGTTTTTACACTGAGCTTCGTGCGGATACTCTTGCATTGATATATTTTGTGATAGTCAAAGTGTAATATGTCTTACAAAAGATCAGATTTATATGAGAGAACAAAACATATTGATGTAAGATATCACTTTATTCAAGGTGTGATTGTTAAGGTGATATCAAAGTATGCAACATAAATACTTATGATAACCTAGCTGATATGATGACAAAGTCAGTTCCTGCTATTAAATTTAAGCTTTACTCAAGCTTTGTTGGTTTTACAGTATAGTCCTATAGACTATTTGGCGCATAGAGATTTTTCTACATGAGATATTTTATGATGACCGATGATTTTTATGCTGCAAGAGGACATTCGTCTCAAGGTGGAGATTGTAAAATATGTCATCCAAATTTTAGGCCTACAATATATTCGGATTAGTTTCATAGCATGACTCTTTTTTATATGTCTTTTCCTATTAGAAGTCTTACCTTTTATCTCCTATATATACGCCTATAAACCATACGGGAAGAAAGACATTCCATTGTTATTCTTCTATATTTGTAATCAACTCCTAAATAGTGACCATTGCCGATCGTCATCCATGGTTTTTTCTGTTAAGGGTTTTTCACGTAAAATTCATCTCCGTTGTGCTTTTATTTTCATAACATACCATGCATGCATGATGTAACTGTGTTTTGTTAGTCCGGTGGTGTCGTACAATCACAAATTCACAATGTAGGAAACACGGGTTTTAATTTTATAGTGGAATGGAATTGACACTAAAAAATCAAATAGATGTCGGTTGGGTACCCCACATGAGTGCCTTTTTTCAGACGGCACTGATAAAGAACTTGCACCTTTCCTTTTTTCAGACGGCACTGATAAAGAACTTGCACCTTTGCACCTCTGAGGTCTCATGAATCCAGAAAAAAACGGCTCGATTCGAGCCGATGCATCAAGCAGCTTGCAATTGGATCATGCAATTTGCTACTTGTTTACGTGTATGTACGAGTAGGAGTGAAAGTGGGACGGGTATTTTCCAACCGCCCGCCCGACTCAAGGCTCGTGGGAAGAATATAAGAGTGAAAATGAGATATCCGATACTATCCGAGATCAAATCCGAATCCGTAAAAAAATATGAGTTAGGATACGGGAAGACTTATATCCGCCCATATATCCCATTTATAAAATATATATGAAAATCTATTATAAATTCATCTACAAACACGTAATATTGTATATTTTTCCTTGAAGTATATTTTTCTAACACTTTAATTGCCTCTTATATTTAACATCTATGAAATACAATACAAATAGATATTCGTTCTTGAATCCAATTCTAACAAAATAATATGAGATAGAATATGGGGTGAGTGGTATGTTTTTCAGCGCTACACGCATTCGGTTCTGAATTTGAAAAAGAATATAGTAATTAGATAACACCTGCTTGTTTTCACCTCTATTTAAGAGTGATTTCCGTGGAGACGATGATGAAAATGACATTGACGTAGGAGTGACCATCAACTCTCAAGTAACTTGCGCTCAACTAACTAGCTAATATGTATATATGGACAGACTAACTAACTAGTTAGCTTAGTTGCTTAATGAAAGAGAAGACAAATTTGACCGTAAATATATGTTAACTACTCATAGTTTGATTTATTCTTTTATTGTAACTTATATAAGTTAAATTTTATTTTATATATCACATATTAATACATCTAGTTTAATTTTTTTAATTTTTTATAACTACTAGCAAAAATGCTCGTGCGTTGTAACGGGACGACGACGTAGAAAGAAAAGCAGGCGGCGGCGCGGGAGCTCCGAGCAGCGACGGGAGGGAAGGGCGCAGGCGCGACGCGGGAGCTCCGAGCAGCGATGGGAGGGAGGGGCGCAGGCGCGACGCGGGGCACAGCGCGGATGGGGACGGGAGAGAGGGGCGCAGGAGGTCTTTTTTACATCCAAGCCCTTTCTTTCTTTTCAGTATTGGGACTGTGGGTTAATTTTATAAACATGCAAGGGGTTTTCTGCAAAATAACCAGGTAGACAAAAATTTTGGGTAGAAACACTACTTGCTTTATAGATAGTTATAGATTTAGATGACATGCAAATAACAAGAAGACATCCTTTGAGAGTTTCGAATCCTCTCACTTCCGGAAAGGGTTCCTCTGACGTTAAGTTACCTCACTTGGAGTCACTGACAGGTGAGCCCATCTAAAGATGGGCCCACCAGTCAGTGATTCAATGTCAAGTGACTTAAGTCAAAGGATCACGTTACCTCACTTCACTTTCCGTAACTAAGAGCATCTCCAAGAGTGTCTTTAAATGAATCTTTAATTTTGTTTTGGAAAATTTTCTTTGAAAAAGTGGCTCCAACAGAGACTCTATATGGATCTCTGATTCTCTAAAATAAAGATGTCATGCTCAAAACTGATAATAGAGTCCTGGTTTTCTAAAATAGCTCCCGCCACCACGAGGATTAATTTACCGCGAGACGCACAAGAAAAAAAATAGATCTGGGTGGCGGAGCGTGTGTCGCCAACGCTGCTTGCACCAACACATCGCCTGTGCCAACGTCTGTCGCGCCGCCTGCCCTACCGTGCGCTAGCAGCTTGCTGCCGCTCTGCGCCAGTGTCGCTTGCAGCATTTGCACCAGCCGCTTTTGCCCTGTCGCAAAATCAATCCGCTTGCTGCTTGCCGCACCAGCTGCCGCACAACACTCTGCTCTGATGTGTTGTTGCCACTTTTGCTCTACTATTCCTGCTGCCGCGCTCTACCGTTGCTTATGCCATGCTACTGCCGCGGCACACTCCCTGCCACCATCAGCCCGAGGAATCTGTCGTCACATCATGAAAAAAATTGCGAGACTATACCCTAGCGGTTGATGGCCCTAGTGAGTTAAACAAAAGAGATTTGAGAATGTGTCGTATTAATTTTTTATTTTATTCTCTAATTGTTTTAGGAATTTTCTATAAGAGTTTTTTTAAATTGATTTTTGAGAATCTGTTGAGCATACTCTAACACCTCGGACATCCATTCGAAGCAAATAAAGATTCCCATAAGCCACAACACGTTGTTGCCATAATTCTGCTGACTTGTTTCGTTCTACCACCACAATGCTTAGCAATGTCTACATGCTCAATCAACAAGCTAGGCTGACCTTGATGACTATGCTAGGCTATTGTAACTAACTCAACTTCACACTTGGCTTCAGTTAGCTTACTGACCTGACCTGCTCTTCACATATTATTGCACATTTGCACCTATGTGCAGTGCAATCAGCAAATCAGATGCACAATCAAATCTGTGAGAGCAGAGCAGAGCAACAAACTCTGAAGGCTGCAAATTACTACTACTATCAGTGAATACAAACTTTAATTTTACTTTCTTCTTTTTGTTAGAGTTGGTGTCAAATATGTGTACAAAATCGGTTACAGTTTAGAATTTGAGTTGTACTAGGTGTTAGGAATAGAGTAAGAATCGAACTCTATCCCAAGTTCTCGCATAAATAGAGAGGCACACCGGTTGTAATCGCAAGAGACGATAATAGCATAGGTATGGGTACGACTAGTCGGCGACATAGCCGGTGGAGGGTCGTGGATACCCGGATACACTGTAATATGTTGGATCAGGGAGGAGCGCCCGTAATAAGTGCCTCAGGAAGGTTGGCTTCGGCTGAACCTCGTTAACAAATATTGTGCCTCGGTGTCGTCGTCTTGTTTGGATTTCCTATGACATTTCTTCCGTGTTCGGTTCTCGATGTTCTATCGGGGCCGATTTTGTAACAAGTGGTATCAGAGCCTGCGGGGAGATCCATGGAGAGAGGTAGGAGGGAGGTGCCCCACACCATGCCAGGTTGCACACAGTGTCCGGGATAGGACATGGCGCAAGGTGGAGCATGGCGGCGATCAACGGAATTTGATCGGTGGATTCGTACACTTCAGGCGACAGTCTGAATCGTTCGATGGGCTGTTTTCAACAGGGAGATGACCAGATGTGTTGCTTAGGTTGATGACGATGGGAGCAATTGGCAATCCAATCGGTGGTATAAGACACTTCGGGCGGGTGGCTCGAACTTTCCGGTGAGCTAATTTCAACGAGGAGAAGGTCAGGCATGACACTCAGGGTTGATTGAAGGTAGAGACGATCGAAAAATCGATTGGTGGAGTCGAACACTCCAGAGGGTGGTCCGAACCTTTCGATGAGTTGCGGTCGACAGGGAGGTGACTAGACATGGCACTCGGGTCGAGTGGCGGCCAGCAAAGACAGCTCGGTTGGCGGCGACTTCGGCATGCTACATAGAGATGGCATCGCAGCAAGGTGTGCAATTATTTGTTGGTGATGAATCCAAGGTGGAGCATGACTCGTATATGGGTGATCTGCGAGGTGGTAGCGGCTTCCGCGGGAGAAGCGAGGTTGGCCGCTTCAGGCAGAGATGGCGGCAGCAAAGCTTCGAGGTGGAGGCAATGTTGGCGGTAGCGCAGGACCTCTCCAGTGGCAGCGGAGGCCGTCCTGAGTTGATGCGGCGGCAAGTCTTGCACTGGGGCAAGGCGACGTCTTGATGCGGCGACGGCGTGTGCATGCAGACAACCATTTTCATGTCGGACATGGCAAGGAAAATCAAACGTGATCGTGGTTGACCAGATTGGAAACGGAAATCAAAATCGGCAAGGCACAGCAGATACATGCATGCGGACATGTGGGGAGGTTAGCTAATCTATATTTATAACTATTTATAAAGCAAGTAGTGTTTCTACCCAAAATTTTCGTCCGCCTGACTATTTTGCAGAAAACCCCTTGAGTGTTTATAAAATTAACCCGCAGTCTCAATGCTGAAAACTAAGGGAGTGCTTGGATAAAAAAAGACCTCCTACGTCCCTCTCTTTCGTCCCCATCCGCGCCGCACCCCAACTTCACCCGTTGCAACTCATGGGTATAGTTGCTATTATTAACTAATTAGTTAATTAATTAATTAGATAATTGATTGGCAAGGCAATCATGCATGCAGTTGCATGCGGACATGCATGCGCACTCCTACATGGATGCGGACTCGGAGTTTAATGTATGCACAGCACACGTGGCACGATTGCAGGAGACGGATTCCGAGTCAGACACGAAGGCCAATGTCTTATCGGAATTAGGTGTCTTGTCACGCCTATAGATAATCGGGACTAGGACAAGGGACCCACACATATTGGCTTCTATAGAGCAGTTCAAGAACTGATTCGGGGGCATCGTCTAGTGCATCGGGAGCAGCGCGCAAGGTCAGACGAGGTGTGCGGCAGATCAATTTGACCGAGGCGACAGTCGGTTGAGTTGATTATCGTCGATGGCGGTGACGATGGCTTTCAAATTTGAGGTGGTGAAGTTCGATGGCACCGGAAATTTCGTTCTCTTGCAAACAAGAGTGAAGGATCAGTTGACTCAACAGGGGATATCCAAGGCTCTTGGTGAGACGAAACCGGAGAAGATGGATGATGACAAGTGGAAGGAAATCAAGGCGTAGGCAGCTGCGACGATTTGATTGTGTCTCTCAGGTTCGGTCATGTACCATGTCATAGAGGAAGATTCACCGAAGATAATTTGGTACAAGTTGACAACCCAGTATATGCCTAAGTCGCTGACAAGTAAGTTGTATCTGAAACAACAGATGTATGGTTTGCAGATGCAAGAGGAGTCATACCTTAGAGGGCATGTGGACGTCTTTAATCAGTTGGTCATGGATCTAAGCAAGTTAGATGTGAAACTAGTGGATTAAGACAAGGCCAATATTCTTCTGAGCTCTTTGTCGTTGTCTTATGAACATGTGGTAACTACTCTGACGTATGGCAAGGATACCATCAAGACTGAGGAGGTAATTTCGGCATTGCTTGCGCGAGATTTGAGAAGATCAAAGAAAAACGATGCAAGTGAGGCTTCTCATGGTGAAGGTTTGCTTGTCAGGGTAAAGCATGATAATGAGACGGGGTCGTCGAAAAGCAAAAAGAAGAGGGTCATACGTTGCTTTAAGTGTGATGACGTTGGGTATATTAAGCGGGATTGTCCGTTGCTGAAGAAGAAGAGAAGTACAATTGCAAGTTTAGCAGCTCATAGTGATGACTCAGATAGTGGCAGTCATAAGCTTCTCACGGTGTCTAACAGAAAGCCTAGCAAAGAGTGGCTATTGGACTCGGGTAGTTCCTATCATGTGAAATCGAAGCAGGAGTGGTTCTCTTCATACAAATCTGGTGAGTTTGGTGTTGTTCACTTGGGCGATGACACGAGGTATCGTGTTGTTGGAGTGGGTGATATCAAGTTCAAGATGTATGATAAAAATGAGATGCTACTTCGGGATGTGAGACACGTGCCAGGGCTAAGGAGGAGTCTAATTTTGCTTGGGAGCCTACATGAGACAGGATGGTTATATCAGGTGGATTCTGATAGGAAGACCATGAATATTATGAAGGACGGCAAGACTGTTATGACTGGTGAGAGGACGAGCTCATGTTTGTATAAGCTACAAGAAAATGTTGTTGCGGGTGAAGTCATGGAAGATGGGTATGCTGGTATTGCAGAGCAAGTCTCAAGCGGCGAGCTTGGTGTAGGCTCGTCAGGCAACTCGACGTGAGCGGCGTGGAAGAACCAACTCAAGTCCAGGTACATGGAGGTTCGAGCAAGTAACAAATTCAGGTTGGCGTGACATATTTGTCAAGGTAGAGTTTGTTAGAGTTTGTGTTGAATATGTGTACAAAGTCGGTTACAGTTTAAGACTTGAGTTGACTAGGTGTTAGGAATAGAGTAAGAGTCGAATTCTATCCCAGGTTCTCTCATAAATAGAAAGGCAGAACGGTTATAAGCGCAAGAGACGATAATAGCATAGGTGTGTGTACGACTAGTCGGCGACATAGCCGGTGGAGGGTTGTTGATATCCGGATGCACTGTAATATGCTGGATTGGGGAGGAGCGTTCGTAATCAGTGACCCCAGGGATGTAGGCTTCGGCTGAACCTTATTAACAAATATTGTGTCTCGGTGTCATCATCTTATTTGAATTTTCTATAATGTTTGTTCTGTATTCGGTTCTCGATATTCTATCGGCCGGACCGATTTTATAACACTTTTTTCGTTTGGGGATTGCGATTCATCTCACAGCAGGTAGCCAGGTACTATACTACGTGAGGATCTATTCCTTGCTTTGCGCTGAGGTTTCTCGCTTTGTACTTGGGCTGTGCAAATGCATCATCAACTGCATGCTGCTAAAGTATTAGAGCAAGTAAATAACAGGTTAGTTACAAACTCATATGAAAAAGAGATAGGATGATAGAAAAATGCGAGCTACGTCTGCAGCCAGCTCGGGCTTTAATATATTATATATTATGTATATGAAAGATGAACCAAATTTAATGATATGGTAAATATTTATATAAAAGCTATTGAATGAATAGGTTATTAAAGAGGTTAATTTTTTTAAAGCTAACAGGGAAAAGAATTTGAGGAGCCGTAGCCCTAGTTCCTAAGCATCGGAATCTCTGTCAGGTCCAATCCTGACATCTGCCTCGCTGACCAAGCTCTGGTCAGCTCCTGAAGAGAGTGAACAAGACGAAGAACCAGATGGGAAGGGGATTCAAGCAAGGGAGGCTGAAGAAGGCGATAGAGCGGCGCACTTTTCGGCCCATCAAACCCAACCCGAAGTACCATGGGCCATGTAACTCTGTCATGAGCTGTATTTATCGCGTGCGGAAGAAACGTGTGTGTGTGGGAGAGTGTGAGAGATATAAGAGCAACTGTTATGAACAACAGATGGGGGATTTTGGCAATTCGGCGGCGTAGGCGGCGGAAGGCTCAATCCTGTTGGATTGGAGCAGATTAATCCTAATAGTCGCCTAATTCGTGTTCGTTCTTCTCTTTCTCTTTTGCTTTTGTTCTCTGCTTTTTTTCATGATCTCTATCCTATGAAAGCAGCTGGGGTCTATGATCTTCACATATACATACGTAATTCATCAGAAAGCAAAGCATGTATGCTCTGTTCAGTCGCTCTCCAAATCGGAAAAGGAGTCCTAGTCTAGATCGATCACTGAGTCACTGATATGATTTTTCTTTACTTATTCACACCAAAGCCTGAAGATACATTTTAACCAGACCAGTCACATATATCGACCACTTCTTGTTGATATACATTATACTCTAACAGTATTATAATTTTATATATGAAATATGCTGCACACAGACTGTTGTACAACTGTTTAGACTTGAAATAATTGAGCAGCACGCACAACACAAATACATGGGCGTGCTTTTTAGCGAGGCAGATATTGCACAGCGAATATAAATACACAGAATACGTACATCAGTTTGTCTGATTAGCTACAGTAAACGAATAATATATATATGTTAATCTCCTGATCCCAAGTAAATACTTTCAGTGCCTACTTCACTTTCAGTTGTGAGATCACTTCATCTCCTGAACACATGTGCATAGTCCACTGCTATCCTTATCTTCCTCTGTACTAGTATCATCATCAGATTGATCTGTATTTAATCCGCTGCCAAATAGACATCGGCTTACTGCTGACCTGTTAACTGTACCGTCAGTCTGGAAGGGAATTACTACTGAAATCGGACTCCAGCACTGATGGTCATTAGACCTGCCAGGATTGTTGGACAGATCCAAGCAAAGTGCTATCATCACCTTCACCTCATGGTCCTGCAGTTTGTTTAATTAACACTACCATCAGCTAACTCTTGTAGTCCTTAATAAAAACAGACAAATGCTAGCTCTACGTACATGTTTTTCGGACGAAAACCTGTTCTATGCATATATATATATTCGAGAGCAATACTAGTAGCTCACTAGCTAGTACTACTCTTGCATCATAAAACAAGGCATGCAACAATACCCTACGCTTGCATCATAAAACATAACCGAATAAACAGTAGAGCATTGTTGACAAATAATTATGGATCTCAATACGCATATAACAGATGAGATACTACCTTCGTTTCATGTTATAAGGCTTTTATTTTTTTTCTAAGCAAGTATATAAAAAAATTAACAACACTTGTAACACTGTAAATTAGTTTGAAACATTAAAATAAATAAATAGCATGTTTGTTTTATGTGAAAATATCGTTACATTTTACTATAAATTTAGTCAAACTAGCAAAACTTTGAGTAGGAAAAACTCAAAACGAGAGTAGCATTTATTTGGTGCATGCCCAATGAATTAATGATAACAAGCATCGGTGCAAATTAACAAAAAGTTTGAATTAGGAGATTCTAATTAAATACTGTACTAAAGTAAGGTATATTATTAGAGGATGTTAATTACCGTTTGGGACAATGGATGAATGAGGCGGTTGACGAGATGATTCGGCGGTTGTGCTATACAAGATAATGTAAGAGCAGAGGCAGCAAGCAGCGAGGCATCAAAGAGGGATCCAAGAGGGAGCGGAGGAGGAGGCCGGTGCAGCGAGAAGAAGCGGCGGCGGTGGATGGGAGGAGGAAGGAGAAAGGGGTGACGCAGGCGAGGCGCCACCGGAGCGCCTTGAGCAGAGTGAGCTCCATGTCCCGGATTGTGCACGCCCGGTACGAGTGCCCCCATCACCTCCTCCATCTGCAATCCAATTACACACATGCATACAACGTATCAAAATCATACATACCTACTACCGTTACATATGTGATTCGGATTTTAACATATAAAATATTCATATACCTTCTACAGTTAAATATGTGATCCAAAATTTTAGCACTTAAGAGCATCCCCAGCCCAGTAGATACGCCATATGAGACGTCATCTATAATATGGCACGTCGCGTGAAAAAAAAGGCTCCAGCAGATACGCCAACGCGCCATCCAAAATTGGTGTGCCCTCCATCCCGATTCCTAGCATGCCAAAGCTAACGGCCCTCTCTTCTCCCCTCCATCCGCCAACGGCCTGCCTCGGTTGATTTTCGCCGGCTCCCTTCGTCGCCTCCCTTCGGGCTCCGGCCACTTCGGAGTTCGCCGTAGGTATGGATTTTTCTCCTAGTTGTTCAAATAAGTAGAGGGGAAGAAGAAGATGACGTGGAGGTGGAAGCCCTAGATCTGAGGAGGGAGCAAAACGCAGTAGATCTAGGAGGGGGAAGAAGAAAAGGGTGGCGTGTACCTCTTTGGTCAGCGCATTTTCTTGCCTGAAGCCAGCGACGTCCGCGCCTGGCAGCCGCCGTCGCCTTCCTACCCGAGGACGTCGTCGACCGCCGTCGCGTCGCTGCTGCCGCCATCGTGCGCCATCGCATCACGGTCGCGCGTAGGCCGTCTCGGTAGAGAAAAGATAGGGAGAGGAAGAGGAGAGGGAGCCGGCCGAGTGGTGGAGAAAAAGAGAGGAGAGGAAGAAGAGAGAGCGCCAGCTGAGATTGGTGGAGAAAAAGAGAGGGAGAGGAACAAGAGAGTGTGCATGCTTGCTCTGAAGTGGTGGATAAAAAGAGAGAAAGAGCATGCTGAACAAGGTGGAGAAAAAGAGAGGGAGAGGAAGAGGAATGGGCGCACGTGCAACACAGGTTGTGTGGCTCCATGCCTTCTCTTCTCTAGTATAGAAATCAATTAGTGCTTTTTGGGTGGATTATGGACTATTGATTTGCACGTTGTGAAGAAATCAATAGCTAGCTACCTCCTTGCCTTCTTCTCTGGTGGAGAAAACAAGAGGGAGAGGGATTGATTTGCATGCTATGAACATCATGCATTTATATTATTGCAATGCATATGATTTACCATGCATTATTCATTTACAGAGATAAATGTTTTTCTTGCTAGGTGATTCTATGGAAGGTTTTGGCTATATAAATTTGTTGTCCGGTGGTATTGATGTTGAAACTTGGGTTGAGACGCAAAATTCAAGCCCCATCGGAGAGTAGCCGCAACCAAGTAGAGAGCAGCAGCAGCCAACTAGAAGGCCAAACAATAAGAGGACAAAAAATTTCATAGAAGAAGAAGATAAATTGTTGGTGCTGGCTTGGTTGAATACCAGTCTAGATGCAGTGACAGGGAATGAGCAAAAAAGTTACTCATATTGGCAAGGATCTATCAATTCTTTCACGACAACAAGAACTTCACGTCAGATCGTAACCAAAATTCTCTTTCGAACCGTTGGGGTACTATTCAAGAACAAAATTAATAGGTTATGTGGATGTGGATGCTATGAGCGCATTCTAAACCGGAGGCAAAGTGGGCAAACCAAGAAAGACTATGTAAACATTATTATATCTATGTACATTTAGTGTTTCTTCATCCATTTTTTGCAAGTTAATAATCCTTATCCTTTTGTGCAGATAGCTAATGTTTGTACTTTGTATAAGTCAGAAGATAAAGGGGGCAAAGCATTTGGTTTAATACATTGTTGGAGCATTTTGCACCTCCATCCAAAGTGGAATGATAGATTATCTCAGAAAAAACAAAAGACTCATGTAAGTGCAACTCCTACCGCATCTTCTGTTATTAGTGGTTCTAGTCAATATGAGCATGTTGCAGAGGCTGCCACTCCTGAAGATGATTTTTTTAGAAGACCAGTTGATAAGAAGGCTACGAAAGAGAGACTTAATTGAGCTTCCAATTCAGCTTGTTCAAGTGAATCTAGTCATGTGGTTGTAGCACTGAATAACATGTGGTTTGAGAAGAAAGAGTACATTGCTCACAAAGAATCGAAGAAGGAAGATCGATTTGCCCGCCAACTTGCATTCCAACGTGAACTAGAAGAAAAGAGGTTGATAGTCCAACATGAATTAGAAGAAAAGAGGTTGACAATAGAAGAGGAAAAAAATACAATTACAGAAAGCTGAGAGGGATGAAAGAATTATTAGTATGGACCTTAGTGCTCAACCAGATCATCTTGAAGTTGAGAGTGAGTTTGTTTGTTTCTGATTGTATGATGATTTTGTATAAACTCAAAAAGTTCAGGTGTATGATCATGAGAAACCATCATGCTTTCTCCAACTCCTTCAAAATCAATGTCATCTAGTCTTCCATCCCTCTCATCTTCTACTATCATATTATGCATGATGACACAAGCTGTCATAATCTGGCGGAGCGAATCTTGATCCCAAAAGTGTGCCGGTCAACATACAATTGCAAAACGAGCTTGCAAAACTTCGAAGGCTCGCTCAACATCTTTCCTAGCTGCTTCTTGTTGTCGTGCAAAATGTTTCTTCTTGTTTCCTACAGGAGCAAATATTGTTTTAACAAATGTAGCCCATTGTGGATATATGTCATCTGCAAGATAATACCCCATTGTATAGTTGTGTCCGTTGATTGAATAGTTAACTTTTGGAGCATGCCCTTCAGCTAATTTACTGAAGAGAGGAGAGCAATGCAGAACATTGATATCATTAGGAGATCCTAGTAAACCAAAAAAAGCATGTCAAATCCAAAGGTCTTGAGAAGCTATAGCTTCCAAAATAATGGTGGGCTCTCCATGATGGCCACTATACATGCCTTAACATGCAGCAGGGTAATTTTTCCACTTCCAATGCATACAATCTATACTCCCTAGCATCCGAGGAAAGCCTCTATGCTCTCCAAGAGCTAGTAATCTGGCACTACCATAATCATTTGGAGCTCATAAATACTCATCACCAAAAACTTCAATAAAATCTTGTATGAACCTTTTAAGACTTTCCACGGTTGTGCTCTCTCCAATATGAATATATTCATCAATAACATCTGCAGTTACTTCATAGGTTATCATTCTTATTGCGGTGGTGACTTTTTGCAAAGGAGAAAGCCCTAGAGTACCGGTAGAATTTCTTTTTTTTGCACAAAATAACTATCATGAGCTTCAACAGCTTGCATGATTCGCAAGAATAGAGGATGACTCATCCTAAATCTGTGAGAGAAAAAAGTTACGAAGAAGGATAACTAAATTTGACATGAAATAGATGTCAATTAACCACAAACCTCCGCCAAAATATAGATGGACCATATGTTGGATTTTGTGGAGAAATAGTCTTGGTATAATCTTGCATGTCCCCCAACTCGATCACGATGAATAACTCGACGTCCAGGGACAGAACCACCATATCAGGGAGAATTCAAAGCATTTGATTGCTCGTATTCATGTTGAGCGATGATGGCGGCAGCAAACATGAGTTCATCATCATCATCAGACGAAGATGATGAACTATACCAAGCGAACGGTCTCAAAATGTTATCACTCATGGTGAGATAGTAGACGAGAAATGGATGTGAAGTAGCAACTATTGGATGAGAATATAGCAGTGCATTCACTTGTATATATAGGCTATTTACATGTAGCCATTGCAAATATAGCTGTTTGAAATATAGCCGTTGCACACAGCCGTTTGAAATTATAGTCGTTGTAAAGTTTGAATATAGTCGTTGCACACGATCATTTCAAATTATAGCCGTTGAAAATAAGTTTATTGAGATATAGTTGTTGCATGATACCGTTTAATATTACAACTGTTAAAAAAAGTAGTTACAAGATATTAATAAAAATAGAGGTATGGGATATGTCGACGGGATGGTCGGCAATCCTCCAAGGGGGCTACCCGATAAGGTAAATGAGGAGTGATCGGGACATCTCCCTGATGGATCTGATGGTCGACTCAAGTATCAAATGAGCCAAAGACAAAGAGATTTATACTGGTTCAGCCCTCTCGAAGGATAATAGGCCTACGTCCAGTGTGTGGTGTTCTTTGATGGGGTAGAGTATAAACTAGGATTACAATAGCGAGTGTTCTTGGGGCTTAGAAAGAAGCTGGCCAAGAACCATCTAAAAGATTCCCCTGCTCTGGGCCCGTTCTGTCCTCCATTTTATAGTCCAAGGGGAGGCAGTTACAAGAGGACTTGGGGCCAAGAAAGCTAATACTAAAGATCTAAAAAGTAAGTACAAACAACATCTGAAAAGGTACATAGAAATCCCTCCGGGTCTTGTGGGTGTCTTGTGGCTTATCCTGTCTTAGGATCCGTCCTCCGCAGGTACAACCTGTCCAGCCTTGTCGGGTGACGTCATCTTCTATCGCGTTGTCCCCTCCTTGCCTCCTCTGCAAGCCTTGCAAAGCAAGTCTTCCTTTCCGAGGTGGCCTGATGTCGGAACGATGAGTTGAGGTCGATACAGAGGACGCCAAGGTTGGACCTCGGGGGAGGTCGGGGCGTCCGACCCCATGATGAGGTCGGGCTGCCGATCATGTTCGAGGACTTCTGGTCCGACTTCAGTCACCCTTGAGTCTGCTCTGTGAGGTACCTCGGAGTGACACCCCACAGCAGCCCCTGAGCCTAAGGGTGAATGAGAAATCCAACCTTAGAGTCCAAGTTCTTCGTGGCCGCCGTCTTTAGCAGGTTCCCAAAAGCGTTTTGACTGGGCTTGGGCAGGTGCAACCCCTGAGCATAAGAATGAATGAGACATTCATTCTTATGGTCCAAGTTTCTTCCTGGTCGTGGACTTAGCAGATTCCTAAAGCCTCTTGACCATGCTTCAGCAGGTGTACCGCCCAGGTGCAAGTAACACCCTAAAATTCGAAGGCTTAAAAATCAAAATATAAAATTCAAAACTTATAAAAACTATTGAATTATTGCACCTTGTCGTATTTATTTGCCTCTTATTTGCAAAGTCTTTCTTTTGCGAGTAAAATAAATAAATTTTTAAAGGGTAAAAGTCGCTAGGATTTCAAAAATACCTAAAAGAAATGAAAACTGTAAAATAAATATTTGAAATAAAATTTTAAAAAATATAAATTGGGGAGAACTATGATTTAGTAAAATTTGCTTTTAGACAAAAATTATATTTTTGGGTAAAATAAAAAATTGGTAATTATAAATAAAAAGGAAGGTATAAAAAAATAAATTTAGGAAAAAACATAAAATTTAATTAAATTGCAATTGGGCAAAAATATTTATTTAAATTTACATGTGAAATGCAAAAGGGAACAAATAATAAGAAAAAATAAAAAAATCGGGAAAAAGAAAAAGGGTACTATTCATTCATCGCCACGTGTTCGGCCCCGTACCGGCCCGGCCTCCTCTCTCCCGCGTGCCACAGCGTCGCGCTGTCCTCGTGCCCCGCACGCACGTCGCGCTGCCCTCGCGCTGTGCGCCGCCCATCCCCGCCGGCGCCACGCCGCCCGTCCCTGCCCGCGCGCACACCGCGCGTCCTGTCGCCGTCGCTCGCCTCACGCCCCGCGTGCACGTCGTGCACCGACCCGCGCCGCGCGCGCGTCCCATAAGCGCCGACCGCGCCGCCGTCCCCGCGTGCCTATTAAACCCTCCCAAACCCCTCTTCCCGCCCACACCCGTCGTTTTCCCCACACTCCTCTCCATTTCCCTCTTCGCTCCTCGCTGCCGGGCCACCACGTGGGGAGCCGCCGCTGCGCCGTCGCTGCCTTGCGCCGCTGTCGCCGCCCCTCGCCGCCGCGCCGCCGGTGAGCCCCCCTTCTCTTCTCCTTCCTTCCCTTCGCCCCCTGTGTTGGCTCGGCCGAGCTGATGAGAAGAAGAGAGGATGAAGGAAAGAAAGAGAAGAGGAAAGAAACAAAGGAAGGAGGAGGAAGAAAGAAAAAAGAAAAGAAAAGGAATAAAAGAAAGAAAAATGGGAAAATATTTTGGGAAAATATTTAAAGTAAAATCTATTTTCTTTCCTAAAATAAAAATTGATTAGGAGATAATTATAAGATAGATATTAACTATAATATTAGGAATCTAATTGTGATTTAATTTATTATTAACCCTTAATTTTATCATATGGATTCTCAAAATTTAATTTCTAAATTATTTAATATAGTGTCAAGTTTAGGGTAAATTATTTTCGGATTTAATCAACTCTAACCCTCGGGCTTGTCGGCTCGATAACATTAGGATAAAACTTGGAAGTTAACCATCTCTTTTCCGATATAATATTTTTGAATCGTCAGTCATAATATTCCTAAAATTCTAAAATGAATTAATTTTAAATAATGCCATCTCATCATTAATTAAATCGATCTAACCGCGGAAATTCAAACTATTGTATCTCGCTCGTTTTAACCCGGATTTTAGCGAAACTTGAACCTAAATTTACCTAAAATCGTAGTCTAGTCTTAGGAGCCGCTTTTTCTATTTATTTGACATTTTTGTGATTTTATTTGAATTCTAATTGAATTCAATCGGATCTCTCACACGTATTTATAGAGTCCGAGGGAGCCGTTGAGTGCGCCGAAGATCCAGGACAACAAGGCTGCGAGCAAGGCAAGTCATCACTACCTTTGAGCATGTTGAACCCTTTTTGCGAACTTATGTTATTTTTAAATCATATATGCATGCTGTACAAACAAGAACTCCCATACTTGTTATATGCCATACCTTGATTGAACACTTGTATACTCTTTGTACCCTATAGTATCATGCGTTCGAAGTCAATATTTGACAAATGCTTAGCCCATGCTAAATTAGACTCATGCACATTCATATTTATCAAATGTTATATGCTTGGGCAACTACCTTGGGGAAGGTGGTTGACATACGGCATGTGAAGACATGAGCGCCACATTGCCATGACAATGATGAAATGTTTTTGGATGAAAACTAAAAACCAAACAAATGTTTTAGACTAGGGCGGCTGGATGATTTGGGTGGATTCCGGTAAAGGCAAGTGGCGTCCCTAGTCAAGTAAGGACCGAGCCATGAGATAAACATGAAACGAGCTAGTTCAACCGTACTTCTCGAATGGGTATAGACCTAGCAGAGTAAATAGCCGAATGGAGGCGGTACCCCTGCATAGTGGTTCACTTTGGTGTGTGATTACGCAGGAAGCCTAATAGGTCGAAAACCTCATAGGCAGAAAGCCTATAGGCGGGAAGCCTACAAGCGAGAAGCCTATAGGTGGGGGATAACCATCTATGGGTAACCGAATTGAAATTGGACTTAATTACAACATAAAGAATGAGTGAGTTTTTTCCCTTCCCGGGAGCGCCAAAACTCCTCTCACTGCTAGAAACCGTACGACTAGAGTGCATGAGGGCTCAAATTCATGGAGCGAGTACTGCCAAAGTGAGGTTATTGAAAGGCTTTGTCATGACGCGTCTCATGTGTTGGGACTTCGGCTCATGTGTTGGGCAAGTCATGGAGTACGGGTAAAGTGTACATCCACTGCAGTGTGAGTAAAACAATCTATTCGAATAGCCATGCTCGCGGATATGAAGCGACGGATAAATTTTTCGCTTGGCTGGACTCTAAATTTTAAAATGATGGGATGGGCATGCATGATGATTTTTATGTGCTGGTGGATCAACTTCTCGGGAATGCGAGAAGGGATAGACCCCAGAAAATCATGACAAACCAGTGGCGGGAAGCTATTCTTGGGATCACAATGGATGGTGGACAGAACCGTCGCTAATTAAATGAACTATGGAAATAAAACTTGATCAGTCTTAGGTTTTAGGCTTGTGAAAAGAATTGCAAAACTACCATTATGCAAAAGAGCCAAAGCCATTCCTTGATTATCCCCTATCATATGCATCGTTGTTATGGTGGTTTGCTGAGTACGGTTGGTACTCACCCTTGCTATATGCACAAACATTCAGATATGGATGATGAAGACCCTGAAAGATCCGTACGCATACTACCATGAGGGTATGGAAGACGATGGCGCTCAGTAGGTCTTAGACTTCGGTCATTGCCTGTGACAATGGCGTGCCGCCGTCTTATCTTCACTGTCTTATCTGCATTCTGCTTTTGCTTGTAATCCGGACCGTTCGGTCCTATGTTCTAGACAATGCCTTTGGGCACTATATTGTAATATTTCGTGTAAGACGATTGATGTATTTTGTACGCTGAATGGTTTAGTAATGTAGTTTGTGGATACCAAACTACTCGATCCAAGGAAATGGTACTATGAACACGAATGATTCCTGACAAAAACGGTGGTCTACAGTGCACCTGCCAGGTGTAGCCCCCGAGCCTGGGGTCGGATGGAACATCCGGGCCTAGGATCAAGCTAGACGTACTATTTTTCTTTCATTCGTTCTCGGACTAAATCTCGGTTTGGAGACCGATGGTAGTCGGCGAAGTCGGCCTGTCATAGCTCGGTGGCATGTGGTAACTTTGACGAGGTCATAGCCTGGAGGCTTTGGCGGCTGGTAGGCTTGGCTAACCTACTACCTAGAGCTGAAAGTGGGTGTCGAGCTTGTTGGGACTACGGCCCAGAGACTTATGGTAGTTCCGAAGCCGACTTAATCATAGCCCGAAGGCGGATGAGTCAGCAAATCCGTAGTCCGGAGGCTGACGGTGATCAACGAGCCTGGCAAATCCTAAAAAATTATGTATCCGTTGTATATTTTTTATCGATATTTATATATCCCTTATATATTCATTAAACATTAAACACTAAAGATCGATATACTACCACGCCGCTACCAGCCGTTTAACAAATTATCAGATCAGCGGCATCTGCCGTTGCGTCCTCGTTTCGTCGAATCAATCTCGGCGAATCCAAAGCGGGGTCCTATATGAACTCGAAGCCAGCTTCAAGGGAGAAGCAGCAGCGCTCCCATCAAGAAGAAAAGCAGAAGCAGGACGAACAGCCGAAGTCCATTATCCACACACGGTTCCCGAGGTGGATTAAAAAATCACGGAAGACACCGAGAGAGCCTCCAAATTCACGTTGAATTTGCTACGTCTACACAGTCATTGTACCAGGAGATTTATATGGAGATCAAATACTTTATGCATTGAGAGTGTTTTGCGTTTCTACTAGGGTTTGATAGTTTTATACCAATAGATTCAGTATTCAGTTCCCATAACAAATTTAAAATATGATCTACCGTTTTTGATTGAGATGCAATATTTTCGTTATTGTAAGAAAGATGTACATTGACACATCTAACACGGGGAAGAGGCTAATACTACGTGTATCAGTCTATCAATTGCGCATATATATTTTTTAGGACGCCCAAATGAACTCATCCAGTGAAAACCTCACGGTTCCTGTCCAGTTCACGTTGAAGTGATCAAATTTCGGTAGAATTGCTACGTCCATTAGCTAGCTGTCGATCAGAAAGCTTAACAAATCACAAGACCTAACAACAATAATTAATTAATTTGCAGATCAATTTATCTTTCTAGCTATCACTATCTATCAGAACAGATCATGGAAGAATAGCTAGCTAATAGCTTAATAGAAAGAACGATCCATACGAATCAAAGTCCGTACACTACGGGTTCGTTTGGCTGCGAGAATCAGTTTCATTTCTCCTGTTTATTCGAGAATCTGTACCAAACGATTAAAAACGAGAAACGTTTCTTGAAGAATCAGCAGAAACGTTTCTCGTTTTTAAACTAGAAATGAGAAACACCCTTTAGGCAGTTTCGCCGGTTTCTAGAAGAAACGTTTCTCCGAAAATCACATGTGAATCACTAGAAACGTTTCTGCTCGTTTCTCCCGTTTTTTCGAGAATCCGAAACGTTTCTGCTCGTTTCTCCCGTTTTTCCGAGAATCCGAAACCATATCAAACGTGCCATACATATACATAGATGATGTAGCGTACGGCTTTGAGCCTGGGCGGCCGCCACACCATGCTGCTGCTGCTCCTGCTGCTGAAGAAGAAGATGACGGCGTTGCAGATAGTAGCAGTAATCTCTCTGTGCAGACCGTCCCTTTTGTTGCTGTTGCTCCGGCGGTGGCGGCGTGGAGTCGAAAGGGCCTCAACGCAGTAGAGAAGAGAACTGAAACTAGTATCACATCGATATCTACCGCCCTATCACCGTCTTCTTCATGACTTCTATCAGCTGCATGCGACATGCGTCCCATGGATTATATTCCTACCTAGCTATCTAATTAATGATCAACAAGTATGTATAAAGCCACTAATATAATTGGCACTATGTATAAATACATATGGCTGCGAGCTAAATTAATGGTTGTGAGATATATCTAGCTAGGAGGAGAACGAAACGCGGCAGGCGGGCGGCATGATCGATGTCGATAGACACAAGAGCCTACGTGCGTGGGGAATTATATAAGGCATGCCTACGTCCGTGCATACGAGGGTAGATCCAGATCGATGTAACCCCTCACCTGTTCATGCATGCAAATGTTATATGCCCAAAATCGTAGCTAATAATTATCTATATGCTGCATATATATTGGAGTTCTCTTTCTATTTAAAAGTATATTAATTTCGACCTGCTATATTTCTTTCCTAGCCAATTTTTTAATTCCGGTGATCGCAAAGATCAATCATCACATACTGTCGTGTTAAGAGGCCCATATACGAAGATCAATCTTCACATATGACCACATACCCACTGGCCACATGGAAAGATCACATCCCCTATGTGATATAATATTTTCTGCTATTTATAATCAAAATTTGAAATAATACGCATATGAGCTAATCGAGTTGTCATTCTTCGCACATAGATAGTACAATCTTACATTGACAAATAAATAGGCTTTCAATATATATAATCTAATCAAAAATATTTATATACATATAGACATGTTTGTCTCATATATTACAAATTAATGATTGTTCCATCACTAACGAATTTTTACTTTATATGTTCTTTCTCCCACTCTCTCAGGAGCTTGAGTTTGTCTTCTAATGCCAATTGGCTCTGATCGTCGTAGAAATTATTCATGTCGGATGACGTGGCACAAGTCAACGCATACGTTCAGAATTGTTTGGTTGTTGGGCCGGTTTGCTACATAAGGAATTTGAGGGATCTGTGAAAAGAAGAAGACAATGAAAGTTAAGAAATGAAACGTGACGAAATACTCTAGTAGAGAAAATTCTCCGGACTTACATTATCACCGTTTGTTGTGTATTTCCTTGTTGACCCTAAGCATCTCGCAAATGTAATATTCACATAGGTTAGTACTTCGGGGTTGCTTCAAACACTACGAACATAATAATAACACCGGTCAATATAGAAAAGTAATCATTACAACAATTTGTGTTCATGGCATACGTCAATACGTACCAACCAGTCTGTCATCACATGAAGCTTCGTCTTTTGTGGATCCTTTATTGGCCTGTTATCTTTGACGTAATATTCATGTGATCTATGCCGATAAAACATTTGTTTGTATTACTTACAAATTTGAGAATGGTAATTAGGTACTGAGGTGGTATCTTAGTACTTACAAATTCATAATAGTGAGAAACTCCATATAGGTATGCTTGTCGTAGTGTGCCGGATCTAGCACTACGACTAAGTGGTCCCTCGGATATATCAGGAATAAAATATAGTGGTCCCTGCAAACAAGATAAATTAATTAGATACGACATTTGCTAGTTCATAGCGTATTACTACGAAAATATTAATCAAATAGAAGAGATGTTGCTTACGTAAAAGCGTAAGGGACCATTAAGACGTTTTTGTCCCGGTGCGAGAGCATTGTTGTTCCCATGTAGCAAGCTACATCAATCTTGTTGTCCTTGTGCAATTTATTGATATATGTTTGTTGTTCCTCTGGTGTCTTATCCCATAGTTTCGGGCAATCCACATGAAGTTGTAAAGTGTGTTGTGTCTGGCAAACCCTTGTTGGATCGAAGTAACCAGCGGCTTGCGTTGCTCTTTTTGCTTTGTGGAATTGTGACCTGCGGAATGTAGTTTAAATGAAATGGAAGTTTCTTTCATGTACTCACTTACATCATACAAGAGTATACTTATAGGCAAAACGCTACAACGAGATTGACGTCCATCTTATCGAGCTTGAAGAGGGCGTGTAGGTCACGGAAATCGATTAAAAAGATCTCATTGTGTCCACTCATGAAAGCGTCACACGGGACCTTGACACTAATGAAGCTGGGCCCTTTCTAGCTGCCTTGAGGTACCATTCATGCATCACCCTCATCTGCTATGGTAGATCATTCATAATGTGCCACGGTAAGAATGACTTGCCATATTCGTATTTCTCGAGCACATCAGCAGATAGCCATGATTTCAAGTCCACCTATAGTACTGACTTTTGAGAATTCAACATCTAAGCAGCATCTACATTCTTTTTCTTTTCCAAACCTCTCCATTTGAAGGCCAAAAATAGGAACCTCTCTTTATCTCTTGACATTTCCTTGGGGTCGTATGTGGAAACCATTTTTGATATGAGTCGATGAGGTTCAAGGCCAGATGTAGCTACTTGGGGAGGTGGGACTCGTTGGGCGAGAGGAGACTGTGGTGTAGGCGAAGATTGGTGAATGGGAGTACTATGAGGATTACTCCGTTCACGTTCAAGCATTTTTGTTGGGAGTTGAATTTTTTTGAATAGACCCCTAACAGTTATGCTGAAAGACTCCAAGCAGAGCTTCTGAAAATCTTGAATCCTCTACTCCACTTTTGCTCTCTGCTCATCAATGAGTTTATCCATTGTTATTGGAATAATATTTTCTTGATCAACTTCCTTCACCAGTATGATCAGAAGATGTGTCCCACTGGGCGTGCCCAAAAGCGTGTTGACGAGAAATTCATCATGACACATGAAGGCCTGGGAGATCTCCTTAGCCCTATCAATCAGGTTTAGGACGTGCCAATTAGTTTGATCCTGTAACTAACAATATAGATAAACAGATCGTATGATATCAAGGAGTTGATCGACCAATAAGTCGATGTGATGTAGCGAGATCAACCGATGTTGATAGGGTTTTGAACAGTTGGCTTTGGATCCAATGTAGAATCAAACAATCAGGTAAACACTGTTACAAAGATGATCGAAAGAATTTGACCAATGAGCCAATCGGCCGATACTAACACAATATAGTAGATGCACAGGTTCGATGGTTACAGCATACATCGGCTGGAAGATGTAGCCGATATATATCAAAGTACTTATACATCAGCTAGAAAACTGATGCTAGCATGATACATTGTAGGTAAAGATAAATAATGATATCGGCTCTATCCAGATTTTCAAAGAGACAAAACCTACTAGCTATCAACTTCCATTCTACTAAAACCAACCTTGATAGATCGGACCGACCGAGACAATATAAGGTTGAAGTTTACACAACTAGGCTGATAGAAAATAGATTAATCGTACTATCATTGTAGATCAGCTGGATGTAATGTAAAGGTAACTTATTGGCTAGCACTCCTATCAGCTTAGCAAGACATAGATTATCAGTAACAATCTAGAAAATTGGACCTAACCGAGACAGTACGAGATTGTGTTTGAAAAAATAAACTAGATAAACTGATAAGATTTATACAAATGTGATGAATATATCTTGATCAAACTAATAGGTCAAACCTAACCGATGCAGCCTTAGACAGAACAAAATATATCAGGTAAGTCAATAATCTATTGACTAGAATATTGGACTGAACCAAGAAAGTCCTAGTCGATATAACTGTCGGGTTGACGAGACTTGCCCTTTCACTAGAGTTCGAACTTAACCGATGCAACCCCTTGTGAAAAGCAAGATCTCGTCGAATTGAAGGTGGCGATGCACCAAAATTGATGGTATTGATTTGTGTAGATAATTTTCCAGGATCTCGGATGTACATATTTATATTTATACCCTCGCGTATGATACAAGTCCTGATCGGACACGACACATATTTCCTAAAGATACAAGGAGAGATACAAGTCATGATTGGATAAGACGCGCCATTAGGCTGCATAACTTTTTTGCGACGATGTCATCGTCGCCGCTGCCACCCGCCTAGAACCGCCTCCTCTGCCCAATGCTCGACTCCGGACACCGACTGTTGCCTCCACTGCCACCGCCGCTTTCTTCCACGACCTTGACCGCCGCCACGCCGCCTCTTCGCCTCCTTACCATGCTCGTCTTACCCAACCCCGGTCCCGCCGTTTCATCTCCTCCCCTCCCTAGCTCTCCGCGCCATGCGCCGCCGCCTCCTTGTCTCTGCCGCTGCCTCCCTGACCCACGCCATAGTTTCATCTCCTCGACCCATGGTCGACTCTTCGCTCGTCGCCAAGCCGGCCTCATCGCCGGCCGATCGTCGTTGTCATCAACCTTGGCCTCGCCATCGATCGAGGTGATTTTTTGTGAATGTGGACTTTTTTTTGGAACGTATGTATATATATGTGGGTGATGGGTGATATGTGTGTTCAGATGTGGGGTGATGGGTGATATGTGTGACTGAGATGTGGTGTGATATGGGTGATATGTGTGATTGAGATGTGGGGTGATATGGGTGATATGTGTGGATATGTGGCTATTGTTTGATGAATTTTGGTGAATTGAGATATTTTTGGTGGATTTTGGGTTAATGTTGCATGATATATATTTGGGTGAACACTTGATGAGATATGTTGGTGAATGTCCATGGTGAATTGAGATATGTTCATGATAAAATGCGTGAATTTTGGGTTATGTTCGATGATATATATTTGGGTGAATTTTTGGTTATGTTGTACTTTTTACTTTATGTATATTTATGATTTTAATTTTTGGTGCCATTATTATGTATATGCGGAGGAAATAATTGTTTAAGTTAACACTTTATCTGTTCAATTTTTGGCGCTAGCACTTGATGATGGCCGATAGAACTAAAGAGAATCAAGAGAGAGAGAGGAATAACCTCTAGCTGATGAGAAGGCTCCACAGGCCATCGTGGAGGCCTCTCAGGCCACCATAGAGGCCTCATAGGGTTCGGACAATGACGAACCCGAGGGGGAGACGTGTACTCGTCGCCAAGTGACCCGTGCCTAAGCCCTAAAAGGAGGAAGAAAGATGCCAACGGTGATGAAGGCGACGAAGACTATGTCCCCCACGAGAAAGCATCACATTTTGCAAATTAACAATGTCATGCAAATTATGTTGTCTAGCCATTCTTTGGTAATAAATTGATGATGTCGTAATCTCGTAGGAAACACCCCCACGAAGGTATCGACATGAGGCAAAAAAAGCCGCCCAATTGGAAGATTTCCAACCTACGACCTCCGGCTCCAAGAAAAGTGGAGAGTCCTAACAGCCTAAAAAAAGGAGGGGAGAGAGGAGTGTCAACAGGATAATCGACGACCCATATAAGCCCCAAAGGGAGCTGCTGGTCCGCATAATCGTGCGCTCCAAGTACACTTCCCAGTGTGGCATCATCGTTAGAGACAATGTTCCAATCACAATCAGGGAGTGGGACCATGTATCAGCATGGACAAGAAAACACTTATGGGATGAGTTAAAGAAAAGGATTCAATTCCCAGAGGGATTCGAAAACGCGACAAGGAATGGCGTGATGCAAACAATGAATAAGGCGTGGCGCAGATGGAAAAACTCGCTTAACACCCACTATGTGCAGAAGGGCAAGACACGTTTTGAAATGTATGGGAAAATCATGTTGTCCCAATGGGAGGAGTTTGTTAAGTTGGAAGGACCTCGTGGAAAGAAATGGAGAAGAGCAAGAAGATGTCTTAGTTGGCCAAGAGAAACAAATGACACCATCGCTTGGGCTCTAGTGGGTACGCACCTAAGGTTGAGGAGTGGAGAAAAGAGGAGGAGGAAATGAGGAAGGGAGGGGTACCAGTTCCAATGGAAGAATGGGAGGAACGTTCAAAGAACTGGGTAAAAGCTAGAACACCCAAGATTAAGGATAAAGGCTGTGTTGTATTTGAAAACCCTTAGCTCCAGCAAATAGCCGACAAAATACAACATTTATCTGCCACATAGAAAAAGGGAGAATTTAAGACACATAGATAGAAGGATGCACTTAGTAGGGCGCAGGGCAATCCTAAGCACGGGGGTCGAGTTCGAGGGGTTTCCTCTAACCTCAGTTGGAAACAAGGATTTAGAAAGGACGACGCTTCGTACAAGAAACATGACGCCTATAAGGATGTCTTAAGAGAGGAAAGGGAAGATCTTTTTAAAGAAAGAAATGATGGAATTTTGTATTGACCAAGGTTTATTGCCTAAACCTGGAGGTTCCTCGAACATACAGGATCTAGATTATCCCTTTGATGATATAACGGGGGATACATAGTGTAGGTTGCATGTACCTATTGATAGAACTGTTAAAACCCTTGAGGCCGTGAGAGGAATGGCTAGCCCTGGCCGCACTTATCACAAGGATACATTTCAGATGATTATGCAAAAGTGCAGCCGCAAATTGTGAATGAAGGGTTCAAGACTTACGATCTAGACATCCCGACCCTGATGGTATAATAGTACTTAGGGATGTGGTGGACAATATATTATTATGGTAAAAAAGAGATAATCTTTGGGACCTGCACCGACACTCCGTTGAAACCACCCACACCTCTGCAAAAGAAACCGGTGAATGATGATGTTGACAAAGATAGTAAGGGACATGAGGAGGCATTACATGATGCACAGCTTGAAGCTAAACAACCTGCAGGTGAACAATAAAAGAGCCTAGGAGAAGCACCTGTATCGGCAATAGTACCAATTGTGGCAGAGGCATATGGACCAGAACCGAAAGTACAACTTGTGTGATATGTCCAACATGATCCTGAAGAAATAGAACCTGATGTGTATGAGGACCCATCCCCCGCCAAAGAGGACGTAGACGCACCCAAGGACGATGACAATGGTAATGATAAGTCCGAAGTGCCTAGAGTGCTACAAAGCCACAACTCTAAGTCAAAGAATAAGAAAAAGGAGCAGTGGATGATAACCGCCTTCAGAGGTGGGACAAAAGGTGCCAAGGAATGCACGATTGATCAAAAGAAGACCGATGGACTTGCTGGCAAGAAATACATTGCAACCGATGAAGTATCGGCAAAGTTTGAAAATGGCAATGCCTTCTGGCTCGATTATGCACTTAAAGAAGGTACATGGGAGATGAGAACATTATATATAAAAGGTACATGGATGCCAGGAAAAAAGGGCTTATGTCCATAATGGTTCGAACACCGCCCCAAGCTTTCATGGGCGTTGAAGGCCTTTTGTGGCTTGATTTCCCTGACCTTTGTGCCCTGTACCGCCGAAAAGGAGAGACGTGAACTTTGTTGCTGCATGGTGCCTATGAGTATAAACGCACATTTATACAAATAAATAAATAGATAATATAATCCAGAAAATGATTAATAACCCTTTTTCTTTAGTAGGATGGACCCAACAAGGATATGTCAAACCCAGCATACTGTCACTCTCCAAGAAAATTTTGAGCAGCTAAAGAACAAGACGCCTGAAGAGATAAAGGAATACAAGAAGGGCTTGTGCAAAACTAAGTTGCTTACTGTGGTCGTCTATATTGGACGAGCATTCCTCAACTTTCACAATAAAAGAGTTACATTGGCCACCTACAACTTTTAAGTAAGTCTGATAGATCTATGTATATATTTGTATTATTAGATCTATGACTAAATGAACCAATATTAGTATGTAGTGATCATTACATTTTCTACTTGCTCTACTTGAAGTAAAGGACCGTTACAATCCTCGATCCCCTCGATTATAATCACAAGTCTATAGACAATTCCTAGAAATCTTACAATAGTAAGTGATTCTTATCCATATATATGTATTATTCATGAAATGTTAATAATTATTAAATTTTATTCATTAATACAAACTTTAATATCCTATTATGTGTGCAATGTGTACAACTACTATAAAGCAAAAGGCAGGAAACAACTATAAACGAGGGAGAAGTTGCTAGTGCATACATATTGGCCGATAATATAATTACTAAACATACCACACTTATTTATTTAAATTCTTTTATCTGCAAGAATAACTAATTCCTTCTACACAAGCAACCTAAAGACATTGTCCTTTGTGGATATTACACATGCGAGTTCCTCGAGGTTAATGGAAAGTACATGACCAACCCAGAGGATGTAAGTCTCTCAAATCAAAATATAAGTTCAATGATAGAATGCACATATAATTGATATTGCTATATATTCTTGTGCTTTCGTGCATGCAGTTGCCTAGAATCGAACATCAAACTAGCTTTGACGACACAAGCATTAAAAACATATAGTGGGACCTCTACCACTTCATTTACCGCGAGTGCTTCCATAAGGATAGAATGTTCTTCGACCAGAAAGACAGCCAAGCAATGAGCGAAGAATACAAGTCTCTTTGAAAGTGGAACCACGTGGTTGTGTAATTAACAATAAAATTTGAAATGATAATATTGTAAATATTATTGTATGACCAACACTTTTCACTAACGCATCCATTATATGTGTATTATATCCGTATTACATGTTTATTAGTAGCTAGATGTATTTATGTATTAATTAATTAATTAATTTGTCACGTACCCAAAATCTAGGACAACGAAATTTTGTCCAAACAAAATGAAAGAGAAGTTTTCCAATTCTATGAATCAAAAATTTTCATTTTCTAACCAAGGTTAAAGAGCTTCAACCCATTTGCATGATTTAAATTTTAAGAACCAAAGTTTTCCTTTCTAATTAGGTGAGACTAACCTAGAACAAAAATACAAGCCCGTGTGGAGCATGATACTTTGGCTTAGGTCATTTGCGTGTATTTGGATTTTCGATTTTTGCATTTCATAGTAGGACTCATAAGCGACAACCTAAGAGATTAAAATTCACCAGAAACGAGCCTACAACTGAATTTGGGAGCTAGAATGTGAACTTAAGAATTTAAGTCACAGATCATTTCCTCAGCCCAAGGTAAAATTGAAATAAACCTCTACGATCATATTAGGTGAAACCACAAAGCGAAAGCAACTATACATAGGAGGGATACCCTAATTTTTTTGGTTAAACCAAATAAGATAAATCCATGGAAAAATTCATGTAGGTGACAGATGTTATGATTGACTCAAATATAAATTTTGTACAATTTGATAACTAGGTTTGATGCCCCAAATAAATTACACAAAACAGTCCCCTACTAGGCTAATTAGTAGCTTTATTAAGCTAGAATGCCAACTCACCTAAAAGATCATTAAAATGCACACAAGTATATAAATAAAATATTTTATTCAAATACTAGGATAAAAACCATGAATAAATATAATTTTATAGAATTTTTATCCTCTGTTTAGGCCTTCTAAAAATTCAAACCATTCCCTAAATACCCTATCTTTGTTGAATTACTGAGAGCAAACCACAAATGGTTTATGAGTGAAACCAAAGAAATGGAACCTAGGGATGATCTACTACCCCCAATAAAAATTTCATGAATTTACCACGGCCATATATTAAACTATTTCGAAATTTAACCTAAACCCAATGTGCACACCCTTCTGTACCCCTCTCCCTCTCATTTGCCTAGCTTGCCACGCCCTGGCCCCACATGGCAGCCACTCAGGCTCAAACCAACTCAGTGCAAAGTGTTCTCCACCGCTCAAGGAAGGGGACAGGAAGAAAAGAGGAGGAAGGACGTGTTGGCGTCGACGACAGCCACCTCGCTGCACCACCGCCACCTCATCTCGCGCCTTTTGAAAAACCCCTTCGCCACCGTCTTCTACATCCTTCGCACATCATGTTCCATGAAGAAAACTAAGAGAGTTCGCCTCGGAGACGCCGGGAACACACTCTTCTTGCCGACGGCCACAGGTGTTCGATTTCCGTTGTATCCTCACTGGTGAGCCTCGTTGCAACCAAATCCCTGGAACGCAGTCTTCTCCTTGTGCATAATCCATCCATGCATTTTGTTTCCCATGACGCGAGGATCAAGATTGCCAGAGCATGGTCGTCCCTGTCATGGCGCCGCTGCTCGGGATCAACGGTGTTCCGGCCAATGTGGGCCAAAGCGCGGCCGGGGGATTACACCACCACCTTTGCCTCGGCCTCCTCATCGAAACCCCTCAAGAACCTTGAGGAATACTGCACCAAGGAGGGAGATCGACTTGCATCTTCCTCGGCTCCGGCTGGACCACCACCGCCAGTGTTCTGTCCTCCCCGATGAGTTTTCAAGCCGATTCCACAGAGTCACACCGTCCCCTTGGGGTCCTCAATCATGTGCATGGTCTACTTTGGCAGCTCCTTGGCCGAAATAACCTGGTGACGTCGGCCCGAAGAAAAGCCGCCGCCGCCGTTGTCCTAGCTTCGCCAAGCCTCCCCAGCCACTCGGTAAGACTCCTGAGTACCCAAGCCCTCACATACATGATTTAACTTGCACTAATTCGAACCGAAATCCGTCATGCGTCGACACCCTGGAACCAGCCGCCGCTTGCGCCATCGCCACCACCAATTTCGGCCACCCCAATCAACGAGGAGACCACCACTAGCTTCGCCATCTCTTCATGTACCTTTTCCCTTTTGGTCTCTCCCCCAGCCGAGCCGCCGTTCGCCGGTGGGATCGCAAAGAACCCTCACCGGCTGGTGAAGCCCTGCGTCGTGCACTGCCTCCTCTCGCGCACTCTCTCACTGACATGGGGGTCTCACCTCAATTAGCGCTAGAAAAACAATTAGGGAGGAGTTTAAAGCCTGTAGGGTCTATTATGTAAACATTCTTTGTATGACCGGTGGGCCCGTGGGCTCATATGTAAATAAAATGTAACACAGGGACTCTTAATAAAAAGGATTTAAACACGTGCCCTGGACTTCGGGTTGTATTACTTAGAACTCTAGGGGCCTATTCGAAAGATGACCAGTCAATGACCGGTGGTCCCGATGACTATTCTGAATTTATACTTCAAAAGAAAAACAGCACAACACCATTTCTTAACAGAAGTTAGTTAAACTTATAAAATCCACATAAAATTCAATAAGACTAATTTTAAGATGGGACAAATTTCTATGAACTCATATCAAGATGAACTATATTTTAGAAGTATAAGACTTGGCACCCACTGTGCAAATTTTATCCCTAAAGTTTAAATAAGTGAAATCATATATAGGGTTGGCTCAAACTTATAAAATTCCATAGAAATTCAACTCATTTTTGGACAAACTCAAATTCTACAGATCCAACTTACCCTCTCTATTTAGGAAAAATAAAAACCTATAGTCACTTTGTACCAAATACCTTTAAAATTATTCACATTAAAACTGATGTGATTTAGGTAAGCTGAACTTTAGAGATTTATTTAAAATTCCTCCTAATTCCTTTTTTATTAAACCCAATTTTTTTAGATTCACTAAAACACATATTTTCAAGTTATAAAATAAAATTATGTGCTTACTGTGTAGCAACATTACTTAAATATTTAAATAAGGAGTAAACCCTTTATGCACCTTACAACTTATAAATTTTGTAGTAATTCATTCTTAATCTTTTTAAGTGAACCAAGTTTCTATGAACCAGTAAAGTAATGAATTTCAATAAGGAAAAATCAAATATGGCAACTAATATACTAAAAATATAGGAAGACCTTAAATAGTTAGCTTAGGTGCTAAAAACAATAGGTAGATTAAGCACTATGTCTATGTATGCATAGATGTATATATAAATTGTACCCTAGCTCAAGTAAATCTAATAAAACTTGTTAAACCAGTGGGGCTATGATTCCAACTCTACTCCCTAAGATTTAGAGCACTTAGCTCATATAACACCAACTAGGTTAATATGCTAAGGAGATAGCCTAGGACACCTTCTAACTTGCCAAGTGTGTGGTAGCATAGTATAAACCCTAGGAATATGAACTAAGGCTAATTTGGTTAGCTAAATTATTTATTAGTATACATCCTTAGCAAATAAAACAAGTCCTGGGCCCAAAACCCTACAACTATATATATATATAGAACACTATACCCGTCCTATACCCGTCGTAAATTTGTAAAAGGCCTAAGAAATTCATAATAGCTCTAAAAATTATGACAAAAATTGTATTAGACTTAGAAGGTGTATTCCCTTGCCCTGTGTAGTCAAATTATTGAAAATCCAAGTTTAGAAACACTGCCCAAACACCACATGACCCTATGCCGATACGACCCGATAAAACTTCTAAAAATCATAACTCTTATTTGGAATAAGATAAATTAAAAATTCTTTCACCTAAATTAATTTTAGATCAGTACCTACTCAATTTACAAAAATCAATCATTTTAGAGCATTTTGTATTTTCGCCTATTTTCGGGGTTTAATTACATATCGTGTATTTTGTTTAGACAATTACGTAAACGGTGATGGAGCGGATCAGAGGCTAAAATTTATCCAGACCAAGGCAAGTTCATGACCCTCATTTGAACACATTGAACCCATGTTCTCATTTGAACACATTGAACCCATGTTTTCGGGTAATGTATTTTGTTTGTGAAATTCTTACATGCGTATTTTTCCCGTAATGTTGCTTTTAAGATAAGTTTGGTAGAGATATCCTGAAAATTTGCATGTAACCTTTTAGAAATACTCCCTTGCTGTTTTTAACCCTAGGAACTAAATTGAAGTACTCATATGACTATGCTATGTTTTATAAATTGCAAATGCTTAGCCTTGCTCAAGTAGTAAACTAAGAAATGGTTATGGATTAAATATTGTTCAATTTGATAATCCTCTTTGGACATTTTAAACCAGAGGAGAACCTCTAAATATTTGCGAAATAAAATTTAAATAAAATGTGATTTTAGACTTGGGCGGTAAGTGGTATGCGATTGATGTATTCGTATACCGATAGGGGGAGTGTTTGCCCGAGTCGATTAAGGACTAAACTAAATGTCATTCATGGTGTATTCCGTACATCCACATGTGCTAGTATGGGATAGCCTTAGGCGAGTAATCTATTTAGTACCTAGCCTTGCATTATGGTAGGCCGAAGAGTATGGGTTCGGATAACCCAGAGAAATTTCCTATTTACCGCCGATGTGGTAATTTAGGTGACTCAGTCTGTCCAATACAACGATATCGTGCCACGTGGGGTGGGTTCCTGTCGTGTCCGCCACCACGACATTAAGTTTAAGGCATAGGCCTGCCATTTAACGGTTCTAGATCACATTTCCAGTATGACCTAGGATAGAGGAAACACATATCGTGTTGGTGCAAGGCTAGGGACTAAATAGTGTAAAGGCTACGTTATGACCTCTAGGTCGCACTCAATGTGAAGAGTGCGATAGAGTCTTGCAAACTCGAAACAAACTAGAGTATTCATATCATGTGTGTAAAGCTGTACAAACTCTGCAGGGTAAATAAAACTAATCGATTAGCCGTGCTCACGGTCATGAGCGACATGATGAAATGCCATGGGTATAATTTTTGTGATTTTTGTGTCTTTCCTAAATGTTCTCGATGACTAAATTATTTTGTGTTGAATAAGATTTTGATTTATGCAACGAATTTGCCTTACTCCCCGACGTGGGTAAGTGTAACACCCTGAGGTGTTTTCCCCTTTAAAAAAATCCAAAAGAAAATCGTAAAAGAAAATCGTTGGAATTAACTAGAGAGAATAAATAATTTTAACAGCCAAATGTTAAATGGAAATGGCATGGTAGGATTTTTCTTAAATTCTACATGTCAAAATACACTAACAGGATTTTTAGTGGAATTTTCATAGCACAAGAAATAATTTTTAACCAATTAAAACCAAAATCAGAATCAATAAATCCCGGGAAATTCTTTTCTCTCTCCTCTCGTACGTTTCCCGCTCTGGCCGTGGCCGCCGCCCGAGCCGACGGCCCATCCTCTCCAAGACGCCCCCGATCGGCCTGCCCCGATCCCGCCCGCGCACCTCTCCTCTCTCCTTCGCGGCCGACCAAAAGCCACGCCCGCCAGCCTCTTGCGCCCGTGGAAAAGTCCACCCCGCCTCCTTCGTCCCGGACGCCGAAGTGGGGTCCCCTTGTCGTGCCATCGTCCCCGACCCCGGCCGCCCTGGCGCCATATCCGGCCGCCGCGCCCGCACGAATCTCGCGCCACCGGCCACCCCGCGCCCCCAAACCACGTCGCCTTTACTCTCCTCTGCCCTCGCCGCTTTCAATCGCCCCGGCCGCCGCTCCCACGCCCCTTAATGGCCGGATTTAACCACCGGCCATTATTCCCCCAAAAATTGCATCGGCAAGCAATTGCGCCCTTATCCGATCGCCGCTGACCTCCCCATCCTATATTTAAGCACCCCCTCGCCCTCCCCGAGCTCCCCACACCTCCACTCAAGCCTCTCTCTCTCTGTCGTCCCCGCACCGTGCGCCTACGCTTCGGACCTCGTCGCCGAGCTTCGGCCGTGCTTTCCCACTGCTCCGAGGCGTCCCGAGCTCCGCCGACTCCTCCCTCCTCATCGCCGATGCCCGCGCCACTTCGGCCACCACTCCCCGAGTGCTTCTGCTGTCTCCCTCGCTGCTGTCGCCGTCGTCTCCCTCAACTCCGGTCGCACTGCGGTGAGCCGCTCCTCCTTGCCTTCTCGGTCGTGCTCGCGCCACCGCCCAAGTACACGCGGTTCCGCCTGTGCGTAAATCCGTGGCATCCCGCCGTCCCACGCCGCCGTCCGAATGGCCCCGGTCCGGTCTCCGGCCACCTGCCGCCGCCGCCGGCCGATCGCGCCCGCGCCCTTTCTTCTCAGCCGTCCGATCGGCGCCGTCCATCCCCGCTCGCCCACGTGGCAAGCCACGTGGCTGCCACCTCGACACCACGTGTGCGCCACGTGGTGCACCGCCGGTCCGGCCGTGGACCCGATCCACCGTGTGCTGGTACTCCCGCGGGACGCTGGCGTCAGCCCTCGGGTGCTGACGTCAGCCCTAGCCACTGACGCCTCCCCCAGGATTTATTGCGCAATAAATCAATTAAGGATTTTTCTGTTTTAGTAAAAAACCCAGAAAACTTCTAAAAATCATATCTTTTCAATCCGACCTCCATTTTAGTCCATTCAAATTTCATTAAATCTATAAAAATGCCAAGAATCCATTAAAAATGGTTTTGTTCCCTGTTTTAGTAGTTTTTTATCCTGTTTTGTTGAAGTGCTTGTTTGCCGTATAGATCCCCGTAGTCCCTCCGTCCCGGTCTACTTTGAAGTCGTTGCTGAAGTTCCTCAAGCCGAAGAGCAAGGCAAGTCATACCACATTTTGATTATATTGCTCCCATTTTGCTAAAACACATGTTTTATTCTATGAAATTGCATGTATTTTATATTGTCATTTCTTGGAAAATAGTACACCTTATGTTTAGTTTATGCCTTAGGTTTGACACCCCAAACCCTTTGATAAAACTTGGGAAAATAATGTGATTAGATTCAGGACTAGGTTATGCTTAGCCTGGCTTGGATTCACTAGCTCACTAAATGGGTCATTCTCACTTAATGTGTCTCTCCTGAACTTCTGTTCGAAGGTTTAATGGTTAGAAATTCAGGTGAACCAGACTAATAACTAAAATATGACAAATGGTGGGCTATGGGCGCTATGGTTTTGGTTAGCGGCGTCCATGGCAATTAAGGACCGGTTCACGGGACCCCTCAAGAGAATGACCGTACAAACCACAAGCCGAAATGGGTAAGGTAGGTCCCGTAGTGTAGCCTCTCCTAGCTGATGGACCCATCGGCAAGGGTGAGCGGGATGGAGTTTCAGTCGGCCCCGGTATAAGGGTTGCTGGGCTGCCGGATTCACCAAGGCACTCGAGGGGGCTGCCCATTCCCAGGGTCCAGGAGTGGGGGCGAAACCTTGGTGGGGTTCACTTGGTTAGTGGGGGGTTATACGAAAGGTCCTATCACAGTTTCCTTTTCGGGGTACCGCGGTGGTATTCCGGCGCACGGGAGACCATGTTGTGGGGCTGTGTCTTGTGGGTACAGTTGTACACCTCTGATCAGAGTAAATCTATTCGAATAGCCGTGCCCGCGGTAATGGGGCGATCGATCGAGCTCTCCGTGATTAGTCTCACACTTTTACACCCTAAGTTTTGGAGCATGACTAGTATAGGTAGATGGTTTGGGCCTGTCCCAACATGGGGATAGCGTTGGACAGTGTTGGATTCAAAATGCTTTAATTACTCAAATTACTGTCGTTTTGACTGTGTTCAAAATCTGTATTGTTTGGAAAAACCCTTGCTGTTTGCGCTAAAGCAAACCCTAGCCAAACCCTTGTCTTCCCTACATTCATTTCTCTCTCCTTCCGGCGTGACTTGCTGAGTATGTGGAAGTACTCATCCTTGCCCCTTCATCAGAACCTGAGCCAGAAGCTGAAGAAGAAGACGAAGTGGAGTAGGCTTGTCCTACACTCTGGAAACTACCTGTGGAGTGGTCGAAGCCGCGCGGCCGGCGTCAAGCTTAGGCTTAGGCCCTTTTTCTTTTTCCGCTGCTCTTTTATAATCTTTTTGTAATGTTTCTAAGACGTGAAACTGTAATATCAACAATTGTTGTATGTGTACCCTGGCTGGTCCTGGACAGGGATTTTAATACACATATAGCTTCGGAAATTCGGGTCGAAATTTCTGGGCGTTACAGTAAGGGATTGTTATTTACTCATTTACGTTGTAGCCATGCCATGTTTAGTGAGGATTTATACATTGCTAAAAGTGACTTGCTTAAATTACGTTGTAAATAATTTGCGAACTAAAACTTGTTTTATGCTGAAAATTTGAGACTACAAATAGCTTCCCCTTTGTCTTAGAGCTTTCATGTACTTAGGGTTGATTGTGCGCTTGCCAGTACATTAATTTGATTAATGTACTGACACTTGCAATTGGAATATCCATTTTGATGCAGGTCCTAGACTTAGTTTTTGAGAGATGCGGGTACTCGATTTGCATCTTTTAGGATTTTGAACTTAATGGGGTAAACCCCTAGTCGGTGTGCTTGTGGGTGGGTAACCAAGCCACCGCTGTTTGCTGTACTCTGATTTATTTATATATATTTGGCTGATCGGCCTATGTAATTATTTATGTGTTGTAATCCTTTAAATTTCTTTCATCTTACATGTATTTGCTATGTATATCCATGCTTAAGATGAAAGTGTGAATCTAGTGCACATCTTGGGAACTAGATTCATACAAGTAAGAGTTAGGAATATTTGAGACGTTGTAGATCTTTAGCCATTTCTGTCAAGTCTCCTGAATGTGTAACACATCTGGTTGCCGCCTTCGAGTGGTTTGATGGGCACATCTCAGGCTGAAGTTGACTGGCAGGCTAAAGGCCCAGCAATGTCTCACTTATCCCTCTCTCGTGACGTCGGACGTTTCATTACGTTTGTCGGATGATTGAGGTGATTCATTTCATCCTGCAAACATAATGGGAGGTCCGGGACAGTCTATGATATAATTGCAACATTATTGATTATAAATTAATATTAAAAATTTGGCGGGAAATTTCATATTTTGGTACGAACATTTTCCCAGGTAGCCATCCTACTGATATGAAAGCCGAGCTACGCATTTTCATAGGCGGCGTAGTCCAATTTCGTAGGTGGCATGTTGTGGCTCTGTCCATTTGGAAAGTTATATTTTTGCAGGTGGACGGGTTAAGAGGTCCATCTGCGAAAATACATCTTCTCAGGCGGACCGACCGGCCGCCTACGAAAATGGACGATTTCGTAAACCTTTGCCTACAAGCGGACCGGTCGTCTGCTTGCGAAGACTCATTTTGGCCATCTACGAAAATCGTTTTTCTAGAAGTGATATTTAACTTAAGTAATATGGTATTAGAGAACGAAAGGCCTTGATTTAAATCTTGGCTGATATAATTAAATAAGACAACCGAAGTCCCATTCTATTCTATGTCATGTCAGACACTTAAGTAAGTCACCATGTAAGGGAGATCTTGACTCCGAATGAATCGTCCATCTTTACTCATGACCTTAACCTTTTGAATTAAAGTTGGTGGGTGCAATTTCTATTCTCTTGTACGCAATATAAAGCATCTATACTCGATGTGCATCATGACACAATTGAGCTGGGGTCTTTGTTAACATTGTTTGATATCATCTAGGAAGTATTTATTTGAAAGTGAAAAAATTAATTGAATTCATGTCATTACAAATTTGTCGATTTGGAAAAATACTATTACTATTCATAAAATCGGTGAGATTCCACTATACTCTTCTAAAATTAGAAGAGTGTCCCTCTATCATGATTCCGTCAACACTTCCATCAACACCCCCTTCTTCTTTCACCCCACCTCTCTCTCTGTCCTTACTCTTCTGTTCATCTTCTCCTCATTGGCGATGTCCTCATGGCCACCTCCACGGCTAGCCTCTCCTTCCGCTCCCTTGTGCAACCTCTGCCTCTGCCTCGGCTTCCTCCCTCTGCCTCGGCTTCCTCACCGACCAGAACGACGGAGTCATCATGCTATCACGCTCTCAATTAGGACCATACATGCTGCAGATATCTTGTATTGGTTCTCGTCATCTGTTAATCTGCTCTAGCAATGGAAGAGAAAGGAGGTATATCAATTGATATTTGGCATGCACGGGCAATATGGCCACTCATGCATCAATCAGTGAAGACGAAAATCAAAAAATATCAGAACCATGAAGTGATAGGACGCAAAAGGTGCATCGATTTGGAGAACCATTTGCAGAAACCAGTTCTGAGAAGCAAAGAATCCTTCAGCTGGAAAAAATAGCAGAGAAACCAAAATCTCGGGCGGCCTCTCGTCCTCCTCCCTCTCCTCTCCGTCCATGGATCTGCTCAGCTGCTCCACCGCGGACACCCTTGCCAGCATCACCGCCGCTGCCGGTGGCTACGTCTCCATCCCGCACTGCAACTGGTTCGTCAACTGCAAGAGCAACAGAAACTCCATCCCACACACAAACCACTGTCCTTGCTTGCCAAACCAAGAATACAGGTGCAGCTCGCCGACGAGGAGAAGACGAACAGGAGAATGGAGATAGAGGAGAGGATGGGGATGATTCAGATGAAGGAATAAGGGGTGCTGACCTAAGGGTTCATGGAAACCGTGATGAAGTGGCATGGTTTGGCATCCAACCAATTTGACAAATATGATGAATAGTAAAGATATTGTTTTAATGGGTAAATTTGTAATGGTATAGATCCAATTAAAAAAAATACGCGTAGATAGTGGCGATATCAGAAAAATTACCAGGTCTCCATGCACATACTAATAGTCTAATTATTTAATAATACAAATTTGTTAGAATCTGAGATAATACCAACAAAACTTGAAGACCTCAAGCTCTGATCAAAAATCACCAATCTTAACCCCTTGTCCATAACTCTTTCCTAGCTCTGAACCAGATCTTTAGAAGAGGAGAAAACGAATTACAAGCAAGTCAGCAAGTTTCCAACTCTTGGTCCTTCTGGAAGAAAGAAACGAAGAAAGAAATCAGAGAACATACCATGAGTCACTAGCGAACCTATGGGATGGTCTGGCCACGACCCATCCAAAAGGAGGTCCATCCGAACCCCCTGCTACAATTTCCATTTTCATGAGCCAATAGAACATGGGCCAATTGAGGGGGAACAAAACACTAGTTGTCGTTGATCAAGTTCCGGTCGATCCCATGTATTAATTACAGGAGTTTCAGCAATAATACAATATAATCTAAACTATATAGTAGTATAAGAATGTGTGTCATCATGATGCATTGATTTTGTTTGTGCATGCTAATCTAGGAAGACATGTCTTTATGTCATATATATATATATATATATATATATATATATATATATATATACACACACACACACACTAGCAATTGTGCCCGTGTGTTGCAACGGGTGAAGTCAGAGGCGCGGCGCGGATGAGGACGGAGGGAGGGCACAGGCACGACGCGAGAGCTCCGAGCAGCGATGAGAGGGAGGAGCGTAGGCGCGACGCGGATGGGGACGGGAGGAAGAGGCAATTCAAACAAACGTTTGTGTTTGCTACTATACACACCACCCTCGTAAACCTAATTAAATCGATTAATTTAATCAACACCCTAATTAATCAAATTAATTATTCCTTGTGATTAGTTAATTAATTAATTAAACCGATTCCTTGTGATTGAATGCATAGGAACCCAAATCTTGGAATTGTTTTTGCTACATTCCAGTGGAAGTCTAAATTCTCGAGGGGAGAAGAGGAAAAAAGAAAGAGTAATAAGGTTGGTTTCTTCTCCATCACTCCCAATCCCATCACCTACCGACCTGATAACTCCTCCCCTCCAGAGATTTGCTTGTTCGTCCGTGTCGTCGTGCAGCGAAGGGGATCAAGAACAGGAGAAGGGTCCAGTGGTAGAGGCAAATCAATCATGTCGCCCGGGGAAGGGATCATCTACTCCTAGCTGGTCTACGAGCTGAGCTAGATCCTGAGGCGAGTACATTGGTAGCGTGTCCGACCAAGAAGAAGGATGGGGGAGAAGGTGACTGAGGCGGCGGGGGGAGTGGAGGATCAGGACGGCAGCACGGCGGCGGCGGTGAGGCTGGATGGGATTCAATACTGCAGCGAGCATCCATACCGGCCCGGGACGACGGCGACGACGGTGGCTGGCGGAGGGATATGCGCCTTCGCTTGGGAGAAGCCGGGAGGCCGGTGTCCTCCTCCAAGTCTAGCCCCTTCTTCCTCTCTGGCGGCCACCCCCGTCGTCCGCTTCTCCGTCGTCGTTGCCGTCCTTCCGCCATGCAGCGACGGTCAACCCCCGTCACTGCTCCACTCCTCGGGGGCCTCCCGCAAGTTGATACCTTTCGGCAGAGGAAGACGTCATCGTCTTCGTCTCTCCGCGGTGGCTGGGCTGGCGGAAGCGAAGCAAGTCGGTGGCGCCGCGGCCGGAGGAGCACTACTCGTCGTCGATGACGTCCGTGACAGCCGAGAGCCCGCGGAAAAAGAGCTTCTGGTCCTTCCTCTACCTCTCCTCCTCCTCGCCATACACACACCAGGCCGCCACCTCCACGTCGTACGCCAACGGTGGCGCCGCCGCGAGGAGGAAGTCAGTGTTCGTGGCGTCGGCGACATGGGCCTCGAGGGGTGGCTCTGCTGCGGGCGCAAATGAGCAGCAGCAGCCACGGGCGGCGACGTCTTTGGGTTGGAAGGAGCAGCAACAACACATTGGACCTCGGGCGTTACACGACGTGGCGCAGTGGGGACTGCGGGTTAATTTTGGAAAAACTCAAGGGCTTTTTTGTAAAATAGCCAGGCAAAACAAAATTTGGGTGGAAACACTACTTGCTTTATATATAGTTATAGAGAAAAACTCAAGGTTTTTTTTGTAAAATAGCCAGGCAAAACAAAATTTGGGTGAAAACACTACTTGCTTTATATATAGTTATATATATATTTATCTTTCATGATAATACTCTTTGTTGGTGTCTTTTAGTAAATTTTATACATATATGGCATGCTATTTTTTTCCGACTCGAACCAGCTCAGCTGACCCTCGCCTCGCCATCGTCGTCCTCGGTCCACCCAACCTAAAATCCTAGGTCCATCAATACCATGAGTGCAACTGTAATATGAGATGATCTCTAGTATAACAGTTACAAATTGAACATGGGATGGTGGGAGATCGATAAAACCATACCCCTCTCCAAAAATAATATCAGCGCATGAAGCGAAAAGGCAGTAGGGGCATCGCCGGTGCTCGTCTCGGCAAAGGATTGAACGAATGTGGATGGAATAGAAGACGCGAACAGATGAGCGAATGCATGTTGTGTGTCTGGCCTCTGGAACGACATTTCCTCAGTCCTAACAAAGCATCATGCAAGTTTTGGGCATTATGTGCTCAGGATATCACAAAAATAAAAGTCCTCTTTGGCACTGCTCTAGATCCAAGGATTTCTGGAGCTGGATATTTCTAGCTTCACAAATCCATAGAGATCCATGATTACATTGATAATGTTTAGATAAATCATTTTGTCCCTATTTTAGATAAAGTAAAATTTTTAAACCACTATGATTTAATATACAAACTTTAAACCTATCATGATATGAGATCTGGAGCGTCCCAAACAGGACCTCACCATCCCGGTGTTCTGCATCTTGGCTCACATGCTTCCTTGAGTCAAGATCTATCTTATTTAGCCAAGTGTGTCACATTCTACTAGTGTTACACCTAAATATAGAATGGCTACTACATTTACATATCCACCTAGTTTGTTATCATGTTCATAAAAAAAATGCTACAACTTATGATGTCATCTAATTGTAGTGAAGAGGATTTTTACCATTCTTGAGTCTGGACAGGTACAAAATCTGGACAGCCGAGTGGGATAGATCGGACTACTGATATCTTTCGATACCTTCAAGTACCATCTAGCCTGTGAGGTGGTACTGGTGAAATGAGAGTGAGGTGGTATAGTAAAAATGCATTGGATAGGAGGGTGCGCGATCTCTGTTCGAATAAGAGAGGTGACGATGTGGGCAGGGCTCGACAGCTCGTCAGTGACCTCCGCTTCCCATGTTGTCCTTCCTCCAAAGCTCGTCATTCGGATCCAGACTCATCTCTCGCGCGTCCATCCCCCAATCTCAGAGAGAGAATCTAGGCTTGCTGACTACCTCCACACCTCCACCACCCCCCTCTCCCGCACAAACACACACATACAAGCTGGCTGGCTAGATCTGGGCTCGTTGATGACTTCTGCCTCCTGTGCTACCCTTACCCTAAGCTCGCCAGCCAGTCTAGGATCAACAATGACCTTTGCCTCCAGTGCATCCTCACCGACAACCTCCGCATACTGTAGCGCCCTCTCACTGACCAGCGCCACCCTTCCTCCCAAGTTTATCGGTCATATCTGAGCACCCTGGCCTCCTTTCGCCAGACGAAGAAGCAGAGATGCCAGCAGCGTCGAGGATGCAGGCGGATTGTGGAGATTATGGAAATCGGGTATCTACATGGCAAGTGTATCTGACTGGAGGTAGGGATAGATTGCGCCTGCTATATCTGTAAACCAAATATGACTTGGGTGTTACGTTGTCGATTGAGATAAGGCAACGGCCCATAGTCACGGTTTGGTAAGATTGAGGAAACCGACTTAGAGTAAGATAGGGTTTTCGATCTGTAAGCCCGCCTCCCAAGACTATATAGGGGGGTAAGGGATGTCCCTTGAGGGATATGCGATATCAGAAGTTAGATCAGAGTTGATAAGCAAGAGCTTAGACTTTAGGAGCTTTAGATCTTGATATCAATATACACTCGGCGGATCGAATCCCCGAAACAGGAGTAGGGTATTACCTCACGAGAGGGCCTGAACCTGTCTAAATCCCGTTTTCCATCTAACCCATCGTGCTTGGCGATCTTGACTGCACCCCCAAAATTCTATTGCCGAAACCAAGTTTCAACAGTTGGTGCGCCAGGTAGGGGCTCCGCGCATCAAGACTTCTTCAACAATCTCGCCGACAAGCGTGATGGGATCTTCTTCAAGATTTGGCGACTTCGCCGCCAACGGCTTCGACAAGTTCTCCTCCTTCGACTCGGACTCGAACCAGTCGGAGGAAGAGACTCACTCGGCGCCGTTCGAACTCCCGAACAACGCCAAGATCTACGACGACATCTTGAAGTCCAAGATGCAGTCCGCCCACTCCGACGAAGGAATTCACTCGGCACCGTTCGGACTACCGAACGCCACCAAAATCTGCACCGATCTTCTCGTCCCCCCAACAGAGACGATCTGCTCGGAAGAAGACCTCTCGACGCCGTTTGGATTACCAAACACCGCTGAGATCTACGGCAAGCTCCTTTCCCCCGAGTCAAGGTCGACCCACTCGGAGGAGTCCGCATCCTCAAGCTCTGACTACTGGAACGATCCAGATCTGTGCAACCCAGGATCGAGGGAGGTCGCCGTCATCCTCCAGCCTTTCGGCTCATGCTCATCTTCGGAGCTCAACGAGTATCTTAGCTCCGCAGGCTTTGACGACCTCTATGGCATCCCCTCGGACGAAGCCGACGACTCCGACTGCAACAAGGACTACGGGCCGAAGTGCTTCGATGTCCTCATGGCTGAGGTGGCCGAGTCCGACTCAGCCATGGCCCGCAGGCTCACGGAAGAAGAGCGAGCCAGGATCGAGCAGGAGCGCAAGCTGGCAGAAGAGGAGAAGAAACGCAAAGAAGAAGCCGACAAGAGAAAGCAGGATCTACGGGCAACCGGACGGTCCGCTCAGGAGGCTATTCTTCAAACGCGAGTCCGCAACACCAATATCTTCCAGATGCCACGCGTAACGCCGTTGCCGCCCTCACACTCCCGGACACCGTCATCGAGACGGCACCCCCGACGTGACTCCAATACTAGACAAGATCAAGACCATCATCGCAGCCACGCCTAACGGTCATCCCTCCACCTCAGCACGAAGGCCGACTGAGTCTGTGGCTGAAACGCCCGACATAAGCCGACTCCCGCCGCTAAGGTCAGGAGACTACAAGAGACCCGAGCCAGACCGGTCAACAACTAGGCCAAGAGGCCCATGCCACGAGTCCACGCAGAAGCATCAGGAGCAAACGGCCGACTCCCGCGAGAAGCGACCTGGACGTCCACCCGTCCACCACCGCGTCCGCCGCAACAACAGCTCCAGCTACCAAACCAGCCAACCGAGGACCCCGCCGAGTGATCGCGGAAGTCCTCGATCGCCGCTACCAAGAGCGAGATCAACGCACTCGGGAGGATCAAGGGGATCACCCGATAGCAATGACGATGGAGTGCCGCCACTCGGAGCTTCGCGAGTGCACCGGCCGAATGGATTCAAGCCAACCGGAATAGAGAAGTACGACGGCAAGACCGACCCCGAGTCGTGGCTTAGCGTGTACACTCTCGCCATCCGCGCAGTAGGCGGCGACAACAAGGCTATGGCCAATTACTTGCCCGTGGCCCTCGCCAACTCAACCAGGAACTGGCTCACGAGCCTGCCGAGAGGCTCAATCGGCTCATGGAGCGAGCTGAGGGACCACTTCATCGCCAACTTTCAGGGCACCTTCGAGAGGCCCGGGACCCACTTCGACTTATACAACGTCATCCAGACGCCGGACGAACCTCTGAAGGACAACATCCGGCGCTTCTCCGAAAAGCACAATAAGATCCCCAACATCACCGATGACATCATCATCGCCGCCTTCCAGAAGGGAGTCCGTGATGAGCTGTTTATCGGGAAGTTCGGGCGTAAGCCACCGAAGACCGTGAAGCAGATGTTTGAGACGGCAAATTCCTACGCCAAATCCAATGATGCCATTAAAGCGGCACGCCAAGACCGGCCCGACAGGAGGGATGACAAGCAGGCAGGAGGAAGCCGGAATCCGAAGATCTAGTTGCTGCAACTTCCAACTCCCAACGTCGCCCCCGAGTCGTGGCCTACGACGCCATCATGAATGCTCAGTGCACGCATGATCCCAACCATAAGCATGCGGCTAAGGACTGCTTTATTTATAAACAATTCGCCGAGCAGTACGTTGCGCAACTCAACAAGAAGCCGACTGACGAAGCCGGCCCATCGGGCGCCAAGAAGAACAACACGGCCGAGAATGCCGAGCCCTTTCAAGACCCCGTGGGCGAGCTCAATCACATCTTCGGGGGGCCGCTAGCCTATGAATCTAAGAGGAAAAAGAAGCTAACCGACCGAGAGGTCAACGCGGCGCAACCCGAAGTCCCACAGTACCTACGATGGTCGGAGATGGCCATCACCTTTGACCGCTCGGATCACCCTGACCGAATGGTTCACCCGGGCCGCTATCCACTCGTCTTGGACCCCGTGGTCCGCAACATCACGCTTAAGCGTGTCCTCATCGGTGGGGGCAGCGCCCTCAACATCTTATTCGCCAAGACCATGGATGAGATGCAAATCCCGAGGGCCAAACTGAAGGCAAGCTCAGCCCCCTTCCCTGGAGTTATCCCGGGGCTGTCATCTACACCACTCGGGCACATCGCTCTTCCGGTCACCTTTGGAGTTCGAGAGAACTTCCGGACGGAGAACGTCACTTTCAAGGTGGCCGACTTTGAAACGGCCTACCACGCCATCATCGGAAGGCCTGCACTCGCCAAATTCATGACGATACCCCATTACACCTACCTCTGCATGAAGATGCCGGGTCCCAACGGCGTCATCACTCTTCGCAATGACGTGAAGCAAGCCTTCACCTGCGACAAGGAGAGCTGCGACATGGCCCAATATTGCGAGAGATCACTTGGCCAGCAAGAAATCCGATTGGCTGCATCGACTTCGGCAGAGGGTGAAATCCCCGCGAAGAAGATAGCCAAATCGTGATCCGGCGACGCCAAGACCAAGAAGATCTCCCTTGATCCATCGGATCCTCGAAACCGCCGTAATCAGCGCTGAACTAGATCCCAAATAGGAAAGCGCGCTCGTCACCTTCCTCCAAAATAATAAAGATGTTTTTGCTTGAAACCATCTGATATGCCTGGAATTCCTAGGGAGGTGATCGAGCACTCTTTGCACGTCAAAGATGACGCAAAGCCGATAAAACAACGATTACGCAGATTCGCGCAGGATCGAAAAGATGCCATCAAGGAAGAGCTCACAAAGCTCTTGGCGCCGGCTTTATCAAAGAAGTCCTACATCCCGACCGGTTAGCCAACCCGCTCGGTCTACAAAAAGACGGGGCAATGGTGCATGTGCGTCGACTATACCGACCTCAACAAAGCTCGCCCCAAAGATCCATTCGGCGACTCGCATCGACCAAGTCGTAGATTCAACAGCCGGCTGCCAACTCCGAGCTTTTTGGACGTTACTCGGGCTATCACCGGATCGCTTGAAAGAATCCGACCGCTGAAGACATCGTTTATCACGCCGTTTGGGGCCTATCATGCTACATTGTTAGTGATATGCCCTAGAGGCAACATGGAGATGTTGGATATCACGTCAATGTTTATGTATAAATGAATAAAGTGTTATTCAGTTCCATGAAATAGACATTTTGTATTGATCAATAAGTACGTGACTTATTTATGAGACTCTATATGTATGAATCTATTTCTAAACGATCCTCGATCATATGTCATATTGTTGGAACAAATATGATTCTAAGATCGGCATTTTTTTGATTGATGATCATGTCTCATAGATTATGGGTATGGAGATACCAAATCAATAAACATGGACATATGTGTTGGAGAACACATTGTTGGATAGACCCACCATGAGACACTACAAGAATTAATGTGCCATTAGTTGGTCTCGGTAGTGTTGGTACAAAGTCCTTAGACCCGAGATCACCATGGATTCCAACATGTGTAGTAGCCTACTTTGGGACTACCAAACGCTATTCCGAATCGGGTAGTTATAAAGGTAGTTTTCGGGTTTGCTATGAAACATGGAGTGGAATGTGAGTCATCAAGATGGAATTTGCCCCTCCTTTGGAGAGATATCTCGGGCCCCTTGAGGTAATGGATTATGGAAATGCATGGCCATGCTAAGTTGATTGAGGAGTCAATCAACGGACGCATAATCCAATACGGTTCGAGTGAATGGCTAAGCTATTGAAGGGATGGCACACATCTTGCCTATAGCTTAACCGGTATCGTGAGGCAAAGGGATTTGTGTACACATTACAGTTCGTGAGCCGATATTATTCTTGTATACTATGGTGTCAATATGTGCCGCTAGGCGCCAATGGTGATGTGTCGGCTGAGTTAGACTCGAGCCGACGATCGGCTAAGTTAGACTATAGCCGAAACCGAGTATACCCGAACCTACTGTGGTCGCACGCTTAAGGGGATAAGAATAGGCATTCGAGTTGGACTCGGATACGGCTCGATCGGATAGGGATCCGATCGGATAGAGTCCTATGGGCTTACGACGTGTGGGCGGCCAACTCTATGAGATACGGATGAGATTCGATTCAAAATAGAGTCCCGATCGGCCACTAGTCCCGCCGGCCAACTCTATATAAAGGAGGGAGGGGTGGAGAGCTGCAACACGTCAATTGCATCGCGTGCAACAGAAGTCGCCGAGATCAATCTCCACGGAAACCCTCCCCACTTTCGAGCCAAACCCTAGCCTTGCATCGCGTGCTAGCACACGGGTGTACGGCGTTCTGTCCCCGGACGTGTGGATACCGGTAGAGGCGCCGCTACGTTGCGCGCCGTTGATCGGCTTCGGATCGGCTGCAACGGAGCGATCGGCCATGGCCGGCGCATCGGAGCGAGGCGTGAGAACGCGGCGGACGACTCGAATCGGCTGATTGGCGAATCGGCCGTCTTCGAAAATCGGCTACACTGTTCCGGATCGGATTGCCCCGATTGGCTATTCCGCCGCACTCTACTCCAATCGGTAACGATCTATCGGCCCTTACTTGCAAGTGTTCCTGGTTTGCGCGGTAAAAAGTTTTGTTTTCGGCTAGCGTAGCCTCCGCGTAACCCTTCAGTGGTATCAGAGCTAATCTTGCTTAGTTCGGGTTTTAGATTGGATCTGGAACAAGTTTTGCGCACGGGTTGATTAGATCAATCGGTTTTACGGGATCTGTTGAGGAGAGTTAATGGTAATTGCGTTCCTTGATAGTGTATCGGAACGGCGTAATGTGATTACGTCGAAGCAATATCCATAGAACTCGGTTTGAGTCGGCTTCGAGATAGCGTTCCTTGATAGTGTATCGAAACGGTATAATGTGATTATGCCGAAGCTATCTCATAGTCCGATCTTGTTAGCTGCCTCGCGCCTGCGCAAACCATCTCCCTTGATAGTGTATCGGGACGACATAATATGATTATGCCGACATGGTTTCCGTAAGCGATTTCATAGATTGGATCTATAGCGGGACCGCCGTGTGCGTACCCCCTTATAGGTCGTCTCGATGCCGTAGCTCGCGATAAGTAGAAAACGTTTCTACGCCTAACTTGTTTTTGCAGAGAATGCTTTGAGATGGTATGGCCCTATTGTATGTATGAGATATGAGATGCATGTGATGCATATAATATTCTTTCATACGTGCAATGCTTGTAATATTCTTTCACGACCTGCGAGTCGATGTAATCTTCAATTAGAGCTTCTATAGTAGTAGCTTAGTTTGAAGAAATCAAGCATTCGGCACTCGAAAGAACGGTGATGAAGATGGAGATCCTCTCTACACCGGCATGGAGATGGAGATCACCATGTGAAGGGGGCCATACTATTTCACTATATGCTATTCTTCTTGCTTTCATATGTGATATGTTTGTTTGATAGGATAGCATCCCTCACAAAATTAAGTAGTAATGATGCCCTTCCAAATGTTGCACCCGTCACCGTTATGCTCGTCAATGGTGGGTCTGCCAAAGCGAGTGCCATTCTCTATCATAACACGAGGGGTATATGTCGACATATACATGCAGGAGCATTTGGTTTACTTAACAAGGCTATCAAAACAGCTTTGGGCCTTGGGGCATAGGTTGGCGCCGGGCATGGAGATGCCACACCAACAACAAGAGTCACATAGAGATGTGATTAGCAAGGAGTTGCTTACCGATGTTACTAATTTTCTAGCAAGTGATGCCAAAGCTCACTAAAAAATTAATTAACATGTGGAACTTGACCCAATACGTAACCTAGAGGAAGGTGGAAAATACGTAATGGGAGTCTTATGTTAAATTGTTTAACAAAAGACATAGCATAAACATTGTGCTAAACTTTGCTTTTCTGTTGTAGAATAAATGGCGGCTAATACTACACCCGACACTTTAATTTGCGATCTATTCTCGAAAAGGAAAAATTAAATGGAACAAACTTTATGGATTGGTATTGCAACTTGAGAATTGTTCTCAAGCAAGAGCGTAAGGAGTACGTTCTTGAAGTACCCTATCCCGAGGATTTGCCAAATAATGCCACCGCAAGCACGAGAGCTTATGAGAAGCACACTAATGATGCCCTAGATATAAGCCGTCTCATGCTTGCTACAATGTCCCCGAGCTTCGTAAGCAATATGAGTGCTCACACTATTATTCGGGGTTGCGTGGCATGTTTGAGAACCAAGCTCGGGCCGAGAGGTTCAACACCTCAAAGTCCTTGTTTGCGTGTGGCTTGTTGAGGGGAATCCCGTCACCGCATGTGATAAAGATGATTGGCTACATTGAGAGTCCGGAAAACTCGGTTTTCCCTTAGCCAAGAGTTGGCTACGTACGTGATTCTCCGCCGCTCCCTCCGAGCTTCGAGCCATTCATATTAAATTATCACATGAACAATATGGATAGAACCTTGGCTGAATTGCATGGGATGCTAAAGACAGTGAGGAGAGTATCCAGAAAACGGTCATCATGTGATGATGATGCGTAAGGCTAAGCGCAAACCACTGTCAAGAAGCTTTGCACCAAGAGGAAGTTAACTCCCGATGAGATCGCGAGTGCCTCCAATGCAAAGAAGGGCAAGAAGGGGTCGGCGGCATCGATGTCGTTTGCTTCTATTGCAAGGAGACAGCCACCGGAAGAGGAACCGCAAGAAGTACATGGAGGATCTCAAAAAGAAGCAAAGTACGACTTCTACTTCGTGTATTAATGTTATAGACATTAATCTTGCTACTTCACCTATCGACTCTTGGGTATTTGATACCGGATCGTAGCTCATATTTGCAAGTCGTTGCAGGAATGAGAAGAAGTAGAGGATTGAGAAGGGCGAGGTGAACTCGCGTCGGCAATGGAGCAAGCGTTGCTACGCTTGCCGTCGGCACAGTACCACTTCATCTACCTTCAGGATTAGTTTTGGAATTGAATAATTGTTATTGTGTTCCAACACTTGTGTCAAAACGTTATTTCCGCTTCATGTTTGCAAGCTAAGGATATGATTTTAGATCAATGGACAATGGTTGTTCAATATATCTTAGAGATATGTTCTATTTTCATGCTCCATTGGTGAATGGATTATACGTTTTGAATCTTGAAGCGTCTCCCATCGATAACATTAATACGTAAAGGCAACTCTCTAATGATATAAACCCCACGTTCATCCGGCATTGTCGCTAGGCCATATAAATAAGAAACGCATGGAGAAGCTCCATAAGGATGGATTGCTTCACTCTTTTGATTTTGAATCATTTGAGACATGTGAGTCTTGTTTACTTGGTAAGATGACAAAGGCACCTTTCACGGGACATAGTGAGAGAGCAAGTGACTTATTGGCACTCGTACATACCGATGTATGTGGACCAATGAGTTCAACGGCCGAGAGGTGGTTATCGACTTCATTACCTTTACCGATGACTTTAGTAGATATGGTTATATCTACTTAATGAGGCATAAGTCCGAATCCTTTGAAAAGTTCAAAGAATTCCGAATGAAGTACGTAATCATTTAGGGAAAACAATCAAGTTTCTACGATCGATCGTGGAGGGGAATACTTGAGCCAAGAGTTTGGTAATCATCTCGAAAGATTGTGGAATTGTTCCACGCTTGACTCCGCCAGAACTCCACAATGGAACGGAGTGTCCGACGGAGAAATCGCACCTTGTTGGACATGGTGCGGTCGATGATGAGTCAAAGTGATCTTCCGTTATCCTTCCGGGATATGCTCTTGAAACAATGCGCTCACACTAAATAGAGTTCCATCTAAGTCAGTTGAAAAGACACCATATGAGATATGGATAGGGCAACCCCTAGTTTGTCTTTTCTCAAAATTTGGGGATGTGAGGCTTATGTAAAACGTTTACAATCCGACAAGCTCACACCCAAATCGACAAGTGCTTCTTTGTGGGATATCCTAAGGAAACTAAGGGATATTACTTTTATAATCGGGAACAAGGCAAAGTGTTTGTCGCCCGACACGGTGTCTTCTTGGAGAAAGAGTTTCTTTCAAGAAGGGTTAGTGGGAGCAGGGTGCATCTTGAAGAAGTTCAAGAAACACCGTAAAACGTTTGCGACCAAAGAACCACAACAGAGGAGCAAAGTGTTGCGCCACCGCTTGTAGATACATCACCCCACGGAGGTCCGAAAGATCACGTCGTGCACCCGACAGTACACAAAGTGCGGAACAACGTGACATATTGTTGTTGGACAACGATGAACCTAAGACCTATGAGGAAGCGATGGTGGGACCCGATTCCAACAAGTGGCTTGGAGCCATGAAATCCAAAATAGAATCCATGTACGACAATCAAGTTTGGAACTTGGTTGATCCACTGATGGTGTCAAAACCATTGAGTGTAAATGGGTTTTTAAGAAAAAGGCCGATATGGATGGAAATGTTCACATCTATAAGGCGCGATTGGTGGCGAAAGGTTTTAAACAGATTCAAGGAGTTGATTATGATGAAACCTTCTCGCCCGTCGCAATGCTTAAATCTATTCGGATTATCCTAGCGATTGCTGCATATTTCGATTATGAGATATGGCGATGGATGTCAAAACGGCTTTCCTAAATGGAAACCTAAGCGAGGATGTATACATGATACAACCTCGGGGTTTTGTCGATCCTCAATCGCTCGGAAAGATATGCAAGCTACGTAAATCCATTTATGGATTGAAGCAAGCATCTCGGAGTTGGAATATTCGTTTTGATGAAGTAATCAAAGGGTTTGGTTTCATCAAAAATGAAGAAGAGGCCTGTGTTTACAAAAAGGTCAAGTGGGAGCGCAATTCTATTTCTAATCTTATATGTGGATGACATTTTGTTGATTGGAAATGATATCCCTATGCTAGAATCCGTCAAGTCTTCATTGAAAAATAGTTTTTCCATGAAAGACTTAAGGGAGGCAAAGATACATATTGGGCATTCGGATCTATAGAGATAGATCCAAGAGGCTAATTGGATTAAGCCAAAGTACATACATTGACAAGGTGTTGAAAAGGTTCAACATGCATGATTCCAAGAAAGGTTTCTTGCCCATGTCACATGGCATTAATCTTAGCAAGAATCAGTGTCCTCGACACATGATGAGCGGAATAAGATGGGTATGGTTCCATATGCTTCGGCAATTGGATCCATCATGTATGCCATGCTTTGTACACGCCTGCATGTCTCGTACGCTTTGAGTGCTACGAGCAGATACCGCCGATCCAGTGAAGGTCACTGGATCGCAGAAAGAATATCCTTAAGTACTTGAGAAGAACTAAGGATATGTTCCTAGTCTATGGAGGTGAAGAAGAGCTCGTTGTAAGTGGTTACACCGATGCTAGTTTCCAAACGGACAAGGATGATTATAGATCGCAATCCGGGTTCGTGTTCTGCTCCGAACGGAGGCGCAGCTAGCGGAAGAGTTCCAAGCGGATACCGTTGCTGATTCTACAACGGAGGCCGAGTACATTGCCGCTTCGAAGCTGCAAAGGAGGCCGTTTGGATCAAGAAATTCGTTTCGAGCTTGGTGTGATGACTAGTACGATCTGTCCAATGTCTCTCTATTGTGACAATAGTGGAGCCATTGCGCAAGCCAAGGAGCCGAGGTCACATCGAAGTCCAAACACATACTTCGGCGATATCATCTCATCCGCGAGATTGTGGATAGAGGTGATGTCAAGATATGCAAAGTGCACACGGATCTCAACATAGCCGATCCGCCGACAAAACCTCTCCTCACCGAAGCATGAGGCGCACACAAGAGCAATGGGTATTAGATACTTACATGATTGACTCTAGTGCAAGTGGGAGATTGTTAGTGATATGCCCTAGAGGCAACATGGAGATGTTGGATATCACGTCAATGTTTATGTATAAATGAATAAAGTGTTATTCAGTTCAATGAAATAGACATCTTATATTGATCAATAAGTACGTGACTTATTTATGAGACTCTATATGTATGAATATATTTCTAAACGATCCTCGATCATATGTCATATTGTTGGAACAAATATGATTCTAAGATCGGCATGTTTATTGATTGATGATCATGTCTCATAGATCATGGGTATGGAGATACCAAATCAATAAACATGGACATATGTGTTGAAGAACACATTGTTGGATAGACCCACCATGAGACACTACAAGAATTAATGTGCCATTAGTTGGTCTCGAGGTAGTGTTGGTACAAAGTCCTTAGACCTGAGATCACCATGGATTCCAACATGTGTAGTAGCCTACTTTGGGACTACCAAACGCTATTCCGTAATCGGGTAGTTATAAAGGTAGTTTTCGGGTTTGCTATGAAACATGGAGTGGGATGTGAGTGATCAAGATGGAATTTGCCCCTCCTTTGGAGAGATATCTCTCGGCCCCTCGAGGTAATGGATTATGGAAATGCATGGCCATGCTAAGTTGATTGAGGAGTCAATCAACGCACGATAATCCAATACAGTTCGAGTGAATGGCTAAGCTATTGAAGGGATGGCACACATCTTGCCTATAGCTTAACCGGTATCGTGAGGCAAAGGGATTTGTGTACACATTACAGTTCGAGCCGATATTATTCTTGTATACTATGGTGTCAATATGTGCTGCTAGGCGCCGTCTGTGATAGGCTCGGCCGAGTTAGACTCGAGCCGACGATCGGCTAAGTTAGACTATAGCCGAAACCGAGTATACCTGAACCTCACGTGGTCGCACGCTTAAGGGGATAAGAATAGGCATTCGAGTTGGACTCGGATACGGCTCGATCGGATAGGGATCCGATCGGATAGAGTCCTATGGGCTTACGACGTGTGGGCGGCCAACTCTATGAGATACGGATGAGATCCGATTCAAAATAGAGTCCCGATCGGCCACTAGTCCCGCCGGCCAACTCTATATAAAGGAGGGAGGGGTGGAGAGCCGCGACACGTCAATTGCATCGCGTGCAACAGAAGTCGTCGAGATCAATCTCCACGGAAACCCTCCCCACTTTCGAGCCAAACCCTAGCCTTGCATCGCGCGCCAGCACACGGGTGTACGGCGTTCCGTCCCCGACGTGTGGATACCGGCAGAGGCGCCGCTACGCTGCGCGCCGTTGATCGGCTTCGATCGGCCGCAATCGGAGCGATCGGCCGCGGCCTGGCGCACGGAGCGAGGCGTGAGAACGCGCCGGCGACTCGAATCGGCTGACGATTGGCGAATCGGCTGTCTCCGGAAATCGGCTACACTGTTCCGGATCGGATTGCCCTGATTGGCTATTCCGCTGCACTCTACTCCAATCGGTAACAATCTATCGGCCCTTACTTGCAAGTGTTCCTGGTTTGCACGGTAAAAAGTTTTGTTTTCGGCTAGCGTAGCCTCCACGTAACCTTTCATACATCACCATGCCTTTCGGCCTGAAGAACGCCGGTGCCACATACCAACACATGATCTAGAGATGTTTCCAGACGCAGATCGGCAAGAACGTGGAAGCTTATGTCGACGATGTCGTCATCAAGACCAAGCAGAAAGAAGACCTGATCGCTGACCTAGAAGAAACCTTCGCGAATATCCGGGCCTTCAGAATGAAGTTGAACCTAGAGAAGTGCACTTTTGGCGTCCCATCAGGTAAACTGCTCGGCTTCATGGTATCACATCGCGGCATTGAGGTCAATCCAGAGAAGATCAACGCTATCTTGAACATGAATCCCCGAGCAACCGTAAGGATGTCCAAGCTCACCGGCCGCATGGCGGCGCTAAGCCGATTCATCTCCCGACTTGGCCGAACGAGGCATGCCCTTCTTCATTTGCTAAAGAAAACGGACGACTTCCAATGGACCACGGAAGCCTACAAGGCCTTTGAAGATTTTAAAAAATTCCTTACGACGCCGCTCATCCTATCCTCACCCCGACCCCAGGAGCCCCTGCTGTTGTACGTATTAGCCACTCACCAAGTGGTTAGTACGGTCCTCGTGGTCGAGCGCGAAGAAGAAGGGCGGGTCCGTAAGAATCGAGGGGCCGATCTACTTTGTTAGCGAAGTGCCGGCAGAGCCAAAACTCGCTACCCGCATGTACAAAAATTGCTTTATGGTGTCCCGATAACCACGAGGAAATTGGCGCACTATTTTCAGGGTCACTTGGCCACCGTCGTCACCTCCTTTCCACTCGGCGATGTCATCCACAACCGGGAGGCAACCGGGCGCATCGCGAAGTGGGCCCCGAGCTAATGCCGCTGGACTTAAAGTTTAAGGTGAGGACGTCTGTCAAGTCACGTGCCCCGGCGGACTTCTTGGCCGAGTGGACCGAACAACAAGAAGATGTACCTCGGGAAGATCTCCAATATTGGACCATGCACTTCGACGGATCCAAGAGGATCACCGGCTTGGAAGCGGGAGTTGTGCTGATCTCCCGACCGGGAAAAGCTTAGATACGTCCTCCACCTCCACTTCTCCGCCTCACATAATGTCGCCGAGTACGAAGCTCGCGCATGGACTGCGTCTCGCAGCCACTCGGGATATGTCGGCTGTCGTGAAGGGGGACTCCCACCTGGTCGTAAACCAAGTGATGAAAGATCGGTCCCGTCTAAACGACACCATGGAGGCCTACCGACAAGAGCTCCGCAAACTTGAAGACAAGTTTGACAGACTCGAACTATCACATGTCTTAAGACACAACAACGAAGCAATGACGAGTTGGCGCGTTCGGGTCCAAACGTGAAGCCGCCCCAACAGACGTTTTGTCGAGCATCTCTATGAACCAACCGTGGCAAAGCCAACTCCCAACGAACAAGCCGCGAACGAAGTCGCCATGATTGACGCCGACCGGAGGACACCACTCATCAAATTTTTAACACAAGAAGAGCGCCAAGACCGGATGAGGCGTAATGTGTCCGACGCCGTTGCCAAGCCTATGTCATGGTTGACTCCGACTGTACAAGAGAAGCCCCTCTCGAGTCCCGATGAGATGCATCACACCCGAGGAAGGACGATACTGCTCCAAGACATCCACTCGGGCATATGCGGAAGCCACGCGGCAAAGACGCACCTTGGTGGGCAAAGACTACGACAGGGTTTTTCCTGGCTTACCGCGGTCTCCGACGTGGACAAAGTGGTACGAACCTGCGAAGGCTGCCAATTTTTTGCCCGACAGAGCCATGTCCCACCCAAGAGCTACAAACAATCCCATTATCCTCGGCCGTTTGCGTATGGGGCTTAGACATGGTCGGCCCTTTCAAGAAGGCTCCAGGAGGATTTACACATTTATTCGTCGCAATCGACAAGTTCTCCAAGTGGATTGAAGCTGCCGGTTGCCACCATCACCGCCGACAAGGCACGGGACTTTATCCTCAACATCGTGCACCGCTTCGGCGTCCCAAAATGTAATCATAACCGACAACGGACTCAATTCACGGAGGCATCTTCAAGGAATTCTCGCGAAGACTTTGGAATCAAGATTTGCTATGCGCGCTTGCCCATCCCAAAAGCAACGGACAAGTCGAGCGCCGGCATGGTCCTTCAAGGCATCAAGGCCCGCGTGTTTGATCGCCTAAACCCTTACGCCGGCAAGTGGGTCCAAGAGCTCCCTCGGTCTATGGTCTCGCGACCACACCCGCACTACCGGCCAAACTCCTTTCTTTTCGGTCTATGGCTCGGCGATGTTGCCAAACGAAATGGAGTATGAATCTCTCCGAGTCCACAGCCAATGATGAACGCTTCGACCTGCACCGAGTGGACGACCTCACCCGACCGGAAGAAGCCCGTGAGGCAGCCCTCATCCAGCCACAAAATATCTTCAAGGGCTCGGACGCTACCACGCCGCAACGTTCGAGCACGAGCTTTTATCGTGGGCGATCTGGTTTTGCGCAAGATTCAAGCTACCAAGGACCGTCACAAGCTATCCCCCTTATGGGAAGGACCATACATAATCACCGAGGTGACTCGGCCAGTGCATATCGGTTAAAGCGTGAAGACGGGTCTATGGTGGAGAACTCCCGGAACATCGAGCATCTTCGATGATTCTATGCTTAAACCGACTTAAGTTTCATGCTTTCTCTTGATCGCCAACCTCAAGCAAGACGACTTCTTGAGTTAGCATTCTGGGGTTGTACATATGTCAATAAAGCATAGTTTCCTCATCAACTTTTGCGCATAATTCGGTTTATCATTGTTTAATGTTCCTTGATTCGAGTTCAGTGTCTAAGGACTCGAGAATTTTTTGATGACCTAATCGAGCTTAGGCTCGGTGACAATGGACGAAAATTACTTAAGAAATTTCACATAAAAGCTCGAATCGTGGCATTAACATAAATAAACCGAGTATTCACAAGTCTACATCAGAATGTCACAAGCATCCAAAGTTTACAAGACAATGTTTACAAGGCAAGTCAAGGCCGGAAATGGTTTACTACATCGGCAGCCACCTTTTTGCCCGACTCCGTGCCTCGCTAATCAAATCAAGAGCTCGCTCATCCGAAGTTCCCTCGCAAGCCCTCCCCGACCGAATCCACGTCCACTCGAGAGTATAGTGACTTCGTTTGTGCAAGGGCGAAGCCCGCCTCCATCACACGCGCCTAAATGTTGGCTAGATACTCGGTCGTGGATCGCCTAAGCTTGTCGAAGACTTCAACCGGGTCCAAGTGAGTGGTCCCGACTCCCCGATGATACAAAGACAAGCAGGATCGGCGTTGCCGCGTTTGCTACATCTTCTCGGACCCTTTCGGCTCGTTTGACACTCTCAAGTAAGACGTCGTATTGAGCTCGGGTCTTAACTTTGTAAGCTGCCAAAAGAACATGATCACGCAAAGTACTCAAGACAAAGCAAGACAAAGAATGTTGCTTCAAAGAAGCTTACCTTCGAACTCGGCCTCCAACTCCGGTCTTCCCGAGGCCGATTGCCTCCACTGACTCGGAGCGAGTGGACCTCCGACGAATTTTCTACAAAAAAGAAAAGTCTATCAGCAACCAGGATCAATGCGGAAGCCATAAAGAAACTGGGAGGGTTAAGCTTACTCCCGACTGAACCTCGAAGGTCGAGGTTTTCTTCCCGAGTTCACTATCTCCCTCCTTAGCGCCGCCTCCTCGACGCGGCCTCCTCCGAGTGGTCTTTAACTTCCGCCGGACGTCCTCCAGTGAGTTTAGATGAGGGACCAACTTCTCGCCGCCTCGGACTTGGCCATGGATCGACAATACTCCGTCTCGCACGCAAGATCTAAAGTTGACCGACCGAAAAGAAATGGTAATACAACACTAGAAAAAGATCAAGGCTTACGTTGAGTAGCCGAGTCGCCTCATTCAAGCCGTTGACAAGGGCATCCCTTTCTTCGCTTTCCACTTGCTTATCTAGGATGATGCCCCCGCCTTTGGCCTTCCGAGTCTCGCCACTCGATCTTAATCGGGGAACCCGTGTTTCGAAGACTCGTAACCTGGGATCTCCTTTACCGTGGCCGATGATCGTGAAGAGCAGATGAAGACACAAAAGATTTGAACTGAAGATTAAAGACAATATTTCGATTCGAGACTTACCAGTTTCGGCGGCTGAACCCTCGACTGGAGCAGCCCGGCTGGTCTTTTCCTTCCGACTTTTCACCGATTGGTCTTCGCCTGGGCTTCTCGAGCAGACTCGGCTTCTCCGCGCCGACTGGGTTTTCGCCTGGCGTCCTGGCGCGCCGGGGATCCTCTGGGATGTCCTCGCCAGAGGCGAGGATTTTCGCCCTGAGCACTCTCGCTCTGGGAGAGGGCTCCTGGTTTTGGCTTTGCAGTGCTTGACGCCTGATGCGGCAAATGGAGTTGGCCCTTCACTCTTCCTAGCCTGATCTATATCTTAGGCCTCCCGCCAAGCAAACGACAAATGCGCTGGAATAAAGACAGAGAAACTTTCAAGAGCTTAGCTTCGCCATGAGGCGACTGACGACCGGTGGATCTTCGGCGCTGCTTTCGGCGATGGCCTTGGAGGGGTTGTTTCGACCGGAGGAGCCGGGACGTCATCGTCCGAGTCGCCGATGACGAGCCTCCTTTGCTCGCCCGTTTGTTGGTGTCCTCACTCGGGCCGTCCGTTTCCCGACCGGATCACTTTGGATTTTCACTCCACCGGTCGGCTTCTTGGCAGGGCGGCGGCACGTCATCATGAGGAACTTTGTACGGTTTCAAAATAATGGAGGCATTTTCCCGCAAGAGAAATTCTCACAATACTAAGAGGTATGACATCAAGATTACAAGACACTACAAAGAGGTCACCGGCTTACCGAGGAGGAGGCCGGTAGAGATCGAAGGGAAGAACCGGGCAAGACGAGGACGCGCTCGACCGCAACTCCAATGAGAAGATCTTGTACATCCGGATCTTCGTGATCTCGAAACTAAGGGGATCCCGGTCTTCCCGATTGGGGTCCTTCCCGCCTTCGTACTCAAGGCCGGCTTCGATCGTTTTTGATTGGTGCCACTGGCCCTAATGAAGTGTCGAGTGATCTGTTCACCACGAAGACCTTTCTGCTTCATCTCCAAGATCTTCGCTAGCAGTTTGTTGACTTCATCCCAATCTTGGGCTACCGGCACACTACTCCAAGTATGCTTAGGCACAAGGGGCCAGGCCGACAAAGGCCGGGCAGCCGGGTTCGAGGTTGCCGATAGAACTAGCTTGCATGACAGCCCTTGTTGGAGGATTTCAAGGGAAGAGAGAATTACTCCTTGTGGAGAGATCCGCGGAGTTGAAAACCCGCTCCACCAACAACGCATGGATGGTCCTTATTCGGATGCGGTTTGAGGTAAAACATGCGGCAAAAAAGTTGAAAGTGGGGGAGGATGCCAAGGAAAGCTTCACATACGTGGATGAAAAGCGATGTGAAGCATGGAGCCGGGGTTCGATGATAGAGTCCAAGACCATAATAATCCGTAAGCCCCTAAAGAACTTGGAAGTGGGGAGGCCGAACCCGCAAAGAAAAAAAAAGATGTGAACACAACGAGCTCACCAAAGGTACGGTGAGGGGAAATCTTCACCGTCGCAGGGCGCCAACCCACGATCTCCTTGGGGAAGCACGCCGTGCTTCACCATCTCCTTGAGGGTGGACTCCCTCACATCCGAAGTAGCCCATTGCTCGAAAGGGATCTTCCTCTCATCCGCCATAAGTGTGGTTAGTATGGGGATCTGAGATCGGCTAAAACGATGGGGATTTGAGAAGGGATCTTGGGAGCTAGATGCGAGGCTATTTGTGGCGAAGGATGAGCTCCGGGTCGATGGATTCGGGTGCGCGTGAGTCTAGGGTTTTCCGCAGAGCCGGTGAACAAGGTGCTGCAAAAGAGGAAATTTTTGGGAAGACGAAGTGGCGGGGATAACCTCGAGGCTTTGTAAAGAGATTTGAGGGTTGCGCTAGGTTTTCGTGATTGGGCCGAGCCCATGAGAGACCCGTGGCCCAGCCTAAGGTGTGGCCAGACGCGTGTCCTTAGGGATTTAAGTGGATGAGCTTAAGCAAATTTGCCTTGGCAATATGCACGTGTCCGAATGCCCTATACCCGTGGAAATCCTTTCATACCGCGGTTTGCCGGATTTCATGAGAAGCTAGCATGATGCAATTTGAAAGGTGACCAACACCTAAGCTTTTTATAGTTGCCTTGATAACAAGGGTCGTTTGGTTCTTTAGCATTTGATTGGATGATTATATCAATGCTATTTTTCCACTTTGGTGAAGATCCTTATAGATTGAGACCAAGATATGGCAAGAGTTGTTTAATACTTTGGTCATTTTTTTAGACATCGAAAAATTTGTTTACCCATAAGGGATGATTAAAATATTTGCTCCGAAATGACTCTGCAGATCTACTCGACAAGCATGAGCTTACCGAGTGCTTTCCACCTATGAAGGTTGATTGAGTTATTTGTCCCGAGACGACTGGCAAATTCACTCTGATGAGCACGAGTTTGCCGAGTGATGAGATTTTTTATATATGCTTTAACATGAGTTAAGCATTTACATGATTCTTTATAGTCCTTGCTCGTATGTTTGGTCTGTTTTTAGCTAATCATACGATCGGGGCTACATCTAATTAGGTACATCAAGAGATGTGCTTAGATACTAATTTTGAGAATTTTTTAGATATTTTTCAGCCCTTCACAGTCTTTGGAGCCACTCGGGAGATTCCGGCAGAGATGATGGAATCACTTGGCGCTAGAAGCACTCGGCCAAAGAGATTTTTGGCCGTGTGCTGTCTTGGTTTGAAGCTGAGTTGTCTCGTCGAACGAAAGGACTCTGGGGCTACCGTGGAGATTATGACAATCGGGTATCTACATGACAAGTTTATCCGACCGAGGTAGGAATAGATTGCGCCGCTATATCTCGTAAACCAAATATGACTTGGGTGTTACGTTGCCGATTGAGATAAGGCAACGGCCCATAGTCACGGTTTGGTAAGATTGAGGAAACCGACTTAGAGTAAGATAGGGTTTTCGATTTGTAAGCCCGCCTCCCAAGACTATATAAGAGGGGTAAGGGGCGTCCCTTGAGGGATATGCGACATCGAAGTTAGATCGAGTTGATAAGCAAGAGCTTAGACTTTAGGAGCTTTAGATCTTGAGATCAATATACACTCAACGATCGAATCCCAAAACAGAGTAGGGTATTACCTCACGAGAGGGCTCCGAACTCGTCTAAATCATGTTTTCCATCTAACCCATCGTGCTTGGCGATCTTGACTCACCTCCAAAATTTTATTGCCGAAACCAAGTTTCGACACCTGGATAAGCGTGGTGGTCGAGCCATGTCATGCTAGGGAGAGCCTCAACACCAAGCATCTCGTCACTCCCTACGAAATGAACCGTTGGATTCTATTTGGTACATGGAGATAACAACTCAATTCTCAAGCTAGGATGGTAAAAGTCCTCAATAGTGAAACATACAGTTCAACACAACAGCTAGCAAGGAGGCACCACCGATTCATTACATTTATATAATACCACGATAAAACATGAAGGTTGCATAGAACCCGATGGAATTTCTCATGTCTCATAGAGATGGATAAGGGGTAGGTGCCCTTCTCCCTTAAGCATATCACAGTGTTGTACAACCGTGGAGATTGTGGCACCTGGGTATCCACATGGCAAGCTTATCCGACCGGAGGTAGGGATAGGTTGCGCCTGCTATATCTCGTAGTTTTAACTTGACTTAGGTGTTACGTTGCCGATAGAGATAAGGCAATCGCCTATAGTCACGGTTTGGTAAGATTGAGGAAACCAACTTAGAATAAGATAGGGTTTCCGACTTGTGAACCCTTCCTCCCAAGACTATATAAGGGGGTAAGGGCGTCCCTTGAGGGATATCCTAGACTTGATTAGACACTAGATCTGAGATTCAACTTCATAAGCGAGAGCTTTAGATCACGAGATCAATAAAGACACCCGGCGGATCGAATCCACCGAAACAGAGTAGGGTATTACCTCTCGAGAGGGCCCGAACCCGTCTAAATCATCTTCTTCTTCTAACCCATTGTGCTTGGCGATCTTGACTGCGACCCCATAAAATATATTGCCGAAACCAAGTTTCGACACTTGGCGCGCTGTAGGGGGCCGCGTCGAGACTTCTTCAACAATCTCGCCGACAAGCGTGATGGGATCTCCTTCAAGACTCGGCGACTTCGCCGCCAACTTCGCCGACGACTCCCTCGACTCGATTCGAACCACTGGAGGGAACAACCTACTCGGCGCCGCTCGGCTCTCCAACGAGATCTTCGACAACATCTTGAAGACCAAGATGCGATCCACCTTTCCGATGACGGATTTCACTCGGCGCCATTCGGATTACCGAATGCCGCCGAGATCTCGCGCCAATCTTCTTGCCTCCCGACGGAAGCAATCTACTCGCTGAAGACCTTTCGGTGCCGTTTGGGTTACCAAACGTCGCCAAGATCTACAACCAATCGTTCTTCCCGAGTTGGCGAGATCCACTCGAAGAGCCCGATCCCCAAGCTCCGACTCGACCGAACGATCCGCATCCGGCTACCCAGATCAAGGGAGGTCGCTGTCATCCTCCCGTCCTTTGGCTCCCGTTCATCTTCGTAACTCAACGGATACCTCGCTCCGCCGGCTTCGACAATCTCTACGGCATCCCCTCCGACGAAGCCGACAACTCCGACGCCATATGGATCAGAGCCGAAGTGCTTGACGTCCTCATGGCCGAGCGCCGGATGAGTCCGACTCAGCCATGGCCAAAGGCTTGTCGAAGAGGAGCGAGCCGAGTGGAGCTTGAACGCAAGACACCGAAGAAGACAAACAACGCAAAGACGAGGCCGATAAAAGGAAGCAGATCTGCGTGCACTGGACGATCCGCCCAGAGGCCATCCTCCAAACACGGGTTCGCAACACCAATGTCTTCCGTGACGCCACAGCAGACGCCGTCCGCCGCACTCACGCTCTTGGATACCGTCATGGAGACGGCTCCGCCAACGTGACTCCCATACTTGATAAGATCAAGACCATCGCTGTCGCCACCGCTAACGGCCTCCCACCACTTCGCAAGAAGGCCGACTCAATCCGTGGCCGAAACGCCCGACAAGAGCCGGCTCCCACCCCTAAGGTCGAGACTATAGGAGGCCCGAGCCGGCCTGGCCGTCAACTAGGCCAAGAGGCCCACCTCCCGAGTCCACGCGAGGCACCAAGAGCAGACGCCGACTCCCGCCGCAAACGACATGGACGTCCACCCGTCCACCACCGAGTCCACCGCAACAGCCTAGCCTACCCAACCAGCCAACGTAAGACCCCGCCGAGTGATCTGCGGGAAGTCCTCGACCGCCGCTACCAAGAGCGCGACCGTCGCACTCAGAAGATCGGAGGATCACCCGATAGCGGCGACGATGGAGTACCGGCCTTCACTGGGAGCTCCGCCGAGTGCATTGGCCGAGTGGCTTTAAGCCCACTGGGATAGAAAGGTACGATGGCAAAACCGACCCGAATCTTGGTTAACCGTATATACCCTTGCCATCCGAGTTGCAGTGGCGACAACAAAGCCATGGCGAACTACTCGCCCGTGGCCCTCGCAAACTCCTACCGTAAATTGGCTCACCAAATCGCCAAGAGGCTCAATCGGCCGTGGAGCGAGCCGAGAGACCACTTCGTCGCCAACTTCCAAGGCACCTTCGAGAGGCCCGCACGCACTTCGACCTTTACAATGTCATCCGTGCCGACGAGCCTCGAAGGATTACATTCGCCGCTTCTCCGAGAAGCGCAACAAGATCCCGAACATCACCGATGACATCATCATCGCCGCCTTCCGAAGGGAGTCCGTGATGAGCCGCTTATCGGCAAGTTCGGACGCAAGCCACCGAAGACGATGAAGCGTATGTTTGAGACGGCGAATTCATACGCCAAATCAAACGACGCCATCAAGGCCGCCCGTCAAGATCGGCCCGACAGAGAGAGGACAAGCAAGCAGGAGGAAGCCGAAATCCTAAGAAGGATGGCGGCAACAACAGCAACTGTGGCCCGAAAGATCGCAAGCGCCGATCCAAGACCTCGGTGGCCGCAACCTCCAATACTCAACGCCGTCCCCCGAGTCGCCGCCTACGACGCCATCATGAACGCCAAAGGCACCCACCATCCGAATCACAAGCACGCGGCAAAGGATCGCTTTATCTACAAGCGTCATTGAACAAGACGCGGCGTAGCTCAACAAGAAGCCGACGACGAGGCCGGCCCGTCCGCGCCAAGAAGAACAATGCGGCGAGAATGCCGAACCTTTTCAAGACCCAAGGGGAGCTCAACCACATCTTCGGAGGCCCGCTAGCTTATGAATCCAAGAGGAAACAAAAGCTAACCGACGGAGGTCAACGCGCTCAACCCGAAGTCCTCGCATTCCGGCGATGGTCGAAAGTGGCCATCACTTTTGACCGCTCGGATCATCCCGACCGAGTGGTCCACCCGGACGATATCCACTCGCCCTGACCCCGTGGTCCGCAACATCGCTTAAGCGCGTCCTCATCGATGGGGCAGCGCCTCAATATCCTCGTTTGCCAAGACCATGGATGAAATGCAGATCCCGAGGGCCGAACTCAAAGCAAGCTCACCCCTTCCACTGAGTCATCCCGGGCTATCTTCAACACCACTCTGCACATCTCCCTCCCACCACCTTCTGAGCCCGAGAGAATTTCCGAACGGAGAACGTCACCTTCGAGGTGGCCGACTTCAAACGGCATATCATGCCATCATCTAAGGCCCGCGCTTGCCAAGTTCATGGCGATCCCACACTACACTTATCTTTGCATGAAGATGTCGGGTCCCAACGGCGTCATCACTCTTTCGCAGCCGATGTGAAGCAAGCCTTCACCTGCGACAAAGAGAGCCGTGACATGGCCCAATCTCGAGAGAGATTACGTGGCCAACAAGAAGTCCGATTGGCCGCATCTACTTCAGAGCAGAGCGAAGTCCCCGCAAGAAGATAGCCAAATCGGATCCGGCGACGCCAAGACCAAGAAGATCTCCCTTGATTCGTCCGATCCCTCCAAAACCGCCGTAATCGGCGCCGACCTAGATCCTAAATAGGAAAGCGCTCGTCACCTTCCTCCGAAATAATAAAGATGTTTTTGCTTGGAAACCATCCGATATGCCCTGGAATTCCTAGGGAGGTGATCGAGCACTCTCCGAACGTCAAAGATGACGCCAAACCAATTAAGCAACGACTACGCAGTTCGCACAGATCGAAAAGACGCGATCAAAGAAGAACTCGCAAAGCTCTTGGCCGCCGCTTCATTAAAGAAGTCCTCATCCCGACCGGCTAGCCAATCCAGCCTTGGTCCGCAAGAAGACGGGCAAAGGGCGCATGTGCGTCGATTACACCGACCTCAACAAGGCCTCGCCCCAAAGATCCATTCGGGCTACCTCGACGACCAAGTTGTCGACTCAACATGGCCGCGAACTCCCGAGCTTCTTGGATTGTTACTCGGCTATCACCGCATCGCTCCGAAAGAATCCGACCGCTTGAAGACATCTTTCATCACGCCGTCGGGCCTACGCTACATCACCATGCCTTTCGGCCTAAAGAACGCCGGAGCTACATACCAACGCATGATCCAAAGATGCTTCCAGACGCAGATCGGCAAAACGTTGAAGCTTATGTCGACGATGTTGTCATCAAGACCAAGCGTAAAGAAGACCTGATCGCCGACTTAGAAGAAACCTTTGCAAACATCCGGCCTTCGAATGAAGTTGAACCCGAGAAGTGCACCTTCGGGTCCCATCGTGCAACCGCTCGCTTCATGGTATCACATCGCGGCATTGAAGCAAACCTTAAAAGATCAACGCCATCTTAAACATGAAGCCCCGAGTAATCGTAAAGACGTCCAAAAGCTCACTGGCCGCATGGCGGCGCTAAGCCGTTTATATCCCGACTCGGCGAGCGAGGCATGCCCTTCTTCGCATCGTCGAAGAAGACAGACGACTTCCAAGGGGACCACGTGTGACAAGGCTTTTGAAGACTTCAAAGAATTCCTTACCACGCCACCCGTCCCGGCTTCACCTCACCCCAGAACCCTCTTGCCGTACGCCTCAGCCACTCACCAAGTGGTCAGCACGGTATTTGTGGTCGAACGAGGAGAAGAAGGACGGGCCCGTAAGATTCAAAGACCAATTTACTTTGTCGGCAAGTATTGGTGAGCCAAAATCCGATACCCCTGTGTACAAAAATTGCTTTATGGTGTTCTAATAACCGCGAGGAAATTGGCACACTACTTTCGTGGTCACTTGGCCACCGTCATCACCTCTTTCCACTCGGCGACGTCATCCACAACCGCGAGGCAACCGGCGCATCGCCAAGTGGGCCCCGGAACCGATGCCGCCGGACTTAACTTTTAAGCCCAGTGACGTCCATTAAGTCACAAGCCTTAGCGGACTTCCCCGGCCGAGTGGATCGAATAAAGAAGAGCACGTACTGGGAAGACCTCCAACACCGGACCATGCACTTCGACGGATCCAAGAGGATCACCGGCTTGGGAGCAGGAGTTGTGCCGATCTCCCCGACCGGGAAAGGCTAAGATATGCCCTTCACCTCCACTTCTCTCGCCTCACACAACGTCGCCGAATACGAAGCTTCTTACATGGACTGCGCCTTGCGCCTCACTGATTCGTCGACTTATTGTGAAAGGCGACTCCCAAATGGTCGTCAATCAAGTAATGAAAGACTCGGTCTTGCTTAAACGACACTATGGAGGCCTACGACAAGAGGTCCGCAAGCTTGAAGACAAGTTTGACGGACTCGAACTCTCACATGTCCCGAGACACAACAACGAAGCCGCCGATGAGCTAGCACAGCCGGATCTAAGCGCGAAGCGCTCCGACGCATGTCTTTGTCGAACATCTCTACGAGCCAACCGTCACGGCAAAGACAGCTCCCAACGAGCAAACCACGAACAAAGTCACCATGATCGACACCGACGGAGGACGCCGCTCATCAAATTCTTAACTCAAGAAGAGCCGCCGATGACCGGATGAAGCGAACGCGCCCGGCGCGCTGCCAAGCATACGTCATGGTCAACTCCGATCTATACAAGAGAAGCCCTCCGGAATTCTAATGAGGTGCATCACACCCGAAGAAGGGAAACAATTACTCCAAGATATCCACTCGGGCATATGCGGGCCACGCGGCGGCACGCACTCCGGTCGGCAAAGCTTCTGTACAAGGATTTTTCTGGCTTACCGTGGTCTCCGACGCGGATAAAGTCGTAAGAACCCGCGAAGGCTGCCGCTTTGCCCGACAAAGCCATGTCCCGGCCCAGAGCTTCAAACAATCCCACTTTCCCGGCCGTTCGCGTATGGGGCCGGACATGGTTGGCCCTTCAAAAAGCTCCGTGGAGGTTTCACACACCTCTTCGTCGCAATCGACAAGTTCTCCAAGTGGATTGAAGCCAAGCCGGTTGCCACAATCACCGCCGACAAAGCACGGGATTTGTTCCTCAACATCGTGCACCGCTTCGCGCCCCAAATAATCATAACCGATAATGGGACTCAATTCACAGGAGGCATCTTCAAGGAATTCTGCGAAGACTTCGAATCAAGATTCGCTACGCACGCAGCTCACCCCAAAAGCAATGGGCAAGTCGAGCGAGCAAACGGCATGGTTCTTCAAGGCATCAAGGCTCGCGTCTTCGACCTGCCAAGCCCTTACGCCGGCAAGTGGGTCCAAGAGCTTCCCTGCTTCTATGGTCACTGCGAACTACACCTGGGGGCCACCGCCAAACTCCTTTCTTTTCGGTCTATGGCGCAGGCTCATGTTGCCAAATGAGATGGAGTTTGAGTCCCTCCGGTCCGCAGCCTTCAACGATGAACGCTACGACATCGACCGAGTGGATGACCTCACTCGATTGGAAGAGGCCCGCGAGCGCCTCATCCAATCGGCCAAATACCTTCAAGGGCTCGTAAGATACCACAGCCGCAACGTGCGAGCACGAGCTTTCATTGTTGGCGACTGGTCCTACGCAAAATCCGCACTCACCAAAGACCGACACAAGTTATCTCCCTTATGGGAAGGACCCTATATAATCGCCGAAGTGACTCTGGCCTGTGCCTACCGGCAAAGCGCGAGGACGGGTCTATGGTGGAGAACTCCCGGAACATTGAACATCTTCGGCGGTTTACGCCTAATCTGCTAAGGCCTCATGTTTTCCTTTGACTCGCCAACCTCAAGCAAGATGACTTCTTGAGCTAGCAAATGGGCTGATACACATATCAATAAAGCTCGAATTTTCCTCGTCAAATTTTTGTGCATAATTTGGTTTATCATTGTTTAATGTCCTTCGACTCGAGCTCAGTGTCTAAGGACCGAGAGTTTTCCGATGACCTAATCGAGCCTAGGCTTGATGACAAATTTACGAAAACTACTTAAGAAATTTCACGCAAAGGCTCGAATCAAGGCATTGACATAAATAAACTAAAAATAGGCACAGAGATTTCATGACAAGAGTGTTACGATTACATGACATTCATGAAGCAAAGTCAAAACACAATCTCGTAGTTTAAAATTGTTTACTACATCTAAAGAGATCTTCTTCGCCGCCTCCCGCGCCTCGCCGAGCATATCTAAGGCCCCGTCGTCCGTTGTCCCTCAAAGCCCTCCCGATTGAATGAATATCCACTCTGGGGTAGAGGGACTTGGTATGTGCAAGAGCCGACCAGCCCCCATGTTGGCTGCTTCGGTGATGTTCTTCGAGATCGCTCGGAGCACCTGAGCTTGTCGAAGATCTCGATTGGCTCCAGCGAGCTGGCCCCAACCCCTTGATCAAACAAGGCCGCCAAGATTGGTGCGGCGCATTGGCGACCTCTTCCCGTATCTCGTCGCTGGATTTGATCCGCCCGAGTAAGACGTCATACTGGGCTCTGGTCTTTATCTTATAAGCCGCAAGGAGTCCTAGATCAGCCAAGGCACTCGGAATGAAGCAAAGACATGAAATCCAACTTCAAAGAAGGTTACCTTCAAATTCGGCCTCCATTTCGCCTTGTCAAGGTTGACCGCTCCAGCTGGACTTGAAGCGAGTGGACCTCAAGAATTTTCTACAACGAAAGAGGATTATCAATAGACAAGATCAACAAAAGAATCATGATGAAGCCGGGAGAGGCAGTGCTTACTTCCGATTGATCCGCGGAGGTCGAGGTTCGCTCCCGAAGCTCCGAGATCTCCTCTCCTTAAAGCGGCCTCCCTTGAAGCGGCCTCCCCCGAGTGACCTTCACTGCCGCCGAACGTCCTCCAAGGAGTTTAAGTGAGGCACCAGCTTTTTCCAAACGGATTTTGCCATTGAGCGGCAATATTCTTTCTCGCATGGCGTGCAAGGATGATCGATCAAGGATAACGAAGATATAATCAAAAAGAAAGATGAAGGCTTACGTTGAGCAAGCCGGTAGCCTCGTTCGTGCTCGACGAGGGCATCCCTTTCATCCTTTTCACCTCGCCGCCGAGGATGATGCCCCGTCTCTCGCTCTTCCGAGTCCCACCACTCGATTCTGACGGGAGGAACCCGTGTCTCAAGACCGTAACCTGGGATCTCTTCTACCGTGGTCAGCAAATAAGAAAGACCAATGAAGACATGAAAGATTCAAAATTGAAAGAACAAAGGAAAGTTCCGGCAAATCTCACCGGCTTCGGAGGCAGCCCCTAGGTGGGGCATGCCCTTCTTCTTCTTCGGGCTCAGGCCGAGTGACCTCGGGCCGGGGCGCTGGCCGCAATGTGGGCTTTCCTGCACTGACTGTTTCCGGCCGATATCCCGGCAATGGGGGCTCTTCCCCGGGGGCACTCTCCTTCGAGGAGAAGGATGCTTCTCCTAACGCCGCACTCGGCCATGGCTCCGGTTTTGGCCCCGACGGCCTTGGCACTTCGGGAGCAGCGGCCGGGTCGGCCCTTCACCTCTCCGGCAGATCTATGTCCCGGGGCCTCCCGCACAAGTGAACACAACGAAGATAAGGAAAAGTTTTCGAAAAAGCTCAGACTTTGGTTTCGTGAGCATACCCGGAGGATCGGCGGATCTTCTACGCTGTCCGCGTGATCGCCTTAGGGGCGGGGTCTCGACGGAGGAGCCGGGACTTCGCCATCCGAGTCCTCGATAATCAGCCGCCTTTGCTTGCGCGTTTGTTCGAGTCCTCACTGGCGCCGCCCGCTTCCCGACCGGATCGCTTGGATTTTTATCCCGCCGCCGGCTTATAAGGCGACGCGGCCAGCGTCATCATGAGCCATCTTATACGGCTTGGAAATGATAGAGGCGTTCTCCGCGTAAGAAGGAAGGCGCAACGTTAAGCGACAAGACATCAAGATCGAAAGATAATATAAAGCAATCAATCGGCTTACGGAGGAGGAGGTCGATGGATGCCGAATGGAAGGACTCGGTAGTATGAGGGCTCGCTCGACCGAGATCCCGATGAGAAGAGCTTGTACATCCGGATCTTCGTGATCTCGTATGTGAGCGGATCCGGTCCTCCCGATTGGGTCCGTTCCGCCTTCGTACTCGGGCCGCCGACCGCTCCCGATTGGCGCGCCGGCACCCGATGAAGTGCCGAGTGATTTGTTCCCCGCGAAGGTTCCTCTTCTTCATCGCCAGTGATCTTCGCGAGCAGATCGTTGGCCTCATCCCATTCTTGGGCTACCGGACGGTGCTCCAAGATGGTTTGGGGACAGGAGGAAGACCGACAAAGGAAGGGAGGCCGGGTTCAAGATTGCCGATGTAGAACCGCCTGAGTGCCAACCTTTGTTTGAGGATTTCAAGGGGAGAGAGAAGTAGTCTTTCGGAGAGATCCGCGAGCCGAAGCTCCGCCCGCCAACGACACAAGGGTGGTCCTTGTTCGGATGGGGTTTCAGTAGAACATACGACTGAATGATTGAAGCTGAGGAAGAATGCCAAGGAAGGCTTCACACACATGAATAAAGAGTGCGATGTGAAGCATCGAGCTGGGGTTCGATGGTAGATGTGAAGACCATAGTAATCCAAGAGCCCCGAAAGAATTCGGAGGTGGGAAGACCGAATCCGCAATAGAAAAAGGAGGTAAAGACAACGAGCTCACCGGTGTTTGGGGTCGGAAGTCCTCCCCGCCGCTCGGCGCCATCCCACAAGTTCCTTGGGCGAAGCACGCCGTGCTTCACCATCTCCTTGAGGGTGTATTCCCTCACATCCGAGGTGGCCCATTGGTCGAACGGAATATTCTTCTCCTCCGCCATGAGATCGAGGTTGATGAGGAGCGGATCTCGCCGAGAAAGGTTGGATCTTGGGCGAAAGATGTGGGAGTTTTGGCTGCGTGAGCTAGTTGTCGCGCAAGTGAGCTTCTTGGCGATGGACTCGAGAAGTGCGCAAGCCTAGGGTTCTCCGCAATGAACCGATGAACAAAGATTGCGAGAAGGGGAATTTTTGGAAGATGAAGAGGCGGGGACGACCTCGTGTCTTTATAAAGAAAGATTTGAGGGTTGCGCTAGGTTTTCGGTGAGCGGGCCGAGCCCATAAGAAAATCTACTACCCACTAAGGTGTGGTCTCGACACGTGTCCTTAGGGACTTAAGCGGATGAGCTTAAGCAAATTTGCCCCGGCAATATGCGCGTGTCCGAGTGCCCTATACCTTAAAAGATCCTTCCATACCGCGGTTTGCTTGACTTCATGAGAAGTCCGGCACGATGCAATTTGGAAGGTGACCACAAAGAGTTTTTATAGCCGCCTTGGTGAACAAGGGCTGTTTGGTTTTTCGGCATTTGGTTGGGTAATCTTACCGATGCCGTTTGTTTTCCACCTTGGTGAAGATCTTTATAAGATTGAGACCAAAGATTATGGCAAAAGCTGTTTAATAACTTGGTCATATTTTTCATATGAATGAAAGAACTTATTTTCCCATGAGGATGATTAAAGTATTTGTTCCGGATGACTCTGCAGATCTACTCGGATAAGCATGAGCTTACCGAGTGCTTTTTACCCGCTAGGGTTGATTGAGTTATTATTCCGGGATTACTCGGGCGAATCCACTCGGTTGAGCAAGAGTTTACTGAGTGTTTTTTACCCATGAGGGATGATTGAATTATTTGTTCTCGAGATGACTCTGCAAATTCACTCTGCTGAGTATGAACTTGCCGAGTAATAAGATTTTTATGATTGCTTTAGCATGAGCTAGGCATCTACATGAGAATAATTTTTTATAGTTCTTGACTATATGCTTAGTCTATTTTTGACTAACCACATAGTCTGGGGCTACACTTATAATTAGGTGCATCAGAGATGCACCTAGATATTTATTTTTGAGAATTTTTATATATATATTTTCCAGCCTTCTTCACAGCCTTTGGAGCCACTCGAAGATTCAGCAGAGATGATGGAATCACTCGGCGCCAAAAGCACTCGGCCAAAGAGATTTTTTGATTGAGTTCTCGCTTGGTCCGAAGCCGAGTTGTCTCGGCCGACGAAAAGGACTCGGGGCTACCGTGGAGATTGTGGCACCGGTATCCACATGGCAAGCTTATCCGACCGGAGGTAGGGATAGGTTGCGCCCGCTATATCCGTAGTCGAACTTGACTTAGGTGTTACGGTTGCCGATAGAGATAAGGCAATCGGCCTATAGTCACGGTTTGGTAAGATTGAGGAAACCAACTTAGAATAAGATAGGGTTTCCGACTTGTGAACCCTTCCTCCCAAGACTATAAGGGGGTAAGGGCGTCCCTTGAGGGATATCCTAGACTTGATTAGACACTAGATCTCGAGATTCAACTTCATAAGCGAGAGCTTTAGATCACGAGATCAATAAAGACACCCAGCGGATCGAATCCACCGAAACAGAGTAGGGTATTACCTCTCGAGAGGGCCTGAACCTGTCTAAATCATCTTCTTCTTCTAACCCATTGTGCTTGGCGATCTTGACTGCGACCCATAAAATATATTGCCGAAACCAAGTTTCGACACAAACTTTCTTTTATTGGGGTGAATGTGAGGCCCAAGTCTATTAGCCTTTGATTAAACTTGAAAGGTTGGACCATCGGCTTGTTGTCTTCACACCTAGTTATAGAAAAGAACACAATTGATAATTATATTTTTATGGAAATAATTAACATGTCATTTTGAAAAAATGTATGTAAAATAAACATGCCAAAATGGATGCTATTTCTTTACTCATACTTGTACTAATAAGATAATGCATGGATGCATACTATCTTATAACTCTAACAAAAAGAATATCAATGTCCATGTATAGTACTACCATATTAATTTGCTGATGTTTTTTTCATGGAAAACTGATGCATGTCACCTTTACTGTTCTGAAATAATTGGAGCTGCATTCTATTCTAGCTATATAAACCATTTCGTCAAGAAAAAATATATATATTTCCTAAATACATATATATTCTGGTTTTTAAATAAGTAGCACTAATTAATATATTTTCTTACTTGTTACAGGTGATTGGATATTGTGGAAAGAGTTCTCTAATCATCTGAATAATCTCCGACCGGTGAAGCACAGTACCAATGCAGAGATAACGCCCATGCGCCCTGGGGTCTTCATACACCAATACATGTGCACACGCCACATCGCGCACATCCACATACCCAGCGACAGCATTCCGGTGGGTTTTCCTGCTTCCATTCAAGAAATCGGCGATATGTTTGATGCTAGGTTTATGGTTGATTGCAACATCTGGCCTAGTGTCATGGCAGGAAGCACCACCCCTAGCTGAATCCCTCTCTTTGATGCCTGCTCTGCTGCTGCTATCTCAGCAACCGTTTTGGCATAACAGTACCAGTCCTACATTTGAAAATTAGGAAATTAGTACATCTGTCCAGCTAACTAGTAATCACAGTTATCCAAATTTGTAGTCAAAAAGGAATACTTATTTCATTCGTAGGGCCAGAAGAAAGAGTGGCTAAGAAAGGAAGGAAACTGCATTAATTGGTTTAATGCACAATACATAAATAATTATGTTTATGAGTTATACATATATCTTGCTTAATTTATTTTAATATAAATAAATAAGTCCATTATACCTATTATATTTTCAAAAGACATGTTAAAAAAAATACGCTACTCTCTCTGTTATAAAATATAGAATGAGATATATACTAGTAATTTGAATGTGGACATACATATTCTATTAGTATGAATATGGATTAATATTGTTAGGATATCTCCTATCTTATCTTGTATTATTATATTCTATGTTGCTAAATTTAGTTAACTAAGAGCATGTTGCCTTAAGGAAATTAAATTTACTTTTGTTTGCAGAACTCAAGGTTACTCCAGCAGGTCTCATCCACGACAGTATCATGGCTCCTATTTGGGTCCATGTGTACAGCACCGAAGGTTGATGTGAACACCACGCGTCGTCCGCCCATGTCTGCTGCAGCGTTGATCACGTTCTTAGTTCCCTCAACAACAACGGGCACAAGTCGCTGCACACATATCCATTTAACTACACTCAGGATCAACAATTACCCAACTACTCTTTACAGTCATAAATATTTATCTTAGCATAACATGTTATCAAACTTTTAAAATTTTGACCATCGATAATATCTCAAATGATTAGTCTTTAAAAATCCTATGCGTAGGTTTTGCTTCGAAGTGTTATCATAATATTATAAACTTATTAAATTTATAAATTTACTCTAATATAATATTAAAATATTTGATCTGCTCTAATTAAATTATTCTCTCCATTCAAAAATATAAGAATTTATAGGTTGCCAAGCAAATACTGACCTTAAGTCAAAAGATTTCTGTTCAATTGTCAATTTTTAAATTTTGAATTATATAGTTTCCTTTTCAAATATCTTATTGGTGTTGAAATCATTGAAATAATAGGAATGAATACAAATCAGTACATAAATACTTATATTGTGGTATCAAATTTGAATCCTAAAATTCTTATATTTTAAAACGGATGAAGCAAATTTTTATGACCAGTACGCAAGCATCAACGAATGATGATGCCTTCCTTTTTTTTCCTTTGGGTGATCAATATATATTTGATTTAAATTGTCATAAAGCACATCATTTGAATTATTTTTCGAGGTTGATTAGAGATGCAAATTATACAAAAGCATATAAAAAAGTTGTGTCCTTTAGTTACAAGATAAATTTAATTTTACACTTCAAGTTTCTATCATTATCGTATAGTATTCGTGCAGCAACGCGTGAGATTTTATCTAATACTTTAAATACTTAAAAATGGAGTGAGCAAATATTAATGACGTTAAGCATGAACCTAAACCATGATGATGCTGGCAGGAGATTGAGAGACTCACCGGATCAACGGATACAGGTGAGGCAACATGGAATACGCCTTCACATCCATTAAATGCAACACAAAGACTATCATAGTCCATCACATCTGCATAGTGCAGGGAGAGCCTCTCTTTGGCTCCTTCTTCGAGTGTTTGCAAATGGGAGTTCTTTTGCCCAGCTTGCGTCCAGAAAACACAACAAATGAATAATAATAATAATTGACTATATAGCATAATTTGAACTAAGTAAAGAGAAGTTCAAATATAAAAAAATCAAAAAAATATTATGAAGGGCATGCTTGCATTCATATACATGGTCGACAAACTCATGAATAGACTAGTGCTTTATATAATTTGCACATACATATATATGTATCACTGAATAGATAGATCACAACACATACATATATGTAGAGTCTTACATGGATCTCTTGCAGTTCCTCTCACGGCATAGCCACGGAGCAGGAGCTCCTTCACCACCCACGACCCAATGAAGCCTCCTGCTCCGGTGACGCATACCATTTTGCCGCCTTCAGCCATGGCCATCATCAAGAGAGCTAGAGAAATGCATAAGCTGCTTCTGTGGTCTTCACTCAGCCTGCTGTGCACCTGTGCACATATATGTGGAGCACATAAAAAGAAACAAAAATTTGGAAATGCACGGCATCCTTCTTAATTATCAGCAACGACTAGGACCTAGTTTTCATTGCACCAGACACTAATTGATCAACATTTATTTCAATTTGAAATTGGTTGGCTGAAACGAACAGAGATTGTATAAAGGCAAAATTTATTATAAGATACTTAAAAATATGATCTTTGTTGGAAACAGTGAGAAAACATGAATTTAACCAAAAACAATTGAAAAATGTAATAATTTGTTGGTAAACACTATACTCATTATTTATTTTGTGATTTCTTGCTATTTGAAAGAGAGATATTTTGCGCAATGACAGCTTTGTCCTTGGGCCAAAGAGTAGCGTAGCTTGTTTGACCCAGCGCGAGCTCCCGCACGTCGGTCGGTCCTTCTTAATTTAGAGCTACATCGGTCTTAATTATCAGCACGTACAGACTTAAAATTTTCTTTGCACCAGGTACTAGTTAAATCAACAGATTGTATGAAACGGTGGCCAATGAGTAGAACAGTATGTCGGCGGTGTAGTTTCTACCAGGGAGATATATCATGGAAGAAGTATATGTTTATTTTGAAAAATTATATATGTTTTACATACCTTAAATTTTATGAAATTATAAATATCACACATAAACTTAAAACCAAACAATATCCATCCCTCGGCTTTCTGGACCCCTTCACTCAATACGGTTTTGTCCTACCAATATACCAAACACTACTGAAGAAACCATTTTCGGTTGAAGTGTCAACAATAGTCCTCGTTTGAATAATACATGGGACTAAAAATATTTTTAGTCCCGGTTTAAAAGTCTACGGATTTCTAGGAACATTAGTCCTGGTTCGTTACACCTAACCAGACTAAAGATCATTTTTAGTTTCGGTTCAAATATTGTCGAGGTTGTCGAGGCCGGCATCTTTAGTCTCAGTTGGTAACACCAACCGAACTAAAGATGTTATTTTTGTCCTGCTGGTATTACCAACCGACTAAAGACTCCCACGCCTTTAGTCCCGGTTCTTTACCTTAACCGGATAAGAGAGAAAAATCTTTATCTTCACGTATTCTCGCGCGCGAACACCTACCTTATTAATTTCTTTTCAATCAAGCGCAAGCAACAATAAGTACTCTCTCGGCAAGAACGAGTTAACTCTCTCCCTCCCTCTCCCGCAACAACTTCCTAGTTAGCTCCCTCTTCCTCTCCTCTCCTCCTCCCTCTCCCTCTCTCTCTCGCATGGAGGCCGGCGGCGAGTGGTGGGCCGGGTGGTGCGAGCGGCGTGCGGGCGGGCGGCCGGGGGGCGGCGGCGGCGGGCGACGGCGTGGGGCGGTGCGAGCGCGGCGGCGAGGAGATGCGAGCGGCAGCGGCGAGCTCGACACCATTTTCGGCCTCCTCCTCCCTCCGGCCCATCCCTCCCCGCCTCCTCCCCACTGGCAGCCGAGCCGTTGGCGGCGGCGCCGGGTTCGCGGTGGCGCGGCCGGATCGGGTGCAAGCGGCGTCGGGCGGAATCCGGCAGCGTGCGGCGGCGACCGGATCCGGCTCAGCGGCGGCGGTCGGATCCGGGTGCGGGCGGCGGTCTCAAGCCTCTCCGCCGGATCCGGCCTCCTTCCGCTGATCCGGCCTCCCCTTCATCGGATCCGCTTGTGAAATTTTTTTAAAAGAATTTATGATGTTCATCCGTAATGTTTTGTGAATTTTTTGATGCATATGTGAATTTTGTGATGTGAATCATGATGTTTTGTGAATTTTATGATGTATATGTTAAATTAGGGATGTTTTATGATGTGAATTTGTGATGTGGATGAGATTTTGGGATATTTGATATGTGATTTTGATTTGGGCAGAAAAACAATGAAAAAAAATAAAAATGGGTTTGGGATGTTGTTAGGTGATGTATCTTTAGTCTCGGTTGGTAACACCAACCGACTAAAGATTTATTTTTGGTCCCGATTATTTTGCCCGGACTAAAGTTAATATTTTTAGTCTCGTTTTTATAGTCCCGATTTGGAAACCCCGGTTTAGAAACCAGAAAAAAAGGTTACAAACCTACAGATTGTGGTCTTTCTCCAGCAGTGAAATCTGACTTCAGAACGAATTCCCTATGCACTATACGAGACAAAATGTCATTGACTTGTGACAAAAGATTGTGTCATAAAGATTAGCCCAGACTATTTAAGCGACGATTATTTCATCATAAGAGTTGGGTTGGCACGCACTGATAAATTATTTTTGTCATATACTATATACCAAGCCATGTCATTTTGTAGGAAACATTACGGAGGAGGTAATCGTCGTCATAAAAGACTGGTACACAATGATCCAGTTCTGTTGTCGTAGAACTAGCTAGTCGTAGTAGTATGTGTTTACATGTCAGTATGAGGCTTGTCAAGTTCTTCTTTAAATCGTCGGATGCTACAAAATTCTTACGTTGATTTAATTGTTCGTAGGAATTAATCTAGAGAGGAACCAGATTGGTGTAAGAATAACTAAGAGGACGGTGGGACTAGTTGGTCGGATCACTTATTCGGACTAGCAGGTAACGCCAAATCAAAACGACTTTAACTCTTCGTTTTGAAGGGTGGTGAAGGTATAAGTACTGTCAAGATGAGAGAGAGCACATTAATTTTTTATTTAGACATAATCTTTCGACGCAAAGTTCTCCATGTGGGTTCTAGAGAGAAAAAATAATGTAGCTGAACTAGTTAGTTAGGTTATGCGAGCGTATGTAAGGACTTTATATACCGGCTTAATCTCTTAAAGATACTTATAGATGTAGAGTTTATGTATGTGCATTCATAATGGTAACTGCATATGTATGTGAGTGATTGCATTTATACTGTGTTTTAAAAATAATTAATATTTTACATAGGGGTCACCAAAAATTTGGATAGAAGATCGTAAGAACAAAACTATATTGCCATGTCCTGATGCATTTTTGTTTGGATCTAAATGAAGGGTTACGCAGAGGCTACGATAGCTAATAACAAAAATTTGTACCGCGTAAACCAGAACCTTGTAAGTAAAGGTCGATAGATCGCTACCGATTGGAGTGGAGTGCAGCGGATATAGCCAATCAGGAGCTATCCGATCCTGGACAAGATCGGCCGATCACACCCGATTTGTCGACCATGCCGATTTGCTTGGCCGCAGCCGATTCTCGAGTCGCCCGATTGTACGATTTGCCGGGCCACAGCCCGATTCATCGATTCTGCCGAATAGCACCACAATGTAGCAAGAGTCTTCGCCCTTTATATAGAGTTGCCGATCGGGCCTATAAGCCCATCGGGACTCTATCCAATCGGATCCCTATCCGATCGAGCCGTATCCGAGTTCAACTCGAATGCCTGTTCTTATCCCCTTAAGCGTGCGACCCTCCAGAGTTCGGTATACTCGGTTTCAACCTCGAGTCCAACTCGACCGACCAACAACGGCGCCTAGCAAGCACATATTGACACCATAGTATACAAGAATATAATATCGTCTCGAACATGTAATGTGTACACAAATCCCTTTACCTCACGATACCAATTAAGCTATAGGCAAGATGTGTACCATCCTATCAATAGTTTAATCATTCACTCAACCGTATTGGATTATCTCGTCATTGATTGACTCAATCAACTCGGCATGGCCATGCACTTCCATAATTTATTACCTCGAGGAGCGCAGAGATATCTCTCCAAAGGAGGGGCAAATTCCATCTTGATCACTCATATCCCACTCCATGTTTCATAGCAAACCGAAAACTACTTTTATAAATACTTCGTATTTAAATAGCGTTTGGTAGTCCCAAAGTAGGTTACTACACATGTCGAATCCATGATGATCTCAGTTTAAGGACTTTGCACCAACACTACTTGAGACCAACTAATGGCACATTAATTCCGTAGTGTCTCATGGTGGGTCTATCCAACAATGTGCTCCTAACACATGTCCATATATATTGATTTGGTATCTCCATACCATGATCTATGAGACATGATCATTAATCAATAAACATGTCGATCTTAGAATCATATTGTTCCAACAATATGACATGTGATCGTGGATCGTTTAGAAATAGATTCATACATAAAGATCTCATAAATAGGTCACGTACTTATTGATCAATACAAATTATCTATTCCTATGGAACTGAATAACACTTTATTCATTTATACATAAACATTGACCATGATATCCAACATCTTCATGTTGCCTCTACGGCATATCACTAACACTAAATATCTTGGAGTTGACATTTGCTCTTAGGACAAATCCCAACCCTTCATCTCAGCTAGTGAATTAAATACACTTAAATATGATGTGAGAACAAAGTTAATGAGGAGAGAGATTAAAAACATTTCTCATATAAGAAATCATCTTTACATAAGAACCAAGAATAAATATAAGAAGATACATGGATAAAAGAAAAGAGAAAAGAGGTGATTACATGAGAATTTAATTTGAAGACATCATTCATTGGATATATAATTTCTATATATAATGTCTACATGACATGACAAATATGAAATCTACTTAATAGTTTTTGGGTTAGAAGTGCCTTACCTATAACCTAGTTTCTTTAAACTTTCTCTTCTCGACTAACTCAAATGCCACATTATATATATATATATATATATATATATATATATATATATTACTTGTGTGGCAAATAAATTAATTCTACGGAAACTATCATGTGTGCAAAACTAAGATTCAAGGACGGATCCAAAGTAGGGCTAGGGGGCTTTAGCCCCTACCCCATGAGACTAGTGTAGCCCACCTTTTAGGTTCATACGTGTTGCAAGAAGGAGCTGAAGATAGAAGAAGATGACTTCAGCCCTCCTATAAAATATTCACTACTGGAGAATCGGCTTTTACGTGCGGGCCGAAAGACACCTTTTTTTCCCGTGCGACCGCACGCGCGAGATGGTCCGGGAAAGTCAAATTTTCCGTGCGGGCGGCCTAACCGCACAGAAGATCTATTATCCGTGCAAGTGCGGCCTAAGAGGCTTGCATGGGAAGATCTATTATCCCGTGCGTGGCCACTTAAGCCGCCCGCACGGGATAATAGATCTTCCCGTGCGAACGAATTAAGCGACCCGCACGGGAAGATACATCCGTCCTATATTACATATTGAATTATTGAATTGTATAATTAAATTAACAACTAATTTCACATCACAAATTGCACAAAAATAATTTCACATCATCACAATTTTATCACAAATTTCACATGTATAATTTTACAACAAATTTTACAATGGATGCGACGACGATGCAGCGCAGCTGTAGAGGTGGCGCCGGTGTTGCCGCGGCGATGGAGGCAATGTGTGGTGCGGAATGCATCGCGATGGAGGAGGCGTGGTGGACAAGGCGGTCGTGGTCGGATGAGGCGGTGGAGGCCAACGGTGGAGGCAGCGATGGAGGCCGACGGTGGAGGGGTGGCCGCGGTCGGTGGAGGTGGACGAGGCCGACCGCGGATGGTGGAGGCGGTGGTGGAGGAGGCGGCCGCGGTTGGTGGAGGCCAGCGGCAGGAGGAGGCCAACGCAGAGGAGGCCGTGGTGGAGGCCGGGCCGCGGTCAAGGCAATGGTGGAGGCCCTCGGTGGTGGAGGCGGTGGGTCGGTGAGGAAGCCGCGGCGCTAGATAATTTTGTCGTGAATTACAAAATTTCAGAGCCCATGCGCACCTATATATGCGGTGGTGATCATCGCATGCGGGCGGTTTAAGTGCTCGCACGGAAAGATTATCTTTTCGTGCAAGTGTGGCTTGAGGGCCCACCGAAAAGATTATCATTTTGTGCGGACGGCTTAAACGGCCCGCACGGAAAACTATCTTTCGATGCGGGCTCTTAAGTCGTCCGCATGCGATAATCATTAAACCTTACATCTCTAAATTGGACTAAAAATTATAATAATATCTAAATTTGGTCGAAAATTCTATAAATCGACATGACAACCTATAAATTCTTGTTATGCAAGGCAGACCCAAGACAACTTCTCTTCTTAAAAGGACTTTTAAACAACTTTTCCGTTGCAACAGTTTGAAAGTGAATTTTCGCAAATCTCAAATGTTGCCGATAAACATTAGTCGATAGGTTGCAACATCGGCTTGTACCTTCGGATGTATGCCGGCGCCCGCTTTCACGTACTTGGGACTGCCTATGGGTACCACCAAGCCACTGATGGAAGATTTAACGCCGATAATGGATAGAATTGAATGGCGGTTATCGAAAGTTCAATGTGGCTATCTCTTTCAGTAGACTCCAATTACTCAATTTGGTTTTATCCCCGATCTCTACTTATGCTCTATGTTCCATCAAACTCCCCGCCGTGTCATTGAGTGCATTGATCGGGCGAAAAACAAAGGTCTCGTGGCGTGGAAACTCAAAACAGAAACGAGGCAATCTAGTTGCTTGGGAGACAGCCTCGAGGCCAAAAAACAAGGGTGGGCTTGGTGTCATCAACCTTAAGCTCCAAAATGATGCACTTCTCCTAAAGCAGCTTACACAAGTTCTACAACAGAGAAGACATCCCATGGATCCAGTGGTCCGGTCCAAATATTATACTAACAATGTTCCACACTCAACAAGGGAAGTCGGCTCTTTTTGGTGGAAAGATGTCTTTCGTTTACGGAGATTTATAGATCAATTTCTCGCTGCCATTTGGGCAATGGTTGTTCAAGAAACTTTTGGTTGGACAACCTGGATTGAACCCCCTATTTCAAGCTTACCCTGACTCCACTCCTTTGCAACCTTGGACACGGTCTCTGTACACAAAATAATGCATTATGAGAATCTAGAATCTGTGCTTGTTCTCCCTATCTCAATCCAAGTTGCTGAGAACTAGAATATTTGCAATTAACACTGCAGACAAACTAACTTATGATGAAAATGCTTTAGACTCTTGGATGCCGATCCGGGGAGAGATTACACCTCTAAGAAATTCTATGACTTTGTATACAAGTCTCTGCAATCTCATCCCATCTTTGGTGAACTTTGGAAGTCACACTGTATGCCTAGAATTAAATTCTTCATATGGCTGATTCTTCTAGATCAGTTGAATACCAAAGAGATGCTCACCAGAAGGCACATTGGACATAGGGAAAATGACTTTTGCGCCATGTGCTCTCTTAGCATTGAAGAATCTATTGAACACCTCTTTTTCGACTGCCCCTTTGCAAGACAATGCTAGCATCGAATCAGCAAAGTATGGGACCTCACTACTTCGATTGTAGATAGACTTCATAATTGTAGTTATTCCAGTTTTGACTTTTAAAGCCTGCCGATTGCTCTTGGGAGATTTGGAAGATTCGAAATGATAAAGTGTTCAACAAGGGATCACTCTTTGTCCAAGTTGGTTATCCAACTTTAGGACCCAAGGCTCTCTTCGAGCAAAAGTGAGATTCAAGGCCACTACTAGAGACGCCTTCGCTTCCGCTTGACGCTTTTAGTTAATCTCTCCGTCTCCCCACCGTATCTAACTCCCCTCTAACTCCTCTCTAACACCCGCCGTAAGTTTCACTTTTCCCCGCCTTTATTAATTGATTTTGTGCTGTGGGGATTTTTTTCCACAAATGGCGTCTTTTCAAAAAAACTTAATTTTGGTCCATAACACTGTATAATTAACATTGCACCTCTCTATGTGTTTCTCTAGATATTGTTCCTCTTTTGCCTCTCTCTATTTTTCCTTTTGATCTGCAGCTTGACTTTTTTTTTGAAAAAGTTAGACTTTTTATTTTTATTTTTTATATTTTTTTCTTGATTTAGGAGCACACGAGAGGTAACTACAGAAAATTTGAGCCTAAACAAGTGAAAGACGTGATCGGTGGAATATTTAGAAGACATGCTCAAAATTAAAAAAGCTTTCGAGCTTGAAAAGGTAATCTTCGAGCCCTTTTGGTGATAATATTTCGTGCGGTCCACTTACATGGACCGCACGCGATAATATGCATTGTCCCGTGCGGTCTACTTAAGCGATCGCACGCGATAATATCCCATGTGGTCGCTTAAGTGGATCGCATGGGATAATGCAACCGGTCTCTGGGGACCGGTTTTTCTAGACGTGATCACTTATGGTCTGTCTAAAATCTACAGGGGTCTTCTTTCAAAAAAACAGTTAATGAAGTGATTTCTAGATTCGCCACTGATAAGATTGGTCCTAGTTAGAAAAGATTTGTTCGAGTACCATGCATGTAGTTAATTGTAGTCATGGCACTCATGAAATTCGTTTGGGGCCACATTTACTTGTCATGAAAATGACATGTTTAGAGTACCTCAATTAATTTATGTACGGTTAATGAAGTGAGATTGAACATCCCACTTTTGGTGCTTGCGTTGTGTCAAATTCGATTTAGATAGAAGGATTTATTGGAGAATTTTTTGTTAGGACATGTTGACACACTATAATGGTTACCGCCCTCATCTCAATCGAATGGCAACCCCAATCAGTATCGAGTATGGTGCCCGTCACGGTGTAAAGGTCGGTGATGTGAGAAGTCATCTCTATCTGAAAAATCCGTCACCGTTCCATTTATTTTTGCCGGTCTAAACTAAATTTCGTCACCAATAGGTTTGACCTTAAGACTGTCAAACAAAGATCCGTCATCAATGATATAATCTCAATCGGACCCCAACTAAAACCCGTTGCGAGATGACTAACCACTCAATTGGGCTTTAACTTAAGCCCATCATGGATAATGTCATCTTCATCGGCTTAAGTTAAAGTCCGTCAAAGCAATGAGTTTTTTTCCAAACAAAAATATATTGTATTATTGGCTAGCCTTGGGCCTTTGCTAGTCATGTCCATTGCCGTAAAAATGATATATTCATATATTTTCCTTTCCCAAAGATCTCAATTCATATATTTGATAAATCACATCCGACATTCACATAAATTATTCACATACATCTCACATTCATACATCCATTCACATATACATCTATTATTCACACATTTCAAGTTAACAATACGAGTATAATCCATTTATCCAAATTATACAACCCACTTTGTTAACAAATCGATCGAGCTCAAGAACAGTCTAAATTATACAACTCACCGTCCAAATTCATCCACATATCATCCAAATTATACAACTGAGCGCCGCGGCAGGATGGGGCCGTGGACTTACTGGAGGAAAGGGTGCCAACGCTCGGGCGAGGAGCAGCAGGGCGGCGCGGCTCGGGATGACGGCGCTGGGTCTCGGGACGACGGCGCCGGGCTCGGGAGGGCGGCGGGCGGTGGTGGAGCAAAGAACGACGGCGGCAAAGACAGGACGGGGTCGACGGCCGACAGCCGACGGTGACACGAGGACGCTAGGGTTCCGAGAGTGAGTGAGACTTAGAAATTTTATACTAATGTGTAGATCTAAATCGGCGCCCTAGGCTAAATGATTTAGAAGCACATTCGTGATCGGGGTATTTATAGCCTACAGTCAGTGTTGGCCTTAATCGTTATCTCAATCAGGCCTCAAGTTGGAGCCCGTCATCGATGATGAACATCGGTGACGGGCTTCTATTGAAGCTCGACAAAGATATCATAAGTTATCTTTGTCGCCTTGAATTGAGCCCGTCACCTTGGAGTTTTATGCACATCTAACATGTCCGTGCGAGTATTTCTTTGTTTCTTTTTATGCCCGTTTGAGATGACTTTGTTGTGACGGACCGTAAAACCTGCACATGTAAAAGGCCATCACAGATAAGAGGATCTGTACTCAGTGACATATCTATAACTATGCTCTAGCACAATAAAAATTCCGGAACATAACTCTAAATTTCTCAAACTTCTTACATTATTTTTGGCAAAAGATTCTCCTGCATAAGTCTAGTCACACATAGGTGTAGGTGAATGGTCGTCTTAAACGGATAGTTTTGATTGGTTACGAATTTTGTAATTTTGGTGCTGATGTAACTTTGTATATACTCTTTTTATTTTCGTTACAAAATTTAACTATTAGGTAAGGTCTGGAAGTATTCCCTTTGAATAAAAGTATATATGTACGGTTAATTATTGTGTCCCATGGTAAACGAATGCTGTTTGGAGGGATATCACAATCAGTGCACAGTTAGTGTGTCCCATGGTGGCATGATACACATGTTTGGAGGCTTATATATCTCACTCAATGTACGATCTGCACTCTGCGGTTTGTTTCCCTTGATTTCCATGGTGGCGGTGCACACATGTTTGGAGCCTATTGCCATGTGCCAATGCTCTTTGCTACTATCATTGTTGCGGTTCTTGATTGCCTACCTTTCTAGAATCCATCCAGTGCACCTATGCGCTATATTCTTCCCTTTTCTTTGCGTTCTCGCACCTATGCGCCATATTCTTCCCTTTTCTTTGCGTTCTCGCGTTTCTGTGCTTGCTGCTTCTTGACCATTAATTCTCAATTGCTTGCTAATTTCACCAGAGGATTAATATGAGTATAAAGAGTACATTAATTAACTTACACCCTCCGTTTCAAATTACTTTATCTTTGATATAAGCTTTGTTCTTGGTCAAACAATTATATCTTTAACTATCAGTTTAGAAAAGTTATTATAGTTTAACTATAAAATTTATGTTTCTAGATACACCATGAGAAATATTTTCATAAAATAATTCATATGATGTTAAATTATACGATATTATAGAAATTGTTAGTCAATGATCGGTATGTTTGACATAAAGAAAAACTAAAACAAGAAATACTTTGAAACGGTTGGAGTAGTTTTCTCCCCGGAACATTTCGACTACTTTGCATACAAGAAAAAGTAATGTATGGCTATGTGCTTTTGTTCAAATTTCAGTTGTTATGCATGGCTAACCAGTTGTAATTTCTTGGATGGCATTGCTTCAAAATAGGGGTTTTTCTAGTACTTAGGCCCCATTCTAAATTGATTAAAATACGGATTTTTCTCGATTTTCATTACAACACTTTTCAAACTATTAAAGGGTATATTTCAAACGAAACTTTTATATATAATTTGTTTTAAAATATCAGATAAATTTATTTTTTCAACTTTATAATAATTAAAACTTAATTAATCACGTATTAATAATTTTCTGTTTTACGTGCCATCACTTAATCTTTATCTTTATTAGATTCAAACGGGACCTTAGTAATTTTAAGGCTTTAAACTGTGTGTAAATTATCATGTCTAGAAAGTTAGCTAAATTTTCGAGACTATTTTGTGCTTAAATCTCTTTAGAAATCAAACCAGGATACACATAATAAATTAATATACAGATCCAAACATAAATAAAACGTAAATACTTAAAAAAAACTTAGTCCTCGCAACGAAAAAAGTAGCAGCGAAAAAGGGACGATCCTAGAGGGTTTAAGATTCACTTTACAGGCAAAACTCAACTTAGATATAAGCCTTGATCTTCCAACTCTTGTCTTTAGCATAGAAACTCTACACTTCTAAAAAGAGAGAATATACCAAGACTAAGTACAACCATCATACTCAATAAGTCAAATTAATGATACGAGACATGCAAGGGGAGATAAAGAAAAGTTTATAGATATTTGCATAAAAGCGGTTGTAAACATTTATAGTTAAAAACAATAAAATAGTTGATTAATTAAGTCAAGATTAATCTCCACTAAATAACACTACACCACGTTGAACAGTCCAACCAAACCATCTTGACTACATCAATTTATTAAGTCAAGTTAATTAATCATATAGGACTAATCACGGTGAAGCTGTCGCTTGCCCATAATCTGCGACATGACTATTCGAATAGTTTTACTATGGCCGTGAGGTGCACAAAAAGTTCAAGTCCTATTATTTTGGTTTTAGTGATTAATGATAAATCCAATTATATGAGACTAATATTTTTATAAGCATTTTCTTTGTCTAGTCTCATGTGGATATGAAAGTGAAAATTGTGAGATATGGTTCCCGAACTTTATATGAGTTCATATGAGTTGAGATAGGAACATTCGTTCATGGTGGATCCAAATCATAACAAGGATGAACTGCACGAAGATCAAGTTATATGTATCATTCTCTCTTCATGCACATATTGATATGTTCATATATAATATTTTCATGTGATTAACATATGCTCGTGACAGACGGAACTATATATATATATATATATGTATATATATATATGTATATATATATATATGTATATATATATATATGTATATATATATATGTATATATATATATATGTATGTATATATATGTATGTATATATATATATGTATGTATATATATATATATATATATATATATGTATATGTATATATATATATATATGTATATATATATATATGTATATATATATATGTATATGTATATATATATATATATATGTATGTATATATATATATGTATATATATGTATATATGTATATATATATATACATATTATATACATATATATATACATATACATATATATATACACACACACGCTAGCAACTATGCTCGTGTGTTGCATCGGGTGAAGCCGCGGCGCAGCGCGGATGGGGACAGAGGTAGGGACGCAGTGCACGACGCGGAGCTCCGTGCAAGCAGGAGGAAGGGGCGCAGGAGCGGCGGCGCGGATGGGGACGGGAGGAGGAGCGTAGGAGGGAGGGACGTATGAGGTCTTTTTTTTCCATCCAAGCTCTCTCTTCTTTTTAGCATTGGGACTACGGGTTAATTTATAAACACTCAAGGGGTTTTCGTAAAATAGCCGTAGAACAAAATTTTGGATAGAAACACTACTTGTTTTATTGATAGTTATAGATAGATATATATAATAGAAAATATACAAATAGTATAGGGTCTAATATATATATATATATATATATATTAGACCCTATATTATTTGTATATTTCCTATTATTTATTATTTTATTTTTTTACGAATAACAAGATGAATTCTTGCTTTCCCTTTGATTTCTAGGTTAATATGACTTGTCTTTACTCTTCGATTTCAACCAACCTCAAAGCGAGTATTTTATGCAATGAAGCTTGTCAACACAATGCTTCAAAATAAAATAAAAATGTATTTTTGAGAGATTGTTTAGTAATCTATATTGAGAAGGAACTGGAAATATAATTCACGGCGAATGCCATTATAGATGATTTTCATGCTATGAAGATGCGCAAAGTGAGGCTTAAAATGAAAAAATAGTTTCTTTTATCCTCTTTTACAAAAGAGTCACTTCTATGTGTTATATATATATATATTGATTGCTGGTCCTTTTATTTTATCTCTGGTCATATTGCCCTCCCTTTTTTATTTTTTCCGATTCTCACACGGCTCGTGAGACTAATGTTTTGTTTGAGCCTTATCTCTTATTTAGCCTCTTTTAATGTCATATTTGATAAATGCATTCTATTCTTGTATAGGATAAATTTCTAATGTTTTACATATCTTTTTATGCACTCTTCCTTCACACAAATATTTTGTATGCATACATTTAGGGCAAGCAAATCCTATACCTTAGTTATGCATGTAATTGATCCTAGTTATTCATTTTCATTTAATTGGGATCTTTACATTTGAGTATATGACACTTTTGGTGTTGATTAATACTCATAATTTATTTATATCTTTTTATATATGTATCAGCTTGGTCAACAAATGGAGGTTGACAAATTTATGAGAAAAATAGGTCCCAATAATTTAAAAAGGTGTTGATGTACAAGAGAAGTCATGACACATAATGATATCAAGTACGACAAAGTGAAGGTATCGAATATGTGAGGTACAAAGTGGCTACTATGGCAAGACGGTAAAGGGCAAGCAATGCTCACGCGCGATGGACCATGCGGTAGTGAAGGACAAACAAGGGGCTTGGCACCGAAGGACCAAATCCGATGGTGAAGGGCGAGTGACGGCTTTGTTGTGATGCACCGTAAGACCATTTTAAGCTACAAGGAGCCCGCATCAATCATTTGAAGAATATATGGTGAAATAGTTTTGGCGTCGATATCCCTTAAGACAAAATAAGGAAGTTGGCATGAAAGCATTCCTATTGTTATAATTCTCTTCCTATTTATATTTAAGTATAGGAATGTCGTACTATTAAGAGGATACAACGTCAATGTGTTTATGTATGTCTCAAAGTACTCAAAGTGACCTATCCTATCGCTACCTTGAGAGAAACCCAAGCTTTAACCTATCCTTTGGAGTGGTTTTAGACCTTGCTTTTGGTTGAGTTGGGTAGTCCTCTCGAGAGAGCTTTCCATGAAGTCCAAGATCATCAAAAATGGATTTCCAAAAAAAAAAGTTACGACTATTTTCCTCTATGGTGTTTCTACGAAAGTGAAATTGTTTTCCGGTGATTTTTGGATATTTCAAAATGCATTTTGGAACTTACAAAACTTGAAATCTTTGCTTCAAACAGCTAGTTTATAGGGGCTCGGGTATATAAACCTCCATCCCCTCCTTGAGTGGTTGTTGTGTTTGGACAAAATTAGATACATTCAAAGCCAAATAGCCTTTCTCATTCCCCTACCTTGGTGGCGTCTCTTTGTGAGAGGGATTTGAGAAGGGAGAGGATTGGATTGAGAGATTGAGAAGTCAAGAGATAGTAAGTTTCACTCCATACTTTGAGCACTTGAATTCATAGCAAGCAAATCTTCGATTGTGTTTATTACTCTTGGGGACTAAGGTTTCCTAGATATCTAGGCGTCGTCGGTGAGCACCCAAGGTTATAATGTACCGCCACAAAAGTTTGTGAAAGCTTTGATTTCGCTTCATGCAGGAGTAGAAATCAAGAGTCAAATCGAGTAGTGCATTTGTGCAACCTCGTGAGGAAAAGGGTTGAAAGAGACCGGGCTTTGTGGGCCCCTCAACGGAGACGTAGGATCTGTGGATTCGAACTTCGGGAAACAAATCATGTGTCTTCTCTCTTGGTTTTCCCGTTCTTGCCTTTTCTCTTATTGTGCTTGAGCTTGTTTTTACTCGATCTACTTGTATTCTTGATTGATATAGTTGGTGACCTTATATCTTGCTTAGATACCTTGTTTGTCACCTATTGATTCATATATAACTTGTTTGTTAGAGCCACAAGTTCATAGCTATTGTTTTATTTTGTTATGTTCAAACCTTTTGGTTGAGACTCAGAACTTTAGATCCCACAGAAGTTTCGATTTGAACCGAAAGTTTTCATCATTCTAATATGCTATGAAGTTGTGATATTTTTCAGAACACCTATTCATACCCCTTCCCCTCTAGGCGGCATCAAGGTCCTTTTAGTACCCACTGGATACAATCCACCGCCAAGTCATCATGTTAGTGCGGACACGTTACCATGCGAGTGATTGTGACAAGACCTTCTACATAACTCCCCACTGATCAAGCGTATCGCACCGCAGGTTTCACCCTCACCCCTAAAACCAGGGTGGGCAGCCCTCATCCCCCTTGTGCCATGGTTAATCTGAAATCCGCATAGACCGCTGCCCAGTCCATCCAAACTACATCACGCGCACCCTTGTCGGGTACATCGAAAGGAAAAAAGTTATACTACAAGTCCAGCATTTGTTTATTCTTGCTTATGGTAAGCACGGTAAGTCTTATAGGGTTTCCATGAACTGGTCCTTAATTGCCATAGATGCGACAATCAAAACATGCACCCACCCACCATTAATCCATTTTTTAGTTAGATAATTACAACAAAAACATGGCCAGATGTCTCGAGCTCGCGGCCTCATCAAGATGCTACATGTGAATAATGTGATTATCCCATTAAATGAGCTAGTGATAATTAAACATTGTTAAGCATATCTTGATTTTAGCTAGGTTACACAAGGGACACGAGCTAGTCAAATTATTACCCAAGTTTGAAAAAGAATGGATATCATGTAAATGGGTCACGATCAACCGAGATAGGTAATCCTTATTTCCATGTAATTAGCAAAATATGCAATTTATTTATAAATGATAAAACATTTTATAAATTAGATTCAATATGCTCAAGGAAATGTGTACTCTTCCGAACTCTTTTCCTCGTGGTAACGATCTTCCGAAATGAAAAATCTACACGTTGGCACATAAAATAAGGAAAAAACCTAATAAAAACCAATAAAACAGTATAAGAAAAGTAAATAAACATGTAGAACTTAATTTTAGATAAATTTTGCAAGTTGAATGGCTCAATTTGGAGTTCATATGAATCAGACAGTTATGAATTTTAGAAGTTTTGAGGCATTTAAATGAATTTTTGGAATTAGATATGATTTATGGCACAATTATTACTTATTTTTCAATAGAAAACAAGGATTTATTGCGTAAGCATGGGAACCTGGCGTGGACCAAATCCACCAAAGGTGGGCCCCATGCATAAGTGGGAGAGGGGCAATGGTGTCCACGGTGGCAACTTCCGGCAAGGATGGCCCTGGAGATCGGGCCAAAGCCGATCCGATGGCTACGAAGGAGCGGGCAGGCTCGCCGACCGATGTAGCCGGGCGACAATGACGCATGACCTAATGGCGCGACCATCCGATGCAATGACGGTGTGGGATACAGCGGAAGGAGGTAGGAAGGGAGAGGGTTGGATGCTCATTGAGCACGGGCGATAGGAGAAGCGACGCGGAGCTCAACAATGAGAAGATGGCGGCGGCCAGACACGGGATGACGATGAGGATAGCACTCCGGCGACCACGAGCTTCGGCGGGAAGTGGTCGGGTGCGCCGCAACCTAAGGAAGGAGAGGTGAAGGGCGGCAAGGGTCGGCGGAGTGCCAAGCGGCAACAAGAGGTAGCCGAAGACGACGGAGTGAGGCCAAGCTCACCTTGCGCGAGGAGACGGGGTTCGATGGTGGATGGCAAGGCGGAGAGGTGGATGAGGCTCCTCGGAGGCTCGCAAAGCCGGCTATGGCTATGCCACGCCCCGGCTCGGCCTCAAGTGGCGGAGGAGCAAATTCTGAGCAGCGAAAGATGGAAGCGGCTTGGGTTTTGTGGTAGAGCGGGATTCCGATGGCGATGGGAGGAAAAGGAGCGGTGGTCGGGGTTGCTCTCGTGGCGAAGCTAACGGTGGTGGTGGCGTGGTGCGGTGGCGACACTAGCGGCGGCAATGGAGTTCGCCGGCAAGCGGCGGGCAAGGGTGTTGTGACGAGAGAGTGTTTGGGGGCACGATAAGGCTCGCGAGAGCGGAAAATGAGGAAGGAAGGCACGGGGATCCTTTTTATGGGCTCGGGAGGCACGACTCGAGGCCAGGAGAGACGGATTTGAAGGGAGAGAAAGGTGGCGATGTGGGTGAAGTGGAGTCGACGCGTCGTTTCTTGCGAGGAGAATAGGAAGAAGGTGGAGGAGGAAGAGGGGACCGCGTCGGCGTGCTTGAACGCGCAGTGCGTGGAGCGAGAGGGGCGTGCGAGAGAGGCGGCAACGTGGGGTGGTGGTTGTGGCTCGAGTCATAGGTAGGGAATGACCACGATAGGTAGGCCCTGCACCAGCCGCTCACAAGACAAAGGAGGGAGCGAAGCGGACTTTGTGAGAAATAGGAAGGTAGGGGTGGCAATCCTACTCCGCAGATACGAGAGTACCAAGTGGGTTTCGACCCGAAGCAGTGCATGGGCGGGATAGTAAAATCCACTCCGAACCAGAAGTTCATGGGTGTGGGTACGGGTTACGCTTTTTACCCGTGGGTTTACCCGAACCTGCGGGCATACCCGAACCCACATCCAACCCGCCCGAACCCACCCGAAACATAAAAAATCCCTAGGTCGGTCGGGTTTGGAATCCGGATCCACCCACGAGCCACTTTTGCGCTCTCTCACTCCACTCCACGCGTGGCGGCGCACACCTCCAATCCCTCGAGCACCGTGGACCTTGGCCTCCTGCCGTCGGCGCCCTCGAGCCCTCCCGGCAGCTTGTGCCCTCCCGTCCGGCTCCCTCCCGGCAACCGCGCCCTCCGAGCCCACGCCTCCAATCCAGCCTCCTCCCGCCATCGGCGCCTCCTCAACCCTCCACGCCCCGCCCGGCGCCCCTCCTGGCAAATGACTCCCTCCAGCCGATGACCTCTGTGCCGACGCCCAATCCCGCGTAGCCACCGTCCCAAAGTGACCAATTATTCTTCTCTCGTATTTTCATTTCTTTAATTGTACTAGCATCAAAATTTCATGTGTGTTAGCGTGTACTCTTATCACTTTGTTCGCATTTTTATCATATATAAATATTTAAGCCGGGTCTCTTCTTGTGACTTTAATTTCGTAATTTATGTATAGGGTTTCCAAACCCGATGGATACCCGTGGGTTTGGGTTTGGGTTTATATTTGTGTGCGTGGGTTTTTCGTGGGTGGGTTTTGCTTGGGTTGATGGGTTTAGTCATGGGTGGATTTTCTTTGTACCCGCACTCGAACCCGATGGGTGCCATCCCTAGAGGGAGGAGACGAGTGGGCCGAGCCGACGCGGCCCAAGTGGAGTTAGGCCGAGGGAGAGGGACAAAGGAGGGAGCGGGCTGGGCCTGCACTGGGAGAGGAGGAGAGGTAGCCGGCCCAAGAGGAAAGAAAAATGGGCCTAGGTCGAGGGAGGACGGATGGACTTAGGCCAAAAACAGTCGAAAGGTGAAAAGAGAAAATTTAATTTGTTTTTCTATTTAATTAATTGATTAAATGAATTTTGTATTATTAAACTAGATATTGAGCTCTGAAAATTCACAAAAAAATTCAAAGAGTATTTTTAAAAAATATTCCTAGCTATGATTTTTAAAGAAAATTTTATTTCCTTCATTAATTTCACTTGATAAATTGGTTGAACTTTTAATACAAATTCTAGAAATGATTTTTAATTCAAAAATATTGAGGCGTGACATAAATGCACAAAAATATGTACACACGATTGTGTATATTCATCTCCAGAAGTTAATTCTCTTCGGACGCTGGGAGTATTGCCTAACCCCATCTTCTATTGCGTACTACCATTGTTGCTGATGTATTGTCAAGAGGGACATGCAATTGAATTTGGTGAAATTTCAAGGGAAATACAAAAACACCAATTTGTTGTGTTCTTTCCTCTTCTTATAAACCAACGATTAGTATCTCTTTTAATCAACTTCAACAAAATTTGTTCAAATTTACATGGATAGGTGGAATTGTGCCTTAAAATTTACACAGAATTACATGTAGACGTGAAATTTACATAAATCACCATTTGAAGAGAGAGAAAGACTGAAAGAAACTTTTATATGATGTTTGACCTTGTGTTAAATTTCCTTTAAAAATTACATGAATTAAAGCATTCCATAGGAATTTCATAGATTCTGTAGTGTAAAATCCTTCAGAAAAATCCATTTGGATTGAAATCCTAAAAATTTTCTATGTTTTTGGTTCGAATCAAAAAAGGGTCTTAAAGTGATTTGCATTATAAATCTTTTGGCCACCACTATAACTTGCCTCATCATGAAGAACGTTACGATATTATAGCGCTGCTAGTCTGGCGTGACAACGCCAACTACAACTGTTCTTTTATATGGGAGGCCATGACAACGTTGTTCCAATTCGCTATACAAAAAAATTTAGATATAGAAATAAGTCTAGGAGGGAAATACATGTAGTTTCGGACAGCTGAATTGACGTGCACTCTGCGCAATTTGCTTGTTGGAACGATAAGTAATATTGACTGGAGGGAGTATTAAAAGGAGAATTTGTTCGTGCACATGACCCTTCTCATTTCAGGGGATTTATGAATTTTCACAGCTATAGAGCATTTATCACAGCAAATTGGAAACGAATGAATACCAGTTTGAACTCTGTGCTGCGTTTTGCACCATGTTTAGTATGAAAATTTTAGATTTCACCACGTACGCCTTGCTGTTTTGAACACATTCGGCAGACGATTTTTGTGTTGCATTTCCACGGGAACAAAGTGGAAGCTTGAATTTTCACATGCACCAGATGCTAACACGCACGAGTTTTTCTGAAACATCAGAAATTATCAACAAAATTTCGTGAAGCTCCATGTAAATATCAGAACAATGGACTGTGAACGAGAACACAAAATCTTCCCTCTGAAAAGAACCAAAGATTTCGCTGCAACTTGAGGGTTGGCCTGTTTGTATTACACCGAAGTACAACAGTACTGGAATGTTTCTCGAAGCGCCAAAATTTACTTTACAGGTAAAGGGGCGGAAAGAACGGAAATCCCACCAGCTCACTTTAATGAACTTAAATGTCCAAAGAGCAACTATAACCTCGGAGAAGAAACCCGCGCTTTCTTGCAGCAAACTTAAAAAGGAAGGGGAGCAAAGGCCAAAAAGGGGTAAAAAAAATTGGAACAAGCGTGGACCCTCGTCTCTAACTGAATGTCCAGCTACATATAATACCACAGAAATAAGCGCTAGACCATTTGGGAATCTGCAACATTTCCTTGCAGATCATCCATGCTTGATATATACACTCTTGATCAGGCACCTCTATGCTGAAAGCTCAAAAACCTTCCTTTGCCATAGGTATCCAACAAATAACTGTTCTTTTTCATCCTATGATGGCTACTCGGAAAAAATATACTACCTCCGTTAATAATTAGGCCAGTTCATCTGAGCCCGTTGTGGCTGCTGATAACCATTGGCAGGTGGCCCAACCATTTCACCACCAACCCCAGCAATGGCCTGAGGTGGCTGGAGTAATGGATGAACAGCGGCTCCAGCCATTGTCTGTGCCGGGTGATATATCCCTCCAAAAGTACCATGACCAGCTTGAGCAGGGGCAAACGCCAGGTGCTGTCCTGGAGAGGCAGTCCGTAATAGTTGCTAGGCTGGAGACCAGAAATATCACGTCCAGGGGCAGGAATCCAGACACCGGAGCCTTCACTCTGATCAAAATATCCAATCAGTAATAAACAAGACTACCAGATATTTATGCTAATGTAAACAAGTTTTATTCCCTCCATTCCACATTACAATATGTTTTGGCCTCTTCATCCTTTGTTTAAATTCACTAACATCCCTATGAATTTGGACACATATATGAATCACATATATGGATCCATGCATGAATCTATTCAAGACCCAAAACATCTTATAATGTGAAACAAAGGAAATACTAGATATTATGTTATTATTGCCTTGAGTAATTAATGACTAGAGGGAGTAACAGATTTCCAGTTTTTATTATACTGTTTCTGAATTTGACAATTTCAGCAACAATGGTTGTGAGTCCAAGTAGCATAGAAAAATATAAGCATGGAGCTAGAAAATACATCCATTAACCATGTGTCCGAATTTAATCGACTGAGTAATCAGAAGAGAACCCTAGTCATCCAAATGATCACATGAACATTTCTGAATTTTTGAAAATTAAAAATGGTGGTATATCATGAAAAAACTGAACATTTTTCTTAGGAAAATACGCAAAAAACTAAACATAAAGCTGCCGTTTACAACATTCTGTTCATAGATATGCATATAAACATTTACCTGCTGCCCAGCAATATAGACATTGGTTTCTTTGAATTGAGATCCACTGATATCATCACTCTCTACAGAAGTTCCACTTGCCACCATAGCGTTATTTGTATAGATTGACGGGACTAGAATCATATGTTCCATAAGCACCAGGGGTTCCAACATGTGTCTGGGTTCCATTGTTAGCACCAGGCTTGTATGTATTGGTTGGGTATTTGCCTGGTGGTGCAACAGCTGCACTTACAGGTGGATACATGCCTCCAGTTGAAGGGGGTTGAGGAACCATGAAATGAATGGGGTGTTGTGGAACATAGAGTGGATACTGACTGTACATGGGATATAACTTTGTGGGTATTGAGGTAAAACACCTACAGGATGGCGGAATAATTGAAGTGGCGGTTGTGGAATACCAACAGAACTTGGTACAGCTCCAGGAGTTGGGGTGGCAAGTGGAGTAGATCCAACTGAAGGCAGCACAAAGGAGTTGATTCCCTGTGGCAGCTAAAACAGAACAATTAGGAACTGAATTGTAATAAAAGAAGAAAACTCAACAGCAGAATGCCAATGCCTCACAGAAATTATCAGCCTCTACCCAGACAACAAACTACTGCCAGACCTCAAAAATGTAAAATCATAATTAAACAGCAATGTTCCATGCTATGGTACTTGGGCAACTGGCATAAGAAGACCAGTATGCATCAGACCAAATGAGCTTCAGATATCCTAAAATAAACAAATCAACCATGGCAACGCACTGAACCTTTTTCACTCAGGACACAGAGCATAAATTCAAGATCCAGCATACCAGATTAACAACGAAGTAATACATGACAAGGATATCGTACACCCAGGATCATATGCTCCTATTATCACAATCATTGAATTCTAGGGAGGCGAGAGTGCACAGTTGTAGGAATCTGAATCAAATTGAGGTGTCTGATTCCGTGAAATATATATATTGAACATGGAAGTGTTATTCAGACATCGAGATGGGTTTTAAAACTTCCCGCCACTACCATATATCCCACCCTCCTACCCTTTCTACTTTGTCTAAATTAATAGTGTCTAGAGACTGAAGATGAGAAATACAGAACTTGGAGACTTTTGATGAGACAATGTCATAGAGAATTCCTCATTTGTCATCCAGTGTATGAGTCCTCTTATATGCCATCAAAAACTTATTAGTTCTTTAGATGGCACCAAACAAAATGTTGGAATCTCGTGTACACCACTAACATTAACATTCCATGAGGAAAGTCGCCGGAGATAGGTTGTTCAGAATTTCAATGATATGGCAGAAATAACCTTGGACCTCACCAGTCAGCCTCCTTTCTTCGTCTTCTTGGCACTTGGCATAGACTCAGCTAGCTGCACATACATGATCCAATGCCGCTTTCGCTGCACATGTGTGTTCGGCAGCGAAACTTTGTCAGGGTAACAGCGAACCACGGTGGTGAAGAGGAAAGCGCAGAGCAGGAACCCACCCATGATATTGATGGAGAAGATGGAAACAGCGCCTACTCCTAGGACCACTGGACCAGATCACGGGAGAGATAGAGGAAAGAACCTGTCAATCCACCACATGTGTGGCTTAATCAAGGGAAGCTAGAAAGGTTCGATTTTTTGGTGACCAATGGTGAGAATATCCATTGCCTGTGGTAGATTTAGCCGCTGCAGCCTAGCCTGTTCAGAGTTGAGCACGAGAGAGAAAAAAAGCATTCCATTCTCTTTCTCCCTCTTTTTTGGCTGTTCGTCTCACATGCGACATAAAGGGCTTCCATTATTTTTTTTCTATTTCTGCAGTGTTTCCCACATCAACTTAAGCCTAGGACAAAATGGTCTTTGCTTACACTTTTCAACAACACACTAACAGCAAACAAATGAGCGTGGCAAACAAGGACAAAATTGAGGAAGGATGACAACTAAGGGAATAGTAGCAATTTTTCGATAGTATAGGACAACTAGTGAACCTTTGAATGGACAATAACGTATTTTTCCTATTTCTTGTTAAACTTGTCTTAATGGCATTCTACAGTGCATACCAATTTATAGCATTGACTTGACCGATTCGTTGTACAAGCGTTGGAGATGAACTTTAGGTCTTCTGAGTTGACTGTGCTAATCCTTTGGTACATAAGTTCTTGAGTACATAAACACACCACTTTGTTACCCTGTGCCATCAACTAGTTAAATGCAAATGCTTAAGGGAACTCTTCAGCTACTTACTTTATAATTCCTTGCTTTATTCCACACTTTCTTTTCAGACATATATTCCAAACAACTGGTATAGTGCTCAAGAATTAAATAAATGCATTTAAAAAGTTATCTTCTCACGATTGAGAACCATGTTTTAATTTTTAGCACGTAATAGCATGCAATTTGTACTTAACCCATTTGTTATAAGGATGAAAAAGCTGTTAAGGAAATAGATGGTACAGGTGAATACGCACTAGATAAGCTATATATTTATAAATAAATAAAGTTTTAAATTAATTGCTAAGCTTCCACATAAATAAGCTCAGTCACCAAAAAATATAACCAAATATGGGATACGATAGAAGATATAGAATACAAACCTCTTGAGCATGGCCAGTTTGTGTGGGCATAACCGACAAGCTTCCATACTTGATAGCAGCTCCAGAAGCAGTAAATGGTGAGATACGGCCATCAAAATCAGCAAGTGGTCGGTAAAGTTGTGGATAAACGCCTGCAGAGAAGTCATTGGCCTGTTGTACCTGTATGTGTAATCACTTGTTAAGACGCACAGAAAGTCATTAAGTTATTTTCAAAAAATGAAACAATTAGACAGAGGGAATACAGATAGTTCAGAGAATTGTGGCCTAAGTAAGTGCATGTAGTCTACTCCAGGAGCTGGGGAGCTCATGTCAGCTAGAAATAACATAGAAGGTTGGAACAGCGCGAAACATCCAATAACTGAACTCCTAGAGCAACTAGAATGCCTACTATGTGGGAAAAGCATTCAACTAGAGGGCAAATGATGCAAAATCAATTTTATGATGAGAAATTGTTAAAATGTCTAGTACAAGGTTATTAAGGCGGAATGGAAAAGTATGGCGACCCACCACTGCCTTACCGCCATAGCGATAAGGCCTATGGCGTGGCAACGCCTTACATGCAGAGAAAAAAAGGAAAGTATAAGTAATATGGGCTGTAAATACACTAATAGGGTACTCTATTCATCACAGCACAGCCCAATAGTAGCCCATTCAAGCACTTACCCAGCCTAGTCCAAATACTTTCCTCTCTTGACCTAGCAGGCAACAATTTAACCCTACCCAACAGCTTCCCTCCCAGCAGCCGCCACCTCACCTTCATCTAGATTTCTCTCCCCCATTGTGCAGCACTACCGCAAGCCTCTCTCCTCCACCTTTTCTTCTCTCTCCTCGTGCAAGATGCAGCAAGCAGACACCATCATCCTATCCTTTCTCTCCTCTTACAGCCAGCAGCCTCCTCTCCTCCACCTTTTCTCTCTCATATGGCACAGCAGCAGCAGGTGGTGCCTCTCTTGATCTCCCTCTACTCCCCATCAGCACAAGAAGGAGAGGGCGATGCCAGGGAGGACCGGCAGCAAGAAAACAGACTTTTCCCCTCTGCTCTTACCCTCTTTCCTTCAGTTTATGCCTGTAAGGCGGAGTTAGCCTAAGGCGGAAGGACGCCCTGCTCCTGCGACCGCCTTACCGCTATGGCGACGCCATAGCAACGCCTTGATAACTATGGTCTAGTATAATAAAAGTAATTTTGTAATCATGCATAGCATTTCAACGTGACACGGTGAAGAGAACAGAATAAGATTCCTTTGGTTGTATGAGGTAAACCAACATCTTTCTAAGAAATCAAACCATTTGACATATGAACGAGAGATATATAAAGAAAAATGCTGGGTAATATAAGCACCAGACGTGCCTGAGATTCAGAAGTTTCAAGTGATGGAATCTGATCTCCATGCGACTGTTGTGGTGGGTAAGGTGTAGTAGTTTCGACTGAATCTTGGGGTACATGTGAAGCTATTGCATCATTTGATTGGTCTGATTCTGCAACTTCAGGAATACTTGAGGAACTATCAACCTTCTGAGGTAAAAAATTTTCTGCCGTTTCAGCAGGCAGCTGCTGCAGATCTGGCTCAGCTGCCATTTCAACAGTAGAGGACACACCCTGATGACTGCAGTACAGTTACCAAATTAAAATGAAGGATGAATGCAACTGAATACAAAAGGTAATCATAATGTGAAAATAAATTTAATTGCAAGAAATACTTTAATTAACAAGCTAACTGTTGGTTGAAGATCATCACAATAGTTATTTAGATACCCTCGGATGCGTACAACCAAGCAGCGATTTCAAGCAGGAAGTGTACTAACTCATACAAAGTATCTCACCTGAATTGTAAGCAGAGATCAGAAGGCACTGAGCACCTAGGCAAAGCAGAAGTGTGGTGTTTAGCAAACAGTCACCAACTAGAAGGCAGGGCATGAATAACCTTGGCAGGCCAACAATGACTACCACTAGGGAGGGGTTATCTAATTAAATGATTGTGGTGGTGGTGGTGGTGTGTGTGTGTGTGTGGGGGGGCATCATTTATAGCAGTGATTTCAAGACATGAATTGGGATGATAATGAAGCACACACGTCTTAAAAATCTGAACAGGTACATGCCAACAAACCCCTGCCCCCATGCAATTAAGGTGAAGGTTACATTGAATTAATAGTAGAATCTTATAGGAAGTCCTATATCCAGAAGTACTAAATTGTCTGTCACTGGATCCATATTTTCAATATCCAGTAAGGATTTTATACGCCCTACAATAAATGCTAAGGGGAACCTTTTCATATGCACCAACAATAGTGAAAAGTACCCAAATTATTATACGTATAAGGAAACATGGACTGGATCCTTTTTGGGATTTATGCAGTCGCACCAAAAGGCACAATATGGCACATGGTGGAGGGTGGAGCAGTGAACCACAACTAAGTAATTTACTAATATGCTGGTAGCATTTTCAAAACAATTTGCAGATACTTAGAGAAGTCAAACTCAAACATACATAGCAAAGAGTTTTTTAATAACACTGCTGGTGTCAAACGCATTAACTAGAACACAAACCTTGCAGCAGGTTCATCCAGAACTTCATCTGCCTCCTGAGACGATTCACAATGAGGTGTAGAGCATCTCTCACTTTCAGTGTCTTTGAAAAGCTTGCAGTTTGCTCAAAACAGGCACCAAAACTGCCAAAACTAAGCCCATATTTTTCTGACTCAGCAACCTGAAGGTGGTCAGGAATGATAACATGCTGCTTGTCAGACAAGCGCATGTCACTTGGCCTTGTGTCCACTCCTAAAGTGGTATCTTCCTTATGAATGGAATCAGATACTGGAATTGACTGGGGAACACTCTCCACAGAAACAGGCACTTTATCACATATAACATTTTCAGCATGGGCTGGTCTGTCTGTTGATTTTGGCTTCCATTCTTTATTTGGAACAACTAGACAACACAATTATAACTATAATCAGTAAAGCAAAGGCAATATTCTCAAGTAGAAAGAACAATTCATCCAGATGCAAAAAATGACTTGAATAAGTAACTAAATAATTGGTTGAATAACAATAAATAATTGGTTGAATAACAATAATCTGTTAAGGAATAAGGAATTTGACAACTTTACAGGATGTGGTATAAATTATACACACAGGCAGCAGTGAAGCGGAATGAAATGGAAAGTTGAAATGCCACCTCTTTTATGACAATTGGTCACACTTTTTATTTTTCGTTGTAAAATGGTACAAAAATCTACCAAAACGCATTATAGATACTGTATATAGTAGCATCTACCATAGACTAAATAGCAATTTATTCATAACATCATAACTTAGCAATATAGATTTCATGGATGAACAAGTGAACAGCCACACTACCAGCATTTTAAAACTTCCTTCTAATGCATTTAAGTTCAAATTTAATGTTTTAAGCGTTAATGTTGAGGGTTGCTAATTTCATGTGTAAGTTAGTGCAACAAAAGGGCCAGAAAAACTGGTTTTTCAACATTGTATGGCAAGGGTGCGAGACAGGAACCAGGTTCCAAATCTTCAAATCCCTAGTTCCATAGAACCAATGTGAATGACTATTTTATTCTCCCTGGAATATCAGCAAAAGAAAAAAATCCTATAAAGGTACTGTGCTGAACCAATATTTTCCAGTACAGATGTTGAAATGACTATGACCATGGAAGCATCCTCAATGGACAAGAGTTGCGATTCTTGCAAGGCATTTGTTATAGGTGTGCGTTAAAATTTGCAAAACTGTAATGTAACAAAAGAGTACAAATTAAAATATAGACCGAAGCCAGGTCATACAGCTTGAATTATGGACGAAAGTTGTCAACATGTATTTCCTGCTGCATGATGGCATTCAAACGGTTTGAGTTATGTATACCCCTCTGCGTTTTGAAGGCTTTTTGAATGTCTACTAAGGCAACTTGTATACTTTATAATCACTAGCAATTGTGCCTGTGCGTTGCAACGGGGTGAAGTCGAGGCGCGACGCGGACGGGACTGCACGGAGGGGCGCGGAGCTCCGAGCAGCGACGGGAGGGAGGAGCGCAGGCGCGACACGAGGCGGCGCGCAGATGGGGACGGGAGGAGGGGCGCCTGGGAGGGAGAGGCGAAGGAGGTCTTTTTTTCATCCAAGCTCTCCCTTTATTTTCAGCATTGGGACTGGGCGGGTAGGGCTGGACGAAATACTCGTGGCTCGCTAGCTCGTTCGGCTCGTGGTTGGCCTCGGCTCGTTGAGAAATGCTAACGAGTTGCGCCAAGGGTTTAGCTCGTTAGCTATAATGAGCCAGCCAGTCACGCCTCGCGAGCTGCTCGTGAGCTCAACGAGCCTGATGCAATGTACAAAAAGCAAAGCCTAATGTTTTGCTTGTTTTGCTATTCTTTTCTTGTTTTGTTATTGATGTGGCAATAAATCAATACTTTTTATGATTTTATGATGGTCAATATGGATCTAATGCTTTAGATTATAATAGTAATAATATCTAATCTAGTTGCATCATTACATTTGCAATGGATAATTGTCGATGGACAAGTGTTATTACGTTAATTATGGACTTAATATATCACTTTTTACTTTTTCAATTGTATATTTGCATGTTTAATAGACTCGAAAAAATGAAATATAATTTGTACATAAATTGCACCAGATAAAGTGGCTCGCGAGCTAAACGAGCTGGCTCGAGCCGCTCACTACTGAGCCGAGCGGCCTCCTCGCTCGGCTCTCTACCGAGCCGAGCCGAGCCGGCTCGATATCCACCCCTAACTACGGGTTAATTTTGAAAAACTCAAGGGTTTTCGCAAAATAGCTACGCAAAACAAAATTTTGGGTAGAAACACTACTTGCTTTATAGATAGTTATAGATTAGAACTGATGATTGTGAAAACCTGATGACATGTCCCAAATGTCCAATCAATAATCTAACACAGAATATTGACATATTAAATGCCATGTAGCAGCCACTCTGCTCAATAGCAGCAGCAGATATAATGCATTTGCCCTAGTGTCGCATTTGGAAGGTCAAACATCAATTGCAAGGTAACAATCATAAAATTCTAAACACTGACATCAACATTTCATTTGCTTTTCAATGACATGCAAAGGATTGGACCCAAATTTAGAAGTTCAGAATTTGACAAGTACCTTTCTGTACACCGCTCAACTGCTGTGCACGACTACTGCAGCTTGAAGATGGCCTACTACCAGAAGGTACCACAATGGACGACGAACAAGATCGAGATGTGCCTAGAATATTAAAAGGTGTTAAAAAGATGACAACATTAACAAAAAGGTGTCATAAGACTCCCAACTTGAATATTGTACCTTCTGAGGCGATTGATACATCATTAGGAGCCACCTTTTCTCCTGCTGCCAACTGACTTGCATAAGCATGTTTGGAGGAAACAGTCTCACCGTGGCTGTGGATTTCAGGGGCTGGTGTAAGCACCGGGTCCAAAGCTGGAATGCATTCTCCTGATATAGATGGTACTGACTGTATTAAAGATAGTCTTACATCTGGACCTAAAGCCATGACAAGCTTTTCTGGATTACCTTCCAAATCGGATATTCCTTTTGAATCTGAAATCTGCAACTGACCCATAGCAAGAGAATTTTTCTCCAGGGAAGCAACATGCTCTGACGAACTATTGGATTGGCCAACTGACAAACTAGAAAAGAAGTCAGTTGCATGTCCAAACAGGTGCATTTTAATTGGATAAGCTAATACTGAAAAATTAGTGGACTTCAATCTTTTATACATTGTGCAAACCCAAATACCAAATGATCCAAGAAACCCCAAACAATGTGAATCAGAGAAACTAAATTTTAAATGAAGAATGGCCATGCAGTCAAACAGCGTTGGTAAAAAAAACTCATTTACATCAAGCCACAAATTTTGGTTAAACACCAGATCAGAACAAAAGAAATCTAAATACTTTCCACTGGAATACAATGTAGCGATTCATAAATTTAGGTGGTCTATTCCTCTTAGCATTTTACAATTTTCTACCATAATCATATTCTAGGACACAAAACTACAGCTCCTTAATCATTCCTCCCAAAAAAAACATCATCATCGTTCTGATGTTCTGGTGCAGCTGAATAACATAAATCTACACTCACACATGACACTCTATTTTAAGAATAAATAGATATGCAGATATGTTCTACTTTTCTGTTGGAATCCAACAATAAAAAATGTATTTTTCAAGAAAGCACATGAAAGTGAAAACTACAAACAGTGCTTCTGAACATATACACCAAAGACACTACTAGCAACACAGTTTAGTATGGGTTTCAGTTAGGAGTGTAAAGCAGAAACATGATATTGTCAACAAAGACATATACAGTCCAAATCCCAATTAAGAATAAAAATCAATTAACAAATAACTCCAACCAATGACATCCTTTCCAATATGAATAATAAAAGAACAGATGTAAACAGGATATCCAATAGCATACCTTACCAGCATGTAAATACCAAAAAATGGGAGTCAAGGTAAAAAGGATTTAGTAAAAGAAAACAATAATGATGTGCACTGAAGATTCTTTCCGCTATAAATACCTTGAGATGGAAGTAGACATCTTGGTGTCTGTGTTTGGATTGACAGGTACAGAGCTGCTACATTTGTCCATGTTTGGATTCACTCCAATTTCCTTTTCAGCAGGAGCATTTCTCCCAGTAATGTCTGAAGTATCACAGAATAATACATGAAATGGTTATAAAGTTTCATTGAAAGGCTACTCTTGAAGTGGGTAAAGAACATGTGACTACAAATGTCAGGAGAATACTTAATCCAATTGATTCAATATACTAAGCTCTTATAGATGTTCATGCATTTAAAAATTGGAGAAAATCATATGGCAGTAACAGTCGTATAATGAGCAGAGTTCTACATATTACAAAATCCATCAGATATCAAAGAGAAACTGCTCTTTAAATAAAACAAGAATGCAACATGAGCTGCTCATAATGTATCACAACACGGATGCCACATGTACAGGTTTGATAGAGCACTTCAATTTTTAATACTGATGCCATGCATACCAGTGGAGTTGGATAGTTGGCGTGAAGAGTTTCCCCATCCACCTTTTCCACCTCGCCCCTGCATCCCAGGCCTCCATCGCGCATCGACAGATTCTTTGCTACTCTATACGAGAAAGCAGAAAAATATACATTCAGGCACTTTAGAAAAGAAAGTTACATAAACAAAAATGCCCCAATTGATTATATGGCATTTTATAATTGTGGCAACTAGAATTGGCAATGAACCAATATAACTGACTAATATTGTATTTAAAAGAGGGGACAAAATTATAGAATTCCTTTCTCAAGAACAAAAGAAATTCGGAATCAGAATGCATATCAGGAGACCAAGAATAGACAGATTCAACATGATGAGAAAATTTGCGTTGAACAACATTACTACGGAGATACTTTAGATAGACTCACAGCTTTAGATAGATTCTACTAACAGTGTTTATCTCACAGCTTTGCACATCAATTACATTTGCGTGACTTAACCTAACATGTGTCTGACCAGACTTAACCTAACATGTACCTGACCACCCATTTCCAACTAAGTTCTAATTTTGAAAGGAAAAAGATGTGCTTGGATACATTGCAAAGATCACAAAGTTGGAAATATCATTCATGTGTCATTGATTTATATGGGCCTGGGCCACATGTTTCTCACATGAAATCAAATTTTCAAATTCATATATAATTTGCATCGGTACTTAACTTTCTGAAATAAAGATTAAAAAAAAGCTTGCCTCCTTTTTCTTGTCTCTCTTTCTTCTGACCTCATGAAATGCACCTGAAATAAGTGAATATTTGATTAAAAGGTTCGGTAAAATCAAGCATCTTCCATAGAATGTGACTAACATAAAAAAGGAGGGAAACATTAGCAAAATGCATGCAGTTAAGCACGAAAGGGATACCTCAAACAATCCATAACTGCTGTTTACCTCAACATACTCTCCAGGGAATAGGACATAAGAAAGATCCATTCTCTACATATAAAGACAAGGTTCTCTTATGGTGAAAGGACTTAAGCTTGGGCGGTGTAACGCATAAAGATTAAAAAATAGTGAAGTTGACGCTAACACCACTAACTAGGCATGGGTCAAAGTCATGTCATGATGAATAAATCCTGTCCATCTTGACCATAAAAAGATAATGGATCTCTCAAATCTTTAAAGCTATCTTTGAGATGAACTCCAGTACCCCAGCCATCCAAAGAAGTCAACCATGACCCATTAGCTCAAGTATCTACAAGATTAGGTGTAAATCCGAAGAGTCTTGATCGGGAAAAACATACCATGTCACAAAATAACAAAAAGATGAAATAAAATATTGTGAACCAAACATTAAGTTCACAAAACCATGTAACACATTTGGCCTTTGATGCGCAATGCAGTGCTTATTTTTAAAGTTCTTGTGGAGCCTATTCAGCTGATCTGAATGACATTCAAAAATTACACAGCTACAATCATGGTTGCAGCTCTCGCATTCCCACTGAGTATTCTGATGCTAGGATGAAATAATATCACCATTTACAAATCGCAATATGGTTTATGGAAGGGCTATCCTAACACCAACATATCAAAATTTGGTTCAGAGCGAGATTAGATTATCGCAAAATCCACTGCTATTAAAAACAGATCATTGTTCTACGCTTCAAGTGGGTTTGGGTATATCTTTTGAAACAGGAAGTACTATGCAATTTGGGATAAACTGTCTGCTAGGCGGGCATGCATAGGTATCTCCTTACTTGAAGGCTTTTGTAGAGAGACATTAGAAAACAAAGGATCAAGACAAATTATGCAAGAAAGTGAAAGATGGTCATTAGTGAAGCAAGACAATTTCAAAACTCAAATGGCTACGACATACACAAAGGAAATCATGAAGGAGCATCCTGTGATAACTACCTCTAGCAATACTACTTGTGGAAGCAACTTTGGAAAGAGATAACTTAAAAGTCTTCAAAGGAGACGAGATTGTATATTTCATGGTTAGCTCAAGATAGGTTATGAATAGATGCCTAGTCACGAATATGTACCTGGATGATCACACATTAAATCATGAAAACATCAGAATTCGTCTTTGCAGCTCTCGAGTGTAAATACTGTAATGAGCATGTAGAGGTGCCCTTTGGACATTAGCATTTTTTCCATTGTCGGAATGTCTTCTCGCGGTCAAAACACTAATTACCATCAGTTACAAAATGAATGTCAAGTATTTATAATAAAACCAAGCCAGGCCATATTAGGACCAATGAAATTTTGTGTGTTTCATACTCCAGAACAGTATGATTCTATCCAAGTTTAGTTTGATTTACATGTATGACATCTTTATTTTGGTAGGCCATTCGACTTCAATTTCCACACAAACAATTGTGGATCCACTGCAAACGTTAACTACAGGTAGCATGAGAAGTTCCATTTACAAAGGTGGAAGCATCCATCTATAGAATCTACCGTGCCTGAAACCACCAGAGCGTAAAGTGCAACAACAGAACGAAACAAAAACAACGATGTCCCCTCAGTTCATAAATTTATGATTACTTCAGATCCAAGGAACAGCATCCACGAGACAGCATACTATCCTTGAGCATATCCTTCCACTCCAAATAAGACACAACCAACAAGCAAATACATAATTCCCATGGGCATAACAAACTGAAGCAGTCTCGATACCAAGCCAGATCCAACTGGAGGCATGAACCACACAACACAACTTAACTCCAGCACACCACAGTCCGTGTCAACCCCAACTGATTAAAAAAACATTCTTGCGCGCAGCTCACAGCAGTACCCACAAATCAAACCAAGCAGGGAAGACCGGAAGAACAGAGGCACAGACTCTAGAACCCTAAATCAAACATGCACGCATTAAATCAGGCGCGGGAGCCACAAGAGACCTACCACGCATCACGCATCCGCATCGTCCCTTCCCGACAAGCCAAGGAAAGGTCGCTAGTGGAACCAACCGAACCGAACCGAATCAAATCAACTAGGATCGACAGGGAGGGAGGGACAAAGGACCATGGGATTTGGGATTTTACCTTGGTTGAGAAGCCTATCGGTGGTCTCGTTGGGATCCATGTTGCATTCGCGGAGCACGGCGTAGACCTCCTCGTCGGTGTGGCCGCCCGCGATCTCCTTGATGTTCTGGATCGTCCGCCGCACCGCCGCCGGGATCGAAACCCTAGCCGCCGCCATATCCTTCCTCCTCGCCCTCGACCCCGTCCTCGTCCTCTTCTTCGTCTTCCTACTCCTCGGCGCAGCCGCCGCCTCCGCCTCGGACGCTGCCTCACGCTCCTGCTTCTGCTCCCTACGGGCGGACGGGCGGATGAACGGAGGCGAATCCCGAGAGAGGAGCAGGGCGGAGGAAGGAAGGAAGTGGAGGAGGGGAAAGGAGGAGAGAGAGAGGGAAGCGGAGGTGAGAGAGAGAGAGAGAAAAGAGGATTTGTGGGAGGGTTTTGTGGGGAAGGGAGGAGGGAGAAATGGCGTGCGTGGCTCGCTGGCTTGGGGCTCTAATGCTAGTAGTGGACAGCATGCGTGCGGCCCCGGACTGGATTTTTATGGGTATGATATGGCCGTTTCGACATGGTCTCCGGGTCACGACGTTGCTGTAATGGGTCGTGTTGTACCGACCCACTGCCTCACTCCCGGCTCAAACACGGCCTACGGGTGCCCGTGTCATGCCGTGCCAGGCCGAGCACGCTTAAGGCCCACATGCTGAAAGCGCCCACTGCCAAACCACTGGCGGCCACACGAGAGTATAAAATGAAAAAAAACTAAACCTAACCCTAGGCCGGGACGGACCCGCCGCCTCTTCTCTCCCCTTCCACGTGACACCGCATCGGCGCGACGCGGCGACGCCGCCCACCCTCTCGCGTCGGCGCGCGTCGCCTCCGACCTCCACGCCTGTCCGCCGAGAGTGATATGCCCTAGAGGCAACATGGAGATGTTGGATATCACATCAATGTTTATGTATAAATGAATAAAGTGTTATTCACCATGAAATAGACATCTTGTATTGATCAATAAGTACGTGACTTATTTATGAGACTCGATATGTATGAATCTATTTCTAAACGATCCTCGATCATATGTCATATTGTTGGAACAAATATGATTCTAAGATCGGCATGTTTATTGATTGATGATCATGTCTCATAGATCATGGGTACACATTGTTGGATAGACCCACCATGAGACACTACAGGAATTAATGTGCCATTAGTTGGTCTCGTGTAGTGTTGGTACAAAGTCCTTAGACTGAGATCACCATGGATTCCAACATGTGTAGTAGCCTACTTTGGGACTACCAAACGCTATTCCGTAATCGGGTAGTTATAAAGGTAGTTTTCGGGTTTGCTATGAAACATGGAGTGGGATGTGAGTGATCAAGATGGAATTTGCCCCTCCTTTGGAGAGATATCTCTCGGCCCTCGAGGTAATGGATTATGGAAATGCATGGCCATGCTAAGTTGATTGAGGAGTCAATCAATAGACGAGATAATCCAATACGGTTCGAGTGAATGGTTAAGTATTGAAGGGATGGCACACATCTTGCCTATAGCTTAACCGGTATCGTGAGGCAAAGGGATTTGTGTACACATTACAGGTTCGAGCCGATATTATATTCTTGTATACTATGGTGTCAATATGTGCCGCTAGGCGCCGCCGTTGACAGTGTCGGTGAGTTGGACTCGAGCCGACGATCGGCTAAGTTAGACTATAGCCGAAACCGAGTATACCTGAACCTACGTGGTCGCACGCTTAAGGGGATAAGAACAGCATTCGAGTTGGACTTACGGCTCGATCGGACTCCGATCGGATAGAGTCCTATGGGCTTACGACGTATGGGCGGCCAACTCTATATGAGATACGATGAGATCCGAATTCAAAATAGAGTCCTATGGGCTTACGACGTGTGAGCGGCCAAACTCTATATGAGATACGGATGAGATCCAATTCAAAATAGAGTCCTATGGGCTTACGACGTGTGAGCGGCCAAACTCTATATGAGATACGGATGAGATCCAATTCAAAATAGAGTCCCGAGCGGCTACTAATCCCGTCGGCCAACTCTATATAAAGGAGGGAGGGGTGGAGAGTCGCATATATCAATTGCATCGCGTGCAACGAAGTCGCCGAGATCAATCTCCACGGAAACCTCCCACTTTCGAGCCAAACCCTAGCCTTGCATCGCGTGCTAGCACACGGGTGTACGGCGTTCGTCCCCGGACGTGTGGATACCGTAGAAGCGCTGCTACGTTGCCGCCGTTGATCGCGTTGTCTCCGGGAGTCGGCACTGTTCCTGCATCGGATTGCCCCGATTGGCTATTCCGCTACACTCTACTCCAATCGGTAACGATCTATCGGCCCTTACTTGCAAGTGTTCTGGTTTTGCGCGGTAGAAAATTTTTGTTTTCGGCTAGCGTAGCTTCCGCGTAACCCTTCAAGTGGTATCGAGCTAATCTTGCTTGTTCGGGTTTTAGATTGGATCCGGAACAAGTTTTGCGCACGGGTTGATTAGATCAATCGGTTTTACGGGATTTGTTGAGGAGAGTTCATGGTAATTGCGTTCCTTGATAGTGTATCGGAACGGCGTAATGTGATTACGTCGAAGCAATATCCATAGAACTTCGGTTTGAGTCGGCTTCGAGATAGCGTTCCTTGATAGTGTATCGGAACGGTATAATGTGATTATGCCGAAGCTATCTCGTAGTCCGATCTTGTTTGTTGCCTCGCGCCCGCGCAAACCATCTCCCTTGATAGTGTATCGGGACGGCATAATGTGATTATGCCGATATGGTTTCCGTAAGCAATTTCATAGATTGGATCTATGAATTTCGTCCTTGGCTTCCCCCTCGACCCCCGCCCGCTAACCGGCTAGCGGGACCGCCGTGTGCGTACTCCCTTATAGGTCGTCTCGATGCCGTAGCTCTGCGATAAGTAGAAAACGTTTCTACGCCTAACTTGTTTTTGCAGAGAATGCTTTGAGATGGTATGGCCCTATTGTATGTATGAGATGTATGAGATGCATGTGATGCATGTAATATTCTTTCATATGTGCAATCCCCGTAATATTCTTTCATACGTGCAATGCTTGTAATATTCTTTCACGACTCGAGTCGATGTAATCTTCAATTAGAGCTTCTATAGTAGTAGCTTAGTTTGAAGATATCAAGCATTCGACACTTGGAAGATGGTGCCGAAGATGGAGATCCTCAGCGCCGACATGGAGATGGAGATCACCATGTGAAGGAGGCCATACTATTTCATTATATGCTATTCTACCTGTTTTCATATGTGATATGTTTGTTTGATAGGATAGCATCCCTCACAAAATTAAGTAGTAATGATGCCCTTCCAAATGTTGCACCCGTCACCGTTATGCTCGTCAATGGTGGGTCACGCAAAGCAGAGTGCTATTCTCTATCATAACACGAGGGGTATATGTCGGACATATACAAAGCAGAGCATTTGGTTTACTTAACAAGGCTATCAAAACAGCTTTTGGGCCTTGGGGCATAGGTTGGGGCCGGGGCATGGAGATGCCACACCAACAACAAGAGTCACATAGAGATGTGATTAGCAAGGAGTTGCTTACCGATGTTACTAATTTTCTAGCAGTGATGCCAAAGCTCACTAGAAAATTAACTAACATGTGGATCTTGACCCAATACGTAACCTAGAGGGAAGGTGAAAAATACGTAATGGGAGTCTTATGTTAAATTGTTTAACAAAAGACATAGCATAAACATTGTGCTAAACTTTGCTTTTTCTGTTGTGGAATAAATGGCGGTTAATACTGCACCCAGTACCTTTAATTTGCGATCTATTCTCGAAAAGGAAAAATTAAATGGAACAAACTTTATGGATTGGTATCGCAACTTGAGAATTGTTCTCAAGCAAGAGCGTAAGGAGTACGTTCTTGAAGTACCCTATCCTGAGGATTTGCCTAATAACGCCACTGCAACTGCACGGAGGGCTTATGAGAAGCACACTAATGATGCCCTAGATATAAGCGTCTTATGCTTGCTACAATGTCCCCCGAGCTTCGAAGCAATATGAGAGCAAGATGCTCACACTATTATTCGGGGACTCACGTGGCATGTTTGAGAACCAAGCACGGGCCGAGAGGTTCAACACCTCAAAGTCCTTGTTTGCGTGCAGTGCTTGTTGAGGGAATCCCGTCGATCCGCATGTGATAAAAATGATTGGCTACATTGAGAGTCTGGAAAACTAGGTTTTCCCCTTAGCCAAGAGTTGGCTACGATGTGATTCTCCGGTCGCTCCCTCCGAGCTTCGAGCCATTCATATTAAACTATCACATGAACAATATGGATAGAACCTTGGCTGAATTGCATGGGATGCTAAAGACAATGAGGAGAGTATCCAGAAGAATGGTCATCATGTGATGATGATGCGAAGGCTAAACGCAAACCACTGTCAAGAAACTTTGCACCAAGAGGAAGTTAACTCCCGATGAGATCGCGAGTGCCTCTAATGCAAAGAAGGGCAAGAAGGGTCGGCGGCATCGTATGCCGTTTGCTTCTATTGCAAGGAGACAGGCCACGGAAGAGGAACTGCAAGAAGTACATGGAGGATCTCAAAAAGAAGCAAAGTACGACTTACGCTTCGGTATTAATGTTATAGACATTAATCTTGCTACTTCACCTACGACTCTTGGGTATTTGATACCGGATCGTAGCTCATATTTGCAAATCGTTGTCGGGAATGAGAAGAAGTAGAGGATTGAGAAGGGGCGAGGTGAACTGCGCGTCGGCAATGGAGCAAGCGTTGCTACGCTTCTTTGTCGGCACGATACCACTTCATCTACCTTCGGGATTAGTTTTGGAATTAAATAATTGTTATTGTGTTCCAACACTATGTCAAAACGTTATTTCCGCTTCATGTTTGCAAGCGGAAGGATATGATTTTAGATCAATGAACAATGGTTGTTCAATATATCTTAGAGATATGTTCTATTTTCATGCTCCATTGGTGAATGGATTATACGTTTTGAATCTTGAAGCGTCTCCCATCTATAACATTAATACGTAAAGGCAACTCTCTAATGATATAAACCCCACATTTATCCGGCATTGTCGCTTAGGCCATATAAATAAGAAACGCATGGAGAAGCTCCATAAGGATGGATTGCTTCACTCTTTTGATTTTGAATCATTTGAGACATGTGAGTCTTGTTTACTTGGTAAGATGACAAAGGCACCTTTCACGGGACATAGTGAGAGAGCAAGTGACTTATTGGCACTCGTACATACCGATGTATGTGGACCAATGAGCTCAACGGCCGAGGTGGTTATCGACTTCATTACCTTTACCGATGACTTTAGTAGATATGGTTATATCTACTTAATGAGGCATAAGTCCGAATCCTTTGAAAAGTTCAAACAATTCCAGAATGAAGTACAGAATCATTTAGGGAAAACAATCAAGTTTCTACGATCGATCGTGGAGGAGAATACTTGAGCCAAGAGTTTGGTAATCATCCGAAAGATTGTGGAATTGTTCCACGCTGACTCCGCCAGAACTCCACAATGGAATGGGGTGTCCGAACGGAGAAATCGCACCTTGTTGGACATGGTTCGGTCGATGATGAGCCAAAGTGATCTTCCGTTATCCTTCGGGGATATGTCTTGAAAACATTGCGCTCACACTAAATAGAGTTCCATCTAAGTCAGTTGAAAAGACACCATATGAGATATGGACAAGGCAACCCCCTAGTTTGTCTTTTCTCAAAATATGGGGATGCGAAGCTTATGTAAAACGTTTACAGTCTGACAAGCTCACACCCAAATTTGACAAGTGCTTCTTTGTGGGATATCCTAAGGAAACTAAGGGATATTACTTTTATAATCGGGAACAAGGCAAAGTGTTTGTCGCCCGACACGGTGTCTTCTTGGAGAAAGAGTTTCTTTCAAGAAGGGTTAGTGGGAGCAGGGTGCATCTTGAAGAAGTTCAAGAAACACCAGAAAATGTTTCAGCGACACGGAACCACAACAGGAGGAGCAAAGAGTTGCGCCACCGGTTGTAGATACACCACCCACGGAGCGAAAGATCACGTCGTGCACACAGCAGTACAGTGCGGAACAACGTGATATATTGTTGTTGGACAACGATGAACCTAAGACCTATGAGGAAGCGATGGTGGGACCCGATTCCAACAAGTGGCTTGGAGCCATGAAATCCGAAATAGAATCCATGTACGACAATCAAGTTTGGAACTTGGTTGATCCACTGATGGTGTCAAAACCATTGAGTGTAAATGGGTTTTTAAGAAAAGGCCGATATGGATGGAAATGTTCACATCTATAAGGCACGATTGGTGGCGAAAGGTTTTAAACAGATTCAAGGAGTTGATTATGATGAAACCTTCTCGCCCGTCGCAATGCTTAAATCTATTCGGATTATCCTAGCGATTGCTGCATATTTCGATTATGAGATATGGCAGATGGATGTAAAAACGGCTTTCCTAAATGGAAACCTGAGCGAGGATGTATACATGATACAACCTCAGGGTTTTGTTGATCCAAAATCGCCTGAAAAGATATGCAAGCTACAGAAATCCATTTATGGATTGAAGCAAGCATCTCGGAGTTGGAATATTCGTTTTGATGAAGTAATCAAAGGGTTTGGTTTCATCAAAAACGAAGAAGAGGCCTGTGTTTACAAAAAGGGCAGTGGGAGTGCAATTGTATTTCTAATCTTATATGTGGATGACATATTGTTGATTGGAAATGATATCCCTATGCTAGAATCCGTCAAGTCTTCATTGAAAAATAGTTTTCCATGAAAGACTTAGGGAGGCAGCATATATATTAGCATTCGGATCTATAGAGATAGATCCAAGAGGCTAATTGGATTAAGCCAAAGTACATACATTGACAAGGTGTTGAAAAGGTTTAACATGCATGATTCCAAGAAAGGTTTCTTGCCCATGTCACATGGCATTAATCTTAGCAAGAATCGGTCCTCGGACACATGATGAGCGGAATAAGATGGGTATGGTTCCATATGCTTCTGGCAATTGGATCCATCATGTATGCCATGCTTTGTACACGCCCGCATGTCTCGTGCGCTTTGAGTGCTACGAGCGGATACCGCCGATCCAATTGAAGGTCACTTTGGATCTACGTAAAGAATATCCTTAAGTACTTGAGAAGAACTAAGGATATGTTCCTAGTCTATGGAGGTGAAGAAGAGCTCGTTGTAAGTGGTTACACCGATGCTAGCTTCCAAACAGACAAGGATGATTATAGATCGCAATCAGGTTCGTGTTCGCCCGAACGGAGGCGCAATCAGTGGAAGAGTTCCAAGCGGGATACCGTTGCTGATTCTACAACGGAAGCCGAGTACATTGCTGCTTCGGAAGCACATACTTCGGCGATATCATCTCATCCGCGAGATTGTGGACAGAGGTGATGTCAAGATATGCAAAGTGCACACGGATCTCAACATAGCCGATCCGCTGACAAAACCTCTCCCTCAGCCGAAGCATGAGGCGCACACAAGAGCAATGGGTATTAGATACTTACATGATTGACTCTAGTGCAAGTGGGAGATTGTTAGTGATATGCCCTAGAGGCAACATGGAGATGTTGGATATCACATCAATGTTTATGTATAAATGAATAAAGTGTTATTCAGTTCCATGAAATAGACATCTTGTATTGATCAATAAGTACGTGACTTATTTATGAGACTCGATATGTATGAATCTATTTCTAAACGATCCCTGATCATATGTCATATTGTTGGAACAAATATGATTCTAAGATCGGCATGTTTATTGATTGATGATCATGTCTCATAGATCATGGGTATGGTGATACCAAATCAATAAACATGGACACATGTGTTAGAGAACACATTGTTGGATAGACCCACCATGAGACACTACAGGAATTAATGTGCCATTAGTTGGTCTCAGGTAGTGTTGGTACAAAGTCCTTAGACCTGAGATCACCATGGATTCCAACATGTGTAGTAGCCTACTTTGGGACTACCAAACGCTATTCCGTAACTGGGTAGTTATAAAGGTAGTTTTCGGGTTTGCTATGAAACATGGAGTGGGATGTGAGTGATCAAGATGGAATTTGCCCCTCCTTTGGAGAGATATCTCTGGGCCCTCGAGGTAATGGATTATGGAAATGCATGGCCATGCTAAGTTGATTGAGGAGTCAATCAAATGCATGTATAATCCAATACGGTTCGAGTGAATGGTTAAGCTTATTGAAGGGATGGCACACATCTTGCCTATAGCTTAACTGGTATCGTGAGGCAAAGGGATTTGTGTACACATTACAGGTTCAGAGCCGATATTATATTCTTGTATACTATGGTGTCAATATGTGCCGCTAGGCGCGCCAAGTTGACTGTGCTCACGAGTTGGACTCGAGCCGACGATCGGCTAAGTTAGACTATAGCCGAAACCGAGTATACCCGAACCTACTGTGGTCGCACGCTTAAGGGGATAAGAATGCATTCGAGTTGGACTCGGATACGGCTCGATCGGATAGGGATCCGATCGGATAGAGTCCTATGGGCTTACGACGTGTGAGCGGCCAAACTCTATATGAGATACGGATGAGATCCAATTCAAAATAGAGTCCTATGGGCTTACGACGTGTGAGCGGCCAAACTCTATATGAGATACGGATGAGATCCAATTCAAAATAGAGTCTGAGCGGCTACTAATCCTGGGCCGGCCAACTCTATATAAAGGAGGGAGGGTGGAGAGTCGCATATCAATTGCATCGCGTGCAACGAAGTCGCCGAGATCAATCTCCACGGAAACCCTCCCCACTTTCGAGCCAAACCCTAGCCTTGCATCGCGTGCTAGCACACGGGTGTACGGCGTTCGTCCCCTGACGTGTGGATACTGTGAGAGCGCTCGCTACGTTGCGCGCCGTTGATCTATTGTTGTCTCCGGAGTCGGCTACACTGCTTCCGGATCGGATTGCCCCGATTGGCTATTCCGCTACACTCTACTCCATCGGTAACGATCTATCGGCCCTTACTTGCAAGTGTTCCCGGTTTGCGCGGTAGAATTTTTGTTTTCGGCCAGCGTAGCTTCCGCGTAACCCTTCACCGCT